>JAPCWY010000008.1:31440000-33840000 GCA_028455895.1 Rhodomyrtus tomentosa | reverse complement strand
GTATGACCTTGGCTAAAATCTAGCAACTCTAACATTGATTCTGCTGTCTAGTTGTCATTGTTGCTGGCTTTTCATGTTATAATTGTACAGGATGTGTCCCAATAAGCAAAAACATGTTTTCTCTAAATTGCTGCCCAATTTAACTCTAACGGCTTTTAGATTGCTTCTCTGGTCATTGGTTTCTTGTTTATTTTTCCACCATTTCGGCACTCTTCATTTGCTTAATTTGCTCTTTTATTTCTTCTGCTGATTTTTCTTCCTATTCCTTATTATTAGGGGAATATTGTGGTTGTATCAGCAGCAGACCGGTAATGGTATGTCCATCCTCATTGGCTCATTGTTGATTTTGGAAAATTGTATTGCTTGATTAAACATTAGTGATGCTTGCTTGCTAGCAATTTTATTCTTTTATACATCATTTGTTGTTTTGCTGGTTATTCATTTGCTTTACTCTGAAACATGATTGCTGATGGAATCAGATGACTAGGTGAAATATTACTGTTGAATATAAACCAACAACTTCATAATTGCTAAAGCGCCTATTATGGTCAAGCGCTTCCCTCTTAAGCTATGGTGGCGTGGTATTCCACGGAGAGAGGTTTTTATTTTACTCGTGGCGCACTTATGTGCATTGGGCACATATTGTTGATGGGCCTCCATGGCTGCTCTGCTCCCCTAGTTGTTGCAATCAGAGCAAAGGGTTTTTCCCTACATTTTTCTTCTCCTTCTCTTCTCTCTCTCTCTCTCTATAAAAGTTTACAGAAAGATGTTCTAATTGTCATCAAAAGAAAATGTCCTGCAGTGCTCTCCTTGTTTGTGGCACACAATCCTAAGAATCTGTTGGTATTCTTGCATGATTTGATTATTGCATATCCTTGGAAATATTTGAGAGTGACCTACTGATCAAGAAATATAGACTAAAGTAAGAACATTGCTTAAGTGGAACCACTTATTTGGCCGATTCTTCATTTTAGCATTATTTATTTTCTAAAGTCGGGATACGTTGAATAGCTGGTTCTTTACTTTTGTGTGGAAAGCTATATTGGTTTGCAATATTCTCCAATTTACATTGAAGGAACTACATATTTTCATGCCTAATTTTCCAATGAGATTTGGAGATTTTGATGGTAAAATCTAAGAATGTGATTGATTCATGGTGTCATGAAATCTCTGGTGTAAAATCTTGGTGGTGCACTGGAAATCTTGCCCATGACTATTCAGTCTCTATTTTACTGTGTGTTTCCCACAGAAGATGCTGAACTCACTCCTCTTCTACGTCTTGGAGCTGGGGCATGCGCTGGAATAATTGCAATGTCTGCCACCTATCCCATGGACATGGTACGAGGCAGGCTAACTGTACAGGTACACTCTTTGCAGGTTGATATCTAGCATTTTTCTGATATCTTGCGAGAGTACGTTCAACATTTTTCTGCTAATAATAATGTAAAGCAGAATAGCTACTACAAGCAATCTGAAGGAGATTATCTGGTCTCTGCTGTTTTAGCTATTTTTGTACTTTTGGCATTTAGAAATTTCCCCCTGATACCTGCAGACAGAGAAGTCCCCTTATCAGTATAGAGGAATATTTCATGCACTGTCAACTGTGCTTCGTGAAGAAGGTCCACGTGCCTTATACAAGGGGTGGCTTCCTTCTGTCATTGGAGTGGTAAGTGACCCTTTTTTATTTGCTGTTTGTGATAGGTATTGCAACTTCTCTACTAGTCAGAGCATGACATGTGTGCGCTTTCCACTTCTCCCGACCCTCCATGTTGGAATTTTTCATTTATGCATTAATCAAATAAACCATCCTTGCCCCTGCTTCCTCCTGCCTATGACATTCTTGCATTCCAAGAATGCTGGTTGATGATTCCTTTTTCTTCTGCGGGAGATCCTACATGCTTAAAGTCCTTTGAAATGTGTATGTGCATAAAGGCATCCTCAGGTAGCTATTGCATCTCTGCTTCCCTAAGTTCACTTACTTGTACAAGAGGAAGCGGCATTATGGATAGCCCAAGTGCTTGAGGGCATGTGAGACTCATAATATTTTTTGCCAGGACTGTCCAAGAGCTTTTCTTTCCTTTTCCTGGGTGACAACATTGCTTGCATGCATGTGTTGTTCCTTTTCTTGCTTTGAAAAAGTAATGAGAATTCTCTTCTTTTCTGCAGATTCCTTATGTAGGCCTCAATTTTGCTGTATATGAGTCTTTGAAGGACTGGTTAATAAAGACCAGACCATTTGGACTCGTGGAGGACTCTGAGTTGAGTGTCACAACAAGGCTTGCCTGTGGAGCTGCTGCAGGAACTATTGGTCAAACTGTGGCTTACCCTCTGGATGTGATACGCAGAAGAATGCAAATGGTGGGGTGGAAGGATGCTGCTTCCATAGTCAAAGGTGACGGAAGAGCTGCAGCTCTTGAATACAATGGCATGATTGATGCATTCAGGAAAACTGTGAAGTATGAGGGCTTTGGAGCATTGTACAAGGGTCTGGTTCCAAATTCTGTCAAGGTCAGCCCTTTTAGAGGTTTTACTAGTGTGAGGCATCAGGAGGGTTGTTAACGTAGCAGTAGACACAATTTTGTTAATGCTCTTGCCAGTTCTTGAATGTACACTTTGTTTTACATGTCTGAAAACCGCTGCTTGCTTCTTCAGGTAGTTCCATCCATAGCCCTTGCATTCGTCACATATGAGGTGGTGAAGGATGTATTAGGAGTTGAAGTCAGAATATCAGATTGAACTTTGGAGCATCCTCCAGTGTCCGTCAACAGTGTGGTATTTTTGTAGGTGAGGGTTAGGAAAAAAGGTAAAAGTGGAGGTGCTCTTTACTTCTCGCTAAGAGTAAGTCTAGCAACATGTAGTCCAGCTCTGATAATTGCTCCCCCTTGTTCTCGTATTCATATCTTGTTGTGAACATGCTGTAGCTGTTGGTTTCTCATTCATGTGCTGTGTCAATAAGTACGTAAGAGGAATAAGGCAAGAAATACACTCCGATGGCTTTTGATGTTGTGAGAAAGCACTTTTTTTCTGAGATTATACTGGAGGACTGGTCGAAGCTCCATCATGTTTTGATAACTCATTGGATGCAGTTTAATGAAAGAAGAAAGAGTCCAATCACAGTTGCAGTATATTTACTTGCTAATTTAGATCTTATATACAGATCATACTGGCTAGGTAAAGGATAATTTTTGCACTGTGCTTTTAGACCACAAATCAGGATAGCCTTCAAGAAGTGTGGAATATCCTTGGACAATTGCGGCAATGATTTTCACCTGGGGTGAATTTGATGGTACTGAACGGTGCAGACAAGGCTCCCTCGTATGGGAATCTAATCATCACATCAAACATTCCATTGACTTAATGGTCAAAAGCTGCTGCTTTAATTTACAATGCTGAGTTGAACACTTTGAATGGCTTGGTGTACTAATGAATTTGTGGTGCCCAGTCAGTAAACTGCTTAGGGCACACGACTTGGGTTGAGAATAATGCCTAGTGAGAAAGCTCTCAGTCTGATGCGTTACCAGATGATGACCTCTTTATCTTTGGACTCATCAGCAGTAGCTGACTCTCTGAATTCATTCTAATGCTTCGCCCGGTTGGAGTTATCTGTGGAGGCCGTAGCGACCGCCCTTTTGGTGTCCCTGCAATGTCAATGGAGATTCCAAAACAATTTATTCATGAAGGGAGCTGAAAATTTTCCTTTGCTGCCATGGTCATGAAAAGCACAAGGAACCCTAATGAGAGATTGTTAGCTAGATATGGAGATGGCAGTAGTCAAATGAGCATAGCTCAATGGAAATGATCGTTCTCGTAGCGGAAGATGCAATTGACCTGTTTGGAGGAGATGGTCTATAACACTAACTACGCTGTCCACTTTCTTCTTAGGAATGTGAAGAATGAGACAGGAACATGGTTGCAGGGTAACAATAAGAGATTCTATGACCCTAGGGTGGAACAGAAAAGAAAGAATACAGAAGGCGTAGAATATATGATGATCCTTTTCCTGATAAACTTGCTGATGCATTAAGATTTGGATACTGGCGGAGATCACACAAATAGTAGCGAACAACATATTATTGACTTAAGTTTCTGATTTTGTAACTTGGAGCCACAGAAAATTGTATGAATCTCAAAATAAAGTAGTACCAAGTTGATTTGCCCAAACGAGATGAAAATCTCACCAGGTTGTTTGTTTAGTTTGAGATCTGTTAATCTTTTCAACGATGTCAAGTTCCTGCTTGGAGTTTCAGGAGAGGGTGACGATTTCCTATCGGGTACTGATGGGAGAGGATCATCCCAACTCATCGTGTTTTCATCACCGCATACGGAGGCTCCCTCGCTACCCGATTCAGAGTTCTCTTTAGAACAAGCACTTGATTTCTCCCTCTCCACTACACGGTAAACGAACATCTGAAATGGCACACCTGATACCGGTAATGGGTTGGGGCTCTCCCAGGATGGAAATTTCTTCAGCAGCCTAGATTCAATGTCAAGGTAGTCCACAGATGGCATCGGCAGGTCTGGCTGGCTACCGCAATCAGGATTCATTGCGAGAAAGCGCTTCACGTATCGAAGGATCCTACAAATGGAAGAGAAACTCGGCCGTTGATTTGGATCGATATGCCAACATCTCTTTGTCAAGCTGGTCAAGTATTTGGGTGAATGGAATGGGAACAAGGGCCTCTCTCCAGCCCTGATGTTCCTGCTCATTTTGTCGCCTTGAAGATGCGCATCCTCAAAGGGTATTTTTCCAGTTAGAAGTTCAAAGCAAATCATCCCGAAACTGTAGACGTCGGACTTCTCAGTGCACTTGATGTCTCTGGTACTTCCCGTCTCTTCTTGCTCGGCTAGAACTTCGGGAGAGCGCCAAATGATTCCATCTTGATTTAAAGATGTCTTTTGGGAAGAGTTTCTACAGGAAGACAGGCCGAATCCTGAGACTTTGGCTTGCAAGTATCCTTCTCCTGAACTACCTCTTGCCTTCACCAGAATGTTAGAAGGGTTCAGATCTCCATGGTAGATTTTCTTAGAGTGGAGATATTCCATCCCTCTGGCAATCTGGAGCATCAAATCGATGGCAACAGGAAGAGAGAAAGGAATTCGTTTCCGGGGACCGCAAATTTCCTTGACGTAGCTTCCTAGGTCTCTGTTCATCAGCTCCGCAACCACGAAACACTCTCTCTTTTCCTCGTCCACGAAGCTACAAAGAAAGTGCAGTATGTTGGGGTGGGAGAGAGAATGTATCAACGAAATCTCGGGAATTAGGGTCTCGGTGTTTCCGAAAAGATGTCTCAGAGCAAAGGTTTCGCCCAACCAAAGTATCTCCTTGTATTGGCTGCCATTACCTAGCCTTCGCCTTACCTGGTAGTCCTTCGACCCGACTAGGATCGAACTTGGCAAGAGTTTCCAATTGGAAGGTTCCCATATATCCAAGTTCCTTAGTAGCAGATCGTTAAGGTGCTGCTCATATTTTGATGCAGAGCCGGAAATGCCCTTTTCCCGGATTTTATTCATCAGAAGCCATCTATCGTCTTTCCACACTTGGTCTAACCGGTCGCAGAAATCTTGAGCTATGAGATATTGTTTGCCGAATTTCCATTGGAAGAGCTTCGGGTCACTCCATTCTTTTTGGTACTTTTTCGAGTATACCAATCTCCTCTTTTGCATCTCATCATGATCCCAACCGGTAATTTCTCCGGCGATCTCAATCGCTTCGATGACGATCGGCATGCAACTTAACAGGTTGTGGATGTGGAGGTCAATGCAATCTGTGTTCTGATATAGGATCATGGTTTTCGCCCACCAGTCCTTATTGTCCAAGCAGAGTCTGATGTAGATCTCTCCTTCCTTGAATACCCTGAGGAGCTCTTTCAATGGTTG
Source organism: Rhodomyrtus tomentosa (assembly GCA_028455895.1). Taxonomy (NCBI): domain Eukaryota; kingdom Viridiplantae; phylum Streptophyta; class Magnoliopsida; order Myrtales; family Myrtaceae; genus Rhodomyrtus; species Rhodomyrtus tomentosa. The sequence continues at coordinate 33,834,123 of JAPCWY010000008.1, read as the reverse complement.
TTCCAGGATTCTCCATTTAGCATGTTTCTCTTCGAATCGCAGGTTCTCTCTCATCTCGTCAGCCACGACTTCGTAAGCATGGTTCAACATGTCCAGCAACAAACAACATTGACGGCCGTTGATCTGTATATTGCCGCGGAACACCATTGATGCCTTCAGGCTTCCTAATACTTCTCCTATCTGCCGAAACTGTTCCATCCTCGGATTGCACACCAAATAGCCCAATCCAACCCACCGTAGATTCTCGTCCTCAATCAGACGCACGCCGGTGCCGATCCTAGAAAGCCGATAAGACTTCTTCTCAGAGAAGATTGCAGGGAACTTTGAGCATGGACAGGCCTAGAACACCTTGTTCGAATGGTGCAGATCTCTAAATTTCATCCGTTTCCACTAGATTATTTGAACGAATCTAATGGAAACGCCAAGAATCAGCTAGAGCGTCCCTCAAAGCCCAACCACGAAACGCATAGAATTGTAAACAGAAGACAGACAATGGCAAGCATGGAAGAAGAGAGGATGAACAAAGATGGAAGCCCCTGAAATTTCTCCCACCTCACCTCCACGTACCTCAATATAGATTCCTTTTATGGAAAAAAGAAAAGGAAAAAAAATGCACCTATATAAAATCTATCTTGAAAAAATATGATTTTTTTTGGGGGGGAAAGAGAACATGTTCATGAATTATTTTTAGTCCTGTCGAGAGTCAACTTCGTTATGGGTTGATGGCCTATCTTGTGTTTTCTTTTTCGGTCATTGTGAGCCGCGAATTTAGGTGATTTAGCTTCCAACAAGGAAACAATTTCATTCCATACAGGGATGGTCGCGGATCGGAACTGTGAGATCATGAGTGGGATGTTCGACCATTAGCTGTTCCTGTTGATTTTACTTAAATATTCCTTTTAGGTCAAATCCGATAATAATGTGACTCCAATACGTGATCTGACTCGTTAACAAAGCTTGATCCGCGAATAAAGGTTAATAAATAAAAGTGTATGACGTAGTTCATGGGATCGAAGGTAATAATGAATCATACCATAACATCACTTTTTGTAATATATCTTAGTCTATAATCATCTTATCAAAATTTTCTAGGGAGTGAGTAGCTTGTGCATGCGGTGCATGGCTTTTTGTATGCAAATGCATAAATTTAACTATTAGAGCAATGCTGGACTTACGAAAAAATGGTTTCGCAAAATTTATTTATTAAGTGACGTGTCAGACTACGAAAGAATTTAAATAAGTGTTCCGTGTTCAAAAACTAAGAATAGTCCGCCATATCACTTAAGAAAATTACTTTTGTAAGCTAGTCTTGACAAATTTAGCATTTTCTCTGTTTTTAATTAGGTCCACTGTTGTTTGCACATTCATCATTGGATGGTCGACAAATTGAAGGTTTCAAATACAAAATTAACTATGAACGGATAAGTCACTCATCCAGTAATAAGTTCCATTTACAATTTTTTTTTAATATATTAGGGATGGTCACATAATAAATTAGTACATTTTTAAGCAATAACATGATGTAGAGCATTTTTATCGAAAGTACTTTTTCATGGTGGCTAGTTATTTTTCACATTAGAGAAGGCGGCATTCATCTCTTAGAAAATAATAATTTGTTCGCGTGATAATCAGGTTCCAATAGAACAAGTATCCTTCAATCTATTGGCGGTTAGTAATATTTGTTGGGAAATTTCATCGGAAATGGGATAAACGATGGAATCAGACTTTGAGGCGTGCGATCATTCTCTTTAAGGACGTATTTTCCCTACGACGTTGCTAATAATTTTCAATAAACATTCTCCAGGATACAACAAAGTTTCAATGAGAATAGCAGATAACAATTTTGATATTTCTCTAGGATTTCTCTATGAAACAATTGAAAACAAAGGCTGTATTCTCTTGTGTTTAAAGTACGAAAATTGAGAGAAAAACTCGCGGAGTGTATGTGATGCCATCTTACTACATCCAAAACCGTAACGAAAGATTAAAACCGTAGTAATAAATAAATGAAGAACCACAACAAAATAATTAAAAGAGAAAAGAGGGACAGTAGGGTTCATTCGAGATCGAGAATTGACATTGGAGAGAGAAAATACAAAATTGACAAGGAAAATGGCGTTTTTTGATTAAAAAAAAAAGCAGGGAAAAAAATTCTTCCAAAACGGACGCCTGAGCGATGAGATATGCCCTTTCAAATTTGTTCATTTTCTTTACTCGTTTCGACCCTTTTTTTCCGTTTCCCAATGTCACTAGGTTTAACACCATATAAAAAAGCCGAAAACAAAACTACCATTAAAATTATAAAAAAAACCCACAAAAATTATAAAATTACCAAATTTGAGCCCATTCGGAGATCCCCAGCAATAGGTGCATCATTTTTCATATATCTTAATCAAGTGTTTGATATGTCTTACCAACCTTATTTTACGAATATTTTTAAATAATTGCACAAATACAATAAGTAATTATTTATGTTAATATTTTTTTAATTAACGATTGATGATTATATCATAAAAATAAGCTTCAAAAGATAAATAATTATAAATAAAATAAATATCATAATCATCAATTATTAAAAAGTGAAAAAATGAAGATTAAATTACAGTCCTGTATTTCGATAAATTACCTATTAATTGCTTATCCTATGATGAGAATTAAATATGTAATTGCACGAAAATGACAGATAATCATTGTACATGATCATCTAGCATTGGTTAGATACATGTTAGCCAAAATTGGTCAGAAGGACTGAATGGTACAAATTCAACTCTATATTTGATTAAATCTTATTGAATCACTAAAGAATGATGATATTCGGGTTCTCAATGAAATCTCAAGAATGTAAATTCAGTTATAAATTTTTTAATTTTAACATTTTTTTTGTTGTAAAGCTTTAATTTACTAGTTTAGTCCTAAAGGTTTGCGAAAATTTCAATGTAGTCATTCCGGTTGATTTTCTATGGAGAATCCTACTAGAGGTGAGCTGTGACGTCCTGTAAATTCAACTTTTATAAGCGCCGGAAGTCGATGAAATGATATAAACCTATAATCATAATCGACACCTATTTTGGACTATAAGGATCGAAGAGACGAAAATTTGGACGAATTCTGAACTTTAGGTTATTTCGAATTGAGTTTCGAAATTGATTTGCGGTGATTTTGAATTGCCGTTTTTGCAATCGAACCTAACCCTGATCGAGCTTGGCCAGTGAAATGACCAAAATTATCCTTCGTTCAGTTTACCAAAATTTTGTTTCAGTCCTGGCGCACCAAATTACCATTTTACCCCTCCTCAATTATTTACCCACATAAGACAAAAAAATTTAATTTTGGCCAAAGAAGTCTTGGTCATGGCCCACCTCTGCACTGCCCCACGTTCACGTCGCTTCTTCCTTTTATCTTCTTTTTCTTCTTCTCTGTTCTTCTTCTTCTTCTTTGTTTTTGGTCGACGACCGACCCCCCTTTGAACCGACCCAATCCTCCTCTTCCGCCGTCGTTTTTCGCGACCATTGCCTCACCACCGATAGCCACCGTTCTCAGCTACTCCCCGCTGCCGCCTTGACCCGAGCCAAGCCGTTGTCCTCGTCGAACGGCCGAGGAAACGCCGCGGCAAACTCTACCCTGTTTTCGGGTCAGAGAACTCGAGAGCTCCTCGGCCTCCTCCGGCCGCCACGGCGGCCACCGACGCCGACCACCGCCCCTCAGCTGACCTCCGACTTTCCCTGGACCGATCCGACCCACCCCTACCGGCCGTTCACCACCGGAGCCGCCGGAATCAAGCCCCGAAGTTTCGGTGCCCTTGTTTTGGGCCCGGTTTGATTCAGTCTTCGATCTGGCCACCACGACCGCCGTTGTGCCTCACCGCCGCCGCCTATCGACTCCCCTGAGTCCCTTCTACCATCGCCCAGCTCACCCCCCCGGCCGCCGTGAGTGGCGCTCGGAATCGACCGCCGACCAACGCCCCTATTTCGGCGCCGAATAGGGCAGTCGTTGATCGCGGCTGTTCGCCGCCACCGGCCGCCCCCCACCGTAGTCCACTGGTCCCGGCTGATCCCCACCGACCCCTAGTGAGCTCCTGACCCGTGGCCGGCCTTATCCCGGCCCGTGTCGCAGAAAAATGGCAAAAACAGATCGGTTCGCCGGTTGAGTTTACTGTTGGTCATTGTTTCAGGCCGCTGGCCGCTGCTCGCCGGAGCTTCGCCGCCGGCCACCTGTTCCGGTGACCTCTCCGGACTTCCTCAAGGTGTCGCCAAAGTTTGAGATCAGGCCGCCGCGTGATAAACCCTAATTCGATCGCTGCTGCGGCCGTCACTGCCGCTCGAGCTAACTCACGTTATGAGTTGACCCTAAACCTTGGTTAGGATGCTAATTGCGCTTAGGATTAATTTTAGTTATTTATTTTTTTTAAAAAAAATATTTCGATCGAAACCGGTTTAGATAGAAACGATGGTTAGGATAAATGGCCGATCGATTATTTGTTTGTGGCTAATTGTGGTAATTTATCGATTGATTGATTGATTGTGTTTGTTCGCGAGCGAATGACAGGTTAGGAACGAGCGAGCGGTTGATTGCTATAATTCGACTGAGAATTAAGATTTATAATATGAATTGAGCTTGAAATTGCCGGGTTGAGTTAATTGCTCGCGAGTGCGTGAATTGCCTGATTGGTTTGATTACCTTGCTGAAATGCTTAACTGAGAGTCTTGTGGGCCTTGGGGCCAAGTCTATTGCATTTATGTATGAACTTTGGCATTAATCATAAATAAACAATGAGTTGATTGTCAAATGCAATTTGCGTGGTCATTTAAAAGATCAATGACGTTACCTGACAAGTTCGCATTGTACTATTGGCACTCGTGCCATACCTATTGTATAGGAATTCGCAACTTGTCAGAAGTACGATAATCCATGCCCCATGCCAGTCATACAGTTTTAAGAGATTATTGGATGTCGGTCGCAGCTTGTGACGAACCGAAGCTCTTTTTTAAGGAATGCCTACTTGCAGTGCCGTGCCGGGTGCATTGGATGCACCGCTTGTAGTAGCTGTCGCTGAAAGAGTAAAGTGGACATAGCCTGATCCTGCTAAAGGAGTGCGGGATCGCACTATTGATGTATTGATCATGCTAGTCGCGTGCGTCATTGTTTAATAATGTACTTGTGTGATGTCTTATGTACGCCTGAGTGGTGGTGCCTCAATTGGTTGTTGATTTGGCGTATATATTTTATTGATATATATCTTTTATATCTTGTGGTGCTCAGGATATCTTGGGCGAATCAGTGTCCTAACCGAGATTAGGCTTGATTCACTGAGATTAAATTCTCATCCCATGGTAGGACAACTTTTTAGGTCCAAAATAATAGAGAGATCGATGCGATTTGGTACCCCCACCCACTCATCACACGATTTCAGTCTCCACCTGGTATCAGGTACGGACCAGATGTGAGAACGCTACGATATGGGTCGATGAGGGGATGCCACAACTGGTGGCACACCTCTTCAAGGCCTGGTATCTTCACGGTGGAGTGGATCTCTTTGGTCCGCTCAGAAGATTTGAGGGGCCACCTCTTTAGGGGGTCCTTAATGTCCCCGCTTGGGATTCGATGGGCATCGATACGCCTGATGGAGAGGCGGTGGATCCCGCACCCGGTATGCAGCCTGAGCTCGAGCCCGAGCAGTCAGTAGCCCCCTTTGTGCATTCTAGCCAGAGTTCCTATGACGACCCAAAAGACCCGGCTCCCCTGTTGGTTTTGACGGTCCGGATGCCGATTTTACCTAGTAGATGGTTAGGTTTCTTTTGTGGTCAGGGAACTGATGATGTTTTTGTGGGGGTACTATTTTGGAGTAGATGAGAGTTAACCTTACCTGACTCATGTATCTTTTTGCGAGTCCTAGAGGGCCATCCTGAAGCATGGGGTTGTATTTATCAGCTGTTAGCTCTGTAAGGTTATAGACCATCTATTCTCAGCAGTTTTATTTTAGTGTTGTGTTATCTGGCTTTTTTTCTTACCTATCCCATTGATGATTTTATTATATGGAAGATTGCACGTTCCGCATGCAGTATATCTTAGGTTGATAGCAGTTGCCTGGGACGTTATCTTTTATGATCTGGTGGCGATTTGGCAAGGGATGTCGCGGGTTCGAGAGTTGGGACGTGACATGAACAAGATAGCTTGATCGAACTGTGAACCACTCGGATTGGACTGAACAAGCGGTTTGGTCCAATTCCCATAGGCATCGGTCCGGTTCCCTGTTTCGTAAAATGGTGATTTCGGTCATGTTATTCGACTGATTAGACTAGCGAAGAATTTATATTTTTATATTTTTAAAATTTCTCATATGTAAACATAAATCTTAACCTAATACCAGTCAAATTTACTAAATGTTGGGGTCATTAGTCGAGCTAGATCAAAGCAATAGAAGACCGTAACATTAGTGAGGAAGAATCAAAGTGTTGGCGCATGGGACTTTCCCTTTTGCATGCAAGTCATTTACTGACGCATCTGCTTTGGAGCGTAGTGTAGTGGTACAGTATCAGCGCAAACAAGTTGAAAGGGTTTCGAATAATTTCCAATTAAGAAGGGCTGGTCACCTGGCTTCAGTGGACTGCCCGAGTACCATGCTGAACCGGTCCCGAACAATCCAGTCCAATTCCCAGTCCAGAAAATTGGGAACTAGCTGTTATTTCGATATCCAGAATTTTATATGTCCGATAATAGTATTTAAGATGAAATATCGTGACTGTTATTGGCACTTATTATCGGTTTGTTTCAAGTTAATCTATTTTTTCCCTGTGTCTTTAAATATGAAAGGGACCAAAATCAATTTGCCCTTGTTGTTATTTTATTGCAAATTAGGAAAATTGAATTTTTATTATTTTATTTTTATTTTCAGTTTATCCTATTTTTATTTTATTTTATTGAATATATATATACACATAAAAGAAAAAATAGTCGGATCGGGCCGGGTCAGCCCAGCCCCAAGCGAGCGACCAGGCCCTTGTTCTCTAGCCCATCTCCAGCGAGAGCAGGCCCACTTTTCGTTCTTTTTATTTCACGAGCCTACTTTTCCCCCGTCAGCCCGCATGGATCAAGCCCATTGTGGCTCGCTGCCCCCCCTTCACTTTTTGGCATTTTGTCGAACTGGATGAGGCCGAGCTGGTGAGGACTTTTGCAGACCAAAGTGGCTCGCGATTGGTCCAAAGCGACGGAGACGTGACCAACTGCAGATATCGGTCAATGATTGGCTCAGAGGGGCGGCGATTCATCGCCAAAAACCGATAAAAAAACAGAGGCGGACGAATTTGGAGGGGAGGCCGAGAGGGGCTGATCGGGAAGCATATTTGAGAGAACTTAACGGAATACTGGGAGAGCTTGAGAGAGAAAGTGAGGTTAGAAACCTTGAAGGAGACTTCCTCTATCTTTCCGTCGGTATCTTGCCGTTATTCGCCACCGTGACCCCTGAGCAGGTAGTTTTCTGCCCCTTCCCGAGCAGCCAGTGTGCTCCTTCGACTGGCAAAGCATGGCTCGTCGCACCGAGGTCCATATCTTGGTCCGGCGAATCTTCAGCCAGTCCTCGTGATCCATTAACTTCCTCTACGTCTTATTTGAATTTTTAGGTCAAGCAGATCATTTTTCTCGTCTTGTTTTGGGCTCGGTCTGGTGTCTTGATCGTTACATCTACCCTGGTATGTCGGTCCGTGGGTGGTGCAACCGGTCGACGAGGTCATTCGCGTACGCTATATTATGAGGCCCGGGTGATGTGTACCTTTGATGATTTACAGAAAAGTTTAATGCTTTTCAAACCTTGCCTATTGTAGTTTCATTTGGATGGAGCTCTTTTTCTTGTACTTCTCACATGTGATAGATTTCAAGGTTTGAATATGAGCATCCAACCCGTATACTCGGCCTGGGTTCAAACCCAGATTTTGTGTAACATGCTGGGCCCGCGGCTGTGATGCATCATTTTGTCGTGTTTTTGCGCGTTATTCGTTTTTATTTTGTTAATCTCATTCCCGTAATGTATTATTTTACATCTATGTGTTTGTTTGCCTTTGATTATGCTCGAGGACGAAGAACGGAGGCAATGAAGACGCGGCCGGAAGATCGCTTTGAGTGTTCCAGTGCATCAGAGGTGTTTGATGAAATGCCTAAAAGAGGAGAGCCTCCCGATACGACGTCCTTTTGACTTATCCAGGTCGGGTCACGCTCAGGCTGGCGCGCGGGTCTTTGAGGCCGAACGGCGCCGTTCACTCCATGGCGCAAACGGCGGCGTTTGATGCTTTTTTAAATAAAAAAATTCCATATTTTATTTTAGAAAATTCAGAAAATGCTTTCAAAAATTGAGAAAAATAAGAAAAAATATGGAATTTTTTTTACTACATATTTAGCCAAATTAATATAGGCCTTTTTTCCTAGTGGAGATTGAACGATGTCCATTCCGATCCTATTTGTCGTTCACACGATCACATCGCGGGTTTAATATTTGGGATTGTAATCTATATTGATTGGCCTGTATATTTGCTTTCCAGTAGCTGTTTTAAATACTTGAGTATTTAATTACAGTCCTGTATTTTCATAAATTACCTATTAATTGCTTATCCTAGGATGAGAATTAAATAGGTTGCACGAAAATGACATATAATCATTGGTTAGATACATGTTAGCCAAAATTGGTCGAAAGTACTGAATTGATACAAATGCAACTCAATTGAGAAAATATCCGTGACCGAATTGACAGTTGTAATAAATTTAGGATTTTTTTTTGGAGTATTGACAACAGACGGACAAAAACGTACTCATATAAGATATATTGGCGTTATTTTAGGTTCTAAAATCATATTTAAATCTCTCTTATCTAATCCGATTCAAACTTTCAAACGTTACAATAATAAAGTTGACATCACGCATCTAAAATGCACTTTCTTTTTTGTCTTTTTTTGGAGAAGGGGGTGGGTTGGGTTGGGTTTGGTTCTTAAAAGAGGAGAATCATAGTGTCGGCGCTTGGGTCTTTATCTTTGCATGCAAGTCATTAAGATGAGGTATCGTGACTATTGTTGACACTTAATTTTGTCGGTCCTGTTTCATGTTAATATATATTTTTCCCTTTGTCTTAAAATATGAAAGGGCCAAAAAAAGAAGAAGAAGCACGTTCTTGAGGAAAGAAAAGCTAGAGATGCATAGAACAAGACCAAGGATTCCCAGTTGTACGCATGCGATCAATTCCAGGAAATGGCCGTAGTAAATTGGCAAATGCTTCTCCATGAGGACAGTTACGTTTGTAGCTTGATCAATGATCAGGGCTCCAAGTAGAAGTAGGGTTCAATTTGTTTCCGTGGATATCGATATTTTTCAAAAAAAAAATGATAGCTTATGTTGAGTGTAAAAATAAATGGATGAAAAAGATTTTCATCGTTTACAAAATATTTAGTTACAAATTGTTATTGATAATGATAATATTTTTCATTGACTAATTAGTTCAACCAATAATGTGATCATTTTTAGACAAATATTTTCCCAATAAAAAACTCTAGTTAAAGGAATAGGAAGACCACACCACATACATTTTTGGAGTTACACCTTGTTATTTTGGCATGTTTGCCATATTCTAATGTTGGCGTTTGGCCATGTAAAGAAGGAGGCCATATCTCCAATCCCAAACCTGTGCGACGAAGTTATACAAACATAATAAATACTATTAAGCTCGATAAACATTTCGGTATATATATATAAATAAGATGGAAGGTGTCATTAGATCGAAGTTGAACAAGAGACAAACTGAATACCATCAAAGTCTCGACAAATTCAACTAATATACAGGCCAAAAAGGTCAGTTCCTTATTTGTGGTACCGAGAATTGGGCCACCTAATCTTGGAACTAGACCGAATTTGGATCGGCTCCCGTGTGGAATCAAGAACTGATAGTAATATCTTTTCCCTTTTCCTATTCCCCGCAAGATTCAAGTATTGTTGCGTAGTCTATACTCTCATTCTTCAGTACTTTGGATCTTCAATCAATGAAAATCTTGATGGAAATAAGCTAAAAGTGTGATAAAGCATGATCAAGTACTGTTAACTTACTAATGAATAATAATAAAAAAGTATCTGGTTCAAGTGGTTCATTTCCACATCTGGAATCGAGAGCAAGACGGACAACAACTGATTCCAAATTTAAGGAAATGGAAACCGGATCGGCTAGGTAGGGTTTCAATTATCACCCTTAACTCGTACCATCAAGTGTAAATTGAAGGAAACAGATCATTATTTATATACGAAACACGTGTGGCAAATCTGATTATAATATGCCCAAACAATCACTAACTTGTATCACTGATCAGAGTACAATCGCAAGAGGGAACGCACATGTTATTCACAAATTAAGTGTCACCTTCGCAATCTCGAGAATACCTTTCGTCTTTGATATGACTGAATGCAGAGGCGGAGAGACGCTCGTCATTTTTTATTAAACGACGGACTTTTGTCTTCTTATGTGAGGAGAGAGAAATCGACGTCTTCCTAAAAGATATAAGTTATCACATCATTTCAAATTTGTAGTTAACTACTACTGCATTAATTTGTGAGGTGAGTGTATTTGCCCGCATGGGCGCACATCGTAAGACCTCCTATGCCAACATAAATAATATCACATTCGGACTATCCCTTGGGATTTTAGCTTGGATCTTACTTGATTTATGAGATTGGTGAGGAACTTTATTGATCCAAAATTTATCAATTTAGGTCGGGTTCCTCGTTATTACAAATAAAAAGGGGAAAAAACACACACATAAGTAAGCGTAGATAGGTAAGCTCGGATCTTATTCGAACCTACCCAATAATGGACAAGCCTTTTTCGGACCCTTGACTTTTTGCCTTGCATCAAAATCACGATAGATCTCTAGGGGACGGGTTTTGGGTTCAAACGAAAATCACTAGAGAACATTTTCAAACAAAAACAAAGTCAAGATACTTTTGAAGCATATATGTCTAGAGTACATATATGTATTTGTATATTACTAAATGCTCCGATAAGAATAGAAATTTGTTACAGAGAGCATAACATGAAGAATGGAAGAGGTAGGCCGAAACTTATTTGGGGAAATGTAGTTAAGCAAGATTTAATAGAGTGATAAATAGATTGATGGATGCTTTACCTTAGGACGAGGTGGAGGAAAGCTATTATCATTGTGGAGGGGTAGAATTTTTATGTTTCTAGGTGTCCTTTCTAGCCCTTTTTTCATATATATATATAATTATATTTATATTTATTTTTATATATTTATTTCATTTCCCTCAATCGGTCTTGCTTTTATGCTGCTTATTTTTTGGTTCATCGACCGCTGACCCCATCTAGTTTGGGATCAATGTGTTGTTAATGTTGATGTTGAATAAAATTAAAATAATACTAGAATATCAATAATATTTGATTTCTAATATAAAAATTAAAATTTAAAAGATAAAAATAATTTAATTATTGTTTACTCTATATTTTATTTATTTATTTGATTTTTTTAATCTTATGATATAATTCAATATATAATTTTGTGTTAATTTTTTTTTTTTGGGGGGGGGGGGGGGGTGGTTTGTGGGCGTGGGCGTGGGCGTGGGCGTGGGCGGGGTCAGTTCCAAAGAAAAGAGATATCTTTGAGATGAACACGCATAATTTGAAGTTATAGATAGCGATTAGTCTGGATTAACACGTAAAGCAACCACACCGCATCCAATCCAATCCACATCACATTATTCTACCGATTTGATATGAAGTCCTACACCTCTTAGGATTGGCCTGGCCTCGTCGACCCTATAAGTAAAAGAAATCTTAAAACTTTTGGTTGTTTCGGCAGAAGCAATCAATCCTTGTAGGTACGTAATGTTTGCGCTTGATTGCTCAATTAATCAGAACTTTTGAAATTTGCCCTTCCCTTTACTTTGTACTTGCTTACACTTCTCCATCAAATTGTTCCGTTCTGGTTTATTTTAGATTAATCGGCCACCGTCGCTTCTCATGTCACCTTAGACTTGAGGGATGATTCTTTTCTGAAATCTTGTGATGCTTGATTCTATTTGCGGGCGCGCATGTTTACTGACTTGATCGACGTCAATTCGTGATTTTACCTTGTCAATCCCGACACAAGAGAGAACTTATGTCCATTTTACTTCGATCTAATGTGCGAAACTTGCAGAATACGGAATGGAATCTAGGGCACAAGGACAAAATTGCTATTTTCATCGACCTCCAGCTAAGCATCAAGTTCACCCGTGGCTTCTAATCCGCCATGGATCCGAATGGCATAGACAGATATTCTATGACATATCAGAAGACCATTACTATACTCGGATCATCCGTGATTTGTTCAATAAGCTTGTCTTCCCTACCTCGCGAGAATGGCTAGTGTTGCGAGACTATTATTCAGCAGAATGCTGTGTTTGGAATCCTAACTCCTTGGAGAAGTTTCAGCTCCCATGCGCTGCACAAATAGATTTCGACCGTTGTTTCTTGACATCTTCTCCACCTGACCCTTCGTGCCACATTCTGCTGATTCATCTAGCCAAGAGCGTCATCTGGTTTTGCCGACTAGGGGAGGACGCGTACAGAGAGCACAAGATCGAGCACGGCGACAGGGACGGATTTGACAACATGGATGCATTGACGAGTGTTTCCACGTACAACGGCGAGTTGTATTTGTTGACATGCTTCTGCAACCTGATTAAGGTTGATCTGGTAGGTTCGGAACTTGAGTACATTAACTTGACGAGAAAGGACTTCCGTTATCTTCTGCCAGGGCCCCCGAACATGAGCCGTCGCCATTATCTCGTCGAATCTGGTGGTGAGCTTTTAATGGTTCGCAGGTTGCAGTCTGGGCACTTTGATTATGCAAAGTTTTTCGGGTTTCATGTTTTCCGGATGAATTTCGACAGCAAGATGTGGGAGAAGATCGAGAGCATTGGCGAATGGACGATTTTCCTTTGCAATGGTAATCAAGTTTCTTGCTCGCCGGAAGATTGTCGAGTTAGACAAAACTGCATTTACTATGCAATGGAAGGTGACCCAAGACTCTATCTATATGATTTGGAAGATCAGAGCCTCTCGGCATCGCTACCATGTCTCATTGCCAGTCGCCGTGGATCCATCTTGAGGTGGATTATGATGTAGAGCATCTCGGTATCACTTTCATGCAATATCTCGCGAGACTTCCCTCCAAACGCTCAACAAGATTGAACTGTTTTGTAACTGATGTGTGACTTTGATGTGTAGGTCTCATGTTTTTGGGAACATCCGTTTGGTCATGACACTCTTTGAACATTGCCAGGTATACAAAGAAATCCTACTGAAACTATTTTATTGCATGATGCGACGATATTGCATTAGACACTTAGGTAAGTCAGGAATTCAATTAGTGGGTCCAGCTTGTTTCAGTACACGAGTGATGAATTGATGATCGATCCATTGATTTTGGTTTTAGCCATATAAAGAGAACTGTGGTAAAGTGTATTTGATCAGCACATTACATGTAAAAGGTCAAACCCTTTTAGAACTTAATGTCATTACGTGCATTCGACAAGCTCTAATTACGTACAACTCTGTCAGATATCATTTAATGTGGTAAGTGAACAAATGCTTACCAATTGGTTGAGTGACAAGATCCAATCGGAAATACAAGCTTGCCGATTATGTTGCCCAAACCTTCTAATAAAGCAAGCTATCCCATGTTTTGTAAGAAGCTAACAGAATTGATCTTTTTATCTATAATTAAACATATCTTTGAACTATTATAGTAGACTTAAAACTTCCTAATTTTTTAACAAACAAGTAAATGTAAATAGACGATCTCAACAAGAGTGGGTAACCCGAAACTAATTAATAACTTAATTGAAAAAAATTGATAAATGACTCAAAATTAAGGTTGGTAATGTTGTGTAAGAGGTTGTAAATTTAAAGGTAAGTAATTTTACATAAATCGAAGTTGGTACATGTTGAGAGTGATTCGTCACTTCTCCGAATAAATGAATAAACACCGAGTAATTTCGTATGTTAATAACTTTGCATGAATGGGCAAGTAAATCAGATTAGGTGGTAAATTAAATGGATCTAAGATGATAAATAACCCAAATAAATATTGTTTATCTTGTTCAGTAAAGATTGTGGCAGTGTTTTAACAAACGAATAATCACTGGTAAGTAAATGGTGCAAAGCTAGTAACTTAATGAGAAAAACGATTTTGACTAGTCTAAAGAAAAATCTGTGGCACTCTAATAATGTCGAGAAAGAGTATTCTGAAGTCTGTCGGATTGATCTTTATATTTTGGTTTTCGCTTAGTCTAAATATCGTGGTTCATTGCATTATGAATTTCGTCAATATGCTACTCCCTAAACTTTCACATTCACAAGTTTCATAATATTTTGAAGTTAGAATAATACTTTAAATTTTGGCGGGAAAGTATCAAAAGGTACTCTTTTCTTTTCATGAGTGTAAAATTTTGTTTCAGACTTGGTTATTTAAAAGATTAAAATAAAAATTCGCAATTTATTGGAAAATTTAGGAATCTTCAAAAAATTAAATAAATCATACATATATGTCAAACAAATAATTTATCGTAAGGAAAAAAAAACGATAATGAAAAACAATAACAAAAAGTTCATCATATCATAAAAGTTTTTAATTCCTAGATTCTAGATTCTCGCGAATAGATGCTTATGATTTTGAATGATATTTTATATTCATCTCCCTTCGTTTATAAATCAGTGCCTTTGATTCATTAGTCACAACGAGAATTGCTTTGCAAAAAAATAATATATATATATAAAAGAAGAAGTTCTCCATAACCTTGAACGTACAATCTGTGACGCGATATATGCAGAGCAAATTGTCTTCCAAGCAAAAATATTTTACCACCAAAAAACCCCGAACCGTTACACATGTGACGAATTTACTACTCATTAATTTCTATTAAATAGAGTTTATATTACGAATAATCATAGCTCAATGTATTTATGACAAACATAGAGTAAAAACCTCAAATTGGTACACTCGTCAACTATTATATGTCATTACAAAAAAAAATAGCATATCGTAAATTTGTCACAAATGTATTGATTTTGGATTAATTAGTCACAATTATACTAGATTGAGATTTTTTATATTTATAAAAATAGTTTGAGATAAATTTATTGCATATATGCCAGTTTGTGATTTTTTATGGTAAAAAAAAGTTGAACAAGAGACAAATTGAATACCATCAAAGTCTCGACAAATTCAACTAATATACCGGACCAAAAAGGTCGGTTCCCTATTTTTGGTACCGGGAATTGGGCCACTTGATCTTGGAACCAGATTGAATCTGGATTGGCTCTCGTGTGGGATCAAGAACAGATAGAAATATATTTTCCTTTTTCCTATTCCTCGTAAGACTCAAGTATTGTTGTGTAGTATATACTTCATTCTTTAGCACTTTAGATCTTCAATCAATGAAAATCTCAATGGAAATACGCTAAAAGTGTGATAAAGTATGATCAAGCATTATTAACTTAGGTCAATATCCAAAAAGCCTTCAATTTTAGCATTTGTCTCAATTATATTTGAAACTTTTTTTTTTATGATCGAGGTGTCCGGGCCAGCTTGCGCGCACCTCGATTATTCCTCGGGAGGACTAGCACGACAACCACCAGCCGCGACTCCCACTTAAGTCATGGAGATTTGAACTAGGGATCATTGAAGACCATGTGTTTCATATTCTCTTAACCAATTTGAAACTTTTTTTATCTCATAAAATACCTCAAATTTTAACTTTTGCCTCCATTATACCGGTGTAATACCCAAAGCAACTTTCACCTTAGCATTTGTCCTGATTATATCTGAAAACCTTTTTTTATCTCATAAAAAATTTTAAACTTTTACTTTTTTCCTAATTCGACCATCGTCACCCTTCTGTCCATAATCATAATTAGTTAATTCAACATGGCTCAAATTTTCTTGCCATACTTATCAATGAATCTTCGAAATTTAGAGACGGCAGATTTTAGAGAATACGAGATTCTAGATTATTCGTTCAAATATCTTCATGTTTGGCCGTTCTTTAAGCTGTTGAATGTGTAGGAGAATATGAAACACATCGTCTTCAATGATTCTATATCTCTCAGCAATATATAAGGTAAGCAAAAAACAAAAGAGAAGTTCTAGAATTTTTTATGCTCAATATCAAAAAAAAAAAAATCCTCAACTTTAGCATTTGTCACGATTACATCCAATTTTTTTTTCATCTCCTAAAAAATATCAACTTTTATTTTTATCTCAATTCTGCTACTGTCAGACTTCTGTTCATAATTATCATTAGTTAATCATATGTGGCTCAAATTTTTTTGCCTAATTTATTAATGAAATTTCGAAATTTAGAAGTACCAGGTTTTAGGGACTAAAAAGTTTTAAATGGTTCGCCAAAATATCCCCATGTCTAGCCATTTTTGGGACTGTGAAGAGAATACAAAACGCGTCTTCTTGAGTGACTATATATTTCTCGGCAATATCTAGGGAAAATAAACAACAGAAAAGCGGTTCCAAAATTTTTCATGTCTGTTTTATTAAGGTATAATTTATTAATATTGTGAAAATGCCACGTAAGATTAATTAATCGTGATTATAGATGGAAGGCTAATGGTGGTTGAATTGGGATAAACGTAAAAGATAAAAGTTTTTAACGAGACAAAAAAAGTTTTGGATATAATATGAGACAAACGCTAAAGTTGAGGATTTTTTTGTATCAGGTCGATAAAATTGGAAAAAAAAAGAGAGTAAAAGTTTGGGTAGAATTGAGACAAAAATAAAAGTTGGAGATTTTTTATGAGACAAAAAAAGTTTTGAGTATAATTATCACAAATGGTAAAGTTGGAGGTTTTTTGGGTATTGGGCCTATTGAGTTAATAATGAATAAAAAAAATATCCGGTCAAGTGGTTTGTTTCTACATCTTGAACCAAGAGCCAAACGAACAATAATAGATTCCAAATTTTAGGAAACGGGAATTAGATCGGCTAGGTCTGGTTTCAATTATCACCCCTAATTAGTACTATCAAATGCAAACGATATCACATTTGGACCATTCTTTGGGATTTTAGCTCGGATCTTACGCAATTTATGAGATTCCTAAGGTACTTTATTGATCCAAAATTTATCAATTTAGGACGGGTTCCTCGTTATTACAAATAAAAAGGGGGAAAAAGAATACACATATGAGTAAGCGTAGCTTGGAGGGCTCGGATCTTATTCGAGCTTACCCAATAATGGATAAGCCTTTTTGGGACCCTTGATTTTTTGCCTCGGGTCAAAATCACGGCATTTCTTTAGGGGAAGGGTTTTGGGTTCATCAAACGAAAATCCCTAGAGATCGTGTTCAAATCGAAACAAAGTCAAGATACATTTGAAGTATATATGTATGGAATACATATATGTATTTGTATATCAATACCTCGTTTATTTCGCGATAAATAAATAATTTTAAAAATATTTTCTTAAAATAATCAAATATATTGCTTGAAATAATTAATTAATGAAAAATATTTTCAACAACTATACACGTATAAACATTTGCATAATTGATGAAAGTACTTTTGGTTCGTTCACTTTTATCCGTGATATAAGCGATTATTTGTTGAAAAATTTAGGCCACTTGTTTTCTGTAAAAACAAATGGAATCTAAATGCGCTGATTGGATGAAATCATCCACTGCATGTCATTAATCAGAGTGTAGATACTTTTAAACTATATAGGTACGTCTTAAATCTAATCTATTTTTGGTTCCAATCATTAATTAGTCACATAATCACTTGTATTAGAAACTCGGGAAGTACCCTCCCAAAATCCTTTCGCATCAATAGACAGAGGGAGAGAGAGAGGAGCAGAGAGATAGATCCATCGAGAAGAAGAGCGCCCTTCCTTCTTCCACCTTTGGCCGAATATGGTACGACTGCAGGAGCCTTCTGCTTCTGACCGGCGCTCGGACTGGTGGCCGACGGCACCCTGCCGTGCCGCCAATCCCGGCGCCGCCGCCAGCCGGGGAGGATGTTTCTACAATGTTTGCGGGAACGATGTGTACGTAAGGACCCTGGAGGAGTTCACAGCTCACCAGGTCAATTGCCGCGCCGCACGCCGCCGCCGGGAGGCCGCCGCCCAGCAGCCGCAGCCGCCACCTCCGCCGCCGCCGCCCGCGTGCGCGTGCGCGACCACCAAGGTACTGCTTGCTTTCTTGAATTGCTCCGTTCCTTTTCTTTTTTTTTTTTTGGTAAGGTATGCTCCGTTTCTTTTTGATGCTCTGTTTCTTGACATTTTCTTGCTTCTTGCAGGCGTTGATCAACCAGCGTTGATCAGACATCCTCCAGGCTCCCTATATATATATATATATATATATATATATATATATATTTCGTTCTTTTCTTGCTTCTTGCACAGGGTAATGCCGGGGGACTCTCTCTCTCTCTGCCCCTCCTCGTCCCCCACACCACCCCACCCCCCCCCCCCCCCCCCCCCCCCCCCCCCCCCCCCTAGCCCGTAATGTGCAGTGTTCTCTTGGTTTCTTGCGCAGGTTGGTCGCTCAGAAAGATTTGGCGACCTAGGTTTAAGCAGTCGATCTTATCGCATATGAGGAAGCTTCAACTTGTATGCGTTTCTGAACTTTTGCTAGCCAAACAGTTACACTCATAATTTGCTCTTCTCTTAGAGGGTATTATCAGATGATTGAATTATATTGACAGTGATGCCGATGTAGAATTTCTGAGACATTGCATGAATTTTTTTTTTATGTGTAGTTAATTTCTATTTTGCTAGAACTTTGGTTTGAAGGTGCCTTCGTTCGTCGCTTGTACGAATAAGGTTCTGTCTGCCTCTGTGTACAAAGCGGAAGAGTTGTCATTGATCATTGGTGGGTAGTCGGTGGAATAAGCTAGAATGACTGCATCTTCTTGTTACAGCACAGTGAACGGTTTTTGTTTCTTAACATTTTTTACACGATTTGTGAAGTTTTTAATTTTGTAACCTCGGTTTTGAGGAGGAGTAGTAGCTGAATGGGATTAAAATGTGCACTTCGTTTTTGTGGTTAAACGGATTATATGGGGAGATTCAGATTCCTGAGAGTGGGCAGATGTAGATGACCTACACAAATCTCGGAAAAGACGTACGGGTTCGGTTGACCTTTGAATTTCCTCAGGGAGACTTGACTGTTTCTCTCTTGTTTTCTCGCCTCTTCGTCGTCGCCTAGAATGCTTCTGGTTCTCTCTGTTTTACAAAGATTGATCCCTGTTGACAGATGTACGTTGGGCTCAAGTGGAGTCCTCTTGCTTCTCCACCATTTTGTTTGCTTTCGTTTTTTCTCGACTTCTTTAACTTCCAGCCTCTACCTCCCTCCGTTCTCTCCCCCCTTTTTTTTTTTTTTGCCCCCCTCCCTTTAGATTGACAAAGCTAGGTTTTATTTTTTTGCTTCATTGGTCGTCTACGGTCCTTCCCGACAGGTCCTATTTCAGCAATCGTTGCTAGTAACTTACCAAATCGTTTTGGTCTTCTGATGTCTAATGGGTCTTCTAGGTCTGATTGTGGATGCTGTATGTGGTCACGCCCCCATATCATTTTCTGTTTTCTGGCTTTGTTCCTTCCTTCCATTCTGTCGGCGCGCGAATAAAGTTGGGGTTTACTATGTTGCATATTATGATTCAAATTGGTCTCCGAAGCAGGCTGGATCGTAGATTTTGACTCGTATAGACAGTAAACGAGCGATTGTTTGCTTTAATGCCGGTTGTTTTCTGAGCCCTTTTTATCTTTCCGAGTTAGAAAAGATGAGAACGTTTTTTGGAAAATGGGAAATGAAGAGGCTCCGTGACTCAACCGAGCACGCCAACTCAGCCGACAGAGTCAAGAGACACGATGCGGAGGAGCTTTTCCCGTTCCGGGCTTCGCGTGTTTTGACGGCATTTTATGGAATATCTAAAGCGAACCCGTCTCTCCCCTCCCCCCAGTCGCGTTATAAAGTTCATCCCCCACGTTTGCAACCGCAACGACAAAGTTCAGGTGTCTTAAGTTCATTGATGAAGGAAGAGAGGCATATTGTCACCTCAGACTGTGCCCGTAGTACGCTCTCATGCATGTCAGATCATGACGTGATAGCCATTAATGACAAGACACACACTCTCTCTCTCTCTCTTCAAGACCACCCGTCATTAATGGAACCGTCTTGATGGTTACTTCACAGGGGTTTCTCTCTCTTACCTCTTCCTTCGTGTCCCCTCAGTTGAAAACCTCAAAAAAAGAAAAAGAAAAAGAAAGAAAGCACGAAGAGCTCGCTCCAATGGTTTTCATTTTCCAGCACAAGGGCCTCAAAAACTTGTCACCCGTCGAGTGATGATTTTTTTTTTTTGGTCAAAGTCGAGTGATGATTCAAGATTCGATCTTTTTCTTCCCAAATCCCTTCGTTTGCTCCGGGGTACGAGCTTTACTGGCACTGGCGGACCAATGCGATTATGCGATCATCATCACTCGAATACTTGATGCGTCCGCCATTAATGTAATGTCTCTCCCAGCGAAAGCAGGTACCATTTAATGTGCGCCACAGCTTAAATAAAGCTCGCCGTTCGTCCCTCCACCCCCACGACCACGTGTTGTGTCCAGTTCATTTCCCAGTTTCGATCCCTCCCCAGATGATCCTCTCTCTCTCTCCTCTCCTTCTTTTTTCTCCGACACACTCTTTTTGGTTTTTGCTACTACTCTGTACTTCACTTGCTCCGTTTCGCTCACAGGCTGAAGAGTTCTTAAGGAGTTTCTCGATTCTCTCAGGGTCTTCTTCTTTTTTTTTTTTTTGGTTATGTTGTGATAACTTTGCGAGTGGGGAGAGAGAGAAAATGTGAAGGACACCATGCTGTGGCAAGAAGGATTTGAAGATAGGGCCATGGAAATATCTTGGAACTGCTTTATGTATCGTAGACAATTAGGACTCCAATAGATTGTCACTGGAAACACGAGTGCAGGCCTTTGACCTGTTCTCCCTTCGTAATGCCAGGTGGGCTGCCATTGCTGCTCGTCTTCCCGGTAGAACGGAGGATGAGATCAAGAACCTGTGGAACACCCCATCTAAAGAAAGCGTCTTCTTTGCATGGCCCTTGACCCCGTGTTCTACCGATAGCCATCGCGTCTGTGACCTACAAGCCGGTGAAATCAGATTGATGATCCTCGGGTGTCCGTGACAAGCGCGTGGTATTTTTGTAGGGGGAGGGTTAGAAAAAAAAAAGGGTAAAGTGGTCGGGGTGCTCTTTTCTTCTCTCTAAGAGTTGAGTCCCAGAAACATGTAAACCCAAAACAATTTATTCAATAAGAAAGCTGAAAATTTTCCTTTGCTGCCATGAGATGTCATGAAAAGCACAAGGAACCGCAATAAGAGATTGCAGCTAGCTTTATATGGCGATGACAGTAGGCAAATGAGCACAGCTCAATGGCAATGATCGTTCTCCTACTGGAAGATGTAATTGACCTGCATGTAGGAAATGGTTTATAAGACTAACTGGGAATGTGAACAGTAAGATATTCTATGATCCTATGGTGGAACAGAAAAGTGAAAATACAGAAGGACTGATATACTTGCTGATGCATTAAGATTTGGATACTGGCGGCGATCACACAAATAACAGCTAACAACATATTATTGACTTAATTTTCTGATTTTATTTTGTAACTTGGAGCCCCAGAAATTAGTACGAATCTTAAAATAAAGTAATACCATGTTGATTTGCCCAAACGAGACGAAAATCTCACGAGGTTGTTTCTAACCAGGTTGCTTGTTTAGTTTGAGATATGTTAATATTTTCCACGATGTCAAGTTCCTGCTCGGAGTTTCGGGAGAGGGCGATAATTTCCTCTCGGGTGCTGACGGGAGAGGATCGTCCAAACTGATCGTGCTTTCATCACTGCAGATGGAGGCTCCCTCACTACCCAATTCAGAGTTCTCTTTAGAACAAACACTTGATTTCTCCCTCTCCATTCCTAGGTGAACGAACATCTGAAATGGTACATCTGACACTGGTAACGGGTTGGGGCTCTCCCAGGATGGAAATTTCTTCAGCAGCCTAGATTCGATATCCAGGTAGTCCACAGATGGCATTGGCAGGTCTGGCTAGCTACCGCAATCAGGATTCATTGCGAGAAAGCGCTTCACGTATGGAAGGATCCTACAAATGGAAGAGAAGCTGGGCCGTTGATTTGGATCGATATGCCAACATCTCTTTGTCAAGCTGGTCGAGTATTTCGGCGAATAGAATGGGAATAGGGGCCTTTCTCCTGCCCTGATTTTCCTGCTCGCTTTGCCCCCCTGAAGATGCGCATCCTCGAAAGAGTACTTTTCCAGTTAGAAGTTCAAAGCAAATCATCCCGAAACAGTAGACGTCGGACTTCTCAGTGCACTGGATGTCTCTGGTACTTCCTGTCTCTTCTAGCTCCGCTAGAACTTCGGGAGAGTGCCAAATAATTCCATCTTGATTTAAAGATGTCTTTTGGGAAGAGTTCCTACACAGGAAGACAAGCCGAATCCTGAGATTTTGGCTTGCAAGTATCCTTCTGTTGAAAAATATGATCCATTTTTGTCACATGCAAGTTTTGCAAAGTGGTGGAAAAGTTGGACACGGCTGCAGCAAGGCGGTGAAAGAAAAAATAGTAAAATATTTAGTGGCGGTGGACTTAGGCGGTTTATAATTTTTTGTTTTAAAATGGGGTCATTGTCCTTCTTTGCAAAATGCTCTTTAATGTAAACAAGACGTAGCTCCCATATGTAGAAGAGCGAAGCAAGAGTTTTATGTAAGTTTTTTTTATTTATTATCAAATATATTTTATTTTGCTAGTCTGTTTGCTATTATATTTCCTCTATATTTCATACCAAACACACATACTTTCATGCACATTTTCACGAAATTGGCATCAAAATCACGTTCACAATTCGTTAGTCTTGAGCGTTTGTTCAAACCAACTTCACACAAAAATCAACAAGTGGTCGCAGAGCCATAGCCACAAAACCAACACCTTCTCCTGAACTACCTCTTGCCTTTCACCAGAATGTTAGAAGGGTTCAGATCTCCATGGTAGATTTTCTTAGAGTGGAGATATTCCATCCCTCTGGCAATCTGGCGCATCATATCGATGGCGATAGGAAGAGAGAAAGGAATTCGTTTCCGGGGACCGCAAATTTCCTTGACGTAGCTTCCTAGGTCTCTGTTCATCAGCTCCGCAACCACGAAACACTCTCTCTTTTCCTCGTCCACGAAGCTACAAAGAAAGTGCAGTATGTTGGGGTGGGAGAGAGAATGTATCAACGAAATCTCGGGAATTAGGGTCTCGGTGTTTCCGAAGAGATGTCTCAGAGCAAAGGTTTCGCCCAACCAAAGTATCTCCTTGTATTGGCTGCCATTACCTAGCCTTCGCCTTACCTGGTAGTCCTTCGACCCGACTAGGATCGAACTTGGCAAGAGTTTCCAATTGGAAGGTTCCCATATATCCAAGTTCCTTAGTAGCAGATCGTTAAGGTGCTGCTCATATTTTGATGCAGAGCCGGAAATGCCCTTTTCCCGGATTTTATTCATCAGAAGCCATCTATCGTCTTTCCACACTTGGTCTAACCGGTCGCAGAAATCTTGAGTTATGAGATATTGTTTGCCGAATTTCCATTGGAAGAGCTTCGGGTCACTCCATTCTTTTTGGTACTTTTTCGAGTATACCAATCTCCTCTTTTGCATCTCATCATGATCCCAACCGGTAATTTCTCCGGCGATCTCAATCGCTTCGATGACGATCGGCATGCAACTTAACAGGTTGTGGATGTGGAGGTCAATGCAATCTGTGTTCTGATATAGGATCATGGTTGTCGCCCACCAGTCCTTATTGTCCAAGCAGAGTCTGATGTAGATCTCTCCTTCCTTGAATACCCTGAGGAGCTCTTTCAATGGTTGTTCCAGGATTCTCCATTTCGCATGTTTCTCTTCGAATCGCGGGTTCTCTCTCATCTCGTCGGCCACGACTTCGTAAGCATGGTTCAACATGTCC
Source organism: Rhodomyrtus tomentosa (assembly GCA_028455895.1). Lineage (NCBI taxonomy): Eukaryota > Viridiplantae > Streptophyta > Magnoliopsida > Myrtales > Myrtaceae > Rhodomyrtus > Rhodomyrtus tomentosa. Next base: position 33,810,075 of record JAPCWY010000008.1, on the reverse strand, counting down.
AGCAACTAACAACATTGACGGCCGTTGATCTGTATATTGCCGCGGAACACCATTGATGCCTTCAGGCTTCCTAATACTTCTCCTATTTGCCGAAACTGTTCCATCCTCGGATTGCATACCAAATAGCCCAATCCGACCCAGTGTAGATCCGCGTGCTCAATCAGACGCACGCGGGTGCCGATCCTAGAAAACCGATAGACTTCTTCTCAGAGAAGATTGCAGGGAACTTTGAGCATGGACATGCCTAGAACACCTTGTTCCAATGGTGCATATCTCTAAATTTCATCCGTTTCCACCAGATTATTTGAATGAATCTAATGAAAACGCCAAGAATCAGCTAGATTGTCCCTCAAAGCCCAACCACGAAACGTATAGAATTGGAAACAGAACACAGACAATGGCAAGCATGGAAGAAGAGAGGATGAACAAAGATGGAAGCCCCAGAAATTTCTCCCACCTCACCCCTACGTGCCTCAACATAGATTACTTTTATGGGAAAATAAAAGGAAAAATAAATATGAATAGTTTAGGTACGCGCAAGTTGGCCCGAACAATTGGTTATAAAAAAAGAAGAAGAAGAAAACAATGCACCTATGTAAAATCTATCTTGAAAAAATATGATTTTTTTTGGGGGGAAAAAGAACATGCTCATGAATTATTTTTAGTGACCATTGGCTGATTCTGTTGATTTTACTTAAAAATTTCTTTTAGGTCAAATCCGATAATAATGCGACTCCAATACGTGATCTGACTCGTTAACAAGCTTGATCCGCGAATAAAGGTTAATATAAGTGTACGATAGAGTTCATGGGATCAAAAAGGTAATAATGAATCATACCATAACGGCACTTTTTGTAATAAATCTTAGTCTACAATCATCTTATCAAAAATTTTCTAGGGAGAGAGTAGCTTGTGCATGCGGTGCATGGCTTTCTGTATGCAAATACATAAATTTAACTATTAGATCAATGCCAGACTTACAAAAAAAATGGTTTTACAAAATTTATTTATTAAGTGATGCGTCAGTGCTACGAAAGAATTTAAATAAACGTGACGTGTTCAATAACTAAGAATACCCCGCCATTTCACTTAAGAATATTACTTTTATAAGCTAGTCTTGACAAATTTTTAGCATTTTCCGAGTTTTTAATTAGGTCCACCGTTGTTTGCACATTCATCATTGGATGGTTGACAAATGGAAGGTTTCAAATACAAAATTAACGATGAACAGATAAGTCACTCATCCAATAATAAGTTGCATTTACAAATTTTTTTTATATATATATTAGGGATGGTCACATAATAAATTAGTACATTTTTAAGCAATAGCATGATATAGATCAGCGTTTTATTGAAAGTACTTTTTCATGGTGGCTAGTTATTTTTCACATTAGAGAAGGCGGCATTCATCTCTTAGAAAACAGTAATTTGTTCGCGTGATAATCAGGTTCCAATAGAACAAGTATCTTTCAATCTGTTGGCAACTAGTAATATTGAATTGCATTTCTTGTTTATTGACGATAGAAAATTAGGGATATTTGAATTTGGAATCGAATGTGGATAGAATTTCTATAATCTTTCAATTATATATAAATCTTGTTGGGATGAGACACCACACTCTACTACTCCCTATGATAATAATATACTATCATGCTTTTATTGTGTTTTGTTTTTGTGCGAATACAATTTTCCATGGATTATGTACACAAACATTTAAACTCTCATACTTTTGAAATAAAAGAAAATCGAGTGAATTCGGGTTGCAATTCGCGAGAGAAATTTTGAGGATTTTATCCTAAATTAAGGAAGATAGTAAGTGAAATGACTTAATATCCTAAAAGACCTCCAATTTTAATAAAGAATATATTTTAGACTATATCCTATAATACTCGTATAAAAATCTTTCTCTGTTGGGATGTGTTGTATAAAATACTGAGAAAATTACTAAAAAAGTCCTAAATCTATTGTAATTACGATGCTTTTCACTGGTCCTTCCTCCGGGACCTCTCAGGAATCGATTCCCCATCAACGACGCCATCCACCAACTCCAACTGCCAGGACGGCCATAACACCGCAACAGGAGAAGGCGGAACGACTTACCCAAACGGATTCGACCCCGTGCGCGCGATGCTGTCCGTTTGAAGGCCGGCGGATCACGGCCCCGACGTGGTTTGAGCAAGGTCCGGTCCGTGCGATTTCATCAAAATGAAGCATAAAATGGCAAAACACAGTCGAAAAGAAGCATGTACATGTTGTCTTAGATCTGGATCTATTGTCTAGATTCAAAAACCCGGCTCAGTCTGTCACTCTTGCTCACGATTTTTTTGGTCTTCTCTGAACTGCTCTTTTTTTTTTTTTTTGGGCTTCAGAGACTCTTCTTTCATGACCTCCCTACGAAAGAAAGACCTCTTTTGTCCTTCAAAAATTACTGAGCTCTCCCTCTCCCTTTGTGAACGAGCTCTCAGAGCTTTTTTATTATTATTATTTTATTTTATACCTAACTCTATTGCTTCTTCCTCCTCTGCGGAGCTCCATTCCCCTCCCCTCTCTCCCTCGGGAAGCTATGCAAGACGGTTTGATCTCCCGCACGCACCTGAACTCTCTCGATGATGATTTGGCCAAACGACGACATGGATGCAGGGTTTCATGTTTTTCGACATTTTCCCACTTCGATTGTCCCTGGCGGTGGGTGGACTGTCTCAACCTAAAATTGCAGATAGCGAAGTTAGGGGTGACTTAATTCATCTAGGCCGTCCAAATCAAAACGGACGGTCCGGATTAGTTTACATCATTTTTTCACTAAAAAACTGTGAACTGTTTTAGACCGTCCATTTTAATTTGTACGGTCCAGATTTTAAGTCATCTCTACCTCTTAAGGTAGGGGATCCATTTTCGCGAAGAAGAGAGGAGGAGGAGGAGGAGAAGAGAGAGAGCGCAGATATAGAAAGGGGAAGTAAAACAATAAAAATAAAAAGTAAAATTGAAATATTATGTCATTGACGTCACTGCAGACTGATCAAAATTCGTCGGATGGACTGAATTGACACAGTTGCAAAAGTTTTATGACTCAATCAGCAAAAAAAAAGAAAGACATATATGATGTTTTATGTTTCTTTTAGCAAGTTTAATTTTTCTTGAGCGCATGTTGAAATTGTTCCGTTTTTACTATATAGAGTCTTTCGTCTTTCAACTCTCACTCTTAATTAGGTCCACCGTTGTTTGCACATTCATCATTAGATATGGCTGATAAATGGAAGGTTCCATTTACAAAATTAAAACCGAACGGATAAGTCCTTAATTATCCAACAATAGTTGCATTTTATTGAAAGTGACCCCCTCTTTCTAATTTGTGTCATTAGTGAGCGAGCTTCTTCACGATGTTTATTTATCTTTAAGAAAATATAATTCCTTTATGTGATAATCAAGTTCCGATAGGAGAGGTAACTTTCAATCTATTGGCAATTAGTAATATTATGTTACATTTCTTGGTTATTGACGGTAGAAACTTATAAATATTTGAATTTAGAAGCGAGTGTGGGTAGATTCTCAATTTTTGTATATAAATATTGTTGCATTTCTTGATTATTGATTACAGTTCACTATCATGTTTTTTTTTTTTATCCTTTTCGAATTCAATTTCCAACAGAATAGGCACAAACATTTAAAATTTCATGCTAACTCCTAGTACGAAATTTTCTCAGTCGGCATGTGATGTATAAATTAAGTACTACATGCCGCCCATGTAATCTGATTCTCCGTTCTGTCCTCTTCTTTTTCTCTTTTCTTGGTCAAAATTTTCTCTTCCTTTTCACTTTTTCTAAGAAGGGCCTTCGACCATCTCCTCGGCATCTCCTTCCTCATCGCGTCTCTCACGTTTGGCGTCCCAATCGCGATTGTCGGGGCCATGCCACCAGCAGCTTCTTCTGCCACTTGTGCCGAAGATACATGCCGGCGGCGAGGTAGAAGAAGCTGCTGGCAGCATGGCTCCGCCGATCGCTCAATGGCTCCTCCTCAATCGAGATTTGTTTTCATCCCCTTTCGCCTTTTCCCCCCTTTTACTTTTGTCTTCTTATTTTATTTTCACTTTTGGAGTTGCAGTTACATGGATTAGGCTTCGTCATGTAGGTTTCTCAAGTTTATTGGTCCTTTTTTACCCCCTTTATAGGATGAAGTAATCATGTCTTCGCAAACATATATGATCTCTTATGGTTAATATTTCTTGAGCGCGTGTTGAAATTGTTTCTTCTTTATTGTTCAGAGTCTTGACCTGAAGTGCCATGCACGAGTGGCAGAAGATTATGTGGTTATCGCTTTCCCTTCTTCGGCGAAGATCTTCTTCTTCTTTAGCAACCTGGCGACGGTTTCTTCCCTTACGATTTATATTCTTTTGACTTTTTTTTTTCTCCGTTTCCTTCTTGATATCATATCTAGATTGATGAAGGTCTCGGTGATAGGGTTACTATGCGATTGTTCAGTTTCAATTTTTTCCAATTTGATGCCGGTAATTTTTCCGATTTATGGCTCAGTAAAAAAAAAAAAAAAAAAAGAGTACTTCTTGCACTCTCAGCCCTATTCTTTGTCACATTACCTCCTTGTTGTCTAATTGATTGTTATGAACATTCACAATGGTATATTGATGACCTAAGTGATTTTTGTTAGGGAAGAAAGTGAAATTGTGAGGCCCGCAACTGTGACAGACTCTGAGCAGTTCGCCAAGCACTTTCCAAAAATTGGCACGAGCGAATAATCCTTTGTTCACGTCCCGTAGATTATTTGCGTGTTGATTATCTAATCTATGAAACCTCAAATATCACATTGAATATCATTAGATTTGGTTTTTTTAAATATCACACACGTGCCAAAGGAATGATCTTCTATAGCAAATCTATGTTTCGGTTGCCCATCATCCACAAAACCAAGAAGATCATATATTGGTTGGTCTTATTTTAGGTTCCAAATTCATATTTAAATCTCTCCTGTCCGAGCTGATTCAAACTTTTGAACATGACAACTAAATTTTTTGGGGAGTTTTGGAAAAAAAAAAAGGAGAGATTTCTTTAAGGTTAACACACGCGATATTTGAATTTATAGGTAGATATTGGACTGGATTAACAGGTAAAGCAACCACATCGTATCCCATTCAATCCAAGTCAACGTGAAACTTCTTTTGCCGCTCTTATTTGGAGTCGACTCCTCTTATCGGTGTTCCATTTTTCAATAATCTCACTTAAAGATTTATTAATGAAAAAGAATATATTTTGTTCCGTTCTTTCTCTAATATATCTTTGCCTATATTCATCTTATCCAAAAAAAAAAAAAAAATCTTGTGAAAGAAGAGTAGCTTGTGCATGCGGCGCATCGCTTTTGTACGCAAATAAAATTACAATACAACGAGAAGCCTTAATTAGTGTTACCTTTAGAGTAATGCTAGACTTCCTAGAAATGGTTTTACTAAATTTATCTATTAAGTGATGTGTCGGACTGCGAATGGATTAAATTAATGTACCATATTCAAGAACCAATAATAGCCCGCCATACCACTTAAGGAAATCACTTTTACAAACTAGTCTCGACAAATCTAGCATTTTCCGTGTTTTTAATTAGGTTCACCATTGTTTGCACATTCATCGTTAGATGGTTGACAAAAGGTTTCAATTACAAAATTAACACAGAACGGATAAGTCACTCATCCAATAATAGGCGCATTGATCATTTTTCGTATGTTAGCGATGGCCATATAATAAGTCAGTGCATTTTTCAAGCAAAATGCTTTATTAGTATTAGTTTTATAGGCAGGAATGCCCATCAGGCATTGTTAACTTGAGAGCCCATTGTGTTTGGAACATATCGGCATCTAAAGCGTTGGCCGCAGCTAATGATCCCGTACGAATATCAGCGACCATGGACGGTGGGCACACGATACCATGTAAGCAGGAGAAACGAAGCCGATGCTCAACTGCTTAGTGGAAAAGGGACCGGAATGGTTGCTGAAATACATCCGAGAAATTAGGGATATACTAACATATTAAAAAAAATTAAAAAAAAAAACGTCTACCGATGGTTATTCTTTATATACGACTATAAATAGTCGGAGAAGGGGCTTTTTAAAGGATCTGCAATCAATAACACTTATCAACTCTTCCTATATAATTTAATTTATGAGTTCTTTATTCTCGTTTGTTTATCGTTTATCGTTTATCGTTATCTTTATTTGTTTGGTTCGTCATATCAATCCATTTATGTCCAAATCGCCACATAACCCGATTCATTTGAAACATTGAAGATCAAAGCTTTGATGAAAGATCTTTGGTTGCGGATTATTTCAGGCGAAAAAAAAAATTTACTAGTTAACAAGTGTCAACACCAAAAGTTGCTTGAATCATGCGATTGGCATGTGACGTAATCATGATTAGCCGTGAATAGATGTACTGGGATTAGAGCTTGATAAGCCATAAAAAAAAAAACCACGTGTCAAGGTTGAGTTTTTGGTGGCATTTCTCACTGAGCAAAGGGAAAAAGCGCGCAAAAGAGACCACGAAGTTGCATGGATGGACATCAACCCTCAAAAGTGAGATAAGAATGGCGCGTAAAACAAGAAATTGTTGATGGTAATGTCAGCTACGAAAAAAACGCAAGCCGTCGAAAGGTAGGAAGATGTGCCAAAGTGGAGGAGAAGGAGGAAATCCAGGAGCAGTGTCTGGTCAAGGTTACCAAAGCACCTCTATAAATACTTCGAGTCATACAATGTAGAAACTCTCACATAAATAAACAAAACAAGTCTTTTATCTTTCACTTTTAGCACTTAGCCTAGTTGTAGTTTCAGATTCCCGTCGTTGATACAATTATGATGAATTTCATATCTCGAGTTGGTGTAAATGATTACTTCAGTAGATAGCTGATATATGGAAGGTTCCATTTACAAAATTAAAACAGAACGGATAAGTCATTCATCCAACAATATGTGCATTTTATAGAAAGTGACTCCTGTTTCTAATTTGTGTGTTATAAGCGAGCGAACTTTCACATGGTGTTTATTTATCTTTAAGAAAATATAATTCTTTTACGTGATAATCAAGTTCCAATAGGAGAGGTAAATTTCAATCTGTTGGAAATTAGTAATATTATGTTGCATTTCTTGATTATTGACGATGGAAAATTAGAAATATTTGGATTTAGAAAAGAATATGGATAGATTCTCAATTTTTATAGATAAATATAGTTGCATTTCTTGATTATTGATAACAGTTCACTATCATGTTTTTTTTTTGGTTCTGTTTTATTTACGAATACAATTTCCAACAGAATATGCACAAAACATTTAAATTTTCATGCTAACTCCTATTGTTGGTCACCCAGGCAAAGGCGGCCCTCTCCTGAGGCCACCAGAGGAGGAAAAAAAGAAAAGGACAAAAGTAAAGACAAAAAATGAAAAAAATATTTACATATTAAGAGAGGTCACCGAGATTTTTGGAGTAAAACAATAACATAAAGCCTTCGAACCAACCGGTTTTCTCAACGGTCCTCAAACGGGCAAATTCTGTCGCCGTCGGCGCGTCCTATAGAATGGGAAGGACAAGGTGAATTTGAAGTAAAAAATGTTCCTAATGATCCTAACCATTACCGTAGGAGTTCCACACCTGCAAGTTAGCGTTCGATTCAAGGCATAGGTTTTGAGTTAAACCATTAACTCACGGCGAGTTTATTAAGTAAGGGGCTCGATTCTAGGTCCGATTTGGGCATTTCTTGAGCTGACAGAGTGAGGGAAGATTCGAGCTAAGCCGGTGGCGTGTCGGGGGAGCTAAGGGAGGCGGTGGCCACGGCGGAAGACGACCTTAACATGTATGCAACAAGTGTTAAAAAATTTTCTTTGAAAGCATGGTACATTCCTAAATTTGACCGCATGCATGTTCATCTTCGGCTTTCACTTTCTTACAAAGTGAGAAATTTTACAGTATTTCTCCATTGCTTATGAAATTTTCGCCGCCCATGTCGTCTTCTTCTTCTTCTTCTTCTTCTTCTTTCCTCTGTTGGTCAAAATTCCCTCTTCCTTTTCACCTTTTCAAGAGCGGCCTTCAACCATCTCCTCGGCATCTCTTCCTCATCGCACCACTCAAGTTTGGCGTCCCTATTGCGGTTGTTGGGGCCATGCCACCAGCAGCTTCTTTTGCCACTCGTGCGAAAGGAACATGATGGTGGCGAGGTAGAAGAAGCTGCTGGTAGCATGGTGCCGCCGATCGCTCAATGGCTCTTCCTCAGCCGAGATTCGTTTTTGTTGGCTAGGTCCGCCTCATTGGTGGGGCTCAGCAGTTTTTTATTTTATTTGTTAAAAAAATAGAAAAATAAAAAAGGAAGTTGTGTGCGTGTGTATTAGGAGGAAAAAGGAAGAAGCCGAGAGCCTGAAAAACTGGGGAAAAGAAAAGGCGAGACTGAGAGCGTGCAAGGAGAAGAAAACGGGCGCAACTTTGCAGTCTCGATGCGAAGGCCAAACGTTGACGGATTTGGCTCAAATTTCAGCATATTATTCGTGAGATCAAGCTCTATCAGTTCATCTGTTTCGTTCATTGAGATTTGTCTCCAACTCTCCTATTGTGGTTAGAGTTTTCTAGCCTCTTTTGTATTATTCTAACTTTGTGGTGAGGAAAGCTCTTGCAATATTGATGTTGAGCCTCTAGTGTGTGACTAGAGAGAAATACTTTTGTGTAGTATGCTATTCTTGGTGATTAGTGGAGATTTTTGGGTTGTCTGTGGTTTTTCCCGATTCGAATTTTCCACATAATTCTTGGTATTCTATCTCTTTATCATTCCACTATTATATTTGCATATTGCGGGGTTATTTTTGCCAGAATTATTTGCTGGTTGATGTTGAATTGAATCAGAGTAGTTTCAAGAGTCAGTGTTTGATCTTGGATCTGCTAAATTTGTGTCGAGATGCTACCCGTTCTTTCCCAACAAAGTGGTATCAGAGCTAGAGTTGAGATTCTAGTATTAGATGGAGAATACGAGTGACATTATGTTTAATTTAAATGCCTCGAATTACTTTATATGGAAGCCTCGGATGGAAGATGTGTTATATTGCAAAGATTTGTTTGATCCAATCGAAGGTAATGAAACTAAAGTAGACACGGAAGATAAAGAGTGGGAGCGAATGAATCGAAAGACAGTTGGGTTTATTCGACAATGGATTGATGATAGTGTTTTTCATCATGTTGCTCAAGAAACGAAGGCGGATACTTTGTGGAAGAATTGCAAGATCTTTATGAGAGGAGAACTCCACAAAATAAAGCTCTTCTAGTGAAAAGACTTGTGAACTTGAGATACAAGGAAGGGAGTAGTATGACAAAGCACTTGAGTGAATTTCAATATGTTGTAAATCAATTGGCAAATCTTGAGAATGACCTTGGTGATGAATTGCAATCTTTTTTATTGATTGGTACTCTTCTTGATAGTTGGACACTTTGGTTGTGGCGTTAACTAATTATGGTCCTTATGGTGTGCTTTTCATGAGCATGGTTAAAGAAAGCTTGTTTAGTGAAGAAACAAGAAGAAAAGGCTTGAATTATGCTTATAAATCGGAGGCACTTGTCGTACAACACAGAGAAAGAAGTCAGTCAAGGAAATTTCACAGTAATGACAAGGGCAAGTCAAGAGGAAGATCAAAGTCAAGGCCGAGGAGAAGTGTGAAGTGTTACAATTGTGGCAAGATGGGACTTATGCCAATGAGTGTTGAGGGCCAAAGAGAGATAAATTCTATGATAGAAAAGGAGATAAAAAGAAAGAAGAAAATCAAGCTACAACAACAGTTGCAGCTGACGGTGATATTGTGTTTATTTGTGATGATGGTTATGTAAATCTTGCATATCAAGATTCTAGCTATGTTGTCGATTCTGCAACTTCTTATCATGTCACTTCACGGCGTGACTTCTTTACATCCTATCGCAGCGATGATTTTGATTGTGTTAGGATGGGAAACAACGGTATCTCCAAGGTTATCGACATGGGAAATGTTTATCTAGCTACTGATATGGGATGCACTTTGCTTCTGAAAAATGTGAGACATGTTCCAGATATTCGACATCACTTAATCTCTACAGGTGCCTTAGACGACGATGGTTATTATAATTCCTTCTATGATGGCAAATGGAAATTGATTAAAGGCTCTATGGTGGTGGCAAAAGGCAAGAAGACATGTAGTCTCTATATCATGCAAGCAAATTTGATGCAACAAGATATAATTGCAGTGGATGATTCCTTAGTTGATCTATGGCATATGAGACTTGGTTATCTTAGCGAGAAAGGGCTTGAAACTCTTGCTAGGAAGAATCTTTTACCATTGAAGGAGAAAAATCTGGCGGAATGTACTCATTGCCTCACGGGTAAGCAACATCGATTCTCATTTCATAGTTCGTCTCCACACAAAAAATATGATGTATTTGATTTAGTTCACACGGATGTTTGTTGCATGGATGCTAGAACACTTGGTGGTGCATTGTATTTTGTGACATTTATTGATGACTTCTAGAAAGGTGTGGACTTGTGCTTTGAAATCTAAAGATCAGGTACTTGCGGCTTTCAAACAATTTCATATTAGTGTTGAAAGGGAAACAGAGAAAAAGCTAAAATGTGTTCAAGCTGATAACGTTGGTGAATTTAGAGGACCGTTTGAGCATTACGGCAGGGACTATGGTATCAAGCTTGAGAAGACTATTCGAAAAACACCACAGCATAATGGAGTAGCAAAGAAAATGAACCGGACGATTAATGATCGAATTCGGTGTATGCTATCTCATGCAAAATTGCCTAAGCCATTCTGAGGCAAAGCGATGAGAACGGTAGTTGACTTGATAAATCTTTCTCCATCAATTCTTCTTAAAGTGGATATCCCGCAAAGAGTTTTAAGTCGGAAAGATGCCTACTACAGTTATCTGAGGGTGTTTGGTTGCCGGGCATTTGTACATGTTCAAGAGATGAGAGGTCCAAGCTTGATAACATGTCTAAACAGTGTAATTTCTTGGGTTAAAACATGAAGAATTGGTTACAGGTTATGGGATCCAACTGCAAAGAAAGTCATTAGAAGTCGAGATGTGGTATTCTTTGAGCATCAGACCCTTGAAGACATAGACAAGCCAGAGAAGCCAAAGAATGCAGCTCAGCACACTGTTAGTTTCAGTCCAAATCCTCCCACCGTATTGGGCAAAAATCACAGGGAAGAAGTGCATGGAAATCATGAAGAAGGCGAATCATCACAGAATGTTGATTCTTCAGGTGAGACAGGTGAAGTAGTTGAACCAGAACAATCGGATGAGCAAGAGCAAGCAGTTGAGCCAGAACAACCAGTCCAACATGAAGTTAGAAGATCAGAAAGAGAGCGTAGACCTTCACAAAGATATCAGCCACATGAATATGTGTTACTTACTGATGCAGGAGAGCCTAAAACTTATGAAGATGCTATGTCATGCAATCAAAAGAATAAGTGGCATGAAGCTATGTAAGATGAGCTCAAATCTTTGCATGAGAACCATACATTTGAGTTGGTGAAGTTACCTAAGGGTAAGAGTACATTCACAAATAAGTGGGTGTATAAATTAAAGATGAAAGAAAGCTGTTTGAAGCGACGATACATGGCCAGACTTGTTGTGAAAGGCTTTCGTTAGAAGAAATGAATTGATTTTGAAGAGATTTTTTCACCGGTTGTAAAAATGCCTTCTATTAGAGTTGTTCTTGGGTTAGCTGCCAGTTTGGATTTGGAAATTGAACAGCTTGATGTAAAAACAGCTTTTATTCATGAAATATACATGGAGCAACCAAAGGGTTTTAAAGTTAAAGGCTAGGAGCATCTTGTATGTAGGCTAATAAAGAGTCTATACGGTCTCAAGTAAGCACCAAGACAGTGGTATTTGAAGTTTGATTCATTCATGGAAGCACATGGATATGGTAAGACCACCTCTGATTCTTGTGTCTTTATGAAAAGATTCTCAGATGATGATTTTATTATCCTTCTGCTCTATGTGGAAGGCATGTTGATAATTGGGCATGATGCTAACAAAATCAATAGCTTAAAAAATGAGTTGAGTAAGGCTTTTGTGATGAAGGATCTAGGGTCGGCTAAGCAAATTATTGGCATGAGAATCACTAGTGATAGGAAGAATAGAAAACTATTGCTATCTAAAGAGAAGTACATTGAAAAGGTTCTTGAAAGATTCAACATGAATGCATGTAAACCGGTGAGTACTCCACTTGCTAATCACTTCAAGTTGAGTAGCAACGAGTGTCCTACGAGTGAGAAAGAGAAGGAAGAGATGATAAAAGTTTCTTATGCATCCGCTATGGGTAGTTTGATGTGTGACATGGTTTGTACAAGACCGGATATTGCTCACGCAGTTGGTGTTGTGAGTAGGTTTCTCTTAAATCCAGGCAAAGAGCATTGGAATGCTATGAAATGGATTTTGCGGTACCTTAAAGGCACTTCCAGATTCTGCTTATGTTATGGAAATGGAAAGCCTGAGTTGAGTGGCTTTTCGGATTCCGATTATGCCGGTGACAATGATTCTCGAAAGTCGACTTCGGGTTATATGATGACTTTTGCAGGAGGACCAGTTTCATGGAAATCGAGATTGCAAAAATGCATTGCTTTATCTACGATTGAAGCGGAATATATAGCAACTATAAATAGTCGGAGAAGGGGCTTTGTAGAGTTATTGATTGATTCTTTCTTGTTCGTGCATTGTACAAAACACGACGAAATTCTAAAATTTGTTCACCATTTTGCAGCTGTCTGCTGGAAAGGACGACTTTGTTGTAAGAATGATCGTTCATGCTGCAGAAAGGATTGGACATGATGGAGTTATCGCTATCGAGTCATCCTCACCTTCTAAAACCTCCGATTCTAGTCGAGGAAGGAATAAAGTTGTTGAATTTAGCTTCAGGTTTGAAATAATATGGAGTTGGATGATTGTCTGCTTGCGGAAAGTGGAAAAGAGCGTTGTTGAGCTCTCTGTCTTCTAAAATATGTCTCCTAAAAGGGATAAAGTCTTCCAATTGCATGCATCAACAAATCCTCAGCTTGTTGAATGCATGTCTGTTGGAAACCTCAGAGTGCTGCGCCTTTGAGATCCAACAATGCACCTTTTCTGTAATAATAATAATAATAATAATAAAAGTTCAGTTCCGTACGATTTGTTCACTTTAAGTTAGATTTTTCCCTTTTCTAGATTGATGAGGGCTGTATGTCGCCCCATTTCATCATAAACCAAGATAAAACTCTCGCAGAGTTGAGAATGTCATAGTCCTTCTTAACTGATCAAATAAATTTCGGATGTCAAGGGACTTATTCCTTGAAGGAACACGATACCGATGTAAGCAGGAGAAACGAAGTCGATGCTCAACTGCTTAGTGGATAAGGGGAACGGTTGCTGAAGTACATCCGAGAAATTAGGGACATTCTAACATATTAAAAAATAATAATAATAATGACGTCTACCGATGGTTATTCTTTATATACGACTATAAATACTCGGAGAAGGGGCTTTGTAAAGGATCTGCAATCAATAACCCTTATCAATTCTGCCTATATTTTAATTTATGAGTTCTTTATTCTCGTTTATTGTTCTTTGTTGTCTTTATCTGTTTATTTCGTCATATCAATCCATTTATGTCCAAATCGCCACATAATCTGACTCATTTGAAAAATTGAAGATCAAAGCTTTGATGAAAGATCTTTAGTTGCGGATTATTTCAGGCAAAAGAAAAGTTTTACTAGTTAACAAGTGTCAACACCAAAATTGCCAGAAGTATCATGTGATGGGCATGTGACGTAATCATGATTAGCTGTGAATAGATGTACTGGGATCAGAGCTTGATCAGCTGTACAAATAATTAGAAAAAAAAACCACGTGTTAAGGATGAGTTTTGACAGCATTTCTCACAGAACAAAGGTAAAAAGCATGCAAAAGAGACCACGATCAAAGCAGTTACAGGAATGGGAGGCAATCCTCAAAAGTGAGATAAGAATGATGCGTAAAACAAGAAACCGTCGATAAAAACATTAGCCACAAAAAAAGTGCAAACCATCGAAGGGTAGGAAGATGTGCCAAAGTGGAACATAAGGTGGAAAGCTAAGAGTAGTAGCTGGACACGGTTACCAAAGCACCTCTATAAATACCTCGAGTCATCCAATGTAGAAACCCTCCCATAAATAAACAAAACAAGTATTTTATATTTCACTTATAGCATTTAACCTAGTTGTAGTTTCAAATTCCCGTTGTTGATTCAATTCCGGCAAATTTTATATCTCGGGTTGGTGTAAATGATTACTTCGGTAGATATTTGATAAATGGAAGGTTTCATTTGCAAAATTAAAACCGAACGGATAAGTCCTTAATTATCCAACAATAGTTGAATTTTATTGAAAGTGACCCCTCTTTCTAATTTGTGTGTTATTAGCGAGTGAACTTTTTCATGGTGTTTATATCTTTAAGAAAATAGATTCTTTTACGTGATACTCAAGTTCCAATAGGAGAGGTAAATTTCAATCTGTTGGCAACAAGTAATATTATGTTGCATTTCTTGATTATTGACATTGGAAAATTAGAAATATTTGAATTTAGAAGCGAATGTGGATAGATTCTCACTTTTTATAGATAAATATTGTTGCATTTCTTGATTATTGATAACAGTTCACTATCATGTTTTTGTTTTTTTTTGTTTGTTCTGTTTTATTTACGAATACAATTTCCAACAGAATATGCACAAAACATTTAAATTTTCATGCTAACTCCTAGTATGAAATTTTCTCAGTCGGTATGTGTTGTATAAATTAAGCACTACACGCCGCCCATGTAATCTGATTCTCCGTCCTCTCCTCTTCTTTTTTCTCTCTTCTGGGTCAAAATTCTCTCTTCCTTTTCACCTTTTCGAGAACGGCCTTCAGCCATCTCCTCGGCATCTCTCCCTCATCGCATCACTCAAGTTTGGCGTCCCTATTGCGGTTGTCGGGGCCATGCCACCAGCAGCTTCTTCTGCCGCTCGTGCGGAAGTTACATGTTGGTGGCGAGGTAGAAGGAGCTGCTGGTAGCATGGCGCCACCAATCGCTCAATGACTCCTCCTCAAACCTAGTTACATGGATTGGGCTTCGTCATATAGATTTCTCGAGTTTATTGGTCCTTTTTTCCCCCCATTTTTTTTTAGAATGAAGTTATCATGTCTTCGCAAACTTATATGATCTCTTATGGTCGCCAGATTCTCTTAGTGCCACGCATGAGTGGCAGAAGACTATGTGGTTATCCCTTTCAGGTTCATCAGGTTCTTTTCCTCCTTCAGCGAAGATCTTCTTCTTCTTTAGCAACGTGGCGACAGTTTCTTCCCTTATGATTTATATACTTTAATTTTTTGTTCTCCGTTTCCTTCTTGATATCATATCTAGATTGATGAAGGCCTCGGAGATAGGGCTACCATGCGATGGTTCAGTTTCAATTTTTTTTTTTCCAATTTGATGCCGGTAATTTTTCCAATTTATGGCTCAGTAAAGTACTTTTTGTACTCTCACCCCCATTCCTTGTCATATTACCTCCTTGTTGTCTCATTGATTGTTATGAACATTCACAATAGTATAATGAAAGTGTAATTGTGAGGCCTGCAACTTTGAGCAGTTTTCGCCAAACACTTTCCGAAAATTTGCATGACCGAATAATCCTTTGCTCACGACCCATAGATTATTTTTGTATTGCATATCTAATCTTTCTTTTATGAA
The DNA here is from genome assembly GCA_028455895.1 of Rhodomyrtus tomentosa. Taxonomy (NCBI): domain Eukaryota; kingdom Viridiplantae; phylum Streptophyta; class Magnoliopsida; order Myrtales; family Myrtaceae; genus Rhodomyrtus; species Rhodomyrtus tomentosa. Next base: position 33,794,329 of record JAPCWY010000008.1, on the reverse strand, counting down.
TGAATCCTCAAACATTACATTTTTTTTTATTATTATTATCTTGGATCTAAAGTTGGCGGTCAGTTTCTCGTGAGTCTCTTTATCTTAACTATCATTAGATTTGGTTATTTAAATATGACACACGTGCGAAAGGAATGTTCTTCTATAGCAAATTTGTGTTCTGTTGCCCATCACACACACAACCAAGAAGATCGCACATTTTGGAGAATTGACATCGGACGGACAAAAACGTAGTCACATAAGTGAGATATATTAATCTTATTTTAGGTTCCCAATTCATATTTAAATCTCTCTTAGCTTAAGCTGATTCAAACTTTCGAACATTCCATTAACAAAAATCCGATAACTTTTTCGGGGATTTTTGAAAAAAGAGATTTCTCAAAGATTTACACACCATATTTGAATTTGTAGATAGATATTAGACTGGATTAACAGGTAAAGCAACGGCATCATATCCCATCCAATCCAAGCCAACGTGAGAGCCCATTGTGTATGGAACTCATCGGCATCCAAAGCGTTGGCCGTAGCTAATGACAGGATACGAAATATCAGCAACGATGGATATACTATTAAAAAACAAATAACTTCTACCGATGGTTATTCTTTGTATAAAACTATAAATAGTCGGAGAAGGGGCTTTGTAAAGGATCTGCAGCTATTCTATAATTTAATTTATTAGTTCTTTATTCTCGTTTATCGTTCTTCATTATCTTTATTGGTTTAGTTCATCCTATCATTTGCTTTCTGTCCAAATCGCCACGTAAACCGATCTATTTAAAAAATTGAAGATCAAAGCTTTGATGAAAGATCGTTGATCGCAGATTATTTCAGGTAAGACGAGTTTTACTAGTTAACAGGATATAGAGTATTTTATTTAAAGTAACCCCTCTGTCTAATTTGTGTGTTATAAGCGAGAGAACTTTTTCTTGGTGGTTCTTTATCTTTCCCATTAGAGAAGACAGTATTTATCTCTTAGAGAATAGTAATTTGTTCACGTGATAATTAAGTTCCAATAGAACAAGTCTCTTTCAATCTGTTGGCAACTGGTAATATTAAATTGCATTTCTTGATTATTGATGATAGAAAATTGGGAATATTTGAATTTGGAAGCGAATGTGGATAGAATTTCTATAATCTTTCAATTATAAATAAATCTTTTTGGGATGAGACACCAAACTCTGCTGCTCCCTATGATTATAATATACTATTGTGCTTAGTTTTGTTTTGTTTTTGTGCGAATACACTTTTCAATAGAATATGTACACAAACATTTAAACTTTCCCACTTTTGAAATAAAAGAAAATCGAGTGAACTAGGGCTGCAAATCGCAAGAGATATTTTGGGGATTTTATCGTAAAATAAGGAAGATATTAAATGACATGACATAATACTCTAAAAGACCTCTAACTTTAATAGAGAACGTATTTTAGTTTATATCCTATAGAGCGACGCTATTTCCACTCTCATTTTGACTAAGACACTTCTTTTTGCTAGTTAACTTACTAAAATGCCATTCTTTTTCTTCAATTAAATGTTCCTTCTCGTATCAGGCTAATCAACAAATCTATATTCATGTTTAGTCGATCTTGATAAAAATAGAAAAGTAAAATTGATTACAAAATAAAAAAGATGAAATTATTAAAAGCATAAGAAAATGTCAAAGATATTTGTATTTAAATATGTATTAACAAAGGATAAATGCGTTAAGGAAAAAATGTGAAATTTCATACTATTCAACTCTTGATATAGACAAAGGAGTTAATATCGATTATAATTCAATCTCATAGTTTGAAAGTGCAGAATATGTAAATAAATTATCAAACCTATCTTGCAATTCATATTAAAATTTGAAAAGATTAAAGAAAAAATAAGTGATTTGTAATTTTATAAACTTACAAGTCTATTTTGAAAATTACCTACGAGATCAAAATTTGATTGATAGTTATATGGGATTTTAAATTTCCAATTTGTAATAAAATTTTCCTCAAATTATCTAATAAAAACTAGACAGTTAATTATTTGTTCATAAACCATTATAACTAGAAATTCCAAACATTTCTAATTAAAAGAATGATATCGTAAATTAAGAATGATGAACTTCTCTAGGAAAAGTGATCATATGATACATTATAGAATGATATTTTATTGGGAGTGATTTGACATTGATATTGTGCATTTGATATTTAAAAGGACAAAATAGAAATCAAGGCGGTTTTGTTTGTTAGGCTAGTAAAAAGAAACTATAAGTTGAAGAAAGAGATGGACATTTCGGTCTATTGATTGAAAAAAGCAGTGTTTTAGTCAAAATGAGAGTGAAAATAGCGCCGCCCTAAATTTGACACATGTATACCGATTTGGTATTAACAGATGCAAAATGTTCTCCAAAATCCTTTAGGCCAAAATACCTTTGGAGGTACTTTGATAAATTGCATCTCAAATACAACTAATTTTTTCTAAACTAACTAATTTTGTATAAATTAAACGATGGAAAAAATGCCAGAAATTTTGAAATGAATTTCCCTAAAAATTGTTCCCCGTAAAAAAAAAAAAAAGACTTGGTCGAGTGAAATGCTAGTCTACTCTATACATGCATCAAACCGAACTTCTCGAAGCTCTGTAGAGAACTGTCTGATTTTGAATATTCAACTTTGTACATGCGTGTTCTATCTTCTAATGTTTGTGCCCAGCGAAACAATAGTGTCCTACCATCCCAACAAGAAAGCTTGTATCTCTGCCCAGCACGAGGCCGTGTAAAGAACTCCCGACCTTGTTCCCTTCCAGTTCACAGAGCTCCCGTTTGTGACTTCTTCCTGCTTCCTCACCGTGGCCGCAAAAAGCGGGGCAAAAGTCACTCCGAATCGACTCCCCACCCTCCTCAACCTTTCGCTCGACCCTATCACGATCCCTATATCCGCTTCGAGCAGGCACAGTATGTCTCTGATACAGCAGCCCACGTAGACGGTTAACTTGTTTCGCTTGTCGGCGTCCTCCTTCAAGATGTGGTTGTACATTTGCAGTTTCTCGATGGGGGACTCGACGTTCCGAACCATTTCTCCGGTAGACAGGTACTCCTCATTGAATATCAACTCATTCGCGTGGACATTTGAATCATCAAAACCCACTGCTTCCCATCAAAAATAAGAAAATTAGATAGATATGTATTCCCAGTTCTTCAAGTGGCAAAACTTTTACGTGACCCTTATCAGAAACACCATGAAGATGCAGCTGTGGAGCAAGGGAACCGCTTATAGTCCATGCTTGGGAACATCTACATTTTGCATTTTGGGACATAGTGTTCATGATAATGTTTCTGTTTTGTTCTCCACTGCACAATGGAAACATGTTCAAGGGACATTTGCAGTTACTCTGTGCTTCTTCCCTACGTACATTGCGTCAGGATTAAATCTCGCGACCCGCTAGACTAAAGTTCTGGCCTAAAAGATGACATTGGGTGCTCTTTAGGACCGAATGCTTTAAGTCAAGAGAATGAAGCAAACAGAGCCACAAACCATGGTAGCACATGCGACAAAGCATCAAAAGTTAGAAGAATCGTCACTAATTCACATGAGTCATTGAAGATTGTTAAGAAGTACTAATTCACGTGAATCGTCACAAGCCAAGGTAGCACATGTATAATGATGCGACGAGAATGCAATTTGAGGATCAAAATGTCACTTGAATATAAAAGTTTTGAAGAGCGCACCTGACGAAAGAGATGACAGAATAAGACCACCGCACCAGCAGTAGGATAGCATGTGAATGTTAGCATCCACATTAATCTCAGCGAGTTTCTGATAGAAACTAATACAACCATCCTGAAGAGCGAGGTTTTCACCAGCTTTTACTATGTCAGCATGTTTCAGACCTCTAAGAATCCCAGATTCAATAACTCTGGAATTCGCCCTTTTCTCGAAATCTGCCACTTGCTCAAGCGCTTGAACCAGAGAACTATGACTAAATTCCACTACAGAAAATTGGCGAACAAAATTAGATACCACTGGACAAAATAGTCCAACACCCTCCTACTTAACAAACGTTGTTCAGCAATCATCTCATGGTGTTGCGTTTCAGAGAATCTAGCATTGATGTCGTGGAGTTCAAGTTTCAATGCATAATCCAATTCATAGCGTGCTTACCTTTTTCAGCTGGAATAATGCTTTCGATGCATTCTGCGTATTCTTGTGCGTACTGCTTGCAGATCTCCTCCCACGTATTTCGCACGTCACCTGATGTCGTCCGAGCAAGAGTACTCTTAGATGGACTACGCTCAGATCCGGATGGACTACGATCAGATTTCGCAGCAGTTACTTGGGCCATATCTGCCAAAATTGCTGCAGAATCATGCACTGTGCAAGCCAGATCAAAATCAGAAAGAACCATCAACCGATCTTCTGCAGAGCTAAGTCCCCTTGTCACTGGAACTACTGTGGGCTGATCAAATGGTAGAGAATTGACGAAGTCTATTTCAAATATCATTGATTGATGGTACAGGTTGTAAAGAACATCGATCTCATCTCCCATCAAGGTGACAGACAATTTCTCCTGCAGCTCTTCAGTTTTCACGGCCAACTCCTGAATCAAAGAAAAGAATGAATGAACTCTCAATACCGACAATTTCTGCTTTATGCTGATTTAGTTTTCACTTCCTCGGAATAAGCTAAGAACAACTATATTGAAACTGATGCTGCAAATCAAATGACGCCAACCTGGTGACCATCAGATGTATACATTTTGACCCACTCCCTATAAGGGTGACTATCTTCCCCCTGGCAACATCCGGACCTTCGCCGCCAAAAAAGGGTATAGTTGAACGCAAGGTGTTAGCGCACCAATCGTGTAAATTGCTCCATCAACTTTACCTGAACCCGCAGCCAGTAAAAATTCAGCGCAATGCTCGATTGCAGGATCAGGCTTGGCATCTTTGGTAACGTCCAAACCACATTCCTGTCCATGAAGAGAGCTACATTATGCGTTCACCGACAAAGCACTTGCCTCTGGGAAACAATGAAAGAAAGGCTGAACATGGCCATATCACAATGAGTAGAAATGAGAATCCAATGGCTTACCTGCAGGAATGAGTCATACTTTGTCATTTCCCTCACAACGATGTTTCTTAACTCCCTCACTTTCAAGACAGCAAGGTTGTATCGTTCCTCATCCATAGCCATATCGTCCGCTGCGGATTCATACCTGACAAATGTCGGGAGAAGAGACAAATATCAAAATAGAAACTAATCGTCACTTGTAATTTACATTCCATCCAAATTTCAGATATATAAAGCAAGAATCAGTGACGTTCACTTTGAATTTCTGCGAAAGGCCAAAAACGATACCAACATGACCAATAGGCTTCCTCATAGACCCACACGACGTCTAAAGATCATGTCGTCATGAACTGGTCTTCGACTCCTACGACCATGAACACCTCCGGAACCAAGAATCTTCGAACTAACAATGAACAGAGTAAGAAAGAAGGCGGTAGAGGGCTAGGAGAACTTACGCTTCTGAGTACGCTTTTAGAAAGTTCTTGCCCTGAGAGATGAAATGGCGGAAAGAGTCGAGGCTCAAGTTTCCGGCGGCCAGAGCGATGACGAAGGGGGTGTACTTGACAAAGACCGCCTCCCTGCTGGAATGAACGCGAAGCCCCAGAGCGAGGTCGATGTCGTCCTCGATGGAAGGTGTTTCTGGTGAAGAAGACCTAGGAGGAGGAGAGCCAGACAACGTGGGAGGAGGAGACGCCATTGGAGATCGCAATGAAGCAACAGCAAAGTGAGCGCCAAAAATAAAAGATCGCGAGTCAGTTGACAGTTTTCCGTTCGGAGTTTGTATTAACAGAAAACGGTTTTCTGGGGCGACTTTTCTATTTTTCCTTTTTTGCCCTTTGGATTACTATTTTATTTTATTTTATTTCTTCTTTTATCTCCTCCTCAGCTTAGTTAAATCAGAAATTCTATCTTGGATTTACGTAATTCGCCCACGCTTTCCGTTGATATAATCGGGGATTACAGACGCGTGCGCTATGACAAGCACGAGCAAGATGTTAAATGGGAATATGCTTTGTTAAATAGGAGGATTAAGCGCTAATAAAGTCCCCCGATAAAATATAAAAAAAAAAATCTCATTTTTTTATGAAACAAATTGTTTGTATTGCTTTACAAAAATAAATGAAATAAAAATATTTTCATCGTCCACGAAAATATTTAAACATATATTGTCATCTATATTGAAGAAATTTATCTTATTAACTAATTATTTCAAACGATACAAAGAATTATTTTCAAGAAATTATCTTTTATCCATCTTTTTTTTTTTTGCGAATTAGATGCTGTAAACACTTAATTATGAACTGAATATCTTTTCTTTTGTAGTAATACTTTCTGAATTTGAATATTGAGATAAATTTGATACAAATTTTGAAGATGATATGTCTTATGTTTGAAAACAGTCGTTCATAGTCATATGGTCCGATGATCCTTTTTTAATCTGCTTTACTAGACACACAAAGAGTTTGCAACATTGTCTACTAAACTTAATAAAAAAATTAAATAAAAATCCAATTCTTTTTATACATTTTTATAATATGTTTTGGAATTTCAGTCGATGTGAGGTTATTTTTAGGGGTGAACATGATTTCAAGATAGAACTGAGAACCGAAAAATCGAACCGCCGGTTCCTGGTCTGGTTCTAGGTTCCCATGAGTTAGGGTCCAGCTCTCAGTTATGATTTTCTAGGAATCGCCGGTTCCGGTTCTCGGTTCCACATAGAACCAAACCGAAACCGAAAAAAGCCCTGAGGCAACATATTTAAAAGCGATGCGGCCAACCCCAATTTAGACATGTTGACACTTGATTGTCGATCAATCTTTTTTAATTTATTTTTGAAAAATTCACAAAAAATTCATAAAAAGTTGAAAAATTATAAAATTAACTTTGGTAGCCTTAGCCAAGCCTAAGGAACCATTTTTGAATAAAAAATATTTTTTTTTATTTTTCGTACTTTTTAAAATTTTCGAAGAATAGGAAAATAGATGAACAATTATTAAAAATAGCATTTGAGGTCACAAAAATAGGAAAAATATTTATTATTTTTATTTTAATTCCCTTGTATTTTTTACCTCAAAAAAACCCAATTTCAAGTTTAATTTTACGTGTTCCTTTGTTACACGTATGATTGAATTTGATAAAAAAAATATCATTTGAATCTTTTAATTTGTAATTTTGGTATTTTTAGGGTCTTGACATTCAATCTAATTGTCCTTTATTGCAATTTAGTTCAATTATTTGCACAAATTGTTCAATTGTATGAATTGAGCAAAATTACATACTTTATTGCAATTTAGTCATTGAATTTGGGCATAATTGAAATTAATTTCAATTCAAGGGCTACCTTTGCCAATTGAAGCCATTGCCAAATGTATTTCATCATTCTAAGCTGATCGCATAGGTGGTTTGGTCCAATTTGACCGTTTGAGCCCTCAATTGCGCAATTTTTCGATTTGCAATTAAGTAAAAATTTGAGGTTTTTATAGAAATTGACGTGAACTTTTGGGCAAAATCATTTTTTTAGACAATATTCATATTCTAAGTTTGATTCTGATGTTTAATTGTAAAAATTCCCCATCAATTTGGGCTAATTTCGAAAATTTCAAGTCGGAATCGGTTCAGACCGGTCAGACCGCCCGGTTAGACCGGTTGAATCGGTCTGCTACAGTGTCATCGTCTTCCTCAAGACACCTGTGCAAATGAACAGTTCCCAGGCAAATTTTGATCGAGCAATCGACTGGACAATCGGCCATAATCGGAGGAGATTAGGTGAGCGTTTTGTTCCTCACCTTAAGACCTTTCGATCAAGACCTGCCTCAATATAAATGGTTGTCGGATGAGCTCCAGCGAGGTCAGTCAAACCTGCAAATATGCAATAGTCAACATTTCTCAAACTTGGCTCAAATTCATATCAAATTCGCACTAAATAGGACTAGCTGGAGAACTAAACGGATCTGGACGGAATGCTCATCGATCTCGACGCCGTTTGGACTTAAAGGCACGTGGCCTCACGTGCGATTTAAGCTGATATACACCTCCCTGCTCGGCACCAAAATCCAAAGATGGTGTATAGCTTGAACAGGCTTGGGGGAAAAAGGATGTCGGTTCATTCTGTTTCTCGAAGAAAATAGAATAGAGAGAGAGAGAGAGAGATGAAGAGAGCTCACATTCAATCGCCATTGTCAAAGGTTTGAGCTCAAATTTATAGAGCATCGGTTGGGCTCTTTCAAGCCTAACCAAAGCTTCTAGAGGTCATCGGGGGGTCGCCTGGAATGAGAGAAAGCAATCATCGTCAACCGCGCAAACTGAAACCACAAAAATAGGTGAGCTCAGTTTTCGAGCTTTCTTACTATGCATCAATGGCGGATTAGGCATCCGGCCATCATTCTTAGATTTCATGTGGGTGTTTTACTCCCCAAATATTATTGACCACGATCGCATCCCATTTTATCTCGATTTTGCATAATAATCCCTGTCTGAGTCTCTAAACTTCCCGCTATAGACCGAGAACTATTCATTCTTGCCTAGCCCAATCTAGGTCGAGCGAGCTCAATCGAAGCTCGAGACAAGTCTTCTGAACATCGAATGATGCTCCTATGTGGATGAATTAGCTTAAAATGCCACGAATCGTATGATTAGAATGGTTATACATGTACTGGTTCGAACTTGATTGTGCTTGATCCAGTGTATAAAATTATGTGATTCTACGATATATTGCGTGCGACGATGAGACGAGTTGATTAGTGCCGGTCTCGAATGATTTCGTCAAGGTTTTACCGTTGGATCGTCACCGAAGATTCATAGTCGTTCATTTAGGTTACGCTGAGAGGTTGAAGATGAAGTCTACGTGGTTGGTCATAGAGTCAAAGGTCTAAGTGGTAGCGTGTGATTGGTTCACGTGAATGTCGAGTCAGCTTAACTGTTAGTTTGTTAGACTGAGTCAGTTTTGATCGAACGACTTTAATTTATCGAATTCTATTTTTAGTGGCCGTCCGATTAGAAATTAGGAATATTCGAAAATATTTTATAATCAGAAAATCAAAATGAACCGAAACGGTGTCGTTTAGGCTAGTAGTTAAGCGACGTTATTTAGGTTAGGAAGGATGAACAGACCATGATCAAGCCTTGGGTCTTAATCATGGCCATAGATTTTTGTAATCAGATCTGACAGCTGAGGAGTAGTTGGCTTCTGATATGAACCATAAGTTTCAGTCAATTGATCCTAAAGTCGAAGAACAGCCACGTCATTCAATAGAAACCGTCGGATTAAATCAGAATAAATAGAAAATAAAAAAAGGGGGAAACAACGTCGTTTAGGTGTATAGGCCGTGCGGGTCCCGGTATCCCACCCAAATGGGTCGGGTCGACCCAGTCCGAATCATTTTTTAATAAAAAATTTAAAAAAATGATTTTAAAAAATAAAATAAAAATCAGAAAAATCCTAGAAAATTCTAAAAAGTGAGAGAAAATCCTAGAAAATTTCAAAAAATGTGGAAAAATTATGAAAAACTCCTAGACATTCCAGAAATTCTAAAAAATTGAGGATTAACCACAAACATCTGGTCAATCCTATTCTTCGGATTTCTTATCTGTTCATTTGAGAATTGACAATATTACTCTTTTGAGGTAAGTCGCATCTGCCTTGTATATGAAGCAGATCGAGAATTTAAGGTAAGAATTAGGGTCAGTCAGGTAATCAATTCTTATGCTTTGATTTTCAAATCTCATCCCTTTTTCTTGAAATGATGATTTTACCCTTTAAAGGGTAAATCATCTTTCTCATTCCAATCGATCAGTGAAAATTGTTTAAAATTAGGATTTGGGTCTAGAGATTGGCCAATCCTTTTGTTTGGGATTTTCGCTTCTCATCACTTTTTGAAATGAAGATTTTACCCCTCAAAAGGTAAATCGCTCCAAAAATTTCAGAAAAATTCTAGAAATTCTCGAAAAATAAGAAATTAATTGATTTGATGACTAATTCTATTTCCATCATCTTTTGACTCCATATTTCATCTGAAATGATAAATTTTTCCTTTTTGGAAAAATTATCCCAAAACTCTTCAAAATAACGATTTTACCTCTCAAGAGCAAATCGTGTCAAAAATATTCCTGAGCATTGATTAACATTTATCTAGGCTAATAGAGTCTTATTAGGGATGTTACGTTGTTTTCATGTGATTTATCCGCATATTTTGGATACTTGATTTGCGCATTGATTCTATTGACTGTGAGTGTTAGGATAGTCACTCCTATCTGCATGAACTCCTAGTGTTAAGGTTCGCACCTTAGTCATCTGCATAAAATCTTTGGTTAGATAAATTAGTCAATTTATGTGCCGAAAGAGCGTCAAATCTGACAATTGGCGTAACAAAATCTTCGATCTCATTTCTCTGATTTTCGCAAAATTGAATAGATTGCTCCCAGCTATTCGATAGGTTTCCAATCGTACCCTCCACAAAACGATTGGTGACGACTCATTGGCATGTACACGTATCACATGTCACCAAACCGTACAGAAGATCGATCACGTATATCGCCGTTGTAACTTGGATAACGGGCCTTGGAAGAGGCCCGCATCCGACCAGAACGGACGGCCCATTAGCCCTCCGAAAGTGCGCGAGAGGGTCGCAACAATACCCATTCTTGAGACTTGAGAGCTCTGACTCCTCTTACTTTCCTCTCCAAGATCGCCGCTTGCCAGCACATGATCTCTCACCCACCGAGTCCATCACCGGCAACCATCTCTCTCCGGCAAAGCTCTCTATTTTCCAGTTTTCACGTTTGCTCTCCGGGGACCGAGATCGCCAATTTTCACCTTCGCCAGTTGACATCCCGACCTTCGAATTTTGAAGACATCTGGATCGTCGCGGCAATGGAGAATCAGACGAAAGCAAAAGCACTCCCTCCTCCCAAGAGCCTCGATCCCATGCCTTCGAGCGAGCCCATTTGCGTCTACGCCGATGGCATCTAGGTCTCTTCCACTTCGGTCATGCCTATGCTCTCGAGCAAGCCAAGAAATAGTTCGTCCCCGCTTCCGTTTTCGCTTTCCCGATCGCCCTTTTTTTCTTGTTTTGCGTGCTATTCTATTAGGTAATGAAGCCAGAAATGGGTTGATAAAAAAGAAGGCTTTGAGCAGGCTGCACCACAATTCTGATTTGAAGGAAATCTAACAGAGGGCACCACACATCTATTTTTTTTCTCTCCCACTTTGTAAAAAATAGCGAGTACTGGTTTGTGTTCTTATCCGAGAAGCACCGAGTCTCAAAAATTATAATTGATGGTTCTGTATGTACTACTAAATCAGCAAAAGGAGTGCGTGTATATATTAGTGTAAGCCTATTGCTAATTAAAATTAACTATGTAGGTGTTGGAGCTACTAGTGTTATTAAAGAAATTGGTAGGTTCCCGAGAACCTTGGAACCGGACACTGGAACCTATGACAAGGTAAGTTCCGTCACAGGTTCTAGGTTTCGAAAAATAAAGAATCTGTAGTAACGGGTAAGTTTCAGGTTCTAGGTAGAACCTACCCGTAATCTGGAACTGATCACTCCAAATTATTTTATACTAAATGAAGTAACGGAGAAGTTGTGGAGCTCCAATTAAAATTATCTCAAAAGAAATACATCAACTATGTTAAAAATTAAGTAAAATTGAACAAACTAAAGATATACGTAATGCATAAGAGTATGTTTTTCTAACTTCTTCGTGAAAAGAATCGATAAAAGAAAATGATGTCATTGCATAATTCAATGGATTGTGATACAAAATGTTTACTCTAACAAAGAAAAACTATAAAAAAAAATCTTATAATTGTATTAGTTCAATCCTAAACTTTTTAATCTAGCCATTTTAGTTATAAATATTTTAATAATTTTTTAGTTCACTCCATCCGATTAATTCTTACTTGAAATCACTGATTAGACGTTCGCCATTCTAAGTGGTGTTGGTAGAGCTAACCTAGACAATTTTGATAATTTGTTAAAAATATTGTGGACATTTTTATTATTTTTTTCTCGTTTTCCTTTTTATTTTTTGTGCTTTCATTGTGGCCGGTGAGACGTCGACCTCATTAGGGCTAGACTGGCGAGGTTTGACCTCGCTATCACTAGACAATATCAACCTCACGAGGGGCTGGTAGGAGTGATCAATGAGGAACCGTTTCATAGACTCATCCAAGACCTAAACCGCTAGTCCGAGGTCCAGTTGCTGCTTGCCGGGTGGATCTATGGAACTGTTCTTACTAGGGAAACCTACAAATATGGTTAATTGAATTCATGATTGATTTTTGAATCGTTCATGCTCGACATTTAACAAACATCTCTCATGCATTTCTATTTGGCAATATCAACCGCATGACAATGGCATCAAATCATGTAACCAATGAGATTGTCTACCTCTTAATTAAATCATGTTGTACTATAACTGTACATAAACTAATTAAGATTTTGCAAATATGTCAACGTGAAAGCATAGAGAAAATAACGAAGTACGATAAAGGACGCTAGATATAACATGATTCGGTCCAAATATCGATACCTACATCCACGGAGAGAGCTAGCAAGAACAATCCACTATAATCGGAGAATCGGATTTGCAATCGCTCAATACTACCATGTTTCCCAGACCTAGATTATACCCAAGCCCAAATATTTATAAACAATAAATACAAATCGGATGCAAACTCACGAATACAAATCAATGTGTTCAGAACTCCTTCGTCCACGATTCGAAGAAAGAACTCACGGCGTTCTGTCCTGCCTTCCTTCGTGTCGTCCTCTTCTGGAGTCTGGTGCGCAGCCCTTCTTTTTTTTTTCATCTCGTGCGGCTCTTCTTTCGGTTAAAGAATAGAACAGAAAAAAATCCTCCCTTTTTCTTCCTTTTGTACAACTGCCTTTTTTTTGTCAAGGGTAAGACCCTTACGTTTTCTTTTTCATCTACTCTCTGACCAAAATTAAACCCTTGGGCCCCACAAGCTTATACAATAAAATTTAGCCCCTTTTTTTCTAATCTTCTTCGGCCAGAAGTTCCGGACAATAAAACCGACGGATCCACGAAGACAACTCCATCAAAATCTTGCGTATCTCAAGATTTTCTATCTCCGTAAATTTCAAATTCGAGAAATAATTTAATAATTTTCCACCTTGGCTCTATATTTATAGCCAACTCATAGTCTTCATTATCCACGTTACTCTCCCAACGCCCCAATAGGCGATCAATCTCTAAAGACGTCAATAGTGCTCAAGTAAAGCTTGAGCTTCGCTAAAGTAACAGGCTTAGTCATCATGTTTGTCGAGTTCTTTGTTGTCGCTATTTTTTTCACAATAATCTTATCTTTTGCTAAAACATTTGGAATGAAGTGGTACCTGATATTAATATGTTTTGTTTGCTCATGATAAACCAAATTATACGCCAGAAATATCGCATCACTATATATATCAACACTTTTCTGATTTAACCCAAAGTCCAAGATCAAACTCTATAACCATATTGTCTCTTTCGCTACAAAGGTCAATGTCATGTACTCTGCCTTAGTCGACGACAAGGCAACGTGATCCTATAAGAATGCCTTCCAACTAATTACATCACTTGTAAGTGTAAGCACGTACCCTGCTAAAGATCTGCACTCATCCAAGTCACCTACATGATTAGAATCCACAAAACCTGTGGTCTCACTACCATTACTGTTCCTCCGGTATACTATAGCAATATCTGTTGTCCCCTTTAAATATCGAAGGATCTATTTCACAGCTTTCCAATGAGTTTTACTAAAACGCTTCATATAACGACTAACTACACTTACAGCTTCTGAAATATCAGGCCCAATGCATACTATAGCATACATAATACTACTCACTACACTAGAATACGGAACACGATACATATGCTCCTTCTCCTCTTCAGTCTGCGGTATAACTTAACTGAAAATTTAAAGTGCTTCACTAATGGTGTACTCACAAACTTCACTAACTGCATATTAAAACGTGATGTAATCTTCTCAATATATTTCTTTTTAGACAAACGTAAAAATCCTACACTCCTGTCACGCAAAATCTCCATACCCAATTTTTTTTGTAGCACTTAAATCTTTCATCTCAAACCGAGCACTCAAATACCTTTTCAGCACATTAATATTAGACATATTCTTAACTGTTATCAACATATCATCAACATATAGTAGCAGACATAGCAAAAATCCATCATTCAATCTCCTAAAATAAATATAACTATCCATCTGACTCTTTGAATAGTCCATGAAAGCATCAAAGCGCTTGTACCACTGCCTAGGATGCTGTTTCAGTCCACATAAAGATTTCTTTAATAATCAAACATGATTTTCCTTACCCGGAATAGCAAATCCCTCTGACTACTTCATGTAAATCTGCTCCTCTAAGTCACCGTGAAGAAACGTTGTTTTCACATCAAGCTGCTCCAACTCGAGATCATGTACAATAACTAAGGCAAGTAAAACACGAATAGAAGTATGCCTTACCATAGGAGAAAACACTTCATTATAGTCAATGCCCTCCCATCGTGTAAACTCTTTCGCCACAAGTCTCGCCTTATACCTCGCTGCCTCGACACTAGGAAGGCCCTCTTTCCATTTGTAGACCCATTTACTACCGACAATCTTCTGGCTTTTGGGCACTTTAACGAACTTCCATGTCTAATTTTGATGGAGTGATTCCATTTCTTCACTCATAGCCCCTAACCACTGCAACGACTCTGTGGTAGCCATCGCCTCAAAGTATGACGAAAGCTCATCTGTCTCCACCTCGTCAACTACAGTCAAAGCATAAACGATATTTGTGTAACCATAACGTATCGATGGTTTTATTTACCTTTGTTGCCTGCTCTCAACTAGAATATGTTGCGGCTATACTAATTGTTAATGATCTCTATCTTCAGGAATTGCAGCCTCATCTGCAGTTTCAACCTCTATTACCTCCGAGGTCTCAGGAGTCTCCACTTGAAGCTCCACTTCACTACTGACACGATGATATGTTTGCTCTTATTTTAGTGTCTCAGGACTTCTCTGTCGAAGCATTGCAGTCTCGTTAAAGATCACGTCTCTGCCGATTAGAAAATAGGGTAATCTGGGATTGGTGCACCACAGCCGGTAGTCTTTCACCCCATGTGCATAACCCTGAAATATGCAGTTTTTCGACCTCGGCTCAAGCTTACCATCACTAGCATGAACATACGCAAGACATTTGAATATTCGTAATTCGAAATAATCAACAGGTTTCGACGACCATACTTCCTTTGGAGTCTTTCACTCAATAGCAGATGATGAAGATCGATTAATCAGGTAACATGCCATATTCAATGCTTCAGCCCAAAATTCCTTACCAATTCCAGCATGCCATAACATGCTCCGAGCCTGCTCAAGTAAAGTTCCGTTCTTCAATTCTACCACGTCATTCTACTGTGGTGTCTCAGGTACTGTGCGGTGTCTCACAATCCCTTCTCTTTTGCAGAACTCGGTTAAATCTTTACCATAGAACTCCACGTCGTTATATATTCTCAAGCACTTGATCTATTTATCTGACTGCTTCTCAATCAATGCCTTAAGTATCTTGAGCCAATCAAACACATTAGATTTGTGCTTCAGAAAGTATATCTATAACTTGCTGGAATAATCGTTGATAAATGTCAGCATAAAACGAGCACCTCCTTTTGAAGGAGCCGGAGACAGGCCCTAGACATCTGAATGAATATATTCCATTGTTGCTTGGTCAAGTAAATACATGTAGTAAAATTAATCCCATGCTGCTTCCCAAAGATATAATGCTCACATGAGTCTAACTTACCTTTAACAATCCCCTATCACTCAGCATTGTCATACATTCTTCACTCATGTACCCTAAACGCATATGCCATAACTGAGTTAAATCAGAATCTGACTCACCTGATGAAACTGCAGCAGCTCCTTTCACAGTCTCCCCCAGTAGATGATAGAAAGAACTCACTTTATTCCCTTTCATCTCTGTCATGGCACCTCGAGAAATCTTCAGCACTCCACCTTCAGCGGTGTACTTACACTCGATATCATCGAGTATCCCTAGAGAAATAAGATTCTTCTTGATCTCTGGTACATGCCTCACATATGTCAATGTGCGAACTATTCCATCATGCATCTGAATACAAACTGTCTCTATCCCCACAACCTTGCAGCTGCGTTATTCCTCAACAGAACTCTACCACCATCTATAGTCTAGTAAGTAGTAAACAAGTTCCTATGAGGCATCATATGATAAGAACATCCCGAATGTAGCACTCATTCGTCTTCTGACGATCCTATAGTTACACACTAAATAGCCTCTGCATCACTAGTGCTCTCCTCAACAACGTTCGCCACACTGCTTGTGGCTTTCTTCTTATCACCTCTATTTCTTAGCTTATGACAATCTCTCCTAATATGCCCCTCTTCGTGACATTCAAAGTACTTCCCGCGTCCCTTGAATTTTCTATGGTATGATTTAGACATGCTTTTACCTCTGCTGCTACTGGATCCCCGTTGTTGCTCTCTACCCCGAATCACTAGTCTTCGCGCTACATCCTGCGTCAGACTATCATCTTGCAACTTTCTTTGACATTCTTTAGAAAACAAGGCAGACTTTACCTCTTCTGAGGTAATCGTAGATCGCACCTGCAATAGAGAATCAGTAAAGTCTTACCGACATTCTTTAAATCCATCATGAGTTTATTAAATTCATTTAGGTAGGTTCTGATAGACGTACTTTCAGTATATCTGAAATGGAACATCATCTTCAACATGTACAAGTGATTGTTCAATCCCTTCTTTACATAGAGCGACTGAAACTTTGCTCACAATGTTGCAGTATCCTTCTCCTTGCCTACCTCTATTGACAATTCATCTGAAAATTCAACAGGATAAGACTCCTCGCCTACCTCTATTGACATTTCATCTAATAAATTCAACAGGATAAGACTCCTAGCCTTCCTCATCAACACATTCTTATTAGAATCTTTCATCGATTCGGGCAACTTGGCTCTTGCTCTCTAATACTTCTGCCAGACCTTGAGTTGTCAATAATGCCTCCATTTTGAGGCTCCATAACCCAAAATTGTTTCTTCCGTTAAACTTCTCAATTTCAACTTTCGCCCCAGACATAATTGCAGCAACAGAATTTTCATATAATAATTAAACAAGCAAAAACTCCAAATCACAATTCAGAAATCCGATCCAAGCTCTGATACTAATTGTTGTAATATAACTATGCGAAAACTAATCAGGATTTCGCAAATATGTCAACATAAAAGCGCAGAGAAAATAACGAAAAACGAGCAAGAATAATACACTGTAATCGGAGAACCGGATTTATAATTACTCAATACTATCGAATTTTACCTTACCAAAAAAAAAAATACTATCGTTTTTCCCAAGCCTAGATTACACACAAGCCTAAGTATTTATAAACAAAAAATACAAATCAGATGTAAACTCACGAATACAAATCAATGTGTTCAGAACTCCTCCGTCCGCGATTCGAAGAAAGAACTCACGGTGTTCTCTCCTGCTTTCCTTCGCGTTGTCCTCTTCTGGAGTTTGGTGCGCGGCCGTTCTTTTTTACCTTCTCGTGCGGCTCTTCTTTTGGCTAAGGAACAGAATAGAAGAAATCCACCCTTTTTCTTCCTTTTGTACGGCTGCCCTTTTTTTTTTTTTTTTGTGAAGGGCAAAACCTTATGTTTTTTTTTTTCATCTGTTCTCTGACAAAAATTAAACCCTTGGGTTCCACAAGCTTATATAATAAAATTTAGCCCCTTTTTTTTTACCGACGGATCCACGAAGACAACTCCCTCAAAATCTTGCATATCTCAAGATTTTCTATCTCCGTAAATTTCGAATTCGAGACATAATTTAACAAATCAAAACATGAAATTTCTTTGCAAGAAAGAACGCTACAGAAACCTGTTGACTCAAGCATCTCTAAGAGATTTCGCACAAACAGAAACACAAAAACTCACAAAAAAAAAAAGAGAGAGGGAAAAAACGTGATGGAAATAGATATGCTCTTTAAGCTGGGGGTGAGCATGAGTCAGGTTGATCGGGTACAAGCCTACACCCTGAAACCGGGTCCAAGCCTATACCCTGAAACCGACCTTGTTATAACCAGTTTCTAATTTTTGGAACCAAAATTCGGCCATATTTTTCTTGAAACTTGTTTTGGAAACAACCCTGTTTTGGACCCGACCCTATTTTTCATGTAAAAGTGCCGGTCGATGAAGTCTATTTAATTACCACAAAATCGTAATTTCCACAAAATAAAATTTATTTACCAATGATAGCGTTTTCGATAAGACTTTTCATATCTAAAAACGAAGAAAGACTTGGGCAATATATTCATTCAATTTTTTTTAAGTAACAAAATCGGATACCTCGCCACAAAAAAAAAAATCAGTTCTAAAATTGGTACGGGTGGACCTTCACTTAGAACCGATACCCGAACCGGTTTCATCTGACTCCCAAAAATTGGAATCGGTACTTGAACCGGTTTCAACCGAAACCTGTTTCCCACCCTGTTTTTCGGGTGGGCCAATCCGAATTCTGGATCAGCCCGATCCGGTTTCACACCCTTATTTTAAGCAATACACATCTAATTGATGAGGAAGCGACGATACAAGGGCCGTGAGCGAGCGACGTAAAGGAGATTCACGACGAGCGTTATGAGTGGCGTGCCAAGCTATGACTGCGAGAGACTTTCTTTCTAAGGCGCGAGAGAGAACGAGTAAATAGTAGCACGTGGTAATAGTAGCACATTTTACGAAGCGGAGAGACTGGGGTTTCTTTCTTAGACTAGGAGCAAAAGAAATTTCTAGTTATTGCTGCCGGATTGCTTATCGTATAAATTTATGATTTCATCCAGAAGTGAAAATCTTTACATAAGGATGAAATCGGTGAATTTGGAGGAAAATGTTTTTTTTTTTTTCTGTTGATTTGGGACAAGAAAATAAATGGTTGTAAAAGCAAAGGAATGGAAATACAGTTACCATAAATTAAAGGTTGTGAGAAAGTTAATGGTGCACAAAATTTGAAGTGCTGGAAAGGTGAATTTGTAGGAAACGTGTTATATATGTATATATAATATTTTTTCGTCAGTAATTTGCTGGAAAATTGAAGAGGGAATTACATGTGCAAGAACAAATGGTTTGGGAATGATTATGCGAGTGAGTTTACAAACATTACGGCGGGGGCTTTTACGTTCCCCTAATTCCGAGATTTTAGAGAAGACATGATTATCCACGGGAAGTCACAAATTTCTAGCTTGCAGGCTTAAACATCTGGCGTTATGTGCTCGAGTTGATCCATTACTTTCGTCTTTGACTTACGTATGGCACTACCTCAACATTTAGCCAAAATCTAAAAACTTTTGACGTCATTGTTTGCCTCCGGCCTCGCCTGGGTAACGAAAAAAAAAATAGGGCAGAAAAAAAAGGAAAATTAGTTAAAAAGTTAAAAAAAAAAATCGAGAATTATTAAAATGTTTTGTAAAGATGTCTAGACCATGTCCAATAGGACATATGATATTCACGCCAGCATTATCTCCAAAATTAGTTGGAATGACTAAATTAGTTATAAGTCACTAGGTTTTGCACTAAATTTGATACTTTTTTTCGCAATTCATTTAAATAAGAATGAGAGAAAATAAAATAGTCTAAAAATTTTGGATTAATTTTGCCATTATTATTGTGATTCTTTTACTGGACAACCAGTAACATTGAGCCACATGTCATGCATGTGGTCCCGCCGTGCTACTCTTGATAGAAACGTGGTTGTCGTAAAATGTGCTATAATTATAAGGTTTAAGAATATATTGTCCGCCGTACGAATACGTTTAGTACTTTTTGGACAATTCTCCCTCTACCACACTTCTATGTGATATAACTAAAGGTATGTCATGCCCTTCTAATTTTTATTGTTAAAACAATACAACTCACCTTTTAGGAACTAAAAAATCAAACATAGATTAGTACAAAATTTCTTTGACTGTTGGGAATACATTATGAATATTATTGGTAGCATGGCATCATTTGAAAATTTGAGATCTCATCTAGTGCGGACGAAGAAAGTGTTAGAGTGTATAGTCTTGCGATCTAGCTTTTCTTCTTTCTCTTGCATCTCTTATTTCTCTTTTGTCCCACATTGAAGAGCACTAAGCTATTCACCTCTTCCAAGCCTATATAAAAGCTTTTTTTATACATTGTTACACACATCATTAATAGAGAATTATATCATTCTCTCTTAATCATTCTTTCTTATCATGATATCAGAGCCAAGATCATTATCTTGAAAAGTATGCTCTGTGATTGCTATAAATTGGATCTTCCTCATCAGAAATTAAGACAATAAGCTCATTATTTTTAAAGTATGTTCTGCGGTTGCCATAAATTGAGACTTCCGCATTAGAAATTAAAACAATGAGTTTAGGGCTATTGTGTCGTCACTCTTGCTTGCTCTAGTCAAGCTTCCATATATTCGTTTCTCTTTCTAGAGGTTTTGTTTGCGCCTCTAATCAGTGCTTCTTGATCCTTTCGACCAGTTTTCACAAATCAACCCACACTTCTAGCTTCGCCAGTGATTTTTCTATCATCATGGATGATTCTAGTGATCGCATTGATGTCAAACTCAATGATTCAAACTATTCTCTTTGGAAACCACGGGCAATGGCAACCCTTGTTTACCGTGATTTATTTGAGCATATTGAGGGTTTCCGTCTTTTTCATGATGCTCTTAAGGAAACTGACTCATCCTAGGCAGTTAAAAAGCGTACCGCGAAATTCGAGCATGGATAGTTACTGATCGAAAGGCATGGGCTATTCTTTTTTGTTCTATTGATCCTGCTCTTTGCCCGCAATTTTCTCATATTGTTGGAGCAAAGAGTTTATGGGATCAGCTTGCTAAGATGTTCACTCAGACTGAGGACATTCGGTCTATTAATTGGAGCAAGAAATTTACTGTGCTGCACAGGGGCCTCGCTCTATTCGAGACTTCTACAATTACATACATTCCCTTGGACTCAATTAGATGTTCTTGCTCATGTTCTCTGTCTGACATGCTTGAACTGTACTCGGTGGTCTATCTACTTGACTTCTGGCTCAAGATAGGCACCGTCTATATACTTTCCTTATGAAGCTTGTCTCTCTTTATGAAGGTATTCGCAGCCAGCTTCTTCACCATTCTCCTAGACCGTTCATCCTTGACGCTATCAAATAATTACAATTTGAGGAAACTTGTCTGGGTCTGCAATCCTCCTTTGTAGTTGCTAATTTCATTGCTATTTTGGCTGCTCCATCACGTGCTTCGTCTGCCGTCTTGGTTGCTCGACCACATGTTGCGCTTACTCGTGGCTCTCGCCGTCTTTCATGTACTTATTGTCATTGTCTTGATCATGATGAGTCACATTGTTGGCAAAAGAAGAAGGATGTTTCACGCCTTTCTACATCATTGCATCCTATTCAACATTCTGCCACATCTTCACTCTCTCAACCTATTACTCTAGTTTCTTCTTCTATAGATGATCATATTGCTACTCTTGAGGCCCAGCTTGCTCAATTAAATCCTTTTCTGCTCGAGTCTTTTCTCGTTTCCAGTACTTCTACAGCTTCTTCATTTGCTGGGAACATTGTTGCAGCTAATCCATCTACAGGTGACAATTTTGCTGCCTGGATACTTGACTCAAGAGCTGCTAAACATATGTTTGCTTCCGCTACTTGGCTCAATGAGCTCTTTGAGCTCAAGCATCCAGTGCACTTCTTTACTACCAATGGCTCTCCTCTCCTAGTTACCCGACGGGGTACACTCACCATTTCACAAGATTTCAGTGTCCCTAATGTGTTACATGTTCCTTCTCTAACTCTTAATTTATTGTCTATTGGACAACTTACTGATGCTGGATGTACCGTAAACTTTATAGATAACCCTTGCTTTGTGCAAGATCGTTTGAGTGGCCGGATGATTGATAGGAACAATAGACTGGAGGGCTCTATATTATGCAGCATCTCCATCTTCCAAGTTCTTATCTTCTTGTTCCAATGGCTGCCCTCGATCTTGCACAATGGCATCAACGTCTTGGGGCATATTTCTTCTTCTCGTCTTATCGTCCTCTATCAACGAGGCGTTTTGGGCCCTATTTCTTCTGGTAATCTTCCTCCGTGTTCTATCTATCCTTTAGCCAAACAATCTGCTAAGCTTTTTTCTGTGAGTAACTCTAGATCTAGTGTAATTTTTTATCTTATTTACTCTTATGTATGGGGACCTGCCCCGCTCTCTTCTAAGAGTGGTTTCAAATATTATGTCTTTTTTATTGATGATTATTCTCGTTATACATTGGTTTATATTATGCATCAACGCAACGATTTCTTTTCCATCTATCAATCCTTTACTGACATAGTGTCCACCCAGCTTAACACAAAAATCAAAGTTTTCCATTCAGATTCGAGGGGAGAATATCTCTCTGATGTTTTTCGTTCCCTCTTGGCCAGTGATGGTACACTTCATCAGTTATCTTATCATGGGGTTCCAGCTCAAAATAGGGTTGTTGAACGCAAGCATCGTCATATTCTAGAGACCACTCAAGCTCTCTTACTTGGCACGTCTGTTCCTACTGAGTTCTGGGTTGAGGCTCTTTATTCTTGATCTCCTAGCTATAATCATCTTCGAGTTTTTTGGTGTACTTGTTTTGTCATTATTCCACCCACATAACATACAGAGTTTACTGCTCGCTCTATCCTATGTGTACTCTTGGATTACAGCACCGAGCACAAGGGTTATCGTTGTTATAATCCAAATGCACGACATATACGTATCTCTCGCAATGTTACGTTTCATAAACATGTCTCTTTTTTCCCTACAAACGATGCACCTCCGGCGTTGCCTCCTGTTCCATTTATGAATTTCCCTACTGATCCTTTCCCTAATCCTTCTTGTCCCTTTTTCCACCATGGATCCTGATATATTGCCACCTTCCCCATCTCCTCTCATCCCTTCTGCTGCACCTCCTGCTTCATCTGTCCTCGACGATTCCACACCACTGGAGCCATACTATAATCCTCCTCGGGATTGGCGTCCACCTGCCCGGTATGTTACTGCTACTTCTTATTCTACTAAGCTTGGTTTTTTTTTTTTGTTGACCATGCTGTATAAGAACCAATTATCGCGAGGCAATTCAGCATCCAGAGTGATATCAGGTTATGTCTGAGGAACTCTCGGCTTTGGAGAGTACTAGTATTTGGGAACTTGTGCCTCTTCCTCTATGACACTCCTTTGTATCCTGTCGATGGATATACAAGGTTAAGACTCGCTCTGATGGCAGTATTGAGAGTCACAAAGCATGTCTGGTTGCCCGAGATTTTTCATAAAAATATGGTATTGATTATGAAGAGACCTTTGCTCCTGTAACAAAGATGACATATGTCCGTACTTTACTAGCTCTTGCTTCGATTCGCAATTGGCCTTTCTTTCAGCTGATGTGAAGAATGTTTTTCTCAACGGGCATTTTCAGGAGGATATTTTTATGCAACCCCTGCCTAGCCTTGCCCATACCTCTAGACAGGTTTGCCGCCTGTGACGGGCTCTTTATGGCCTCAAACAGGCCCTTCGTGCTTGGTTCGAGAAGTTCAGTAATGTTATTCGATCCGCTGGTTTTACTCAAAGTGAGGTTGATCAAGCTATGTTTGTTCACACCTCTTTTTCAGGTTGCACTATTCTTCTTCTTTATGTGGATGATATGGTCATCACCGGAGATAATCGTGACCATATTAAGCATACCAAGCGACACCTTCAGAAACATTTTGCCATGAAGGATCTTAGACCAATGCGTTATTTTCTTGGGCTTGAGATTGCTCGCAATTCACATGGTAATTTTATTTCTTAGTAGAAATATATTGATGATATTCTCTCCAGGGTTGTTCTTTCAAATTCGCGCATTGCTGCAACTCTATTGAGCTGAATCAGAAGCTTCGCCCAGACGACGGGGAACCTCTCTCTAATGTAACTCGATATCGAATTTTGGTTGGCAATCTTATATATCTTACTATCTCCTGACTCGACATCGCTTATGTTATTCATGTTGTCTATTAGTTTGTCCCCACGCCTCACATGGTTCATTATGCGGTTGTTCTACGGATCCTGCGCTATCTTCGAGGCACTTTATCACCTTCCTTATTTCTTTCATATTCCTATGCTCTCAAGTTGCGTGCCTATTTTGATGCTGATTTGGCTTCTAATATGATTGATCGCAGATCTATCATTAACTATTGCATTTTTCTTGGCGATTCTCTCATTTCTTGATGTGCCAAGAAACAACATATTGTCTCACGCTCCTCTCAGTTTGAGTATCATGCTATGGCTGACACTATGTTGAGATTGTTTGGCTTCGTCGCTTACTTGCTGACATGGATGTTTCATTTTCGGATCCCACTCCTCTACATTGTGACAACAAGAGTGCCATCCATATTGGTGCAAATCCAATCTTTCATGAGCATACAAAACATATTGTAATCGACTGTCATCTAACTCGTCATCATCTCCATGCTCGCACCATTTCTCTTCGTTTTATTGGAACTAAACATCAACTTGCATATTGTTTTACGAGGTCTCAACGCTTTCAATTTCTTCTTTCCAAACTCCCATTGCTTAACCCATCTTGAGTTTGACGGAGGGTTTAGAATAAGTCTTGTAATCTAGCTTTTCTTCTTTCTCTTACATCTCCTTTCTCTTTTGTCCCACATTGGAAGAGCACTAAGCTATTCATCTCTTCCAAAACTATATAAAGGCTTCGCTTGTACGTTGTTGCACACACCATTAGTAGATAAAAATACTATTCTCTCTTGATCTTTCTTTCTTATCAAAAAGAACCCACGATCTCTTGCCAATCAAAATACAACATTTTTTAAAATTTTGGAAGATTTTTTTTTGGTCATTAATTTTTATTTTTATTTTTTGGAGGAGATTGAATAGCATCTTTGCTACACATACTAAAGTGTGCAATTGATTGTCAAATTAGAGTTGTTTCCACGTAAAATAACATAGGTCTATATACTCTCCAAAATTAAATAAAAACCAAATATACTCGATTTTATAATTTGTTATCACAATAATTTGAATAGAGTATTAAAAAAAAATTGATGATTGGGTGTAATGAAAATCAGGAATCCACAGCATTAAGAGGAAAAGATGAACCATTAACCCCACCAGAAGAAATCAAATAACTGTTCTCCGATTAAAGAAGTTCCATTCCTCATTTGGCGAATCGGAGTAAATTCAAAACGTTACCTAGAAACCCTAAACCCGACATTAATTTTTACTTGTCGGTCAAGAGATTTAAAATCTTCAAAATACTTCAGACTTTCAATCTACAAATATAACGACATAAAAAATTTTGCTGTTTCATAAACCCATCGCAACAGAATTACAAACGAAACTGCTGAGATTGGAGGAGACCTTTGAACCATTTATTCGTATAAGCTAATCGTCCCACCGCAGTTGCTTCCGGCATGAGTGTTGCCCCGATACCGCATCTCAATCCATGAAGATCGGCGGTGGCGGCAGCCGCGGCGTTAGAGACGAGCTATTCCGGCGACTGGGTCCAGAAGGAGGGACTACTGATCCTTTGGGAAGCACATGGAAACGAAAAGAAATTCTTTCAGCCTTCACAAGACTCCGGAGTTCCCTTCTGACGAGCACTCTCGCCTCAGTAGCAGGGAAGAAAACTAGGCCCAGCGCCAAGACTGTGAGCAAGATCATCCACAAGCATTTGACACCACCGCTCTTCATTTTCCTTCCCCCTCTCTAACTCGACTGTGCGTTTCGTTGACTCCTCTAGGGTTTCGTCTATTTATATGTACCAACATATCTTGCAAAGGAAACAAATCTCTTTGGGCGGAAAAATGCCAGCACAGATGTGCGAGTGCATAAGGGGAAAGTGGTATTGATTTTGTTATTTTAGCAAAAGAATCTTAAGTTTCTATATGATCATAAGTCGGATCGAGAATCATTCGGACTTTATGTGTGATTTGATGAGAGTAATGTCGATATTATCGTTTCATCCATTGTTTAGTTACATAACCTTGTTAATAATATCATAATTGACATTGTTTTTTTATTGGAAATTACCGGAAGAAATTTGAGGTTGAAAGATGCTTTGGATTTGCTGCAGGTTGGCGACCGGCTAGAGGTGGAGAAGAAGAAAACAAATAAAATGAAAGAAAAGAAATAAGGAAATAAAAAATAACAATATTTTTTTAAAAAAATAAAAAAAAATTATTGAAATTTTTGTGATCGGAGCCGGCAAGCCAAAAATTTAGGAATGAATTAGCAAAAATTGCAATAGTTTTAGGTAGGGATGTGCAAACTGGACCGAACCGGCCTGGACCGGCCGGGTTGGTCCGGTCCTTGAGGATGGCGATCTGGTCTCCAGTCCCAATAAATGGGACCGATGACTAGGCGGTCCGGTCCCTAATTCCATGGTTTGGGACCAAATCGGCCCGGCCTGGACCGGACTGTCAATTTTTTTTTAAATTAATCTATATCTGGACTTAACTTATTTTTAATATTTTAAGAAACCCATGAATCTCATCTCACGCCTCTTGAATTTAGTGGTGTCATTATACGTATTATTTAGCAATTTGGATTTTGATATTACTTTGGGATAAAATTAGGTTTTAATTGATCATTAGATCTGTTCCTTATTATGGGCATGTGCACAAAGAATAATCATGTACGTGCATGAGGACACAAACTCGAGTCATTATGCCGATTTAATAAATATGTTTTTTTTTCACAACAGAAAATAAAAAAGAAAGAAATAAAATTCGAGTTCGATTCCATTGTCCACCTAAGTTCAGTAGGCCACATGCAAGTGTCGATTACGAGCATAAAAGATCACATGAAGCCTTCAAGACTAGATCAAACACACGTTAGGTGCTCCTAGCATTTACGTGGTTATTGTGCCGTAAGTTGCTTATAAATTTACATTGTATTGTAATTTCTAAGGACTCGATTTTTATAAGTAGTTAGAGTCAGTGGTCCAACTGGGCTCGAACCGCCGGTCCTGGTCCGGTCTGTGGTCTAGAAAATATGGGAACTGGGACTATTCGTCCGGTCCCCGGTTCCAGGCCAGGACCGGACTGGCCGGACCATGCACACCCCTAATTTTAGGACCTTTTTTAGTAATTTCCCCCTCAGCAAAAGGGATCAATCAAACTGGAAACTACTTAGACCGGATCAAATCAGATGGGTTGGTCCGCTTCCTAGTTCCATAAAATTAGAACCAGTTACAGTCGGTTTAATTCTCAATTCGAGGAGGGAGCCAGACCCGTCCAAATCAAGAAGTAAGTCTTTTTTTTAATAAAAAAATTCATAATTGTAAATCTAAACCTAACCAATTATGAGTGACAAAACCTAGGTCTGCGAGGAAAGTAAGTCTACATAAAGGACATTAGAAGACATTCAGAGGGGCTGGCCATTCATTGATACACGGCATAAAGAGAGAGAAGAGAGTAGGGAGAGGAGAATGGACGGCCAGGTTGGAGGAAGCCATGTTTTCTTTCTTTGTCTCCGTACACCAAAAGAGAAAAAGGAATAGAAAACCCAGAGGGAGAAATGCCTTCTTTTACTTCTCTCTCTAGAGCAGTCATGGTCCAGAGAAGAAAGCATAAGGGAAAGGACGCAGGGATAAAGACCTTTCTTCGCTTTGGTTTATATTCTTGTCCATGAAAAGTTTTCTTTGACAATTCTTCCAGGATTCCAAAGTATCCTCCAACAGCTACCAGCAGTCCCGAAGTCTCCATCCATTACACGGGGAAGAAAAATCCAAGAAGAGGATGACGGACGTGGATTCTCAGAAAACACATAAAAGAAACACGGCGGAGAGAAAAAGCTTCGACTGAGTCCCTTCCGGCCTCCGACGACCAGCCGTATCTCTATCCCATCATCTCGTTCATACGTATTGCATATAGTTTGGAACATGCCATGCATACATATAGATTAGGCATTTCATTTTATATGCACATCATATGGTCTTGGATGCGTAATTGCTATGTCATTTGCCATATCATCAATAATTGCCATGTCACTCCACATGTTTGCCACATCATCATATGCCATACTACATTTGCATATTATCTAAAATAATGTCCAGGTTTATCCAGATAGTTTGCAAGCCTAGGTTAATTAATTTAATTTACATGTTTAGATTAACTTAGTCAACTTGCATGTAACTTGGGTTAAAGTCTTGTCAATTGTGTACGCCATTTAGACTGTTTATTTAGTTCATTTGCACGTCAATTAATTAGAATTGCATATCATTCTAGTTAAATCACCTTCATATGTCATTACGATTAGTTCATTTAAATAGATGCCTTGCATGCTATTTAATGTCATTTAGTTTAAGGTTGCATATGCATTTCATCTACTTTGCTCATTAAACAACTGAAAATTAAAAATCATTACATTAGTCTAACTCTTATGCCTAGGGATATAAGCGCTAAGGTTTAGATTGCAGCGTTCAGGCGAGTTCTCTCTCCTTAATCTTGCACTTTGTTTATGCTTTGATTATTGATGGTTCAATAATGATTGCGTACTCACATGATCACATTTTGTGTGTTAGGATAGAACTAAAATTAATCTAAGCTACCTGTTTAAATGTTTTTATTGAAATGAAATGTATCGAAAGGACGTTAAAAGAAACATTAGCGTAATTGAGTCCCCGAACTAATTCAATCTTTGATTCATAGAAATAAGATATTTTTCTCTATATTTTATTTAGGTTCTAATCAGCCTGCATCAAATTGACTAGTGGCGCACTCAAATTAAAATCATTCGCATGTTAAACATTAAACCATAAGTTGTGATTTGATATGGACTTGGAAGAGTTCTAGTTAGATTGATTAGATGATTAGTTTAACAATTCATTACCCTAAAAATCTGATTTTTAGGCCGCGACAGCCGGGCCCTCTTCGGGCATCATAGTGACTGACCATTGCCTAAGACTAGTTATCGGAAAAAGAAAATAAAAAATAGGAAAAATTAAAAGGAACAATATAAAAAAATAAAGGAGAACCAGTCAGTGAGGTCAAGCCATTTCTTTCAGACTAGCATGGCCACTTCATGCTCTAATATAAAACGCAGTCTACTTCAGTGTGTTATTTAAAAAAAAATATTTTAGATTTTTATTTGAAATTTTTCTTTAAATGAACTCGGTGCACGTATTCATCAACCGGGCGCGTGCGACCCTCCGCATTGTCGGATGCAATGTCAATTAAATGACAATGTTTCTGATAATAGTTTACTAAAATCTCATTTTATTAGCATGGAGCTGCCCTCTTTCAACCTTATTTTATTCACATGGCCCACTTGACTACCACTCATTCCCTCGTGAAACTGTCCAAACAATGCCCCGATCGATGGAACACGCCTCACGGCAAAAACTATGACCTATTCATTTGTATCTAAATGCCATGTGTCGACGGAATCGTTACACGACAAAATCCTTGATATCCAATTTTATCTCGCACAATTATTATCAATAAATCATTCATTTAGGGCGCAAAACTTGCGGCAAAAGCACTGTAACATAAGTATACTCTACAGAAATGTATCGCCTGCCTTGGTGGGATCACCCCTGCCCTGGTGGGATCACGGCAGGCGGATCTGGGCCTTCCACTTAAAAAATGGATGTTCCATATTAATTTTTTTAAAAAAAAAATTATATCTGTCCATTAAAGGATTAGAGCCGTCCAATTCAAAGTAAACGGCACATATAACATTAGGGCACCCCCTGTCTTGATCCCACAGAAACAAAATTAAATAAATTAAAAGTTCATGAGCTATATTATACATTAAACCATAAACACGTGATACACATCACGCCCACTCAGTTTGAAGTCATACTCCTGCTCCAATTGCGATATTACGAGGGAAAAGAAAAACACGTCGTGAATTGATTTTAGTCCTATGGAGTGTCAAACGAGAAACAATTTTATTCAATTGAGGGAAAGTCACATATTGGAACTGTTTTGCAATTTTCTTAAAGGTCTTTAGTGTCACAAATTAACAAGTGCATACTGTTTTCCGTTCATCGTCTCTACTAAGCTTACATTGGAAACATATGAAAAGTAAAAATTAAGGAAAGGCTATATGCTATAACACTCATTTAAAAAAATTTCTCAGTCTGTATTTATTAAGAATAAATGTGGATGCTTGGCTTCTGCTTTTCTATTTTTGCCTTTTCCTTCTCCATTTGGAACAAAATCGGTGTACCTCTTTTCCAAGAAATAATTTATTTGCTATATAGCTGATTAATTATTGCATTTTTGGCAAAGAAAACTGATTATTCTATTAATGAGTTGTATATTTATTTATATTTCATACTAAGAAACTATTATTGAAAAAATAACTCAAGCACAAGTAACAGGATAATCTATGAGTACATTGTGTTTGATGCACACATTAACTGTAACATTCCATTTTTGAGTAGATTCTCGTAAATTTAATCCAAAAATCATAGTCAAAAAATCCACGATCACGAAAATAATCTAAGGAAATAAAGTAACAATTTGCAAATAAAACTAAGATTTCTTTCCTCTAGTATATGATTAGTGCTTACTTGGATTATAATAATGGAGAATAATTTCAGAAGCAAACAAACATGAAGGAAATGTTAAAATGGAATGTGTATGGAAGAAGGGGCTTGATTGAAAAAAAAAAAAAGTTGTTCTGGAGGAATATGGGTAATTTTTTTCTTTTTAGTAAAATGAAAAAAAATAGAAAAGGCCAAAAAGAAAGGTAAGAAATGTTTTACATCAAGAGTTGGGCCCACCAAGGATAATGTAGTAAATCTAATGTGATAGAGGGTAGGGGTGGAAATAATGTGAGCCATCATAAATATAAAGTACACAAGAATAAGTAAGCCCATCTTATGATAAGATCGGTTCCGCTTTGATGTCCGTTGAACATCATGTTCCTTAGCTTTGATTTATTCCCTTCAATTCCAGCAAGGTTAATTTTTAAAAGCAAATTTAGTCTTTACACTTATCTCTCAACCAATTCGCTTTATTTGTTATTTGGGCTTTGTTATTTCAAGGAAAATGTATGGCTTGACACCCATTTCTTTTCGAAAAAAAAAAACCTATTTCTTAAAAATGATGGCTTATGTAATTTGAAATTATTACCAATATTTTTTTTATAGACAATAATTTTACTTCTCAATATTTTGTTGGCGGTTTAGTTTTTTTTATCTATTTATTTTTGCAAATGATAGAACAAATTGCTTTGAGAAAATATTTTTTTTATTATTTATTTTTCCCGAAATAAACATATCTCGAGGTCAGAATAGTAGTTTGTCGTTCACATCTGGTTCTCTCGAGTTGCACAACTACATCAAATGCATTACTTCATTCATTTTTGAAAGACTTGTTTCAAAGCGAATTCGATGCTTTGCAGCCGACTCACAAAAAACAAATATTTGCTTGCTTTCCAATCACTTGTTTTTCGGACTTGCTTGGGTATTCCCTCTTTCCACATGGGTAAATTGTTCAAAAAGTCATAAAGTTATTAAACTTTTGTCCATTTAGTCTTAAACATTTTATTCTTGCCAATTGAATCCTACATTTTGTTAATTGAGTCCATCCGGTCAATTTTAGACGAAAATAGCTAATATAGATGCCAATCTTCTTACGCATGGCCGGCACTGACATTAATAATCTTTAATAGTATTTAAATATTTCAATGAAGTTTTTATTTTTTATTTTTATTTTTATTTTTCTCTTTTAACTGTTTCTTTTTTTTTTTCCTTTTCTTCATCCCTTTTTTCTTTTTCCCTTTTGCCCTCTGTAGCCTTAGGTTAGGGACGCTTGGGCCTACACTAACGAGGATGAGCCTCACCAATGCCGACCACAGATGGCTGGCAAAGGGAAAGAAGGGAATTGAAAAAAGAAAATGAAAATGAAAAATGAAAAGTGGAAAAATAAAAATAAATATATGATCTAAAAACCTATTTAATTTGACTTCGCATTGCTCACTAATTCGGGTGTTCTTTTTCATCTCCAATTACTCAATAATTTTCGGAAGCACAAATTTCACGTTTTATAGGACCAAAAATTCTTTTATAAAATAGGTCATCCTTTTCCGATTTATTGGCTTTGTAATAAAAAGTGTAGGGTTTTGTCACCCCTCGTCGGATGGCATGTTCTCTTTGGTCGGAATAGGCGGGTCAATTCCTTCCCCTTAAAACCGTATTTGAGAGTTTCCTACATCACACCTGTGGTGTCCCATTCTTTTTCTCAGGTTACCCAAAAAGCTAAAGAGATTAATTCTATGAGTTTCAAACTTTAATTTCATTAATAAAAAATAATCCATTTTCATTTAGTTTTATCTTTTTTCCCACATTTAGAAGATTAAGTCCTAGGCATTTCCACTATTTGCCTCTGAATATCAAATGAGATGTGCATAACTAGTCCTCCTCTCTTTGAAATAGGGATCTTTTAATAATCCACAATCATAATGGGGTTATCCTAATCAGCATCTCCCTTCCTTCTCACGGGGATGAATATTTATCAACACGACTTATGCCACGTAGGATGGCCAACGTCCACCTCAGTCAAAATTAGCCAAATGATAAGTATATCATAATACTACATTTGAGAGCGTATCTATGTCGAATAGAATCACAATCCGATATTATACAATATGATCCAGGCCCTTGCTTTGGGGGGTTTATCTTTAAAAGAATTGAAGTTAAAAGCTAGAAGATCCCATTTAAATAAACCTTATAATTTTGGAAGATCCAAAAAAGAATAAGAAACAAAAATGGAACTTCAATTTCTCGTACTACAATTTGCCATAATATACGAAAAACCTTTTCTTCGCGCGAACAGTATGCCCTTTCTCCGGATTTTGCCATGACATTCACCGTTGGGTCTCCTCCGACAGGGCATGTTAGACCAAAGTAAAATATGGGTTTCGGAGTGTCACGACCTCAAAGGTCCAACGAATCGCGATAATGACTTGAGAAATTGATCAGAATCGAGTTAAATCTCCTTGAACACAAACCCTAATTGACAAACGTTCCGAAGCTTAATCAACCTCCGACAATCACTATAATTCCAAATTGATTGAGGGCTTTTGTTCCCCCATGACGCTACGATCCTACTTGATGAATTTCAGGTGGTGGGTGGCCAGAATACGGATGAAATCGGCATTTTCTTTTCAAGGCCAGAATTGATCTAACTTTTTAATTCATTGAAACCCAACGAAAATTCATCAATAAACATCAATGCAAATTCATTAAGCCTTTGCATACGCACATATACATATCATATATATAATCATAAAATCATGAGATCCTAAACCATTGCTCCAATGCCAACCGTAAGTATTTGACGCAATACTTTATGGGAAAATTCATCATTACAGGAGCCATTGATCTTCATGATTTTCACGATTTTAGGAAGGATGACTTACCTTTATCATAGTGAAGCCTTAATCACGATTGTTGTTGCAAAAATTGGAGATGAAGAAGATTCCGATTTCTCTCCCTTAATCCTCTATTATCTTTAACGGTGTTTTTAATGGAGAGAGATAGAAGTATGTTACTTTCTTACATTTGTTCGTTAGAGGGTGGAGAGAAAACCATACTTCTTTTAACGTTATTAAGAGGTGCCTTCCATCAAAGCATATTAATTGCAACTTTTCATAATGAATGGATTTTAGCATTTAATTAATTATTAAATCATCATTGATAATATCATGTGTGTCACATTATTTTTACAAATTCACCATTTTCATATTACTTTACATTTGAGTGTTGATAGCTCATCATCTCATTTGGAATGATAACTTGGGTTAGCTTGTCGAAATCTTGCCGACCTCATATAGTAATCAAGTGCAAGTAGTCAAACATGAATTTTTTTTTTTATAATATTTAGTGATAGGATATAATGTTGTAAAATAAGGATTTTTAATTTTATGACATAGTAAAAGTGGTTTTTTTCATTTTAATCGTATTCAAGTCCAAAAGTCCCAAAGCGCACAATTCAAGTTACGACATTTTGCCCCCACTAAAGTGTAAAACATCTTAAAATAATTTTTATTGTTATTATAATGTCCGGCATCAATGGACCCAGCATGGGCAATCGGGTCCTGGGCATGGGCTCATGCACTAGGGACTCGGGCATGGGCGCAGAGAGCTCCCAAGCACGATGTTGCTGGACTCAAGCTTGGGAATTGGGGTCGCAGCACGGCATTGATGGAAGTAAGCCTGGGCATCAGGGTCTCGGCCCCAGCATTGATGGAATAGGGTAAGGGCCCAAAGGACCTTGGCTCGAAAGTTGAGGGTCATGGCATGGGCCCGAGCCCAATGGACCGGTGCGTAGGCACCGAGAACCTGGCTTGACCTCAATGTCACAGAGCCCGATGTCCTGATCCCCACGTAGATGGACGAGAGCGCAATAGTCGGGGTCTCAGGCAAGGGCTAGATGGACTCGGGCCGAGGTGTCGAGGTCCCGAAAAATGAATTGCTAAATAGTTTTCGTGAAAAAAAAAAAATTTTGAAAAAACATTTTGGTCATTTTCCAGCATCTGAATCCCCGTAGAAAATGTGTTTTTCCACCAAAGCTTACTTTAGAAAAATGAAATTTTTATGACAATTCTTTTAAGATTTGGGGAAATGAAAATGCGACAAATTCAAGAACGTCCTTCTTGAATAAATGTGGATTATCCTATATATATACCACAATTTAACATAAGTTTATCGCTTCTAACTTTGATCCTTATCCTTAGTCCACTCGCATTCTCTCTTCTTCTTTCACTCTTCACGAAGCAAGCAACTGACTTATTGATTTCGTAAGGCCAACCCACCCACCCACCCAAGAATTCAAAAGGCCAATCCAGGAAGCATTCTCCTCCCACCGCTCCATCCTCAGGGACTCCAGGAATGTGGGGAGGATCTCCTGGAGCGCTTCTTCTTTGGCCTCGAGGTTTACTCTTTGCACGGTGCGTGCACCGCTTCATGAGTCATCAGCGACTCAAATCTTTATCTTGACCGCTCCGAAGTCTTCCACCTCAGCGAACAACACATGGAGTGGCAGAGATTTTTGAATGTCTGTGAGGTAGCTCCCACTCTTCCTTCCTTTGGCTTCTCCAAAAGTCTGGTCTTTGCGCCTCGATCGTTCGTCGCTTGAACACCTTTCTTCTTCTCCACGAGTAGAATCATTTTGATGCTTTTTGGCTCCTTCACTCCCTTGAACGTCGGTACAACCTCGTTTTTGTGTCCTCAAATTGTCCATCGCTTGAGCCCTCTCAAAGAAATCCATTCCCATCAAAAGATCAAAATCGTCAAGTGAAATTACATCAAAATCAAGCTTTCCTTTCCATCCACCGAATTGAATTTCCACGCCTCTGGCTATGCCATTACCTAGCTGGTCTGAATAGTTGAGCGGCTTGAAGAAATGTTTGGTAGGATCTACGAGGAGTCCTAACCACTTTACAGCCTCGCTCCAAAGGAATAAGTTTGTCGCACCCATGTCGACCAAGACAATGGGAGTCTTCCCACGTCCCTGTACCTCCACAAAGTTCAGCGTCGATGGTATGGGGATTCTTTGACGGTGATTTAGATTGCACTGTGTTGAGTCGAGCTATGCCACCAAGTCGCCTGACCTTTCGTTTCTTCTTCTTTTTGCTCCTTGCCGTCATCTTTCCTTGACGATATTTTCTGATTTATTGATTTTATAATGAAAAGTATAAGAGTTTTGTCACCTTTCCTTGTCGAATGGCATATTCTCTCCTGTCGGAATAGGCGAGTCAATTCCATCCCTTAGAACCGAATTTGAGAGTTCCCTACCTCATATATTGTGGTGTCCCAATTTTTTCAACTTTAACCAAAAGCTAAAGAGATTAACTCTTTGAGTTTCAAACGTTAATTTTATTAATAAAAAATAATTCCTTTTTTTTTAATGTTTTTTCTCCCACCTTCACAAGGATAAAGCATAAGCATTTCCACCGTTCACATCTGACTATCAAATGATATGTGTATAATCATAATGGAACTTCTGGTAATCCAAAACCATAATGGGTTATCCTAATCACCACCTCCCTTCCTTCTCACAGGAATGAATATTCATTAACGCGACCTATGTATCGTGGGATGGCCAACGTCCAACTCAACCAAAATTATCCGAATGGTAAATATATCCTCACGATACTCTATTTGAGAGCGTATCTATATTGAGTCGAATCACAATCCCATAATATACGATGAGATCCAGACCTTTGCTTTGGGGGGGCTTCTCTCTAAAGGAACTGAAGCTAAAAGCTAGAAGATCTAATTTACCAAAACCTTATAATTTTGGATGATCCAAAAATGAAAATCACGTACTACAATTTGCCATATGCTGTGAAGCTCTGAGCTTATTTCGACATTAATGACCAAAAGGAATTATTAGATGCACCAGGTGTGTATATCCATCAGCCGACGAAGCGAGGATGCAAAATGAGCAATTTTGCGCGCTTGTCGGCGATTGATCCGCTTTTGTATCATTCTCTTAAATCCTCTTCCCATCGTTGGATGCAGTGTCAATCCTAGATCAATGGCTGAGGTTGAAGATGGCTAGTCCCGGCATGAACGGCAAAAGGACCTACAGAAGGTAACTTATCCTCTGCCACCATCTTTAGTGTGTCTGTGATGTAAACAATACTTGACGACTTCATAAAATGACACGACTATTCCAACCGATGGACCGGCGCGACCAACTCGAGGTACTACTCCAGCAAACAATCCTTTCATCCCACCATCCCTGTTCCAAGCCAAAAAAGCCGAGACCATTAATGTCCCCACAGTCAAATAGAACCATCACAGCACACATTCATTTGATTTCGAGAGAGTTCCCATGCAACAGAATCCGAATTCGTAACTTAGTGACACCTACACACAACTTTTAATATGATCTATATCTCGGGCAGGCTCAGAAGCAAAAACCATTACCCTGACGAGCTTGTATAGACATACATCACATCAACATTATATATATGCTTGCTGTGTACCAACATGAAAAAATACCTCCATATTTCAGCTAAAGTTTGTCTTGTCGTCATGTTTAATGCCCTTGTCGGATCCTTCTGTAAGGACGCAGAAAGTTAGCGACAACGAACGGTTATTCCCAGCTCAACGAGGCTTCTAGTAACAACCTAATTCAAAACCTATCTACTAAGATGGAACATGGACATGCATGCTTATGATTTGGTATGTGCATTTGAAGCTCAACATCAAAACTACCTCAATCTGCCGCCTTGTCTTTGCCACATCCAATGGACAAGTTGCAGCAGCTGCAATTGTTCCGGCCACAAAACCAGCAGAAAAATTTGCCCCAAGGACAATGGCTGCACTGGGTTCCTCTCCAACCAATTCAAAGATTCTCTGCCTGATCTGTACAGAAAGGCAACAACATTGATCTACAGATAGAATGCAAAACTATCCAAGAAAATATAAATTTTTTAATTGAGAGTAAAAGCAGCAGGGCAAAACTTGCCGGCTCGAGAATTGACCAGCAGACTGCAGAAAAAGGAACATCCCGTGCGAGTTGTGCTCCAAGACCAGTCCACAGAATGCGGAAGGTTTGCACTGTACCATGATATTAATCATATAAATATGCTTATATAAGTAAAAAATGATAGCAGAATAACGAATTTTCACCAGCAATTGCTTTCTGAGGGGGAGAGAGCTACAAAAGTCAAAACCGTACTCACAATTTTGAAGGCTGTTTGTGCTTCGGACAGGGTTAATGACCTCAAGCAATGTCTTCCAAACTCCTGGAGGTTTTGGACCATTTTTCATTTCTTTGAATGCCTATCAGTCAACAAAAGTGTTTATAGCTGTTAAAACTTCAGGTCCGTCTGATTGCCAGTGAAACAGCTTGACTTAGGAAAGCAAATGAAAAGAAGAAGATATCGGTCCTCCCTACTTCTTTCCCTTCACTAGCTTAGAAGAAATTTTGTTTAAGAAAACAGACTAAGGACATTGAAAGGACGTCCTCAATAATGGATAGTTACTCTCGCCAAAGAAGAATACTAAAGAGGAGGAGTCCGTTATGGATTCCCCCAGGAAAAATGGTTGTTTCCCGTCATGTAAAACTACTCGAATAAAGGGTGGAATGAAGACAGATACATCCTTCACCAAAAAACCCAAGGGGGGCGGAGTGGAAGAAGGGAGGAGATTCTCGAACGAGGAAAAGGACCCAATGACTTCGAAAGAATTGAACGAGGAGCCGTATGAGGTGAAAATCTCATGTACGGTTCTGTAGAGTGGCATCAAAGAATTTAACCAAAAATACCAAACGAAACTAAATCGATTTTTTTTCATTCCCGAAGAAGTGCATATTTTACCTGAATCTTCTTCGATAATGGTACGGAATCCCCTAGTATATGAAAGGGTGAAAAAGTGCTTTCGTTGTTGTGGAATAAGAAGCCTTCGTATCTTAATGAATGTATTTAATTTATTCGGAGTTGGAGGCCTTACGAGGGCTAATCACTACTTGACTCACGAGTTGCTCAATGAATCTCTTGATTCGGTTTTTGGCTATCGAGAAGAAATATGAATAATATAAGTTCCGGTCAGCTAGTTCTGTTCGATGAAACAAGAGCATTGACTCTTGAAAAAGCTGTTGAGACAAGGTAAAAACTGAACCTGCATCCGCGTTCTTGCCAATTCCACAGGATAACAAGAAATACAGGCTAATGATCTAGCAGCTGAGCCTGCAAGCAATGGAACGTATGGTGTCAAGCTTGGCATGTGTTCTGTTGTATAATCTTCCGTCACATTGCGTAAGATATCATAGCACGGCAAATAGATTCCCACCTGATTAACAACAACAAGGAGTTTCCATCAGCATGTATTTCTCAAGAAAGATTTCGCACGATTCTTAACATATAGTAGTCTTACTGTTGGCACTGCCAAAGCCAAGCTTGCATTTGTGCCTCTCCACAGCCTTGAAAATCCCTCCTGCATCCCAAGAAAAGAAAAACACGATGATGCCCAATTGTGACAAATGAAGCAAACTGCAAAATTAATTTCTCACGTAGCTTACATCTATTATTTGGCTATCGCCATTATGGCAATTGTTCACAAATAAATTTTACTGGTGAGATAATCATAACACAGGAATG
The DNA here is from genome assembly GCA_028455895.1 of Rhodomyrtus tomentosa. Classification (NCBI taxonomy): domain Eukaryota; kingdom Viridiplantae; phylum Streptophyta; class Magnoliopsida; order Myrtales; family Myrtaceae; genus Rhodomyrtus; species Rhodomyrtus tomentosa. Next base: position 33,755,110 of record JAPCWY010000008.1, on the reverse strand, counting down.
CAACAAAATTGCTAGCTGTCGTTGTAGATAGGCAGAGCCTTGATCTTTTCTGCTGGATCCTAAAAAGAATGAGGCTGAAGTCGCAAATGCCCCAGTTCAGTTTCCGATACTAAATCTCCTCAAGCGCCATTTTATTGATAAGAATTCCAGATGATCCATTATCTACAAACTACGCATACAGTTGGGGTGACCTGAGTGATCCAAAAGTGGTGGGTTTATAGCAACAAATTCTTGGAGCAATTATAATTAGTTATTTTAGAAGCTACATGTGATCCAATGTTCATGGCAGTAACCAGAAAGCTGATTGCACAGACTCATTATGAAGCTACAAAATTTGGCACCATTTTGGATGTTCAAACTCTGTAGCAAAACACATCACACAATACATGCTTTCGATTGTCTCGCCAGAAAATCGAGAAAATTATGTGAGGCATAAGCAAGTAGTACCATCATCCAAAGATTTATACAAATCCCAAGTCAGAATCACACAGTGAAGCATCGTAAGTACGTTTTTTTCGCCTTAGTTCTTCTGCCTCATATACTGCTTCTAACATATGCTCCAAAGCCATAAAGCAAACTAACCTGGCGTATGACTTTGTGGAATACATCCAGAGTCCCTTTATACCGGCCACATTCGGGAGGGCACATTGGTTCATTGTCAAAAATGGAACGTGTGCATGACGCATAACTTCTTAAGTCTGGAAGCATCTAAATAGAAATGCAACATACATACATGGTTAATAACTTAATACACCCTCACACCTGGGGGAAATCGGAATTGCTAATGAGATTATCTGATGAGGATACAGGAAAAATATGACCGACAAACACATACCACATTCGAATCGAATGAGGACATGTGACACAGCCCCTTCGAAGGGACCCCAGCAGCCTGAGCTTGCAACCTTGTCTGCAATTTTACACAATCCATAAGTTGAACATATAATATCCACAGAAACGGAGTCTCGCATCTTTAAACATATGAGTTTAAGACATGACAATATCATTAGTACGATCCAATTCTTCACTATCAAATACTCCATTACAAACAAATATATAGCAGTAGTTTGAATGGCCTGATAATGGCCTGGTAGTGATGAACAAAGGAATAACCATGGAAAACAATGTGAACAAGAAAGACAACAATTTGACAAGATTCGCAATTGTTATCTCAACAAGATACGATCAGTCAGCTAAAACAGTAGTGAAAATCTCGAAATGAGAACAAAAGGGTAAATCAGGGCTCAGCTAACAGGAAATGAATGGTAGTAATCAAATTAGAACACACCCAGAAATTGATTAAAGCTTGCGGAATGGTTTTCGGGTGAAACAAGATACCTTGGCGACATCGAGAGGGTTGACAATGATTGCGGAGATGATGGCAGCACCAGCCGCAGAGAAAGCCCTCTCTCCAAAACCCAACTCCACATCGGAAACGCATTTCTTCTCTGACAAGTTTTCTTTACCTTCGCCGACCATCTTCTCCGAAACAGAGGACACTTTGCCGTCAAAATCAACTCTTGTTGTCGCAGCGCCTAACCATGAAGACGAAGGCACGCCTGGTCTTGATCCGACCATAATACCCACCTCAGAATTATAGCCCTCACTTCCAATGAAACGGGCGAGAATTTGTTGTCTGGAGGAGGATACCTTCGGTAAAGTCTCGATTTTTATTGCAAAGAAAAGGGTTAGGCCGACTTCGTCTTCCCAAGGCAACTCTATGGAAGCGGAGAGGTTAAATTCTGGACAAATAACGGCTTGTGTAATGAATGGATTACGAAATTCAACTTGGGCAAAGAGGTTCCAAGGGCTTGTTAAGGTATCAATTAATGGTCTTGCAAGCGCAAGAAGAGGAGATTCTGATACGTAGCGTGAAGCAGAGAGCGCCAAAGAATTCGTAATTGGAAAGTGAATACGAACTGGGATTGGCGCTGAGGAGAACTGAGCGATGAGTTGTGGGTCATGTCCCTAGGGAGATGGCTTCTTTCTAGCTTCCCAGCTCAGCGTCAGCACTTTTGTCAGCAGGGAGCTCAGACAGGTTGTTTTGGTTTTGGAAGCTGGCCATCTTTTCCTCCAAAATTTCTGATGAAAGACAAATTCTTCTAGGCCTTTCGAAGAGCGAGTAGGTTACGTGGCAACGAGGGGATACTGATACGTGGCGCGCAAATGAAGGAGATGGCGTGGCTGACTCGGACTCGGACTCGGTGGCAGAGATGGAGCCTCATCGTCGTCCAATGACCCCTGCCCATCAGAATGGGAAAATGTTACGAGTGTGAATCCCCTACCTTGATTTTTTCAAGGCATGGAGAGCCCGCCCTTGATCCACCCTTGACATTTCTCTCCCCCGGATGGGGATTCCCTACCTTGGTCGTTGATTGAAGAGAGAAACAGAGCAACTTGACTTTTGCCTCTGACCATGGGCTGGATTGGGTCTCGTCCATATGCTAGAGAATGATCGAAACCCAACACAGCGAAAGCTGTCTAATCTATAGGGACAGGCCTGATTATGCGCTTTAAGTACGGCATGGTGGTAACATCCATTAGAGCATTTGGACGGCTTGTACGAGGCTTTGTATTGTTTTACGGGGCTCATGTTTAAATTGCAAAACTCTGCTGGATTTGAAATGATGGGTTCGAAGGAAAAAGATTTGAGGAGTCAAGATCGATCGAGTTTGATGGCTTGTGCTTGACGGATAGATCCTCCGTCTCGGAGGCAAATCTGAGGTGTGACAATAACTACCTCGCCAAGAAACCGCCGCTCGGGGGCCTCCTCATAACCGCGGCTTTGCCAGAGAATGCCACGCTTTTACCAAAAAGCGTGAGAGTGGGAGCCCCAAGAGAGAGAAAATAATTCGGTGCAAGAGAGAGGAAGACGAAAGAAAAAAAAAAACCAAAAAAAAGGACACCAATGGAACACATAATATGCTCAAAGATGGGATCCACAATCGGTGAAATAGCCATAACTTTTTTTCTAAAGATATTTTAGTCAAATTAGGAGTGAAAAAAACACGCTCGACCCGTTTAAAAGGGTCTCAGAATATGTTAATCTTCTCTTCGAGTATGTCATATAAGAGATTGTCATTATCGGATCTTACCATGCATCCTTGAAAATTGTAGAAAAGATTTTTGCAAGGACAAAAATAAAAACTATAACCTTGATGCAATTCAATGAGTTGCTGAATTATTAGCCATGCGATTATCCCCTGCCACTTAAAACATGTGGAGGCCTCTTTGAAATGCCTACCAAACTGCCATTTCCCCCAACTTCTGTTGGGTCCATCAGTGACACAATTCCCTTCCTGCAACTCCATTTCTGCTGCTTGCAACTTATCAAAGACATCATCAACGACATGCCAGCGGAGACGACAACTAGTTTCACGGTAATCCCGACGGCCTCGTGCCACTTCCATGGACTGAGCAGTATCTTACAGCAGCAGACCAGGAAGCCTAGTCCCGGCCTTTTCCGATGCTTAATATCAGCAGGATCGTTGTTTCTCTTCCCCATTTGATCTGTTGATTTTATCTTGTGGGACACCATTTTCCCATCGCCGAAACATGCGTTTAATTCTCGCACCACGTCGAGAGGCCTTCCTTGATATTGGCTCACATTTGCAATGAGGACGGATCTGCTATCTTCCAACCGAGCAAGCGCGGCATGTCTGTCCAAGTGCTGCCAGCTCCGGAGCCTCTGCAATGAAATTGCTCTCTTTTGTGAACTTCCTCAAGCTATACATGGTTGTGTAGGTAACACAGAAATTCTAGGAGGAGAAGGATTAGAATGATTAATCAGAAAGTGAAACTCTTCCTTTGGAATAAATTTTGGGGACTCTGTGATTCCAGCTTCAGTTTCCCGTCCTATTCCAACAGTAACTGCCTCTCGCCGACGGTAACAAATCTTTAATCGCCTATTATAAAACTCTCACATTGTCGTATGATCACGGGCAAATTGAAGAAGGACGAACATACGCAGTTTAATCATGCCACACCTATGGCCAGTTTACACAGATCTTCAACATGATTGCATGGTAAGCTACCCCAGCTACATGAACATGAACTCAAGAAGGACTAATTTGCTTGAACGAAGAGTGCCATAGTTCTTTTAATTGGATTAAAGCTTGAAGAACAAGAGCAGAACCGAACCGAGCCACACCTGCAAGTATATGAGCATGGACTCGACGTCCTTCAGTGAATCTCTTATGGCAGTGAGCCTCTCTGTCTCCTTATATGCTGTCCCCGCGATGTCACAGTTATGACCATGTCGCGAGCAGAAGTTGCAATACCTGAAACTGCTGTTGATTTCGCCATCAATGGTGTCTTTCAGTGCGCAAGCTCTCTCAATGAGACCCTGCAGATCTCCATTCAACTCCATAAAAATCCAAAAGCACTCAATGCCCAGCTCAACGTAACCAGACCAGCTTTGTTTCCCTTTCGTTCTCTGTCGCAAATGACTTCTTCCACAATATTCCAGAACGAAGGAATCCTCTTTTCTCAGATTTCGTCAGGCCTTTGTTTTTCCTTTCACCCCTTTTTCCTTTCTTTCTCTTCATTTGCTGCTGGAAGCGCGACACTTTGGAATGTAAGGTAGACATGTTCCGCTTTTTGGAGGGATTCATTCATTGTCGCTATGTGCTACCAAATCATTCTGGGTCCAACTTGTTACCGCCTTTTTATTTCTTTATGTGCTGCACCATGTAGGGTTTGCTTTGAAGGGAAGTTTCTTCTCCCCAACTCATTGTCTTAGCTGTTTCATGCCCCCACCCAATCCCTCGCTTTCGCACGGGATCGCCACCGTCCGGCGCATTTGCCCGTCGTGACCCACTTACCTGAAAAGGATGTGGCTCATTCGAGGACCGTCGCGTGAGATTTTTAAGCGCAAGCAGCATTTGGAGGCCGCGCGACGAATCCGGTAACTCAGTGACTCGGAACAGAGAATGGCTTGTTAATGGAGAGCGGTGGCCAGTGTGCTTTCGAGCGTCAGGGCCACAAACGCACCATCTACTTCGTCAGGTACTGAATACTGACATGGTCGTGAGCTTTCATGGGAAATGAAAAGGGAGGATGAGCAATAGACCTGAGCATTTACATGAATTGTTAAGCTTTAAAGACAGAAGATTCTGCTGTATACGTTCTGAATCTCGACGTTGCTGCTCCGATGGAGGCTGGTGGTATGAACAAACGAAACACTTGATGCGCGCAAAGCCTAAAACTCACCTCCATTGACATGCTCGGTGCTGTCGATCGCACGGGGGGTCGAGGTCTTGACACTCATCCTTAGATTTGATGCGCTCGAGCCCCATTATGAAATTTCAGATCATCACATCTTGACCGCACACGGTTAACATACTTCAGTTGATTATTGGAATTTTCGTTGAACAAACTAAAGGGGCTGAGGAAATGAGATTTCCTCCATTTGAGAAGAAGCAATTTGACTCTCTCTTTTTTAGCGTGCGTCACGCCTTTTCTACTGTTGTCATGATGTAAGAAGTACCAAAAAATTCATATATCTATTGCAATTATGCTAATCAATCTTAAATCTTTTTGTATTTGTGTCAATTTAGTGTTTCTGGCCAACCTAGCTAGCCGACAATGACGGGGACGCAGACTGGCACGACCCTGAATTGTTTCTTTCTTTTTGTTTTTTTTTTGTTTCCTTCTCCACTTCCCTCTGATCATTCGCCGATGCATCGTGGGAATGAAAGATCGAATCTTGATATTATGAGAAAGCAATCCGGATTAAGATTGAGCAGCAAAGAAATGTCGGCGTTGCAAGAGGAGTTGTCATCGACGTCGAGGAAGTTCAAGATCCACCACTGTAGGCACGCCGTGAACCGCCAACTCCACCATTTCTTCACTTTCATCAGCACCCTCCCCTCTTCCCATGGGCTCTCTTCCTCGGCAAGATCAGGCAACCATGGCGAGGCTGGCCTCGCCCAAATCTGGGGAGGCGAAGCCTTGCCATTACCACCGACGAGCTTGCCTAGTGCCGATGGCAAGGGTCGGCCTAGTCAAGGCCAACCTCACCCTTGCCAGCTATGGCCTCTGGCCGATTGCCGCCGAAGGAAGGTGGAGAAGGAAAATTCAAAAATTTAAAAATTGTCCATGTTAAAGCCGGCATTCATGTGAGCGTTGGCAGCCATGATTAGTAGAAATGGCTAAAGTGACACAAATACAATATATTTAAGATTAAATTAGCACAATTGCAATAATTTTATGACTATTTTGGCAATTTTATCAATTTTCTAGGTTGTTTATTTCCTCGTCTAAAATTTGGAACATACCTATTAAAGAGAATTGATTATCTAACAGTATTTGGGTGATGGTTATGTTAATAGTCTTCTTTTTTTGGGGGGGGGGGTGCTAAAAAGATAATATTAATTAATTAAAAAATTATTATGGGATCCAATTTTTTTAAGAATTTGCGGCTAAATGCAATTCATGCACCATATAAGCTGTGTAATTATGAAGAAGGCCTAAATAATGGGCCCCCATAATTGGAGCTACACTTGTAACCCATAATGGGGCTTGATCGTAAGTTCCCGAGAAGATGGCCGGCTGAGCTTGAGCTTGTACTTTGGCAAATCAACGGACGCACTCTAAGGTGGTCGGATCTTACAGAAACGGTAATTTCTGCAAATCTTTCTGCATGATAGCTTGTTCTTCAGTGGCTTTAAACTCTTTCAAAACATCAACAACCCTAGTAACATGCCTCACAAGAATAGTGGAGATTCAAGCTCCACAAAACCTCTTCAATTCTCCTCCTCCTTCACGATCCCGTTGTAGCGCTCACAAACCGGTGTAAGAAATTCTCTGCACTATTTGCTTCTCGATTCTCACCAGGCACAAGCCTAGCCAGCCCGCCAATCAAAAACAATCCTTTTTCGCTGAGCACGAAATGGGCACAGAGAAAGTTAAAGAAAGTGAAAGGGAAAGCAGAAGATTTGGCTCTTCGTTTCATGAGCAAGCCAAAGAGACATGGAGGACCAACACCTTAACGGTCCCGAGACGCGGCGAATGGAGAGAATCGGAACGAGATCTATGTCAGGTGCTTCTTTTTCTTCCTCTTACCCTTCTCTTTTCTCTGCTTTTTCTTGCCCCTGCGATATTCTGGGTTAAGATGTCATGGGTCCGTATTGGGGTGTAACGAGCCTGATTGAAGATGAAGATCCCACTAGTTTTGCCCACCAGATGATGAGAGAATGGTATCTGTGTCCTTGTCTTTATCCTGATCTAATTCGTGGAGATTTTTCTCTTTTGGCTTTTTGGTTCGTTCCGCGCATTTTCCGGAGACTCCTGCTCTGCTTTAGGACCGCTTTGAGTGGACAAGGAGAATTTTGGAGTGGGGCGGTAGCCGCCGACACAAGTCGAGACAATAATTTAGGCTGCTAAATTATTGTCCTGGCCCCCCTTAATCATCATCCACTAACGGAACGGGGAATCCCCCCACTCACCCCTACAAGATTGCAAGGCTGCCAAAGCGTTCTTCTTCCTCATATGTAGGATTCAAGATCACGGGTCCTTTTTTGTTTACGCCGTGATATGGTTTAAGATATTACTTTGTTCTAGTTTGACCCAAAATGGCGGTGCCGAGTAGGAATTGAACTCGAGAGTCTGGTCGTTTACCACCTACCCAACATGGGTTTAAGAAACATCCAATTCGAAAGCAAGTGCAATGACTTTAGGAGGCTTTTCCTCCCACTAAGGAACCAACCACTAACCATCTTCCCAAAACCATCTATCTCCCATGTGACTATTAAGTTCGGACTAGTAACCTGAGCTCTGGTACCATGTCTTAAGCCCCTCTCGTCTCAAAAGTTAGCACGATGGACAAAACATTCTTCCACACTTATGAGGGTGGGTTTGGTTCAGCTTTCCCAATGGGCTTTCAATCCTGAAAGTCCCTTAAAAAAATATTGAAGTGTTTTGTTCAGCTTGAGGCCAACATTTAATTAAATGTTGGCTGGCCTTGGAAAAGTTGAAAGCCTAATGTCGATCTATACCAATGTTGATCTTTTAGCATTTAGCCAAATGCGAAATTTATTATTTCGTTCCAAAATACCCTCACTAATTTTTCATTTTTCCAACTTTGCCCCCCTATGTTATTTTTAATCTTCTTCGTTTGTCAGATCTAGGGTTCCAAGTGGTCCTCGACCGAGGGACGGCGAGGGTTCGACAAGGCGAGGTCGGTGCCTAGGCAATAGTCGCAACCTAGGCAAGGGCTGCCGCCTAGGTGACGACCCCTTGGTCACGAGACCCAAGCGACGGCTCTTGGGATGCGCAAACCCAAGTCGCCTGAGGTCGTGGACGGCCTCAAGCGATGCCCAATCAGGCTGCACCTAACCTCAGGCGACCCTTGTCTAGGTCGCGCAATCCTTGATGAGGGAGGTCTGAGGTCGGGCGACAGCCGTTGACGGTAAATTTGGCTTACTGGCAATCGAATTTTTTGATAAAATATAAAATAACAAATTTTATTTAAAGCTCCTTTGCAAAAGTTACTTTTACCAAATACTAGTTTAATAGTAGATCTTTTCAAATGAGTTTTTACCAAAAACAATTAGCATTTTTTTTTTCAAATCTCTTTGAGTTGAAGACATTAGCATTATTTCAAAGCTTAAAGCTCATTTCAAATGCTATAGAAACATAATCTGAACTGACCACCAGCCCTTTCCATAGTCGATATGAGATAAACTCAACAATCATTTCATCAATTCAACATGTAAAGGAAGGCCTTTGCAATTTGCACGTCTTTGGCAGCAAAAGCAATGTTTTCGTATTGATCAATGTAAGCGTCACTCAATAAATGGTTCTTTGTTCGCATTCTCAATGTGACCTGATTTTGAAGCACCTCGGATCTCCTAACAAAGAAGCATTGAATCGTTTCGAAGACTGGGCAGATTTTCCCCTAACGGATCCACCCGCTAGGCTTCAAGAACCCGGTCAATCCACCCCCATTTTCGAAGCCCAGTTGCGCTCAATCACGATCCACCCAATCCACACCAGGATAGGAGACAAGCGCACAGGACGCCAGTCCGAGTCTCGAAACAGTGTCTGGAAAGCGACCGCACGACATACTTGGTGTGCTCCTAAGACGGACGGCCTGAACAAAGGAAGCCTAGGACAGGGGCTCCTAGGGATAAGCCCTTGGCACGGTCCTTCCTTTCCTAGAAATGCCTGCCTGACCTCTCTACTCCCTCTCTCTTTCCTGGTGGTTTCCTAAGACTTGGACTGAGAAATTGACGTACTCTCCTCTTGATTAACACGTTACAGCGGTCTTCGTCAAAGGTCTTCCCACTATCTAGTCAATGTCCCTCGGAAACGCCAATTTTGCACGCCTCTTGAATGTGCTTGTCGAAGGAAATCAACTTTACACGATGTATGCATTAGAATACCATATTCATATGGAAATTTTATCTCGTCATCATAATCTTTATTTCGGTGGTATTAAAATGGCCAATTTCTTGACCGCATAGCAACTTAAGCTAACATATACATCAAATCAAATTGGAAACATAAAAATAATATTAAATCATATTCATGTTGAGAGCGTGCTGCAAAAATCTGATATCTTCGCTATGGGGAGACCAAAACAAAACCTGTCAATATATATTATTGGACCTACACCGCACCACTCATTTAATATAGCTCACGCGTACATCTTTACAAACATAACCCTCCAATTGGATAATGCCCCCAAAGTGGCAATAAACCATAATATAATTTATTCATCATTTTCAACATAACCTGTTACTTTTTCGAAACATGAACTATCGATTGTCATCTCAACATGACCGACTCCTTGAATACGTTTAATGAGACTTTACATGCACATTGACATGGTTAGTTTTCAATATATTTTTACCCTTGTGGAGATTTTAACGGCGATACACTAGCCCCATCATTCTTCCACGTTTCCAATGAGGTGAATTATGAAGATTCGAGAGGTCCGCAAAGACACATGAACTCCCACTCGTCCGTTCATTTCCTTTTGTGTCAGGATTGATCCATCTGGCCACATCGATGGCAATTAATATCCACTTTCCGTACCCTAGTGAGATCGAACAGACATAAATATGCGTCCCTCCCCTTTTCACCAGCCTCTAGAATTGCATTATAATTGTGGACAGGTCTCCATAGGATTTTTTTTTTAAAATCCTAAATCTAATATGTCCGTACAAATTCAATACATCCGACTAATTTTAGTCGAAAATCGCTAATATGGAAATTGGCCATATTACGTGGAGGGCTGGTGCTAACAATGAACATTTTTTTAATAATTCATCTTAAAAGTAATTTTTTATTTTTTAATATATATAATTATAATTATTTTTTTCTTTCCTTTTTATTTCACTTTGGCTAGCGATGTTCGCCAGCAACCCTTGCTGCCCACTAGGCGTGGGCATGATGGCCCTTGCTCGCAGTCGGTGGATGCCAGGAAGGTCCATCCACGAAGTCCTAGAGCGAGGGCATTCGCAACCTTGCGCGTGGCCACAGGTGAAGCGGTCCTTGTTCATATCTGTCAAGAGCCATAACCCTTGCCGGCGGTTGTCGAGGGCCGCCAAGCCCTTGCCAACCAAAGTGAAATTTTAAAAAGAACAAATATTATTAGAAAAATATCTATGTCATCATTGACTACGCACGATTGGCGTCCATATCAATAATTTCAAACCTAAATTTGACTAAATGAGCTAAATTAATACCAATGCAAGAAAAAAAAAGGCTTAGGATTAAATTGGTCCAATCAAAAGGCTTGGGACTTTTGACCCGAAAAAAAAAAACTTAACATTAAATTGGTACCGGGCTTTTTTGGTACTTTTCCTTCCGGAGCTTGTGGTAACATATTCCATTTTCCCCGATGCCGAATGCATCGTCATAGACTCCTGTACGTTCACCCCCACTCAAGACGGAAAGAACTAGGGGAAAAAAAAAAAAGAAAAACACTGACGACCCCAACGAGTAAAGTGAACTAAAGAAGCGGATAATCCTTTAAGGTGGGATTAGGAAATTCCTTAACAAGTTCCTAGGAAGTTCATCTTCGCATCATCGGCAGGCTAATTAATTGATTTTTATTACTTGCACGCACAAATTATTATTATTATTATTTTCTGTTTTAAAGGACATAAACCGGTATACACCCCATATGATACGTGAAGTTTTTCGGGGTCAGTTTGAACCTTCTTGCCCGCTAAACCCTACAGATACTACTCCAAAGAAGTCCGCCCCGCCCCGTTTCTTCCATTGTGCGAAAAGTAGAAAAAGTACAACGTAGGGCAAAGAAAGAAGAGCAAAGTAGACGACGAGGGAATTGAATTGGCCACATCCCAAAATGGGAAGGAAGGGAAAGGAAGGAAAGGGGAGCCTTATGGGCTGGCAACCGTTGAACATGGGGGGAGGGTGTCAGCTTTTTATAAGCTAGTTGGCGCTTGGCAGCCTTTGATATATGCCCCCAACAGTGCCAAAAACCAACAAATATCCACTCTAATTGACCCCGGTTGGATAAATTTTTTAATAGGGGCTACTAGAGAAATGTAGCTGATTTTTTTTTATTTTTTTTATTTTCAAAAGGGCGAGAGAGAAAAAATAAATAAAAAAAAGAAAAGAGGGCTAAGAAATGAAACTGCACACATTTTGCATTCTTGGGAATTAGAGAATTCATGCAAATTTACACTCTCTGCACAGGATGAAAACACCACGACAGGATGGAACCAAGACACATTGGATGGAAGAACATTCGCAGACACACCCCATGAACGTGCTGCTGTTGGGATTTAGGTTTTTGTACAAAAAGGAAGGATCTTGACGTCATAATTAACAGGACGTTGGGACCTGAAACACGATTTCAGTTTTCTTCACAGAAGGAATCGAATTGAAAATCCCGACTTTGGAACTGGCCCATTAAAGGGTTATCAGTGAAGCACCAGAGGGTCTTGAAAATAATTGTCTACGTCCCATTTCCAGGAACCGAGGTCGTCTTCCGAGAACTCGAAGCACGCTTGATCGGCTTCGTCCTTGGACATCGCGTCGGCCCCGGCCGTCTCTTCCAGGAAAACCGGGCCGGGGCTTTCCGGGTCGAAGAAGCCCCTCAAGAAAACCGGATCCAGCAAACACATCTCGTCCTCGGGAACCTGCTGAGCCGGCGGCCAGTCGCCACCGTCGCCCACCTTGGACTCGGGCTCGGCTTCCTCGCTCGTCTGAAACCTCAACACCGACGTCGGAGAGGAAAGGCTCTGATTCCGACCGATTTCACCACCGCCTTTCGCCGAGCTGGGCGCCGCTGTGGGCACCTCGATTGTTGGTCTCGTGAAGTTGGTTTGAGCATCTGGGCCCTTGATCCGTATCGCGGCTCGATCGTAGACGAGGGCGGCTTCCTCCGCCGTGTCGTACGTGCCGAGCCAGATCCTCCCTCGCTTCACAGGGTCTCTAATCTCCGCCGCCCACCTCCCCCACCGCCTCCGCCTCACACCTCTGTACCTCCTCCCGCCCTCCGGCGCCGCCTCCTGCTGTTGCTTCGCTTTAGGCCTCGCCTTGCCGCTGTTGGCTCCCCTCTCGCCGTTGGCTGCTCTGTTTCCGGGCCGCGAAACAGAGTCGTCCTCGATTCGGATCTCGCTCACGTGCTTCTTGACCCGGCAGCGGGAGGCCGGCCCTCCTCCTTCCTCGTCGCTCGACGAGTCGGTCGCGTCCTCGTCGGTGAACGAGATCCTCACGATCCTAGACATGGACGAAGGCGACACCGACTCTCCGGCGACCTTGTTGCTGACGGTGCGGTGCTCGGAGTACTTGATCGAAGCAGAACAAGAACAAGAAGAGGAAGATGGCGGGCACGGACACGGACACAGAAATGGTCGGTCCATGAGTGAGACGGGGAGAGAGGCAGTGAGATGTCTCCAGAGGAAGAGAGAGAGAGTGGAAGGATGAAAACAGGGTGTGGGGTTCGGATTCAACAACAGTCGAGAGTGAGAGGCGTTAAAGTTGGAGAACACGACGGGTCTTTATGCCTTTCTTCTTTTAACGGAGACGGTCTTCAATGAGATGGTAACCGAAGAAATAGAAGGAATTAAGGAGGAGACCCCCAAGAACAAAGGACACGCTCTGTGAACAAAACGACGCTGCTGCTGCTGCTGCTGCTGCTGTGGCGAAACAGAGAGAGGGATCATCAACATCACCGGCGGGGCAGGCTCGAGAGACGAAAAAGAAGAGCCTTTTGAACGGAGAATGCAACAGTACAGAGAGGAGGAGGAGGAGGAGCAGGAGGGTGAGATTTTTGCAGAGAGAGAGAGAGAATTAACAAAAGAGTGAGAAGAGTCAAAGCGCAGAGATCCCTCTTTTATAGGAGGATCCGAAAACCACCCAAAACAAAATTATTTCCTTAAATTTCCATTTTTGCTTTTGGGGTTCTGATATTGGAAAATCTTAAATCTCGGAGGGGTTTGATCCTAATTAAAAAACGAATTTACGGAATGAATTTGGGGGATTTTTCCCATTTGAAGCGCGAACAGTGTTCTGTTATCCAGGAGAGAGAGAGATGGGGGGAGGAAGAGGGGGGAAGAAGATTCCGGTCGCGACGGGGATCCCAGACGACTCGCCGCATCACCTGATACGGCTCCCGTTGGACGACACGTGTACCCCTTTGGCCCGGTAAAAACCGTCTGGTCCCTCCGATTGATCTTGGCCTTCAAGTAACATAACGTCGTATACCAAGTCGTGCGCGCCCGCCCCTCGAGGCTCGAGGCAACTGTTCGGTCAACCCCGGCGAGGAGGTCCTTCGGTCTTCCCAACGCCTCCCTCTCTCCCCGCTTTGGCCATCGTTTCGTCACCGGCATGTGAGCCTATCCCTCTTCCGACTGTGAAGAAGATCAGTCAGGGGGACGGCCTTTTTTTATTTGCTGACTTTAGAGTAAAATTACAAAAACGCCCTGATATTATCTGTTAATGTTCGATTTATTTGCTTGCTCGTTAAGCATGTCGTTTGAGCCAACAATAGTAAAATTACCACGTAATCCACTGTTCATTAAAGAGAAAATACCAACGAAATTTTTAAACTCTGTCCGGTGACTCCAATACCCTAAACTTTTATTTCTTAGTTTTATTAAAAACTCTAATCTTGCACACGCTGGGGCAAAGATTACCATACGCCTACCATCAAGAACCCTAAAATTTGCCCACTGCAATAACAATACCCCCAACTTTTTTTCTTCTTCAAGTCACCAATACCTCAAACTTGTGTCATTGTAAAAATAAATTTGAGCATTGGCATCGCGACGGATTAACGTTTAGGAATTTTCAGCGGTAGAAATATGGTACCTTTGTCCTGCTAGTACGAAATTTGATGGTTTTGTTGACACAATAAAAAAGTTTAGATTTTTTTTTGGTGTCATATAATGAATAAAAGACATATTTCTTTTTTAGTAATACATCGTGATGATTCGATAAACATGGGCATGGTGCTGACCACACTCGAGGATGAATGATTTTGGCTCTGAGGATGAACAAGACACACTCGTGTTTCCTCCTGTATGCAGTGCCGTTTTCGTGATGCGTGGTCGTTTTGGAGGTCTGGCACCTCGGTACGACTTATAATCATGTTTTTTTAAATCATTATCACATTATTTCAGCGCTTAGTTATTTTTTTAAAAAACTTGGAAGTATTAAATAATTCGTGAGGGCAGAGGAGATAGAACGTTCCGTGCGCGGGGTGCATTACTGTCGTATGTAGTTATGTTCGTGGCAAAGTAGTAGTAATAATAATAATAATGATAAGAAGGGAGGGATGTGGGTTGACTTAAACAAAATGGCTCCTACTAACCTGGATTAAGAAAATAATTAAGATAAAGGCCAAAAGGACCCCAGCGAAAACGACAGGTTTTGCAGGTGTGGGCCCCGAACATAGTCTTGGAAAAATGGAAAAATAAAATAAAACCTCGGGGAAAGATAGAACTTGGGGACCAAGCAATTGGCAATACGTTGGTCGAGAACAGAATACCGTGGGGGGTAAAAAAGACGATAAAACATAAGACAAGGGCCTTCTTAATTTTGTCCTCACGTGCACGTGCACGTGTTGGGTTTCCTCACGTGCTTTGACTTTTTCGTAGTTTTAGAAAACTTGAGATCGCGCATTTTTCGCCTTTATGCCGTGGAAAGTCTCGTCGGAAATTTACCTAATTTTGCCCCGTCTTTATTTTGTTTGTGTTTTTTTTTTTTCGGGCACTCTCCAAATCACTGGCATCTTTTGCTGAAGTCAAAATGATACAAATATTTTGTGAATTTTGACAGAATGTGCAATTTAGTCTGTGAATTTTTATTTTATTCAATTTAATCCATGAACTTTGACAGAATGTACAATTTAACCTTGAAATTTTTGATTTGTTCAATTCAGTTGATGAACTTTTAATAAATATTCAATCTAGCCTCTAGATTGAAAATGGACTAAAAGTTTATGAATTAAATTAAACAAATCAAAAATTTATGGATCAAATTGCACATTCTGTCGAAGTTCGTGGACAAATATCCCTTTGCGGAATATTATAAAAACTCTTTGACTTGTCAACTCATTAGCATCATGACGTGTCGGCGCCCTATTATTATTGTCGTGCGTTCACCGGAGGAAATAATCGTGAAAATAAAGTGTTTAAAACTGCTTTAGTCTAAAGCGAACGAGGGGTAAGGGAGAGGCACGGTTGGACGGTACATCTCAAAAGCATTGGCCCAAGCATCCCCCGCACGATTTGCATCAAGATCATCGAAAGCAATTATTCAAGCTCGAGATGGGCCGTAACTTAGAGCCGACAGCAAGCAAGCAAGTCGCCAAAAGGGAAGGAGTTACCACAAGAATAGAACCTCGATCCGCGTAGGAAAAGCACAGGAGGTGGAAATAAGTCGACACTTGTGAACCAAGGACCAGAGCCGAAAGAAAAACCTCATCTAGACATCGAGATTCCTTGGACGTAAAACACCTCTCTATATATATAATTTTTATCATGAAGAATCTTAAATTGGTATATATGTGACAAATTACATCAAATTATTTTTTTATCACAAAAAAATCCCAAATTGATATACTTGTGATAAATTTACCCAAAACTAATTTTTTTTACTATCAAAAACTCTAAACTTGTACAAATGTGATGAATTTACTCCAAACTAATTTGTTTACCATAAAAAATCTCAAACTGGTTCACATATGACAAATCCACTCTGTGTTAGTTTTCGTTAAATTGAGTTAATACAAAAAAAAAAATCAAATTGATACACCTATAGCAATTATAGGGTAACGTGAACACTCGGTAATTATCACTTGTCATTAAACTCAGCGATAATTTAACAAAAAATGACGGGGAGGTAAATTTATCATAATTGTACTAGTTTAGAATAAATTCATTATAACTATATCAGTTTAAAGTTTTTCATGGTAAAAAAAAAATAATTTGAGGTAAATTTATCACGTGCGTAATAATTTGAGATTTTTTTTTATGGTAATAACCCTATATATGTATATATGATAAACAATTAACAATGCAGGACATGGGAGCAATGAGACGTCGAAATAAAAAGAACGTATCAAGGACTCTTACCGGGTTGCCGCATAGGCTATGAAGGAGCGAAAGCTCTCCCCCTTCCCATGTGAGGTGAACCTTGAAAACCGAAGCCAAGAATCCATATTTTTTATATTTGTTTTTTCATTTTTCAAATATGTTTATTAAAATATACCGAATTATCAAGACAAGTTTTAAGACTTTGGACGTTCGACAGCTCAATGACGTTTCCGACAAGAAAATATTCATCCCGGGACTTACTAAAGACGCACAGCACACAGATACAAAAAAAAAAAAAAAAAAAAAAATTCCCCAGATCCTGCATCAACAGATAAGTCGAATTCGAGGGCCCTCGAAATTCATAGCAAATTATCGGGTTCATGCGGAGCAAATAGATGTACAGGACAAGCCAAACAACCCAAGGAAACAGCATCAACTTTACAACATTCAACTGCAGTTTTTGGTAGTTCAGATAGGCCGGGAAATATCCAGTGTCCCTCACCGGCACGACGGACCAAACTAGACAGCGTATTTCATCGCACGCCAGTCGATATAAATTACACAGCTAAAGGATAATGGCGAGCAATATCTCGGTAAGAGGTTGCAGCAAGTCCCCCCCCCCCCCCCCACCCTCCTAGCCCATGGCGTACTTCTGCGTCCAGCTCCTCGCGGTCGCCTCGTACTTGGCCCGGTCGGCCTTGTACATATGAGCGATCTCTGGCACCAGGGGATCATCTGGGTTTGGGTCCGTCAAGAGGGAACAGATTGAAAGCAAGACCTGAAAGATAAGACAAGAATCTTTCCCACCGACTTAAGAGACGGGCCCTTCTATGAACTCTGCGACCATGCAATGCGTTAATGACAGCAAACTGATAACCCAAAGCTATTTCGAGGATCCTCGGCCAAGACTCATAATCTTATTTCACCTTTAAGATGTCAACTGCTAAAATATTCAATCCAGAAACTTCGGATGAAATGCATCTTCCAAAATTGACCCACCACAGCATAACATTATAATTCAACTGACACAAATTCCCTATAAAGACTGTCAGCAAAGTTAACTACACCAAAAACTGTGTATCCCATACAAAGTTATTCCAAAAGAAAATTGACCTTTGGAGTAAAACCACGAAAAGTTCGAAATAAAGGTTCACAAAATTTACTGCCGTGAGCCTTACCCAAAAAAAAATTTACTACCCAGGTGATAGTTACCATATCAGGAGTCAAGACGAAACACTCGAGACTCAACAGCAGAGCTCTATGTCATGTTTGCAAGAATACTAAAGACCAAACCATGCATTAACAATAGTACATAATGCATAGTGGATCTGCAATGATCAGTGACATTAACTATAAGATATACGGTATGGCACTCAGTTGCTTTCTAACATTCATTTTCTGAAAACCATGAGAAGACTAATGTTTGGAAAAAGCCAAAACATCTGTTTTCTGAAGTGCTTTGCCTAAGCACAACCTTGCCTCAACCATAACTCTTCAACAGTATTGTACACATCAAAAGCAATGAAAGCGCAACTAAAGTGAGTGGGTTTGAAAGTAATTAGCTTTTCAGTAGCATATGCACAATCAAGAGAGTAGGACCTTGGAAATGGTTAAGGCTGGACTCCATTGCTCCTTTAGAATGTCAAGACAAATGCTGCCGTTGCTGTTGATATTTGGGTGGAAGACTTTTGTCCTAAAGGCTAGCTGCAAAATAGGGGGTGCCCACATTATCAATAGCATCCATTTCTCAGTAACCAAAATCTATAACCCTGAGGTTTAACTTTCTGGCTGTCCTAACATTAACTTTCTTGCTGAATCATTACTGAAGCTCAGTCTGTGCATATGAAGTAAGCTAATGATAAAGACATTCTATCTGATCCAACCAGTAATGGACGGGAAATCATGTATGAATAGCTTGTGGACTACGACAATGATCGCAACTTAGAAATCCAATGCCCATGGACACATATCAATATCCCATTACTCAGTTGGCCTACCTGTCAATTATTGGTTATTCCAAAATGAGAATTTTTCTATGCATGAACCTCAAGAAAGTTTAGCAAATGTGTTTGGAAAGGCAAAAGCTGAAACCAATCCACAACCTAAGTTGAAACATCTTTAACCACAACCTAACTTTGAAAATCAAAAGAAGAAGAAGAAGAAGAAGAAGAATACACCCGAGGGCGTTTCAATCCCTCATTTATCATATGGCCGAAAAAGGAAAAAAATAAAAGAAGACAAAGAAAACAGGTTCATGATGCCGTTCATCTCTTGAGAGGATGACGAGAAGTATAGATCTCCTACCTTAGGGGGTTTAAATGGGTAATCCGGAGGGAAATGGATAGTTACTAGAAACACTCCACCTGCATAAGGACTATCTGAGGGACCCATTATTGTTGCTTGCCAGTGGAACATGTCCTCTCCTACAGGGCCTGCCAATATTTTTAAAACAACAATGCACATTTCAGCATCATAACTACTATGTCTCACATGAGGAACAAAAAATACAAAACAAATTTTTCAGCATGACATTTGTCAAGTCACCGATAGACAGTTGACGGAACCCAAAATGTCATCAGAACGATACAACACTCAACTGAGCATAATTTGCTTCTGATTTCCCCACCTGATGTGTTGTCAGGTATCCATAATCTAGGTTAGGTTAGCAAAATCTTTTACACTCAGGACATCCTCTACTAATAACATGGACTGGCCCAGTCTCTTGGCAATAAAAGCAAATAGATGATCAAGGCACAGAGAATAAAAAATAACCAGAATACCCCCATCTACGTGTTTCGTCCAAGACTTGTATACGAAGGAAAGAACAAAATTATGCTCCATATTGTCTTCAGTTTCACTTGTCACCAAGCAACTAGCATTCCCAGACAGGCCAATCCAATATGCTTTAAGGTATATGGCTAGAACAAAACTGCTTTAAGATACAAAAGTAGAGGTTAAAATGAATTGTGAAGCCCCAAAATCAGATCAAACCCATTAGAAACTGAATCTTCACTGTCTGAATCTCAGTATGCCACCTCATCCATTACATCGACCTTCAATATGGAGTGACGAAGAAAATAAGCGGGGGAAGTTTTGACCTTCAACCTCCCCCATACAAAAAACCTAAAAAGCTTATGATGAAGTCTCTTCTCCTAATCCAGGACCATCTTGAAGAGATACTTCAATGGTCTTCTTTCCCAATGTTAGATATCCCACCCATCATCCATGTAGATGGAGTTGCACAAAGCACCAGACCAAGCAAGTTAGTGGTAATCTTCAGCTATATTGTCAAAGAAATACCAAGACTTGCATGCTTGCCCACTAGTGTATTCTATTTGCTCTTCCCAGAAACCAATCCACCGACTATGGAAAGATCCTAGCAACAACTCTTCAAACACCATTCATATGTATGATCCTAGCAATCAGCCGCCACAGCAACCAAAGAATCTGTTCCATTGTCTTTAGCAGGGCACTTCAAAGCCAATACATCCTATCTAAGGGTATTATAAACTCAAGCGCCAACAGTAACTAAAAAGCAAGCAAAAGAATTAAACTCTGCAACACAAACTACAGAACCGAAGCTCGAGAGTCGATTAATCTTAAAGCTGTGAAAGATCTAACTAAAGAAGGATACCCACAAAAAATTACCGTAAAAAAAGCAAAAAAAAAAAATAAAATTGGGGGAGAAAACAAGAAGAATAATAAGAAGAAGAAGAATGAGGTACCAGCACTGCAGGAGGTAGGAGGGTCTTTCTGGAGATCTTTGAGCTCCTTCAGAATTCGCTTGGAAGCCATCGACGCAGCTCCGATCCAGAAGAGAGAGGATTTCAAAGAGACGAAGGAAGCTCGACGAAATCAACAGAAGAAGAAGAACAATGACGACAAGTTCACGGAGTCTTCCTTGACTAAAAAAACGAAACCCAACAAAAAATGAAAAGGAAAAAGAATCTGGTTCTCCAACACGGAGAAGAATTTGGGACCCCTGTGGCTTGCGTCTTGGTTCTTGCAATGATGATCAATTTTTTATATCGTCCTTTCAGACAGTGAAGGTAAAGGAAGGGCCTTTTCGGATCAACTTCCAATCTCTTTTTTGCTTGCTTTTCGTAGATGTGAATGGGCGGCTATGGAGCTTCGGCCAATGGATTCGTGGTTGGTGTACGTTAGGGGCCCAGTTGCCATTCTTGTTCGTTTCCTCTCTACCGCATCGAATAGAACTCTAAGTTACGATTTAGTCCAAAAGGTTGAACCTTTGGCAAAAACGGTTTGACATCATCTTTTAGAAATGAATCTAAAAGTCGGTCCTCTTCCTCATGCTTTGATTACCTTCCTCGCGTATGGCTAATACCGAATCCATTCGATTTTTAAAATGAATTATCCAGTTTTAACTTTTTCTAGAAATCCTTCGTCAGTCAATCGTCGTGAACGATTGATTTTTTTTTTTTTTTCAATCTTTGTTCTGTAGAAGCAAGTCGGAAATCAATGTCAAAGGTCGGTCCTCTTTCCCATGCCTTGCCACGAGGCTAGTGTCCCAACTCTTAGTTTCCAATTAATATGTAGTAATTTATAAGTGACTTTCAAACTTTCTAACTCAAAATGAGTGCTTGATTCCGTCATTCTACGATCCCCAGATAAAGGCCACACAGTTTAGACCATCTTTACTACATCAGATGGATCAACCACCTCGTTCTTTTCCTTAAGAGTTATAGAGTAGTGAGCACTAGTCTAGTAGTATTTTTTATTTTTTTGGTCGAGGTACCAGTCTAGAAGTATGAACACACCCAGGGCCAGGATGTCCATTATCTTCTTGCACGACCAACCAGTCACTAATTGAAAGGCATCCCTCAATCATTTTGGACCTTTCCGTCCAACACCAGGACAGTCAACTTCGTTTGCTTCCGTCTCCCCTGTTGGAAGTTTGTTTTGCTTACCACATTCGGCTTGGTGATATCCGCCGATGATCGGTGAAGTTACCGCTTCAGTTACTTTACGTGGCAAGAACAGAGATCTGTGTATTTACTGCTTCTAACAGATTATGATATCTCTGCTCTGTCACTGGACGTACATGGCCTCAACTACAAGATAAGGCCTATCTGAAAAGCAATCACTTTTTTCCATTTTGAGGAACCGAGAGTTCAATAAATTATTGAGGTACTGTTTTTGTAGGAGCAAAAGTGGGAAATGGGTGTGCGGATCTTCAAGGCATGGGCCATTCTCAGGCATTTCTTGGCGGTGGTTTTGGTGGTGGTGGGAGTGCTGAGCTCTTCTTGCTACTCCAAGTGCGAGTTCAGGGCGATATTCAACTTTGGCGACTCAAACACAGATACAGGTGGGTTCAACGCGGCTTTCCCAGCGCAAACTGGGCCTTTTGGGATGACCTACTTTAAGCGGCCAACGGGGCGGGCATCGGACGGAAGGCTCATCGTTGATTTCTTGGGTAATGTTGGATGAGATTCACTCAGATGTTCTAGTAGGTGTCACATAGTTTTTGACTTAAAATTCCTATAACTGCATGGTTATGCTTTAAAAGGGATCGAAGAAGATGCACAGCAGAAAATTGTTGGTTGTTTAGCAGATGTAAATACCCAGCAGTTGTCCAGACTCTGTCAACAAGTTTTGTTACAGCTTCTCACAGTGAGTTAATTACTTTCCAGAATGAGAAAATGAGCAACCTAGCAGTTGTAGGGTGTCTCAAGGTCATCATCGATGACAGATTTTGCAGAAGATAAAATTTCGTTTTGGTCAAGTGTCCCCATATCCTCCTCCTTTATTCCTTGTCTTTTGGTTGAATGAGATTGTTAAGGATTCTCTGCATTGTCCCTGGAAATAGAGCTCCACAGATAAATTTCGCCTAACGAAGACACATTTAATAAGTCGAATCAATCACAGTTCATGAATGGTTAGATGGGATTCATATCAACACCATCAACAATGAGCTCTGCGTGTTTCTGGTACTATGATGTTTTGTTTACTACCTTGACGGGGAAACGTATCTCTCGAATAATTTTTTTGCCAGTTAAATCACGCGAAAATGAAATTCATGGATTAAAGGGCGGTAAAATCTTTCATTCGATGTGGCAGCACAGGCTCTAGGACTGCCATTTCTGAGTCCATATCTGCAATCAATCGGGTCTGACTACAGACATGGGGTCAACTACGCGACGCTGGCATCAACCGTGCTCCTGCCAAACACGTCCTTATTTGTATCTGGGCTCAGTCCTTTTGCTCTTCCCATTCAGCTCAACCAAATGAAGGCATTCAAGGCCAGAGTCGATGAATTTCACTCCTCCGGCCAGAAGGGTATACCATAAACTGCCAAAACTAATGGCTGATGATAACACAAGCCACAAGTGAGTGATGAAAGATCTTTTGACATGATGTGTTAGTTTTCTGTAACATTGATTTTCAGGAACAAACCTACCTTCACCAGATATATTTGGGAAGTCCATTTACACATTTTACATAGGTCAGAATGACTTCACATCCAATTTAGCATCTGCTGGTATTGGTGGAGTGCAGCAGTATCTTCCTCAAGTAGTGGCCCAGATTGCTGCAACTATCAAGGTGAATGCTCTGCTTGGCCTGAGAACTTTCTTCTTGATTTTCCCACTTTCGACATGTATCAACTCGTGTAAGCTCAACATGACCAACAAACACCGGTATACCGAAAAACAATAACCAGACTGGAGCTTACGGAAAGATCGAGCTGGTTCAATCTATCAAATCATTTATCTGGGGGATACTGACTAATGTCTATATGATGAAGCCCAGGATGGGACCTTATCTGGAATTGTTGAAATTAAGCTCATAGGATCCAAAGTCCAATGAATTAGATGACCCATACTTGCGCAATGACAGACAGATTATTCGGTCTTTCCTTGCCTAGGTCCATGAACAAAGTGGTAAACCCTCTGTCAATCTACCTGTCCAGATCCAAGGTTGTAAGATTTTACACACTGTTACGGATGTAAAAAGGGGTAGAATGATATTTTAGGTTACTAAGCGTTTGTCATGTATCTATATTGAGTTTTATCAATAAAAAATTAACATTCTCTCCTTTACATGGTATCAGAGCTCACGATCTTCATCTATCACGTCGTCTCCTTTCCATCTTCATCCCTTCACGATCTGTTGCGATTTATTATTGTCATCGTCGCAGATCAGACGCGATCCACATCTAGTGGTCGCAGCGCGATCTCTCTCTAGCGGTCGCCAATCTCACGCGACCCACCCTAGATGGTCGTGAGTGAAGGCGTGACCTTCCTGGTCGCTGGAGGCTGAAGGCGCGATCCAGCCATTGGTGGCTAAAGGCGCGAGCCTCCTGGTCGTTGGAGGCTGAAGGTGCGATCTAATCTTTGGAGGCTGAAGGCTCGATCCTTGGTGGTCGCAGTTGAAGGCACGACTGATTGCTGGTGGCTAAAGGCTCAGTTATCGCCGGTGGTTGAGGTGCGACAAATTGCTGGTGGTTGACACGCGACCTGTGCTGGTCGCTGGTTAAGGTGAGATCCTCTCGTGGATGTGAATGGGTGGTCGCTGGATCTGAGTTGGATGTGTCCTGCGTGAATGGATTACTCTGCGATGTGCGACCCCCTCCTTATTGAATCTGCTGATTGTACTACCGTGTTAAGGATTTCGTTGGACGAGCGAACTTGCTGAGTTGAGTCGCTACTGATTGTGGTATTAGAAAGGATCAAATTTGGTGGTGTTGGCTTTATTTGAATTTGATGTACTAATTGTGATATTTTGGGGCATTTCATGACGGTAGATTTTGTGGGGTGATGCACAGCTGAGTAGGAGAAATTTGGTGGGGCATTTGCTGATTTTGTGATTGGGTTATTGAGTTGTTGACTTGATTTCAAGTGGTTATCAATTATAATGGCTGATATTGAGAAGAGTGAGAATAGTACCACCGTGACGACTGAGTTAATTTCTTCTTCATCTTCTAGAATCACCGATAAGAAACTTGAAGGTATTGTCAACTTTCAACAATGGAAGAAGATTGTTAAGTTTGTTTTGACAGGTAGAAATCAACATATGCATTTGACTGAAATTAAACCTACTGGCAATGCAAATTGGGGTGTTATTGATGCACGTCTTATAAGTCAGCTTTTGAACTCTATGGAAAGTAATATTGTAGACTTGGTCACTCATATTGATATAGTTAAAGAGTTGTGGGAGTATTTAGATGTGTTGTATTCTGGCCAGAATAATATTTCTAGAATATATGAACTATCCCAGGAGTTTCATCGGTGCGAGAACAAGGGGCGTTCCATTGATCAGTACTTCGCTGATTTTAATCGGATGTATGAGGAGTTGAATGCTCTTCTTCCTATTTCCTCTAATGCTGAACAAATGCGTCTTCAAAGAGAACAGTTGGCTGTGACGAATTTTCTAGGAGCTCTTGGTCCGGCATATGATGTTGTTAAGTCTCAAATTCTTGGAGGAGAGATTATTGGATCACTTCGGGATACATATGGTTGAGTTCTTCGGGCATCCCGTGGTTCTTCTTAGAGCACTACATTTGTTGTTGATAGTTCAGTTCTTGTTTCTCAATCTAGAGCTGGTGGAGGTAGGGGTGATGAAGGAAATCGTGGAGGATATAGTGGTCGCGGTGGTCGTGGTAGTTGAAGCACCGGAATAGGATGAATAGGAAGAGGCTAAGGACAAAGACAGTTTTATGGACAGTCCCAAGTTTCTACTGAGAGCTCAGGAGCTATTAGGACCTGTCATTATTGTGGAAAACCTGACCATATTCAGAAATTTTGCTACAAGCTGCATGGTAGACTCGGACAACAACATGTTGCAAATGCTGTATCTAGCACTGACTCTTTTTCCCCACCACAGTCTTCCCAAGGCAATGTAGTGGTTATGTCTGATGAAGAATTTGCACGGTACAACTAGTCTCAGATTTCACAGCCTACTTATTTCACTGCTACTCTAGTTTAGACAGGTAATGCTACTGCATGCATGTCAGCTAGTTCTCGCCCTTGGGTCATTGATTCAGGGGCTTCCAATCATATATCAGGTCTTTCAGGTATATTTTTCTCTCTTACTTTATCATCATCCACTGTTACTTTAGCTAATGGTTCATCTTCTCAAGTTAAAGGAGTTGGTACAGTTCATCCAACACCTTCTTTACCATTATTCTCCGTATTTTACATTCCCAAATTTTCCTTCAATCTCATGTCTGTTAGTAAATTAACCAAACAATTTCAGTGTTCAGTGACATTTTATCCTGATTCTTGTATCTTTCAGGATCTGGCCACAAAGAAGACGATTAGTAGAGGACGAGGGATGGGAGGGCTATATGCGCTTGACGACGCTGCTTCCATTACTTGCCCCAGTATCACCTCTCTACATCAGATTCATTGTCGTCTTGAACATTCTTCTCTACAGAGTCTTCAGAAAAAGGATTCTAGCTTTCATTATCTTTCTAGTTTAGAGTGTGAATCATGCCAACTTGGCAAATTGCATCGCGTCAATTATCCACCTCGAGTCAATAAAAGAGCAGCGTCTCCTTTTTCATTAGTTCATTTTGATATTTGGGGTTCTTGTCATTTGGTTTCGAATTTGGGTTTTAGATATTTTGTCACTTTTGTTAATGATTATTCTAGAGTTACTTGGTTATATTTAATAAAAAGCCATTCATAATTGTTCTCTATATTTTAAGCTTTTATTTCTGAAATTTATACTCAGTTTGGTGTTCGTGTTAAAGTTTTACGTTCTGATAATGCTAGAGAGTACTTTTCCGCAACTTTTTCTGAATTTATGACTCAACGGGGAATGATTCATGAATCTTCTTGTTCTTATACACCTCAACAAAAATAGTGTGGCTGAACGCAAAAATAGACATTTATTGGAAGTTGCCAGGTCCATGTTATTTGAGAAAAAGGTTCCTAAAACCTTTTGGTCTGATGCGGTTCTCACTGCATGTTATTTTATTAATCGTATGCCTTCATCGGTTTTAGGAGGTGGTATTCCTTTCTCTACTTTGTTTCCCAATTAGCATTTGTTTGCACTACCACCCCGTGTTTTTGGTTGTGTCTGTTTTCTCCGTGATCATCGACCTAGAGTATCAAAACTTGATCCCAGGGCTATTAAATGTCTGTTCTTGGGCTATCCTCGTACTCAAAAAGTATATTGTTGCTATTTCCCGACCTTAAGGAAATACTTTATAACTGCCGATATTTCATTTTTTGAGTCTACTCCTTACCATGAAGTTCCAATCACTATTTCTGAAATGAATGATGACTTACATGTGACTATCATTCGGTCCCCTGCTCTAACCATCTTACCAGTGTCTGCACAGGAATCTCCTCCTCTTAAGGCTTATGCGCGACGTTCTCGAGCAACCACTGATCCTCCCCATCCTCTCGTACCCACCGCGTCATCTTCAGCTCTAGATCTACCTTTAGCTGATCCTCAAGTAATGTCAGATCTTAATATTCCCATTGCTCACCGCAAAGGTATACGTGTCTGCACTCAACACTCTATTGTAAGCTTTGTCTCTTATACTTCTGTGTCTTCTTCTTTTCGATCTTTTTTATCCACTGTTGATCAATATCCTATCCTTAAGTCTGTAGCTGAGGCATTACAGAGTTCTGGTTGGAGGGCAGCTAAGGAATAAGAATTAAAGGCATTACAAGTTAATAACACTTGGTACCTCTTCCATCAGAAAAAAATGCTATTGGTTGTCGATGGGTGTATACTGTGAAAGTCAATCCTGATGGTTCTCTTACTTGCCTGAAAGCAAGACTCATTGCGAAAGGGTATACTCAAGTGTATGGGGTTGACTGTCTGGACACTTTCTCTCCTGTTGCTAAGCTTACATCTGTTTGTATTTTGATTTTTCTTGCTGCCACATATAACTGGTTCTTGTTTCAACTTGATGTAAAAAATGCTTTCTTGCATGGTACTCTTGATGAGGAGGTGTATATATAGCAACCTCCCGGGTTTGTTGCTCAGGGGGAGTATGGTGGATTGGTTTGTAAGTTAAAGAAGTCCTTGTATGGTTTGAAGCAGTCTCTACGAGCACGGTTTGGAAGATTCTATGAAGTTTTACTCTCATTTGGACTGATCAGATGTGAAAATGATCACTCTTTCTTTTACAAACAGTCAGGGAAAGGCAGGTTATTCTTGATTGTGTATGTTGATGATATTATTATTACAGGAGAAGACTCAACTAGTACAGTTGAATTAAAACTCTATCTTCAGCAACAATTTCAGACTAAGAATTTAGGAAGTTGAAGTATTTCCTAGGAATTGAGGTGGCATAGTCAAATAAAGGTATTGTCCTATCACAGCAAAAGTATGTCCTGAATTTGCTTTCTGAGACAGGTATGTTGGGCTCAAAGTCTCTTGATTCACCTATGGAGCAAGGAGTTAAACTGGTAGCTGATAGAGGAGAAATTCTTGACAATCTCGAGAGATATAGAAAATTGGTGGGTAAGCTTAATTATCTTACAGTTACTCGACCAGACATTACTTTTCAGTTAGTGTGATGAGTCAGTTTATGTATTCCCCTTGTACGTCTCATTGGGATGCGATTATTCGAATTCTGATATACTTGAAGAAGGCTCCAGGGAAAGGAATTCTTTATCAAAATTATGGTTATAGTAGAGTTGAAGGATTTTCTGATACTGATTGGGCAGGATCTCCATATGATAGGAGATCAACTACTGGCTACTGTACTTTGGTTGGAGGAAATCTAGTGTCATGGAAGAGTAAGAAACAAAGTGTTGTTGTCCGTTCCAGTGCCGAATCAGAATATAAAGCCGTAGCACAAGTAACATGTGAATTAATGTGGATTAAGCAGTTTCTGATTGAATTGAGCTTCAAAGCTTTGGATCCTATGGTTCTGTGATGTGATAACAAAGCTGCAATACATATAGCTTCCAATCTTGTGTTTCATGAAAGAACAAAACATGTTGAGGTTGATTGTCATTTTATTCGAGAGAAGCTTCAAAGTAGGATGATTCTTCCCAGTTATATAAGAACTGGTGAACAACTTGCAGATGTTTTTACTAAACCTCTGGGTAATGAAAGAATAGGATATATTTATAATAAGTTGGGTATAATTGATATTTATGATCCAGCTTGAAGGGGAGTGTTAAAAATGTAAAAGAGGTAGAATGGTATTTTAGGTTACCAAGGGTTTGTCATGTATATATATTGAGTTTTATCGATAAAAAATTAACCTTCTATCTTTTACACTCACCATACTTCCAACTGTCGCAGAGTCGACCGATTACAGTTTAACTATCACACGTGTTCATTCTACTTCACAACCTGCATACAAGTGTATCGATTTGAACAATATGCGGTCATGCTTAATAAGCAGACATAATTATCTGGATCTTCCATGTCAATTATAAAACAAATTACCTAGAAAATGATTTCAGATTATTGTAAACATCACCTTTCTTGCAAATTTCTCGCGTTCGCAGGAGCTATATGCCATGGGAGGGCGTACATTTTTCGTGCTAAACCTCGCTCCAATCGGCTGTTATCCAGCCTTTCTGGTGGAGCTCCCTCACAACAGCTCCGATCTCGATGCTTATGGATGCATGATTTCTTACAACGCCGCGGTGGTTGAGTACAACAAATTGTTGCATGACACACTGGATCAAACCAGAACTTCCCTTCATAATGCAAACCTTATTTACGTCGATACTCACTCGGTTTTGCTACAGCTATTTCGGCATCCCGAGTATCATGGTAAGCTTCTCTCACTTCTTGTTAAGTTCAACTTTTGTGAAAAAATTGAGTGTGATACCATAATTTCATCGTCCAGTTGAATTAATTGTTACTAGCAAGCACCAGAGAAGCAGTCAAATTGCTAAGTGCTAGATTAGTCAATTGAGGACATGAATTATGAACTATTAAAGAAACGAGAAAGGGGCCTCTTGATTGACTGTGCATTGGTTTGCAGACATCAAGTGTGCTAACAAGATCACAACCAATATCTATAAAACGTATATATTCCCCTTAAAATTTGCGGGTCCTAGATAAATTGAGTTAATAAATTTTGAGATGGTTTGGATCGTTCAGGACTCAAATATGGCACCAGGGCATGCTGCGGATATGGAGGCGGCAAGTTCAACTTCGATCCTCGAGTCTTCTGTGGCAGTAGCAAAGAGATAAATGGCAGCTTGCTAACTGCTTCGGCTTGCAATGACCCCTCCAACTATGTAAGCTGGGACGGAATACACGCCACCGAAGCTGCTAACAAGCTAATTACCTGGGCCATCATAAATGGATCTTACTTCGATCCGCTGTTTTCACTCAACCAGCACTGCGATCTCCAACCTATAGGTTGATCGCAAGCAATCTACAGCCTTGGATGCTGCTACTCTTACAGCGATGGCCCGTCAAATGTAATAAGACTTCATCTGTACTTTGAAGCATCAAATAACAGGAGTCGAATCTCTGAAATCAGAGAAATTGCGCAAGGAAGACACAAATTGATAGTACGAACTTGTGGTCGGGTTATTAACTCATTATGCAATATCCACGCAGAAAAATCTACTACCTACGCCCAACACTACATCCATAGCAAAGCCGACTGGTTGCTGACCACACTCGCAATTACCAAATGCAGGATCAAATTTCTTCTTCAATTACTGCTGCTATATGGAGTTTCAGAAACCTGAAAGTGTTATTGTTGTGACTTGTGAGGCTGGAGGGACGCACTCTATATAAGACAGGAAAAAAGGGTGAATACAATGCATATGCCCCCCCGAAACCCTACTGGTTTACAGAGTGGTCCCTCCATATTCGCCTCGCCTTATGGTTCAGTTGTAAACAGGATGATACCATGGAAACTTACCAGCAGAAGTGCCAAAAATCTGCCGGCTTCCAAGTCAGACGTTTCTCCTTCCAAATGTGTCTGAAGCTGAAACAAGCACAAAGTCACAGCATGCATGCAAAACATTTTTAATCCGTTCAATCAGTCTCCTTCACAAGAATAATCACTGGTCAAATGAATCCACCAACCTAGAGGTGTAAACAACGTACCAAAAATAGTTTTTTAAAAGAAGCAAAACCAACATGTCAATTTCCTTTCCTTTCTTCCCCGGATGGCAACATCCCAGAGTCTTCCTAGGAAATTTCCTGAGGTATCATATTGTTGACAGTGAGAAGTTCAGTAGAGGGGTATTTTATTTTATTTTATTTTTCCTGTTTTCCCTTGCACATCTTGAGAAGAGCAGAGAAAGGACTAATTATGGAAACAATCCAATGGAAGAAGTCATGGAACATGTTCATTAGCCTCGAGAATCGGCTGGGTTCTGAGCATGGACGCCGAAGGCATTTTACTTGTCCGTATCCAGACTGTATCGAAAGAGACGCCCTTCTCAGACTCTTTCTCCATTTCCTTGATCCTCTGCCTCACCACTACCTTGTACGTCCCCCACACAATCAAACTCGCAGAAACTAACACGAGGAACCCGCCTACGAATCCTACAACCCACCATTTCCAGAACCTTGCGTCTTTCTTCCTCTGTCGCGGGGCTGAAGCTGGAACTACAAGGGCAAAATGACCTTGATGTCGTGCGACGCATCCATTCGGTGAAGTCATGTTGCTAAAACCGACTGACCCATTAGGCCTGAACTCGACGCATTGCAAGGACTGACTTGACGTCCGCAGCTCTGGCTCAGCTGGAGAGAGACTCACCAAAATTGGGTCGCCTTTGATGCTCAAATTGAGCATCTTGTTGCCAACTCCACTTGAATTGGAAGCATCGAACATCATGAACCCCACAACAGGACTGGCCAGCCTATACCCGGGGACTTCATAGTAACTAGAAGACCAATTCTGGAGGTTCTCACTCACTATGGCAAGCCTCTTCGCATAAGGCAAGGGAATGATCCTTGGTGGGATGTTGAAAGACGTCAGATTCGATCCTCTGATCCAAAAGCTCGAGCTCCTGAGCCTGACGATCGAGACTTCAATCCCAGAGAAGTTGGCAGGGAGGGAGATGTTGTAAACAACCCCCGTTCTCGGTTCCTGCAGCGTTTTGCCGGCATATTCGTGGATGACTGCATCTAGGAGCTCAGGGTCGTAGCCTCTTGAAGCTTGCACGAGCGTGGATGAGAATGACCACAAAGAGAAAGCCACCCAGATGACAAAACCAAAGCCTCTTCGCATCTTTCATTTCAAAAGTACCGGAACAAAAGCGAAAACAAAGAAAGGTTCTTGATCACGAATGAATGACTCATCTTCTATAACAATACAATCAACATTCAAGAGATCAAATTTCGGGGGGGGGGGGTGTGGGGGGTGTGGAGGAATGGTTTTACCTGAAGCTTTCTTTCTGTTCTCATAAAAGAACAATGCCATCAACCTTGAAGTCAGATTCAAATTCCTTCTTCAAGGACGGATCTTCCTTCTTCCAACCCAAAGTCTCTCAATCTCAACCCAACAGAGAGCTACATCAAAACCAGACGCGTGCTTGCGACATGGGAAAAGGAGGCAAAAAAGCTCCGAACTCTCCAAACTCGCCCCACGTTCCTCGCCATGTCCTTGGAATGTCCTAAAGAGCAGGAGGTCTGAGCTGTATTGTTAGGGAAAGAATGGCTTTATGGGGTCAGTGAGATGGATCTGATTATAACTCTATTCATCATGCAATTACCTGAGCCACGCTGCACTGGTCCCACGAGGAAAAACCTTAAATAGGCAGAGTGTCAAATGGAAGTTTCGCCTTTGCTTAGTGTCCTTTCCTCATTTCATTTCGCTAAGGATTATCGGAATGTGAATGTTCGTCACGTTGGGATCATAGTTCTTCCCGAGTGCCTGTCGGTTAGAGAACAAGAATGGGTTGGTTGGGACAGGACGGTTCCAACGAGGCACCGGTAGCCCCCACGAGAAACGACAGAAACCGGTCTGCTCCCTCCCAAAAACAGCCATGGCTTAATTTAGCCTAACGCTGCATCAGCGGGTGGTGAATATCTGCGAAAGAAGATATGCACGAATTTAGACTTAATTAGATTATCGATGCGCAAGAACCGGTTCAGCGGATCAGATCGAGACGCTGTCCGCGATCCACCGATGCTCTCGACGAACGGTTCAAGCATCATAGATTTCTTCGCGTTATGGTTTCATGAAAACTGCTGCGCATTTAGAAAAAACTATGATGTGCGTTTGATTGAAGGTAATCGAGTGGAAAGTTGTTATCATCTCTTTTTGTTCAATGTGTATTACTCTCCACTTGAGTGCTATTTATAACACCTAAAAGCCGACCAACAATTGAACAAAAAAAAAAAAGCCGACCAATAGCTCCCGCACACCAAATAGAATGACGCAACTTCTAGGTCCGTGGTCTACCACTGAGCTAATAGCATGTTGTGCAGCCCTCCGCCGAGGCCCGCTATGCCGAAAGCAAGGTAAATCTCATCCGCCTTTCCCCTTCCCCCATGTTACTGGTAGGGGTGAGCATGGGTCGAGAGGGCCGGGTCTAGACCTATACCCTGCAACCAATCATGTTATAACCGGTTCTCAGTTTTTGGAATTGAAAACCAACCATATTTGTCTTAGAACCTATTTTGGAACAAACCCTATTTTTCGATCCAATTCCAGGGTCTACCCGAGAACCTGTTTTCTTTTTTTTTCCATCAAAATAATATGAGTATTGATGAAATGAGCAATAAAAATTACAATCCACCAAAAACAACAATCCAAAATATAAATAGTGAACTTTTAAAAGGAACAATCTAAACCTGATTTTATGATACTAATCGGTTTAAATATTAGCTCTGGTTTTATGAAATTGATTAAAGCTTAACACATAAATAATGAACTTTTAAAAGTAACTAGAAATTGGTTCTAAAATCAGTCCAGGTGGGTCTCCACCTAGAATCGGGAACCGGACCGGTCTCAACCGGTTCCCAAAAATTGAAACTAGTAATCGGATCGGTTTGAGCATGAACGGATTCCTGACCCTATTTTTCGAGTGGGTCAATCTGGGTTCTAAGTAAACCCGATCCGGTTGCACACCCCTAATTGTTGGGCGGTAAAACTGTTAAAATGGGTTAGAAACCCATTTATTAACCCCATATATGATGAGCTTAAATGTTATAAGGTCAGTTGTAATCAATAAATGTGTCCTAAATGTGTTTAAACATGATATTATTGTTAAATGAGTCGTAAATGACTCATTACTTAGACCCAACTGAGCTTTATGACTCTATTCATTCTCTTTCGCCCTCATTCAATTTCGAGCTCTCACTTCGCATTCTCATCTCAGTTTAGGTATGAGTTTTCTTATATTGAATTAAGCATGCATGAAAGTGCTTTAGGGATATGAATCGAGTCGGATATAAGTCACTAGATTTTCATTGCAATAAATCAGTCATATAAGGGTTAAATGGGTATATTTAGGTCGTACAATTTATGACCCGATTCGATTCACGTGTTTGACAAGTAGATTAGATGCGAGGAACATGGTGACATTTTAAGAAGGGATATCCTATTAAATTTGTTCTGATCTAAGACGACAATGTCATGAGCTTGGTAATGCCAATGCGAAAGAGGCTAAATATGAGAAGATGAGTAGATTAGGGTTTAGGATCATGCAAGACTGCTCAAAAGCCGTGTCAAACGGCCGAAACAAGGCGGAGACTAAGGATGTCCGCATTTGAGTAGGTATGCCAATGTCCTGTCTTTGACAAATGGGGGGCATTAAGAAAAAAAAACGTGGGTGTTATCGCATCACAGGAATAATGTCGTCAGGGCTAATGACTGCATTATAAAAACATAACCCCCATTATTCGTTCATCTAGCAGCGCTCAAATGAAACAGTTGAACAACTGCACTCACCAAGGTCTTTTACTTTAATCTGGTAGGCCCGATGGTTTCGGTAGGTTTCATGTATGGTTCTAGCTGGCCCTTCAAATGTCAAACCTATTCGTAACATCATATGACCCAATTAGACATGAGCCACATCAAAATTGGAATGCGCTGTTCGATTTTTGGCATCAGTTGACTTTCTATCGCGAGGAATGCACTGTCCGATTTGCTGGGAAAAGTGTCAAAAAAGTCTAAAACTTATTGCATTAGTGCCATTTCAGTCTTAAATCTATTGCATTTGAGTCAATTCAGTCCTAAACTTTTTATTGATGCCAATTAAGTAATAAATCTTTTGCATTAATGTCGATTTAAGGAATTTATATAAATTGATTCAATTCAGCCAGCATGTACGTAAATTGTCTTACGTTGCACGGTTAGCGCTGACGTTCATATTATATATATATATACTCGAAATAATTTTTAAAAATATTTTTTATAAAACCAAACAAATGCTTAAAAATTTATTGAAAATATTAAGAATAATATAAAAAATGTCCAAGTCAGCGCTAAACATGCTACAAAGGAGAATCGACGTCCATGTCAGCGATTTTCAGTTAAAATTAGCCAGATTAATTCAATTGACATAAATGCAAAAGATTTATAACTGAACTGGTATAAATGCAAAAGGTTTAGGGTTGAATTGGTACCAATAAAAAGTTTAGGACTTAATTGGCACCATTGTAATAGGTTTATGATTGAATTGATATTAAAAAATTTTAGGACTGAATTGACACTAATGCAATAAGTTTATGACTTTTTTTATAATTCTTTCCCAATTTGCTACGCATTATTAGTAATCCGACTTGGACTTAAATTAGTTTCTCATCAACTCACAGGCCTATGAAAACCCATAATCCCACGTGCGTGTACTTTCAAGATGATGTAGATGTTAGGGGTGAGCATAGGTCGAGTGGGCCGGGTACAGGCCTAAACCCTAAAACCAACCCTGTTATAACTGGTTCTCAGTTTTTTGGAACTGAGACCCGACCCTATTTTTCTTGGAACATGTTTTGGAATGAACCATGTTTTTTGGTCCCGACCCTGTTTTTCTTACAAAAGTGTCGATCTATGAAGTCTATTTAATTATCACAAAGTCTATTTACCAATGATAACATTTTCAGTAAGACAATCCATATCTAAAAACCA
This sequence comes from Rhodomyrtus tomentosa, assembly GCA_028455895.1. Lineage (NCBI taxonomy): Eukaryota > Viridiplantae > Streptophyta > Magnoliopsida > Myrtales > Myrtaceae > Rhodomyrtus > Rhodomyrtus tomentosa. The sequence continues at coordinate 33,719,599 of JAPCWY010000008.1, read as the reverse complement.
AGAAGGACTTGGGTAATATGCTCATTCAATAGTTTTTTTTTTAAAGTAACTAAAAACCATACACCTATATATATATATATATATATATATATATATATATATATATATATATATATATATATATATATAACCGGTTCTAAAACCTGTCCGGATGGGCCTTCACATAGAATCGGTACCCGAACAGGTTTTAACCGATTCCCAAAAATTGAAACTGATACCCGGACCGATTTCAACCGGAACCAGTTTCCGACCCTGTTTTTTGGGTGGGCCAATCCAGGTTCTGGGTCAATCCGGTCCAATTGCGCACCCCTAGTAGATGTGGTTGTATTATCAATGGTAAAGTTGAATTGTAATTTTAAGCTGATGCGAATGCACAGATTATGAGCAACTTCGGATGAATTATCGAGCCTTAGTTGGTTCAAGTAATTGTAGCTAGGCCCTCTTTATTAGTTGCAAGCATGATTCAAGTTGGGCCGATTCAACACCTCACTCAAGGTTCACCCCACACAATGTTAGTCCCCGATTTATGGGACCAGGGACCAACCCTATTGAGCTTGGGACTGAGGATTGGACTGACCTTGTGGGTCCAGTCTAATTTATGGTGAACTCGGGACCAATTGGTTCCATTTTTGTTTCATTTTCTGTATCCCTTGAAAGACAAAGTTCCCTTTGAAATTGCATATACAATGCGACATTGAGCAACTAAACTTTGAACACTGATACAAGGCAAACTCATTGTATACGATCAAGTTCACTAAGACATGTGAGTGGTTTCTAATTCTTCACATCCATGGCTTGGCGATCTCATCATCGGACTCATCTCATTACATCATTCCACTTCAGTTGACATGTTATCTAGATTCAACAAGTTCAATTTAACATTTCAGCATAAAAGAGAGACGCCACATGACTTCGGACAATTGAACGAGCACCAACGAATGTGGCCATTAAATTAAGATTCTGGGCCTTTGTTTCTCTTAGAACCGAGTATCGAGGTGCTTAATATAAATTGCTGAGACAATGAGTCTTCAATGCCGATGATCGGGACCACCAAAGAACAAACGAGCATGAAGAGAAGTAGAGAGTCGTTGCTAGAGCAAGAGAGAGAGAGAGAGAAATTGAGCCGCTGAGAGGTCGAGAAGAATCTAAGATTGAGGGAGAGAGTGAGACGGTAAGAAAGCGAGATGAAAATGACAAAAGAAGATGAAATGAGGGGCTGGGCACTTTAAGCGGTTCGGAAATATATATCTCTATAGGTTACATTAGAGCCTCAAGACCAAGGACCTACCCGTACAATACAAGTTCCAGCGACCCCAAATCAGGAACCAACCCAGTCCTCTTGGGAACCGGACCAAGTTTGGCTGGGTTGGGATGGTCCAGGGTCAGTCCAATGTCAACCCCCGATTGATTCTTACCCCTACTCTGTGTTGCCTTCTTTTTGTTATTGGAAAAATGACAAGAATAGTACATGAATTTTGATTTAATGTGCAATAATATTTCTAAAATGATAAATTGTACAATTTAGTTTTTGAACTATTTGTAAATGTCAAATGCAGTTTTCTGGACTTTTAGGACATATATGACAACAATTCTGATTCTCTGATTCTATTCCCTATAACAAGAAGAAGAAGATTATATAATCATGCTTGGTAATTTAAGTGATTCTGATTCTGATTATGTTATCTGAGACAGTTTTGGGACAAAAACAAGAACAAAAAAAAAGTTCATTTTGCAAAAAAGAATCAATTTTAAGAATTATGAAGCAAAATAAAGTTTCACTTCTCTTACTTTTACTTTTCAATTCTCTCGTTAATTTTTCCTCGACCTAAAATAGAATTCAAAGAAAAATATATAAGATAATAAAATAAAACAAAAAAGACGAACAAATTTGGAAATCTTTTTAAAAAATTTAAAAATTAGAAAATCCCTAAAAATGGAAAAATCTTATTTTAGACTAGTTTGACCTTATTTTCATAAAATTGAGACTAGATTTCACAGATTTTATTCTCTATTAATAAAATCATAAATACCTTTGCAATGAAACTCGACCCATATTTCTCTAAGCCCTTAAGGCTTCATTGGGGTTTTATGATGATATTTATCAATGCCATGATTTCTTAATTTCATTGACTGTAATTTATCTAGGTTTATGTACTTTAGACTTAGTATAATTTTAGAAAATTTTGAAATTTTTAATATGGTAAGTTTGAATGGTGGAAAAAAAAATTACTCATGGATTGTCCACGTGGGATTTTGAAGCAAATGGTCTAATTGGTAAAAACAAATAATTAAAAGTTCAAGAGATTTTATTGAATATTTACAAAACTTTCATGAATTATATTGAATAAATTAAATATTTAAGGGTGATAATACACGTTAAATTAAAGTTTAAAGACCATTAGTGTTAACGAAGCAAGCAAATGAGTGAGTGACGAGAGATTGACCAAACAAATTGGGGTCTTCTTCCTCCTCTCTAGAGAGAGAGGGAGGGTGGTGAGGGAGGGAAAAGCGAACGTGGATTTTGTAGATAGGAAACCGACCAATCAGAGAGCTCTCTCGATCCACGTGTCGACCAAGGAGATCCGTGTCCGAACCGAGGCGTGGTGTCGAAAAATCCCAGTGGATAATACGGGGAGTTTAACGAAGGATACACAAAAGCAAGAACAGCAAGAGAGAGAGATAAACGAAGCGAGGCGCACCACACCATTGCTGAGAGGCCACAGTTTGCTCTAGCAGCTTACCGAATGGCAGCAGCATCCACTTCCATGGCGGCCACCGCCGCACTGTTGCCTCCGCGAGCGGCCAGGACGCCCGTCGCCGCCGCCCGGGTCTCCTCCTTGCCTTACCTCCCGTCGCGCTTCTCTTCCCATCCCGCCAAGCTCTACTCAGGTACATTTGTTTCGGTTGGGCGAATTTGAACTGTCGGTTAAGGAAGGTGCGTGTGTGGATGCGGAAATGCGTGGAGTGTGAGTGAATGACTCCCATCTTATACTTCACAAAAATCGAAGTTGAATGCCAGACAATAGCTTTAAAGAAAAAAAGAAGTAGAAATTTTCAGAACGTGAATCCTTGTAATTCTTTAGCAATCATTGAATAAGGCACCCGGCGTTTGTAGGATGAACAATAGGCAGTGATTGGGGGAATGGAGGTAATGTCTTGTTGCTAGTTCTGTTGAAAGATTTATGAGTGAACAAGGATATGTTTGCGAGAATGTCAAAGATGGTTGAAACTGATGAAAGTACAATGCGGCGATTCGTATCAAGCAGACTGAAATGCGGAGAGCGCGCGTGCACGAGAGAGAGAGAGAGAGAGAGAGAGAGAGAGCAATTGGGTGTGAATTAGGATGCGCATTATCCTTATTTTGCAAATCCACACAACGCCTATTTGTTTACAAGTTAAGAGCGAAAGTGCTGAATTCAAGTTAACTTTACGGTCACGATAAGAAAAGGAGTACTCCTAATGGCAATGACTGGTAGTTTTCACAGTTCCTGTGCCTCTTGTGGACCTGCCTATGCGGACTGGCACACAGTTTTACATGTGAGTCTGTTAATTAGGGAGGCAACTTGAGGAGGAGGAACTTGGAACAACATAATAATTTTGCTGGGGGGTGAAGTGGGCGCCTCTAATTGATTCATTCATAGCGATTTATTTTGTTGACAAGTAGGCTGATAGCTGACTTAATTTGTGAACCTTAAAAGAATTGCCTTGCTGTCGTCCTCTGTATTTGTTTAGGTGGGTGATGACCATATCATCATATTTTATTATGTTCTTTCGACCAGAGCCGCGGAGATTATCGTTGGTCCAGATTAGAGCCTCTTCGGATGATTCCCCCGCTCCAGTTGATGCCGGGGAACTATTCACAGACCTGAAGGAGAAGGTGAGAGACTTCACTTAGCCACGATAGCTATTGAAGCAAGCCAGGTACTCCTTCTCTCGTTTTGTGCAGAGCTAATGTCGACTAATCCTCTTGTGTCTCTCTTTCAGTGGGACGCCCTGGAAAATAAGTCCACAGTTATTCTCTATGGAGGTGGGGCTATTGTGGCTGTCTGGTTATCGTCCGTCGTGGTGGGAGCTATCAACTCTGTTCCTTTGGTATGTTGTTTTGCTAGATAAGAATACAGATGCTTTTGTCGTATAGTACTTTGCTCTGCCATAAATGTGGCACTTTGTTCGGCTAATGGCTTAAACACTGTCCTGGGGACATTGTTCAGTACCATGAATCTTAAGAAGATGTTTTTTGTGATCAGCTTCCAAAGATCATGGAGTTGGTGGGGCTTGGATACACCGGATGGTTCGTCTACAGATACCTTCTCTTCAAGGTAAAGTTCTAACTTCAGTGTGTACTGACTGACTCTCACTTATTGCATAAATCTAGTAAATGCACTACGCTCTTGGTATTACATCTATCCTAGGAATAAATCTTCTATCCTAGGAATAAATCTTCTTTAATATATGCTTGGCCAGTAAAACGCACATACCTAACACGTCACATGATCTGTTTCCTCAGTCCAGCAGGAAAGAACTAGCCGAAGATATCGAAGGTCTGAAGAAGAAGATTGCTGGAACCGAATAGGTTCACGAGATAGGTCACATGTTCGATCTTTGTACTCCTATGATAGAGGCACTTGCATTTATATTTCGACGTAGCTCCTCCGTGAATTTCTGAGACTCTTGTATTTCCCTAGCCCCTCTCAACCTCACCTGTTTCTTGATTTCATGAGATTCAGAGTCTATGCCAAGTTCACATGTGCTTAATGTGATTCACTGTTACTCTATAGAATGCTGCTACATCTTCTGCATCAACAATAGCAGTATCTATTTCTTGATTTCATGTGATTCAGAGTCTGATGCAAAGTTCACACGTGCTTAATGTGATTTGTTATTACTCTATAGAACGCAGCTACATCAGTATCTATTAACAATGCCTCACTTTAGATTTATATTTGGTAGCAGTGCTTCAAGCCACAGAAATTCTTTTCCCCCAAATGATGCAAAAGACAAATGAGGACTGAGATGTGCCAAAGACCCTGATTAAATTATGATTAACAAGGCAAGATTTATGCAATGCATGCGATAGTGGTCTCTAAAACAATTGGACGAAAGAGGTTGGGGCGATGGATATAGACTAATCGATAAGTTCTTCATTGTGACAAAATGAATTGGGACAAATATTTCACATTCGAGCGACTAATGGGATTATGTCCCATCATTTTCGTTTTTTTGTCGAAAGAGAGATGTCATTCATGTATTTGAATAATACCATCCAAATAAGATTTTAAGCTCGAAAAAATGGGCTTTGGCCTTAGCTAAAAACTATGGAAATGTCCTGAAATGGGCTTTGAAGTAGGCCCAAAGTTGAAGGTTTCGCTCCTGTTCTTTCTTCCTCCTCTTCTTTTCCCTTCGAATCGACCCAGCAGGCAAGGATTTTTACATACATACGCCATAGCCGCCAAACTCGAAGCTTTGAGTGCAGTGTCATCAATAACACTTCCTGTGTTCTCTCCAACTTCCCAAGTAGCCTTTTTTTTTTTTTTTATCTCGGGAAAATGCTACGACTAGCGAGACCGAAACCTCTAACGTCGTCGTCATCATCTTCTTCTTCGTCACTCGATTCGCTGGCCCACCAATTCCTCCAACGCTGCTCCGTCAGCAGAACCGCCAAGGGGAAGTCCAAGCTCAAAGCGGGGCAACCCCTCAAGCGTTCCAGGCTCACCACCAAGAAATCCCCCGGGTCGTCGGGCTCTGCCCCCAAGAGCGGAGGCGGCAAGCGCGGCCCCTCCGAGGCCGAATCCCTCGTCGAGGAGTGCCTCAATGCGCCGACCCCGCTCCGCTACTTGACCGACAAGCAGCGGGCCCGCGAGGCTGAGCGGGAGAAAATGGGGTTGATCAGCAGGGGCCGGCAGCGAGAGATCGAAATGATGAAGAAGGGGAAGTCGAAATTGGCCGTCTCTGATAAGCCGGAGATAATTGGGACCCCGGGTTTGGATTTGATCACCCTGGGCCTCGTCGATGCGGATAAGATTCCGAAGTATGAGCTCACGGTAGAGGATGGAAGGCGGCTTGCGAAGGAGTATTCTAGGGTTTTGATGAGGAGGCATAGGGCGAGGCAGGCTGCGGAGAGTAATTTGTTGCGTACGAAGAAGGAGGCGATAGAAGCCTTGCCGGAGAAGCTGAGAGAGGCGGCACTGGTGCCGGATTTGACGCCTTTCCCTGCACAGCGCTTCATGGCTACACTCACGCCGCCAATTGAAGGGTACATTGAGAAGGTCAAAGAGGCTGCGACGAAGAGCTCGGCCAAGGAGAAGCTTAGATGATGATGGATGAAGGTCGTGATCAAAGGTTAGAGCTTTTGTTGTTTTAGGTCAATTGGTATGTGTGAAGTCATGAAGTAGTTTCAGTGTTTGCGCTCCGTGTGCTGTGTTTGAGGTCAAAAAGGAAGATATTTGTCGTAGATTGCAGTTGATACCTTGTTTAGTATTCATATAATGCCTGAAGAATGAGCCATGGATGGTTCAGGAATGTTGAAATTGATTATACACTCTTTAATTTAGGGTGAATGCAGATCGTTCCGTACATTTTAGAGTTTGAGCAGTGATCATTAGCTTCTCTGGGTATGAGATCGTTCGTCCAATCTTGATACAATATGCTTTGACTTCCAATTTTATGCTCGACAGCAACAGGAAGATTTCGATCATCCTTTTCCCTTCTTATTTAGGTTTTTGTTAGAAAGTACAAACCAAAAATTTAAGCTAATAATAAATGCAGAGAGATCACGTGAATATAAAAACCATTTAGAATCCTTTGTCGAGCAATGTGCAATATAATTTAACACTCCCACTCACGTGCAAGCTGCATTATGAGCGGCACGTGAAATTTTGACTATGCATTTTCACGTGAAGTTTTTGAGGAATTTTTTACCACGCACATTCGCGAAAGGAATAGCACTAGCTCTGATACCATATTAGAAATTCCAATTCAAAAGTTTAAGCTTGTACGCGGAGGGAGAGCATGAATATGAAGAGCATTTAAAACTCTTTATCAAGCAATGTGGGAAATACTTCAACAGTTTTAGTTTTCTGTGGTCCCATTACCTAGCAAAAATGTCTTCTTTGATGTCATGGTCGCAAGTTGTAGTTTATGGCCTTCGTTTTCCTAATATGATGTTTCAGTCTGTATTAATAAAGAAGAAATCATTCCTGGGTCTTTTTTAGTCTGGAGTTTAAGTAAAATCCTTTTCCTTTTGATAAATTAGGTTTCCTCAACAAGGCATCAGGGGTACTGCCCCTATGTAAAACATCTTCAGGTAGAAGCCACCTATACGCAAAATATACACAAAAGACATTCTAGTATCTCTAACAAACTATGAGACTGGATCAGCTCAAACCGTATAAGAGCGCTTGATCAACCAAATATATAGATTTCCTTGTCCAACTTTTGAGTACCTGATACTGATAGAGTGTTTAAAGTCTCACGGCGCTTAGTTCTTTGGGACGAGTGAAGTTTTTAATACAGATATTCAGTTAATTTCCTGCATGATTTTCAATCATAGTGCAATTTCATAAATATACCGATGTTTGTCAATCCATAAAGCTTATCTGGGGCTATACAAATGGTACATATGGTTGTGTGTCTTTATCTTATTCCAAGTTTAATCTCTGTTGATTCTCCCTCTATCTTCCGGTTCTAATGTGGACATCCAGATTACCCGTATTAATTTTGCAGTTGTTGTTATTGTTACTTTTTGTGGTCATTTGGACTCGCTATTCATCTATTTCTAACCAATGTAGTGGTGGAATATGGGTTGGCTATTTGTTTCGTGAGCTTTGCCTGTTGCTTTGAACTTCTGACTTCTATACCACGACTGTTTGGTACCATGCATTCATTTAACCTAAGATAAGAAGACTTGGGTATGTCACTGGTTTGCTGGTATTTTGTGATGGCTTGGGAATTGCAGGATACTCTCTTAAGCTTCAAACTTTTCATATGTGCGCTCCTCAAACAACTGAATTCCCGGGGGGGAGGGGGGGGGGGGGGGGGGGGGGGGACATATGTTTGACATCTTTGCTTTGTATTCATGCAATCTCTTTTTGGGGGAATTGAATAATCTTGAAGTTGCTGTGATTGGTGGTGTTATTCGCGGTCCTCTGCTATTGAATTTAGATTGTTAATTCTCATTTGTCTGATGATGTCTTTTTCTTTTTCAATCTTGTGCAGGTAAGATGTGCAAAGCGAGGGGAGTCAAAACTGTTGTTAGAGCCAATTGAAGCTAGAAAGCTTTTCTTGATTTGAGGAAAGCATCTTTCGAAGAGTAGACCTTTAGGCTCTCATTTAAGTCTCTGCACTTTCTCTTGTTGGGCTTGCGAATTGACTGAAAAATTCTAATAAATTTGCCTACTTGGGCTGTTAGGACTTTACAAGTGGTTGGATCTTCCATTTGCTGCGTAAAAGCGCCATCCCATCTGTGTGTATTTTGCGCATGGAAATCTCAAGTTTATGATTACCTTCCTTTTCCCCTTAATCATGTGCTTATTGTTTTGGAGAATGGTCCGTGATCAGTTACCAACTCAACTTAGTTTATCTTTCATCTGTTTGATTACTCTTGGAAAAGGAAATATGAGCTGGGAAAATTATGACAATCCTAAACTCATTACATTTTTTTGTCAATCCAGTCTTCAATTTTGTTTTTATTTTGTCAATTGAATTCTTCCTATTTTTACTTTTTTTTTCAATTGAATACACGTTACATACATATGTACGCCGACTATGATACGTATGCTCCACACTTAAAATGATAATTTTTAATAATATTTTGATTTTTCCCCAGTTTGTTTATTTTATTTTTACTTTTTTTTACTTGACAACTCGACCCAATTGCCCATCACTGGCCGGCCACAGGCAAGGGGCAAAACCATAACTTGTTGGCTGACGAGGGCCATGACACCCTTGCCTAGATCTAGGCGCTCGAGAGGTTGCAAGAAACACAGAAAAGGAAAGAGAGATAGAAAAAATTCTTTTAAAAATATAAAAATATTATTAAAAATTATTTACGAGCAGTGTGATTGACAAAAAAAAAATGCAATAGATTTAGAATTTTTTTAACACGGAGAACCAAAATGTTTCCTGCACTAAGCCCTCATAGCTTCTGTAGTTTCCTCTCTCTGATCTATCCTGTGATCGAGTCCTATTTTCTCGGCATGCGCAGCTTCTCATCCGGGCTATGCAATCTAGGATGGCAGAAGCATACCTGCTGGACAACATATGCAAAAGGCTTATAATACTCAAAACTTCATAAGATTTGGCGGTCATCCGTCGTTCACAACTCGGTCTTTCAAAAGGAGCCAAATCCAATATACCCTTTTAAGGAATGTTTCGAGTCCTGTCCGCGTTAAGAACATACATATATGTGAAGATGATAAGACAAATCCTCAGTAATGTAGATAGCTGCTTTAGGCAGTTAACATCGAGCTACATTCTTGGGAAAAAATTACTTATCCACAATAACATTTTCTCCTCATTCGTATGATGTAAAATTTATGCAAATTGCGGTAGCAGTATCTCGCAATTGCCTCAACCTCTCGAAGAGGGAGGGAGACTGTTGTAGCAAAAGAAAATGGTCAGGGCTAGTTAGAAGCCAACCTCGTTAACATGACACCTGGATTAGAGGAGAGTAGTCAGCTCCTGATGGTAAGCTCGGCTCTCAGATGAAGGATGCCATTGATGAAGTAGTGGCTGTCCTCGGCCATGAAGTTAGTCCACGGCATCGCAAAGAGATTGCGGTAACCAACAGCTTTTCCACCAGTAAATGTGTAGTTGCCCTTGTACTTACTAAAGTACTCCTCCGTGGGTTTCGATCTGGCCGCAAATTCATAATCCACAGCAAAAGTCACAGATCCCTTCTCTTGCATGCCAAGAAACAGCCCAAAGCAATGGAACGAGCTTTGCTGGTCCATGTTGCAATGAGCTGAGAGAAAGAATCCTTGTCCACCCAAGTGGAATGCTTGAGAGTAAACTCGTCCAGATGGAAAAAGATTTGCGCATTCTTCCCGCTTCAAATCCAGGTAAACCACACACTGCTGCCTAGGAAGTTCAAACTCAACAACCTTAACGGGTCGATATTTATAGGCCCTCTCCACAAAACGGCGGTTTGATGTTGTGCATTCTTCAGCCGCTAGTGTTCGCTGCCGGTGCGGGGCCTCTGCTTTGAAGAAGAGGGCCTCAAGCACGAGCTTTGATGCAACTTCATGGTCAAAGTCATTACACGATAAAACCTTCTTAAGCTTTCTACAAGACATATAAGGAAAGCGTATGTATCGTGCGAGGCGTGATCCTAGAACATCACGTCGCTCCTCCAATACTGGATATTGGCCTCTAGCCCATCGCAAGACAAAGTCATACACAGCGTCTTCCGATGCAACCTGGAGATCGTCACAAGACAGAATGGCCTCAATCCCAGCAAGAGGCAGGCCCATCACTTCTTCTTGATACCTATTTCAAAATGGAGAAGACTTATGGTTGAAGCCAAGTCTTTCTGTCCAAAACTGCTTCGAATTCACTAGCCCATATCGATCTAGTTTGGGAGTCAGATAAGAGTCGAAAGACAGGAGGTAAAAGAAAAGCCATGCATCAGATGAACAAAGGAATAGTAACCTGTTTATGTCCTTATAACGCGCGGCAAGATACTGCTTCGCTGCATCAGTCAAGGGCTGGACAGCTTCACCCATTAGAACGCTGGATGGGAGCTCTAAATAAAGTAATGCAGACTCAGGCGTCATGGGCAAATTTCGCAGCAACCGACTGCAATACCTCATGCAGGACGCCACTTCAAATTTGTCAGCAGCCATCAGCACATCAAGTAAAGCAGGTGCGGTATTTGCAGACAGGGTAGTGCTGTACATGAAATTTAGAAGTTCCATGAGCGCTGCTTCCTCTGTGTCAAGCAATAAGTAGAAAAATCAAGTTACGCAGCCAACATGGACAACCACAATTAAAAGTTCTACGTACAATGACATCCTATGTGAAATAATAATCATAGCGCATGTATGCCTAAAAATACACATAACAGCTTGTAACACATGACATGCAGCAATCTCATCTCAGAACAAAAACAAAAATGAGGAAAACAAAATGTTGGAAAAGCATTAGCATATCAAAGAGAAAAAAGGACAAAGAGGACTTTATACCAGATGCATTGATGCGCAGAGTTACATGCCGTTGTTCTGACTCCCTCATACCATTTGAGAAGAGCTACAAGTAAGATATCAATGAAAAGTGTCAATAATAAGTGCTTAATATAATAAACATTGGAAACTATCATACAATGAAAAAAATTACCTTGTAAAAGAATGGACTTTTTGCAGCTAAGATAGGACTGCTGATGTGCAGTGTCTTAATTTTCAAAACTGTGGAAGAATCCATGCTCCAGCCTGAGTCATTGCTACTTGCCGCTTCATCGCCTAACAGATTACCAAGACAGGTTTAGTGTCATATGATAAAAGATGGACAAAAAATTTTCCCTTAACACATCCCATGTATTTAACCACACTCCTAAAATTTAGTATAAGGAATTACAACTTATGATTGTGAAATAAGCATGAGGAAACGATTTGGTATTTGCAGTCACTGGACTGCCCAATACAACCTCGACTCCGCACCTAATATAATGCAGGATCTTGAACCCAGTTTACTATATTACAGCCATCTCCTGATTTTCTTTCTCCAACCATCTATCATATTCTTTTACATCTCTGATATCCTAGCTTTATGTGAAGGAAACTATTGAAAGAGGAAAACTAACAAGGACACACACATACAAGAAACATTTAGTACCTGATGGTGATTCTTCAACCATTGCAACTGCATCATCCTGATTTTCACAGCCATCACAGTCATCCATGTCAGGCTCATTAAGAATCTGCTCCTCAGGGCATACAGTGATATCAAGAGCTGGAAATAGATGAAACAGATGTATAATTAGCACCGGCCAATGATGCTTAAGTAAACAGGCACCAAAAGTGAACATAAGATGTAAAGGGTGAGAAAACACAGGAAACTGTAAATAGCGAACACTTCTAAACATCACTGCTGTAAACAGGTAGAAACAATCAAGGTGCAACTGGTCCAGCAACTATTCTTCTAAACATCATTGCTGTAAATAGATATAAACTGATCAAGGTGCAACTGGTCCAGCAACTATCTCAAGATTCAGCCATTCAAGTAGATGAAGACTGCAAACATAGGACTAGTTCATAAAGTTGATGTTCGTTAGACAAGGAAATAAATAATAGGCTGTGAAGCAGCTTAGAAAGATGTTGCAAGTTGCTACCCTACCCACACACGCCTTCACTAGTTCCATGAAAGTGGAAAATGTCATGAACATGCACCCGTTTTCCTGATCAGTAGGCTGGGGATTTCCGACTTACCAATGTTAAAAAAGAAGGTCAAGGTGTAGAAACTAACTGAAACAAGACAACTACAACAACAAATACTAGCGTGCTATGTCACACGGCAGAATCTCAACCATAATTTCAAAGCTAGCATGAAATTCTGTTTTTAAGCAAAGAAATTGTGGGTTCAGATATTGAAATGTACACGGCCATATGATTCCCGTAAAATGGTCTAGTTAAACAATCAAGCACATCTAGCAGGTGAAATTAGCTGTTTCAGACTCAATACTACATCAAGAACTTAAGCACGTTTTATAATTTAGCCTAAGATTGTAAAAGTAACATTTCAGACTCAATCATTGCAAACACTCATGGTCTAGATTGTAAAGCGAGAAATGAAAGTGATAACTTAAGCACGTTTTATAATTTCACATGTTCAGGAAGCTTTTTCATTCTTAAATATCTTTCAGGAGAAAACGTGGTAAAATTAGGAATGCGTATATAGATCTTTTCTTGTCCATTTATAGAACCAGTCACGGCATTCACCTTCTCTCCATGAAACGACTGAGTCAATCTAAACAATTTCCAGAAACGAACACAAAAGCCTCTAGTTTTGACATACAATCACCCTTTTTCTTCCACATGTTTTTCTAGGCAAACTCACAGAATAAACCCAAAAAGAAACAGATGAGAGATAAGAGATAAACCCCCATTCATGGAGCTTCAAACCAGCATAGAACCACCGAAATCATCATATACACAAGAAAATCGAAACTAAGACAAAAGCTCAAAATCATCATTTCTCGTATAGTTTCCTCAGCTACCAGCTCATCAAGATAAGCAAAAAAAAATCAAAACTTTAAATGGGCAAAAGAAAGGAGCGGAAGAAAAAATTACCCGTCTCCTTCCTACCATCTTCTCGCCTCCTCTTCCTCAGACGGGCCCAATCGGCAATACTGGTGCAACAGCCGCCCTCCCCGTCCGATCTGCACTCCGACGGCCCACCGACGACCTCGATCTGGAGCACCCGATCGGAGAAGTTGCTGTCGTTGAACGCGAACCCGAAGTTCCCATCGGACGACTGCGAGAACTGCGGCTCCATCTCCGACCTCGGGTCAAATAGATCAGACCCCATCTCACGCATCCCCTTGCGTACAACCCAAAACAAACGAGAGAGACAAAGGAGGAGACGGAGAGGAAGACGAAGCCCTCGAAGAGATTTGGTGAGCTGGCGTTATCTAAAGAAATGGAAGACGAGAGGGTGGAGGAAGCCGGGACGCCTTTTGGGCAACAAAATCTCGATTTGGACTGTATTCGACTTTCAAAGTTCCGATTTTTAGTGGCGGTTAGTTGGGGTTCGGGGTCAGGTCCTGCCGTTGTGCGCGGTGCTCTCATGTGACCCAGGAAGGAAATTGCAGGTTGTTGTTGAATTATCGCTACACATACAGATGCTGACGTGGAAGGGGGTCCCACCTATTTTCCGGTCAGAACTTGATGACTCCCCTTGTCCGGAGAACACTCTAACCATGGTGTCGTACAAAGAAAAAAAAAATCAAAATACTGGGTCAACGCAAAACAGAGAAGCTTCATATTATTTAGCTCTTTATGAGTATGTCCTTGTGTTGATTCCCATTAAATTCGTTTATATCGCTTTAAATAATTAATTAATTAAAAAATATTTCGATTGTTGTCAATAACTCATGTAAAAATATTTTTTTATTATGTTCAAGTATTGATTCCTCAACCTCATTATGAATATGAGAATCTTACGAGGGTTCGATTTATTTGTGAAAAATAAATAATTTTAAAAATAAATTCTAAAATTGCCGCTTTATCTCTTATAAAAATAAATGATGAAAGATGTTTGGATATGTATTATTGATATCAATGAAAATTTTTATTGAGTAATTATTTTGAGTAATATAAACGATAATTTAATCATTCATTTTTCGCGAAATAAAATCATCGTATTTTTCATTTAAAATTGCTTTTAGTAACCACCGAACTAAGTATACCCTTTCATTTCAACCCGAATCAAACGGTGAAAACAACCGACTTATTCTATGCAGCTAGCCACAGGTCAAGTATATTGGCACTACTACATCACATCAATGGACGTGTCTGAAGGGCGAAACGCGAGATTGGCTACCAAGCCTGAAAATTCTTGCTCTTTAGGGCCACGAGGAATTAAGAAGTACGACGTTTTCATAACGACATATGATTAGGTGCGGCCGAACTTCCGTGGACCTAAATGAGTGGACACCATGCATGAGAAGGGAACTGCTAATCCAACCCACCCAGATCGTGCAAATTAGCATAATTGTTGCCAAGGCTCAGATCCAATTGGCATTTTTTTGAATTTGCAATTATGAATGGCATCCTTTTTAAAGAGCTTCTGCCATGATAGCCGTGGATCATCCATGATCATACGGTCAAGAAAGTGTTTCCCTTGTTTTTATATCGCAATTATATTATAATGTCTCCTAAAAACAGCTAAAAAGCAATTAAACATTGTCAAATATTTGCAATAAAAGCCTATACCCATTTGTCAACAGCACCATCCCTCTTCTTCCTTTCGTAGAAAATTTAGTGGTAGTATTAGGAAATTCAACGTGAGGCCTACGTAACAATCCAATACCGATAGCATGTTTTTCCGTTGACCAAGTTAAGTAGCATACGCCATACTTAACATGTTCAATGAATCCCTACCTAATTTTTTTTTTGGTCGTAGTTCCTACGTAATTTGATAACCCTTGACTGCTTAATTTTTTTTTTTCGAGCACGGAACGCTTTAATAATTTCTAGCACTTCACGGGTTTCGATTGCAAGTTCTGCTCTTATCTCAACGAGGGGAAGATAGATATCTTGCTAATTAATCTCGTGAAAAAGTATAAGTGGATTAGGAGCGATAAAAAGAATGAAATCACCAAATGGTCTTGAATCAATCAAATGAATATTAGGAGGAGATTTAATAGAAGTCCCAGCCATTTCAGGTCCAAAATAGACTCCGCATTGCATTTCATTTGCACCACGTTCCATCAGAAGTCGAAATGGCATACGACTCTTGCCAAACAGGAATTGCCACGAGGATTTTATTAACACGTTTGACGATCTCTAGACCCGCTTTCGACAAACGCGCTTATGTTAGGGCAGCTTTTATTGATTCCTTCAAAACAGCTCCTTGTTGCTCGTGGTTCCAGGAAGCATGCCATGCATCCAAGTCGCACGCCTTCCTGCAAAAGTCCAAACCAACGTATATGCACGCGTACGCGTATGGTCCGACGTAGGATAGCCCCGGGTGCGAGCGTGAAGATCCCAGTAGCTGAAGGCCTGTGAAACACCTTGCAAGGAAGCCTCCGGCTCAAATGGAAATGCCGCGACCAAAACTGGCAACCCCGGACGTCGTGCGTGCACCCCACCTAATTCGGTCCTGAAACACGTATGGCGTTCTTGTCTTGAAATTATTTAACAGATATACGTATCTACAAAAACATGGAGTTCCCCTGAAATCCGGAATAATATTTCCTTACCAAAAAAAAAACATGGACATGCAGATTATAGCTTAAAAGAAAGGTGTGTGCGAATCAGAACTCCCTTCACTCCAAACCGAAACGACGAAGGCAATCTCGTCTCCAAGCTCATGCAAACCCTAGGGATGCCTCTGAAATATGTAGCTTAATATCCTCTTGGTCAGAACATCCCATGGGGTGTCCATGAACCAGCAGCTGCAATCTGCCATCATCTCCTTTCAGATTTGGTGTGGAAGGGAGCTCTGATCTGTACACATGTATTATTACACGGCAGACACAAACTGAAAACCCTAATCACTCCTAGGGAGAGAACTCATGGATGAACGGTTGAGCAGTGAAGTCATGTGTTCTTATATAGGGGATTTTAGATGGGGCCGTGGCTCGTTACTGGAAATAAAGGAAAGGTCAGGTCATGCCTTAAATGTCTTTTGGCAAAATCTAGGATTACATATCGATGAGTGTAATCCTCTCTATTAACTTTCCATTTAAGAGTATTGTGATTTCATGCATAATCCCCGAGATTTGGGGGTTCAGTATTGAAGACGATCTCGACCTCACCGGCTTTGGTAGGGCTTTTTGTCCAAATCCAATCTTTCTAGAGAACTAATTCTCCCATAAGATCGCTCCTAAAAGTATTCTCCACACCAGGCTTCTCACATCATCCTTGAAATTTTCTAGTCACCCTCTTCATGTAGTCAAGTTTTACTTCTCCCTTGAATTCATCAAATAATTTCTAACATTTTACCGCAATCTTTATTGTCTTAATCTATCACTAATAATTGAATCTAAACATAAGTAGCATGCGATTTGCGATCAACTTACTAAGTTTTCTTTTGCTGGTTCGACTACCTCTTATTATCCGGAAAAATTGATTTTATAAATTAGCTGGTTGCCATGTGGGCTCAGCTGACTATTATGATAATAATCCCTTGAATTTTTACTAATCGATGAGGAAAGCCGAAAGCTGATTGGTTTCATTGATGGGATTAAAGCTTGAGTCGAGGCTGGACTGCACTAAACTCGTGGTCATTCCCCCCCAAATCAACGCTAAATTCATCCGGAAAATCGATGTAGCATTTCCAAAAAACGAAGGTTTTCATGGCTATCTTGCACCATTATCTCCATATGTGAATCATTTCCACTAGTTGCCAATTTGGAGGCGGAATGAACTTGGGCAGATTTGACTTCTCATGAAGGCAAGTTGCGACGAGATTTCTAGGGCCAACATATGAATGACGATCCTGGCTCCGTGATATCCGGGAGGACTTTGGCCATTGATAATGTAAATCAATGATGACGGTTTCAAAACCCCGAAAATTTCTCGAGAGCTAATGTTCATAGGTCGGTCGGTCGGTCGGTCGGTGTATTGTCCACCGACACCCAAGAAATACAAGAGCGAGAATGGAAAATTATTGCAGAAGAGGGTTGGTGGTCGCCATGGCGGCTTCGGGTCACTTGAATTAGGGGAATGAATTTTTCCGTACATTTCTCAGTGCTCTTTTTGCTGTCGTCTGGTGCAGCTCGTATGCTACTGCCTACTTAACTTCGTGTGTACAATATTCCGTGTACGAGTGGATCTCATATCATCTTGCACAAGCCAAATGAATTCTCAAGTACATGCAAAACAAAAATCATGCCATTGGAAGCAAGACATCTTATTTGCATAAAAACCGGACAGTGTCATGCCGCTTCGACTTACAAGCCCGTGTTGAATCCCAGTTTTTGACAGACATCAGCAGACAAAGGATTGGAGCTGTAGTAGCAGACAATTGGTAATCTCTCAGTCTCGACATCACGCTCAGTTATACTAATGAAGAGTTCCGTCTCTAGAGACAGACAATTAACTGTTCATAGGACCAGTCATTCCGAGCGTAAGCTGAGGATGGCAGATCCGTGGAGTGCCATGCTCGCTTTCACCAGCAGAGTCGGAGGAGCTACTCCTTTCGAGCACCGTGAAGCCTGATAAAGACTCCAATCACCAGCACAGGCAGTCGCCCTCCAAACTGAACACAGGAGAGCCGAAGATCACCCGGTCTCGAGATTCATCCGGCATGTCATGCAACAGACAAATGTAATTCTAGTAAAAGTTCCATTCATCATCTCCATCTCTCTCTGCCGAAATGGAGTAGGAGAAAACGAAGGATGTGTCGGGATATGTTAAAACGAAAAGACAGACATCCTTACCGTTTCGGCATTCATCTGTAAAGTTCATGCAAATGATGAATGCATGTATCGATTTCTTCGTCCCATCAGCTTATCAAGATGACGAAAGTTCAGAAAAGGTGACAGAGAAGATGAGGGAAGGAGATGAGTTAGAGCAAACCTGAGGAGCTCCCTTCACTCCAATACAAAAGGGATCAAGGTAACCTCGTCTCCAAGTTCATGCAAACCCTTAGACACGATGATCGAAAGAACCCCGACAAGCACAGATTTGTCCCATGTCTAAAGGTATCCATGAACGAGCAGCTGTGTTTTACCCTTCATCTCCCATCAGAAATGGAGTGCAGAGAGCCCCTTTAGGACACTAACGTCCTTATCCCCCACAAACCAAAAGTAAATGGAAGTTGATTGAATTGGTTGATGATGTCCTATGTTACCTTATGTTGGTCCTTAAATAGAACTTCGAGCTGCCTCCATATTCAATCTCGACCGTTCATTTTGTTAGAATTAGAGAATCTGAATTTCCCCGATGTGGTTACGTAAGCAAGTAACTTTAGGAAACTCATTCAGCAAGCAATGTAAGTAAAATATCAAAAGATAAAATCACTTTTGCATACGTGATTCTTTTTTATGGGTTTTGCTAATAAGTGCTGTTAAATAATTAAATAAACTAGATATTCGCATTTATTTTAGTTTTACTACTTTTTGTCGGTGCTTTTAAAATTGAAATGTTTTCCTAATCACTCGTTAATAAGTACCTTCTTTAAAATCACTAAAGGTCCGTTTAGTATTGTTTCTGTTCTAAAAAGTTGATTCTTATTAGAATCAATTTTTTTATTATGTTCCATAGATGTTTTAGATAATTAGAACGCGTTTGATAATTGTATAAAATTTTTGTTCTCGAAACAAAAATGCATTTGATAACTCTATAAAATTTCTGTTCTAAAAAATAATTTATCTTCTTAATTTATCATTTAAATCAAATAATTACATAATCACATTTGATGACTTTCCGTAGACCCCACAAATGCAATTCTCTTCCATCATGACATCTTTTTGGCCAAAATTGCTTCAAATTTGAACTTTGGAAGGATAATATGCTAAAATTGTTATTTTCCGATGCTTCTCTTGAGGCTATGCATATGCCAAGAATAAAATAGGGGACTATGATTATCTATTATTGTTTAGCATGAACAAAATCCATCTTCACCGCATAGGTGGCTTAGTTTTACCCTTGGATATCATGCGAATGGTCACTGATGCAACATGGTATTCAGAGGACAAATCAGGCAAAGCGAAAGAAAAATCGAAAAGAAAATCACCAAAAACAAGATTGGCCTATTGAATGGACCTATTTTTTCTACTTTTTGAGATTTTTTTTTAAAAATTTCAAGATTTTTTGGAACGATTTGCCCATGAGAGGCAAAACAATCATTTGGGAGAAATCGAAAGGCAAAATCATCAAAAATATGATTGGCTAGTTGGAATAACTCATTTCCTTTTTTTGACATTTTTTTCTGATTTTTTTCCAAAATTTTAGATTTTTTTATGAATTTTCATTTTTTGGATTTTTTAATCTTTTTTTATTAATTTTTTAAATTTTATTTTAAAAAAATTATCCGAACGGGGTCGGGTTGACTCAGCCCACACATCACGAACACCTGACAAAAGTGAAAGAAGACTATTGTTGCCTTTTTTTAATTCTCAAAAGCATTCTTTTTTTGAAGAAATAGCTTTATTTTGTTTCTTATTTTTTGTCCAAAAGTATTCTCAAGAGCAGAATCGGAATCGAAATTATTTGCATAACCATACATGTTTCTGATTCTTTTTTGTTCCGGGAAGTAGAAACAGAGGAATAGAAACGTTACCAAATAGGCCTTAAATTTTTTTTTATTTCTGCTATGAAGATAAATAAAGTAAGGAATAATCACACAAATGATCTCTGAACTTTGGCTTAATATCGTCCCTAAACTTGTAATTTGTTCAATGTGGTCGGTGAAATTCTGGTAAATATTCAATCTAGTCCCTAGACAATATGAAATAATAATGTTATCATTCCATTAATTTAAGTTAATGAAATTTATTAATTTGGTTTTCAATCCGATAAGTTTGAACGGTGGATAAAAAATAACATTATGCGTGGACTAACCACATAAGATATTCAGCTCAAATTTGGATATCAAATAACATGGATTTGTCCTATCGTACAATTTGAATTGAATATTTAACGTGGATAATCCACATGTAATATTATTTTAATCCACCATATAAACCTACTGATTAGAAACAAATCAACATTGCGTTCTCATTAGTTCAAGAACTAAATTGAATACGTACCAAATGTCCAGCGATCACAATCAAAAGTTCAGGAACAGTATTGTACGTTGAGTTAGGATTCAGAGATCATATCGAATAAATTAAAAGTCTGAAGACGGGATTGGATATTGGGCCAAAGTTCATGAATCATCCGTGTCATATTCTCGGAATACGTATGACATGGTCGCAACTACCAGACATGCGTTAGGAAGATTCTCTTGTGGATTATACTTGTCCAAGAACAATAAGATACAAGAGAGGCTCCAAAGTAAAGTTGAACTAGTGGGAATTTTTTTTTTTTTAAAAATAGGCGTCTCTTTCCATCGCTTTCCAATCGTGGGTTCAAGCAAATAGAAAAACTTGTTCTGAGCCGCTCAAGTGGTGCACTTAAAGATTGGAATGATCTGGGCCTTCGCAATTTGGGGGGCCCCATTTAGTGTTTCCCTGATAAGGATGCTTTAGAGCTCGACCATCTGATTGGGGAGCGACCCTTAATGATCTGAGTGGGAAAAATTTTGATGCCATCTGATTAAAATTCACATTCCCCAACTTTGGTTTTAATTGGATGGGGGAAAGGAAGGTTCCGTTTCAGACTTGATGCTTCGGATGGTGAGTCGAAAGTTTGGGATTTGAAAGTATCTCTTGCATCTGGCCAAACCAAAATGGTCTACTCCTTTCCTTTTGGTTACATTGAAAATATGTTCGGCCTAATGCTCAGGCTGTCTGCCATTAAAATTCATTAATTTAGGCATTATTGATTCTCTCTCATTGCGTGGAGATTCAACGCCTTGCGCCTTGAAGAAGCTTGGGTCTCGAGTCCCGGCTCGAGCTTAGCACGATCGGTCAGAGACACGGCGTGGAGAAATAACTCTTTACAAAGTGACCGTCAATCTGTTGAGCATGGCTCATACTCTTCATGAATAACAAGTCAAGAAGCTCGAGGGATGGCCAGATGGCTTTTATAGATTGGGTTATTGTTTTATTAATAGTTTGGAATTAGACCCACGAATAATTACTGAGTGGCTTAAAACTTTTTCGGCCTTTAGAGTTCTTTTATGTCTTTTGTGTGTGTATGTGTATAATTTATTTCTCTTGTAAGCGAGAGTTGTAAAAGAAATATGATAGGTGATACTTAACCCGGATGAATATTGTATCTCGATTTCTATTTATTACGTTAGATTTCTGTTTCGTGCGCCTGATCCTAACACCATCTGGGCGTATAGCTCTGCTAGCGTGACGCAAGAGATTCGGATGCAAAGATCACACTGTTGGGAAGGTGTTTGATGAATGTCCATCTCTGTAGATGATGATGACTGCACTGCTTTTACTGCATGATTGGCCTTTTTTTTTTTTTTAATGCAAAAGAGAGCATGCCAGTGGTGAGTTCTACCCAATTCTTTATCGATGCCTCGTTCAAATTCGCATGAAGAAGGCAATCAATTGCTCCAAGAATGCGTAACCAAAGTAGGTGTTGCATCAACCCAGAGCATCATACCACAGTGAACAGAAAACGTCCAACTGGACAGAAGATAAGACAGTGATCTATACAAAATAGAGGAGTTAATTAACTCTCATTAGGCCCACAAAAAAATTTCCCACGATACAGTATCGCACCGTGATATTTCTTTTAATTTTGCATTTCGTAACTTGTTAGGTAACACCAATAGTTTCGTGTTTTATTGGTTGTAACTTGTAACCATTAAAAAAAAAAAATCAAGTACCGCGTCTACTTAGTATTAGAATACTCAAAGTATTAAACGCCTTCATTTAACGGGTTAAATTTTTTTAACTAGCCGATAGCCGTCTCTCAAGATTTTACATGATATCGAAGTAAGAGGTCCTAATCTCCGATCTTTCTAGGCCCTTTATTTGTCTCTCATATTTTAGAGGAATTGCCACAATTAGATATTGTAGTAACCCCGATAGTTAGCAGAAATATGCAGTCCAATCGCCATAAAGCAAGTGATTATTATAACTCTCTGATATCAGATATAGTAATTGGTATCACAAGAACAAAATCCACATCATATAGATGAAACGAGGATATTCTCAAACTACCTATAATTAACCCTAGAAGTGGCTCTAGCATAATCTTTGATAGATGTGCTTGGTATCAATAGCAGAAACTGATGGGTTCTCTACCTTTCCTGTAAATCAATCGAGGGAAGCATCTGATTGTTTATCTTCTGATGCTCACCTCCCCACGATCACAGAATCAAGCATAAAGAACCTCTAACTGAAGCGCTCTTGTAGCCGATCGGGCCGGCGCGAGATGTACGTTACTCCACTTTGCTGTCAATACTATTGCAGCCCACCTATTGCTCTATAAGCTTTAAGCTTTCTATGCCATTGCCAATTATCTGGACGAAAACTCTATGAAGAAAGTTGGTAGATTCAACATTGATGATCACTTTAATACCATATTATCTAGACTATGAAGCCTGTCACTTGTAAGTACAATTTACAAGTACCATCAACCTATGCAGTACCTCTGTGAGCCTTCGAACGGGAATGCTGACCCTCTATCCGTGCTTCGAGAAGCTTCGCCATCAGCGCGTTTTCCTTCAACCCTTTCGGCCATCTTAAAGAAGACGTGATTTTGCCAGGCTCCGGCAAAGGCAATTTTGATGGCCACTTTTGCACTGGACTCACCTGACATGTGTATCCAGGCACACCGTGATGTTCGTCCCGTGAATTGCTCGCAGGATGAGTACTAGAGCTTTTCAGACGCAGTGAATGGCTTCTAATCATATGATCGAAAGAACCATTTGCATTCGATCGATGGAGTTCTCCATGCTGGCAGTATCCAGCATTCGTGCCCATCCCACACGTCTCCGTATCATTTAGTCCTGATCGGTTTTCCTCTCCAGTCCTTACGTTTTCCCCGGTTCCATCGTTGCATGCTTCTGGCAGAGTGGATGGATCGCCGGACTTCGTGATTTCACGTCTCAAGTCTTTGTCCAAGGACCGTGACCTAACTAGATCAGCAAGATGGCTGTGTGAACCGTTAGCACCAGTTCGTTGATAGCTCTCTTTACCTTCTTTAGCATCCACTTTATTACTTTGTACAAAACATTGCCAATCGCTGTCGAGAGAACGGTCGTCGTCATGGGCCACCGGAGGTGCACTTCCAGCCTCTTTTAAAGCAAACGATTCCAAAGAATGCCGTCGAAAGCACCTTCCTTTCGTGTCATTCAAGGTGACCTCACCATTCTTACTTGATGCAGCCGATCGTTTAGTTTGAAGAAAACTTTCTATATCAGAACTTAATTTGTCCACGACAGTGTCCTTTCCAGCGACATCATCATGAGATTCTGCCAGCTTCATTTGCATACGCTCGTCAAGCCACGCTTCTGAGATGTGGAGAATCAGGCGATCAAGGCTTTCCCTAACAACGGTTTCTTTTATGGGCCCATGCTTTAAAGACCTCACCACCAGTTCATAATCTCTTATTCCTTTAGCAAACTCGTCACAAAGATTTTCTAGTAAGATCCGCGCTTTCTTCTCTCTTTCAAGTTCTCTCAGAGCAGTAGAATAAGCAGACTTCAGTCCAGAAAGCTCTTTGGCCAGCCTCCTGTGCAGGCTTTCCGAACACTTTCTTAGCTTTTTCTCTTTCTCCGTCTCTTCCCTCAGCAATTCAGCTTCGGCTTCAATTCTATCTTGTTCCCTTTGCTTCCTACCGTACTTGTCCTCTGCAAGTTCCTTCATCAAATCATCCATTATTCGCCTATCCTTTTGCTTCTCCCTCATCAACTCTTTAATTCTAGAGTGAGATTGATGCAGTTCTGATTTTAGAGCTTTCAACATTGATTTGTCAGACACGTGCTGCTCTTCAAGACTCCAGATCCGATTGAGCACCTTCAGTAATTCCGTCGATGTCTGAAGGCTATAACCTGACCCACCTATTCTTCCTTTTCCATCCAATATTTCTCTGGGAAGGGGCTTATATGGTGCCACCTGTCAAGCAAAAAACAACAGCATTCAGTAAAACTCAGTTAACAGTGAAGCAGCATCAGAAGAACGGCTCTCAAGAGGAAAAAATTTCAAATAGCAAAAGCGGCAAAAACTGGCAAGCTCTGTAGTTCCACATTGTTGGTACACTAGCGATATCTGCTATATCATTCATAGTTTTTCAGGTGCTGGTTCTCCTAAAAACAGCAATGTTTCCTTAAAAATGGTTGAAGTTCCTTTCTTTATGGAACAAAGTTGCAGTACTTCCAATTTGCAACATATGGTAGTAAGAATAACCTCATTCTATTGACTGAAATTGCAAAATCGGAATTAAAAAAAGCAGAAGAATATTGAGCGACAATGACCTCCATTGACCCACTACAAGTTTCTGGAGTGGCAGACTCGAAAGCACGTTCATCCCCGCCAGAGTTATGTCGTTGCATGGGCGATGCTGTAATTTTCCCCGTGAGACAGCCTGCAATCGCCGGCTGCAATGGAAGATGAGGAAAGACAGGTCAGCAGAAAAGGCATTGGATAATAAGTCAAACAAACTATACTTCCAAACCTATCCATTACACCTTACTGTAAGATGACACATGAGGTCCTATGATACCAGTAGGTTTCTACAATCGAGCACAAGCCTCTTGTGCTTACACTTTCTTTACCAATGCTGAGAGTGTGTGATATAAACCGATCAAAACAAACCAATCTCCACGGGTCAAACTAATAACCTTAAGTCTGTAACCTCGTTATACTGAAGCATTTGAAGAAGGGCAACGAGCTCATAGGTAGATGGAGTAGGCTTGTAAACTTTAGTACAATCAATACAAGATCTTAATACCAGTCTCGACGAACAGATCTTGTCTCAAAAACAGGGTGATGAGATAGATGACACAACATGATCTTTACAAACAAGAAGCTCCAGGACAGAAACCATAGCCTAACATAAATTTGTCTTGCCTCATGAGAAAAGCCCAATTCTCATGAAGACATCGGCACACCCTGGAGCCTCTTGTTTGTAAAGTTTCTAGCAGCCAGCAACGAGATAGATAACATGATCTTTACAAACAAGAAGCTCCAGGACAGAAACCATGGGCTACCATGAGTTCGTCTTGCCTCACAAGCAAAGGCCAATTCTCATGAAGACATTGGCACACCACAGGGCTGGTGGGGGCTGGTGGCGGCCACTAGAAATTTTAGTGAAACTTATCTTGTGAGATATATTCACACATTTTTGCTAAAGATTTAAGGCATAAATCCCGCCTCGTCAACATATCTCACACTCAGGGACCTAAATTCTTCGCGTGTCATTGCATGAAGAAACAACTAACACAAACTAAATAGTATTCGCAGGAAAACTGAGTGGCATAGGAAGAGCAGTTCCAAGACCATCAAAAGCCGGGCATCAGAGAGCATGTTAGGTACATCTCTCGTTTCCCAGATGGTTTGGGCTTTAAGCCATCAACCACTTTGCAAACTGCTCGTTCTAGTATGGACATCTCTCGACGGATGAACTGGTCGTGTGCTATAAGAGGGAATTTCTGAGACAGCCTAGTGGCCTAACCTCTGAATAAGGAAAATGCAGAATTTTTTGAGAATGTACTATGGAGATAACCGCAGAATAGACCGAATATTACATCTTTAGTTACTGATCCGAAACAAGAAACTCATAAGCTTGAAGGTCGGAACAGCATACGACATCTGAGCACCAAGAAAAACATGGCACAGAAACAGAAATACTCAGGGCAAGCAGAACCCACAGCAACGCTATCAACAGAGACCTCCATGATGTGGCGAATCACAATGGCAAGAGCTGAGAAATTCAAGCACCAACGACAAGAAAGAGAGAGCTAGAGAACAAGAGTACCTCTTCAGGTTTTACAGTGCTAGGAGGGACGAAGTCCTCAAAGCCCAGGTCATCGCGGTGCTTATGTTGACGATGCCTGCTCCTGCTTTTGCTCGCCATTCTAGCAAGATGGAGGGTCTGGTGGGGCTCAATCTCCCAGAGACAAGCACACAGCTTCCGGGCAGAGAGTGATGATGAGTTCGGAGGGTCCGTGAGGAATTCTTGGACGGAGTGATTCTGAGGTTGAGAGGGAGAGAGCTCAAGCCTCCATGTGGGCGGTGGCGTGCTAGGGCCTCCTCTTTTTCCCAAGGCGGCACCTTGTTTCCACTTTTTCACCGCCAGCCCCTGCTCTTTTCCCTCTCTCTCCACGCTTTTCCCTCTGCTTTCCATCTGAAAGCTGCTTTCTTTACCTCCCCTCGCTCTCTGTCTCTCTCTCTCTCTCAAATTGGTAATTCGAAGGGACTACTTCTGCAACCCATCTCTGCTCGTCTTGCAAGCTCTCAGCTCGCACGAGGGACACGCCCACTCTTCTTCAATAATCCATAGGATCGCCCTCTCTCTCTCCCCCCCTTGCCGTAAGGAGTCAACGACAAAGACAGAGTGGTGTTTAGTTTTTGCCTCGCTGCTGCAGTTATCAGACATTAGCCAAAAAGAAAGTTCTCTTGTTCCCAGAGACAAAATTGAGATTTGGATGACTGTGTCAAGTCCACGTGTAATCCATACCATTAATATTTGCTTAGGTGCTAAGTTTCAACTCCAGAATCAATTGATCAATCACACAACATCGCCACCCGTGGCCGGACGCTGCTTGCTGCCGCCGCCGTCGATCGCTGGTCACCCTCCATCGCCAACTGCTCACCATTAAAAATTTTATTAATAATATTTTTAAAATATAAATTTTCAATTGTTAACAAACGAATTTTTTTAATCAAAATTTAATTTGAAATAGAATTAAAAAAAATCAATTTCTATTTTTGAGAATAATTAAATAAGAATAATGTCTGATTCAGAAGTTAATAAGTTTGTCAAAAATATTAGCATACAGGAGATTTAGCCATTACAAGAATCAGGTGAGCCCTGCTGCACCACCGAACAGAGTTTCGCGTTCTTTAGCATCTCTTCGTAAAAGAGCTGTAAAACACGTCAAGTCACAAGCTCACGACAATCAGGCAAAATCCAATGTCCCATTCACCCCCCCGCCCCGCTGTCAAAGTAAAGGGTAAGGACGACCTTTGTTGGCGTCATCCGGCAAAACTTGAAGGGAAGTACGAGTGAAAACATTTCGGTGGTGTAAGGTATCAAATCAGCAGTCTAAGAAAAAGGACAGACTTTCTTGATTCTTTCATGCTATGCTAGGCCTCCTACATGGTAGGCTGACAGCTAACTCTAGTAACAGTCAAGGTTGCAGTTCCTTCTGCAATGATTACTCCAATATCTCTTTCTTCACTTGGGAGCGACTTAAAAGCAGCACCTTTGCTTTAGCAGGACTGACATTCGGTGACCAAGTTCAACAATAAGTATGTGACCAATGCTCATAATTCTTTGAGAAAACAACCAATGCCTAGTCCGAAACCCTAGCGACATTCACGTGACAACGAGTCGTGCATGCCCTCAGTGTGGACCGTCTATGTCCGATAAAGGATCTATACGAAGGGGAGAGACACACAAAAAACAAGAACAAAAACAAAAGCTGAGCTGAGCTGATGGCATTAGGCTTCGTATATAGCCTCTGTCCAAGGTTGTCTCACTGTCACCTGGTGGCCAATCACAAAATCATGGAAGCCACTAAAGTAATGTCGAGGCTCGTGAGGAAGTAGCAAGCAAGAACATGCTTTTTCCAGGACCACCAGTGGGTTCAATCTCGAAGGCACCAAGCTCATGAGCGTTGTTGTGGTCCTAGGATTACACTTGTATCGATTTCGACCGCATCCTCTGCTCTCCCACTCTTTTGATTATTGTTAAAAAAATTCCGCTTAGTACCTCGCATAATCTCCCTGGATATCAAATCAGAAAAGAACATAAATGCGACCATCGCTTGCTTCTCTGGGAAAAGTCATAGGATTGAATTCTTATCCGATCCGTCAATGGGGATATAGTTTCTTTTTTTGCAAATTTGACTTAGCCAGATTAAATTGAGAATTATAGATGCGGCACGAATCGGATCCCATATGTGGGGATATATTTTTGGACCGGGTTGAGCTCCGATTTTAAAATTTCCAGGGCCCGTGATTAGGGCATCCTTAATTGTAGGCCCATGCAAGAAAATAGGTCGGCTACCCGACCGTGAGATACGAGACAGGAAGGAATGATTCAACATTTCCGGGTGAGTCAGCAGGAAATTCAAAACTTCCGCCGTTGTAGCAGTGGCCGAGCAAGATCAATTGAACTATGGAGTGTCAAGCCAAGAGCAAATTTACTTTACCGAGGAAAGCAAATCGAAAAGGACAAATTTGCTTTTGATTTTCTTGCCGATGACAATTATATCGGCATGTCACGAGATACATACGCGCGACACAGGAGAAGCGCCCGGCAGACGTCGTGGCCTGCCATCAACAGACGGAGTCATGGAGCGAAGCAATGTCTTGTCGAGCCATCTTCATGGATGATCGAAACTGTCTTCGTTGTCTCCATTATTCAATTCTGTTTCAGGCTTCAGCTATCCGATGTTTCCTAAAAAGTAAAAGCGGTGTCAGGAGCAAACAAGCTTGAATATACTTCCCCTGTTCTGCTCGAGACTGCTTTGTTTGATCTTCTTTTGAGGACCAGAGGGAAGGTCCTGGAAGTTTTGGTTAGTGTGCGAATTAGCTGGTATAAGTAGATGCCAGATCAATAACACGGTACTTCACACTCAAAAACCAGTCGAGACTCGCCAATTTGTGGCACTTATTCATTAATTCTAAGTCTATGATTGTTTATTCATGCCAGTGCTACTAGTTCGAATCCTATAATATAACCCAGAATAAGTCGTACATAGGATAACCTCGCCTGATGAGTATCTGGTACCGATATGTTCTCAAATGTCAGAGATTTGATTCGAGATCACTCGACCTCGCACTTCTTCTAGCATGATCTCAAACTTTTGTGTAAGATTCTGTTATTGGCTGTTTAACAGGATCATCAAATTCAAGCTGAGTTCAGCAAAACCTATTCAGCGATATGTCAGAAAGATTTAGAAAGATTTTTAGCAGACGAGGAAAGAGCTGCTCTGGCAGGAACATATTTGAGTACCAAAAGCCGAAAAGCATTTGGATATTAGGCAGAATGTGTCAAATGATACGGCTTGATACTGACTTCTAACTATACTGTCCCTAGAAATTCCTGATATCAAGCAGAATATGTCCTAGGATGTATGGCTGACATTGATTTCGGACTATTCTATAACGACTTGATGTCATGGTCGAGGGATTTAATCACATCGTAGCTTTAGAGAATGTCCACTAACTCGAAATACAGCATTGAGTGGAAGCATTCCCTTGCGTTGGCCCTTTGCTTCAACAATACGCTCTCCATGTTGGTAGGAAGTAGGATGCAAGTTCATTCATGCTCGATCGCAAGCAAATACCGATTCCCTTTACCAAGAATACCGTGCAGCTGCCAAAGAAAACATGCCAGGACATAGCATTTTCGACATTCTCTCGAGAAATATTAGAGTCTGCCGCTAAAATAGGTCGCAAAATTCGGAGAGAGTTGACTCCACATGCTCATCAGTATGGGGAGAATCATCAGAACCGGTATTAGTCATGCCAGAGTTCCTTCCATCACCTGAACTTGAACGAGCACAACAGACAAAAATCGCAACAGCGTAATATGCACATCTGTCATGGCGGTAACTTCAAACTGATGATTGTGGTAGAAGTGATGAGCGAAGAACGAGTGCAAAAACGATTTTTCCGCATCTCTCGTGATTGATTAAGCACGTCCATTTAGCAATGTAGGACATTTCTACAGCTAAAGAAGGCGCACGCCAAGACTCCTCAGTGATTTGTGGACATGAAAACAAGAATCATTGATGATAAACAACACTAAAGAAGCAAAGAATGGAGCACAATTCGACAGATGCTTGGAGTTCATTCCTGGTGAACCTTTTAAAGAACTACAAGCCACTTCCAAACGGTAGATTAATGAAGCAGAAAAATGTAATTTCTCTGTAAAACTCCAAGCATCCAACACTGAACATACTCTGGTCTCATAGTATGTGGAAGAAAAGGAGTACTTACGCATGAGATCTCCGTGCATAACACAAGGAGATCATGTATTGTCGTTCACAGGATCAGAAAGGCAAAGCTTTCACTTCGCTCTCTGAATTCACTTTGCTCTCTGAACTCTAGTATCCGCAGGAGGCCGCCTTGATGTGAAGGTTTTCTATGTATACCAAGTAGCAGACTGTCACCCGTGATTCCTTCAAGAGTCCAAGAACTTACAGGCTTACTTTATTTGCTTGTTAACAAGAAGAACGGGATTAAGACGCGTATAAATAGCGAAAAATGAATGACTAACTTCCCATTTAACGAGGCATGCCATCCAGAATGTATGTGCTCTTTTCAATCTAGAATTACTTTCTTTAATGACGGCTTCACTCTTCCTATGGTCGTCTGTAAAGATTTTGTGAATTTACTAGGTTCTAACATCAGAACAGCATTACCTTACCAAAAAAAAAAAAACATCAGAACAGCATTCTTACCCAAAAAAAAAAAAACATCAGAACAGCATGACACCTATCTATCTTATGATATGCTATTGATCATGAAGACCTTACAAGCATGGTTTCTTCTGAAAGATGCCACTGACTAGCCTTTTATGTACATCTGTGTAACAAATAGGGTTGCAAGTCATAGCTCTTTTGCGCATCCAATCGAAGAAATGAATTTGCTTTCAGGAGGACAGAAGCATATAATGTAACAGATATTGAACCTCTGAATGCAAGAGGAGTCAAACGTTACTGTGGTCAATTTTCCAGAAGAAATGGTAAAAAAACAATGTGGTGCCGACTGCAAGGTGATTAGGTTCTGTATATTTTTGCCAGACAGATCACGGGATGACACAGCCGGTTTCGGGTCAAGGGATCCAAATAAAAGCAGAAGTCAAAGTGCATCTCCTACAATGCGGGTCTCTCTAGAAATTCTGGCTTGTTAGCAGTACCACTTTGTGACGAGCCCTCAAGATCATAATAAACCTGCAGAGAATCAGTAACTGTTGCAATCAAGTCACTAAGGTAAAGAGATAACCCAACTCACGGTCATTCTTCACTTGGAAACAGAAGAAACAAGCCGTAAATGTAATAGCTCAGGCAATATTATCTACCTCAAGGCCTCCAACTGCCCTCACATCATGGAGTCCATACAGCTTGGTCAACGGCAATTCCCTGTACTTCTTCACATGGCGATAGTAGTTTGGAAGCATTTCCAACAGTGCCTTTATTACAAGAATGCAAGATGTAAGTAATTCAATGCTTGCCGGAATGCCAAGAACGTAAGAAAGAGCAACACCATCAAGCAGAGTGACCAAATGGTAAGAAGAAGGAAACTCGAAGAGTTGCCCGAAAACAGCTGGACAATAATCTTTTCGGTCAAACCCGATAGCCTCCACTGTGGAAGAGGATTGAATTCCCGCTTCGAGTATCGGATCATGCTTCATTTGACGGGTCTAAGATGAATCAAAGAAAGTTCCATACGCAGTACTATGTGCTGTCCCTCAAAGTAGGCAGAAACACGTCTGAGTAGTGAGTACCCATACTACCCGAGAAAGATTTGCTGTTTGCCAAGTTCTACAACTAGTTGAACAATCATGCGCATCATATCAAGAACTAAGATTTGGCAATTTGAATCCCTCAGCGGTAAGCCAAATCATAACATCTCAAAGAAGACCATAAGTCTGGCGACAAGCGCGACTCAATGGAACAGCAGCTAGCCGGTTTTTGGCGTTTCGCGGGAACAATCTGCATGAAGACTGGCTTTTGCGACTCTAAGAATGTCGTTGTCCAGCACTGATTGCTGCGTTGTCCAGCACTGATTGCTGAAAACTACGTTCTCTTTGAGCTTGAAATTAACAAACAAAAATTTAAACATCTTCTGTTTGTCGTCAGAGCACACAAAAGTGATTAAATTTGTAAGCCACAAAGCCTTGTAGTCCCTGCATGAATTTAAAGAAGGTCTCTCTCAAATTGATGAACGCTTATCTTGCTTGGAAACAAAATGGCTACAAGGAAGAAATGTAGCAGTTTCCGTTGATGGCACCGACTTTAAAACTTAAATTAAGAAGGTTGGAATTAAGATCTTTGTTTTTCGGATGATCATTAACATCTTCGTTTACGCTAAAAAAAAAAAAAAGTTATGTACAGTAACCATAGATGAGAATTTAGACAAATTACTTTACTAAGATAAACCCTTGTCACAAAAGATACACATAAAAAAAAAAAGGATAATATCACGGAAAACCTTAAATAGGTATATTTATGACAAATTTACCTCAAACTGATATAACTATGATAAATTTACCCTTCGTTAGTTTTCGTTAAATTAAATTGTCAAATTACTAAGTTAAATGGCACGTGACAGTTTATGAGTATATCAGTTTAGGATTTCTACTCTATGTTTGTCACAAGTATATCGATTTGATATTTTTCGTAGTATTAAATCAATTTAATGAACGATAAATTTATCACAGTTATACCAGTTTGAAATTTTTCTTGATCAAAAAATTAGTTTAAGGTTAAATTATCATAGATGTACTAATTTATGATTTTTAATGATAAAAAAAATAATTTGAGATAAATTTATTATAAATATATCATTTTGAAATTTTTTGTGATTAAAAAAATAATTTAAAATAAATTTATTATAAATATATTAATTTGAGATTTTTTTGTGACATCAATTTCATCTGACTCCTCCTTAAATGATAATTACGTTCTGACCAAAAAAAGAAATTAATAATAATCACGTTAAACTTCGTTTTATCATATTTATTACAGGCCTTGTCACTTCAATTATTTTTAATTCGGAGAAGACCCGACAACCGTGCACGGTGGCAGCAGAAAGAAAGTTTTGAGTAGACTTGTCCTCGTTTATTGTTTCCAGAAATTGAAATTGTGCTGGACCCAAGAATTCTAGTTCTCGAACCCATAAACTTCTGTCGGATTCTCCCGGATACGCACTCAATTGAGTCACTTTCTCGCAATAAAATTCCGAAAGAGTAAAATAATATTTTCCAATGTTTAATTTTGTTAAGGAGTACGTCACGACACAGAGTTTTCATCGTTCGAACGAGGAATTCTCTCTTTCATTAACCCATATTAAGACACTTAATAGCATCAGAAAAGCATATATTGAAACTGATCCATCTTCATCCCCGTTTTCATCTTTCCGACGGTATGGGTTTACCAGGGTTTCGAGCACAAACGGACTCGTTGTCCGGTATGGCTGGCGACGAACCGAGCTCTTCCCTATATAAGCAAGGCATTTTCTGACCGTTATCGAGCAGATGCAGTAAAACTGATGATGCGTACAAGTTAGATGACTCGAGGAATCAGGTTCCTATTCTGGAATTTCAAGCTTTTTCGGATGCCATTCCAAGATCGATCCTTTGCACTCGAATATGATCTAGTACCCAGATTGAAGCTCCGGCATTTGGCTCGTACGATTCTTCTTCTTTTTCATACGAGAAACAAAAAAACCCTTTATCACCACAAACATGACTCTAAAGTAGTCCCACTCCCATCACAAATGGGGATAAACTGTCGGTATAAATCCAGAAACTAGTACAGACAATGCTCATATTTACTCCCATTTTCTTAATGCAAAGAATGGTATCTGCTTCCATTGCTGCTACAATCCCTCTATAGACTTTGTTATCCCACTTGACCATATAACTTGAGTTAATTGCAAACAAACACAAGGACCATGAAGTGCTGCTCCGACAAAAGCGACCATCGAATAGAACAAAAAAAAAAAAAACACATTAGGGAGCAATTTCAAGCCTGGGCTCGAACGAAAAACCAGTGAAAAGCTGAAGAGGGAACCTCTTCGTCACAGGGCACTTTGGAGACCACTTCCAGTGGTTTTGGTTCATATCAAAAACAAGAAGCAGCGAGGACCCGTAGCTCTGGATGTATATCAGATCATCCATACCGCTGCTGGCAAAAACATCATCAAGTTCCCCAAATCCTTGAAAGAACCTATGAGGCATGCGCGCGATCTCTAGCCACTCCCTCCCTTTTAACATCCAGATGCCAATCCCCTTAATTATGTCAGGCCGATCTTGTTTACCAATGCCTCCCACCATAACCAGGTTCTCCTTCAGATTCATGAGACGGCCACAGGTAAGGGGGCAAGGTACTGGAATAGAGTTTCTGATCAACAAACCATGGGAAGATCGGCCTGAGAGATCATATGGTACTATGCCATGACGGTTTTCCGGTGCACCACAACCTGTCGAGTAAATCAAGAAGTACAAAATGCCATCACAAATCACACTCTCGTCTCCAGCCCTCCAACCAGTGAAAACCTCAGTAGATGAGGTGGCCCACATCCTAGTCTCGGAATCATATAGATGAATTGAAAGATCCCACTGGACAAAATTCCCAGGGACTTGCTTTGATTTCACAATAGAGATCTGATAACCATTGGAAACTCTGCTGGTCGACATTGCCAGGGCACTATAATCAGAAAATTTCAAACCCGGGGGCTCTGCTAGCTTCCTCGAACGTCTAGAGATTGGGTTGCAGACGTATAATTCACTTCTACTGTCATTGTCCATGAAGGAAACCAACCCACATGAAGAAGCTTTGAACCAATTGGATGTTTCAATGCAAGGCAGGCCAACATTGTACCACTTCCTAAGGGTTGGATCATAGGCGTACCCACCAGGCTCATCAGAACTCGTAAACATGAAATACCATGGTTTCTGAGACGGTACCTGTGCCAGGTTCCATAAGAACCTTCTTGAGCTAACTAATTCATGCCATCTTTTACAGACAGAACCTGCTCTGAAGATGCTTGCAACAGGGAGACAAGCCAAGATTCGTTCCAAGAGATCATCCGGCAAGATCAAATCCAAAGAGAATACCGAAGCTGCTTGATTGCCTTCATCACTAAGCTCAGAGAACGAATCAAACTCATCTATGTCTCTAGCAGTGTCGTCATTGCAGTGACTAACCCAAGATGTTTCTCCATCCGTCATCTCAAACTATGAGTAAAAGGCCTGATAATAATAAAATTTGTTAAACCTAGCTAAATGAAAGAAAAAGTGCTGCAAAGAAAACTGAAGAGAAGATCAGACAAGTTACTAGTTGCGAAAATCTTTTGGAGAGGGTAAAAACAGATTAGTTTGAATGCAAAGATTAGTCAAAAACATATAAAAAAAAGTCTAGGTACATAAAGATATGATAAGCCCTTAGTATCCTCCAAAGAAAAGGTCATCTCCACAAGCGATCAAAGAAAAACACAAGAAAGTCCTCACCAATGTCAGAATTTACCATAAATCATCAAAACTCAGAAAGCACCATTCCAGTAATTTGCATTCCCACGAAGAAAAATCAAATCAAATCAAATCTGAATTATTCTATAGGTTGCTTCAGTCGACTCGATCAAGTTGCAGAACATCCGAAGCACAATGTCCATAAACTCAAGAACTTGCCCCCCATGAAAAGAAGCCGCATTCATGTACAAATAGATGCAAAGCCAGAAACATAAATTACTCCATTCATCATCATCATCGCAACAGGGCCAGCACAAAACAACATAAAAAAGTTAACTCTCTAGCTGGATTTCACAGAGTCGTGGCTAGCAACCAAACCAAGTAATATTAAGGCACCCCAAACCCAAACAGAGCCAAAGCAATTTGAGCTAACCTATGATGAAAAAAGGAGAAAAAAACTAGTAAATACCAATCACATTCAAAGCCCCACCCTTCAGTACCAAACCAAGCAATATTTGGGCACCCGAAACAGAGGCAAATCGATTTGAGCTAAACTATACTGAAAAATTTAGAAGAAAAAAAAAGGACTGGGTAATACCAATCACGCTCAAAGCCCCACCCACCAGTACCAAGAAATGACACATCCTAGCTGAACCCACCTCACGGGTTGAAACCACGACCGGATCAACGAAGCATGGAGAAGAAAGAATCGCAAAAAGAAGGAAAAGGAAATAGGTCCGTTAGATCGAGAGACGAAAAGCACCTGGTTGAGAGCCTTTCCAGAGTCGGAGGCTAAATGGGTGAAGGCAGATTCAGGCGAAAGTTTCAAGATTTGCGACAGAGAGGATCGATATCGATGGCGAAGAATCCGAAAAGGAGCTATTTTGACGGCGTATACGAAACGGCTGAACCATAGAAGTCTATATTATAACAAGACGCACACCAACAAGAGAAAGAAAAATCGAAACCGACCATGTGCGATATAGATTCCGAAAAAGGATGAAACGGGATTGCTCCAGATTTGGTAAATAACCACGCCTGGGCAACCCACCGCCACAGAGGGAGGGAAAGAGGAAGGTGGAAGATTGGATTCACATGAGTGTTTTTGGAGGTGTCAATTCTTTAATGAAGAGGAACGAAATCAGATAAGGCTGTTCTTCCAGTAGGCTGCTTTGTAGTTGTGGAGAGAGAGGGGGTTTTTTTTTTCTGGCGTGGGGACAAGGAGACCGCCGTTTAGAGAGAGAAAGATGGAGGCGCGTGCACCCACGCAGGCCGTCACTGACGCTGTGTCTCCGCCACTGCTGTGAGTTGGAGGGTAGAGAGAGAGAGACGAGGGGCAAGGAAGAATGGAGACTGACAGAGCGAGGGAAATTGGGATTTTATGGTTGAAAAGAAGACATCGTTAGTGTAATGAAATGCTCTATTCTAAAGGAGATCAGCCGTTCATTTCGCATCCGGAGCAAATCTCTGAGCGGCTCGTGTCGCGACTGCAGCGATTGCTCATGGTTATTAGCATTTTAGTGGAGCTACGACCTCCGAACTTAGATTGAAAATCGGAAAGGAAGGAAAAAAAAAAAAATTAGTCGCGACAGATCGGACCATCCGGCATTGGACATGGAACTTTTGCTATGACAGCTCAAAAGGGTTCATTAGCGCCGATCATGTCTCCTGTCCCTTAACATGTAAAAAAGTAAAAGAGCAGATATCAGTACATGTAATTAACTCGGAGTTAATAGTTGTGGAAAAAAGATAATGATAACTGGTAAATACCCTCTTCATCGTATCTTCGATTTAGAAAATTCATTTTTTTTTCCTAATGAAAAAATTTGTCATGATTGCTTTGTAAACAATGCATGGGAGCTAGGTAAATTTGTACATCCATACCATAATGTGAAGCTTGCCAGTAAAAGTAAGGCCTTTTTTTTTTCTTATTTCCACCATGCGTACAGAGCACAAAAGTCATCCCTTTGATAAAGGAGAGGAAAAAACAAAAAGAAGGAGAAATCAAACAAAATTGTTGGGAATTTTGGGCACAATGAACAGGAAATTTCGTAATGCCATCTTACTCATCAATCTCCATTTTTGACTTTCATATGCTCTACTCTTTCTTTTTCTTCTTTTCTTCCTTTGGTATCACCAGTGCCCACTCATTTTTCAATTTGCAAGAAAGGTTAAACCCCGAGCTGGTCTCTCGGGATTTATTTTTTTTTTTACCAAAGCCAAGCGTGTAATTAAGGGGGGAGAAATTTTATTTTTTTATTTTTTGAAAAGGGTCTCTCCTCTTGTTGCACCGAATTTGGCAATTGGGATGATACACAATTTGTTAATCATGTTCAAAATGATTATTCCCCAAAAGGTTCTTTAGGCTAATGCTCTTGTGTTGGTGGAGATTTCCTAGGTGTCTCCAACATATGTTTATATATATAGTGCAACCAAGGAATGGCATTGATCACCTAAAATCAATTTGGCATCCAAGTGTTTGTACTTTGTAGCGAAAGAGAAGAGAGAAGAGGGGGCGTTCTCTAGTGGTGGCTCCACTATGAAACTCTCTTTCCAACCAAGCCACCTTAGCCTTTAAAGGCGCCACATTAAGTCATGTCTCACTTCCAATACTTTATTTCTGATCCCACCCAACCCCCCCTTTGAATATGCTGATCTCGTTAAAGGGTAAAAAGCTCAACCAGGTTTGCAATTCCAGCTCCATTTACTTCGCAGAGAATGGATGGTTTGATTTTTTTTTTCCCTTTCAAACGATCGCGTCATCACGTAGAACAATTAGTCCGTGAAAAATACTTTCGTCGGATAATTTATGCATAAATATTTTCATGAATGGCGAACACATTTTGTTCGTTAGTTATTTTAAGCAATGCAGGGCATCGTTTTTTTATAAAAAAAATTTTGTGAATTAATTATTATTATTTTTACGTCCATGTACAGCAATATCGCAATGGCCACAGCCCCCCATCTAACCCAACATCGAAAGTGATGTTCTTCAACCTTTTCGTGCTTGTTTATTCCATTTGTTAATTATTCCGTGACAATGATATTGACAATTACGTGGATCTTTCGGGCCACTGAGGACGGATCTGGATCGTCTAAACTTTCCTTAAAAGGTTAGGCACCTAGCTTTGCAATCTGGGCCGTCCATTTTTTGACGGACGGCCCAGATCTCTAAATTTTAAGGGGTAATTTTTTGAATTATATATATATATATATATATATATTTAGTTATAATGCGAGACATCTATTTATAACACGAACGGTCCAGATTGTAAAGTTATTGTCTAAACTTCTAAGGAAATGTTAGAACTAAGGGCGGCCTTTGGTCGGGCGCTTTTTCTTGGGATTAAAAGATTATTAATCGATGTCAAAGAAAAAAAAATCACCAAAACAAATATTGCCGGAATCTACTAATCATCCTCGCATAGAGTAAGAACGATTAATAATAATCTCCGAAATGACCAGACACGTTTTTGCTCTTGTATAGTTTTCGCAACTCCGGAAACTTTCAATGCCCTAAAAATGTTTGCATTTGCCCAATCGTGCTCTACTGGTGGATTCGTACCTCATCGAGAACATAGCACCGGATTCCGCCCATGTTCAATCTCGACCAACAAGTTACTTTCTTGCGGAGAAACCAAACTTGAACATCACGTATATTCGAATGGCCACGAATAACCCAATAGATCTTTGGTTTCGCGAGTAAAGTAAGGGGGTGATCGATTTTCTGTCCGGCCCAATCCCAAACAAAAATCGATAACTAGACTGATCGGACGGTCTGATGGAACCGATGAATTATTAGCAGAAACGAGCCACACGAACTTTAATTTTAATATTTTTTTATTAAAATTTAGGTTTGCATTTAGAAATTTAAAAAAAATGGTAAATTATTAGGTTTGCATTTAATAAATTAAAAATAATAGGTCGGATTCCCTCCTTAACCAAACCGTAAATCACCGGTTCTAATTTTTGGCAATTACGGTTCGATTATGTCCGAGTGATTTCCGATTAAATCGATCCATGTTGCCCACTCCTAACCAAAGCCATGGATTGAATCGAAGCTAGAGATATACCTTTCTTTCAATGTGGGAAACATGTGATTGCTGATTAGGAGAATCATGCATAGGAATTTGCTTGAACATTAAAAAATAAGCATGCATACATACATACATATATATATATATACGAGACCAACATACCCTTTTTATTTTGTCTTTTTTTTTTAAATTCTTCCCATTCCCTGCTGGGTCATTCGATTTAGGTGCACCACACATGATGTGTCGAGCAAAGTAAAGAGAGAAAAATGAAATTGAAAATGCAAAGTGCTCCTCCACATACGATTTGGCACACATATGCCTCCATTCATAATCTTTTGACATGTCATTGCGGACTAATTTATTCCTGAGTCAATCAATTCTGACGTGGGGTGCGTTCGATCGCCTGAATTCTTTTCCTTATTCAATTTTTACTGTCGTCGTCTTCTAGCCCAGAGGATGCGAAAAGAAAAATGGAAGAAAAAAGCAATAACACGAGGTAAAAAATAAAAACATCACGCTTCGCATCAGACAAAGCAACAGCCTTAATTACTACTTCAGTACGAAGCATGCAGAAATTTATTTTTTTAAAAAAAATTGAAAAAGAGAAGGCTAAAAACCAAAAGCAATCAGTGAAGAAGCACAGCAAGTATATTGCATGGCGTCTCCTCACACGTGTATGTTATTATCTCTTTTCTTGCATTATTATTTTATTTTCTAGTCGAATTTCACTAGTAAATTAACATGTCAGGTAGAAGCATACTAATAGCATGCGCTAACCTCGACGGAGAAAATATACAATAAATAAATAAATGAATAACAAATGAAAGCAAGCAAGGGAGTCATGCCTCATTCATCAATTTTAATCGGAAATCTCTGATATGTATGTTGATCGTTCTACGTGACATAATATGAGCTAATGAAGATAATTTTTAGAATATATTTTTTTTTCATTTCGTTTACGTTTTGCCAACAGGCTACCGGTCACAAAGCGATGTCCGACCTCACCTGGGCAAGTGCAAGGGTCGGCTAGGGTGTCTTGACCTGGGCGAACACCAACGAGGGCCCCCTTCGCCATATTTGCAGGCCTCGCCCGAGTGATGCCCGATGAGGCCACCTTGGCAAGGGCGAGAGTTGCCTCACCAGATCTAAAGCCCTCCCTGAGGCTCGCCCTCGCCAAAGCGAGATCAACCCTCGCTTGTGGCATTTGCTTGACAATCGATCTTTGGCAAAAAAGAAAAGGAAAGGGAAATGAAAGAAAAATATTAAAAATTATAAAAAAATTTATTAAAAATTTCACAACAACGGCAATATCACGTAATACACATATCACGTAATACGGTTAGTGTCCACGTAATTGATTTCCGGTAAAAAATGAACGAATGTCTGCACCGACAAATCGTCAATGTTGAGGAGGAAATTGGCATATGTGCTGGTTAGAACTTGGATAGTAGATTTCTCTCTCCAAAAACAAAGAAAGTGACGAGTAAATGAAGCAAGAGAAAGAACAATAACTAAAGGAAGCTGTAGCTCTACTGTTTGTGTGAATGCAGCTAGGGATTGAATGCAAGTTCAATCGTTGCTCCGGGAAGGACAGCTTGTCATCGTCAATCAGTTCAATCCATCTCTTACAAGAACGTGGAATCATTGCTCAGTTAATTAGCGCAATGCCGACATCTTTTCGGTTCTATGGAGTTTTCAGCTTCTTCGAGAAAATTATTGTTCGTGCCTCTGCTCCTCCGGAGCCTCGTAGGTCGGTACATAGGCGGCCTCCGTGTGTTCCTATTCGTGCGTAGACACCTCGAGCACGGTTGAATTTCAGCTCCCGCGACTTCTTTAACCTTGTTTTGGTTCAAGGTAGGAGCGATTGGTTTAGCTGGATGGATTGGCAAGTAGGGTCATCCGTGTTGGAGAGTTTTGCCGTTTAAGGAGACGACGAAGGGGAGCTTCCGATAGAGCTCGCCGACCTGGTTTCGTGATGTTTTTCGAGCCGTGAATGTGTTGAAAACCTCGCCGGTATAGCTTCTTCCGAGACGCGGCGCTATTCGCACCCCCGTTTAGGTTTGCCTTGTCCGTAACTCCTATCACATGAATTGATTATCGGGAGAAGATAGGTGAACGGCATTTGGCATGAGAAAATCAAATCTGAATGAGCTGCTGTGGGGAGAAAGAAAGCTAACAATTTAACCTCGGCTCCAACGGGCGGCTGCATTCAAGCGATATCAACCCCAAAAAGACAATGAACACAACGCTAGAACTTCTAACTTAGAAGTAGCAACAGCACCCACAAATTTTACACGTGAAAAATCCATTACGAGAAAAATTACCAACCGCTTAGGAAATTCCCACTTATCGCCAAAAATTAGTAGGAGAATAAATGGCCATGTTAGTTAGAGGCTCAACACGTCAACAGTATGCCAAAATATCATCACCACTAACACAATGAGCTGAGAAAAATCAAACCACTGCCATAGAAAATGAGAGACGGTTCGAAGAAAGATTTCAACGATTAGAACACTCACCGAACAACATAGCAAATTCCGACAAATCTTCACAAACGAATCTTCCAAGAAGTTGGCTGCCTCTTCTCCGGGAAAATTATCTCAGTCGTAAACATATTGCGCGTTCATCGATTCGGTCTTAAACGTTTTAATTTTGTTAATTGAAACCTAAATATTTTCACATTTTGTTAATTGAGTCTATCTGGTCAATTTAGGCATACAATAGCCAACGTTGACATCAATCATACTACGTGGCATGACTGACGCTTGACGTGAAATTTTTTGAAAATTATATAATATCTTTTCGATTTTTTTCTAGTATTTTTTTTTTCAGCTTTCCTTTTTCTTTTCTATATATATACATGTCTGAGGTTGGCTAGAGCCGGCATTGGGTTGCCTACTCTTGGGCAAGGGCGGTGAAGCCCTCGCTAGCCATGGGCGAGGTGTCATAAACCCTCATCTAGGCCATCACCGGCTATAGTGAGGGCTTGCGAGCCCTAGCCAAACTAACAAGGGGTGCTACCCTTAGCTAGTGGTCGGCGGAGCCACTGCCCTTTTGAACCAAAAAAGAAAGGAAATAAAGGAAAAGAAAAAATTTAAAATTTAAAGTATTATCATATATTGCCTATGTTAATGTTGGTTGTGCCATGTAAGATGACTTATGTCCATGTCAAGAATTTTTGGTCAAAATTAGCTAGATAGACTCAATTGGTAAAATGTGAAAATATGTAAAACTCAACTTCAAACCGTCGGTCTCGTTCCTTTTTTTTTTTTTTTTTTGCTTAAGCTCTTCCACTTTTATTTCTTCTTTTATTGTTCTAATGATGATGAGCTGGGCATTATCAGGAGACCTGGCCTAACAAATCTCTCCCTTCATCTCCATCGTGCCCACTTATTTTATAAGAATCAAATTTTACCATGGGCAAGATTTTGACCACCATCTGAAATCCATTGTCATTGGTATGGAATTTCTCAAGTAATGAATTCTTTTTTTTTTTTTGATCAACGTGCTTCGTCCTTGAATGCTTTAGCACCCAGAATTTTGCTAAGGTAGATAGTTCTCGTATTGTCATGTCTCAAAACAAAATTATCTTGCTTCAAACCCAACTCTTGTATGAATGTCTTCATCCGCGAGAGTTCCTTACCTTTTTATGCCATAGCAATACGCAACATTGTTTAATACTCTTTAGTCATAAACAATACCGCACATTTTTGTAACCTACTATGGACTTTCTAGAGTCATCGTCATTTGAGTAGCCAATCAACTATTGCTTTTGATTTCCATTGATCTCGACATGCCATATACTACGGTTGTCGATAAATGAACATCACGTTAGCAATTTTCCATGGTAATTGGCTTGGAAGGGCTGCATGAGAATTTCTCGAAAGGTTTAGGACTATACCAGTAAAATTGAAAAGTTTAGGACTGAATTAACATCAATATAATATGTTAAAGACTCGTTGAGTAATTTTTCTCTAATTAGCGGGGCAAGAAAAAAAATATATGACGAGAATGATGGCTTTTAATTTTCAAACAATTAGCAAGAAGCAGGAAGAGAGAAGAGCAAGGCAAGTGACAAAAAAACAGAGGGATCATAGATGCTTGCTTGAATAGTAGTTTCAAGAGCATTCTGGCCGGCTCATTAAAATAGGTGGCTATCAGTTAAAAAGACTATGAAAATGGCCCCAACCTTTTGTTACATAACTACATCAACCGCTCGGTAAGAGCTCCAACGAATGAGCCACGTATTTGTATGTTTCCATGTGCATATATCTGTGAGTACCTGTGATATTATTGGAAACCCAAAAAA
Organism: Rhodomyrtus tomentosa; assembly: GCA_028455895.1. Classification (NCBI taxonomy): domain Eukaryota; kingdom Viridiplantae; phylum Streptophyta; class Magnoliopsida; order Myrtales; family Myrtaceae; genus Rhodomyrtus; species Rhodomyrtus tomentosa. Next base: position 33,675,653 of record JAPCWY010000008.1, on the reverse strand, counting down.
AAAAAATGAAAAAGAAAAAAGAAACACAGTGTGCGCATTAATAAACACGACATTGCGAAGTACAAGAGACATCTCGAACACGACATTAAGTGTGTTAACGTCATTGGACCTGATAATATTGACTAGAATGAACACATCTGCGCCTTTACACGATAATCCGACATTTTACAACGTAGGGCCCAATAATAATAATAATAATAAAACCCTTAGACTTTAGCATTTGTCCCAAAAATGTCCACAATTTTTTTTTCTACTAAAAAATCTCAAACTTTTAATTTTGTCCCAAATCTACCAATCTAATCCCAAAAATACCTCAAACTTTGGCATTTGTCCTAAAAATATCCACAACTTTTTTTGTCTCCTAAAAAAACTTCAACTTTTAAATTTGTTACAAATATACCAGTCAAATCATAAAAAAGAACCCTCAAAACCCATCTCGTATAATTCTCGACAACCCCGACGTCGGTCGTTGAACTTCTGTTGAAATTTCAAGTGATTCTCAACCATTGTCCAATAGTGTGGCCTTATCCTGAGCCAATAGCAACCCTCGTCATCAGCTCCTTACCCGTTGATAGTCCTCGATGCTAATCGTGTCGACCCTGAATCTGTGACAACAAGCTCCTGTCGAAATTTGTATGTGAATCTCAGATAATTCAATTATGTCTCGAAATTAGTGAATGCGTGAGACATTCTGAATTTTCGACCATTTTGAGATGCATGAATGAGAAGATATCTATTGAGGTGTTTCAGTTTTATCTCGTTCGGACCTGATCAATTCGAGTTAACTGACTAGAAAGGAAAAGACTAACGCACGACAAGTACATGAACCTAAGAACTCGAATAAGAAATGTCACTTTGACCATAAGAATTGTCGATGGAATATTTAGAGCCAATAAGGAGCGATCTAAGAACGATTAAGGAATTCATTGCTAGTGTTATACGATTGGAGCACAGGTGATTCCGCTTAACCGATGTATGATTTGTAAACCTTTTTTAAATCGAATTCTTACGATCGTGACCGTCAGAGCCAGCGATAAACCCTCACAATTGCATGACAACCAAAATCACTGTGACTTGAGTCATCCTAAGTGTAATGAGAATCACTGAGTCGATACACGTGAACGTCTGCTAAAAGCCGCCCATCAGTTTGAGATAGGCTGAAATTACAATTAACGGAAAACATACCATGAATTGGATCTCGAAATTGAAAATTGGAAATGAAAAATTCTAACATTCGAATTGAATTGGACGTCGCCTCATCGAGGGTAATTTGAATTGAAAAAATGATATTTCGGACGGCAAGTGCAAAATTACCATTTTGCTCTTCAAGTCTTGCCCTTGCCTTAAGAATGATAGAAATACAATGTAGTCATTTGATTTCCCCTTAGGGCTGCCGAAAATGAGAGGGTGACTTAGTCAATGGGAGTCAATGAGAACCAAGGCATTGATTAGATGAATACAAGTGGCACATTGGGATAGGATGGCATTAAATGTTTGTCTAATCTCCCTTACCTACCATTCTATCTCTCCTTGACTTGGGGACCAAGGAAAAAAATTAAGAAGACCTCTCTATTCATTTTTGCTCAGCCAATTTCCCTCTCTCTCCCAATCTCACGCTCTCTCTCTTCCTCTCTTCCTTTCTTCCACCCGACCAGCTTCTGTCCTCGCCGTTCGTCCGCCACGACGCCGACTTTCAGCCACCATTCGACCCAACTCCGACCACTACAACATTTCTTGATGTCTTGCCTATAACCTCCAAGTGACCGTTTGTCAATTCGATGCTCTGTTTGACCCGTGGAGCCACCGAAACCTGCTTAGGTCAAAATCGGGGCGAACCAGGCCATGAGCTCCTTTAGACCTGTTTAGAAAGCTTATCTTGCTTCCAAATCAAACTTAGAACTCCTTAAGACATAGTATTAAGGTTGAGTAAGTTTGGTTTGAAGTTTGATTGATGATAGATGGGTTTTAATTGTTGAATTTGGATGACTTTCTAAGGGATAGAATCTATCCTCTTCGACGGGTCTGGGAACCGAGCACTTTTGAAGGCCGTAGAAGTGTCGCTTTGTCCCAAAATTTATTGGTAAGCTACCATAAGACATGATATTACATGTTAGTAAAGGATTGGTGAGTTAGATTGAAGTTCTGATGGCCGGTTTGCATGGTATTTCCTATGAACAGAATCTGTCTTGCGCCGGACAGATTAGGAACAGAGGATTGTTGCAGTTCTTGGAGGAGTTTATTGGCTAAATTATCTCGGTAAGAAGACTTCTAACCTTTTGTTAGGATATTGAGTCACTAAAGGGTGGATTTTTGGGTAGAAATTAAAGGTTCTAAAGGGATGTTTGAGGGTGGAACCGTGAGAGATCCGAGAGCTACCAAATCTCCTTTTTCTGCGCACATCGATTTTAAAACGACCCGTTCTACGTCATCCGATATGCAAATTGAGCCACGTTTTCGTTCACATGTCCATAAGATCTTGAAGTTTAAGACCATATAATTTTTTTCCTTAAAAAGTAAGTAAAAAAATTGCAATTTTCTTAAGATTGAACCTTGTCGTGAGTGGGCAAATTGTGAATTGAGGTTTTTATGACTTGTATTTGATTGAATATCATCTTTTCATGCTTAGGGAACAATGAATTAAAGCGGTGAATGCTTGATGATGTTATGTCGTGTGTGAATTTGGGCATGTGATGATTATTGGGGTTCGATTAAGGGCTTTAATGCTCGGTTGTGCAATAGGCGTCGAATGATGCTTAATGTGATGACATGCATGTGCACGATAACTGAATGACGTGCTTGAATTTGTGATCCTGATGTGCTTGAATGATGTGCCTTGAATGGCGATGGGATGAATTTGTTTGTGGATGTGGAAATGAGACTAATAAGAAGGATCACAAATGAGGTTAATTTGACCAATGTATCGCGCCGCGGGTGTTTAATCTGGATTGACCTGACGAGGTCGTGCGGCTAGAGAGTCCTACCTTGACCGAATCATCTCGAAGGCTGTAAGAATCAAGAGTTAGCTAGTGACCAAATCATCTCTAAGTCTGGACGCGAGAGTGCTCTAATCGACCGAATCATCTCGATAGCACGGAGTGTCGAGAGTCGCTATAGAGACCGAATCATCTCGCAGCGAGAGTCATGATAACTGAATCATCTCGATAAGATGTCAAGAGTCATGTGATTGATTGAATCATCTCACGGCCCAAGGAGGGCAGCCCTTGGTTGGCGTAAAGAAGATAAAAGACTGAAACATGATCGTGATGTGTTTCCGAGTCCATGTGATTGAAATGCTAGGAATTGGCTGGAGTGCCTGGAATGCCTGGAGTGCATGAAATGTTTATGATGCCTGTATGGCTTGAGAAATGCGTATTGAAAAATGAAAGTGTGAAAGACATGAGCCTGATTGCCTGATATGCCTTGTTATACCAATTGCTTGATTATCATGTGTGAAAAGTGTTTTTCAAAACTTGCATATTTTTCAAACGAGCCTGGAGGTACCGATAGTATAACTTAGGGTTAGGGTTAACTTACTGAGATTGTTATCTCACCCGTCGTGGGACCAACATTTTCAGACTCAAAGCCCTGAAGGTACCCCGAAGAAGAAGAAGAGGAAGATGAGGAAGATGAAGACGAGTCTGTCTAGTTTATGGATTTCTTTTGTGATCCTATAGTGCCTTCCTCTAAATGTAAGACGATGTGTGTTTGTTCTAAATCCTATGTCACATTAAGTTTGTTTTTATGTCTGGGGTTTTGTTTTCTCTTTCGTATGTGCTTTTCATGTCACGTTCTACGAGGTTAGCCGTTAGATCCTGGGTTATCTTATTTGTCTTGACGGCTGTGTGGGATGTTGGCGTGCCCATCGGGGCTGGGGCGTGATAATGCGGTTGCAATGTATCAAACATTCTTCTTTGAAGTAATTGGAAGTGCATTTTGATCTTTGTTGAATAATCATGAGTTCTGTTCAACTGGGGGCAAAACAATTTTTTTAAAATAATTATGGTAAATTTGGGATAAAATCAAAAATTGAAGGTTTTTTAGGAGAAAAAAAAATTGTGGATATTTTTGGGACAAAGACCAAAATTTGAGGGGGTTTTTGGGACAAAATCAAAAGTTGAAAGTTTTTTATGAGATAAAAAAAAAGTTATGAATATTTTTAGGATAAACCACAAAGTTTGAGGTTTGTTTTGAAATTAACCCTCCGACGTAGAGGGTAAACTTGAAAAAAAAAGTCGCTATAATGAAACGCGATGTCCTAATATTCTCTTCTCTTGTTGGGCATGTAGCGTGCTCGTGACGCGCGATTTTCCAATTTCCAAAATGTTGCGAAGCTAGCTGTTAGCAATAGCCTGCAAAAAAGGAAGAAGAAAAAGATTGGTTTTCTACTATCAAGCCAATGATGGCAGACTAGATATGCAAATGAATATGAGGAAATAAATCAGAAAATTTGTTTTATTTTAATTTATTGCGTAGTTTGATGAGGGCATGAAAGCTAATAAAGCATGTTTAGGTGAGGAGAGCAGTTGTGAAAATGACCCGACTGTGGCCTATGAACTAGGCGGGAACGGCTTTTAATCAACCAATCGGTCAATCAATCAGTTAATTACCTAACTAATCAGGGGCAAGTGACCAAAACAGAGGACATTGTCCAAGTACGCAATCTAGGCAACGAGGTGATTTTGGACCATTCAATTATCGAGCAGCCCATCACCAAGTGACGAGATGGAGATTTCGGGATCTTACCACGGTCCATTCCATGCAGTGAATTCGTCCAATCAATTGGTTACTCTTTACGGAGCGATCGATTGGTCAAATTGTGTGTATCGAAAGTCACATGCTTCGATGTAACTCGATTTTTATCAACCACATCATCTACCGAATCATAAACGATTCGACCCGTTTTATAATCTATGTTCTTAAAATAATTTCACATTTAACTCGAGTTAAAAATAGTCATACTCAAACCGATGTGAATGAGGGTGGGATCTGGCGAAAGCGGTAAAGATTGAAAATAAATTCATAAGCCGTAAATTTATGTACGGCATATTTTGGCTGGTGCAGTGAAGATGCAAGCCTTCCTTCAAGCATCCAACAAGTAGGACAGAACATCATCATCATCATCACAACGTGCAATGTACACAAGACCAGGCACGATGAATTCATGGATTCAAACGTTTGTAGAGAGCGTCACGGCTCACAAGCTCTGAAACAGCTCTGCTGCGAGCTCACCATTGTCAACCCTAAAGAAAGGAAGGTGAAAAGTGAAGACTGGACGCTTCTTTACGAGACCTCCCCCAAGCCCAACAGATCAAATCCCTTCTGCGACCAGACAGATAGAAGCTAGAAAGAGACAGGCGATAGTAGTCATAACAAAAAGGTAAAGTTGAGTTGAATATGACCCCGCAAAACAAGTCACAATCACCTCCGAGAGCAGGGACGAGTTCCTCCTTGTTTCGGTTTACGGACAAAATAAAATAAAATAAAATAAAAACATAAAAATGCATAAAATAATGGGGGTGTGTGTCTGTTCTGTATGCGCGGCTTGCTGCAGAATCGGCGAGAAATCTGGAGATGTCGAGGGGAGAAAAGCAAATAAAGAAAGCAGATAGATAGAGCAGAGGGGAGGGACGAGCGAGCAGGCCTGAGAGCCATGTATCAATCCCCATGCAAAGGGAAAAACGCAGGATTTTTTTTTTTTTAAACTTTATTTTCGACATCAATTCAGTCTCTGCGTCATTGTGCTTCGTGCCATCTCTCCTGTTCTTGCCCTTCTTCTCCGTTTCTTCTTAATGTCCTCGAGTTTCGAAGTGGGTGTCGCGCTGTACAAATCAAGAAGCAGATCTGCACCATTTGGTGAGTACTCGACTGGTGTTTCGACGGTGATCGGACAGGTTTCTCTTGTGAAAACATCACTTGGGCATCGTCGCCCGCTCGTTTCCATGCAAGTTTCCCCCTTTCTCTTTTCCTTTTTCCCGTTTTGGTGAGCGAATCGATGGTGCTTTGCAGGTGTCCATAAATAGCACGGTTTGGGGGCATCGGTAAAGGGTTTGCTCCAGGACCAATTTAGTTGCCCACGGGTGGTTCGGACGTAAGGACAAGTTTAAGAGTAATAGGAAATGTCATTAGTTCATTGGTCAGCAGATTTGGTTAAAAAGATGATACCCATCAGCCATCCGCCGATAGAAGTGACCATGAGCTGCAATGCTATAAAAGCAAAGCTTGGCCCAAAGATTTGATGGCTCCAGCATCTTGGGCTTTCACCATCTGTAATGTAGTCGCCAGAGCGGTTTTGATCTTTCACAGCCCAGTTTGGCCTTCTGGTGTCGCATTTCTCGGGCCAGGCCTTTTTGCATCGTTCTAAAAGAGTCGGGAGAGCTAGATCTAATCTGTAGTATGCATCAGCGCAAAGCAACGCAACAAAGACAAAACACACAGCGTTATCAGGCGACACCCTAGATGAAACAATAAGCCTGTAACAGGAAGGACAAACTTTTGCAAGAGACAGTTATTCCATACGTACGCACACATCACCACATTATCTCATCTCCCTGGAACTTATGTAAAGACTTGCCTATGGAACATTCATCAGCCACCCTCAGTTCACAGAATCCGCACATGACTTTGGCATGCGAAGATCGGGGCTTCGCCACCACTGCTCTGCACCTCGGTCTCGTCCTCTTATTCCTGGCCAATCTCCTCTCCAAATCCTTCACTCTTCCAGTCAATTCAGATATCACGTTCAACTGCTCTTTCCCTGATTCCATCAGTTTCTCCATCATCTCCCTCAGCCTCTCGTTCTCTCCCATTAGTTTCTTGTTATCGTCCATCTCCTCCACAGGCCTGCTCACATTTGAATCATCGAGACTAGGCAGTGACTGCTCAACTTGCTCAGCACCTTCATCTGAGGTATATTTTCTCGCAGCAACAACCGTCTTCTCCTCGTGATTGTCTTCTCGTTCATCCACTTCCTCTCCAACATGCGTCATCAGATCAATATTCTCCACCTTCTCTGCAATTAACTCTTTCTTCTCCCGAGCTGGAGATTCACCGTTCAACATGTTGGAGCAATTGCAGCTAAGATCAGCAGAGACGACGGCCTCGTATTCGTTTACATCTCGAGAAGTTTCCAGTGAGGGTCCTAGCATCCCCTTCTGAGCTTCCTCTGGTCGAGGCAGCAGAGGAGCTCCATCGCTATTGCCCTGTTCATGTCTCTGGTCTCGTTCCATTCCATTGGGTGCATCCTGGGAAGATTCCTCACTCTTTAGAGAGCCAGCAGATGACAAATCATCTGTTGCCGGTGCAACTAGTTGCTCGAGATGCACATTGTCAACTACTTCCAAATCTGAAGTCATTGCTTTGGGCACTTCCAGCTGCTGCACCTCAATGGTCAGTTCGACACAATTTTCTGGAGATGTAATAGCATCGCTACCTTCACTGCACATATCATGTCCATTGAGAACAGAATCTACTTTGCCAAACTTATCATGCTCGCTGCGTAACATCTGCAACATCCTCCTCTGCAGCATGAATCTTGCTTGCCACTTCCACTTCAAGTTCTATTCTATGAGAAAACAGGTCGTCATCTCTAGTGCACAGGGTTGGGCCAGTAGAAGTAGCGGGCTCCAATCCCGCATCGTCGAAAGCCATGGTTGCTTTCTCCTCATCTGCTTGTGGCAATGCTTGCAGAGCAGAAGCTACTTCATCTGTGCACATAAACTCCATCTTCGTGCTGCTTCCATCTTCCAAATCGGATGCCAGCATAATCTCATCTTCAACCCCAGAATCATAGTTACTTTTATCCACCGTGTCCAACTCCACTCTCTCGTCCTTTTCTTCAGCAGGACGCTTTGGATTAGTCTCTGCAGGCTCCATAATGCTCACCACGGGTGGTTCGCCATCATCAATTTCGTTTAGATTTCTGACAGTACACTGCTGCAAAACAGCTTGTTGCGACTCCACATCCAGGGATGCTGATGTTTCACTTTTCAAATCCTCGAATGCCACTTGTGTCTGATCATCAATGATAGCCAAACACGCATTCTCTGAGGGTTCAGATACTGACGTTTCAGCTTTGAGAAGTTGCTCTTCGTCTGATTCACGTTGGCCACCAACGTTCTCACTATCTGAAAGGCTCTCTTCAAACTCTCTCTTTGCTTCCTTATCATGTTCTTTCATGCTGGCCATACTTTCATTATCCCTAACAGTATCAGAGTTATCAACAGACAGCTCCAGGTTCTTCGTTGTCCAAGAATCGAGCTCCTCCTGCAAAGCAACTAGCTTCCTTGCCAAAGATTTCCGAATATCTCGCAAATTAGGATGTAATCCCTGAAGCACAAAAAACAATCCCAAATCAACAAGGAGAATTAGAAGCATCTCATAGAAACAAGGCCATCAAAAGTTTTCAGCTTTCCATAGCAAAAAGCAAAGACAAAGGCGTGCAACTGAAAAATGTTGAGATAGACACACTTTCGTTAAATGTTCACTTATAGTGTCCGAGTACCCAAGTCATGATAAGCAATAACAAGGTTGTGTATATTAATACAAAAAGTGTGCACCTATCGAAAGCAACTTCAAGATCTGAAAAATCCAAAATATTCACAAAATATGAAAGAGATACTTCAGAAGCCACAGCATCCTTCTCTTATCTCGATTTCCATTTGCCAATAATTCCACGGTTACCAATGAATGTGGGGCTCCTAGCCTGCTCTTTCTACATCCAGAGAAATAAAATATAAACAGCATAATTCACTATATCACTGGCTTACCTGAATTGTATCAAGCCTCAGCAAAAGATTCATTATAGATTCTCCAATGAGCACTCTCTGCCTTTCAAATTTCCCTTGATCAGGCAAAGTGTCCTTTGAAGATGCTAGCTCCTTGATACTCTTCCTTACTTTAGTCACCTCATCATGAACTTTAGCCATTTGCTTCAATTTCTTCAGGGTATCCCATTTCCTTACTTGGAAACCACGATAGGCTGACTGAATGCGCATAGCAGCTTCTTCATCAGTTAGAGCCCTTGAGGGTTGCAACTCTTCACTTCTTTTTTCAATGCTTTCATCACCTGCAATTGTAGCTCCCTTACCTTCTTTAATTTCACAAACCTCCTCCTCACTGTGGTCTTTGTTCCCTTTAATCTTTTGTGGAGTTTCCTCTTTCACCTGCAAACTGCTTTGTAAATCTCCACGGTCGTTGTCGCTCGGATTAGGAGTTTCCTCTTTCACCTCAATGACTTTCACTTCTTTCCTTTTCGGGTGCTCCTCTGAAGTTCTGTTTATGCTTTGGGTGCGTGAATTTTGTTTGTTACTGTCCGTAGAGGGTGCATCACTTGAATTGCGAGATTTCATTTCAGAACCTGGAGGACTAGGAGATTTTGAACTACCATTGCGGCTGTTCTTCCTGGGCAAGGGATCAACTCTCAGACAAACTGGGGGCAACTTTGATGTTTTGGTCGGGGATGTTGACTTCTTTCTGGCATCAAATCCAGGGACTCTATCAACAGGAGTATCTATAGTTGTTTTGCTCAAGGCTTTTGCTGCTGCTTCTTGAGAATCTCGTGAGTTATTCTTGCCCACACAAGGTTCTTTCACATCACTGTTCTTCTCTGCATCCTGATGGTGCGACCCAACTCCATTTCTATAATTTACTTGCGGTCCTCCATCTGAAGTTCTATGATGATTGCTATGAAGCTGCATCGGGAACACCTTAAAATTGGATTCAGGAGATTCCGGTGTATTGGCTTGCAGTTCCTTAGCCCCGGTCTCCTCTTGTTTATCAAAAGGAGGTATCCAAATGACAGGAAATGGATGGTTTCTTTCATTATCGCACACATCCTGATTATCCGATCTTTTCTTTTCTCCTTCCGGTTTTGAATGGTCATAGTTGCCCATGAAGAGAGGAAACCAACTATTCCATCCGGGCTCCTTATGCAATGATGAAAGAGCTGGTTTCTTTTCCTGGGAAGCAGTACCAAGATCCATGTTCCTCGGTTTGGCATGGATTCCCTGCTCTTTGTTGCTGTTATTTTCAGGTGGGATCCAAACAATCGGATATGGAAAGTTTCTCCAATTCGCTGGCACCAAGGACTCTGGATACTTCTCACCCTTCTTGTCTGAATCTAGTGGCTCGTGCTCTTCTATCTTCACACCCTTTTCGCTCTTTGGGTTGCATACATGATTAGGGCATCCACAGCAATGGTGTTCTCGAACCACATGCGGTCGCTCCATTGGGTAAGTTGGTGGATAAGGCAGTTCATTATGACTAGCAAAGGGTTCAACATTCCCAGGATAAGGTCCCCAACAATGAAACGGTGGTGGCTGGAAAAAGTAGGGGTAGGGTGGTCTGTGATAGTAGCTGGGAGTTGCCATCCGGTTATAGCAAGTATGGCATGGTGCAGGATAGCTGCAATTACCAGCATATGGGTATGGCGAGGGCTCATGTGGAACAGGAAACACGGTCGGATTGATCCCCCATTGAGGTGGAATTTCATCCGTCATTGGCTGGCGATGTTGCCTGCAAGGCATTATGTAGCTTTCACGGGTATGAGAATCTAGGTATCCATAAGCAGGTGACATCTTGAGTAGAAACTTATGTCACTCGGGAATCACCAATATCAAATCCTTATTCTGTGCAGCGAAGAATACAACCCCATCAGAAAAATAACATACATTACTGAAGTAAGAAGGAAAGAAGATGTAAAAAATTGATCATGCACAAGCAGAGCTAGCAGTACTAGAACCTGTGCTCAGTAATTTTCCAGCAGAATTGTGCGAGCCAGTAAAAGGTAATGCATACATATACGGTGTTTAACGCAGCACATCATCATCATACAACTCTAGAGAGCCAAGTTTAGTCGGAGAAACACACATGCCTTACAACCAAGATGAAAAATGGCAATTTTGTACACCTTCTCTTCAAACGACATATCTATACACCCAAGCATGAGATTTGAACGGTTTTTCAAGCAATGTAGCTCTAAAGAGCTGCAGAAATTATCAGACACAGAACAGAAATAAGAGAGAAGCACATGCATAGAATACTTCGTCATAACCTTAAACTTCAGAAGAATAAGAAAAAAGAAAAATCTCAAAAAGCAGTAATCAGTAATAAGAGACTCTTTTCCGCATAATTTTGGGTATCCTCTGAAATAATCTGCCGAAATGCTCAGACAACAAAGAGAAGGTCATCGTGCCCTCAACATTTACTAACGTCTTTACCAGGGACAATCACGGAATCCCACGGAGTACCCCCAACGAGGTACCACAAGATGCTCAATTCTTGCCAATTCTGCTACCCAACAACATGCTCGAATTCAGAAGATAACAATCACCGATGAACTGGGCGATAGCAACAATAATAAGGGATATCCAAGCAGTGAGCAGATGAAAATGCAGTTCCCAAAACTGATGAGTTACTACTTTCTACCCCATCCTAATCACGAAACAGAGACCGAATTTACAGGACAATATTCCCACAAAATCACCACCCCGAATCCAATCCAAATGGACTTTGCGATACACAGCGACGGCGCATAAACATATTCAGTCCTCTTCCAGCAAAACAACACGCAAAAATGAGAAGCAGAGGAGCGAAGAAGAAGAGAAGAAAACGCAACTTACAGCTTAAGAAGAAGTTAAAAAACCGGAAGCAAAGTAGGAAACCTTGATCGAAGTTGCGAAGACCCACCGGGAACGGTTCCGCGAATCCGAATGACTCAGTTTCCGGCACAAATCGGTCCACCCACACAAACGACGGATCGTTTCTTCCGCCTCTCTTTCCTTTCTGAACTTTCTCTTGCAGTCGGATCAAGTACGAAAGTCGCGCTTCGGGATTGTTCCGCTCGAGGAGACCTCTTCTGCTATATAAGGAAGGACCAGCGACGGCCATGGAAGAACAAAGAACGGAGGAGGTAAACAAATCCAGATGTTTCGCGCCCTTTCTCCAGTTCACGGTCTGGAGAAGCGTCTGGACATTTCCCGCCCCAGGTGGATCTTCTCTCGACACGTGGGCCAATGGTTGACATTCTACCCAAGTTTTCTTGTTTCTTCCGCGGGCCCCACCCATCGTTACACAATTTCACCTGCGGTTTATGAATTTTCGAATTTTTTATGCTCAGTTTCATTCGCGAAAAACGATTAATTTAGGAAATATTATCTTTAAAAAAATAACTTGTGTGGCTTATTAAAATGAATGATTGAAATTTTTTACTAAACACGATATAAGCGATCATTTGTCATCATCTAATGCACTTTGTGCGATTAATCACTCCCTTTCAAAAAGCGAATCAACTTTCTTTTCCCCCCCTCACGTCAAAAAATTTCTCTGTGGTTTAATTATAAATTCTCCATCTTCACTTTTCCAATTCACGTATTTCTGCTTTTCTGGTGTGCCCGTGAAAGGTTAAGGCTGACTTTAATTTGCATTTGGGGAGAACCTTTGACTAAAATGTAGAAAAATTTAAAATGAAAGGGTGTTCTCAAAATGCAAACGGTTGTTTGGTAGAATGTAATTTAAAAGAGTATCCGTACACAACTCTGATTTAAAGGTTGTTCGGAAAAAATTCCACTCAGCAAAGGACTTTGCTTATTTTTTTGCCTTAAAACATAAAATTCAAACCCTTCACCAGACATTATGGCACGGTTGCATGTCCTTAGGTGAGGACCGGGCAACCTCTGCTTTTGGGGTCGTGCGACCCTCGCCTGATACTACACAACCTTTAGAGGCAGCCGATGCTCTTCGAGCAAGCTTCGCCAGGGACGTAAGTAAAAATGGTAAAGGTAAAAATAGAATTTCAAAAGTAATAAGCATGTGCAAAGGTTGAAGACAAAAAAAGAATTGAATTAGCATTCCCAAAAATGCTCATGATTCAAAACTAGTTTAGACTTGCATTCTTTGAAAATGCAATGCATCTCCAAAAAGCTCCCTAAGGAAAACTGTCAAATGGCAGTTTTGTTTGTCCAAGGACCTTCAGAGCCCCAAAGTCCATACCTGCAAAGTCCAACCAAATACAACCTAAAAGATGGATGAACAGTTGCTGGTTGATCATACGAAATTGGTTTTGGATTCTTTGGGAATGGAGCGAAAACTGCATATGAACCACGAAGACGAATAATTGGGTAAGAGATTATCATCTGTGTTATCACTTCACAGGGGGTCGCCACCCTTACAAATGATCAATCAATTGCCTAATAGCGAGTACAAACAGCAAACATTGCACTGGATATTTCCAGAGATAAAAGAATATCGCACCAGTATCCAAAAGGAATGAAGAGAATGAAGACCGTACATTCAAGCCGGACATCGCCCGTTATTAACAAGCTAACCGTAAAGCGCTTGGATCAAGATCCTAGATAGGTACATGTCATCTAAAGACCGATCCAATTCCACAGGATAATTGCAGAGAAAGAAGAAACTACAATGCAATTTACAACGATTCGACCACAAGACGTCAATGGTGATGGCTAGCGCCTATGTAATTTGGGATTCATGAGACAGCACTAGCCTTCATCTTAGGCGTCTTTGGTTTGACAAAGAAGGCTGATAGCATGCTTTTGCTGCGAGCAGGGGTACGAACAATCTCCCGCCGATTTGGAGTATTAAATGACCTTAATGTCGATAATGGTTTGGCGCCCTCCCAAGAATCCTGAAAGAGAACAGAGTCTTCTGTGAGTAAAATTGATGCTTTGAACAATTCTTCAAAATCCCAAACCGTGGTGGCAGCAGAAGAGCTCCCCAAGATGACCTCTCGTACATCATCACTCACCACCTCAGATGAGAGGCAGAACGATTACACCGTGACCATATCTATCAGTGATGGACTACAGTGTAACCTACTCAAAAGACACAGGAGTGTCTTCGATCTTGTGAAGTAACAAATTACCCTGCGTGCAGCACCAATTGATGGCGGGACTGCACCATATGTAGAACCTCCTGTTAGACCTTGTGGATGACCTGCCGAAGATCTCGTCAGAGGATTCTCGCCATCATCTACACAGATGACAAAATGAACACGTGGAGATCATTCCTGTTTGCAGTAACAATTTCAGGAGAAATCACAAAAAGCTTGAAAGAAGAAAAATAACGCACAGAACACACCTAGCAGATGAAAGACTTGGGGCTTTTTTGCAGAATCTTCAGTGCTGCAAATGAAGCAGAAATTAAGCACCATTCTGCTCTTAAGCAAGAGAACTGGTAACCACAAGCTGGACTAGTTACCTTGCTGAAGCATTTTGAGATCCTTTCAATGTAGTCTTTGTTTCTGACGCTAAATGCCAAGAAAGTGTTTTTGCAGCAGGGGTACCTAGGATAAAAATGATTGAGCTTCATGCCAGAGAATAAAAATAATGCAAAATCGTGTAAGATTAAAGTAAATAGCTAAAGTGCAACACTGTCAAGTCCATATACCTGAAGGCTGAAGACGAGATCTAGCTTGAAAATGATTTTGCCTGACATCTTTCTGAATTTGCGGACTAAAATGCACTTTCTTATTGACAGAATCTAGCTCATTTGGAATATAAAAAGTTAAATATAAAGATTGAGAGTATGCAATTAAGATAAGCTAACAAAAGAGACGCAAAACTAACAAATTTCTCACAACCCAACTCGGCATCTCAGGAATGTTCATAGCCTTACTTGGTAACATATAGTGCTTGTGATGTCGGGGAATAATTGCCAACAACTGCTGCTGCCGGAGGCCTTCCTTATCCGTGTACGTTTGGCATGTAAGAAGTTGCTGAGGTGTACAAAAAGTTCACTTATATCTCTATCATTTAGTTTTTTCCACATGAGTATGCTGTTAAACCTAATGGTAGATAGAGCTTACCTGATTAAAACTAGTGACCTTTAGCTCCATGACTGTGATATCCAAAGATTGCTGCTCAACAAGGTCAGTTAATTTATAAGCTACTGTTCCAAGGTGATCGACAGCATTGACCAGGGCCCGTACAGCATAATCTTTCAGATTATCCAGTACCCTGAGTTCACCAGTGAGCCGAATTTCATAAATTAACCACAAGCTTAATTGTGGATAAGACATCGAGAAAACAAAGACAAGCACAGCATTCCAGAAGTTAGCTCGAGAATCCATGTTGAACAAACTACAGAAATGGGTGTCAAATCATCAGGAAGTTGTCTCCAGTGAGGTAGATCGAGTCAAGAATTTGAAATGCAAGAATCTACTCTAATGATGTAAATGTGAATAGCAGTTTTCAAGTTATTTTGCAAAAAGCCTTACAACGATCTATTCCCTCCAGCAAAGTCTGCATGTTCCCAGTGAATTGGAAAACAACGTCCTTATATATGAAACAAAGGAATAGGCGAGGTTAAGTCGCTGTCCAAGTTCGGGACTGCGTAGGTCATCATCTATAGGCACTACCGAAAGCAAATCATCAGCTGTTCAGATTCGACACTTTCAGCACGATAGAAAATGTGGCCGTCAGGAAAAAGGATCGTACATTTGTTTTTGCTCACTATTGAGATAAGACTTCTCGCAGTACTCTGCAGCTGAATAAAGCTGAGGCCTCAAATTCTTCAACTCCTGCGACGGTACCAACACGGATACAACCTCAATCAATCACTTCGACAAATCAACAATCGGAAATCAAACTCTCGCAATTGCGCACAAAACTGTAAAGTCAACCAGCAATCATGCAAGCGTCCATGAAGCACGACAACATCGGCACGAAAAAGGAAGATGCAAGACACCAAAACCTCTCTCGAAACAGATAAGCTCAAGCATCAAACAAGCAACAGATCCATCCCCAGCACCTCTAACGAAAGAAGCATCACAACTACCAACAACAAAAGCATCCAGAAGACCGAGGATTCAAAATAACCTGCAAGGCTTTGACGAAGCTCTTGCTCCGTTCCATGGAGACCTCATCGAAAGTCATGGCCGAGTGCTCCGACCTCGGCCCCTCCGTTTCCGTCCCCATTTCCATGCCCAGCGAGCTCAAACTCGACGGCAAACGCATCGGGGAACGTCGCAAACCCTAACGAGAACCAAGGATGCCGACGACGCCGAGAGCGGATTGAAGAAGCTTGCGAGATTCCGGAGAGTGAGGTCTTGGTGTTGGTGAGATAGCTGCACCAACAAGAACCAAACAAAATCCACACAGTAGGGAGAGAGAGATGGAGTAAGAGAGAAGCAAGACCAGAGAGTGCGATTTGGAGTTAATGGCAAGGGAAGATGACACAGCGAGAGAGTATTTTAAGAGAGAGAAAGAATAAGGAGAGAGAGAGAGAGAGAGAGCTGTTTTATATTTAGTTGTGTGCGTTCGCGGTAGTTGGCATTTGCACAGTGCACAGACTTCCCAAGCAAGAGGACGGTGGGCTTCCCTTTCCCATTCATTCACTTCCAGAATAGTAACTCCCCCCAAAAAAAAATTAAAGAAAAAATAAAATAATAAGAGTCCCTGAAAAGTCAGAAACGCCCCTGCAATCAGGAGGGAAGTGGGATCCACGGGGATGGGCTTTTCAGGGCATTCCCTAGTGCGGGACTGGGCGTCTGGGCCCACCCGAAAATAGAACTGATGGTAGGTCCATTTCATAACATATGGGCCGAAGGAGGGGCCATGATTAGGTCAATTACGAGAGGGAGTAGGGTAGGGTAGGAAATGACAGCGTCTCGTAGATATGGCTCGAATGATGGCATTCGGGATGCGGTCCGCCGTCTAATGGAGCCATCGACATATCTGCGATAAAGCCCAAGAAAAGAAGAAAAGAAAATATCATGGAATTTTGAATTATTTTTTTATTTTTAATTAGATATCTTAGTTATTAAGGTACTTATGATTGAGTCCGTACGATGAGAAAAACGTAATCAATACAATCACGTGGCCAATGAACACTGCTTTTTTGTCCTGATTAACGCGCCTTAATTATGTCTTCAACTAACTAATGTTTTAAGGCCACATTAAATGGGTGTGGTGTGGACTCCCAAGCAACTTTCCCTAACGAAGAGCAACGTTTTGAACTGAATCCCGGACGCGGATTTTGCTATGTCCGAGGTCGCTGATCAGCCCGATACACGTGACCCGACATTTTTAATTGGAGAGAAACGTGACCCTGCCAACGTACGGTGGAGTTAATCGAAGCCCTTCTCCGTCCGGGGTGAGCTCGAGAAGGGTGAGCAACACGGAGGCGTCGCGAACCGGGAATGTCGCCCGGTGGCCGGCATCACCAAAGTCATGGGGGGCGTGGGGGCCCATCCTATAGACAATGTCGTCTCGTGGGGGTGGTGAACTGAAAGCGAAGGGCACGTTCACGCGCACCACGAATCGATTAACGGTCGAGAGAAGTAGGAGGGCCCCCCCTCACCTCACCAAACCTCCTTTTCCACCGAGAATCGGATCGATCCGAAGAAGCCGAAGAAGCGGGGAATGGTCAATTTTGACGATTCACAGGCGTATCTGTCGTTGCTCCCCACGCCCAATCAATCAATTCTTCTGCCAAAATATCTCACCGCCGAAGGTTTGCCTCGAAAGTCCTCTTCATCGGCTGCGCAGAAGAGACCCGAGCGACCGAGCGAGCGACCGACAGTAACTGGGGTTGTAAACGAAAGGAAGACCAGAAACCTAGTAAGCAATGTCCGGACAAATTTGAATTTTTCCTTAGTAACAAGGGTTCGTGTTGTATAATAGATTTGGGGGGTGGTACGGAAGATGAAATGCGCGAGCCACAAAGACGTTGCTAAAATTTAAACAAACAAATCAATATATGGAGCCGGAAGATCGACGAAAGAATCAACCTCGCAACTAAACTCCGGGATTGAAATTTTGAAACGAAAGGGCTGGGCAAAAGAGAATCGAAAAAAAATATGGAAAGCGGGTAAAAATTTGGAATTGGAAATCCTCCGACGGGCTCAGCCGTGGGTGTTGACAGCTTCCCAGACTAAGTTCTTGGGCACGGGGTTGGACAGGTTGCGGGCCTGCAGCGCGGCGGTCCTCAGCGTCCTAATGGTGGAGACGTTGGCATCCCAGAAGGACAGGCTCCGGTAGGGCAGGTTGTGCTTCTTGCACAGGTCGCGGGCCAGCGGGGCAATCCCCCGGAGCTGGCAGCGGGGCATCCTCGGGAACAGGTGGTGCTCCAGCTGGAACTGGAGCCCGCCGTGGAACCAGTCCATCCAGGTCGGGCACGCGATGTCGATGGTCCCGGCCGTCTGCTTCTCGAACCAGTCTGTCCCGTTGGGCGGGCCCATGTAGACGTTGGCCGAGAAGTGGTTCAGGCAGAACTGGATGTGCTGGACGGCAGTGACGCTGAGGCTGGTGACCACGAACATGGCCCGCTCGCTCCAATTGGGTAGGCAAGACACGAGCAGGGGGAACCAAGTCCAAAACACGAGGATGCCCAGAATGTTGAGGGCTCGATCCGGGACATGTCTCTTGGAAAACAAGAGCAAGAATGTCTGGATGAACAGATTGATGCGCCCGAAGCACATGACCGGGTAGAACGTCCAATGCTGGTAGCTCACCAGCAGCCTCGCCAGGAAGTCGAAGTTGAGTTTTCGACCGTAGAAGATGGAGGTGAGCGAGTTGAAGAACCTGGAGGAGACGGCGAACACCGGGATGTGCTGGAGGTCCGGGTCGTGGTCGAGGCTGTTGCAGGCAAGGTGGTGGGCGTTGTGGGTCCACTTCCACCACGCGATGCTGATCCCTGTCAGGCAGTTGCCCGCGAGGATCTGGGCCGTCCGGTTGTAGCCGGTGGTGGTCATCACCTGGTAGTGCCCCGAGTCGTGCCCCATGTAGGCGCTCTGGATCCACAGCAACCCGAGCAGGACGGCGCAGAGGAAGTGGATCGCGGCGCCCTCGCAGGCCACCACGCCGTACACGCAGAGGGACAGCATCAGCGCGATGGCCGCGAGGGAGCACACGGCGACGTGCCCCTTCCTCTCGAAGAGCCCCAGCCTGGCGAACTGGGCGTGGAGCTTCCGGTAGTCCTTGGAGACCTCGGAGGGGACGAAGTCCCGGACGCGGTACCCGGTGAACAGCGCCTCCAGGTGCTTCCAGGCCGATCCGGGGTGGTAGGCCATGAAGGCGTCGGTGACGTCCTGGCCGGCCAGGGTGAGGAGCGGGACCTCGCCGCCGGGGTGCTGCTTGGCCCAGTCGGAGACATCGTACACCTTCCCCTGGATCGAGATCCACAGATCCCCAGGGGAGCTGTGCTTCTTAAGCTCCTCCGACGTAATGTACTTCTTCTCGGCCTCCATCGCTGAACAAGAAATCCTCGGCTGGAGGCGCGGATCTCGGCCGAGGATGTCTGCAAATCTCCGAATCCCTGAAAAAGGGAAAGGGAAAAAAAAAAAAATTTCACACACCCACCGCTCTCGGATCGATTCGGCGATCAATCAAAGAAACCCACAAATGGAGGGCAACGCCCCCTTTATCTAATCGGATCGATATGAACGAAAACGAACGACAGAACGAACGAACAAAAAAACGACAAAGCGAGAATAAATCTCTCAAATCCCATGTGCCATTCTTATCCAGAGAACGACGGGCATCGTCCAAAGTTTCTGTTTTTAGGAGTTCGTGATTTTTGTGAGGTTCATATGGGTTCGCCAATTTAAGGGGATGGCCCCTGTTTTTTCTTCTTTTCTTTATTAATTTCTCTCTCTCTCTCTCTCTCTTTTACAGCGAGGAAGCACGCGGTTTGGTACGAGCGAGCGAGGTGAGCGCCGGGAAGTCTCCCCAAAATATCTTGTCCTCGAAATTAATAAAATAAAATAAAAAAAAAATACAGCGGATAGATCCCTCCTGACGGCGACTACTGACGGCGATGCGTCGTGTCGACACAGGCGGAATGCGCCTTCGGAAAATCGTTGCAACTCCAAATGCTGCCCCGCCCCGAACATTCCAAGGAAATTTTATATACGTGTGATCCAACATAAGTTGTTATCGATAATGAGAATAACAATCCCGTCGTCGGGATAATGATTTCGGACGACGCGGGGCGGGCAATCGGTTTTAGGAAAAAAAAGCGGTAATTGATGGTCAAGCCTAGCTTAGCATGTGGCCCTCGCTTTCCCCCCCTCCCCCGGGTGAGAACAAGCTTTCGTATTTATGATTTAACTATGTTGTTGTCATTAATGTATTGTGAAATAACCAAAAAAAGGATCACTTCAAATGGCGGGTACGTTGTTGTACTTTCCGGGAAAGAAGCGGACAAGCGGCAATAGTTTAGGTCGCACGCGACGCAACGGTAGATGGTGCGGAAGTTTCTATGATCTCGCGCCCATGGTATGATTTTTTATTTTTTCTTTTTCCCTTTTTTGCCAAAACTTTAGTAGCTCATTTTATTTCGCGAAAAATAAGTTATTTGGAAAATATTTTGCCGAAAATTGATCACTTATATAGGTTATGATAATGAGCAAAAGAAAATCATTTTCATCGCGTGTGCAAATGTTTAGACACATGTGATCGTTTTTTGAGAAAATATTTTTTTTCGAAAATTCGTTTGCTTTTTCCATGAAAACAAATTGAGCCTAACTGTGACGAGCTTTTAGAATCAATCTATATTTATTACCGCTCTTTGTTATTTTAAGTCATCTGGAAGCATAATCGTAAGCATCACGGAAAATTTACACCGTTACCTTAGTCGGAATGAAGATCATCGGAGTATATTGAGACGGGGTTAGCATTTTGATGGTACTCTTTCGATATCGGTTAAGTTTTAAACTTTCCTGTCTTTTGATTTTCTAATCACGAGTCGTCCGTACTCATGATCTTAAATCTTAACATCTTAAGATGGCGTCGAGATCGTCACTATCTATTTGACAGTGCGATTTTGTGGACACAACTTAGTACGAACTTAGAAAAAAAAAAAAGTTTACTTGAAACGTAAAAGTTAGATATTATTTTAAGGTGTCGTTGTTTAAAAAAGAAGAAGAAGACGTGCTTAAGTTCAAGATAGCGATAAGAAGTTTAAAATTAAGTAGCCAATTTTTTTAAATAAATTGCTAAGTAAATAAAAAAAGGTTAGGTAAATAGCGTGACCGTAAAAGAGAAGGAAAAAATTAAATTAAATTGTCCTCCCCACCTTTAGTCATATCCTCGTCAAAACCTTTCTTTTGTACATCGTTCATCGATTGATTTGATACAATAACTACACTGATTAAACTCGAATTAAGTAGGTAAAACTTGATAGCTAATCTGAAAGTCTTTGTCTTTTTCATAAATTCGACTTTCAGTGACATGATTCAAATCCATATCACCATTAGATTTGTATCCAGAATGTCCATGCAAATTCAATTTGAACATAACGAAGATTAAAATTTCTGAACATACAGATTGGACATTGAACTCGATCTATGTTTTCCACATGGCGTGCAGTTTGAGCTCGCCCAACCATGGCAAGAGGTGTGACCTCGCCCTGCGATGGAGGGCTCGCCCCACGACGATCTCGAGACTCGACCTGGGCCAAGGCCAACCTCGCCCTTGCCGGTTGTCCCAATCATCGTGGGTTATTGTCCACATCAGCACCAACTGGACAAAGTTGGCCGGAAGTATCGAATTGACATAAACACAAATGATTTAGGTCTAAATTGACTCAATTATAATATGTTTAAGATTTTTTTTTTTTGGTAATCTTCCCTTTATATAGGAGACACACAAAAAAATATCACCATACGTGTCAAGCCCCGACTCTTGAGCTTGCGGCATCCCTTGCCAAATAACCACGAGTTCATAGAGATAGCGTCTCAGGCACACTATCGATCTATCACTTACCTAAGCACGCGGAAACGTGTCAACTTCCTGACAATAAAAACAAACAGGGATAGAATAGCAGGAATCAAACACCACAACGTTTTACCAAAGAATAATAATAAACAAATATACAAAACAGTAGCTAGGATATAATCCTACTGAGCTACTAATGTACGAGCTCAACCCCATACTTCGGGGCCACTAAACAAAGTCTCAAAGGTATACTCAGTCAGGTAATACTAACTTCTCATCTTACTTCAGATAATTAATCCAAAAGCCAATTCTTGACGCCCACGAGGCTCCATTACTTGGAACCTGAAAATATTATCCCATGACGGGATGAGAATAAATCTCAGTGAATCAAGCTTAAGCTCGGTTAGGAAACTGATTCGCCCGGGCATCCTAGCAATAATCTCACTATATCACAATGCCACATAAAGCACTCAAGTACATCCACGACATAATAACCATGCACAAGCATACTTGCCAGCTACAGCCATACACAATGCAATGCTTAACTTGACTCACTGCCAATCAGTCAATCACCCAAACAAGCATCTAATCCACAAGTACTCACAGGATATCACACAAGTCTATTTATTAATGATGATCGTGCCCACGACACATAAGAGGATATACGCGAAAGAAGGCGTGATTCGACTTCCACAAATAATGCAATTCAGCACTTTAGTGCAATCGAGTGTTCTACCGACAAGACCGGGCTACGTTCCTTTTTTCTCGGCAACAGCTACTACAAGAAGTGTCTCCGGTGCGCTTGGTACAACACCAGCAAGTAAGCATCCCTAAACGGGGCGTCGGTTCATCACAAGCTGCAACTAACATTCGACCAACTCTACCTCCGTGCTAGTTAGCACCGGATTAGAAATGGCGTGCTTCTGGCAAGTCGTTTGGTTCCATCAGATTGGTATGGTACGAACTTATCAGGAAAATTATCATCGTTCCCTCATATGACCATACAGAACACATCCATTAATCAACCCATTTCATTATTTTCGATTAAAATCGGATGCTCACTCGCGCATGTAAAAGATCGGGCCAAAGGTCACTTTCATGCTAAAAGTATCTTTTGACTTCACACACGGCCATATGCATATGCAATCTAACATTAGACACTACAACTACAAAAGGGCAATTAAACCCCAAACAGACCACTGAACACTCGGTGAACAATTAGGACAGCCAATCAGATATTTTAGCAAGACATCCAAATCAATACAGTCATCAATCAATCCCGAGTCGACAAAACCGATTAGACAATAAAAAGCTCGATTCGTACAATGTCTTTATTAATCAATTCAATTTATAACGTCGATCGCTCGCTCGTCTCTAACCTGTCGCTCGCTCGCAATCGAACACAACCAAATCAATCAATCAATTGCAACTAATCACAATTAGCCACAGATAATATAATCGACCTGACTAACCTGATCGATTGGTTATTTAACTTAATCACGATTTCTATCTAAACCGGCCCTAATCGTGTGCTTAAATTTTCCATAACTAACTAAACGACTTAATCCTAGGCGCAATTAGTGCCCTAACCAAGGATTAGGGTCAACTCACACTTGAGTCGGCTCGGCCGATCTCAACGGTGACGGCGTGGGCGAAGACGATGAACGGCGACGACGGATCACGGGTCAACTTCTTGGACAAACGGCCCAAATTCCCGGCCACGAACCAGGTCACTAGGCCCAGGCT
Source organism: Rhodomyrtus tomentosa (assembly GCA_028455895.1). Taxonomy (NCBI): domain Eukaryota; kingdom Viridiplantae; phylum Streptophyta; class Magnoliopsida; order Myrtales; family Myrtaceae; genus Rhodomyrtus; species Rhodomyrtus tomentosa. The sequence continues at coordinate 33,652,233 of JAPCWY010000008.1, read as the reverse complement.
CTCGGCCACCTGACCCAGGCCCTTGGCCACTCGGCCCAGGCTAGAACGGGCCACGGCACGTGCAACCCTACCCGAACAAGGCACTCAGTCGGAACAGGGCAGGGGGCGGCTTGGGGCTAAGGCGGCTGAATTGGTGGCCGACGGATCGCGGCTGGCTTGGAGGTTGATGGTGGAAGTATCAGGTGGTTGGGGGGAGTCGATTGGGACCTGTGGCAGCGGCGAAGGGCGGCCGGAGGCGGCGAAATCAAGGCCGAATAAAACCGGTGGAGCAGGAGTCTCGCGCGGCCGAGAACAGGGCGGCGGTTAGGGCCGATTTCCGGCCACCATGCGTAGCGGCCGGCGTCCACGAGCTTAGGGGTGAGAGAAAGAGGTCCTAGGAGTTCGTTGGTGGTGGCGGTGAGAGGTGGCGTCCCTGGAAACGGCCAGATCTGTAGAAAACGCTGACCGGCTCGAAAATAAGGCAATGATGGTTTCGGGGCGATTCGCGATGGCTCCGACGATCGTTTGGCGGCGGGATGGCTTCGGCTTGAAGCTCAGGACATGGGGGAGTCCCGACGTGGTGGTGGTTGGCGGCGGTGGAGCCGGGGTGTAGGAGCTGAAACAGGGCAGTGAGGGGGAAGTGGATTTCCGGCGGTTTGCTGACCGACGTCGGCGTCGAAGAGGTCGGTGGCGACAGTGAAGGGTGGTCGGACGGTGGTGGTGGCTCACAAAAATCAACAACGAAGGAGGAAGAGGTTTGATTGTCCAAGAAGAAGAAGAAGAAGAAGAAGAAGCGGGGGGCGTTCTTCACGCGGCCGAGAGGGGTCTACCATGAAGACTTTTTGGCCAATTTGTCTCACATGCCAAATAATTGAGGGTATTTTAATAATTTGACAAATCAAGACTGAATTGAATTTTCGGTACACTAACGAAGGGTGTTTTGGTAATTTCAAGGGCTAGGCTTAGTCGAGATTAGGCTTAAGCGCGATGATTGAATCCCAACTCGCGACAGCTAAGAAATTTAAAACTTAATCTAAATAGACTGAAACTTCAAAATTTATCCAATTATTGTTTCTTCAGTCCTTGCGATCCAAAATTTTCCATCGATCGAAATTCAATATTAATCATTTATATTGATTTCAGGTACTTTGCTAGAGGTGAATTTTCAGGGCATCACAACTCTCCCCCCTTAGGAAATTTCGTCCTCGAAATTGAAATACTGCTCAACCTTCCAACAAATAATGATATTTAGTCCTCACAACTTCCTAAATTTTCCCTAAGTAGTTCCTTCAGGTTCATGGTGTTACCAAACTACCTTGACTAGCAGAATCGCCTTATTCTGAAGCACTCGCTCTTTTCTACCCACGATCCTAACTAGGCTTCCCAGATACGATGATTACTCATCTAGTTCAATCTTCTCATAACTCAACATAGGAGCGGAGTTTGGTTCGCACTTCCTCAATATTTACACATGGAAGGCATTGTGCACTTAAATCAGTTTCGGCGGCAACACATCCAATTTTCAATTCTTTCCAAAATCCCGAATGGTACGACTCACCTTGGACTTAGCTTTTCTTTATTACCAAAACGAGTTGTCCTTCCAATAGGCATCATCTTCTATAGACAAAATTACCCATATGAAATTCCAATGGTTTTTGCTCCTTATTGGCATGACTTTTCTAACGACTCTGAACTGTTCTCAGTCTATCTCTACTAACCTTGATCGCGTCCATCGACTGTTCCACTAACTCAGGTCCGCCTTTAAACGGGTAACTTGCACGCTCTGCCATACATTGCCTCGAAAAGTATCATCTTAGTGCTATACTGGAACTGTTATTTAAGCAAACTCCATCAGGTGTAATTGTTCATCCCAATTATCTAGAAAGTCAAAATGCATGCCTCCGACATGTTCACCAGACTCTGAATTATCCTTTTAAATTGGCTTTCCATCTGTGGGTAATAAGCCGTACCGAACTACAATTTCGTTTCCCAAACTTCATACTAGGTTCGCTCCAAGTCAATCTTAGTCTCTACCCTGTGCATCGAAATCATAAAGAGACTATCAAATTCAAGTCGGATTCTAACTTACGATCTTTGACTACTAATCTGACACAATTTCACGTCCACAATTCGTTTCGACAGGGTTAATCATCCGACTCTAGGGATTCAACTCAACTATGACTATCTGACTTTGCTGTCCCAATCAACTGTTGGTTATCCTAGTAACCGTAGTAATTTTCTAATCCTACGAATTGATTGGCCATTTCTTAAATTCCAATGAGCAGAATTTAACACTTCTTCTACTCTTGTTCCATAGAGGCCAATTACGGCTACCACTAATGGCAATTTGAGCATTCTGATTACATGGAGAAGGTCAACTAATGATTTGCCTCTTCTTCAACGCTTTGAATTCAGAATCACCACTTGTCATCCCTTGAACAACTGGAGAATTACTAAGCTCAGGCGCCAAATCAAACTGAGGATCGGACCGTCCATTCTATCGAACAGGGTCATCTCACAAGCAATTGGCGAGTCGAGGACCACCTCAATATGCCGATTTACGGTTGAAATCACCCGTTCCTAAACCGGTGGTACAATCGAACACCATCAAGATCACTTCTCATGATCAACTCAAATTGATGCAGGATTAGTTCAACTCAACCCGTAGTCCTCCAGCAACACATCACAAAATCCAAGGTAGTTAATCCTTGACTAACGTGTAGCTGGTATGGGGTTTTAGTATAAGTCATTCCTCACTTGGTCTATGACCATCCTGAATATCGATCAATGCCAGCTCGCAAATCATGCCACAAATCAATCCCTAGTCGACTTTAGGGTAATCCTATGGTTGACTTACAGCTGAGTGAGATCAACCTAATTCGATCTTTGTTTGATTTAAGATCGCCACACAGTCGACCTTTGATCAATAACACAGCCGACTGGCAACTCAAGCCATCATCCATGTCGAGGGCGACCTCTAACTCTTGGTGGCTTCCTCAATCCTTGGTCGTTGTTCGCAAGTAGTTTGAGTCTTAAGCTTGGATAGGCCTTAGGTCCTGGGACATCACACTCACACCAAGTTGAATTTCTTCACACTGTTATATCTTGAACATGCATCATCAATCTGCTTACTGTGCTCCAAACTGAGTCATTTATCACTTGACTTCTTAGAAGTTTCATCACCAATCCATTGTGATCTTCTTCTACTTTTACTCTAGAATCCCCAACAACAACAGTCCACTAAGCTTGTAATGCTGCTGTTTGACTTATCAATATACCATAATCTTTGTCATTTGCTCGACCACACCTACTAACCTTCTAGTAGTATTGCCTTAAATCTTGATGTCTCCACGAACTATCTAGACTAACGCTGAGACGACTGTAGTGAGTTCTGAACGGTTTTCTATTTTATCAAAAGCAAGACCGATAAAGTAATCATTCTAAGAAATCATGTGGCTCTACTATGCTTCCGTTGCGCCATTCTGATAACTAGTCTTCCTTAATTATCACAACTCGCAATCTTAATCGTATTCAGGGATATCGCCAAACTTAATAGTCTGTGCATCCAATTGGCGACCCTACAATGTCGTCCATCCTTAGATTGCCATTACGAACTTTTCTTGTTCATCTTCATTGTCCTCGTTCTATGCACATGTCTGAGGTCTCATTAATTACAGTCTTCAGGCAGTGTACACTTCACCATGACCTTATTAGGTTACTAGTTGACTGAACCATACGGGTCTCAAGTCATTCTAATACTGCCTTTGGCATACTGCAAGTCGTTCGAAAATCAAGACTCGGAGATAAAATTTACTTTCACCAATTCTGCAAAGCACATAAGTCTTACTTACCCATGATATCTCGGTTCATCCATAATCTTCTGTCCATCACCCGAAATACAACACAACGGACTCACAAACACGCTCTTCACTTTGAGATATCCGCTTAAACACAAGTAGTGGAGGTTTTTTTGTCTCTATTCAGCACAAGTTACCTGCCTTCACATCGATCCTTATCGATTCGTGTCCTCTGATTCCTAAAAAGTTTATCACACCTCAGAGATCAATCTCACAATTCACACTCGCTCTTCTGCAAATATTTCTTTAGTCATAAATTAGAATCCAAAGAAAAACAACGGCTAAGGCATTCCAATCAAAACAACACTTCAAAGTTATGTAATCCATAACAGGTCTTTTCAAGTTTGACTAGCTATTGCTAATCTATACCAAAGCATCTTAACTCAAAAGTCACCCTACTCCCAGTAGAGTCAATCCTAAGTATTCTACTGAACATCTCCTCTAGTTTGTCTTTCTTGCGGCAGCGATGCTTGATTTGCCTTAATTCTCATTGGGCAATTCTTCACTTGGTGTCCCGACTAGTAACACTTAAAGCATTTTCCTCTTCTAAACAGACAGGGACCAGACCCATGCCTTAGACAACACAGACGACACTTCTCGCTTTGGCGGAACATCGGTTTCCTGATTGAACTTCTCCGGTTAGACGGAATATGATACTTGTTGGCATACATCGGCCTCTTTTCTATCCAACGATTATCCCTGGAAGAAGGCACAAGTTGCGATCCAGATGCGATTGCCCTGTCAGTCATGCTCCTCTCCACAGATTGGGCCATTTTATACAATTCGCTAAAACTCCTGAGGTCTAGTGACACCAGTCGATCCTTAATCTCGAGTTTCAATCTTTTACGAAATCTTCTCATCCTGTTCATAGGATCTTCAACCGTCCATGGTGCAAACTCTGACAGCTCAGTGAATTTCGCCTCATATTGCTCTACTGTCATTTGGTCCTGTCGAAACTGCAAGAATTCTGCCATTTTTTTCTCTCACCTACAGTCTAGAAAGTACTTGCCATAAAAGGCTTCAACGAAGGTATCCCACACCGGGACCATACCTTCAGGAAATATATTTCTTCATGTGGCTTCCTACCACACATTAACGTCACCTTGAAGTTGGTAAATGGCCAATGTTACCTTGTCCTCTTCGGAACATCTTAGCACGGCGAACGCCTTCTCGATTTTCTTAACCCACATGATTGCAGCCTCTGGATTCCCTACTTCCCTAAACTTTGGTGGCTCGAGATTCAAAAATCTCTCCATCAACTCGAGTATCGGCTGCACACCTTTCTCGTTTCCAGTCAACAAGTCTTCACTCGAAGCAGCGGCGTCATTAGATTGACTACTCACTTACTGTCCAACTACCACTTCCAAAATTTCTAACACCTGCATAATCCCTTCCGCTCTAGGATTTTCTTGAGCTATACTTCCATTAGGTACCCTCTCATTACAGTTGTTCATTATACATGTAACTTACGGAGTCCTGTTCACCCCAAGCAACGAGTAATGAGATCACCAATATCAATCAAAAGGAATATAGGTAACTGGCACATGCAAAAGCTTACGATCCTACTAATTATCCCAAATCCCAACGCTCCTTATTACTCTAGGCTAATAACTAGATGGATCAGACTGATCTGGCTCTAATACCACCTTGGGCAGGGATGTTACGCCCCGACTTTTGAGCCTGCGATATCCTTTGCCAAATCTCCATGAGGTCATAGAGATAGCATTCTGGGCACACTATCGACCTATCACTTACCTAAGCATGCAGAAACGTGTCAACTCCCAGATAATAAAAACAAACAGGGATATAATAGCAATAATCAAACACCACAACGTTTTACCAAAGAATAATAATAAACAAATATACAAAACAGTAGCTAGGACATAATCCTACTGAGCTACTAATGTATGAGTTCAACCCCATACTTCGGGGCCACTAGATAAAGTCTCAAAGGTATACTCAGTCAAGTAAGACTAACTTCTCATCTTACTTAAGATAACTAATTCAAAAGTCAATCCTTGGCGCCCACGAGGCTCCTTTACTTGAAACCTGAAAATATTATCCCACGACGGGGTGAGAATAAATCTCAGTGAATCAAGCCTAAACTCGTTTAGGAAATTGATTCGCCCGGCCATCCTAGCAATAATCTCACTATATCACAACGCCACATAAAGCACTCAAGTACATCCACGATGCAATATTCCAAAAGCCAATCCTTGGCGTTCACGAGGCTCCTTTACTTGAAACCTGAAAATATTATCCCACGATGGGATGAGAATAAATCTCAGTGAATCAAGCCTAAACTCGGTTAAGAAATTGATTCGCCCGGCCATCCTAGCAATAATCTCACTATATCACAACTCCACATAAAGCACTCAAGTACATCCGCGATGTAATAACTTTGCACAAGCATGCTTGCCAGCTACAACCACACACACAATGCAATGCTTGACTCGACTCACGACCAATCGGTTAATCACCCAAACAAGCATCTCATCCATAAGTACTCACAGAACATTACACAAGTCTATTTATTAATGATGATTGTGCCCATGGCACATGAGAGAATCTACACGAAAGAAGGCGTGATTCGACTTTCACAAATAATGCGATCCAGCACCTTAGTGCAGTCGAGCGTTTTATCGGCAAGATCGAGCTATGTCCCTTTTCTCTTGGCAACGGCTACTATAAGAGGTGTCTCCAGTGCGCCTGGCACGGCACCAACAAGTAGGCATCCCTAAACGGGGTGTCGGTCCATTACAAGCTGCGACCGACATCCGACCAACTTTGCCTCTGTGCTAGTTAGCACCGGATCAGAATTAACGTGTTTCTGGCAAGTCGTCTGGTTCCACCAGATTGGTACGGTACGAACTTATCTGGAAAAGCATCATCGTTCCTTCATATGACCATACAGAACACATCTAGCAATCAGCCCATTTCATTATCTTCGGTTAAAGCCAGATGCTCACTCGCGTATGTAAAAGATCGGGCTGAAGGCATTTTCATGCTAAAAATATCTTTTGACTTCACACACGGCCATAAACATATGCATTCTAACATTAGACATTGCAATTACAGAAGGGCGATTAAACCCCAAACAGACCACCGAGCACTCGGTGAACAATTAGGATAATCAATCAGACATTTCAACAAGACATCCAAATCAATACAGTGATCAATCAATCCCGAGAAGACAAACCGATTAGACAATAAAAAGCTCGATTCGTACAATGCCTTTATTAATCAATTCAATTTATAACGTCAATCGCTCGCTCGTTTCTAACCTATCGCTCGCTCGCAATCGAACGCAACCAAATCAATCAATCAATTGCAACTAATCACAATTAGCCATAGATAATATAATCGACCTAACTAACCTGATTGATCGGCCATTTAACTTAATCACAATTTCTATCTAAATCGGTCCTGATCGTGTACTTAAATTTTTCCTAACTGACTAAACGACTAATCATAGGCGCAATTAGCACCCTAGCCAAGAATTAAGGTCAAATCACACTTGAGTCGGCTCGGGCGGTCTCAACGGTGAGGGCGTGGGCGACGGCGTGGGTGACGACTATGAACGGCGACGACAACAAATCATGGGCTAACTTCTCGGACAAACGGCCCAAATTTTTGGCAACGAATCCGGTCACTCGGCCTAGGCCAAAACAGGCTACGGCCAGTGCAACTCGACCCGAATAGGACAATCGGTCGGAACAAGGCAGAGAGCGGCTTGGGGCTGAGGCAACTGAATGGGTGGTCGACGGACCGCGATCGGCTCGAGGGTCGATGGTGGAAGTACCAGGCGATTGGGGGGAGTTGATAGGGACCGGTGGCCGCGATGGAGGGCGATCAGAGGCGGTGGAATCAAGGCCGAACAGAACCGGTGGAGCAGGGGTCTCGCGCGGCCGAGAACAAGGCGGCTGTTCGAGTCGATTTCAGGCCACCATGTGCGGCGGCCGGCGTTCATGAGTTCAGGGGTGAGAGAGAGAGGTCCTAGGAGTTTGTTGGTAGTGGCGGTGAGAGGCGGCGTCGCCGGAAACGACCGGATCTGAAGAAAATGTGAACTGGCTTAAAAACAGGGCATCAACGGTTTAGGGGAGATTCGCGGCGGCTCCAACGGTCGTTCGGCGGTGGGATGGCTTCGGCTTGAAGCTCAGGACATGGGGGAGTCCCGACGTGGTGGTGGTTGGCGGCGGTGGCGCCGGAAATGGCCGAAGGAAGGTCGGAGGCTCTCGGGGGTGTAGGGGCCGAAATAAGGCAGTGAGGGGGAAGGGGATTTTCGGTGATTTGCTGGCCGATGACGGCGCTGGAGAGGTTGGTGGCGACGGCGAGGGGTGGCTGGATGTTGACAGTGGTGGTGGCTCACAAAAATCAACAACGAAGGAGGAGGTTCGATTGTCCAAGAAGAAGGAGGAGGAGGAGGGGGGTCGTTCTTCACGCGGCCGAAAGGGACAGAAAGAGAGAGGGGTTCACCATGAAGACTTTTTGGCCAATTTGTCTCACATGCCAAATAATTGAGGGTATTTTGGTAATTTGATAAGTTGAGACTGAATTGAATTTTCGATACACTAACGAAGGGTATTTTGGTAATTTCAAGGGCTAGGCTCGGTCGGGATTAGGCTCAAGCGTGAGGATTGAATCTTAACTCGTGACGGCTAAGAAATTCAAAACTTAATTTAAACCGACTGAAACTTCAGAATTCGTCCAATTATTGTTTCTTCAGTCCTTACGATCCAAAATTTTCTATCGATTGAAATTCAATATTAATCATTTATATTGATTTAATATTGAATTTCAGGTACTTTGTCAGAGGTGAATTTCTAGGGCATTACAATACGTATATGTGTATACCAGTTTTTAAGTGAAAGTTGTATCGTGGAAAAGAACGAACAAAATAAAAAATAAGGAAAAAGAAGAAGAGAAAGAACACAAATAAAAATGTCAAGTGAGACTTAGGGGTGCATGAAACCCTTTCTATTTATTAGTTTTTTATTTTTATTTTTTTTGTTCTAGGGAATAGCTTTGGAACAGAAATGCGTTTGACAACGCAATGTAGTTTTTTTATTCTCCGGCCAAACTTTTAGCTCAGAAATAAGTTTTGAATGAGAAATGAAAAGTTGAAAAAAGCTACTTTTTTGTTTCAAAAACAAAAACTCAAAATAATTTGCCCATTCTTCGTCGCTCCTCCCTTATCATCGCCGGCCGTCGGTCTACAGCCGATCGCCGGTCGCCGCCGCAGCCGGTTGTTGCTGCCGCCACAACCGCCGGTCGTTGGCCGCTGCCGCTGGTCTATGGTCGCCAACTGCCGCCGCCGTTTGTTGGCCGTCACCGCCCCCTCCGGTCGCCAATCGCTGCCCTTCACCGAACGCCGGCAGCAGCCGCCGTCGCCGCCGCCCACTGCCGATTGCTGGCTGTCGCCGCTCGTTGGCCGACGCCCACCGATGCCGTCGGTCGCCGATCGCTGCCGATCGTTCGGAAATAGAAATTTTTTGACATTGTCAAAAGAATTTTTATTTCAGGAATAGAAAAATTATATCGTTATCACGTATTTTGTCCGAGAAACTTGTCTAGGAAATAAAAATGAAAAAATAATTGGGAAAGAGAAAGGGTTTCATGCACCCTTTAGTCTAGAAGGAGAAGAAAAGTGTGGGAGTGGGTGAGAGCGGAAATTGCACTCTACTTTCCGAATACTTTCTACATTTTCGAACGAACGAAACGCCCACTCAACCGATAACTTTTGTGCCAAAAACGAGCTCCCGTTCTCATCCCAAACAGCATCTTCGGTTGATTTGAAATTCATTTAAAAAAAAAAAATCAACCATAAAGCACATAAAAAAATGGTAGGACCATGTGGCTCAGCTGTGCTTCATAGTGATAATAAATGATAAAAAAAAAAGATCGTCGCGCAGTATTATGTTACGTCTACATTAGTGATTCCTAATCCCTACTTTTTGTAACAATTTGATGATTTCGAGGTCTCTTATTAATGTCTTTTCGTATAAGGTAAGATGGTGCCGGTCTAACCGTAGGTAGAACCAAAGAGGTGACAGTTTCGTGTTCCTCATCTGAATCTGTACTTCCCCCCAGCAAACCTTAATGCCCACATCGATAATTTCTCTGTTCGGTACGAGAATGTTAGCACACACTCGTGCGACTAACATGCATTGTTTTTCACGGGGAAGAACGGGCGATTGCCCCGTAAATGCCCGGGTCCTTCGAAGCTCCCGACCTTCAAGTGGCCAAGCCCCTTTCGCCGCCTGTCCCTGAGTCCTCGGGGTTCAACCCCTCGACGACAACCGCTCATCCCCACAACGCCATTGCAAACGGCTTCCTTCATCGTCGAGTGAAACAGGTCTCAGCAGGATCTTGTAGGATTCCCTAGAAATTCTCCCACTACATATAGATAAAATATCTATGTTCTATTCTATCACTTTGTTTCTCCCAGCCGTCTGTCACTTTCTTTACGAAGAAAATATCTTTTCAAGGAGTGATTACTACTTGCTTATAAACAACTAATTACCCGTTAGCAATGCACGTTGTCCGGTTCCATACTCGGACTTCGTACTCCTCGCTCGACACATTTAAAGGAGTTTGTCGTGGGACACATTCTTGGAAAAGAGATGGCTGAGGAAAATTTAGGTGTTATCCTCCACAGTGTCTTGTCTCCGCCACCACCATTAGCAGTAACGGAACACCATTAACGACCAAACATGATGCGACTATTCTATTCCGGGAGTATGATATTTACAGGCACCAATCAAGGGGAACTTCCTCTCTCTCTCTCTCTCTCTCTCTCTCTCTCTCTCTCTCTCGGAATAGGATTCCTGTTCCACAGTGTCCTTGACCGTTCGAATGATTTTTCGTCTGAAGAGAGTTTTCTTTGGGGGCTTTGATGTCTTTGACGTGCCTCGCTTTCGTCGTTGATGTTGTCAAGAAGCGATTGACTGCGGAAATTCTAGCATAAAAAAGAAGAAGAAGAAACAAGAAGAATATCAGTCTCCGCCCTTGTTACTGTTCTTCCTTTTGTCTTGGCCGTCTCAGGATGGACTAGGGAATTGCACGCGTCTGTAATTGATTAATAGCTCTTGCTATTTCGTCGGATTCATTTGTCTGAGTTTATCGAAAGAGTCTTACGACGTGGAACTGAAATTTGGTAAAACGTGAGCTATGCCGGGTGTGCTAATCAAAGACTGAATCGCTTGTTTGAGAAGTAACGTCACTAGGTCGTACAATAACAGCCGAATTGTGTCCAGTTTGATCATCGTAGTGCTTCGACCAGAGGCATTCGCACCTCCATATGTTGCCAAGCCTTAAATTGCCCGGAGTATTTTCAAGATAAGATCTCCAGCAGGAATGAATCCGCTGCCTGCTGCATCGGGGAGCCGCCCGCAAGCCCAAGAAGATTCTTATAGCTGGGACCCTCCAAATCCATTGGTTCCAAGCATCAGCTAAGTTCATGATCTTCCTAGCTTTTGGAGTTTGCAAGGGCAAATAAGCACTGCTGTGCACTCTTATTATTCACATTGATGTCACAAAAATTTGGGCAAGCAATCCTGTATTCAAACGAATCGCAACAGGGCGGTATAACAAAAGTAGCACAGATTACACACAAGAATTTCCTATACTTGGTTAATCACATGATGCGGCTTTAATTATCTCGGAAAAGGTCTAGAAGTCCTTGATGTACTATCCAAGTTGTATAAAGGAACTGTGGAGAACTCGGACCCATAGCGTTCGGGTGGTTGTGTATCCCCCTGAAATGGCAGGGGACCGGAACCTTGGCTCATGGATGGGTTAAGTCTTGAGAAACTGGGTGGGACTCCAGCTGCTGCAGATGTTCTGCTATCTGATAAAGGTAGAGCAGCGTCCAATGTGTTTGGGCTTTTTCCACTTGTATCAAATGCGGATTCGGCTGTTGATCCATCATGGTCCCCTCTCTCCCTTTCATTGGTCTCTTTGAGAAGAAAATCAACCCAAAGATCGGCAATGGACTGAAAAGGAATGCCGGAAATAGCATTAGGTTGATAATTTACCCACTTAAAATGGCTTTGTGAAGAAAAATGCATGAATAAATCCACACCCTTTGGTGGGAAAGAGGACTTTGTGCGCACTTTTGGGCACCCAGATAATTCAGGAATGAGGCTCGAGTTGTCTAGGGCTCAAGAACTAAAGGGCCGATAGATGACGCCAGAAATTTATCAGTAAACCATTGATGGAAACTAAATTGGCTGGGCAATTCAGGCGCCAGGCAGATAGGGAGAAGCAAGATGGAACCCCAAGTCATTAGGTGGAAAAACTCATTTCGAAAGGGGAACAAATGCAAGTTTTAGATGCGAATGTGGCAAATTTAGTACATGCAAAGAAGAGGAAGTGTTTTTAGATCAGAAGCAGATATGCTACTTCGACTGGTTGAACTGAGAACGAAACCAGTCCCCAAGTTGACCATGCTCAAATCGTTAGCCGGTCTGGTCAATGAAGTATTAACTACTAATCAGTTTTGGGATGACGGGTAATTAAATTACTCCACATGCTTATCTACTGGGTTTGTTTTGGCCATAAATACATAAAATCCATCCTCACTTAATAGTATAAAGTTTCTTGATCGAAAATTCTACTGAGAAAGAGAAAGAGACACATTTATTTACCCAGCATAATTTTAAATCTAAAAAATGAAACACTAACCTGATTGTCAGATGTCATAGTAGCATGTGCTTCGACTGAACTTCCTCCCAAGATACCACCTACAAGACGGCCAGGAATACCCAGGACACCCCGAACAACACCTTTACCGGCACCTTGTTGTGCAACACCAATCCTCTGTTTGTCTTCATCTGAAAATCCAAGCATGCGTACCATAAGATCCAGAACCTGAAAATCTCCAGAGGTGACAAAAATAAATCAATCAAAAGGTACCAATTGAGAAATCATATGTATGATGCAGCAACTCCATGCAGCAGGATGGAGCAAGCAAAACCCAGATTCAAATTTTCTGGACTTGGCTCACTCTATTAGGGAGCATTGCTTTCAGTATACTTGACCTTTCTCAAGTTAGTGCATATGTAAGTGCAAAATCGTGGAGCATGTGTAAAGGAGTCTCTTACCTCTTTGCTGTGATTTCTCTGGAAATAAGTCACAAGCAATTTGATCACAATACGCCTGTAATATCACCCACATCATTAGAAACAGCAGATGACAGCAACCAAGTAATATTTGACGTTCAAAGAAATAACAAGTCATCAAATATTTTGCTATATTCATGAAAAAAGAAAGCCATTTGCACCAGGCACACTGTGCTTTCCCTTGCCCAGAAAACGATTTCAATGCAGATTTTTGATAGATCACCAACATCAAATTATTTATCTGGCCTAGATACCAATCAACACCAAGCCATCTGCTTTGGCACATTAATGAAGGCATGCGTGATTCTTCTTTGCTAGCAGAAATATTGAACTTAAAGACAAATTCTCCCATTAAATACATAAAGAGTAAAGTCTCAATAAGCCTCTCCTGAATTGTCTCTACATGAATCTCCATTTCCATAAGAACAGCAATATTAGAACCATTGGACAAGAGCCATCCACTATAAAGTAGTATTAACTTGTGTTAGCCAGCAGAGTTAAACAAAGAAATGTCCCAATTCCAGCAGCAGATACTTAAAACAATTTAACTATCAGAGAAACAAATAGTTTAAAAGCATAATCACAGCCAGCCAACCTGTCAACTAGATAATCTGAGTCCATGGACATTCTATTAAGTTGGGTCATGCTCTGCTCAAGTGCACGTCGCAGTTTTGCGTTATCTTCCTCGAGTTTGTTTACTCTGTTATTCCCTTCAATCAGCGCCCTTTCAACTTGAGAGAGTTTTCCCAAAATATCTTCCTTCTCCCTTCTGGACACCTCCGCCGACTGGTGTGCACTCTGTAACAAGTGTGGTAATCAGGACTCATTTTAAACTAACCTTGTACCAGACGACATGCGCAATCATTTCAAAATTATTTTGGGAAATGTATGAGGGCCCGTTGAACTTGCCCGGTCAGAAAGTAACCCAAGGTTAACTTTTCATGAAATTTCACCATTTCCTATCAACAACTGCAAGGACATGGAAATAAGAACATCATGCAGATCGGACTTCTGTACTTTTGGAGGATTTCAAACATGCAGTCTTTATAAGAAGTAACAAGTGCATAAAACTGTGACGATCGTTATGAGAAAGGCTGTGCAAATAAAGGAAAATGGAAGTTTGCCTGTAAGATCAACTTTAATGATGAAAGGGAGAGAAATTACAGTCAAAAGCTCCGAGAATCTTGCGCATTCTTCTCTTGCCAAAGCCAGATCTCTTGCTAAATGTTCCTACAAAGAAAAATGAATAGAAAACAGCCATATGATGGACAAGAACACTTTTTCAGAAGCACAAAAACCTGATCTTTTCATGAAGTTGCCGCATTTCATTTACCTTTGCTTCAATTTCCGCATAATACTGACCGAGGGCAGTCTGAAGATTCAGCAGCTCCATGTTCTTGCCATCTAGAATGCTCATATAATTTGCAATTTTTTTGTTCAGGTCTTCAATGATCTCCTTCTGCTTTCGGCTTTCATTGCTACTATTCATCCGTAACTCATCCTGATTTGCTATTGCTTGGTTGAAAGCTTTCTCAAGGCGCACAATCTGAGTTTTCTGAGCCACAATGGTTTCTCGCAATTCTTCAATTACTTTTCTGTCCTCATCCATCTTTTCGGATTCTTCAGATTCCTATATGAATCGCAGCAAGAAAAATCATCTCAATCGAGTGCACAAATCGCAAATCATATTCACTTATAACGAATCAAGCCATATTCAATAAGTCTAGCAGCAGCAGCAATGAGATGTGACCCTTAGAGCAGATTAAGCATTTGCATCCGTGCAGACAGGTCACTGAAATACTTGTGGGCATGATGATATAAACCTTAGCCAAAATTAAAGCAAATACGAAAGAAAAGGAATCTCTGTGCACAAAAAAGCACAAAAACAGATATGAACATGGAACTGAGTCATATTTAAAAACCTGATTACGTTGACTCATTCACACTGCTGGAGAAAGTGGCGTAAAGTTCAGACAATGACTGATGTGCACATTTCTGCAACATTTACAACAATGACCGGAACGGGGAGAACCATAGATAAATATCTTGACAACGATGAACCATCCCACTAATGCTAAATTTAAGCATAAGAAAAAACGAACAAGCCAAATATAGATAAATTGGACATCTGAGGGCAATGAATCTTAGATATTACAAGATACCCTTCGCAATTTGAAAATATTGGTTGTTCATTGTTAAAAAAGCTCAATTGAGAAGAAATGACCTTATGGTTAAAAGGCCACTTTTGAGGGCACAGTGGAGGCCTAAGAAAAAACAATCATAAATTCTAGTAGGAGGACCTCAAATTTACGAATTTCAAGAGGACACAACAATTAATAAAAATGATGAAGTAGATGCACGTATGTGATCAATCCATTTACAGGGGAAAAAAGGTGTAGTTTCTATTGTCATCATTGTAGTGAGAAGATCATTAGGCTATGGTAAGAATGTGTAGAACATACACTTGGAGAGAAAATGCACAAATCAAAGATCATAAGCTGAAAATTAAAACATTATGCTCAACACAATGGGCATCTCTATTTCTTTTTCTTTTTCTCCTCATATTCGTGTTAGCAATGAGCTGAACCATCAATAACTGAACAAAGTACAGGGAGGCCTAGTACTTTTAGCTCATTACTTGTAAGACATTTCTCACAAATAATCAAACGTCTAAAATGAAAAAGCATTTTGGGGCTGCCAGCATATTCCATAATCAGCAAACAGATTATCCGCATATCAAAACTAATTTAGCATGAATTATTTTATTGACCACCACTGTCCCAACATCTCATAAATGACAATTTATTCTGCTGAAAGCAAATCAAAAGCATAAATATGCAACCTTATCCAACAAATGCTGTTTAAGCCGGCTCAATTCTCGCAATGCTTTATCCCTCTCTTTTCGGGTTTCCTTCAAATCATTCTCCAACTTTTGCAAGGATTGCTTTAGTTCATCTCTTTCACGAGAACTTCTGAATGGGACTACATCCTGTGCAAGTATCTTTGTTTAGAAAAATTAGCACAGAAAGGTTATAAAAAGTAAAGTGAATCATAATGTCATCATAACTGGTGCTGTAGGTCTCTATGACATTCCAAACTAAAAGATCACCTCATTCACACTACTTTGGGTCCCTTTGACAATTGGAGAGTTCCTGGTTGTCCTCAATGCAACCTCAAGTTCACTTTTCTCCACCTACGAAAAATCATTTACCACACAGCTAAACAGTGGAGAAATAACCAAAGACGTAGCAGACGTGAAAATTAGGGGGGGAAACATTGTAGACACAGATGGCAGTCACAACCTTGAGGTTGTGATTTTCATTCTCCAGGGTGGCAATGACTCTTTTTAGTCTGTCGAAAGTCCCATCAACATCTTTGTTATCATGCCTGCCCAACCCATTCTGCAATCTTTTAATTTCCAATAATTTCTCATTCAATTCGTTGCGCACTTGATTCCTTTCCATGAAGCTCTGCCAATACAGGACGATGCCACACAAGAAAAAAAATTAGAAAACAAAAGTTGCCAGAATTAGCATCACCATGTCAGGAAGAGAAATAACAGGCATCATTGATAATTACTTTGATATCAGAGTTGACTTGAGCTGTAATAAAAAGAGAAGATACTTTGGCCAGAGAAGTAGGTGCAACATATTTTTGGTCATTGAATTTGGGCGTTCATTTTTTTCAAAACCATTCTACTTTACAGCCACATCAGTTGATAGTGTACTTCTGAAATGGCTTTGATTGGGTCAGGAAGTCCATGAAAAATAGAGCGGAAACTTTACATGATGTAGCCGATGTGGCTGTTGGCACATGGAAAAAGTCTCACACCACTCAAGGTAAAGTGTAGGTCAGCTCCCCTTAGTTTTTTAGGAATGAATGAAGAAAGACCTAGACATCATTTTATACAATAACCTAATGTGAACAAACTAAATAGGTATGATAAGGCCTACAAACAAAGAATGGTGATGTACGACCATAAGGCCTACTACGAAATCAAAACAAAACCTAAAGCACTTACTTTGTCCTTCTCATCCGTCAGTGACTGAAGTTGGGTTTGAAATGCTTCATTTAACTTCCGTTCCTCTGAAAATGAGAACAATATATAAGGAGCCCAAAAAAATCACATGTACTCTAATTCACAAAGCATAATAATTGCTAGAGTTGGAATAAACCTTGCAATTCAATGTCTACAGTTGCTAATCTTTTGTGTTCCTTCTCCAGTTCCATCCTGAGTTCTCCAATTTGTAGTTGGTGAGTAGCTTGTAGTGCTGCAAGGGACCGGTTTTTTTCTTCTAACAAATCTGCAAGCTCCTAAATGGCATTTATAGATCTTTGTCAAGCTTACCCATTTAAAATCATAATTGAGTGACAGACATACACTAATTAAGCAAAAAATTCTACCTCAGCCATGCATTATATGACACACAAGCATCCACGCAACAAAGGAGATTGACGACAAAGCGCCATTACCTTTTCTTTAGCCCAAAAACTGTCATGTTCTCCAGCATGTCTAGTTCCGTTGCCAGTAATGTCCAGTCTCGAGACAATACCATTCGGTCCTTGATTTACACCGGAACGTGCTTTCAATTGCGTCGCAAATTTGTGTTGCCGGTTTGGTGATTGGTCATTAGCCTCCTAACCATTGTGAAGAATATTCAGCCTCATTTCCATCTTAGGATCATATTCTTCAGGCACAACAATCTGAAATTTCTATATATGCCAAATAATAATATAGCAGAACAAACCACTGGTCAGGAAAAGATGACAAGGAAGCCAACTAGTTTAGCTTTGTTAGTCCCACAGTCATTTCTAGTACTCTCTCATTTTCAAAACGGCAAAAATGTCAAATGTGATCCTTATACAACTTTACTCATAGCACAGGATCATATAATACTAACATTACCAAGGTTGAGATTCTGCATCTTTTACAGTTCAGGGAGCTAGAACTAAAGCGGGACCATCTTGAGACTACTGGAAAGCTCGTGACATTATTTGTCATGTCACAATCGGCAAGTCATGAAAAATATCTGGCAAATCCCCGAGTTCTCTTTTCTTGTCTCACTGTTTCATTTCTCTAACAATTGTTGGTGACCAAAAGCTGTTATGTTGCCTGAACACACTCTTGAGTCACTCTGATCAGCATCCGCTGATCCAAGATTAGAACACGCCTATAAACATGAGCAAGTGCATGTAATAGAATAATGTGACATGAGGGTTCTGACATTCAACAAAGAACACGCTTTGAAGTGACCACTTGCGCCAGTTAAAAGCAATGCAAACATAGTAGGAAAGTCAAACTGATTGTACCAATTATTCTCAAGAAAATTCAAGCAAATGATACATTGTTAAATAAAAGTAGAAAACATTTCTGACAAGAAAACATCCTTTTCAATGCCAACCTACATTCAGTAACCTACCTTAAGAGCATGTGTACTATTTATAGATGCTCTCATGCTTTCGTTTCTACCACCATTGACAGTCATATCCAGATTCTGCTTCAATACTCCGTTTTCTTTGTTCAGTCTGGAAATATGATCCTGCTCGACAAGAAGAAAGTCATAAATTAGTGATACAACTATTTTGCAAACTTGGACAATATAACAGATAAGACAGCAAATCCATCACGGCTGACAATGAGTCATGACAAGTAGCTCAATCATAGAATGTCTGTAGCACTTATGCAACATCAGTCATACCAAATTTAACTAGGATAAAAAAAATTGCACCGCAATGTAGATATTTTGAAAACTAACTAGTTTTCAGTATTTCAAAGCAAGATCAAAGGTCAAAAACATTATTAAAGTGCATCCAGATAAGATGCAGTAAAGTAACTTTTCAGGAATGGATGAGGTTCAATCTTAAACTCCTTAACTACTAGGTTCACTGGGGAGAAAGAAAAGACAATTGAACAACTTCCAGGGACTATAAAATCTTTACGAGGGACCAATCACATTTCTATGATTCAGGATGTCATCTACACAAAATAAGAGTACAAGCTACTAAAGAAGACAATAAACTGCATCTAGTGAAATAAATTGCATCGGAAGTAAATATCTAGTGGTACGAAGAATGAATCCACCACTAACATGAAGCCATTATACCAAACTGATAGCTTTTGAAAACTTTAGATTATCGATGCCAACAATGCGAGTCACGTGCATCAATTATCAACTAATAAGTGTAGCAAATCATCCATCAGTTTACCTCTTTCTCCTTTAGCAAAGCTGCATAATTTACTGATAGGGCCTTTATTTCTGCTTCTGATTCTTGTAGCCTTTTGATTTCTGCTTTGTATTGCTCAATCTACCAAATAAGAATGACAATTGTGATTGGAGTAAACAATCCTCACAAATGAGATTACCGGAAAGGAAACAGTATAGAAAGTTCAACAAAAAGACCATGCTAACGACGTATGTTCTGACCATCTGTTTCTTAGTGTATTCTGTTTTGCGCTGATTGAGTCCAAAGGCATCAGTTTGCGAAGCACGAAAAGTTGTACTTATTGACATAGTAATCAAGGAGAAATATCACTTTTAAGGGGAGGAGAAGGATTCAACAGCACACGTCCTGACACCATAGACAGGTTGAGTTGCAGAGTGCCTAAGTTGGGATGCTTTCCAGTACATACAACATTCTGCTGCACCGAAAGTTGAACGCTATCCGCAAGGAACCACATGATAATAGCCAAACAGAGTAGTAGTTAAATTTACTAATTTCTTGCCTCCACTTATTTGAGCTTAATGCTTAATGATAAAGTAATTTATTCAGGCTTCAAATGCTTAATGATGAAACAATTTATTCAAGCCTAAAAAATGGAGGACTTCATGCCTTACCTCTAAACTAAGTGGGAAAAGCCCCAATTTCGAGCAAACGGAACTCCTTTTGATTGTGCATTTGTAAGACAAGCTCAAAGTTTTGCAGTATAGACGATTTTAATTTAGATTTAAATTTCTCAGAAACTTAAGAACGCATGACTACCAATAAAAGGTTATGCGTCTTCAAAGTCGGCAAAGAGATTCCAATTTCCAATGGCGCATCCCATCAATTGAGAAACAATATTGGCCACCACAAGTTAATCGAATCTTGCCTAGACTAACAATTTACCCAGAACACATTTCACGGTGCTCAAATCGCAGTCCGGGAGCCAGGCTCATTTATTCAACCAAAATTGAACATAACAGAAGAGACGCAACGAGCTGAAGCAACAGCTCCGCAATCGAACTGTTAGTAGATTTCATCGACAATCAGCTCAATTGAAAACCCACCTCCAAATCATGAGAGGAGTCGAATCCATTGGCCACGGGAGACCGCGAGAGGGACGGCGAATGCGCGAAACTGTGAGAGTTTCTCCGATCAGAGACGGAGGAATCGTCCCCGTTGCTCCGGCCGTAGATCTCGAGCTCCTCGTCGTCGTGCACGGCGAGAGCGATTTTCTCCAAGCTTTCCCTCCAATTCGCGAGAGGGCTCAGCATCCTTCGGCTCCGATCAATGCGGATGTGCAAAAAAAGGCTTCGCGAACAAAAGTCGATGCCCCCCACCGATCAGCTCGACATGGTTTTCCTTCGGCGAGATTATGCAGAGGTGAGGGTAGATCCAAAGGAGAGCGGCAGAAGAAGTAAAATCGAAAATACTTTTTAGTGGGAGATTGGAAGGAGAGATTAAAGTAGACTTCCCAACCGTTTCAGGGCAAGAATTCTGATTTATGACGTAAGCAAACTCATCACATTTTTTCTTAATTTTTTATTTTCCTTCTTGATAATGAAAAATTGAATTTATTAAATATTTGTTGAGCAATTAGCGAAAAAAATGACGAGGCGCTCTTCTTTAAATACAATGTATAATCATTTGGTCGCTGAAATTTATTAAATTATAGTAGTTTTGTGCGGTAATAATCATTACTCGTGTTGAAAATTTACTTTCAAATCAAAACATGTTTTGGATACTTATTTTGAAATTAGTCAACTTGAAAGGAAAAACTTACTTTAGAGGTGATTTTATTTTCATGCCACTTAACTTAAATTAAATTATGACTATCGGATCCTTACATGTTCATAAAATTTGAGCCTTCTAAGATTCATGATCGGTGCACAATTATTATTTTTTTCATCATTAAATGCTATCGTATTGTATTAATGTGACGGGTTTTTATATTAAGAAATTAAAATAATTAATGTAAATTATCCTAAACAAAAATCAATTTAATAAAGAAAAATGTAAAGTAAAACTCTATAAACAAATGGAGGGAAAATGAAGTACATTGATATATGATATTCAAGTTTTAATATTGCTGAAATGAGCTCTCTTAGCAATCCCCTTAAGTAGAATTCAATCATACAACCTCTTGATTTTCAACCCAATCAGTCTCCTCAAGCGCTCCGTGACCAGTATAATTGGATGCGCTTAGTAATCTATCTTTTGACTTGAATGAGAGTAGTTAAGTGACTTTGTTAATAATTTTGGATAAAGTAGTGTGGAATTTTTTTTTTTAATGGCGGTCAATGAGGGCAAATTTAATATTAGAATGAAAGTAAGTGGCTTTTTATTAGATTAAAAAAATTATGGTAGGACTGAAATTAAATATCAAGTTTGAGGAGAATATCTTGCAAAATCAGAAAATTTAGAGGTGGAAATTACCGTGACCAAACTAAGCGTCGCGTTAGGTCTGGCGACTAGCCTTGAGTAGGGACATATTTGGTAACTTCAGCGAGGGAAGAAAAGGAGAGAATTGTGTTAGGAGGAAATTACCGTGAGCTTCTATAAGCTTGAACAAACTAAACATCGCGGAAGGGCTGGTCACTAGCCTTAAGTAGGGGACATCTTGGTAACTTCCGTTAGGGCAGTCGGGAGGGAAAAGCAAAAGGCGACCAAAACCGTTTGTAGCAAAAATCATACCCCGCTGTCACCTCGTCCTTTCGCAGGGTCTTGCAACACATCTCATTCCCTCAATCGCTCACTTCCCCCTCTGTCTCAGAAATTTTTCCATCCCCATTCTATCTCTCTCTAGAACACTTCACCGTCTTCTTCGCCAAATGCTTTCTAGGATTTCACTCTCAGAACGCTGAGTGAAGACGTCCGGGCAAGAAATAGCTCACTGTGGCTGCAGTACCTTGTCAGCTGAGGTATGCTTCTGGCCTTATTTTTATCTCCCGTTGATGATGCTTTTTTCGGTTGCCGTCCTCATTTTTGTGAAGAAAACGAGGCTCGTTGAGTTTGCTGCTCGCCGAGTCGTTCTTCGTCGAGAGGCGCGAGGTGTTTTGCCTGAGTTCGAAACTATGATCTCGCGTGTTATTTTCGTCGCTACTTTTGGTTCTTCAAATAACGGTGAACTGCGGGAGTTATCTGCTCCTCTTTAGCTCGCGGAGGGAGTTGTCGGACCAGTGCGGGGAGGAGAAGAGCGAGGAGAGGGAGGAGTAGAGGGAGGTGAACTTGGAGCGGAGGGATTGCCACCGCCCGGCGAAGGATCAGACGGTGAGGGACGACCAGAGGAGGAGAGAGAGGAGGGGGTTTATCAGGTCAAGGAGCGATTGGGGGGAGGCGGCAGAGGAGGACGGCTCCAAATGCATTAATGAGGGAGAGAGACGGAGGCTTAGCAAGGAAGGAAAGCGGGGAGTGATTCACGGACGTGGGAATGGAGCGAAGAAAAGCGAAGCAAATCAGGAGAGGGTTGAGGAGTTAGAGCTTGAGCTGGAGCTGGAGCTGGGAATGAGTGAGAGAGAAGTTTCAGTTTCAGAAGGAAGGGGAGCGAGTCGTTCTTCGTCGAGAGGCGCGAGATGTTTTGTCTGAGTTCGGAACTACTCTCGCGTGTTATTTTCGTCTCTACTTTTGGTTCTCCAAATGACTGTGAACTGCGGGAGTTATTTGCTCCTCTTTAGCTCGCGGAGGGGGTTGTCGGACCAGTGCGGGGAGGAGGAGAGCGAGGAGAGGGAGGAGTAGAGGGAGGTGAACTTGGAGCGAAGGTATTGCCACCACTCGGCGAAGGACCAGACAATGAGGGACGACCGAAGAAGGAGGGAGAGGAGGGAGTTTATCAGGTCAAGGAGCGATTGGGGGGAGTCGTTGGAGGAGGACAGCGGCGGTGCGGTGGCGGCAGAGGGATGCATTTCCATCAAGGTTCCGGGCGAGCACCAGGAAGAGATTGGGAGGGATATGGAAGGCAAATGCATTAACGAGGGAGAGAGACGGAGGCTTAGCGAGGAAGGAAAGCGGAGAGTGAGTCGCGGACGCGAGAATGGAGCGAAGAAAAGCGAAGCAAATCGGGAGAGGGTTGAGGAGTCAAAGCTGGAGCTGGAGCTAGGAATGAGTGAGAGAGAAGTTTCAGTTTCGGAAGAAAGGGGAGCGAGTCGTTCTTTGTCAAGAGGCGCGAGATGTTTTGTCTGAGTTTGGAACTATTCTCGCGTGTTACTTTCGTTGCTACTTTTGGTTCTCCAAATGACGGTGAACTGCGGGAGTTATTTGTTCCTCTTTAGCTGGCGGTGCGTGCTTTGGCCTTTGGGAGCACGGATGAATTGGGACTGCACACTTAATCTTCCGCGAGAGTAGTTGTATTGCGTGTTTCTTCGTGTTCTTGCATGCGAAGGGATTTCAAACTTGGACTATCCCAAATAGTGTCACAAAGTTTGCGAATGTCCTAGAACTGGGTAATTTGGAATTTTCAAACATTTTACACGTCACATTTGTTACGTCATTGAAGCATCTCAACATCTTATGTGGTCGCATGTTAGGATACTTAATTCTTAATGTAGCTCGAATGCTAGATTGATGTTATTTAACATGTCATGTAGAGTTAATCATGTAATTAATCAATTCACACCATGTTAAATCAAAATTCACTTTCATGTCATTTTTGTATGCATTCATTCTTGCTTAGATTGCATTTATTTATGTCCTTGATTAGAATTTATGTTGCAGATAGTTTATTACAAGAGAATGGGAGGTCACAGGAAGCATTCCAATCCTCCTCCTCTCAATAACAAGAAAGGGGTGAGGAAAGGCATTGGAGAGCGGTGCCTGTTCGAATGCAAGACTTGCGGGCGTAAATTCACGACGCTGAATCAACTGACACATCACTGCCAAATGCCTCCCAAGGGGAAGAGGGCTCCTCCTGCCAAGAACAAATGATATGGTAAAAGGAGATTGACCACAAAGCGCCATTGCCTTTTCTTTAGCCCAAAAACTGTCATGTTCTCCAGCATGCCTAGTTGCATTGCCAGTAATGTCCAGTCTCGAAACAATACTGAAAATCAAGATGGAGTTCCTTCCTGAGTTCTCCAATTCGTAGTTGGTGAGTAGCTTGAGTGCTGCAAAGGACCGGTGTTTTCCTTCTAGCAAATCTGCAAGCTCCTAAAGGGCATTCGTCGATCTTTGTCAAGCTTATCCATTTAAGATCATAATTGAGTGACACGACACACACTAATTAAGCAAAAAAAAATTCTACCTCAACCATGAATTATGTGACACACAAGCATCCACACAACAAAGGAGATTGACCACAAAGGGCCATTGCCTTTTCTTTAGCCCAAATACTGTCATGTTCTCCAGCATGCCTAGTTGCGTTGCCATTAAAGTCCAGTCTTGAGACAATACCATTCTGCATTTGATTTACACTGGCACGTGTTTTCAATTGTGTGGCAAATTTGTGTTGCCAGTTTGGTGATTGGTCATTAGCCTCCTAAACATTGCGAAGAATGTTCAGCCCTATTGCCATCCCTATTGCCATCTTAAGAATATGTTCTTCAGGCAAAACAATCTGGAATTTCTATAGATGTATAAAACATCTATGCCAGAAAATAATATGGCAGACCAATACCAAGTCGTTGGTCAGGAAAAGATAACAAGGAAGCCAGCTAGTTTAGCTCATTTTCAAAATGGTACAAATGTCATCTCATAAATGTGTTCTCTCTATGAAATACTAACAATACAAAGGATGATAAATGCTGTTACAGTACTGAGGTTGTAGTATCGAGGTTGTGGTTCCGCATCTTTTACAGTTTAGGGAGCTAGAACTAAGCAGGACCAGACTTCAGATTACTGGAAAGCTCGTGATATTATAAATAGATGACATAGCACAATCAAGAAACTATTGAAAAATATCCAGCAAATTCCCGAGTCTCTTTTCTTGTGTCATTAATTTCACATATCTAACGATTGTTAGTGACCAAAAGCCGTTATGTTGCTGGAACGGGGTCTTGAGTCATTCTAATCAGCATCTGCTGATCCAAGATTAGAACATGTCTATAAACATAACGATTTTCCCAACCGTTTCAGGGCAAGAAACATTCAGCATAAATTCTCGCGGTAAATAAACGCAAATTTAAACATAGTAAAATGGCGATTATACCTGCGAGCATTAGTTTTGTTGATCCTACAACATGGTCCAATACAAATAGGATGAACGGTAATTGATGTTTGAGCAAGGCGAAATCTTTGAGATGCTCTGATCTTTCAGATCATACATGCGAATATGAGATTGCCACGCTCCACAAAGTATATGGCATTTTTCTTAGCTCTTAAATCTTTCGAAGAGCAAGAAATTCCTCCTTGACCCGAAAGAAAAATTGCTCGGTCGCCGATGCTTTTCAGTTCCTCCCATGTCCCCTCTGCAAAATTCACCGGGAAGACCTTGAACCTGTAGATTTTCCCCCTCGGGAGGGCCAATAATATCATCTCTTCCACAAATAACAGGTCTTCGCCGGATGGGACTAGGTAACCGCCACACGCTACTATGGCTTCGGGATTTGAACGATTAACATCTTTGTTCCCCAATGCACGTACTCGCAGCTCTGAATTCTCTACGTCGACAATAGCCAGCTCGCAATAGTTCGACAGCAAGAAAACTTCCCCTTTGAAAAGTTATACAACATAGATTATATGGTTATTAAGGAGATGAACATCAAGGATAGGAAAAAAGCAATCAATTCTTTGCTTTTGGCATATCCGATAATCAGCTCGCGGTTTTGATCGGTATGTCCAAATTATGATCTGACTTTGGTAATTATCTTTGATTGCTACGACAAATCAACGCCTTTAGTTCCCATCAACTAAACCTAGAATAGGTAGGCAAATATTTCTTGGTTAACTGCAGAGAATCATGAGCTTTGTTACCGTCATAATATCCCAAGTCTCTAATTTAGCCAGTTTTATCAATGAATTTTGCATCAAAAGATGTCAACCCAATGTTTTTTACAACGTGATGGTGTCACGACCTAAATTTCGCCAAAACTAGACTAACGGACTGCTAAGCTAATTATCTAATTAACTCTTAGGTTGGACTCTCCCAAATTCTTATCTTAACATGCAATATATCTAACTTGGAGTAGCCACTAATCTATTTACCAATAGAAAGAACTATTCTATTTTTATGGATCAGAAATTTTGAGTTCGGGATTTTCCATTTCGACACAATTTCATTTGATTTATAAAAACATTGCAGGCAAAAGGTGCGCAGTCAATAATATTAGACACCAAAAAATTCAATATAAATAGGGAGCATATGTAACGCAATTATTTCTCTATTTGATTTTCACTTTTTATTTGAAATAAACTATTTGCAACATAAATTCTAATCAAGGACATGAATGAATGCAATCTAAGCTACGATGAATGCATACAAAAAGGACATGAAAGTGAATTCTAAGTTAACATGGCATGAACTTAATTAATTACATGTCTAACTCTACATGACATGCAATTAAATAACATTAATCTAACATTTAGGCTACATTAGGAATGAATTATCCCAACATGCGACTATATGTGTCACGCCCCGAACCCGGCGAGCGCGCATACATCCAGCCCAGCCTTTCATTAGACATTTTACTCCAGGATCCAACGACCAATATCATGTGCGCTGGAAGTAATGTACATGCAGAAGCGATGCCTTTTTTTATTATATGAATACAACTGTACCCGATGACTTAGGAAAGATACATCAAATTTCTTTAAAAGATCAAATCCTAATTCGCACATCATAATTACAAGCCCCCATATCCGAAAGGGCAAATCCACTCTAAAAACAAATGGCCAGCTAACGCTTCAAATGCCACTCCTTGGCAGGCTCTTATTACCTTCGCCTGGAACCTGAAAAATGTAAGCCCCCATTGGGGTGAGATATAAATCTTAGTAAGGTGGGTCCTAACCTTAGGTTAGGCCGACCGTCCACTCAGGCAGTCACTTCCCTTGACAGATCTAGACTCATGAATCCAAAGGTATAGCAACCACAATTTAATAAACAACAACATACAGAAGACAGACATGCATTTATGATCTCATATCGCACACAAATGCACATATATGCTCGGCCTGTCACTTCGCCACATTTCTAGCCCGCGATTAGATCGCATCAGGCTTGGCCCGTATAAACGCATCAGACCATCGTCGGTGACCCATGTAAACGCATCAGGTTCCGAATTATCTTTAGGCAGGGTTTATGAGCTCATATTCTGTCCCGCGATTATATCGCATCAAGACTGTGGCTATCTCAACCCCGCGACTTCGTCGCATCAGAGTCTCAACCTTCTGCCCCGCGTCTCACACGCCTCAGGGCCATGCCATGCTATGCTCATGCCATACTACTTTACTTCATTTCACATACAAACATGGGTGCGACTCAAGCTCAATTGACACTCATGGCGTGCAAAACAAATCAAATGAAATCCAAACATGGCAAATGGCTCAGGCTTAGATAATGTGATACACAATCATCCTACGACATCTTAAGATGCAACCAAGCTACCCACTTGAACAAATTCTCATAATTTGTTCCTATCGGCCCTCGACTTACCCAATCGAGTCCAATCGTCTTGACGAAGGGTTAGGAATGCCCTTACCTTTGATTTGGCGACACAAATTACTCCTCTTGAGCCCCAAAGTTTCGGCCCTCAATGTCCACAACCGGACTTGTCGCGCAACCTAACAAAATTCAATCAATCCCGTCAATTTTCACACCCAATTCCTCAATCCAAGAACCCCGACCATCCATATCCTAACTCTCATTATCTAATTATGTCTTAAACATCAATTTGAGGCTCAAAATCACCCGCTCTTCAATCCACCAGAACGGTCTTGCACAGAACCTACCCGATTCAATTCGGTTCTGTGCATACCGTACACTTTCCATCCTAAATCAACTTCAATTCCATCATTTAACCCTTATCCTACCTCTTAACATGATTATCTAAGGGTCCAAGAGGTTCACCGAAAATTTGAGCTTGATTGGTTGCCGGAAACCCTTTGAAGTCGCCGGATCCTTCCTTGGTCAGTAACCGGCAGATTCTGGGCAAGATATCCATGGGTGGTTCATGGTCAAAAAATTATCAAATAAATCTCCAATTTTTACCACAGATTCCCACACATGTCTACTGAGTCTCCACCAATTTGAGCTTTAAAATCCAAGAATTCGACATTCAAATGGATTGAGGAACATACCTACCTCAGGTTGGCTCCAGTTTTGTCGGCCTGTGGGAGAATGCTTGCCCCGAATTCCACAGAGCTCCAAATGACTTGATTCA
Source organism: Rhodomyrtus tomentosa (assembly GCA_028455895.1). NCBI lineage: Eukaryota > Viridiplantae > Streptophyta > Magnoliopsida > Myrtales > Myrtaceae > Rhodomyrtus > Rhodomyrtus tomentosa. The sequence continues at coordinate 33,623,766 of JAPCWY010000008.1, read as the reverse complement.
AGTTGGAGTACGTCGTCAAGAGTTGGATCTATTCTGTGGTGGTCAGCCGGTGGCAGCTAGTGGCCGGAAGTAGCCCTTGTGGGCACCGAACAGAGGCTCCAGAACTGATCGCTGGTTCCTCCCAGTCAGTTTCTGGGCGAAATGTACAATGTCGGTTCGTGGTCAAAAAATAATCAAATTGAGACCAACTTTTTACCACAGATTTCTACACGTCTCACCTTGATCTCTACAAAATTTGAGCTATAGATTCCAACATTTCGACCACCAAAGGGACTGAGAACCGAACCTACCTCAGATTGGAGCAGTTTCCGTCGACTCTCGGTAGAATCGTTGCTCCGGACTGGTCGGTGCTCCAAATGCTTCGATTCTTATTGGAGAATGTCGGCAAGATATAGATCTTTGTTTGGGTGGCTGGCCGGCATCCAGGGGCGGCTGGAAGTGGCCGTGGTGGCCGGCGAACAGAAGCTCCGGCGGCTGTCGGGCGACAACAGAAATTGAGGAGGAAGAGGAAGGTGATCTCGGTTCTTTGGGGGAGGTGGGTCTGCCGAATGAGGGTTTGTGGAGAGAGAGAGAGAGAGAAGAGAAAATTGGTTATATCCAATAAGTATGGTCAAATGAGTTGATTGGTAGGTGGATGAAAAGGTGAAGTGGCCATACTCTCTAATCTCTTGACACTTGGCATTGTATTCCCAAGATGAGATCCAATAGCTCTTGTTTCTCCTTGAATTTTCGGCAGCCAAGGGAGTTTGAAAGACCAATTTGCCCTTTTTTGATTATAAGGGCAAGGTTCTAAGCTTGAGGGGCAAAACAGTTATTTCACCCCGACATTCAGAACGTCATTTTTCTCGTTCCGAAAACCTTTGATAGGGCGATGGCCAATTTTGAAATTCTTGATTTTCCATTTCAAATCTTTTAAGGTTCGTTCCTGATAGTTTTCTCTATCAGACGTGGTTCCAACTTATCCCGAATCGACGAGCGGCTTTCGCAGACATTACGCGTATCGACCCCGTGATTCATATCACGTTTATGGCTCGTCAATTTGTGGCAGCTTTGGTTGTCATGTAATCGTGAGGGTCTATCACTAGCTCCTAAGGTCTCGATCTTCATCGTCCGATTTAGGAAAATTTTGCAAATCATACGTTGGTTAAGCGTCATCACCCGCGCTCCAATCGTATGACACTCGCAAGGCATCCCTAAATCATTCTTGGATCGGCTTTTTTGTGGCTCTAAATATCCCCTCGACAATTCTTTTGGTCAAAGCATCATTTCCTATCCGAGTTTCCCAAGCTCACGTACCTCGTCTCGCGTTAGCCTTTCCCTTTTGGTCAGTCTACTTGAATTGATCAGATTCGAGCGGAATACGACTGAAATACATCTCTAGATACACATTTCTCATTTCTGAGCCTGAAATCGACTGGAAATCAGAATATCACAATATGAGATGCTTCAATGACGTGATAATGTGACATATAATATGATATGCAAATGAAATTTTTGTTATTTCCGAATTTAATGACGTGTCTGATTAAACTATGTCAAAAGAATAGTTATCTACTATAGTTTGGGGACTAAATTGACCTATACCAACCTATTAAACATAAACTATTTTAAGCATACAAATTCTATCCTAAAATCTAGTATCTATAAAATTCTTTTAACTCAAAATCTGTAATTCTATCTAAAATAATTTGCAATCTTCATCTACATGCAAATTTTTTAAACATGCAGATAAATATTCGCAAGGTAACAATGCATTTGAACAAATTCAAATAAAAAAAGCGGATAAAATGAACTCGAATATTTTGTAATTTCTCTTAAATTTGATAATTGATATAACGCCTTGGAGATCAACCTAAAAGATTTTGTAATACCCAATAGACTAATAATTCATCTAAGGCCCTGTAAATAATTATATGTCATTCACGGAATCCTAACCAGTTACGTAGCTCAACATATGCCCTCAGAAAATATCTCAAATAATCTAATGTTGAACGGACAACGAATCGCGGACGGGATCACGAATGATGGCTCCTCGGGATGCTCGCTGAATTGGAAAACAATTGATAGCCTTGCCGTCGTCGTGAAGAGAAGAGAGGGCAGCAACGCCGTCGCAGTGCAGCTACCAAATTGACGTCGAGGACAGCGGCAGGGGAACGGGTGCAGGCTGTCGGAATGGGGGCTCCCTCGTCGTGGGAGGACAGTGATCTCGTTGAGGCTGCTTCGTGGACACGGGATTAGCTCGGCATGGATCGACCACGCAAACATAGTAGAGAAGTCAAAATGACCGTACCAACTATTCTCGAAAACATTCAAGAAAATGATACATTGTCAAATGAAAGCATAAAACATTTCTGACAAAAATACGTCCTTTCCAATGCCAACCTACGTTCAGTGACCTACCTTGAGAGCATTTGTACTATCTATAGATGCTCTCATACTTTCGTTTCTACCACCATTGACAGTCGCATCCAGATTCTGCTTCAATACTCCATTTTCTTTGTTCAGCCTAGAAATATGACCCTGCTCGAGAAGAAGAAAGCCGTAAATGAGTGAGAGTTGCAAACTTGGAGAAAATAACAAATAAAAAATAAGGCAGTACCTTACCAAAAAAAAATAAGACAGTAAATCCACCACGACCGACAAGGAGCCATGATACGGCGCTCAATCATAGAATGTTTGCCGCACATATGCACCATCAGTGATATTATTTTAAAGTAGGATAAACAAAGATCGCGTCGAGATGAAGTTATTTTGAAAAATAATTAGTTTTGAATATTTCAAAGCAAGATGAAAGGGCAAAAAAACTATAAAAGTGCATCCCAATAAGATGCAGTAAAGTAATTCTTTATGAATGGACTAGGTTCAATCTCAAGCTCATTAACTACTAGGTCACTGGGTAGAGAGAAAAGACAATTGAACAACTTTCTAGGGACTATAAAATCTTTATGAGGGATCAATCACATCTGTATGTTTCAGGATATCAGCCACACAAAAGTAAGGGTGCAAACTACTAAAGAAGACAATAACATGCATCTAGTGGAACAAATTGCATCAGGAGTAAATATCTAGCGGTACGAAGAATGAAGCCACCGCTGACATGAAGTGATTATACCAAATTGATAGCTTTTTGAAAACATTACATCATCGATTCCAACTATACAAATTGCGAGCATCAATTATCGACTCATAAGAGCAGACATCATCCATCAGTTTACCTCTTTCTCCTTTAGCAAAGTTGCATAATTTACGGATAGGGCCTTTATTTCTGCTTCTGATTCTTGTAGCCGTTTGATTTCTACTTCGTATTGCTCAATCTACCAAATAAGAATGACAATTGTGATTGGAGTAAGCAATCCTAACAAATGAGATTACCGGAAAGGAAAAAGTAAAGAAAGTTCAACAGAAAGACCATGCTTAAGACGTATGTTCCAAGCATCTGTTTGTTAGTGTATTCTATGTAGCGCTAATTGAGTCCAAAGACATGCGTTTGCGAAGCACGAAAAGTTGTGACTTGTGCATATTGACATAGTAATCAAGGAGAAATACACTTTTAAGGGGAGGAGAAGGATTCAACAGCACATGTCCTGACACCATAGACGGGTTGAGTTGCAGAGTGCATAAGTTGGGATGCTTTCCAGTGCATACAACATTCTGCAGCACCGAAAGATGGATGCTACCCGCAAGGAACCACCTGATAATAGCCAAACTGAGTAGTAGTTAAATTTACTAATTTCTTGCCTCCACTTATTTGAGCTTAATGCTTAATGATGAAGTAATTTATTTAGGCTTCAAATGATTAATGATGAAACAATTTATTCAAGCTTAAAAAATGGAGGACTTCATGCCTTACCTCTAATCTAAGTGGGAAAATCCCCAATTTCGAGCAAACGGAACTCCTTTTGATTGTGCATTTGTAAGACAAGCTCAAAGTTTTGCAGTATAGGCGATTTTAATTTAGATTTAAATTTCTCAGAAACTTAGGAACCCATGACTACCAATAAAAGGTTATGTGTGACATTCTGATTTTTCCTGTCATTTTAAGACTCATTAATGAGAAAGTATCTAACGATGTATTTTAGTCGTATCTCGCTCGGATTTGATCAATCTCGAGTCGACTGACCAAAAAGGAAAAGGCTAACGCGAAACAAGATACGTGGACCTAGGGAATTAGAATGGGAAATGACACTTTGACCATAAGGATTGTTGAGGGGACATTTAGAGCCATAAAAAGCCAATCTAAGAACGATTAAGGAATGCATTGCTAGCGTTATATGATTGGAGCGCGGGTGATGCCGCTAAACCAATATATAATTTGCAAAATTTTCCTAAATCGAACAGTGATGATCAAGACCGTCGGAACTAGCGATAGACTCTCACAATTACATGACAACCAAAGTCGTCAAGAATTGACGAGCCTTAATTGTAATATGAATCACAGGGTTGATACGCGTAACGTCTGCAAAAGCCGCCTGTCAGTTTGAGATAGGTCGAAACCACATCTGATAGTAAAATGATTTAAAAACGAGTCGCGAAATTAGAAAATGGAGAATCAAGAATTCCAACATTATAATTGGATTGGCCGTCGCCTTATCGAAGAAATTTGGAATCAGAAAAACGTCGTTCTGGACGTCGGGGGTAAAATTACCATTTTTGCCCCTCAAGCCTTAACCTTGTATTTATAATTGGACGAGGGCATTTTGATCATTAACACACCCTCATAGCTGCCGAAAATTTGAGGGATTGAGAGCCATTAGATGAACATTGATTGACACATGGACAAGTGTCAAAGGATTAGACAATGATGTAGATGTAAACACTTTTAACCTACCATTCAACCAAGTTGACCAAGCCAATGAAGTATAAACCTCTCTCTCTCTCTCTCTCTCCTTGGCCGAACACCCTCTCATTTTGCCCATCTTCTTCTTCTTCTTCTTCTTCTTCTTTACGCCTGGAAGCTCCATCGCCCGACCGGTTCTGCCGCCGCCGTTTGTCACTCTCGACCGCTACCTCCTGCCACCGCTTGGACCCGAGCTAACCACCAACCCCTTCCTCATCCTCTTGCCGACATTCTCCAAGTGGAAGCAAGCTATTTGACCACCTGAGGATCTCTGGCTGGCTAATCTCCCGGAAGTCGACGGAAACCGTCACAGTTAGAGGTAAGCCATGGTTTAGGCTTCATAGAACCCTGAAACCTTTGAATTTTTCGACCAAATTTTGTGGACATCTAGGGAACTTGTAGAATGAGCTGTGGTAAAAAATTTGGAGGAATTTGATGGAGTTTTGACCTTAAATGGGTCTTATGTTTGAAGGACCGGAACTGATCGGTTGAAGACCCAGAGGAACCGGCGCCGTTTAAAGACTTTTCGGCGTCGCCTTGGCTTCAACTTTTTGGTGAGACTTCCCAAACCCTAGAACTACATGTTAGCAAGTAGATTAGTGAATAAATTGAGGATTTAAGTTAGTTTAAGGGCTGAATAGTTAGGACATGCACCTAAAAAAAAATGCCCTGTTCGGTTCTAAGCATACCGATTCTGTTGGGGACTATTGGTGTTGGAATTGAGTCTCAAATTCATCATTGAGACATGCTAGGATGTTGATGAACATTTCAATAAGGTTTATGTACCATGGATTAGCGAATTGAGCAAGAAAAATTGACAATTGGATGAATTTCCTCAGGTTGCGCGAGTTGTTCTTGGGCTATTTGGACCGAACCCTTGGAGTGCTTGGGAAGAGATTTTGTTGAGTTAAGCTTGAGGTAAGAAGTTTCTAAACCTTGGAGAGGAAGGTTGGACTCGATTGAGTGAATTAAGTGCAAGTTTGATTGATTCTTTGAAGGTTATGACATGATTGCCCAATGTACGTCCTAGAAAGATATAGATGACTCGAATGCTTGACAATGCTTGTGTCATGAAAACGATTATTGCATTTGAATGTCAAATTTAATTGCCTCGCTTGCCATTGATGTGTTGATCGTGCATGAGTTTCAAATTGAGCATGTGTTATGAATTGAAATGAATATATGGCATGTCTGAGAAATGAGTGACACCCTGAGGCATATGAGACGCGGGGTTGTGTGGATGAATGGCCTAAGGCGCGGGGTTTAAACTGAACGGCACCCTGAGGAGTATGAGACGTGAGGCTGAGATGGCTATAGTCCTAATGCGTTGAAACGCGAGATGGAGTTGAGATGTGTTGACCCAAGCTTGGAGTGAAATTGAAAACCTGATGTATTTACGCGGATTTATCAATGAGATGGTCTGAGGCGTATTTACGTGGACCGAGCCTGAGGCGTTCTAAACGCGGGCGTGATAATGAGGAGGCATGGAAGGGTGGAAGGTGTAATCTGGCTTGGCTATGTGTGTTTAATTCTAATGATGTGTATGGTGCAAGAATTGCATGCTTGACACTCGTTTTATTCGCATGTTAATTAATGACTGCTGAATGCCTCATGTGACTATTGTGCATTATATCCTTGATTGCAATTGCCTGAGTGCACGATCAGCCTAACCTAGGGTTAGGACTTACCTTATTGAGAAGTAAATCTCATCCCATTGTGGGACCCCATTTTCAGATCCTAGACCGAGATCATATGGCCAATTAGGTTTGGAGACCCGAAAGAGATGTCAATGTATTTTGATGAATTTCCAGATGGACAAGGAGCTGTGTACGTTAGGAAAAATTTACAGTGGTTTGGGTCGATGAGGGTGGCAGCAGCTGGAAGCCTCATAGATATGAGGCCTGGTTTAAGAAGGTAGTGGATGTTTTTACCGAGGCCACTGAAGCCTACTGAGGTACCCCGCGGAGTAATCCCCAATAGGTGTCATCTTGCTCAGGATTTAGTGGAGGCCGAGGGATCAGTAGCCGGCTCGAGGAACGTACCTGAGAGGACCCCGATCTTGGAGGACACTGACGAGGTCATCGTGATTAAGGCCACCAAAGACGATCAGGTGGAGCCGTCAGCTGACGAGACACTCAAGGACACCGTGGAGGTTTCCTCTGAGACACTCTCGGAGTACGAGTCATCTGAGGATGCCGAGGATACTGACGACTCCAGCAGCTCGACTTAGGAGTTCGTGTTTCTAGTCCAATGTTTTGATGGTGACCCCGATGTCGTTTCTTTTGGCGATGATGATGGCCCTCTTTTGCACTTACCCTGTCATTCCTATTGACCAACAAGTCTAGTTTGCCAAGCTCTTGTATGAATAGTTAGGAACTTATGTATTTTATTGGTATTCTTGTTACCTAGGTCCCTTTTTTATCATTGTACGGAGGAGTTGTTTATTATCGCTTTCGCTTGCTATCGATATGGTTCACCTCTCGACCCATGTGCATCTTGGGATCTCGAGAGAGAGTTTGTTCTTGCAGGGAGTCTCGCGCTCGTGCCCGGGGCGCGGGGCGTGGTATTATGCGTCTTCAAAGTCGGCAAAGAGATTCCAATTTCCAATGGCGCATCTCATCAATTGAGAAACAATATTAGCCACCACAAGTTAATCGAACCTTGCCTAGACTAATAATTTACCCATAACACATTTCACGGTGCTCAAATCGTAGTCCGGGAGCTAGGCTCATTTATTCAACCAAAATTGAACATAACAGAAGAGACGCAAATAGCTGAAGCAACAGCTCTGCAATTGTCCCCATTGCTCCGGCTGTAGATCTCGAGCTCCTCGTCGTGTACGGCGAGAGCGATTTTCTCCAAGCTTTCCCTCCAATTCGCGATAGGGCTCAGCATCCTTCGGCTCCGATCAATGCGGATGTGGAAAAAAAGGCTTCGCGAACGAAGGTCGATGCCTGTTACGTCCCACGCATGAGCGCGCGATTCCCTGCAAGCACAAATACTCTCTCGAGGTCCCAGGATTGAAATATAAGTCGAGAGAGATATCATATAGAAAGCACGCGGAAGCGACGATATAAAACTCCTCCGTACAAATATAAAATGGGACTTGGGTAACAAGAATACCATTAATACATAAGATCCAAATGTTCATATAAGAGCATAGTAAATCAGATATGCTAGTCAGTAGGGGTGACAGGGTGTGTACAAAAGAGGTCTATCATCATCTCAAAAAGGAATGGGCATTAGGGTCACCATCAAAATATCAAATCAGGAAAGCAAAAACTTCTAGGTCGAGCTACTAGAGTCATCAGTTTCCTCCGCCTCCTCAATAGGCTCATACTTGGAGAAAGTCTCAGAGCAAATCTCCATCGTATCCTCGAGCGTCTCGTCCGCTAACGGCTCCACTAGGTCGTCCTCGGTAGCCTCGACCACTATAACCTCCTCGGTGTCCTCTAGGGTTGGAGTCTTCTCAGGGCCAATCCTCGAGCCAGCGACGGACTTCTCGCCCTCCACTAAATCCCGAGCGGGATGGCATTAACTGGGTATCACCCCACGGGGTACCTGAGTGGGCTTCAATGGTCCTATGGAAATGTCCCCTACCTTCCTGAACCTGTGAGGCTTCCAGCTACTACCACCCTCATCTACCTAGACACCTGTACACTTCCTAACGTAAATGGCCCTCTATCTGTCAGGGAACTCTTCAAAATAAATAGACATCTCCTTTGGGTCATTGAACCTGACAGGCCACATCCTCAAGGCCTAAGATCTGAAAAGAAAATGGAGTCCCACAACGGGTTAGATATACATCTCAGTAAGGTGGGTCCTAACCCTAGGTTGGGCTAACCGTCCACTCAGGCAATTACAATCACAGACAATTCGTATAAAGACACAAGAGGCATTAAACTTGCACGAAATAACACACGAAGGACAAGCATGCAATCATGGCATCATACAATATCATTATAATCAAGCACTTTATGCCAAGTCAGATTACATCTTCCACCCCTTTTCCAATTTGCCTCACTTTCATGCCCGCGTTTATAATGCCTCAGGCTCAGTCCGCGTAAACGCATCAAATCGTCTCATTGACAAACCCGCGTAAACGCATCAGGTTTTCAATGTCACTCCAGGCCTGTGTCGATACATCTCAATTCCGTCTCGCGTTTCAACGCATCAGGACTATGGCCTTCTTAACCCTGCGTTTCGTGCGCCTTAGGGTGCCATTCAATTCAAACACTGTACCCCAGCGCCTCAGGGCATTCATCCACACAACCCCGCGCCTCATACGGTTCAGGGTGTCACAACCTCTTAAATAAGCCATAAGTTCATCTTAATGCATAACACATATAACCAAGTGCAACTCATGCACGAACAACACACTTATGGCATGCAAGGCAATCTAGTTCAACATTCAAATGGGACAATCAACTCAAGGCACAAGCATGGCCAAGCATTCGAGTCATCTATATCTTTATAGGACGTACAATGAACAAGCATTTGATAATCTTCCAAGTATCAATCAAACTCGCGCTCAATTCGCCCAATTGAGTCCAATCCTCCTATCAAAGGTTTAGAATCCCCTTACCTTGTGCTATAGCCAACAAAATTCCTTTCCAAGCACTCCAATGGTTTAGCCCTAAGGGTCCAAGGATGATTCAACCGCGCAACCTAATGAAATTTCATCCAATCGTTAATTTCCTCACTCAAATCATCACCCCACTAACCATACACCTCATGGGCCAATCAATTAACATTATAACACTTCTCAGCGATGAATTTGGAACCCATTTATGACCACCAACAGCTCCCACAAAATCGGTATGCATAGAACCGAACCGGGCATACTCGGTTCTGTGCATATCCCAGCCTAACAGCCCTTAAACTATCTTAAATCCTCTATTTAATCACTAATCTACTTGATAACATGTAGTTCTAAGGATTGGAGAGCCTCACCGAAAATTTGGAGCCAAGGCGACGCTGGAAAGTCCTTGAATGGCGCCGGTCTTCCCAAGTCCTCAACCGGTCAGTTCTGGTCCTTCAAACACAAGATCCATATGGGGTTAAAAAAGTATCAAATTCATCCAAATATTTTACCACAGCTCACTCTATGGGTCCCCTAGATTTTCACAAAATTTGATTGAAAAACTCCAAGATTTCGAGATCCTAAGAGGCCTAAACCGTGGCTTACCTCTGGTTGCGACGATTTCCGTCGACTTTCGGGAGATTGGCTGGCCGGAGCTCCTTGGTGGGTCAAAGGACTTGCTTCCACTTCGAAAACGTTGACAAGAGGATGAGAAAGGAGTAGGTGGTCGGCTCGGCGGCTGGAAGTCATCGGAGACGGCAGTCGACGGTGGCGAACGGGCGAGCAGAAATCGGTTGGCGGCAGGCTGTTCAGTAAAGAGGAAGGGAAGAAGAAGAAGAAGAAATCGGCAAATGGGGGGTGTGTTCGGCCATGAGGAGAGAGAAAGGGTTTATACTTCAATTGGCTTGGTCAACATGAGTTGAATGGTAGGTTAAAAGTAATACATCAACTCAAGGTTTCATCCATTGACACTTGTCCATGGTGTCAATCAAAGCTCATCCAATGGCCATAGTTTCTCTCCATTTTCGGCAGCTATGGGGGTGTGGTTAAAGACCAAAATGCCCTCATCCAATTATATAAGCAAGGTTAAGGCTTGAGGGGCAAAATGGTAATTTTACCCTCTACGTCCGGAACGTCGTTTCTCTGATTTCAAATTTCTTCGTTAAGGCGACGGCCAATCCAATTGAAATGTTGGAATTCTTGATTCTTTATTTTCAAATTTCATGGCTTGTTTCTGAATCATTTCTCTATCCAATGCGATTCGAGCCTATCCCAAACTAACGGGCGACTTTTGCAGACATTACGCGTATCGACCCTGTGATTCATAACATAATTAGAGCTCGTCAATTCATGGCGACTTTGGTTGTCATGTAATTGTGAGGATCTATCACTAGTTCCGATGGGCTCGATCGTCACTGTTCGATTTAGGAATATTTTACAAATTATATATTGGTTAAGCGGCATCACCCGTGCTCCAATCATATAATGCTAGCATTGCATTCCTTAATCGTTCTTAGATCGGCCTTTTTATGGCTCTAAAAGTCTCCTCGACAATCCTTCTGGTCAAAATGTCATTTCTTATTCGAGTTTCCTAGGTCCACGTACCTTGTCTCGCGTTAGCCTTTCCCTTTTGGCTAGTCAACTAAAGATTGATCAGATCCGAGCGAGATATGATTGAAGTACATCGTTAGATTCATTCTCATTAATAAGTCTTGAAATGACAGGAAAAATCAGAATATCACAATGCCCATCCATCGATAAGATCGACAGGGTTTTCCTTCGGCGAGATTACGCAGAGGCAAGGGTAGATCCAAAGGAGAGTGGCAGAAAAAGTAAAATTGAAAATACGTTTTAGTGGGAGATTGGAAGGAGAGATTAAAGTAAACTTCCCAACCGTTTTAGGGCAAGAGACATTCTAATTTATGACATAAGCAAACCCATCACATTTTTTTCTTAATTTTTTTTTGCTTCTTGATAATAAAAATTTGAATTTATTAAATATTTGTCGAGCAATTAGCGAAAAAAATGACCAAGCACTCTTCTTTAAACACAATGTATAATCATTTGGTCGCTGGAATTTATTCAATTATAGTAGTTTTGTGCAGTAATATTCATTACTCGTGTTGAATATTTATTTTCAAATCAAAACATGCTTTCGATATTTATTTTGAAATTAGGCAACTTGGAAGGAAAAACTTACTTTAGAGGTGATTTTATTTTCATGCCGCTTAACTTAAATTAGTTTATAACTACCGGATCCTTACATGTTTATAAAATTTAAGCCATCTAAGATCCATGATTGGTGCGCAATTATTATTTTTTTCATCATTAAACGCTATTGTATTGTATTAATGTGACCGGTTTTTACATTAAGAAATTAAAATAATTAATGTAAATTATCCTAAACAAAAATCAATTTAATAAAGAAAAATGTAAAGTAAAACTCTATAAACAAATGGAGGGAAAATGAAGTACATTGATCTATGATATTCTAGTTTTAATATTGCTCGAATAAGCTCTCTTAGCAATCCCCTTAAGTAGAATTCAATCATACAACCTCTTGATTTTCAACCCAATCAGTCTCCACGAGCGCTCCGAGACCAGTATAATAGGATGCGCTTAGTAATCTATCTTTTGACTCGAATGAGAGTAGTTAAGTGACTTTGTTAATAATTTTGGATAAAGTAGTGTGGAATTTTTTTTTTTATGGTGGTCAATGAGGGCAAATTTAATATTAGAACGAAAGTAAGTGGCTTTTATTAGATTAAAAAAATTATGGCAGGACTGAAACTAAATATCAAGTTTGAGGAGAATATCTTGCAAAATCAGAAAATTTAGAGGTGGAAATTACCGTGACCAAACTAAGGGTCGCATTAGGTCTGGCGACTAGCCTTGAGTAGGGACATATTTGGTAACTTCAGCGAGAGAAGAAAAGGAGAATATTGTATTAGGATGAAATTACCGTGGGCTCCTATAAGCTTGAACAAACTAAACATCGCGGAAGGGCTGGTCTCTAGCCTTAAGTAGGGGACATCTTGGTAACTTCCATTAGGGCAGTCGGGAGGGAAGAGCAAAGGGCGACCAAAACCGTTTGTAGCAAAAAACATGCCCCGCTGTCACCTCATCCTTTCGCAGGGTCTCGCAACACATCTCATTCCCTCAATCGCTCATTCCCGCTCTATCTCAGAAATTTTTCCATCCCCATTCTCTCTCTCTCCAGAAACACTTCATCGCCTTCTTCGCCAAATGCTTTCTAGGATTTCACTCTTAGAATGCTGAGTGAAGACGTTTGAGCAAGAAATAGCTCGCTGTGGCTGTAGTACCTTGTCAGCTAAGGTACGTTTCTGGCCTTATTTTTATCTCCCGTCGATGATGCTATTTTCGGTCGTCATCCTCATTTCTATGAAGAAAACGAGGCTCGTTGAGTATGCTGCTCGCTGAGTCGTCCTTCGTCGAGAGGCCCGAGGTGTTTTGCCTGAGTTCGAAACTATGATCTCGCGTGTTATTTTCGTCGCTACTTTTGGTTCTCCAAATTACGGTGAATTGCGGGAGTTATCTGCTTCTCTTTAGCTCGCGGAGGGGGTTGTCTGACTAGTGTGGGGAGGAGGAAATCGAGGAGAGGGAGGAGTAGAGGGAGGTGAAATTGGAGTGGAGGGATTGCCACCGCCCGGTGAAGGACCGGGCTGTGAGGGACGATCGGAGGAGGAGGGAGAAGAAGGGGTTTATCAGGTCAAGGAAAGATTGGGGGGAGGCGGCGGAGGAGGACGGCGGAGGAGGACGGCGGTGGCGAAGGAGGGATGCATTTCCATCAAGGTTCTAGGCTAGGACTAGGAAGAGATTGGGAGGGATATGGAAGGCAAATGCATTAATGAGGGAGGGAGACGGAGGCTTAGTGAAGAAGGAAAGCGGGGAGTGAGTTGCGGACGCGAGAATGGAGCGAAAAAAAGCAAAGCAAATCGAGAGAGGGTTGAGGAGGTAGGGCTGGAGCTAGGGCTGAGTGAGATAGAAGTTTCTGTTTCGGAAGGAAGGGGAGCGAGTCGTTCTTCGTTGAGAGGGGCGTGATGTTTTGTCTGAGTTCGAAACTATTCTCACATGTTATTTTCGTCGCTACTTTTGGTTCTCCAAATGACGGTGAACTGCGGGAGTTATTTGTTCCTCTTTAGCAGGCGGTGCGTGCTTTGGCCATTAGGGAGCACGGATGAACCGGCGAGTGCACACTTAATCTTCCGCGAGAGTAATTGTGTTGCGTGTTTCTTCGTGTTATTGCATGCGAAGGGATTTCAAAGTTGGGCTATCCCAAATAGTGTCACAAAGTTCGCGAATGTCCTAGAACAAGGTAATTTGGAATTTTCAAACATTTTACAGGTCACATTTGTTACGTCATTGAAGCATCTCAGCATCTTATGTGGTCGCATGTTAGGATACTTAATTCTTAATGTAGCTTGAATGCTAGGTTGATGTTATTTAACATGTCATGTAGAGTTAATCATGTAATTAATCAATTCACACCATATAAAATCAGAATTCACTTTCATGTCATTTTTGTATGCATTCATTCTTGCTTAGATTGCATTTATTTATGTCCTTGGTTAGAATTTATGTTGCACATAGTTTATCACAAGAGAATGGGAGGTCACATAAAGCATTCCAATCCTCCTCCTCCCAAGAAGAAGAAGGGGATTTCATACTTTGTTAATAATTTTGGATAAAGTAGTGTGGAATTTTTTTTTATGGCGGTAAATGAGGGCAATTTTAATATTAGAACGAAAGTAAGTGGCTTTTATTAGATTAAAAAAATTATGGCAGGACTGAAATTAAATATCAGGTTTGAGGAGAATATCTTGCAAAATCAAAAATTTAGAGGTGGAAATTACCGTGACCAAACTAAGCGTCGCGTTAGGTCTGGCGACTAGCCTTGAGTAGGGACATATTTGGTAACTTCTGCGAGAGAAGAAAAGGAGAGCATTGTATTAGGAGAAAATTACCATGGGCTCCTACAAGCTTGAACGAACTAAACATCACGGAAGGGCTAGTCACTAGCCTTAAGGAGGGGACATCTTCGTAACTTTCGTTAGGCTAGTCGGGAGGGAAGAGTAAAGGGCGACCAAAACCATTTGTAGCAAAAAGCATACCCCGCTGTCACCTTGTCCTTTAGCAGGGTCTCGCAACACATCTCATTCCCTCAAACGCTCACTCCCCCTCTGTCTCGGAAATTTTTCCATCCCCGTTCTCTCTCTCTCCAGAAACACTTCATCGTTTTCTTCGCCAAATGCTTTCTAGGATTTCACTCTCAGAACGCTGAGTGAAGACGTCCGGGCAAGAAATAGCTCGCTGTGGCTACAGTACCTTGTCAACTAAGGTACGTTTCTGGCTTGTCACTTCGCTACATCGATCAACCTCTGCCTGCCTCATTTCTAGCCCGCGATTAGATCGCATCAGGCTCAGCCCGCATAAACGCATCAGACCATCGTTGGTAACCCGCGTAAACGCATCAGGTTCCGAATTATCTCTAGGCAGGGTTTATGAGCTTATATTCTGTCCCGCGATTATATCGCATCAACACCTTGACTATTTGAACCCCGCGACTTCGTCGCATCAGGGCGCCACCTAATCACAATCCACCCCGCGACCTCGTCGCATTAGGGTCTCAACCTTCCGCCTCGCGTCTCACGCGCCTCAGGGCCATACCATGCTATGCTCATGCCATACTACTTTACTTCATTTCACATACAAACATGGGTGCGACTCAAGCACAATTGACACTCATGGCGTGCAAAACAAATCAAATGAAATCCAAACATGGCAAACGGCTCAGGCTTAGATAATGTGATACACAATCATCCTACGACATCTTAAGATGCAACCAAGCTACCCACTTGAACAAATTCTCATAATTTCTTCCTATCGGCCCTCGACTTACCCAATCGAGTCCAATCGTCTTGACTAAGGGTTAGGAATGCCCTTACCTTTGATTTGGCGACACAAATTACTCCTCTTGAGCCCCAAAGTTTCGGCCCTCAATGTCCACAACCGGACTTGTTGCGCAACCTAACAAAATTCAATCAATCCCGTCAATTTTCACACCCAATTCCTCAATCCAAGAACCCCGACCATCCATATCCTAACTCTCATTATCTAATTATGTCTTAAACATCAATTTGAGGCTCAAAATCACCCGCTCTTCAATCCACCAGAACGGTCTTGCACAGAACCTACCCGGTTCAATTCGGTTCTGTGCATACCGTACACTTTCCATCCTAAATCAACTTCAATTCCATCATTTAACCCTTATCCTACCTCTTAACATGATTATCTAAGGGTCCAATAGGTTCACCGAAAATTTGAGCTTGATTGGTTGCCGGAAACCCTTTGAAGTCGCCGGATCCTTCCTTGGTCAGTAACCGGCAGATTCTGGGCAAGATATCCATGGGTGGTTCATGGTCAAAAAATTATCAAATAAATCCTCAATTTTTACCACAGATTCCCACACATGTCTACTGAGTCTCCACCAAATTTGAGCTTTAAAATCCAAGAATTCGACATTCAAATGGATTGAGGAACATACCTA
Organism: Rhodomyrtus tomentosa; assembly: GCA_028455895.1. NCBI lineage: Eukaryota > Viridiplantae > Streptophyta > Magnoliopsida > Myrtales > Myrtaceae > Rhodomyrtus > Rhodomyrtus tomentosa. The sequence continues at coordinate 33,607,779 of JAPCWY010000008.1, read as the reverse complement.
CCTCAGGTTGGCTCCAGTTTTGTCGGCCTGTGGGAGAATGCTTGCCCCGAATTCCACAGAGCTCCAAATGACTTGATTCAAGTTGGAGTACGTCGCCAAGAGTTGGATCTATTCTGTGGTGGTCAGCCGGTGGCAGCTAGTGGCCGGAAGTAGCCCTTGTGGGCACCGAACAGAGGCTCCAGAACTGATCGCTGGTTCCTCCCAGTCAGTTTCTGGGCGAAATGTACAATATCGGTTCGTGGTCAAAAAATGATCAAATTGAGACCAACCTTTTACCACAGATTTCTACACGTCTCACCTTGATCTCTACAAAATTTTAGCTATAGATTCCAACATTTCGACCACCAAAGGGACTGAGAACCGAACCTACCTCAGATTGGAGCAGTTTCCGTCGACTCTCGGTAGAATCGTTGCTCCGGACTGGTCGGTGCTCCAAATGCTTCGATTCTTATTGGAGAATGTCGGCAAGACATAGATCTTTGTTTGGGTGGCTGGCCGGCATCCAGGGGCAGCTGGAAGAGGCCGTGGTGGCCGGCGAACAGAAGCTCCGGCGGCTGTCGGGCGACAACAGAAATTGAGGAGGAAGAGGAAGGTGATCTCGGTTCTTTGGGGGAGGTGGGTCTGCCGAATGAGGATTTGTGGAGAGAGAGAGAGAGAGAAGAGAAAATTGGTTATATCCAATAAGTATGGTCAAATGAGTTGATTGGTAGGTGGATGAAAAGGTGAAGTGGCCATACTCTCTAATCTCTTGACACTTGGCATTGTATTCCCAAGATGAGATCCAATAGCTCTTGTTTCTCCTTGAATTTTCGGCAGCCAAGGGAGATTGAAAGACCAATTTGCCCTTCTTTGATTATAAGGGCAAGGTTCTAAGCTTGAGGGGCAAAACAGTTATTTCACCCCGACATTCAGAACGTCATTTTTCTCGTTCCGAAAACCTTTGATAGGGCGATGACCAATTTTGAAATTCTTGATTTTCCATTTCAAATCTTTTAAGGTTCGTTCCTGATAGTTTTCTCTATCAGACGTGGTTCCAACTTATCCCGAATCGACGAGCGGCTTTCGCAGACATTACGCGTATCGACCCAGTGATTCATATCACGTTTATGGCTCGTCAATTTGTGGCAGCTTTGGTTGTCATGTAATCGTGAGGGTCTATCACTAGCTCCTAAGGTCTCGATCTTAATCGTCCGATTTAGGAAAATTTTGCAAATCATACGTTGGTTAAGCGTCATCACCCGCGCTCCAATCGTATGACACTCGCAAGGCATCCCTAAATCATTCTTGGATCGGCCTTTTTGTGGCTCTAAATATCCCCTCGACAATTCTTTTGGTCAAAGCATCATTTCCTATCCGAGTTTCCCAGGTCCACGTACCTCGTCTCGCGTTAGCCTTTCCCTTTTGGTCAGTCTACTTGAATTGATCAGATTCGAGCGGAATACGACTGAAATACATCTCTAGATACACATTTCTCATTTCTGAGCCTGAAATCAACTGGAAATCAGAATATCACAATATGAGATGCTTCAATGACATGATAATGTGACATATAATATGATATGCAAATGAAATTTTTGTTATTTCCGAATTTAATGACGTGTCTGATTAAACTATGTCAAAAGAATAGTTATCTACTATAGTTTGGGGACTAAATTGACCTATACCAACCTATTAAACATAAACTATTTTAAGCATACAAATTCTATCCTAAAATCTAGTATCTATAAAATTCTTTCAACTCAAAATCTGTAATTCTATCTAAAATAATTTGCAATCTTCATCTACATGCAAATTTTTTAAACATGCAGATAAATATTCGCAAGGTAACAATGCACTTAAACAAATTCAAATAAAAAAAGCGGATAAAATGAACTCGAATATTTTGTAATTTCTCTTAAATTTGATAATTGATATAACGCCTTGGAGATCAACCTAAAAGATTTTGTAATACCCAATAGACTAATAATTCATCTAAGGCCCTGTAAATAATTATATGTCATTCACGGAATCCTAACCAGTTACGTAGCTCAACTTATGCCCTCAGAAAATATCTCAAATAATCTAATGTTGAACGGACAACGAATCGCGGACGGGATCACGAATGATGGCTCCTCGGGATGCTCGCTGAATTGGAAAACAATTGATAGCCTTGCCGTCGTCGTGAAGAGAAGAGAGGGCAGCAACGCCGTCGCAGTGCAGCTACCAAATTGACGTCGAGGACAGCGGCAGGGGAACGGGTGCAGGCTGTCGGAATGGGGGCTCCCTCGTCGTGGGAGGACAGTGATCTCGTTGAGGCTGCTTCGTGGACACGGGATTAGCTCGGCATGGATCGACCACGCAAACATAGTAGAGAAGTCAAAATGACCGTACCAACTATTCTCGAAAACATTCAAGAAAATGATACATTGTCAAATGAAAGCATAAAACATTTCTGACAAAAATACGTCCTTTCCAATGCCAACCTACGTTCAGTGACCTACCTTGAGAGCATTTGTACTATCTATAGATGCTCTCATACTTTCGTTTCTACCACCATTGACAGTCGCATCCAGATTCTGCTTCAATACTCCATTTTCTTTGTTCAGCCTAGAAATATGACCCTGCTCGAGAAGAAGAAAGCCGTAAATGAGTGAGAGTTGCAAACTTGGAGAAAATAACAAATAAAAAATAAGGCAGTACCTTACCAAAAAAAAATAAGACAGTAAATCCACCACGACCGACAAGGAGCCATGATACGGCGCTCAATCATAGAATGTTTGCCGCACATATGCACCATCAGTGATATTATTTTAAAGTAGGATAAACAAAGATCGCGTCGAGATGAAGTTATTTTGAAAAATAATTAGTTTTGAATATTTCAGAGCAAGATGAAAGGGCAAAAAAACTATAAAAGTGCATCCCAATAAGATGCAGTAAAGTAATTCTTTATGAATGGACTAGGTTCAATCTCGAGCTCATTAACTACTAGGTCACTGGGTAGAGAGAAAGACAATTGAACAACTTTCTAGGGACTATAAAATCTTTATGAGGGATCAATCACATCTGTATGTTTCAGGATATCAGCCACACAAAAGTAAGGGTGCAAACTACTAAAGAAGACAATAACATGCATCTAGTGGAACAAATTGCATCAGGAGTAAATATCTAGCGGTACGAAGAATGAAGCCACCGCTGACATGAAGTGATTATACCAAATTGATAGCTTTTTGAAAACATTACATCATCGATTCCAACTATACAAATTGCGAGCATCAATTATCGACTCATAAGAGCAGACATCATCCATCAGTTTACCTCTTTCTCCTTTAGCAAAGTTGCATAATTTACGGATAGGGCCTTTATTTCTGCTTCTGATTCTTGTAGCCGTTTGATTTCTACTTCGTATTGCTCAATCTACCAAATAAGAATGACAATTGTGATTGGAGTAAGCAATCCTCACAAATGAGATTACCGGAAAGGAAAAAGTAAAGAAAGTTCAACAGAAAGACCATGCTTAGGACGTATGTTCCAAGCATCTGTTTGTTAGTGTATTCTATGTAGCGCTGATTGAGTCCAAAGACATGCGTTTGCGAAGCACGAAAAGTTGTGACTTGTGCATATTGACATAGTAATCAAGGAGAAATACACTTTTAAGGGGAGGAGAAGGATTCAACAGCACATGTCCTGACACCATAGACGGGTTGAGTTGCAGAGTGCATAAGTTGGGATGCTTTCCAGTGCATACAACATTCTGCAGCACCGAAAGATGGATGCTACCCGCAAGGAACCACCTGATAATAGCCAAACTGAGTAGTAGTTAAATTTACTAATTTCTTGCCTCCACTTATTTGAGCTTAATGCTTAATGATGAAGTAATTTATTCAGGCTTCAAATGATTAATGATGAAACAATTTATTCAAGCTTAAAAAATGGAGGACTTCATGCCTTACCTCTAATCTAAGTGGGAAAATCCCCAATTTCGAGCAAACGGAACTCCTTTTGATTGTGCATTTGTAAGACAAGCTCAAAGTTTTGCAGTATAGGCGATTTTAATTTAGATTTAAATTTCTCAGAAACTTAGGAACCCATGACTACCAATAAAAGGTTATGTGTGACATTCTGATTTTTCCTGTCATTTTAAGACTCATTAATGAGAAAGTATCTAACGATGTATTTTAGTCGTATCTCGCTCGGATTTGATCAATCTCGAGTTGACTGACCAAAAAGGAAAAGGCTAACGCGAAACAAGGTACGTGGACCTAGGGAATTAGAATGGGAAATGACACTTTGACCATAAGGATTGTTGAGGGGACATTTAGAGCCATAAAAAGCCAATCTAAGAACGATTAAGGAATGCATTGCTAGCGTTATATGATTGGAGCGCGGGTGATGCCGCTAAACCAATGTGTAATTTGCAAAATTTTCCTAAATCGAACAGTGATGATCGAGACCGTCGGAACTAGCGATAGACTCTCACAATTACATGACAACCAAAGTCGTCAAGAATTGACGAGCCTTAATTGTAATATGAATCACAGAGTTGATACGCGTAACGTCTGCGAAAGCCGCCTGTCAGTTTGAGATAGGTCGAAACCACGTCTGATAGTAAAATGATTTAGAAACGAGTCACGAAATTAGAAAATGGAGAATCAAGAATTCCAACATTATAATTGGATTGGCCGTCGCCTTATCGAAGAAATTTGGAATCAGAAAAACGTCGTTCTGGACGTCGGGGGTAAAATTACCATTTTTGCCCCTCAAGCCTTAACCTTGTATTTATAATTGGACGAGTGCATTTTGATCATTAACACACCCCCATAGCTGCCGAAAATTTGAGGGATTGAGAGCCATTAGATGAACATTGATTGACACATGGACAAGTGTCAAAGGATTAGACAATGATGTAGATGTAAACACTTTTAACCTACCATTCAACCAAGTTGACCAAGCCAATGAAGTATAAACCTCTCTCTCTCTCTCTCTCCTTGGCCAAACACCCTCTCATTTTGCCCATCTTCTTCTTCTTCTTCTTCTTCTTCTTCTTCTTTACGCCTGGAAGCTCCATCGCCCGACCGGTTCTGCCGCCGCCGTTTGTCACTCCCGACCGCTACCTCCTGCCATCGCTTGGACCCGAGCTGACCACCAGCCCCTTCCTCATCCTCTTGCCGACATTCTCCAAGTGGAAGCAAGCTATTTGACCACCTGAGGATCTCTGGCCGGCTAATCTCCCGGAAGTCGACGGAAACCGTCACAGTTAGAGGTAAGCCATGGTTTAGGCTTCATAGAACCCTGAAACCTTTGAATTTTTCGACCAAATTTTGTGGACATCTAGGGGACTTGTAGAATGAGTTGTGGTAAAAAAATTTGGAGGAATTTGATGGAGTTTTGACCTCAAATGGGTCTTATGTTTGAAGGATCGGTACTGATCAGTTGAAGACCCAGAGGAACCGGCGCCGTTCAAGGACTTTTCGGCGTCGCCTTGGCTTCAAATTTTTGGTGAGACTTCCCAAACCCTAGAACTACATGTTAGCAAGTAGATTAGTGAATAAATTGAGGATTTAAGTTAGTTTAAGGGCTGAATAGTTAGGAGATGCACCTAACCAAAAATGCCCTGTTCGGTTCTGTGCATACCGATTCTGTTGGGGACTATTGGTGTTGGAATTGAGTCTCAAATTCATCATTGAGACATGCTAGGATGTTGATGAACATTTCAATAAGGTTTACGTACCATGGATTAGCGAATTGAGCAAGAAAAATTGACAATTGGATGAATTTCCTCAGGTTGCGCGAGTTGTTCTTGGGCTATTTGGACCGAACCCTTGGAGTGCTTGGCAAGAGATTTTGTTGAGTTAAGCTTGAGGTAAGAAGTTTCTAAACCTTGGATAGGAAGGTTGGAATCGATTGGGTGAATTGAGTGCAAGTTTGATTGATTCTTTGAAGGTTATGACATGATTGCCCAATGTACGTCCTAGAAAGATATAGATGACTCGAATGCTTGACAATGCTTGTGTCATGAAAACGATTGTTGCATTTGAATGTCAAATTTAATTGCCTCGCTTGCCATTGATGTGTTGATCGTGCATGAGTTTCAAATTGAGCATGTGTTATGAATTGAAATGAATATATGGCATGTCTGAGAAATGAGTGACACCCTGAGGCGTATGAGACGTGGGGTTGTGTGGATGAATGGCCTAGGGAGCTGGGTTTAAACTAAACGGCACCCTGAGGCGTATGAGACGCGGGGTTGAGATGCCTATAGTCCTAATGCGTTGAAACGCGAGATGGAGTTGAGATGTGTCGACACAAGCTTGGAGTGAAATTGAAAACCTGATGTATTTACGCGGGTTTGTCAATGAGATGGTCTGAGGCGTATTTACGTGGACCGAGCCTGAGGCGTTCTAAACGCGGGCGTGATAATGAGGAGGCATGGAAGGGTGGAAGGTGTAATCTGGCTTGGCTATGTGTGTTTAATTCTAATGATGTGTATGGTGCAAGAATTGCATGCTTGACACTCGTTTTATTCGCATGTTAATTAATGACTGCTGAATGCCTCATGTGACTATTGTGCATTATATCCTTGATTGCAATTGCCTGAGTGTACGATCAGCCTAACCTAGGGTTAGGACTTACCTTATTGAGATGTAAATCTCATCCCATTGGGGGACCCCATTTTCATATCCTAGATCGCGATCATATGGCCAATTAGGTTTGGAGACCCGAAAGAGATGTCAGTGTATTTTGATGAATTTCCAGATGGACAGGGAGCTGTGTACGTTAGGAAAAATTTACAGTGGTTTAGGTCAATGAGGGTGGCAGCAGCTGGAAGCCTCATAGATATGAGGCCTGGTTTAGGGAGGTAGGGGATGTTTTTACCGAGGCCACTGAAGCCTACTGAGGTACGCCCCGGAGTAATCCCCAACTGGTGTCATCTTGCTCGAGATTTAGTGGAGGCCGAGGGATCAGTAGCCGGCTCGAGGAATGTACCTGAGAGGACCCCGATCTTGGAGGACACCGACAAGGTCATCGTGATTAAGGCCACCAAAGACGACCAGATGGAGCTGTCAGCTGACGAGACACTCAAGGACACCGTGGCGGTTTGCTCTGAGACACTCTCGGAGTACGAGCCATCTGAGGATACCGAGGATACTGACGACTCCAGTAGCTCGACTTAGGAGTTCCTGTTTCTAGTCCAATGTTTTGATGGTGACCCCAATGTCGTTTCTTTTGGCGATGATGATGGCCCTCTTTTGCACTTGCCCTGTCATTCCTATTGACCAACAAGTCTAGTTTGCCAAGCTCTTGTATGAATAGTTGGGAACTTATGTATTTTATTGGTATACTAGTTACCTAGGTCCCCTTTTTATCATTGTACGGAGGAGTTGTTTATTATCGCTTCCGCTTGCTATCGATATGATTCACCTCTCGACCTATGTGCATCTTGGGACATCGAGAGAGAGTTTGTGCTTGTAGGGAGTCTCGCGCTCGTGCCCGGGGCGCAGGGCGTGGCATTATGCGTCTTCAAAGTCGGCAAAGAGATTCCAATTTCCAATGGCGCATCTCATCAATTGAGAAACAATATTAGCCACCACAAGTTAATCGAACCTTGCCTAGACTAATAATTTACCCATAACACATTTCACGATGCTCAAATCGCAGTCCGGGAGCTAGGCTCATTTATTCAACCAAAATTGAACATAACAGAAGAGACGCAACGAGCTGAAGCAACAGCTCTGCAATTGTCCCCATTGCTCTGGCTGTAGATCTCGAGTTCCTCGTCGTCGTCGTCGTGTACGACGAAAGCGATTTTCTCCAAGCTTTCCCTCCAATTCGCGAGAGGGCTCAACATCCTTCGGCTCCGATCAATGCGGATGTGGAAAAAAAGGCTTCGCGAACGAAGGTCGATGCCTGTTACGCCCCACGCATGAGCGCGCGATTCCCTGCAAGCACAAATACTCTCTCGAGGTCCCAGGATTGAAATATAAGTCGAGAGAGATATCATATAGAAAGCACGCGGAAGCGACGATATAAAACTCCTCCGTACAAATATAAAATAGGACTTGGGTAACAAGAATATCATTAATACATAAGATCCAAATGTTCATATAAGAGCATAGTAAATCAGATCTGCTAGTCAGTAAGGGTGACAGGGTGAGTACAAAAGAGGTCTATCATCATCTCAAAAAGGAATGGGCATTAGGGTCACCATCAAAATATCAAACCAAGAAAGCAGAAACTCCTAGGTCGAGCTACTGGCGTCATCAGTTTCCTCCGCCTCCTCAATAGGCTCATACTCGGAGAAAGTCTCAGAGCAAATCTCCATCGTATCCTCGAGCGTCTCGTCCGCTGACGGCTCCACCAGGTCGTCCTCGGTAGCCTCGACCACTATAACCTCCTCGGTGTCCTCTAGGATTGGAGTCCTCTCAGGGCCAATCCTCGAGCCAACGACGGACTCCTCTCCCTCCACTAAATCCCGAGCGGGATGGTACCAACTGGGTATCACCCCACGGGGTACCTCAGTGGGCTTGAATGGTCCTATGAAAATGTCCCCTACCTTCCTGAACCTGTGAGGCTTCTAGCTACTACCACCCTCATCTACCCAGACGCCTGTACACTTCCTAACGTAAATGGTCCCCTATCCGTCAGGGAACTCCTCAAAATAAACAGACATCTCCTTCGGGTCATTGAACCTGACAGGCCACATCCTCAAGGCCTAAGATCTGAAAAGAAAATGGAGTCCCACAACGAGGTTAGATATACATCTCAGAAGGTAGGTCCTAACCCTAGGTTGGGCTAACCGTCCACTCAGGCAATTACAATCACAGACAATTCGTATAAAGACACAAGAGGCATTAAACTTGCACGAAATAACACACGAAGGACAAGCATGCAATCATGGCATCATACAATATCATTATAATCAAGCACTTTATGCCAAGTCAGATTACATCTTCCACCCCTTTTCCAATTTGCCTCACTTTCATGCCCGCGTTTATAATGCCTCAGGCTCAGTCCGCGTAAACGCATCAAATCGTCTCAATGACAAACCCGCGTAAACGCATCAGGTTTTCAATGTCACTCCAGGCCTGTGTCGACGCATCTCAATTCCGTCTCGCGTTTCAACGCATCAGGACTATGGCCTTCTCAACCCTACGTTTCGTGCGCCTTAGGGTGCCATTCAATTCAAACACCGCACCCCAGCGCCTCAGGGCATTCATCCACCCAACCCCGCCTCTCATACGGTTCAGGGTGTCACAACCTCTTAAATAAGCCATAAGTTCATCTTAATGCATAACACATATAACCAAGTGCAACTCATGCACGAACAACATACTTATGGCATGCAAGGCAATCTAGTTCAACATTCAAATGCGACAATCAACTCAAGGCACAAGCATGGCCAAGCATTCGAGTCATCTATATCTTTCTAGGACGTACAATGAACAAGCATTTGATAATCTTCCAAGTATCAATCAAACTCGCGCTCAATTCGCCCAATTGAGTCCAATTCTTCTATCAAAGGTTTAGAATCCCCTTACCTTATGCTATAACCAACAAAATTCCTTTCCAAGCACTCCAATGGTTCAGCCCTAAGGGTCCAAGGATGATTCAACCGCGCAACCTAATGAAATTTCATCCAATCATTAATTTCCTCACTCAAATCATCACCCCACTAACCATACACCTCATGGACTAATCAATTAACATTCTAACACTTCTCAACGATGAATTTGGAACCCATTTATGACCACCAACAGCTCCCACAAAATCGGTATGCATAGAACCGAACCGGGCATACTCGGTTCTGTGCATATCCCAGCCTAACAGCCCTTAAACTATCTTAAATCCTCTATTTAATCACTAATCTACTTGCTAACATGTATTTCTAAGGATTGGAGAGCCTCACCGAAAATTTGGAGCCAAGGCGATACTGGAAAGTCCTTGAATGGCGCCTGTCTTCCCAATTCCTCAATCGGTCAGTTCTGGTCCTTCAAAAACAAGATCCATATGGGGTCAAAACTTTATCAAATTCATCCAAACTTTTTACCACAGCTCACTCTATGTGTCCCTTAGATTTTCACAAAATTTGATTGAAAAACTCCAAGATTTCAGGATCCTAAGAGGCCTAAACCGTGGCTTACCTCTGGTTGCGACGATTTCCGTCGACTTTCGAGAGAGTGGCTGGCCGGAGCTCCTTGGTGGGTCAAAGGACTTGCTTCCACTTCGAAAACGTTGACAAGAGGATGAGAAAGGAGTAGGTGGTCGGCTCGGCCGCTGGAAGTCACCGGAGACGGCAATCAACGGTGGCGAACGGGCGAGCAGAAATCGGTTGGCGGCAGGCTGTTCAGTAAAGAGGAAGGGAAGAAGAAGAAGAAGAAATTGGCAAATCGGGGGTGTGTTCGGCCATGAGGAGAGAGAGAGGGGGTTTATACTTCAATTGGCTTGGTCAACATGAGTTGAATGGTAGGTTAAAAGTAATACATCAACTCAAGGTTTCATCCATTGACACTTGTCCATGGTGTCAATCAAAGCTCATCCAATGGCCATAGTTTCTCTCCATTTTCGGTAGCTATGGAGGTGTGGTTAAAGACCAAAATGCCATCATCCAATTATATAAGCAAGGTTAAGGCTTGAGGGGCAAAATGGTAATTTTACCCCCTACGTCCGGAACGTCGTTTCTCTGATTTCAAATTTCTTCGTTAAGGCGACGGCCAATCCAATTGAAATATTGGAATTCTTGATTCTTCATTTTCGAATTTCATGGCTTGTTTCTAAATCATTTCTCTATCAAATGCGATTCGAGCCTATCCCAAACTGACGGGCGGCTTTTGCAGACGTTACGCGTATCGATTTTGTGATTCATAACATAATTAGGGCTCGTCAATTCATGGCGATTTTGGTTGTCATGTAATTGTGAGGATCTATCACTAGTTCCGATGGGCTCGATCGTCACTGTTCGATTTAGGAATATTTTGCAAATTATGTATTGGTTAAGCGGCATCACCCGTGCTCCAATCATATAATGCTAGCATTACATTCCTTAATCGTTCTTAGATCGGCCTTTTTATGGCTCCAAAAGTCCCCTCGACAATCCTTATGGTCAAAGTGTCATTTCCTATTCGAGTTTCCTAGGTCCACGTACCTTGTCTCGCGTTAGCCTTTCCCTTTTGGCTAGTCAACTCGAGATTGATCAGATCCGAGCGAGATATGATTGAAGTACATCGTTAGATTCATTCTCATTAATAAATCTTGAAATGACAGAAAAAATCAGAATGTCGCAATGCCCATCCACCGATAAGATCGACAGGGTTTTCCTTCGGCGAGATTACGCAGAGGCGAGGGTAGATCCAAAGGAGAGCGGCAGAAAAAGTAAAATTGAAAATACGTTTTAGTGGGAGATTGGAAGGAGAGATTAAAGTAAACTTCCCAACCGTTTTAGGGCAAGAGACATTCTAATTTATGACATAAGCAAACCCATCACATTTTTTTCTTAATTTTTTTTTGCTTCTTGATAATAAAAATTTGAATTTATTAAATATTTGTCGAGCAATTAGCGAAAAAAATGACCAGGCACTCTTCTTTAAACACAATGTATAATCATTTGGTCGCTGGAATTTATTCAATTATAATAATTTTGTGCAGTAATATTCATTACTCGTGTTGAATATTTATTTTCAACTCAAAACATGCTTTCGATATTTATTTTGAAATTAGGCAACTTGGAAGGAAAAACTTACTTTAGAGGTGATTTTATTTTCATGCCGCTTAACTTAAATTAGTTTATAACTACCGGATCCTTATATGTTTATAAAATTTAAGCCATCTAAGATCCATGATTGGTGCGCAATTATTTTTTTTTTCATCATTAAACGCTATCGTATTGTATTAATGTGACGGGTTTTTAAATTAAGAAATTAAAATAATTAATGTAAATTATCCTAAACAAAAATCAATTTAATAAAGAAAAATGTAAAGTAAAACTCTATAAACAAATGGAGGGAAAATGAAGAACATTGATCTATGATATTCTAGTTTTAATATTGCTCGAATAAGCTCTCTTAGCAATCCCCTTAAGTAGAATTCAATCATACAATCTCTTGATTTTCAACCCAATCAGTCTCCACGAGCGCTCCGAGACCAGTATAATAGGATGCGCTTAGTAATCTATCTTTTGACTCGAATGAGAGTAGTTAAGTGACTTTGTTAATAATTTTGGATAAAGTAGTGGGGATTTTTTTTTTATGGTGGTCAATGAGGGCAAATTTAATATTAGAACGAAAGTAAGTGACTTTTATTAGATTAAAAAAATTGTGGCAGGACTGAAATTAAATATCAAGTTTGAGGAGAATATCTTGCAAAATCAGAAAATTTAGAGGTGGAAATTACCGTGACCAAACTAAGGGTCGCGTTAGGTCTGGCGACTAGCCTTGAGTAGGGACATATTTGGTAACTTCAGCGAGAGAAGAAAAGGAGAATATTGTATTAGGATGAAATTAGCGTGGTCTCCTATAAGCTTGAACAAACTAAACATCACGGAAGGGCTGGTCTCTAGCCTTAAGTAGGGGACATCTTGGTAACTTCCATTAGGGCAGTCGGGAGGGAAGAGCAAAGGGCAACCAAAACCGTTTGTAGCAAAAAACATGCCCCGCTGTCTCCTCGTCCTTTCGCAGGGTCTCGCAACACATCTCATTCCCTCAATCGCTCACTCCCGCTCTATCTCAGAAATTTTTCCATCCCCATTCTCTCTCTCCCCAGAAACACTTCATCGCCTTCTTCGCCAAATGCTTTCTAGGATTTCACTCATAGAATGCTGAGTGAAGACGTTCGAGCAAGAAATAGCTCGTTGTGGTTGTAGTACCTTGTCAGCTAAGGTACGTTTCTGGCCTTATTTTTATCTCCCGTCGATGATGCTATTTTCGGTCGTCATCCTCATTTCTATGAAGAAAACGAGGCTCGTTGAGTATGCTGCTCCTTGAGTCGTTCTTCGTCGAAAGGCGCGAGGTGTTTTGCCTGAGTTCGAAACTATGATCTCGCGTGTTATTTTCGTCGCTACTTTTGGTTCTCCAAATTACGGTGAATTGCGGGAGTTATCTGCTTCTCTTTAGCTCGCGGAGGGGGTTGTCTGACTAGTGTGGGGAGGAGGAAATCGAGGCGAGGGAGGAGTAGAGGGAGGTGAAATTGGAGCGGAGGGATTGCCATCGCCCGGTGAAGGACCGGGCTGTGAGGGACGATCGAAGGAGGAGGGAGAAGAGGGGGTTTATCAGGTCAAGGAAAGATTGGGGGGGCGGCGGAGGAGGACGGCGGCGGCGAAGGAGGGATGCATTTCCATCAAGGTTCTAGGCTAGGACTAGGAAGAGATTGGGAGGGATATGGAAGGCAAATGCATTAATGAGGGAGGGAGACGGAGGCTTAGTGAAGAAGGAAAGCGGGGAGTGAGTTGCGGACGCGAGAATGGAGCGAAAAAAAGCAAAGCAAATCGAGAGAGGGTTGAGGAGGTAGGGCTGGAGCTGGGGCTGAGTGAGAGAGAAGTTTCTGTTTCGGAAGGAAGGGGAGCGAGTCGTTCTTCGTTGAGAGGGGCTTGATGTTTTGTCTGAGTTCGAAACTATTCTCGCATGTTATTTTCGTCGCTACTTTTGGTTCTCCAAATGACGGTGAACTGCGGGAGTTATTTATTCCTCTTTAGCTAGCGGTGCGTGCTTTGGCTGTTAGGGAGCACGGATGAACTGGCGAGTGCACACTTAATCTTCCACGAGAGTTGTTGTATTGCGTGTTTCTTCGTGTTATTGCATACGAAGGGATTTCAAAGTTGGGCTATCCCAAATAGTGTCATGAAGTTCGCGAATGTCCTAGAACAAGGTAATTTGGAATTTTCAAACATTTTACACGTCACATTTGTTACGTCATTGAAGCATCTCAGCATCTTATGTGGTCGCATGTTAGGATACTTAATTCTTAATGTAGCTTGAATACTAGGTTGATGTTATTTAACATGTCATGTAGAGTTAATCATGTAATTAATCAATTCACACCATGTTAAATCAGAATTCACTTTCATGTCATTTTTGTATGCATTCATTCTTACTTAGATTGCATTTATTTATGTCCTTGGTTAAAATTTATGTGGCACATAGTTTATCACAAGAGAATGGGAGGTCACAGGAAGCATTCCAATCCTCCTCCTCCCAAGAAGAAGAAGGGGATTTCAAACTTTGTTAATAATTTTGGATAAAGTAGTGTGGAATTTTTTTTTATGGCTGTAAATGAGGGCAAGTTTAATATTAGAACGAAAGTAAGTGGCTTTTATTAGATTAAAAAAATTGTGGCAGGACTGAAATTAAATATCAGATTTGAGGAGAATATCTTGCAAAATGAAAAAATTTAGAGGTGAAAATTACCGTGACCGAACTAAGCGTCGCGTTAGGTCTGGCGACTAGCCTTGAGTAGGGACATATTTGGTAACTTCTGCGAGAGAAGAAAAGGAGAGCATTGTATTAGGAGAAAATTACCGTGGGCTCCTATAAGTTTGAACGACCTAAACATCACGGAAGGGCTAGTCACTAGCCTTAAGTAGGGGACATCTTGGTAACTTTCGTTAGGCCAATCGGGAGGGAAGAGCAAAGGGCGACCAAAACCATTTGTAGCAAAAAGCATGCCCCGCTGTCACCTTATCCTTTCACAGGGTCTCGCAACACATCTCATTCCCTCAAACGCTCACTCCCCCTCTGTCTCAGAAATTTTTCCATCCCCGTTCTCTCTCTCTCCAGAAACACTTCACCGTCTTCTTCGCCAAATGCTTTCTAGGATTTCACTCTCGGAACGCTGAGTGAAGACGTCCGGGCAAGAAATAGCTCGCTGTGGCTACAGTACCTTCTCATCTAAGGTACGTTTCTGGCCTGTCACTTCGCTACATCGATCAACCTCTGCCTGCCTCATTTCTAGCCCGCGATTAGATCGCATTAGGCTCGGCCCGCATAAACGCATCAGACCATCGTCGGTGACCCGCGTAAACGCATCAGGTTCTAAATTATCTCTAGGCAGGGTTTATGAGCTTATATTCTGTCCCGCGATTATATCGCATCAAGACTGTGCCTATTTCAACCCCGCGACTTCGTCGCATCAGGGCGCCACCTAATCACAATCCACCCCGCAACCTCGTCGCATCAGGGTCTCAACCTTCTGTCCCGCGTCTCACACGCCTCAGGGCCATGCCATGCTATGCTCATGCCATACTACTTTACTTCATTTCACATACAAACATGGGTGCAACTTAAGCACAATTGACACACATGGCGTGCAAAACAAATCAAATGAAATACAAACATGGCAAACGGCTCAGGCTTAGATAATGTGATACACAATCATCCTACGACATCTTAAGATGCAACCAAGCTATCCACTTGAACAAATTCTCATAATTTGTTCCTATCGGCCCTCGACTTACCCAATCGAGTCCAATCGTCTTGACGAAGGGTTAGGAATTCCCTTACCTTTGATTTGGCGACACAAATTACTCCTCTTGAGCCCCAAGGTTTTGGCCCTCAATGTCCATAACCGGACTTGTCACGCAACCTAACAAAATTCAACCAATCCCGTCAATTTTCACACCCAATTCCTCAATCCAAGAACCCCGACCATCCATATCCTAACTCTTATTATCTAATCATGTCTTAAACATCAATTTGAGGCACAAAATCACCCGCTCTTCAATCCACCAGAACCGGTCGTGCACAGAACCTACCCGGTTCAATTCGGTTCTGTGCATACCGTGCACTTTCCATCCTAAATCAACTTCAATTTCATCATTTAACCCTTATCCTTCCTCTTAACATGATTATCTAAGGGTCCAAGAGGTTCACAAAAAATTTGAGCTTGATTGGTTGCCGGAAACCCTTTGAAGTCGCCGGATCCTTCCTTGGTCAGTAACCGGCAGATTCTAGGCAAGATATCCATGGGTGGTTCATGATCAAAAACTTATCAAATAAATCCTCAATTTTTACCACAGATTCCTACACATGTCTACTGAGTCTCCACCAAATTTGAGCTTTAAAATCCAAGAATTCGACCTTCAAATGGACTGAGGAACAGACCTACCTCAGGTTGGCTCCAGTTTTGTCGGCCTGTGGGAGAATGCTTGCCCCGACTTCCACAGAGCTCCAAATGACTTGATTCAAGTTGGAGGACATCGGAAAGAGGTGGATATATGTTGTGGTGGTCGGCCGGTGGAATCTAGTGGCCGGAAGTGGCCTTTGTGCGCACCGAACAGAGGCTCCAGAACTGATCGCTGGTTCCTCCCAGTCAGTTTCTGGGCCAAATGTACAATCGGTTCGTGGTCAAAAACTTATCAAATTAAGCCCAACTTTTTACCACAGATTTCTAAAAGTCTCAGCTTGATCTTCACAAAATTTGAGCTATAGATTGCAACATTTCGACCACCAAAGGGACTGAGAACCGAACCTACCTCAGATTGGAGCAGTTTCCGTCGACTCTCGGGAGAATCCTTGCTCCGGACTGCTCGGTGCTCCAAATTCTTCGATTCTTATTAGAGAATGTCGGCAAGACATAGATCTTTGTTTGGGTAGCTAGCCGGCATCCAAGGGTGGCTGGAAGTGGCCGTGGTGGCCGGCAAACAGAAGCTCCGGCGGCAGTCGGGCGACAATAGAAACTGAGGAGGAAGAGGAAGGTGATCTCGGTTCTTTGGGGGAGGTGGGTCTGCCGAATGAGGGTTTGTGGAGAGAGAGAGAGAGAAGAGAAAATTGGTTATATCCAATAAGTGTGGTCAAATGAGTTGATTGGTAGGTGGATGAAAAGGTGAAGTGGCCATACTCTCTAATCTCTTGACACTTGGCATTGTATTCCCAAGATGAGATCCAATGGCTCTTGTTTCTCCTTGAATTTTCGGCAGCCAAGGGAGTTTGAAAGACCATTTTGCCCTTCTTTGATTATAAGGGCAAGGTTCTAAGCTTGAGGGGCAAAACAGTCATTTCACCCCCGACGTTCAGAACGTCCTTTTTCTCGTTCCAAAAACCTTCGATAGGGCGACGGCCAATCCAAATAATGTTGAAATTCTTGATTTTCCATTTCAAATCTTTCAAGGTTCGTTCATGATAGTTTTCTCTATGAGACGTGGTTCCAGCCTATCCCGAATCGACGAGCGGCTTTCGCAGACATTACGCGTATCGACCCCGTGATTCATATCACGTTTAGGGCTCGTCAATTTGTGGCGGCTTTGGTTGTCATGTAATCGTGAAGGTCTATCACTAGCTTCTAAGGTCTCGATCTTGACCGTCCGATTTAGGAAAATTTTGCAAATCATACGTTGGTTAAGCGGCATCACCCGCGCTCCAATCGTATGACACTCGCAAGGCATCCCTAAATCGTGTTTGGATCGGACTTTTTGTGGCTCTAAATATCCCCTCGATAATTATTTTGGTCAAAGCGTCATTTACTATCCGAGTTTCCCAGGTCCACGTACATCGTCTCGCGTTAGCCTTTCCCTTTTGGTCAGTCTACTTGAATTGATCAGATTCGAGCGGAATACGACTGAAATACATCTCTAGATACACATTTCTCACTTCTGAGCCTGAAATCGATCGGAAATCAGAATGTCACAATATGAGATGCTTCAATGACGTGGCAATATGACATATAATATGATATGCAAATAAAATTTTTGTTATTTCTGGATTTAATGACGTGTCTAATTAAACTATGTCAAAAGAATAGTTATCTACTATAGTTTGGGGACTAAATTGACCTATACCAACCTATTAGACATAAACTATTTTAAGCATACAAATTCTATCCTAAAATCTAGTATCTATAAAATTCTTTTCACTCAAAATCTATAATTCTATCTAAAATAATTTGCAATCTTAATCTACATGCAAATATTTTGAACATGCAGATAAATATTTGCAGGCTAACAATGCACTTGAACAAATTCAAATAAAAAAAGCGGATAAAATGAACTCGAATATTTTGTAATTTCTCTTAAATTTGATAATTGATATAACGCCTTGGAGATCAACCTAAAAGATTTTGTAATACCCAATAGACTAATAATTCATCTAAGGCCCTGTAAATAATTATATGTCATTCACGGAATCCTAACCAGTTACGTAACTCAACATATGCCCACAAAAAATATCTCAGATAATCTAATGTTGAACGGACAATGAATCGCGGACAGGATCACGAATGATGGCTCCTCAGGATGCTCGCTGAATTGGAAAACAACTGATAGCCTTGCCGTCGTCGTGAAGAAAAGAGAGGGCAGCAACGCCGTCGCAGTGCAGCTACCATATTGACGTCGAGGACAGCGGCAGGGGAACGGGTGCAGGCTGTTGGAATGGGGGCTCCCTCGTCGTGGAAGGACAGTGACCTCGTTGAGGCTGCTTCGTGGACACGGGATTAGCTCGGCATGGATCGACCACGCAGCATCGGTGATGGAATGGGCAGTCTCAGTGGAAGCAGAGGCTTCAACAGTAGGCGACGGCGGACGGGGTCTTCGACCGTGAAGACACCTCGGTTGAACTTCCCACGCCCCCCACCCCCCAACCCCCCCCCCCCCCCCCCCCCCCCCCCTCTCTCTCTTTTACATACTCTCTCTCCCCTTCTCACGCTCTTTTACAGACGACGCCCGTGGCCTTTCCAAACAGTGGGAGAATTGTCTTTATTTTTATTTTATTTTTTTAAGGAAAGAAATCTTGCTGGAATTTAATTTGTTTCTCTTGTTAAACGTCTATATCCACAGAATCAGCCAAATTGCCTTAGATGTGAAGGTACTATCAGAATAATTTTTTCTACTGTTTTCGTTTTTTTGATTCAATGTGAAGGTATTATCAGAAAAACAATTTTGCTATTTAAATCTTCTCACGGTCAAAGTCCAACTCCACCTTGGATTCAATGTGCATAAAATTAATTCAGTCTTGAAGAAGGTCACCATAAAAGTCCAATTTGGACTTTCTTGTCCAGCACCTCGATTTAGGTAAGCTTTATATTTACGGGCTCATACTCTGAGGCATATATTTTAACATTTTACAAACAAAATCGTGTAATTTTGAACCTATTTTTAAGAGATTATGGATGCTTATTATGGTTTTGGCAATTGGTCTTTTGGAGGTCCAAAGAATATTACGAATAATCAAGACGTTTATTTTCCCCACTCTGTTTTGGACAATGCATTATTAAAAATAGTGGGATAACATGTTTTTGACGCAAAATTCATTGGAAAAACTGGCTACATGGGAGGCGTGCGATATAGTGATGGTAACAAAGTTCATGATTCCCTACAATTAACCAATAAATGTTTGCTTACCTATTCTAGGTTAGCTTATGATTTATCGATCAATTCGGCTTTCGAAAAGAGAATTACCAAAGACGGGTTAGAGGAAACAGAATCCAGATATATCTCTCAAAATCATGAGCAGATTATGGAAGATGCTAAAAGCAAAGGATTGACAATATTCTTTTATCACTGTACGAATTCACTTCTAGAAAGTAAACATCGAATGAATGGTTATACTCAAAGCGTAACTTTTTAGTGAAAGGTGGGTAGTTATAGCTTTATTTTTAATTCACTTGTCAATCCTTTCTCTGGGCCAGTTTAATATGCAGGTGAGGTGGGTTAATTGGGAAATTTAAAGTGAGACCGTCCACTTAGGGATCCATATTTTTACTTGCTTTGCGTTTTATCTAGTTACTGGTGATACAGTCGGTCTGATATTATGGGAAAGTAGACTATGCAAATTGGTGTACGTATTTGCAGAAAGATGGAAAAGGATATCTTGGACGTTGAAAAGCAAAAGCAAAAGATCTACCTAAATCCTCCTCCTCCCGGCAATCGATCTTGCCCTTGGCTTGTGGTATGCCATGTATGGGAAAGACAGAGGCAGACCTTTTACGATATGAAGATCATTCCCCATCTGCGCAACAAGAGCATCCGCCCTACTTCGAGTCGCGAATGGCTCTTCATGGAAGATTGAGATTCCGGGGATTGCAGCCTCTGGAATCCTACTTCCCAGGAGAAAATCCGACTCCCCCCTTTCAAAGACCTCGTGTGCTCTTGTTGTTTCTTGTTGTCTTCGCCAAGCAATCCTCGATCATATGTTCTGGTGGTTGATTATGGAGAGGACATGATCGGATATTGCAAACCCGGTGAGGATACATTCAAAAGGCACAAGGTTGAACCTGGCATCCATCGTTCCACGATGTTCAAAGGGCAAATTTTCTTGCTGATGAAGTATTGCGAATTGGCTAATGCTGGCATAGAGAATTCAGAGCTGAGAGTACGTGCATTGAGGAACAAAGATATTAATTGGTCAAATCCCATAGGCATACCGACGTTGTGCGAATATCTGATCTCATCCGGCGAAGACTTGTTTATTGTGCAAGAGATGATACTATTATATGCGCTCCCGATGGGGCAGACCTACTACGGCTTTAAAGTTTTCCAGATGGATTTTGCAGATGGGACACGGGAGGAACTGAAAAGCATCGGCGACCGAGCAATTCTCCTTACTACTTAGCGGAGAGTGGCAATCCACATATTCGCCTGTATGATTTGGAAGATCATAGCATTTCAATGGTGTCGCGTTACTCAAACATTGATTACAGTTCATCGCATTCATAATGGATAATGATGTGACACTTGAAATAGATCGAGAAATGCACTGCGACCAAATAGAATCCTCTCATTTACTTGCGTTTGAATGCTTATATTCCGTTATTTGCTGTAAGAATGCATGTCGAGGCAACTGAGACTTCAACAGTTATAAAGAGATTACCCTCTCTTTCGTTATGTTGCGAGTTCTATATATATATATATATATATATATATATATATATATATATATATATAAAGTTTCCATAAAGCATAAAGGTTACGTAGGTTTCGTAGAAACGACTAAACTAAAAGTAGGATTGCAGGGGTTAAAGTTGCTTGATATTTATACTCCCGATTATCTCACATTGTTGAGATACATATAGTTCTGTTTGTGATTTTAAAATTTTGATTTTTATTCTCCCTTAGAATTCTGGATCAAGTAAATTTAAATGTTTATTTGCATAAATAAAATTACAAGAAAAATTTATGCAAAAACCTCATTGATGATATGAGTTGCTACGCCATATTGGTTAGATATAGATGAATTACCGAGTCCAAATGACTGTAGAATTAACAATAACAACATCCATAGACTATATAGGGTGATGTGGATGTCCAAATTAGGACCAGAAGATACTTGAAGAATCAACAGATTTTGAACTCGGAATGAGATAAGACACTCGACCATATGTAGTTTTTGTATAGCCGCGAACAAGCTCTATGGAATAACAAAGATCGGCATGTATATGAAATTACACTATAATTGATAATCATGCAGGAAAATGAACTGAATATCTGTATTAAAAACTTCACTCAATCCAAAGAACTAAGAGCCGTGAGACTTTAAACGGAAAAAGTATTTTTAAAAAAAGTCTTAAACTTATTGCATTGGTACCAATTCAGTCAAAAATCCTTTAATTGGAACAATTTAGTCCTAAACATTTTTGCATTTGTACCAATTTAGTTCATTCGGTCAATTTTAATCAGAAATTGATGATATGAATGCCGATGATGCCACGTTGAACGATCGGCGCTGACGTGAGTATTTTTTATAATATTTTAGAAAAATAATTTTTTTTCTGAAACGTTAGATTTGGTCGGCGAGGGTCGCGGGCAATACCCTTGAATTCTCTTTCTGCAGGCATGACATGAATGCCCAAAATCATCAACTACAACCCATGACAAAAATCTTTTCAATGTACCCTTCAATTGGGGCCCAGCCTCTATGGACCGGGACAGAGGTGCCGGCACGGGCACTGAATTCTCGGGATTGGTTTCGGCGGATCCAAGACTAGTGTCCATACTCGTGCTCAGGACTTGGGTATATGGGATTAAGACCCCGGTGCCCCACCGAATTACCATGTATCTTGGATACCCATATGGAAGTTACTAGCGCCCGAACGGTGAATGCCTATTTAGGGCACCAAATGATTTTTCTTACCAAATTATGAAAAGCGTGACATTATATTTTCGTGTGCCATGAGCACATCAGCTAGAGATAAAATTTCACGTGTCGTGATAATATTGATAAACATGAAGCCATATGAAAGTATTAAGTTACAACATGCTGAATGTTTATCTGATCTTTGTTTCCGGAGTTTGAGTGGTAAGCTCAGTCATAAGTAGGTCGCAAATGGATTTAAAGACAAACTCATATTTTAACCCATTCACAACCTATTCATATATCTCTTGAACAGTTTTTGTATTTATAAAAATTCTTTTGGTTTTCTGATTTTCGATTAAAAGAAGAATTTTGAATTTTTTTTCTTTCCCTTTTTTTTTCTATGAAATCCGACAAAAGTTGCCAGCTCGGAGCTGCCGATCCTAGGTCATCGCCACCAATCGTGGTCGCCGGTCTCTACCACCGGTCGACTGACAACCTTAGCCAAACATAGAAGAAAAAGAAAGGAAGAAATATATATAAAAAAAAACCCACAATTTTTTTTAAGAATTATGAAAATTGTCCACGTTTTACTAATATATTATTTCTTAACAAATTGTAATTTTTTATAAATTGAATTTTAATATTGAGATGTTTTA
Organism: Rhodomyrtus tomentosa; assembly: GCA_028455895.1. NCBI lineage: Eukaryota > Viridiplantae > Streptophyta > Magnoliopsida > Myrtales > Myrtaceae > Rhodomyrtus > Rhodomyrtus tomentosa. The sequence continues at coordinate 33,585,158 of JAPCWY010000008.1, read as the reverse complement.
GCAATATGGATCTGTTAGGGTATGGGTCGGGTCGAGTATGTGTCGCCGAAATTATATATCATAAAAATGGGTTAAAACGAGTTGAATGATTCAATTGGGTTGGACCATTTTTCATTTAACCCATCAATTTGATGGCTCTAATTCCAAGGACATGGAGCCGAGCAAGCTAGCGCAAGATGAGCATTTGGCGAAGAAATAATCTCCTTCGTAAACCAAGCTTGAACTTCAATTACATTTGTAGACACGATGCCCGCGGCCTTTCCAAACGGTGGGAGAAAATAATATAGCAGACCAATACTAAGTCGTTGGTCAGGAAAAGATAACAAGGAAGCCAGCTAGTTTAGCTCATTTTCAAAATGGTACAAATGTCGTCTCATACATGTGTTCTCTCTATGAAATACTAACAATACAAAGGATGATAAATACTAACACTACCGAGATTGTGGTTCCGCATCTTTTATAGTTCAGGGAGCTAGAACTAACCAGGACCAGACTTCAGATTATTGGAAAGCTCGTGATATTATAAATAGATGCCATAGCACAATCAGGAAACTATTGAAAAATATCCAGCAAATCCCCGAGTCTCTTTTCTCGTGTCACTAATTTCATATATCTAACAATTGTTAGTGACCAAAAGTCGTTATGTTGCCCGAACGGGCTCTTGAGTCATTCTGATTAGCATCTGCTGATCCAAGATTAGAATATGTCTATAAACGTGAGCAAGTGCATGAAGTATCGATATAGCTAGAATTTTAGCACAAGGTAAGCGGTTTCTAGACCTTTGCTAGGAAAATTGGACTCGGCTGGATGATTTCGGTGTGAATTGAGTTAGTTATTATAAGTTACGGCATGATTGTTCAATGTTCGTCATGGTGGATCGAGGATTACTTGAATGCTTACCAAATGTATACGACATGAATCGATTGCCTCTTGTAAGTGATGAAATTGATTGCCTTGCATGCCATAGATACTCAGCTCATTGTGTGAGTCTGTACTTGATCATGAAGTTTGAATTGAAATTATATCTGGCATGCTTAAAAACTTGTGATACCCTGAGGCGTTAAGACGCGGGGTTGTATTGATTGGTACCCTGAGGCGTTGAGACGCGAGGTTGAAATGGTCAATGTCCCGATGCGTTGAGACTCGGGACGAGATTTAATATGTGTCGACACAGGCCTAGAATGATATTGAAAACTTGATGCGTTTACGCGTGTTTGTCAATTGGGTGGTCTGAGGCGTAATACGCGGACTGAGCCTAAGGCGTTTATAACGCGGGTGTGATTCATGGAAAAGTTTCGAATGGTGAAATATGTGGCTTGATTGAGTGTCTCCATGCCTGATCTAATTGATATGATATGATGCTATAACTATGTGATTGATAAGCGCTTGCATCTTTGTGGCATATTAACTGATGAGTGCATTATATTGCTAAGTGCACATTCTTGTTTATTGTTTGCATTCATCTGAGTGTACAGTCAGCCTAACTTAGGGTTAGGAGCTATCTTACTGAGATGTGAATCGCACCCCGTCGTGGGACCATATTTTCAAACCCTAAGCCTTGAGAATGCCGCTGACTCGACTAGGTGACCCCAAAGAGATGATAACATATTTTGATGAGTTCCCGGACGGTCGAGGAACTGTGTATGTTAAAAAATGTACAGTAGTCTGGGTTGACGAGGGCAATAAGGACTGGATACCGCATAGATTTAATATTTTTTTAATTCTATTTTTGGAATTATTTTTTTAAATCCTAAATTGGAAAAAAAAAAGTCCCAAAAAAAGAAGCGGCAAGTCAATGATAAGCTGCACCAGTTCAGATGTGAAGCTTGCAAGCAAACATTACTGACGCTGGCTCAATTGACCCATCATGTCCAAACTCACTTGGGGAAGAAGGAGAGGACTCCTCCCAACCACGAATAATATGGTAAGTGTCTTAATATTGTTTAGTTTCTATTCCATTGTTAGCTTAATATTCTTCTGTAAATTCATTTGATGGACGTCAAAGAGTCTTATGACTTCTCTTTGATGCCCATGACCGAACAAGAATATATGAGAACTTTTGATCATCTTTCTTGGCAGGCAAGAGATCCCTTGACTTCTGAAGTGGAATTTACAAGCTGATCGAAAACTACGTAGGTTGTCATGAATAAAAGAAAATAATGAATTTTCAAATTATGAAATAATGAATTATCAAATAGAAATTGTAATCAAATACAAAATGTAATGAGAATACAAATTGTTGAAAAAATTATCAAATACAAATTGTAATTGACGCTTGAATTTAATAAATTATCATTAAGCGCATACATATATTTTTGGGATAAAAAAATTAAAGCCCATATAGTTCTCTTACCTTTGATAATCACATACTTACCTCATCTTCAATCGTTGCTACCCGTTTTGGTACGGGTGCATGTGGTATCTCCGTCAGCAAAGGATTCAGCTTCATTATTATGATCTATCGCTTGTTGTCTATATTGAGCATATGTCCAATTATCAATACAAGTTTGAGCATCCATCGAATCGGGAGCTAATCTCGAACGTTGTTCATCCAAAATATTGTCTCCAGCGCTAAATGTTTGTTTTACAGCAACTATTGAATAACGAGTGGCTAAAATTTATTTTGCAATTAGATCAAGAATTGGGTATTGGGTGGAATGCCTCTTCCACCAATCCAATGTTATTGAAGCTCTGCATCCTTCAGATTCATCAAACTAAAAAAAAAAAACCGGTTATGTAGCTCTATATTTCAGAATTTCTTCATATTGCTCCATTTGCTTTTTTTGCCTATGCAATGCAAGTTGGTACCCTCTACTAATTTTAATTATATTCCCACTTTGTATGTCACTAAATTGAGAAGATCTAGTATCACATAGATTATATGTACAACAAAGTTCATTATATAATTCTATTATTAATCGTTATTTGTATAGTTTTAATATTTACCTTGTCAATTAAATGTAAATATTCATAATACGTATTCAAATAATCACCTAAACCATCGAATTAGAAAGTGGTGCGAATGATCTACTATGAACAACCATTCACGACACGAAGTAGGGTGGATCCTCTTGTTGCGCGGATCAGGACAGATCTTCATATGGCAGTCCAAAATGGGGAAAATCCACTTTCCCTTTGGAAGAAATGACGTATTCTGCTGATTTATGGCAAGGATATATGTATTTATTTCGTGATCATCTTGGTTTTTACTGATAAAATAACGTTAAAGATATATGGCATCAGGTTTGTTTTTGTCAAAATATGACGTCAGTCCAAAGCGAATAATGAACCATCAAATTCATCTAAACCAACTAATGAACCAATCCAAACCATAGCCTAGCCAAAATAACATCTCACCCGTGCCTCAATCAGCCACATCTTTGATTGATTTGATTTGAAGACAAACGATGAAAATTACAAAAAGCAAATTTCGCCGGAAAACTGGACTTGGTCGAAGCTGTGATGGTTGATTGAGGCGCCGGTGAGATGTTATTTTGGTTAGGCTATGGTTCGGATTGGTTCATTAGTTGGTTTAGGTGAATTTAAATGAAGAAATTGTGAAATTTGGTCGCTATTCTTTGAAATTTTTAACTTATTTCATTCTTTTACATTTTAAAGAGGAAGATGAGAGGCCATAGGAATCACTCCATTACTCCCAAGAATAAGAAAAGGAAAGCGGCAAGTCAGTCAAAAGTCGGGCGAGTGCAAATGTCAAACTTGCGGGAAAACATTTCTTACACTGGGTCAATTGACCCATCATGTCCAAACTCACAAGGGAAGGAAGGAGGAGAGGGCTCCTCCCAACAAAAAATAATATGGTGAGTTTCCATGTCACGTATTATGTTAATTTGTTTAGTTCCCATTTCATGATTGACTTAACATTTTTCTGTAATTTTTTTAACAGATTTCATTCCATGGATGTCAAGAGTCTGTGACTTCTCTTTGAAGTCCATGACCAATCAAGAGTTCGTGAGAGCTCTTGATCATCTTTCTTGGCATGCGAGAGATTCCAGTGGAATTTACGACCAGATTGAAACCCATTGAGGAGTACATTTGTAAATACAGGGATGATTACATTTGCAAATAACAAAGGGCAACTATACAGGTGCCGTGGACTAACCTCATGCCTGAGGACACCACCACCACTACTATTTTTTTTCTTTTTGGAGGACGCCACTACTTCATTCTTGGTATCCACTTTTAATCCTGATAGGTGGCATGGACTTAGCCATGATCACACCACTACTTCATTCCTGGTGTCGTTTACTTCATTCCTGCTGGTGGCCTAGACTAACCTCATGGCTAAGGACACCACTACTGACACATCCATTTTATTTCTAGTGTGATACTACTTCATTGCTACTGCTTAGTATTTACATATGTTTGGTGTGGTACTATTACATTGCTACTGCTTGGCAATTTACATATGTTTGGTGTCGTACTACTACAATGCTACTGCTTGGCCATTTACATATGTTTGGTGTCGTACTACTTCAATGCTGCTGCTTAGCAATTTAGATATGTTTTGCATTATCCGAATAAGGAGAATATGTCTGTGGTGGATAAGTCCTCTTAGTTTGATGTCAAGAGTAGGTCTAATTAGCTATTTATCACTTTGTTTATGAGAAAAATGCCTTACCTATATCGAATTAAGAAACGGCAAGCTGTGAACATATGACCACAATTCAAGGTACTTTATGCCCTATCAATGTCCACTCCAGGCCCTTATTTGAAAAAATAAGGTAATCGGATCACTTTTTTTAAAATTTCCCAAGACTTTTGACCTATTTCATTTGTGGAGAGTGAGTCTCGACTTCTTCCTTTTTTGTTAAATGTCCGATTTTTCATGCCCTTTTGTTTTTTCTTGAGCTTTGGTTTTTTTTTTTTTTTTGTCCTTCCCTTTCTTCTTTTACCCTCCCAAACCATTTGAAAACCCCAAGAAAGACCCTCCTTGATGAACTCAACTTTGATTCTGCATCATCAGACCCAATCCCAATTGTTTATGCTAACACGTCCTCACAAACCCAACCCCCTCCCTTCCCCTCCCCTTCCTACTTCACGTTTCTGGATCTCGCCTGAAAACAACGGGAACAAAGAGCAGGGGACCCATGCCAAACCAAGGATCATGGATCTTGATACCGCTTCTCAGGAAAAGAAACGGGCGCTTTCATCATTGCATAAGGAGCCTGGGCGGTATAATCGGTTTCCTCTCTTCATGGGCAACTATTATGACCATTCGAAACCCGGAGGAGAAAAGAAAAGATCTGATAATCAGCATGTGCACGATAACGGAAGAAACTTCCCGTTTGCTGTCGTATGGATTCCTCCTTATGATAAACAAGAGGAGGCAGGGGATAAGAAGGAACAACAAGCCAATACACTGGAATCTCCTGAATCCAATCTGGAGGCGTTCCCGATGCAGATTCATAACAGTCATAACAGAACATCAGATGGAGGACCGCAAGAAAATTATAGACGTGACGTGGGGTCACGCCATCAGGATGCGGAGAAAAATATTCATGTGAAAGACGGAGAACCTTGTGTGGGCAAGAATAACTTGCGAGACTCTCGGGAAGAAGTAGAAAATGCCTGCAACGAAAGAACTATAGACACTTCTGCTGATAGAGTCCCTGGATCTGATGCCAGAAAGCTGTCATCATCCTAGACCAAAGCATCAAAGTTGCCCTCGGTTTCTCTGAGAATCGATCCCTTTCCTAGGAAGAACGACCACAATGGTAGTTGGAGGTCTCTCAGTACTCCAGGTTCTGAAATGAAGTCTCGCAGTTCAAGTGATGCATCATCTACAGAGAGTAACGAGCAAAATTCACGCACCCAAAGAATGGACAGAACTTCAGAGGACCACCCGAAAAGGAAAGAAGTGAAAGTCATCGAGGTGAAAGGAGAAAGCCCCCGTCCTAGCGACAACAGTAGTGGAGACTTGCAAAGCAGTTTGCAGGTTGAATATCCTGAAAAGATTAAAGAGAGCAACAGGGAGAAGGAGGAGGTTTGTGAAACTAAAGAGGGTAAGGGAGCTACAATTGCAGGTGACGAAAGCACTGGAAAAAGAAGTAAAGAGATGGAAACCTCAAGGACTCCATCTGATGAAGAAGCTGCTATGCGCATTCAGTCAGCCTTTCAGCTAGTGAGAACATTGATGGTCATGCTGAATCAGACGAAGCGCGACTACTTGAAGCCGAAAATTCAGTGTATGAACCCTCAAGAGAAGGCGTGCTTGGGCAATCATTGATGATCAGACACAACCTTGCGCGCTGGCTGGAGATGATGATGATGATGATGATGATGACCCGATATCTCGTGGAAGAGAACCTGAAGTTGAAACAGCACGCAAGATTCCTGCTTGCAGACGAGGATGTTGCAGATTATTCTGTGCGCAGCGAGCGAGCATGATGAGTTGGGCGAAGTAGATTCTGCTCTCATGAATCGACATAATAAGTGCGATGAAGTAGCAAATGACCCTGGAAATGAGATTATGCGTTGACGTGTGCGCTCGTACGTTGCAAAACATATACTCTTTTTCTTTTTTTTTTCTTTTTTTTTAAGTTTGTCCTTTTCTGTTACCGGCTTATTGTTTCAACTAGCGTGTCACATAATATTGTCCGGAACTGAGGTCCCGAGGTTTTGCGTATTTCTTGCGTTTATGAGTTAATATTACGAAAAATTTTTATCTCAAAAAAAAAATTCAAATTGATATATTTGTTTAGGATTTATTCCAAATTAATATTTTTTTTCACCATCAAAAACTCCAAACTAGTGCGCTTATGACAAATCCACCTTCCTTTAATTTTCATTAAATGTTTCTATTAAATTGAGTTAATATCACAAAAAAAAACTCCAAATTAGTATACATGTGACAAATAGATATAAAAATCCCAAAAACGTTGCACCCATCAACTGTCACGTGTTTTCTTTTAACTCAACATTTTGACTGTAAAATTTAACCCAAAAAAACAAAGGAGTTGAGTTCGTCACGTGTCTGTTCACTTGGGGATTCCATTTAGTATATCATTTCGGAGTTTTTCGTGGTATTAATTTTAGAAAAATCCAGCTCTCTGGCTCAGAGAACAACATGAAGTTGGTAAATTTCCTCGACTCTTTAGCACAACGCAAAAAGGCCTGGCCCAAGAAATGCAGCACCAAAAGGCCAAATTGGGCTGTGCAAGAACCAAGCCGCTCGAGTGACTAGACAACATAGATGATGAAAGCACAAAATGCTGGTGCCCATCAATCTTTGGGCCAAGCTTGGTTAACATTGCTGTTCATCATCACTTTATCGGCGGATGGCTTGTAGTTGTGGGTATCATTTTTTTTTAACCAAATCTGCCGGACGAATGAATCAATCGTTAACGACATTTCCTATTATTCTTAAGTTATTCTTACGTTCAAATCACCTGCGGGCAATTAAATTGGTTACTAGTTACAACGTGACCAGCAGCAAACCCTTTGCCGATGCCCCCAAAATCGCCAAAAGGGCAAAAAGGAAAAGGGGGAAAGTAGCATGAAAATGAATGGGCAAAGATGCCCCGGTAGAAACCTGTTTCCATGAGTCTGGATCACAAGAGAAAACCTGTCGTCACCATCAAAGCACCAGTCGGTTGCAATGATCTGTTGAGGCCTTTAGAGTGCAAAGATCAAGTCCCATTGGAAGCACGTTCGCTTATAAGAGAAAGTTGTGATCTGTTAACCCATTTTGTCAAACCTCAAGCTGAGCTTTTGCTTCAGAGAAGCTAACGAAGCTGCTGACTGGTTGGCTAAGGCCGAGAGAAAACAAAAACTATCTCCCACGAAATTGTCTTTCTAAATTGCGAGAAGCCTTTTGGACACTACTTTGTAACGAGGCTCCTTTAACGGGCCCTTTTAGTGTTGCGTGTTGCGTAGGATATCAATAAAAAGGTTATTTTCTGGCCCCAAACAAAAATCATACGGCGTGACACCCACTACGAACCTGGAGGAAATTAAGGAGGAGATGGCACGAACCATGATGACACTGACCGAATTGACGTCGAAGCCGGTGACATATTATTTTAATTTTTTTATGGAATTGTTTATTATTTTTATTTCTTTTTTTTTCCTACTTCGTCTTCTTTCTCCTCTAGATATCGTCTTCCTCTCGCTCCGTGGCTTTTCATCTTCTTCAAGCCAAAGCCACCGGCCTAAGCAAAGCTCGCCCCCGCCGGCCACTGGCGAGGGCAGGCGTCTCCATCGTGGGTTCTCGCAATGGCTGCTAGAGCTTCCCCTCACTGTGACCGCGCGAAGCCAACCCTCCACCGCAACTCAAATCTGGCGAGGCTCGACCTCGCCGTCGTCGGGTGCGAGATAGGTCAAGACCTCGTCGGACGAGATAACCCGAGACCTTGTTGGGCGAGACAGCACGAGACCTTGCCTAGCGACGGCGAGGCAGATCGAGACCTCGCCAGATCTTAGGTTGGCAAGGCTCGCCTCGCCCGGCCACGGTGAGGTCGATTCTTGCCCGACCGCTAGCTAGCCCCTAGCGAGGTGGATTTCGTATTCATTGTCGTGACATTGGTAATTTGTCGAGCCGCTCGTGGTGGACATTGTTACGGCAATTAACTTGCAGAGTTTCAATGTCGCCAGATCTGTTGAAGAGGGAAGAAGATGAAGTTGCAGAGCTTCAAGGCTATGGCGAGGCCCGACGATGGGGAGGCTCGCCTTTGCTAGTGGACGGCGGGGGCAAGCTTCGCCTCAGGTCGACGCCTCTTGCCCGAGGGAGAAGATGAGAGCAGAGAACCAAAGGAAGAAGACGAAGAGGGGTAAAAAATAAAAATATAATAATAACAATAATAATAGATTCAATAAAAATATTACAATAATATGTATCGGCTGATCTAACTGCCGGCTGGCTAATTTTGACTGAATGTATTGATTTGATTGGTACAATTACAAAAATTTTAAGGTTAAATTAATTCAAAAAAAAATTAATACTGAATCAATATTATTATAATAGATTTAGAATTTTTTTAATAATTTTTTATTTTGCGTAGATACAATTGCATTCTAAATAATCTTTAAATTATTTTATCTAAAGGTATTTTGGGTTAAAATAATTTTGCGAAATGTAATTATTATTTTTTTTCTAACTTTAAAGGCTCGAGAGGTTCACCTCACGAGATAACAAAATCAACCGCTTGATCAGCTAATTACTTCATCGCGTACAAGAACAAAGGTCTTTCCTGAAGCACAAAGGCCTACCTAAATTTCGAAATCGAAACAAATCGTCCCTTACAAAACAAAGCGATCGAGGGGGACATACATGAATCGAGGAACTGTCTGGAAAACGCATTCATCGGAAGGGTCTCGGCGGCTTTTCGAGCACGGCGGAGAAGAACACCTCCTTGCCATCTTTATCCAACTTTGGTATCACGACCCATTTATGCCTCTTATACCTCAGCATCTTAAAGGATTCCAAGTAGTCATCCAGATCCTCCTTCAAGCAGAAGAAGCTATCTACCCAAAGAATGCCACCAGGCCTCAACACTCGATCCCAATCATACAACACAAAGTCCAGAAGAATGAAGTCTATCCACCCGTCCAAGAACCTCGTCGTGTGGATCAAATCGAGGGTACTGTCGAAGAACGGAAGCCGCTGATTTACCGTCAAGTAAAGAGGCACGAAACCGCGCAGAGCGATCATCTCACTGAAAGGTGCGCCGAGATTTATGGTCGCTGTGATGATAGTGACATTGAACTCCCTCATCCTAGCAGCAAAAGTCCCGGTCCCGACACTGAAATCCAGTCCAATTCTGATCTCTCCAGGCTTGATTGCAAGCACTTCAGGTATGACGAAATCCGTAGTGAGATTGGTATTCGGATCGAAGTAAATGGGTGTAACCCATCTGGGCATTTCATGACTGGTGAGATTGAAGCAGTCGGCGCATTTGAAGAATCCTTTGCCAGTAGAATTCCTCGCCAAGCAAGTGAAGTTTTTGCACCGATACCCGCCCCAACGAACGTTGCGATTGTCCGGCAGCTTCCATATGGACTCGTTGATGGGGAATGGCTTGTGGTACAGCTGCGGCGCCCTCGAGAAGCACCTCCTCCTGGGGAGCGGTTCGCACCCGTGGACCATGAGCCTCTGAGCTAGTTTCCAATCATCGTTGCAGATCTCACCAACATCATAATCCATGTATTCCTCCAAATCCTTCTTCATGGCAAAGCAAGCATGGCCAATGCTGTTGAAAGTCCCGTTTGCTCCCATAAAGTTCTGTTTCCCCAACCTGTTGGGCTTAATCTTCACGTACTTGCGTATCTCTTCGATGAGGAAGTAATTGGCCGGCTCATCGGATCGCTCCTTCGGCTTTGCCAGAGGATGGACAGCCCCGATTTCACCAGTCCCCTGATCCAATGGCAATGAGGCTTCCACCGTCTCAATAAGCCCCAGGATATCCACAAGAAAGTGGCTGTATCGCGACATGAACTCCGACAAGGAAGTGTTGGCGGACATATGCGATACCGCGCTAATTTCATCCTGGATTTTGCGAATGACGGAATCAGCGGTCGCTCTAACCTCAGTTCCAGCTCTGTCTTGATCGATGCTATTGCAAAAGGTATCGGGAATATGAAGAGATCTAAGAGAGTAGAAGTTGAACAAAGTGGCGACGTAGATGAGAACCCCGAAGCCGCCCAAAACAAGAAAGAACTTAGGGATAGCCCTCCAGGTCCCTAACTTGCCAAGAACACTCGGTTTCCGCATTTTTCACTTCTCGTGCTCAAGACAACCGCCTTCCTAGATCATGGTCTAGCCGGAGCTAAGCATCGCTATCCGGTACATAAATAACCAAATGGGCCATGACAATCGGAAATAGACTCCTGTTGAAAGTACCTGGATCTTGACACTTGAGGCTCTGGCCAGTAGCAGAGACGGGTTGATCTTGGAGTCAACGCTCGTGTGGTCGCTGAGAAACCAAAGCGGAGAGCTTGAGAAGTGGGAGTGATCTGAATACTTACTGCCAATGCAATCCCCGAATTTTGTATTTCCTTAATCTATTCCGTTAACTTGCAGAAGAACAATTAATTAATGAGGGGTCAGCAAGAGCACCGAGATTCAGCAATCAGAGAGACCTGGATTAGCTGGAGATCGTCGAGTCAATGCCCCTCCAATATTTTACAACCTCGGGTCCTCATTTCCAGGCACTTCATCCAGTCACATCGATGCGCATAATTAATTACGACAATGTACAAAACCGAAGCGTGCGCATGTGTCAACCTCGTGACTTTTTTAACTGCAGTTTGCGGGATTCCAGGCCGGCATGGAAGCATCGAAAACGCAAAAACAGGCTCGTGGGACAGAACAGAAACCTTAAGAAGGAGGACGAGAAGCATCTACAGTAGTCAAGTTTTCTTTTTTCCTTCTCCCTCCTGATATGGACAGCGAATATGAAAGTGGGGCCGGGATACGCCGTCAGATCCAAGAAGCTCAAAGCTAAATCTAGACAACTTCAGTTAGTCGGCGAAGTCAAATCTTAAGCACTGTCGGATCAGGATGAGCTGTTCCTTAAAATGCGTGTAGGTGTTGAGAGTCACTAAGCAAGGTCTAGCGGTTGCTGCTAGTTATTCAATCTCACTCGTTGGAACGTGGAGAGTGCGTTTGAACAGATGCTATCTCGGAATTCAGGGCCATAAGTCGTCGGATTAGAAAAGTGGTCGGTCAACTTGGAAGCGTGGGATGACTTTTGACTTCTTTTTTTTCCCCTACAGTCTTCTGCACAGATACAAACCATGAAAATATCTCAACTTTCGAGTCGAATCGAACCCTTTAACATTGGATTTCACACTAATGTACAAATCTTGCGTTTCTGGGTTGCCAAAGATGGTGGCGACCCAGATTGCGAAAGACTTTGACGGAAACAAATTGGTCCAATCAGTGCAAGTCCCGGACTACCCAGAAAAATGGAAAGGCCGTCGGCTTCTCAGGTGAATTACAAGCCCCAGCAGACGAAAAAAATTGAAAATTCAATCTAACAGTGAAGTGCTACACAGCGAAAACATGTCAAAATTCCGAACTTTTCTGTCTCTTCATCGATCTAAAGAACTATCACCAATCAAAATGACGAGTTCAGTGAAACGAGAGAACAAGAATCCTCCCCAATACAATCCCCCAACCTCGTTTGTTGTAGAATTTACACTCCCACCAAGAACACTCGCAGAAACCAAAACCCACCAACCAAACCAACCCAAGAAAAAAGGAAGAAGGAAGAAAGGAATAATCAGCGCCGTCTACGGCGGTCTTCGCCGTACTGAGAGAGCGGTACGACCTCGGAGAGGGGCGTGGAGAGAGGGGTGGGAAGGGGGGAGTTGCGGCAGACAGGGCATGACCCGTTGAGCTTCAACCAGGCGTCGAGGCAGAGCAGGTGGAAGAAGTGGCGGCACTCGGGCATCATCCTCAACATCTCCGAATCCTTGTATTCGCACAAGCAGATCGAGCACGTCGTGCTGCCGCCGACGCCAACGCCCTCCCTAGAGAAAGCGAACTTCGGATACGAATTGATGACGCTGGGGTCGAGCCCCACCGCCACGCTCTGATCCGCCTCGCTCTCCTCGTTGTCGTCCTCGGCCACGAAGATGATGCGGGGGAGGATGATGCCGTCGGAGCCCAGGTTGCCGGGTGGGGCCGGGCCGGCGGATTGTTGGCGGAGGAGGAGGAGGCGGCGGCGGCGGGAGGAGGAGCGGCAGCAGAGGTAGGAGGCGAGGAGGACGGAGGAGAGGAGGACGAGGAAGCCGAGGGCGATGGCGATGGCGTAGCCGAGGCCGAGGTTGGTGCGGTAGCTGGCGGTGGAGGCAGGCGGGGGAGGAGGTGGGGGCAGGGCGGTGGCGGAGGACATGGAGGAGGAGGGTGGAGGGGGAGAGAGGGGGATCCATAAGAGAGGGAGGAGTCAGGAAGGAGAGAGGAAGGGGGAGTAGGGTGGGTGATGATTCAGCTGGTGCATTTAATAATTTTAGGTTCGGGAACAGGAACGGGCATTTAATTCTTGGTGAGGTCGAATTGAATTGAGGACGAGCGATGCGAGCGATGGCCGAGGACGACGACGACGACGACGACGATGATGAAGTGGCCACTCGGGAAGATTTTGGGCTCTAACCCACGAACATTAATGGGCTTTTCCCAAGGAATGGTTGATGGGCCTCGAGCCCACGACCACATCAGAGTCCGGGGGATCGACGACGGCCATGCTCTAGCGACAGCTGAAGTTCTGAACTGCCTGCGTCGCTAAGCTGAGGCTCACCGTGCAGTTCAAGCTCCCGGACCTCCATCTCTTGATCACGCTCAGCAAGCTCACCTTCCCGGACACGTAAGCGTAAGTCCCCATCTCCACAACCTCCGAACTGTAATTAGTCCTGTAGCTCGTGCCGTTGATCAGCTCCGCTTCGATCGCCAACGCTTCCTTTCTCGAGCTCCGCTTCTTCACGCTAGTACCGGGGTTCGCCATCTCCCCCTCGTAGATTCGAGCTCCTCGAAACGTCAAGACCGCGACGCTGTCGTCGATCTTGAACGAGCCCCAGTTCTGGTTTCTCACCATGATTTCTTCCCTGAGGGTCACTTTCACGAAAGCCGAGGACGAGGTCGCCGGCGCTCGGGAGAGGAGGCTTATGTTGGTTATGGCTATCGATTCGAGCTTGAGGTCGGGGTCCCGGAAACTGAACACGGTGAGGGCGAGCGCACCAAGCACGACTACAACGAACAAGACGCATGCGATGGAGATACCGAGCCACTTGATTCTCCGCCGCCTCGGGAGGGACATGGGCGATAAGCTTGGCGTGGCGGCCCTTCCTTCATCGATCCTAGAGGGATGAGATCGAACGCCGTGCCCGGCCATAACTCTTCTGGTTTGTGAAGCTCAGAGACGAAGGTTAAAGACTTGATTCCTTTAAAAGGGGACGGGAGGAGGAGGAGCAGCAGCCAACGCATTTTTAAAAATCTTGGTTTCCGGGAGTTTGAAGTAGGAAGTACGAACCGGGTGTTGACTGTTCAACATGCAGCGATTGACTTTTAGATGCTTCGGTCAGATTTCTAGAATCGCTGACTGAAGAAAGGGAGGAATGAGATGAGAGGCCACTTGGTTCGTCCCTCTCCCATTCTCTGCTTCTTAAGAATTGCCCGCAAAGAAAGACAAGTAAATCATAAGAACGGAGGCCGTGAAAAAGCAGAGAAGAAAAAAAAAAGTCGAGATGGAGATGCGGGGTATCGATCCCCGTACCTCTCGCATGCTAAGCGAGCGCTCTACCATCTGAGCTACATCCCCGTTCTTCGACGGTGGTTACAAAAATAATAACATAAAGCAAATATAACGTTCGTCAAGCCCCGCTGCCGACGCAAGCTAAATGGGCCCAAAATAACGTCCAAGCCCGCCCAGCCTTGTCGAGCCATTTTAGGATCAAAGCGAGGGACTTGGGTGCTGGGTGTGCTTGCTTCATAAAGACTTTTAAAAAAATAATAATAAATAAATACTATTGTTCGTATCTCTCACGAAAAATCACTGACAAATTGTTTATTCATTGGTTGGAACCTGCTCACTCTAAAAGTAAGATTATTTTTTATATGAAAATGAAACCCGACCTTATAAATGAAATAGCTTCATTTAAGATATGCAAATAATACAATTTTAAAAAAAATATTTTTCAAACCATTCATTATATATATATATATATATATAGTCTAACACTTTGCCAAGATAAAGGCTGCGTTTGGTCGCCCGGATTTTTAATCAAGATGGGATTGGATAGGATAGGATATGAAATCCAGGGATTTTGCCATATCTTATCATATGTTTGGTGAATCGCAGTAATAGAGCTGGGTATGTCATATCATGTCATATTTATTGTTTGGTACATACGATATATCAATGTATAATGAATTTGAAAAAGCACAAGCGAAAAATATAAAAATCTCTTGTAATTCACTACTGAATCTAGTAAAAGAAACAAAATATAAACATTCAATTTTTGCTGAAAAATTTATCTTTTTTGCGACATTCATTAAACCTCAATATGAAACACAAGGTTATGGAGGAGAAAAAGATTTGACTCTCTTTCTGCTTTTTTAAAACTTTTGATGTAAACCAGAAAGCTAAGAAGGAGAGTAAGTTTCAACTATCTCGCTATTTTTGTAAATTTTTATAGTAAGCTATAAAGTTACAAAGCAATCGTGAAACTTCTATATGAACTAAAGTTAGAGAGACGGAAACGGAGACAGAAATGCTATTTTTTTATAAATTTCATTACTCTTTTTCTTTAAGAATTAGAGAAATCATTTTCAAGTTTGAATATATTTACCCAAAATCTAGTTTATTCTACTTTCATTTTTATTGTTTTTTAATTATAAATCTTTTATTATTATTATTTTGACTCCCTTCCATCATTTCTTAATAAATTTTTTCATTAAATAATAAATTGTACTATTATACTTAAAATATTTAATAATATACATACTAAGTGTGTGTACATATACAAACTATATATTATAATGAAAAAAGAAATCAAATTATAATGATTTATAAAAAATAAAAATAAGCATTATTTTGAATTTTGAATTTCCTTTCTAACATTAGAATTCAAATTTATTTAAAAATAATTACTATTTTAATTTTATTGTATAAGAAGTTTTTTATTCAAAAAGATAGTTTTTATATCATAAACAAAAGAAATCCTATCCACCTTTATCCTACCTCCCCCCTTAGAATAATTATATCCAGACTATATTCCCCTTATATTATGATTTATCATATTCTAAGTAGGAACCAAACACAAGATTGGATAAATTTTATCCTATACTAACTGCCAAACGTAGCCAAAGTGTTTTCTCCCGTGGTCCCCCCTGCATATTCGGCATAATATTCTAAAAAAAAACCTCTAACTTTAACTTTTGTCTCATTTTTAACTTTTATCCCATAAAAAATCTCAAACTTTAAGTGCAATCCCAATTGTACTATAAACTTTTTTTGTCCAATAAAAAAACCCTCAACTTACATGCCATCCCAATTCTACCTTAAATTTTTTGTCTCTTTAAAAATCAAGCCGTAGGTCGAGTTTCAATTTTACTCTTTGTTGTCTCGTAAAGATCATAAACTTTTACTTAAGTCCTAAATCTGCCTTCGTTAACCCTCCGTTAAAGTCACCCTTAGTGGTTCCACGCTCAGTCTTCAATATCTCATGCATCGAAATGTTTCATCTCTCGCCGTCAGAGAACTCATGCTTGAGACACTCAAATAGCTCGTGCTTGTGAGTTTTCCGTTTCTCGATTGTCAACGAGAAATTTTGGACATAAAGTTAATAAGGGCAAATTTGTAACTCAAGTAAAAATTTGTGAGTTTTTATGATACTATAAAAGTTTGAGTAGAGTCGAGACAACACCTAAAGTCAAGAGTTTTTCATGGGACAGCAAAAAAAAAGGATAGAATTGAGACGAGATGTAAAGTGTGTTTGTTTCATAGAAAACAAGTGAGCTCAAAAATATTTTTTGAAAAATAATCAATTGTAAAACTTATGAAAATAAATGAACAGAAATCTTTTTTATTGCCATCTTATGTCTGGTCTATTCGTTCTGTTATATATTTTCTAAATGATACATAACCAATCGTTTTTTGGAAAATATTTTTCAAATCGCTCATTTTTAGCTAAACCCACCCCTAAAGTTAAGGGTTTTTTTTTACAGGACAAAGATTAAATTTTGATATTTTTTAAGATATTATGCCCTACATATTCCAAATCGTATGCCCTATATGACATTATTATCATATCCAATCTAAAACACACACAGGAGAGGATGCTCCCGAATCCCTTTGATTGGTGGATCAATGGATCTGAAATTAAATCATTTTGTCTCCTAATACTTTAAGAGATTTATGTCTTCATTTATTAAGAATGCATTTATCTTTCCGTGTCGAGAATACATTCTAATTGAAAAATCTAACGTGAAAAGAAAAGTCATATCAATAGGTATGATACAACCAATTATTATTCAAATATGATAAGTTTTAAAGGTACAATGACAAGGGTCACACGTCATAATTAGATTTTTGACACTACACATTATTAATATGCTGGTGCTTTGATTTAGAAGTTTAGAACTTCAATAACACTTAAAAGATTTTACAGTATCTACGAAAGGGCAAAAAAGTCAACATAACATATATTCGACAGCGAGGAAAAAAAACGCAAAGGAAAAGGCCCATTTTTTTTATTCTTCTCGTGGTATTTATCGTACACTCGCATCAGAAGATGTCGGAAAGAGTGGGGAGCTTGATCTCGCCCTTGGTAGAGACGGGGATGGTGATGTTGCCAATCACGGGGAGATCGATGACGAGGCCGATGTCGAGCTGGTAGTCGATGTCCCAATCCGCCCCAATGTCCCTCGCCAGGCTCACCAGTATGCTGTACGGCGTCTTCACCGGCACGTCCACCATCGTCGTGTCGCTCGCCTTCAACGACCCCGGATCCGGTATCTTCCCCGAAGCTATCTCCCTGATTCCAACCCACCCACACACAACCAATTCAGACGAAATTTCACTCAACAATCGAAATCCGAACACAAGAAATCGAGCGCCAACAGAACCCGATTCTTGAAAGTCGCCACCTGTGATTTTTTTTACCTGCCGGCGCTTTTGAGAGAGTAAACGATCTCGCAGATGGGGATGGAGTGGCCGTAGGGGTTCTTGACGGCGACCTTGGCGTTGTACTCGACGCACTCGCGGGAGACGTGCTTGAGATCGACGTCGGTGACGGTAGGCTCCGGCATCGGGACGTTGGCCACCTTCTCGGCCAAGAAGCTCTTCGCCTTTTCCAGCCACTCCGACATGACTCGCGCTTCACGAACTGGATCGGTCCGAATCGGGGGAGAAGGGAGGGGGGTCAAGGTAAATAATATTGTTTGGATCCAGAAGATATCAGGCTCGGCATTTTATCATATACAAGAGCCGGAGCGGGCCGTGACACGTGTGATGTTGACTCGCCGTACTGCGGTTGTGGTGGCGGGTGCCGGTAACGCGGCGACACGTGGTGAGGTTGTGGGAATTCCCGTGTGAACAGATCTTAGGACCAACGGCGGTGTTTATTCGATTGATTTAAGGAGCGAGATGCGGAGTTTGTGGGGATTTAATTTCACTTCTGTCGGCGATGATGCGCCCCCTCCTGATGGGAATCTCGTAAAGTGATGTCAATCGTGGGTCGGTGGTTTGTTTTTCCCCCCTCTCCCTTCGGAAATGCAAAAGTTTATCCTATTAACGGGGGATTTTTATATGGCAACAAGTTAGCATAAAGTATTCTTTTTTTGCACATGAAGGCAATTGTGCATGAATGTATTTAATCGAATCAAAATTGTTTTTCTTAATGGTGCGTGCGAGATGCCCCGTCACGTCTTGAACCCGAGTTGAGCGACCAGAGATTCTCCTTTTGCATTGCTAAAAGGAGATGGCTGGGCATTGCAAAAAGACAAAATGGAGAAATAGGATCGAGTCACACTCATAAAACAAAACAAAAAATAAAAGGCAAAAATAAATAAATAAACGATATTCCCTTTATTTGTTTTCAAAGAGACAGATTATGACAATTTGCAATACGACCAATGGATTCAGCCCGGGTATTACCCAGTACATGATGGGCTTCATTTCGGGCCGAAGAGATGAATAGGGCTGGCTCACTTTTCACTCTTTCACTGTGCAAACGTATCTCATTGCTCGATGGGTAAGCTCACACTTGTCTCGTAAAAAGGTCTGTTATCATATGTAAGATTGAGCAGTAGGGCTGTCAAAATAACCCACGCCGGTCGGGATAGCTTGGCCCAAAATTTTGCTTGATTTTCAAGCCTTTTCGGGCCGAATTTGGTACTCGAGCGGGCACCGTCCGACTTTTTTTAATACCCATGTTTTATTTTTAATTTAATTTATTTTTTATATTATTTCATTTGATGGGTTTATTAATTGATTTTAATTCCCAAAAAAAAAAAGAAAAAAAAAGAATTGGGCCATAATCTGGCCCAACCTAGCCCGTTGACAGCCATTGTTCATGTACCAGGGAAAGTGAAGTGAAGTTAATGGTGCGTTTTTTTGAGTAAAACTATTTTTTGGGATTGGTTTTCGAGACTTTCACCCATTTGATTCGTTGAAAAGGTTTAGTCAACAAAAAACATTCTCTTCATGCGTAAAATTAAAAAAAAAAAGTGAATTAAAAAGTCTAAAGAGGTAAACATTTGTCAGAATTGCACTTCAAATTTCTAATCTTTTCTTTCTTTCCTGTTTGTGCTCCCTCTGCCAAACGTCATGCCTCGGCGACGTCCAATTACCGACCACAGACGACAGTCGATGAGCTTGAGTTCGCCAGAGATCGGCTGGCTTCAAGGTCGCTAGAGCCCAGCAAGCTCGAGGCTCACCAGATCCCAACAAGCTTTTAGCTCGCTTGAGGCTGACAATCATCGAGGTCACTAGATCTCAACAAGCTCGAGCTCGCCTGTGGTCACCACTGGCCGGTCACAATAGAGGAAGAAGGAAAAGAAAAATAAGAAGAAGGAAGACAATAAATGGAATAAAAAACATAAAATTATTTTAAAATTTGAATATTTATCTGTCTAAGATAAAGCGATGAGATTGAAATTACTTTCTAAGTAAACACTAGAAAATATTTTCGGTCCCATAATACCAAAAGCAGAAGAGCTAATCATTTTCCTAAAAAATGATTTCCCGGCAAGTAACCTCTTTTTTAACATAAAGTTTTCCTCCAAATAAACACACCCCAAGAGAGCCCATGTATGCATACGGATTATCCAAGAAACTGCACAACAACTGTGTCAATGTCATTGCTTGTCATGCGAAAACCCAGCAAGCAATTGAATTTGCCTCAGAAGTGGAGATATGGTTTCCATGATCTCCTCGGAGGGATGACTGAGAACGCCTTCGTAAGTTGTCACGACGACGCCCGTGTCCTCGGACAACCTTTGCACTTGTTTCTTCACGTCGCACGCGGCGTGCGCGCAGCAATAGTAGCTCCTGTCGCCCCATGTCGCACAGCACCGATCACGTTAGATCATGGGAAAACATACATTCTCAAGGCACGAAGGAAGGGCAAATTAAATTTGCATTGATCGTTTAAATCCCATTGTTGATCACTAGAAGCAAATTAAATTGCATGAAATTTATTTCAGATGGGACAAGTACATTGGCCTGATTTTCTCTCCTAAGTGATCCATACGAGGTGTGTCTATGTACTCCACAGCCGTCTACATCGAGAACTTGAGTTAGATGATCTATTTGGTCGTTGGACGTTCATCTTGGCGACCAATTCGTATCTGGTCGCCAAAAGTCCCTTTCGAGAACAAAGTTTCTTTCTGGTCGCGGCAGACCCATTTTCTTCTAGCGACACCAACAAACCTATCACAATTGCGGAGAAATTATCCAAAAGGTACTAAACCTATTGCAGTTTCGTCAATTTAGCTTGAAACATTTTAATTTTTGTCAATCTAATCATAAACGTCCTCACGATTTGTCAGTTGAGTCAATCTATTCAATTTTGACCGAAATCACTGACGTGGATGATGGCCCTCCGACGAGGCATAGCCAAACGGCTAGCGTTGATATGGACAATTTTATAATAAAAAATTTAAATTTTTGTATTTCAATATTTTTTTTATGTTATACTTGTTTACTTTCTTTTAATCTTTTCTTTTTCCCTCTGCCGATGTCGAGCTTTGTCTGACATCAACGAGGCTTGGTGGTGGCCGACAGAGGAAAAAATGGAAAAAGAAAAAAAAAGGGAAGGAGGAAAATAAAAAAACATTTATAAAAAATTCAAAAAATATCAAAATACTATTAAAAATTGTCCACCTCAGCGTCAGCCGTCCACGTAGAGGGCCGGCATCCATGCCATCAATTTTCCGTTAAAATTGATCAGATAGATTCAATTGATAAAATGTGCAAATGTTTATGACTTAAGTGACAAAATCAAAAGGTTCAAGACTAAATTAACAAAATAGCAATAGATTTATGAATTATTGCACAGTTTTTCCTCACAAGTGCTTATCATGTGATGTGTCCTTTACACCGTGGATGATGTATCTTCGTAAACGTAAGTGATGATGGGATTCAAAATTGCCCTTTTGCGCGTAACTATTGATGTTCAAACCTGTTCTCTTTATAATTCCCATCATTGTTTTGTGCTTATGCAGTTATAAATAATGACTCGTAACCCAAGAGAAAGACAGCTCAAACATAATTCTCGACGCAAGGAAATCTTCACGGAATGATACACTTTACCATTGGCTTTCTTTATAAGGGAACTATTTAAGTTACATGAACCTAGATCAATTTTTTCTAATTTTGCATCCGTTTGTTTTGCGAGAATAAATGATTTAGAAAATATATTACTAAAAACGATCACTAAACGGAAAACATTTTTATCGTCTAACAAAATGATTAGACATGCATTTGCCGTCAATGATGAAAACAAGTTTCATTGACCAATTATTTTTAAGTGATGCGATTGCTTCTAGAAAAATATTATCCAAATTATTCATTTTTTTTTTTTTTTTGTGAAGTCAGCGGGGCCTTTGTCTCCGTCGGGTTCGCCCGAAAACCACGAAAGTGAGACACTGCGCATGGATATGCATATGCATGTTGTCTAGCCAACCGTGAATACAGACCTGGGGTGTGTGCTGTTCTTGACAGCTTTCTGCCCGTTTTTCCTCCAACGATAGCCATCGTCGAGGACGTCGTCCTCGCTCCTCGTTTGGAACTCGGACCTCGGGCTCGCCACCTTTCGAGTTCTACTGCTCGTGGCGGCCTTAGACGGCTTCTCCAATCTCCTCCCTGTGATCACTTCCATGGCTGCTGTTCCATACTCAAGACATCTCTAAAGAAGCCTTATGGCGCGCGGCGTCCCCATTAAGGGTGCTACGTTCATTGATCCCAGCACCAGTACTTCCAGAAGCAAGACTGGCCAAATTGTTTACGCCGGCGAGGAGCTGGGGGTCCATAGGAGGTGGGGCGTGATGAGGAATGGGCGACGAGGCAAGGAGGGTTTTGAGGTAGCGGCGGCGTCAACGGATCCATCGTGGAGGTGGAGGAGGAGGAGCAGCAGCTTCTTGTCGTTCCCTTGTGGAGATTTCAGATTGCGTCAAGGCACAGGATTTTCAAAGGATATTGGTCTGAAAAGGGTCATGGAAGGTGAAGAGGTTGGACTGACCCACGCACGCGCAAGGATATATAGCGGTGGAACATATGGAACTCCTTCATAGCCTTTTCCTTCTTCCACTTCAATTTTTTTTGCACAATCTGCATGTCCATTTAACTTGAAACAAGTTGGTTTGGGTGTAATTCGTACATCTCGTTTAATAAAATTTGATAGGACATGATAAAAGGTCCATACATGGAATAAACAATTTCTAGTAGGGGCGAACACGATTTCAAGGTAAAACCGAAAATTGAAGAAATAGACATGCAGGAACTGATCTGGTTTCAGATTCCAGAATATGCATGGTAGGTTTCAAATTTCAAAAATTGGAGAAATAATTTTGACGGGCAGGTTCCTTGAAACTTGGAACAAGCCTTTGTGTTTTTCTTAATCTTTGACTTCACACGATCTTGCAATAGTACATGGTGTCCAATGATAAGCGTATAATCTGAGACAACTAGTCTGAGCTTTCATTTCTGGCGATATCAATGACTAAGACTTTTTCTTTGTTAATACTTCATATTCTTCGTGTGTCTAAATATGAGTTGTGGTTAGAGAATTGTAGAATTAAATGAGAGTCATTAAATGTGATGATTTATTGTAATTGTCCAGCTAAGATTATAGATATAACTTAGGTAGATCCTAAAACCGACTTAAAACCCGTGACATGGTAGGTTCTAGGTTCTAAAAATTAAATAATTGATTTCGATAGGTAATTTTCAGATCCACGAAATGACCCTAAAATTGCGCATCCCTAATAAATATCATGCTGCAAAAAATTGCCTTGGGTCCATATGTTGGAGCTATATAACTTTAAGCGCCCCCTATTTTCATAATGTCTCCCCGGATATGAATGCCCTAGAAATGGTGAGGTAAAAGCCACCAAAACATCCACCTGTTTCTGTTCAACTAACCTTTCCAAGTGAGGAAGGCGAAACATGTAGGCACACCACCTACGCATGCTTCTCTCTTTCTCTATCATGCTTAACTGACGTATTGTTCTGTATAGATTATGAAGCACACGACACCTCCACCAGGTGAAATGTCGGTCCAAACCGTTTTGAGTTTTCCGGTGTTCGAGCCACGCAAGAGTCAAAGACACATGCCCCGCTCGGGAGGTGCTAAATCCGGGTTTTGATCAAACGCTGCTCAACAAACAATGGCATTTCGAACGTCGACGAACTGAGAGTCTGGTAAAGGGTAACACAGCAAATCCTTAAAGCGTTTAGAATGACATCATTTGACTCATGAATATGGCAGAAGCCGAATATCCACAAGTACGGTAAGGCCAAACAGAAAGCTTTGAAAGCTTTCTTTAATCGGTGATCCAACTTGTTATTCCCGTGGAGGAGCATACTTGGATGGAAGAACTTGGCGAGAAAACTGAATGATCGGTGGAGATTAGAACAATGGCTTCTTTCCGTTCAACATGGCCATCAGGTGCTCCAGAACCCGACCACCCCCATCGCGAAGACCGGAATGCATGTATTCGTTGGTTACCCATAGTCTGATACCAGCGATTTGAGAAGCTGTCTCCATCGACAACTTGAAATTGACAAACATATCTTCGTAATAGACTGCGGCTGCTACAGGTACCTGTCAACAAAGATGAATAAGTCGACTGATAACCAGAATCAATATGTATTGGGAGCCAATTGTTTTCCAAGCACCTTGTTATTGGTGAGAGCAATGACATCGTATAGGAGAGGCCAATCCTTCTTCTCCGCCAATATCTGAGCAGCTTCTTTGAATGGCTTTAGGACATGAATTTCGTCAAACATCCATGGGAAAATCATCTGGAGCATAGAAACAATCCATCTTAACAATCAAATGCGGGAAAGTAAGTCATGCATCCCAACACAACAGGCAAAGAAATTTTTTTATATATACACGACCCAACAATTGCAGTATTACAGAGTTTCCTCCCACCTCTCCTGTAAAAAGAACAGGCCGACCTTCTTTTGCCGCCTTTATGGCATCAAACTTGCTTTCATCTTCACCTATAAATCTATGAGCAGACCACCCTGATGAGGCACCCTATACATAAATGAAGCAATCAATCAAATGCATCAAATGCTAGTGGCAATTCTTCATTGCGCTAAATTACCTCATTCAATGACTAGTGTAACTTCACCAGAATCATATAAAAATTGGTCAGGCAAGCAGAAAATGGAAAGCTTCAATCATAATCAATATGGGAAGGGGTGAGGATGTTTACCTGACAGTATATGGGCTCATGTAGAAGAGCATATAGAGGATTTGTATCAAAACCCAACCAATTCTCAAACTGCACACATCAAATGACTAAATTTGATTTTGGTTTGTATCGTAACCAACCAACAAATCATGCAGTCACAAGTCATTAGATCTTACAGTTTTCAAGAAGAAGTAGCTGATTTGCTTTGATGCCCCAGGTACTAAAATGGGATCCCAAACCCTCTCAAGCCTGTGTTCATGTCCACAAGAAAGGATGGTCATATAATCAATACATACTTTTCCTTTTTGTAAAGTGTACGTGGTTTAGAACTTGAAAATATGTCCTCTTACATGTAGTGCAATCGCTCGAAGCTACCACTGAATCCTAAGCCAGAAAGACCAAGGGTCTGGAAACCCCTTGGCGTTAAGATGCCACCAGAAGGTAGAATCACCTGCAATTCAATAGAAACAAGAGAAATTCAGCACAAACATTAACAGCACCAGAGTTCTGTTAATCTACTTGAAACCTCACCCCACCACCTTCAGATTCTGCCAAATACTTTACAACTTCACGAACAACTTCTGTATCCTGAGGATACCTCTTGTAGTATTTCTCACTTTGAAGAGTAACCTGCTCTGAGCTTGCTTTATATACAGCATCTGCAGTGCATCCATTTGCAATGGGTGGAATCCCACCAGTTATAAGAACTTGTTTGAGTCCTTGAGGAGCAAAACTCAAATAAGTTACTGCACAAAAACCGCCAAAACTCTGCAAAACGGGAAAGAGTGTCACTAAATTTAATCATGACACCAAACTACGCGGGGAGAGAACAGAGGGGAACAAATTGAAGAACTGATTACATCTTGTTGTTAACTAAGAGTAAGCACGAGCATTTCAGCAATTCAGAAAGCGAAATTCTTGTCACTGAATGCTTGGTCCACTAAAGTCTAGAGCAGTTGACTGAAAAACTGAAATACCTGACCCAGAATTGTCCAAGGTCCAGCTTCAGGAACAAGACGCACTCGAATAAACTCAGCATCGTTCACAATATTATCCGCCCGAAAATGTATCAAATAATTAGCCAAGTTCTGTGCAGATTTTATTTGCAACATCGATGAAACGGTCAATGGTGTAGATAAGCCTGTCCCGCGCTGCAGTTCAACAACACTTGTGAGATCGAGCAAGGAAATGTTGACTCTGAGACTAAATTTTACTGACTAATTTTCTAGGTAATGCCTGCAACATCATACCTGATCCATCAAGATTACACGAAATTCTTCACACGCTCTGTGTAGCCATCCACTGGATTCAGTGGGTCTTGGGGACTCAAAACCGGGTCCACCTTGTAGATACAACAGGTACGGCAATTGTTGCTCTTCTTTCCCAACTGAAGCAAACAAAATTATAATGGTAGGAACAGGTCAAACAGATACAGTTAAAGATTGTTTAGGCCAATAAATACAATGCACAAATACTGTACTTTACATTAGTGTGGTGGTTCTCTCTTCATATGAATCCACAGACACTAGAAAATTATTTCTTAAATGACATATTAGCGTTGGGTGTGCTTCTAAGTAGCTTAAAGAGAAAAACCCAATACAAATGTGCCTTGTGTACTCAACTGTGAAAGTGGAAATTTCCGGAAAATAAGAAATCTTTCTCAACAGACAATTTATTTTTCTAAAGTTGGCAAAGTCCTCATCATTTTAAAGATGAATACATATGACAGCTCCATGCTTGAGAAACCGGTACAACAGGTCATAGTACAAACATGCGCTACTTAAAATGACGAATCACCATATCTCAATGAATGTGGCTCCACCCCAAAATTGAATACTTTCTCATGTATTGGAGACAGTCGATTGCCGTCCTGCACTTCCAACATAGTGGAGGCATGAACAGTATTCGTTACTACAGGGTGTGGAACTTCCCTTGGACTTCCATACATTTGCATCGACCTCGTTCGGTTCGAACAGACCTAGTGGTTAAGGTTGTTTTTTTTCCCCCTTTCAATTTCCTAAGAAGTGTCGTGTTGTCGTTGTCCTCGTCGTCACACTAGTGCGCCGATGCACAGGATGCTTTTAACAGTCACAGACCACGGTGATGAGCCACCCCACAACGTAAAGACAAGAGAAGGCTTTTATACACTGGTTAGGTCAAAAGATGTCGACTTATGAGTAAGCTTCCAATTGGTGAAAGAAACCCAGTAAAGGAATGTAAATGGATCTTCAACGAGATTCGCTTATTGAATCGACTGAACTAAAACGAAGAAGCCAAAATTCATCCGTGTGGTCCAAACCCGAGAAGACTTTCGATCAAGATGAATCTATAAATTCCAGCAACGAGAACTACCACGTGATTTGTGAATAAGAGTCAAATCCCATTTCTAAACAATCTAAGCCTTGGATTCGGGAGAAAAAGTTTACAGCAGTTCAACATAATCGTAATTACCCGCAACGACTTCGCGAACGAAGACGGAGATCTTTTGCGAAATGTTCCGATCTACCGAATAATCGAGGGGAACGGTGAAGTGGTGGTCCCGGAGCCGTAGCTCAGGCACCGAATACCACTCTCCGGCGACGTGCTCCGGCGAGATGTCGCCATTGGTGCCGCTAGAATCCGCCATGGACGCAAATCTTCGAGCTGATCCAATTGCCGTCAGGTGAGAGCGTAGGCTCAGCGATACGGTGGAGTGCGGAAGAGAGAGGAGGCGGAGAGGCTTTATCAAAGAAAGTGGCGCGTGGAGAATCAGCATGATGGACGAGAGTGGGGCGGGGCGTAAAAAACTGGAATAAGCGCGGGGTCAAGTGGAGGACTTGAGGAGCTTTATCTAGAAGGGGTGATGTGACGTGGCAGATGGGACGCGCGTCGGTTGAGGACTGAAATTTCTCAATTCATCTCGCCCGCTGGATTGGAATACCGTTGTTCTGTCATGTCGATACTCGTTGCGCAGAGGGAGCGCGCGGCAAAAAGCCTCGAGGAAGGGGCGTGAGGCACACGGACGAGGCTTGTAGCTTTGACCGTTGGATGGATCGTTGACTTCTCATTGAGGAGGGGGCGAACCGGTCTGGCGGAGTCGTTTGACTAACGTGCTTGGACATAATTGGCCTGAAACGCCATCGACAAGGGCTAAGCATCGAGAACTTTGTTCCCATTCTCAACCAAACGTCATTTTATTCTACGCAGAAACTTTGGCAAGTCGATCAATTAGATGCCCACGAACGATATGAGAACTCGAGGTCTAATTTAGATGAATTTGAAGAGGACCTGGAGGCATGTCGCGCGAACAAAAATCCAGCCGAGTTTTGAAGAACGGGCGACTTGGAATCAGATGATATTCACTAATTTGTGCCAGTTCTTGTTGAACAGAAACAGCAAATCAATTACTCAAAGATAACTTCTCCCTTTCAAGCCTAATGAAATCATTTTACAAAACAGAGCAAGTATCCTACATCACGGTTCAGCACTCAGCTTTTCTCTACAGAGCACGAAAAGAGCAAAGAGAAATAGATCAAAACAGAGAACAAGAGACTTCTTGCAGGTCAGCTACTGCCGCCGGCGGTGACTGCATCGCCGGCTGACCAAGAAAAGCCAAACCATGACAGAGACGGATCCGGAAACGAATCTCCATCATGAGAACCTAATAGTCCCTCCAGACCCACGAAGAAATCGTCGCTGAGAGCCACACCAGGCGACCCAGACTCATCTTCTCGGTCGTTATCCAGCATGCCACTGCTTTGACTGTCTTCCTTCTCTTCTCCGCTTTCACTGCTGGTGCTTCGTGGAACAAGCACCGCCTCTTCTTCCGCTGAAGTTACTGGGTTTGTAGTTGCAGTTGTCGTGTAGTCAACGCTGACATGGGTTTCGGGCGTCGAGGTCTTGGGGCGCGTGGAGCCGGCGAGTGAGCTCCGGTGCGTTGGTGCAGGATGGTTGTGCTCCGACGTGTAGGTGACTATGAAGATTTCGGGGTCGGATCTGTTCCGCTCCACTTGCTTCCGGGCCAAGCACCCTTTGGAGCTACTGCATCTGTAATAGCTCCTGTTTAAGAAATCATAAAATTCCATTAAGAAACGGATTTTTGTCAAGAGGAAATCTCAGTTTGTTTCACAAGCATTCTGGAAACGGAAAAAATTCAATCTCTTTAAGTACCTTGGATATGGAGAGCCTTTGATGGGTTTTTGGCCGTACTTCCGCCAAGCCCACTCGTCCGAAGAGACTTTCTCTGCAGGAACTTGACGAACCACCTTCATCTGGCTCTTCCTGTTTTGTCTTCTAAAGTTAGTCGCCGTAACGAAACACGAGATCTTTGGAAGAAATAGGACGAAAAAGATGGTACCTTTTCTTGGATCTGGGAGCGTGAGAGCTTGCTTTGAACGGAGCCGGAGGAGGAATTGCAGAAGCACTTTGAAATGGCCTCTTCTGCATCAGATTAGCACTCGAGGAGCTCTTCGCGCTTTCAACAGCAAGAGGAGATGAGACAGGGTTGTTGCGATGCGAGAACAGAGGTTCACATGTGGGCAAGAAGCCGTAAAGCTCGTGGAGGTCCTCCAGAAAGAGGCCTTTTCTGGTCTCGAAGAGCTCCGAATCTGACCCTTCCATTGCAGAGAAGGAAGGGCAGGAAGCGGGCTCGAGGGGATGCTCCCTAGCCGGTGACGCCGCGGCGGCGGCGGCTGTTGTGCAGCCTCTGACCACCGCATGCAGATCCCAGTCGACCTCCATAGTCTCTCTGAAACTCTTGAGGGATCGCTTGGCTGTTTCAGAGAAAAGCTCTGCACCAAAGCCGCTCAGGGGCTCTGCTTCGTCTGACGGAAGAATTGCGAATTGCAAGGCGGACAGAGAGAAAAGAGACAAAAGAAGGCGCTGACTTTTGGAGGAGAGAGAGGGGGGATCTGCAGTTGCATATATAGAGGACACGTCATGAGTAGAGAGAGAGGGGTTGGCATCTCGATGCTGCCACAAACCTCCTCCCTTTCCCATTCCCCTCCCTCCAAGAGAACAAGAGAAACCGATGGTGGTTTTGGTTTTGACTTTTGAGTTTGTCAACGGGATTGCGAAAGGATGGAAACGGTCCACACACGCGTGGGCCTACATTTGCGAGTGGGGGGAGGAGATTGCAGAGGTGGGGCCCAGTAGGGACTCGTGAATTGCCGACAGAAAAGCCGAGAAGAATAAAAAAGGTTTTCACATCGTGTGAGGGATACGAGGTTAATTCATTAAATCAAAAAACGATAGCTAATTTGTAAATCCAACATTACGATTGATATGACATCAGAGAAAATGAAATGAAATTAATCAATTTTAGGATCTACTCAAGTAACCAACATAGCGATTGATATGACATCAGAGATAATGAAATGAAATTAATCAATTTTAGGAACTACTCAAGTTCGACTAGGGGATGATTTAAACTTAGGTTTCGATTTATTGAAATCGGATAACTCTAAGTTGTTTCGAGTTTTGCAATAATATATTTGAATCATACATGACTTGTCATTTAAATTCTTCTACAACTTAAATATATCCATATATTCATAAATATTATAAATAGCTACTTTTTTTTTCAAATCGCATTTTTCTCTAATAACTTTGAGTTTGAAATCGAACTTGATTCGTTCTCACAGTCGAATTTACTTGTAGAATGAGTCAAGTAATTTCAAGCACACGAAAGGCAATGAAGATCGAGCTCGGTCTTGATATTGAGCTTGAGAGCCTAGCCGAGCTCTTTGAACAGCGACTCATTCATAGACAAGCAGAGTGGAAGTCAAGCACTAAACCGTGTCCTCTAGACTTGTTCACGGCTCCAAGTCTTGCCTAATCTTAAGTACGGGAAAATTCTTAAAACTCGAACTTAAATCCATTTGAAGATAATTTTAGTAAGTCTTGCCTCACTCGTTCTATAGATGTACAAGTAGTCAAACCGTAGGAATTATCACATGTATGCACATTGAAATCATGTGGAACCGCTACTTAAAATGACATGGGTACTTGGACGCATACACCTTGCAAATAACATCAATAACTCAAAAGAGCCACCGTTGATCTGAAACGGTCCTTCCTAACATGTTTTGCATGAAAAATATTTAGGAACAGATATCCACAATCCTAGGGCAATAACTAAGCTAATTTATTAAATGATGCGAAAGCTCTAAACGAAACTTTAAAGGTGGTTGCCCATGTAATCGCTCAATGTAGACATTGTCTCACTATTTAGAAATCAAATTCCATTGACATATTTTATTATGTCTAATGTCGTTTTACGTGTGCTTTTCCTAGCTACAATCCCAACGCGTTGTCAATATGGGATTTGTAGGCCGGAGAATTTATCACAGGTGTGATGTTTGCACTCGGTAGAATTTGAACCATCCAATATTGTATACTCTA
Organism: Rhodomyrtus tomentosa; assembly: GCA_028455895.1. NCBI lineage: Eukaryota > Viridiplantae > Streptophyta > Magnoliopsida > Myrtales > Myrtaceae > Rhodomyrtus > Rhodomyrtus tomentosa. The sequence goes on along the minus strand of JAPCWY010000008.1, from coordinate 33,554,392 downwards.
TAAAAGGCCTTTGCGAATTTTATTTAATGCGACGATCTATGTTAGTTTTATGATGAGTGCAGGATTCATTGAACAATGGGCCGATAGTACATGAAATCTAAAATCGGTACACATGTGTCATGTTTACTTGAAACTAATTATCCTTGTTATAAATAATCTAAAATCAATACACTTATACCATCATTATCCAAACTACCAAACTAAATAATCCCAAATCACTATATTAGTTTACCCCTAAATAAATTACATATCATAGGAAACCTCAAACTACCAAAATCATCCAAATCGTTGGTCGCGAAATTTGCTAGAATCTGCTAATTTTGTATTAAGAGCTTTCTCGAGTTTCGAAAATCCGTTAACACCCAATATTATTTTTTTGTGTATATATGAGTCATGTTTGATATTTTTTTTATTACACATCGCACTACGAGCATACTTACTTTCTTTAAATTTAGGACAAAAACGGTTCGGATATAATAATTTATAAATTTTGACGGCATCAAGTTATCAACCGTCGAATAATTTATTTGCCCACGCGGAGATGAGCCGTCCTAGCCGGTTTTTCATGTAACAGAGGAAGGCAACGAGGAGGGGAGGCGGATTGGGACTGGCGTTTGAGTCATAGGATTCGGCACGCGAACGGCTGGGCGAAGGGGGCGGAACCCGTCGGTCACACGCACCCCTACACTTTATCGTCGACAGAAAAAAAAAATATATATAAAAAAATCGGCGGCATCTGATTCTTTACGAAGCTGCCAAAGTGCTAAAGTGGTTTCGATAAGAACCCACACGCAAATACTATCTAAATAAGTCGTGCCACATCTAACTTCTGCCAAAGTGTTTTTTTTTAACCACCCCCCCCCCCCCCAAAAAAAATGTAAATCTATTTCACAAAAAATAATTTTGTTGAAGGGTTAATATCATGAAAAACTTTAAATTTGTAAGTTTATGATAAATTTACCCAAATTATTTTTTTGATCACGAAAAACTTCAAACTTGTACATTTGTGACAAATTTATCATAAATTATTTTTTTTATCATAAAAAATTTCAAACTTGTACATCTGTGACAAATTTACCATTTCTTTAAATTCAATTACTATAACGAATTTTTTTAAAATTGATACATTTATGACAAATAGAGGATAAAACTGTAAACTTGTACATTTATAAACTGTTGTGTGACTTTTATCTTAATAATTTGATGGTTAAATTTAATAAAAATTAACGGATGGTGAATTTGTTATAGATATATAAATTTGAGATTTTTTATAGTCAAAAAAAATAATTTATGATAAATTTATCATAAGTGTATCAGTTTGAGGTTTTTCATGGTATTAATCATTTGTTGAAAGATATGTTATTAAAAACGTTTATTTATATACTTTACGAAAGAAATGAATAAACGAAAAATATTTTCCCCGTCGAAGATATTCAGACATAAGCCATTGTTGACAATAAAAATATTTTTTATTAATTAGTCATCACACTTACTTAATATATTTTTTGCAATTATTTTAGAAAGTAAATGGAAGCTTTCATTGGGATGGTTGACATTAGTGACTCGTACATATCAACTGACTTTATAAGGCCCAAAATAAAAATTCATGCGAGTCTTGTCAGTCGCCTAGCAATATGATCGCAATGCCACGTGATGATCGTACAGGATCTTCTCTTTCATGGCGTTTGGTTTTCCCATTACTTTTTCTCGTCGTGATTAGGAGATAAAATTCCTAGCGTGCTCCACAAGTTATGTCTCCTCAATTTTTACTCTGTTAATCAATTATCATTTACGAAATCTGTCAATCTCATCTGAAGATGATAAATCGGGATGATCCCGAGAAAATGTCAAATAAAATATCCACAGGACATTTGAAGGAGAATTACATCAAAAGTCCCAAAATTTTCGGTATGATAACAATTTTCTTTATCTATTTCTTCGTTAGAAGTAAATTCGATGGAGACATTCATTTGATAAAAATCCTCTCGAAGTAGAAATCGATTTGATAAAAAATTTAATTTTTAATAGGATTTTTAACTTTTGATTGGGCTATTGACCAATTTTGATAAGTATTTTTTTTTATTTCTCGACTCTATAATTACTTCTTCGACCACACCATCCTCCGTCCACCATCGCCACCGCCGACAACTGCTGACCACCGTCGCTGCTAGCCACCACCCGCTAGAAGTGTCAAACGGGTGGGTCAGGTCCGGTCAAATATATTTAATCTATATTAGCTCGTCTAACTCATTTTGACTCATATTTAATGGCTTGTACCTGACTTGCAACTAACCCATGCCTGAGCCAGCATATGTTGATCCATATTACTAAATCAAAATAATATTCTAATAAAATAATATTACAAAAATACTTTCATATAATAAAAAAAATCTAGTGAATTTTTTTCCTTTTTTTTAGATTTTTCTGATTTTTTTGAATTTTCATTTTTTAAAAAATATTAACTATTAAAAAAATATTGTTAAAAATAATTTTTATTCTGTATAATTTATTGTTAACCAATATTTTTTTTATATTTCTCCGGTGGCGGCTTTTATCTTATAAAAATGGGAAATTTTAAAATAATAATAATAACAAAGCCTTTGAAGTATTAAGCCTATTTGCAACTCATCGAAAGAAGCTATACTTATGGGTTGAAAATGGATTTAAATATTTGACTTATTATCGACCCATTTAATTTTACTTCAATCTTTTGAATCCATTTTTAATGAGTCTTTTAAAAGTTAATGACACATATAAAACTCATTTTATACGAAATATGGGTCTATGACCCATATTGACATCTCTACCGTTCGCCACCGCCGTTGACCATCGACTGCCGATGCTAAAAATTTTATTAATAATATTTCAAAAGTAGAATTTTTAAATGTTACCAAACGAAATTATCTGATTAGAAGCCAATTTAGAGTATAAGTATAAAAAATAATTTTTGTTTTTAAGGAAAAATAGAGAAATCACATTTTGGTCCGAAGTTAATTTCTAATTGAGAATTGTTAGAGTGCGTAAAGCTGTCAATATGGATCGTAGATCCATATTTGACCCATATTTTGTATAAAAAGGGTTTTATTTGGTCAAAATGGCCACTAAAAATGGATCTAAAAAGTTGAATTAAAATTAAATGGGTCAATAATGAGTCACACACTTAAACCTATTTTTGACCCATATTGGATCCACTTTCAACTCATAAAAAAAAAAAAACTTCCTTACAAATAGGCTCAATATTTCAAAATTATTATTATTTAATTTTCTATTTATAAGTGAAATGAAATAAATTTATAAAAGCCGTTGCTGATTGTCGCCGCAAGTCGCCGCTGTAGCCATCGACCATCTGAGAAAAAAAATACTTTTGAACAATAAAATATTTTGAATAAAAGAAATTTTTAATAATAAAGTATTTTTTAATAGTTAGTATCTAAAAAATTAAAAAATAATAATAAAAGGAAAAAATTTCAGTAGATTTTTTTATTGCATGGAAGTATCATAATAATATTATTTTATTAAAATATTATTGTGATTTGGTAATATATATCAAAATTGGTCAGATTGGTATGAGTTAGTTGCGAATCAGGTCAAGTATGAGTCATTGAGTATGGGTTAAAATGGATTAGACGTATCAATATGGATCGGGTCATATTCAATCCGATCCAATCCACCCATTTGATACCTCTAACTATGCACGCCCTTAAGTGCCAAATCATACAAAAAAATAATCACTTAAGTGCAAAATCAAAAAAAATCATGGCAAATTGATTACATGGCATATTTGTTGAATAATCCAATCCAGGTGGGCTTGTGTTGATTTCTAAACCTAAAAAAAAATCAAGCAAAGAAATAAAAAAATTAAACTGAGCACAACACGATCAATTAGTGGATGGTCGTTGCCAAATCACAGGGGACGGTCGGTGGAGGTCGCCTAGGCCTTCTTGAAGCCCGACGACCCTCGCTACCCCCGAGTGAGGCCTCAGTAGCCCCTATGAGGTCATGCTTGTCCAGATATAGGGTTGGGCGTGACCTTCATCCCAATTCGGAGCGTGAGTCACTGACGCTCGCTTGGGGCGTGAATGGCCTCACTTGGTGGCTTTGTCCATCGCCACCGCGAATTATACTGACCTCCACCACATCCATCAAAGGAAATCGACACAAATCTAGTTCAGGTATTACGTCGAATAGGTGATGCGTGGCCAATTAAGGGAGAACAATGAACATTTAATGTTTTATATCCGAATAGGATTTCTGATCACATTCCATCGCGTCTTATTCCCATCCGAATCCGAAGATCAATCATATCCTTAAAGTTAACCGCATGAAAAAAAGAAAATCATAAATAGGTTTGAAATATATGGCTAGAGTAAAACACATGCATAGAAAATTGAGTTGACCATTCTCCATCTAAAAGAGACCAAATCGACTCTTCCCCTTTGTATCGCTCTTGCTCGGACTCGAGTTCACAGGAACCGAATCCATCGTAATCCTTCGTAGTCCGCCAAGAAAATCCATTTCGAATTGCTCTTTGCTCGAGCTCGATTTCAAACAAACCGAATCGTCATAATCGTTCATTATGAAAATTCTTATGGTCGTTCGGGGGGCAGGGTTTGATTGTTTTCGTTTGCATTCACATTCCTCGGATCCAACCGAGGGGAATCGGCTTCGCGAAATGATTGATACAGGAGAGGTGATGATTCCCATCTTCTTTTCCCTGATTCTATGTTCTTCGGGCGAGTAACGTCAGAATGTGAAACTCTCTCTCTCTCTCTCTTGTACTAAGCGGAGGAGGATAGGAGCAAAAGATGATTTTTATCAGATGAAAGAAGAGAGATTACGCGTCTCTAGGAACGAACCCCCACCACCACCGGGTAAACCCCCGCCGTCGTGAGCTGCTTTCTTTTCTTTCGATAGCATGGTCGACTTCAAATCGATTAGTCACGGTGTTCCACACATGACCGTGCAGCGACTCGAGCTATGCGGATGGGTTTTGCCCGAATCAAGCCTTAATTCGAGGATCGTTCACTCGCTCACGCGCTTCAACGTAGAGAAGAAGAGAGTGAACCGAGAGAGAGAGAGAGAGCGCGCGCGAGTTGCGGGATAAAAAAGAGAGTCTATTCCATTGGTCGACGTGTACAAGGTGATTTACAATGAGAGAAATATCCATAGTTATACAATAATGGGCAGATTTCCGTGTGGCCCTTCAGCTCCTATATTTTGTCTTTTTTCTGTTCGTCCTATTCCCCTTGTCTTGCATGGCTTGAGTTTCCATACTTTGTCTTTTGGGGTTCGTCCCTTGTGGGACTCTCGAGCTCCCAAATGGCTCAATTATTGTGTGGACAGCCCCCGGACATTTTAGGAAGATCATGGGGGGCAAGGGGTCACGACGTCTCTTCGTCTGCCCAGTTACTCGTCTGGCCGTGCCGACCATCCGTGTTGTTGGCCGCATGGTTCATGACATCGTGCGGATCAGCCGTGGGTGGGTCGATGCATTGATTCACACCGCTCGACCGACTCAGTTAACGCTCGGCTGAGTTGGATCAGTTCTAGTCGATCCTTGCGCTCGGCCATGTGATGATTCGTGGAATACATCGTGGCATGGCCAGTTTGTCCTACCACGGCCCATCCTCGTTTGAGAAAAGATGACATTATCAATTTTCACTCGGACTACATACATTTGCATCTTTGGGTGCGCCTGGTACTGAATGGTGATGATTAATAGGTGGAGGGTAGGACTTTTGGGCTGGTGGGGTTGGCGCTCCCGGCCATCCCTTACCTACCAGTAAAGGTGGATTGGTGTAGTGCTTGCTTGCTCATCATCGGTTGCCTCCGATCGGTCGTGTGAAGTTCTGGCGGACAATGACATGAAAAGGTATGATTGCCTCCACCTTCCGTAGTATGATGTTTTCTCCTCCCTTTTTTCATGAGGTCTTGGATAACTCCATCGAACACACAATTCAGAGAATCCACGAGATCTCCAAATTGAGAGTAAAATAAAATGCCTGCATATCTTTCTTCTTTTTTTGGTTAAATTGCAACCGCTTGACTAGAGATGTCAAATGGTTAGGTCGAGTGGAATATGATTAGATTCATATTGACCTATTTAATTCGTTTTGACTAATTTTCATGCGATACAAATCTTTGGCCCCGACTAGTACTTAAACACTTCTATATTTAATCAAATCATGTAATATTTGTTTTTTATAATTTGGTTTAAAAAATGATATTGCTAAAACAATACAAATCTAGCGATTTTTATTTTATTTTTTTAAGAATTCTTTTTATTTTTTTAAAGTATTTCTATTTTATTTTAATTTGCTATTTTCTTTTCTATTTCCCCTGCGAAATCCGGGGACGGTGGGTCGACCGTGACACTCTGCTTCTTTGAACATGTTTCTATATTTTGCAATTTGAAGTTTTTCTTTATTTTACTTAAAAAATAAAAATATAAAATATAAACTAACCAGTTTTGCATACTAAGTGATGGGTTGGGTTTATCTAGCTAAATGAGTTGTGAATAAATTCAAAGACAAACCCAATCACCGTTGGGGTGTGGTTCAAACTTCAAGAGGGTTCTGCTCCCCAGTGAATAAGAGGGGGTCCGGGGGGCTGCTCGTCGGGGGTCGTAGTGGCAACACCTAGAACTGTAAGAGGATTCTTACAGTTTGAGCCCATATTTTTTTCTATTGATAGTTTGAATTTGCACCCACAAATGGTTAATATTATACATTACATTTGTTTTAAATTGAGAGATGTAACAGAAAGATGAGATTTGCTAATAATAGTTGAATCATCTGCTGGATTTAACTCTAATTTAATAGTGAATTAGGATAAACCTTTGTCTCTCGATTTCTTTTTTCTCACTTGTACACTTTACTTCGTTGTAGTTTGTGCCTCAAATCCTAGTACCTACAACCCACGTATAATTCGTCTTAAAATTCATACCCATCAACAAACCATTTATTAAAACTTTTTGGGTCAATCATTTATTATAACTTTACTTATCCATATTTGATCCATTTTATTAAATATGGATTAAAATATGGGTTTTCAATATGGTCAGATCTATGACTTATTTAACTCTTTTGTCCAATTTCATCCAATAAAAATTTGACAACATGACCCGATTAGTACTTAAACACTTCTATATCTAATCAAATCACAAAATATTTACTTCTTACAGTTTAGTTAAAAAAAAAATGACATTGCTAAAGCACTTTCATTCAATTCAAATCTAGTAATTTTTTTTTTAATTTTAAGCAACCTTTTATTTTATTTAAGTATTTTATTTTAATTTTCTTTTTTCCCTCCGAAATCCGGTGATGGTGGATCACGGTTGGTCAGTGGCTACATTCCACTTCTTTGAACATTTTTTATATTTTGTAAATTTTAATTTTAGTTTTTATTTATTTATTTTACATACAAAAAATAAAAAAAAACACAAAAATATAAAATATAAACTAACAATTTTTACATACTGAGCGAATTGTAGATGAATTAGGTTTATCCAGCTAAATAAGTTGTAAATGAATTCAAAGATAAACACATTTACTATTGGGGTGTAGTTCAAACTTCCCATTAACAAGAAAGCAAGGGGGTTTCGCTCTCCGGTAAACAAGAGGGGATCTGGATAGGGATGTGCAAATTGGACCGGACTAGATCGCATGGATTGGTTCGGTCCTTGAGGGGGTGGTTCGGTTCCTGGTCCCAATGAATAAAACCGGTGACCAGTCAATCCAGTCTCCGGTTCCATGGTGGATTAGCCACTGAAAATGTTTGATTTAAACAAAACAGAATAATGTTAAAAATAAATCATGCACTAGTTAACCTAATTTGTAATTTCCCTAGAATCCACACAATACTCATGCCTCTGAGTCCTTTCTAATCAGCCTCCATCATTTAGTTAGAGAATTGCTAGTAAAATCATGCCAGAATCTTGATTTTTTTTTATGTAAATCTGGCGAACTTTATGTCGTTCAGCTTTTCTATCGCATACTCTTTTCATCTCTTTGCAATTGATTGAGGTTTTTGTTCTCCGTATTCGTAATGACTTGTGAAAAATGGCTTTTTTTTATTGCATTTCCCCTGTCGGGCTAAGTATGATGTATCACCAAGATTTACTTCAATCTTTTCATCTTTCTTTATTATGTCAAAATTGCATGTAGTAACATAGTTACATTGCTTTTAAGATCATTCATGTTCTTCCATTTAGAGCCTAACTTCTAGAGCACTTATGTGATGTCATTCCCCATAGCAAGATGATGATAGTTCAACATGTTTTTTTATTCAACTAGGGATATAGATTGTAACTTAACACACAATCGAAAATATATTGTATTCCAAGGGTTATATTTTTATAAGCAATTGGTCCCGGTATGGTCCGGTCTTGGTCCAGTCCTTGGTCCACAAAATCTTGGGACTGAGACTACTGGTTTGGTCTTCGGTTCCATACCGAGGTCGGAGCGGCCCGGACCATGTACACCCCTAGATCCGGGAGGCCAATCTTCGAGGGTTGTGAGGGCAGTGCCCAGAGCCGCAATAAGATTTTACAATTTGAGCTCATATTTTTCATTGGTAGTTGAGCTTGCATCCATAAATAGTTATAATTATACATTATATCTTTCTTGAATTGAGGGATGTGACAGAGAAGTAAGATATGCTAATTATAGTTGAATCCTCCGCTGGATTTAGCCCTAACTTAAAAGTGAATTAGAATAAACCATTGCGTCTCGATTTCTTTTTTCTCGCTTGTACGATTTACTTTCTTGTGGTTTGTGCGCCAAATCCTAACATTTACAACCCAATATAATTCGACTTAAAATTCATACCCATCAACAACCCATTTATTAAAACTTTTTTTGGTCAATGATTTATTAGAACTTTACTTCCCTACATTTAATCAATATGGGTTTTCAATCCACGTTGACATCTCTAGCCGTGATGTATTATATTCATCTTTTGAGATCCTTTGCGGAGCGTGTGTATGGAACGGGAACGAGAGAAGTGGAGGAGTGCGGCGTGGCCTATGCGGGCGGCCAAGATCTGGCTCGATCCACGAGAGTTTGAAGGCGTCTTAATGCGGGGCTCCAGCAAGGGCCTAGTGGCGGCCAGACAGGGAGTGGGTCACATTTTTTTTTTGGTTAGTCGACAACCCTCGTCCTTTTAATCTTAATCTAACCCAAGAGCCCGACCCATCCTATTGATCACCTTGTGCATCAAGGACTGAAATTAAGCAACCTATAACAATGGGAATAAGATCTCAATTTATGCTACGAATAATTACTCATCCGATCAATTCCCAATTGATAGCATCAATAATTTCTAAATAGCTCTATCCATTTTCGTCTCCAACAACTATCTTAATATGTTCGCAAGACTTTAACAAAAGTCAATACTTCAATTATTACTTTCTCACCAATTTTTATTATACAAAATAAAAGGAAAATTTATAAATAAGGGACCGAAGCGGACCTTATTACAAATAAGAATATGAATTGACCTTACAAGTTTCAATAAGTTCTTGAAGTGGTCGGGTAGTTTAAAAAATGTACAACTTAAAGGACACTTTCGTCATTTGCACTTTTAGTTTTTTTTCCCTTTTTATATTCTTTCAAAAAAGAAAAAGAAAAAAAAAAGAAAAGCCACATACATAGGGTCATTGCCCCACTGTTGGGGGAGGAGGGCAACAAAGGCTGACGAAAACCAAAGGCGAGAAGCGATAGAGAGTCGAGCCCTTGCCCAAGAACAGGTGGGGGCGCCGGTCCTCCCCTGGTCCAGGTGGGGCCGGTGACCCCTGTCGAATCTGAGAGAGGCCTTGCTGGTACTCACCAAGGAGCCAACAGCCCCCCTAACTCTCGGCGGTGGGCGGTAGTCACAGGCCTCTCGAATGTGTGTGGGTTTTTTTTCTCTTAATTTTTGAAAAAAAATAAAAATAAAAGACAAGTAAAAAAGGAAAAAAAATCAATTAAGATAACTGATGAGAATGCTTTCAAGATCAAGCCATTTTTTGAGACTATATGGCTACTTCAGATCTTTATTTGAAATAAAGTTCACTTTAAACCATTATTTAAGAAAATGAGGACACTTCGGGTACTTATTTAAAACACGATTCACTTCAGGCCCAAATTTGTCCTTATTTGAAATTTTTAAAAAATAACAATTAGGCAACTAAAAAAAAAGGGATTAACATTACAAAAAATCACAAACCGATACACTTCTAATAAATTTACCCCCAAAAAATATAAACTAGTACGCATTTGATAAATTTACTTCAAATTGATATACCCATGATAAATTTATCATTCGTTAATTTTTATTAAATTTTATCATTAGGCAACACGTGGCAATTGCCGAATGTGCACAATTGGGATTTTTACCCTCTATTTATAATAGATTGATCAATTTAATTTTTTTACGGTATTAATCTAATTTAATAAAAATTAACGGAGGATAAATCTATCACATATATATCGGTTTGTGATTTTTAGTAATCAAAATAATTAATTTATGATAAATTTGTCACAGACGTACTAATTTAGAATTTTTGGTGGTCGAAAAAATAGTTTAAGGTGGATTTAATATAAGTGTATTTGTTTAGGATTTTTTATGGTTAAAAATACTTTGGAGTAAATTTATCACATTTGTATTAATTTAGAGTTTTTCATGTATTTAAGAAAAAAAAAAGGAAAAAGAAAAATGGAACTCAAAGTGTAGGCCCCGTTCCCGAACGAAATCTCTCTCCTCGCGCGCTCGTATTTCCGGCGATTCGAAATTTTCCCCCAATTCGTTTTCCCGGGAAGGTGAGAGATAAGAAAAGAATACACCGACGAGATGCGCGAGCCCATGGATGGCGGAGATGGCGGGCGACGGGAAGAGCAAGACGATCTGCTCGATCTGCTTCGAAGATCTGAAGCCGATCATCGAAGACCTCCAAGCCATCCCCATCTGTGGCCATGTCTTCCACGAGCTCTGGTCCATTTCCTCTCTCTCTCTTTCTCTCTCCGATTCGCAATCCCCGTTGAGCAAATCGCCGCAGTCGCTAAACTGATCTGACTTTTCCTCTCTCTTTTCAATGTCGGATCCGTAGCTTGCAACAGTGGTTCGAGTACTGTCCGAGCACGAGGAAGCGGAGCTGCCCTATATGCAAACAGGCTTGCCAGGCGAACAAAGTCTGTCGGCTTTATTTTCAATCTGTCGGCGATGTGACCGACGCCGCTCTTCCTCCGAAGTCGCCCAATCTCGAGGTCGATCCCGGGGTATTGCGTGTGGAAGTGAAGAGATTGGAGGGGAGAGTGAGGGAGCTTATTTCTGCTCGGGAGCAACGGACCAAGGATCTTGAACAGCTCAACGGGGAGGTACGACGTTCTCGACCTGGTCATGACTGTTTTGATCGGGTTATCGAAGGAAAGGATGGAAGAGAACTTTTCATAGTCTGATGAAGTAATCTCAAGTAGAATGCCAACGAGTAATTTATGCATCCAAACGCATTTAGGTATATTCGAGATCTTACTGGCAATTGAAGCTTATACGGGTGGGTAATGTTGTTGCAATGTGGTTGACAATAGACTGTCTGTTATTCTCTGTCAACTAAGTTAGCTGCCGTTGAGACGGCGTTTCAACATTGAGCATGGAAACTAAATCAGGTAATGACCACAGCAAGCGTATGTCCGGACCTCATGGGTATAGGTTGGCAGAGATTTGAGATATTGGTTTAGCTTTGTTAAGTGTAAATGTGTTACTGCACAACACATAGAACTGTGGTGGCTCTTTTCACTGCTTATGAGAGGAGAGAAATGGAGCCTGCCATTCTCTTCCACCAGATTGACTCTGCTTAAATTATCTCAGCAATTTTGGACCTACCCACTGCAATAACAAAAGCATTGTGTAAATCACTTTGTACCTACTGCTAAAAACCATTCATTTTGCATAAATGAATGGGCAGCGAGGGCAAGAAGTTTTGGATATCTTATTGAGGTTTCATCAGCCAGAGCTTTGTATTGACTATGTCCTATTTGGGCCTTATGTGAATCTTTTGTTATGTGGATTTTGTCCCAGCTATGCCTTTCCAAGGAATTGGCAAAAAAGGAGGCAGCACTGAAGGATGATGTCTTAAACCAAAAAGCTTCCATTCAGCAGTTGCTTCATTTAAAATCTCAGGTCATAGAGAGTGATGTTGGCATTACTCTGCTCTACCAAATTACAAAAATATCGTTCCATAAATTTCTGGGTACTTCTTGGTCAAATTTGACAGGAGCTTGATAAAACCACTTTGGAATGCTTAAGGTTGCAAGAAAGAAACATGGCACTGGCTAAAGAGCTTGCTGCGCTTAAATTGTAAGTCGATTCAGGAAGAAGCAACCTTCTTATTAATTTTGGATAGTTTCTTATTCGAGGCACTGATATTATGTACTATGATGGTCGAGACAGGGTGTCTGACTTGGACTTGGAGGAAGCTGAAGTTCTAAAGCTTGCCAGTCTGGGTAATGAGCGCAATGCCAGAGATACCATAGACGTCCTTAGAAAGTCCTTAGTCATAAGAAATCAGTGAGTTATATCCATCTGAATCCTTAAATAGATTGACTACTTCTGAAGTCACTAATTCTGGGCATGCACTTGGCAGAATTGGTTAAACATTATTTATTCTGAAATTTTTATCCAGCCCCGTTCCAATTCGTTCCTTTCGTCTAGGCTTGTCAAATTGTTTAATGCTGCATCTTTACAGGAGTTATAAAGAATTGATGGCTAAGTGCAATGTTCTAGGGAGAGGAGAGGCTCGTTCAATGCGGAAGCTTGAGAAGGCTAAAGGAAAGATAAGTAAATTGAAGGTCAGTCAATGTATGGATTTGCACGTGTGTCTTTGTGAGGTGATCTACTTTCAGGCCAAAAAAGTGATAATCTGTTGTCTGGTTGTCAGATCAGGGTCCAAGAATTAGAGGCATCTATTGAAGCAAGAGATAATGAAGTCCTGAGGTCTCTGAAGCGAAAGAAACAAAAATCTAATGTCACCAATCAAAGTGAAGCTACCTGTTATGCAACTTCAGAAGTAGGAAAATCGTCCCCTGAAGATCAATCATCACCACCCCCTGTACCATTGCCAGACTCTAATTTATTTGGTAAACTAACAAAGTCAGATGCCTTTTTGGTAAAAGATGGTTTCAGGACCATGAGGAATGTGGGTGCAAATAACAACAATGGACCGAGTTCCGTTACCTCAAGACAAGTTGACTCATTCATATTTATCAAGGAGGATGCCTCAGAACTTCCTCTGCCTGGTGCAAACAATGTCATTGTAAAAAACGAAGTATCCAGATCGGAGAACTCTTCTGCCTTTAATCAGGAAGCTGTGGCGCCTAAAGCATCAAATATCCCCATTGAAATCTCAGGTTCAAAAACTAACAGTGCGCCTAGTAAAGTGGATATCGTCACTATAGATGATGATGTGGCAATTCTGAATGACAACTTAGGCCAGCCAATGCTGAATATCAGAAAGGAGACTCCTCTACAGCCTCCGCTTGGCAGGCCAGGTAATTAGCTTCTGCCTTTATTGGTATGTGTGTATTTCGTCAATGAGTTGGTGGAGCTTGTGCTACCAAGTACCATCACATAAATACCTGCCCAATTTGTTAGAACTTTTGCACGCATATAATGAAAACAGATCAGCTGGCATCTAACTTACAAAGTCCACTAGGAGAAATATGTTTTTCCGGTGGATTGCTTGGTCCAGATGGAGCAACAAGGTACTTGGGAAAATGGTGCAAGCGGGGACAGAGCGAGACATTGAAGGCCATCCAAAGCTCAAGCATCAATAATGGTGGTCTCATAACTGTCGGGTCTGATGGAAGAGGTGGTAGAATCAAAGCCCTGAGGTCTTCCATCCGAACTTCTTTGGTATGTTAGCAAACCCATTCTTTCATATAGCAAACTGGTGTTGCTGAAAACCGTTTGTCTGATAACGGTCTGATGTCAGCTAAATATATGGTAAATTACTAATGCATAGCCAGACTGTATTGGAGAGCAATGAACACTTTTCTCCTATCTTCATCCATATTCATCTGGCAAATGTAGACGGTCCAATTTTCACAATTAGCAAACCCATTCTGAGGAATTTTGTTATGTTTTTGGGTTTCATTTCCCTATCATTAAGTGAAAAGAAGCCATTCATGACACCAAAGTGGGCATGTTTTTTATGCAGGATGGTAAGGAGACTCCAATGAAGAGATGCAAATCTGAATCCAAGACAAATATCTCTCAATCTAAATGCTTGCAAATAGAACACTTCTTTGCAAAGATGTCTCATTAAGCACTTTCTAATGGACGGGTACATTTTTGTGAGTTCCCTGTGGTCGAGCGTGCAAGTCAAAAACTTGATTCCTTATTTACTGGGCTCGAAACGGCACTAAGTTGCATGATTGTTCACTCAATGAGTGCCGCTTGTGATCGGGAAAAAAAATGTTCGACCTCGATTCCCTTTTGAATGTGCTCTGAATGGCAGCAAAATGCACGCTTGTACACTCGATGAAGTGCTCCTGGTGATCGAAGAAAAGTTGTATGTCATGGTTATTTGACACCAGTAATTTGTTTTCCCTGCAATCCAGTTCTGTTCTATCATCTCGTGGTTTAGCATGCCATCAACTGTCAGAAGAACCAAACGAATCTACCTTGTCGACTCCCATGCTTGTGGATCAGAAGAATATTTGGAGGCTGTGAATCTAAACCCGGGTATTCGAGTTAGCAGTCTCCGCAGTTTGCTTTGTCGTCTGTTTTTTGCTGTCTGTTGGGATTTAGTTCCAGAAATGGTCCGTCGAAAGTCAGAAGTCCCTTTCGAATTGCATTGAATGATACTGGACTTGTGCCTTTAGATACGTGTTCTCTGTGATTTAGAAAGTTGATGACTTGGTGATCTGTTATGGACTGTGACTCGTGACTGACAAGTTAATGCACGAGCTAATGGTATGGGGGGGGTCCATTTCTGCAGATACGAGATGGTTTGTCGCAGCCTAATTTGGGTTCATTCCAAATTTTTTTCTCTACAGTCGGATTAGAATAGCAAGCAATGGTTTACGGCTTTTACAGTTTAGGATTGCCACGTCTCACTTGCTCCTCCCTTTAGAGGCGCTTTAGCCAGCAAAAGAAGTGGTTCATCCTCTGCCATCCCTTAGGATAAAACGGAGTGGAAACAATGTCTTATAACCAGGGTAATAGGTAAACAAGTCGGTTATAAGACACTGTGGTAGGAGACAAAACTCTGATGACTCACTCTAGGCTTGGGTCGATACCGTACCAGCTTGCCTGATAGTAGCCTACAATTGTTCCTCCCTTCAGAGGCGCTTTGGCCGGCAAAAGAAATGGTTTCATCCTCCAATACCCATTAGGAGTAGAGAAGTTACTTTTGCGGGACGTGAAGTTACAATCATATGAAAAACTTACCTCTTTATTAACCAATTGAGAGTTATCATTTTTTTTTTCCCGAAAAAATAGTCGAAAGGCTAGATTTTATCTTGTTAGATTAGGAAAGGTCGGTAAAAATTGAAAAGAGGAAAAAGGGTGATGGTCTTTTTGTCATTTACCTTTACCAAATTACTACATATGTTGATTGGTAAATTTGTCTACTCTAGAGGGATTGATAAGATCATCAAATGATACAACCGTGTGGGACATTTGATCGTTTTCTTAAGTGGCATGTGGTTTAATTGGATTAAGCCAACTGAAATTGGGAAAAAGGAAAATGCCAAGAGACCTTGTAGGGAATTATATGGATACCTGATTGAATTAATCAACCCGATCTGATTTTCAAATACGGTATTGACATATGAGGATTAGTCTTCTTTATATATATTTTTCTTTTCTACCTAAAATAAATCCATATTTTTTCTTACCGAAATAAATGCATTCCTTTACCATCGAAATAGGAAAAATTCAAAATTCTTTAAATCCCTGGCTTGAACAAGTAAATTACCTGTGAATTTCAATTGATAGGATAGTAATTTCCACAGGTGTGCGTAGTCAGTGCTGTTAATTTATTGTACGGGGTGATTTGTGCGTTCTCGGTCAAACCCGAAACCCGCAAGCCCGGGCCGACCAAAATGACCCGCCTCTCCGTGTGCCCAACAGAAAGAGAAAACTATCTATTCTTCTTCCCCCGTTCAACCTCCTTCCTTCCCTCAATTTCTCTTTCTAAACCCTAAGAAACAAAAAATTACAGCCACATCCACATGCCTTCTCTCTCTCCCTCGGTCGCTGCAATTGCAATCCACCATGCAACGCTAGATCCACCGAATCCTTGATTCCCTCTGTCTCCATCGCCAGAAGACCGAAGCTGAATCGCCGAATCGTCGTCCATGGCGATCCCCAAGACCTCCAACTCCTACCCCGCGTCGCTGAATTACTCGGTCCACCTGGAGATCCGCCTCTTCTACGTCCGCATCTCCCCCTGCGTCGTCGGCATCGTCCCCGACCACCTCACGCTCCGCCACGTCCACCGCGATCTCGGGGTCTCCCTCGAGATCAACGGCGCCCGCGTCCCCGAGCTGAACCCGGCGACCATCACGCTGAGGCGCGACCGCGTCGACAAGGACTCGCTCGAGGTGACGTACGTGAGCACCGACAGCGTGAGGATTACGGGCGGCGTCGAGTTCGAGGTGCTGGAGAACGAGGACTTGGTCCTGTGCGGGTCGCTGGAGAGGGTGGATGACAATTGGAGCAACGTGTGCACGGGGCTGGAGAACGATTCGAACAAAGGGTGGTTCATGGATTGCTACGTCGCGAATTTGGGCAGTCCTTCGTCCTCGTCGTCATCTTCTGCGTTCTTTCAACCGAAGATGGGGGTGTCTTCTCCATCTATCGAGGTGTATGTTGCGGGGCGGTGCTCTGGCGTTCCGGTGATTTTGACGAAGACGATACAGGTGAGCCCCAGAAGGAAGGGCTCGCGGCACGGAACTTTGGATGCTATACCGGAGGATGAAGAGATCGGGAAGGAGCAGAACGTAGGGAATGGGTTGGTTCGTCACCGGGATTTGCAGGTACATGACAAGTTCTGCGAAAATTCACAGCTGTTGTTCACTGTGTTGTGGTCTGTTCTTTTCGTTCAGCTCGGTTATGTGCGTATGGCGACATTGTTGATGCGAAGGGAAAATTTCTCTTTGAACTTGTTGATTGCTTGAAAAACACGGACACGGGGTTGGTGGATTTGGTCGCCTGGTTGATAGGTCAAGAGATTGTGGACCTGTTGGGCAATTTAGAATGTTTGGAAGTTGTAGTTGCAAGAGTGTACTTTGTAAATAGTTGAAATGTGGCTTATTTATAGGATTTTCAGGCAATTTTAGCTGGAACGGCCGCTGCGAGCTAGAGGATTGGATTTTTTTTTCTTTATAGGTCCTTTTCAAAGCATTACCTTTCGAGCAGGGATTCGGTTCGCCCCCTTTTCTCTAAATGTTAGCTTCCATCCGTTCTTTCTCAGCATTTGCTTGATTTGCAAGTGGTGCCATGGCTTCTGTATAGATTGATCCGATGTACATCATGAAGTTCCCATAAATTTAGCATTTGCCCCTGGCTAGCTGTCATTCTGGTGCAGTTGGCTGGTTATGATCTCTCATTTTCAATCAGCATTGCTACAAGAAATATTAGACCCTTCTTCACTCGCTATATTTTATGTCTCGAGCTTTGCTGTTACGATTCTAGTATGCCATAATTTTGGGTCTTATGCAGATGGTAGTTGCGGAAGCTGATGACTATGGACCGGAGAGTAAATTTGGGCATCCATATTACTCGGAAGACATGTATACCGGCGAGGACGGACAGCTTTCATGGTTTAATGCTGGTGTAAGAGTTGGTGTTGGAATTGGCCTGGGCATGTGCCTTGGGATCGGGATAGGTGTTGGACTGCTCATGCGATCATACCAAGCAACTACCAGGAACTTCAGGAGAAGGTTTTTCTGAATCTGGTCTTTACGAGTGGCAAATTTGCATCTGGTTCTGTAAATGGATGCTGGAGCTCGGGAATTTCACTCTGGTTAGTAGTCTGGACTGTCCAAGATTTTGGCTATGTATGACAATCGGTCAGTGAACTAGAGGTATAGAGCAAGTCTAGAGGTATAGAGCAAGTCTGTGTCGATTCTTTTGGAAGTTGTATAGCAATTAATTTCTTGTGAAGCTTCAAGAGAGCTGAAGAGGTCATCCAATAAACTTCCTTTAGCTGACTTCTGGACTGCCAACAGCTGTTCAAACGATCCTGTAACATATATAACGTGGTTGCTGCAGTTGTTGGTAGTGCGTCAGTGTGTCCTAAACTTCAGTTTTGTTCTTCTTACTCAAATTTTGCTGGTGATCATCCAACTCCTGTAGTCAAGGTCTCGTTGTGAGCTTTATCGAGTAGCAAACCTTCTGTTGTGTATCTGAAGAGCGCGTGCGCTTGTTGTATAGCTTTCGTATTATCTGGGTTGTCGTATAAATTGGCTCTTAGCTTTTGTGCTCAAGTGTGTGGATGGTGCTCAGGAAAGGTAGATTCCTCAGCTTATTTTGTGATGTTGGTAGGCTGTAGTTTTGGTTGTTTGCGTGTATCCAGTCTCAAGACTCTCTGCCTAGGCATCTTGATCCTTTATAAGCTTTGAACTGTGACCTCAAATTTCGCTTGTTCTACGTCGAAATGTATCCACTAAAAGCTACCTTAACAGGATGAATTGAGGGTTTGGGCGAAGTTTTTTTTTTTAATCTCTATTTTCTTCTTCTTTTTTGGGTAAGGGAAATTTCAAAAGGGAGATTAACATAACAATTCACCGTCATGGCTCTCGCTTAAATTACAGTTGTTCATCTGAGAAATCGATTTTGGGACCAGTGCGATCCTAATCAACTGAGCTATTCATATTTTTTTTTGGGTCTATTTATTGGAAGAAATTATTGGAAGAAAAGCTGTGTTAATCCATTTATAAAAAAATGTTTGTTATAAATTGAAAACAACAATTTTTTTTTTAATTTTAGGTTTGGCTCCATACTATTTTATGTTACTATGCAACCGCTGTGTCTTATAAAACTATGTTCTCTTCTTATGCGGCCCCATTCCCCTTCTTTCAAAGGTAGAGATTCAAACCTCCCTCTTCCCTCTGGGAAGAATGGCAATTGGGGCAAATGATAAATAAGAGTAATTTTAATTGATTTTATATTGAAAAAGGTACTTCGGGCAAGCTCCCACAGCTATCAATTTTTAAGGTGATGAGTTGGAGAACTTCATGACCTAATAATATTATGTGCCCATTACCCTTAAGAAGCATATATACTGATGAAGAATATTCCTCGGACAACGGATTATTTTGGGCATTATGTCGATCTCAAAACGTAACCGAATACTCAGGAGTCAGGAACGGCAACGTTGGACAATGACGGGAAAAAATATGATATCTTCTTACTAATGAATTTTGAGAACGCTAAAAACGAAAGAAGAAACTCCAAAAAAAAAAAAATAAGGAGAGGGAAAGAGCAATGAAAAATTGAAAATGACGAAAGGCGAAGCGGGCCAGACCGGACCCTCGGGGAGCGCGTGACTGGCAGACGTTTTCCTCTACCTGAGGAGAGAGAGAGAGGGGAGGGAGAGGGAGACACGAAAACAGCTCCACACCGAACCACCCTCACTAAGATCCGAACGAGCACGACCACCACCTCCACCACCTTCATCAACCTGAAAAATGCCCCAAATCCTCCGGCACTAAAACCCTAATCTCACTCGCCACTGTCCGCCGCCGCCGCCGTCGCTACAATGGCGGGATCTTCCCTCGCGGTGGTGCCTCACCAGCCCGACCCGTCGTCCCTCCCCCTCGTCGTCACCCTCAACTGCATCGAAGGGTGCTCCCTTGAGCAGTCCTCCCTCGCCGGCGTCGCCTCCGTCGAGCACGTCCCCCTCAGCCGCCTCGCCTCCTCCGACCGCACCATCGACTCCGCCTCCGCCGTCCTCCTCCACTCCCTCGCCTTCCTCCCCCGCGCCGCCCAGCGCCGCCTCCGCCCCTACCAGCTCGTCCTCTGCCTCGGCTCCGCCGACCGCGCCGTCGACTCCGCCCTCGCTGCCGAGCTGGGGCTCCGCCTCGTCCACGTCGACACCTCTCGAGCTGAGGAGATCGCGGACACGGTCATGGCTCTGGTCCTGAGCTTGCTCCGGAGGACGCATTTGCTGGCTCGGCACGCGCTCTCCGCTTCGGGGTGGCTCGGATCGGTGCAGCCTCTCTGTAGGGGGATGAGGAGATGCCGCGGCTTGGTGCTCGGGATTATCGGTAGATCGACCTCCGCCAGGTCGCTTGCTACGCGCGGATTGGCATTTAAGATGAGCGTGCTCTACTTCGATGTCGTCGATGTAAGAGACTTGTTTATCTTTTGCAGTTCGTTTGGCTTGAAAGTGTGTGCCTCTGCTTTCAATCGATCGTTCAGGGGTAACGTTATGCTGTCATTAGGCTGTAATGTGAACTTATAGGGTTACATGGATAGTTGAAGCTCATTTTGAGTGCGACATTCGGTGAGCCAATGGCTCTAGTCATGACTATATATATATATGTATGTTAATTCAAGTTTGGGGTTTCCTTGTTTCATTGAGCTGGTCAGTTGCTGCTCCATCTCCTTCAGTTGGTTCTTTATTTCTGTTTAGACTGCTTGAAAAGGATTGTATGGTTCTTTGGTTCAGTTAGTTGAATACCTTCTCCTTATGTTATTTTGGGTTGCCTCGTTCTCAGTGGCTAGAGGGGAGTTGCCTTGTCCCTCTTATCATTAAGATGTGATGTCTTTTGTAGTTGTTTTAGTGAGGGAATGGGTGTGGAACTGGGTGTGGCTACTTAATTTGTCTTATTATTGCTATTCTTGCTTCATAGCATTAGCTATTCTATTTTATGGAGAACTTACTGGGTTGTTCATCTGTTGCTTTAGAATTTTAGCTTGTTGCTTCATGATATATCAAAATAATCACCATGTCTAGCTCAAGTATGACAGCCTCAATGGTTCATCCAACTAGAGTTGTGTTAAAAGTTTGGAATGTGGCTTAACGTTGGAAGTTAAAGCAGTAACTTGAACATAATAGTTGCTCTTTCTGAGAAATTGTAGCGGGTTTGTCCTAGAAGTACAGATTGTCATTGCAATCTTTTCATTATCACAAGAGCAACCCACTGAAGTCCTCTACTGCAGTGTTATATCTTGCTATTTTAATCCAATGTATGGTCACAAAGATTAGTTCTTTCACGTTGTATTTCCTCCCTAAAACACAGGGGAATGGGAAAGTGCTCAGGCCATCCGTATCCTTTCCTGCCTCTGCCCGGAGAATGGAAACTCTTAATGATTTGCTCGCAGCCAGTGATATTGTCTCTCTTCACTGTGCATTAACAAACGAAACTATCCAGATTCTTAATGCAGAATGCTTGCAGCATATAAAGCCTGGTACGCTTTTGTCTGAAAAGTCTCTCTGAAGAAGTTTGACTATCTTCTTGGAGATTGATATCTTTTGTGTATGTGCAGGGGCATTTCTTGTAAATACGGGCAGCTGTCAGTTGCTGGATGATTGTGTGGTAAAGCAGCTTCTCATTGATGGTACCTTGGCTGGATGTGCTCTGGATGGCGCTGAAGGGCCACAATGGATGGAAGCATGGGTATGATTTTTATCTTTGTATGATGTATGATAACATGTGTGTAGTTCTTTTCTTGTAAGCCTACTGGATTATGATGTTTACTCGTTCATGCGGGATACTAGTTTTTCACTGTCCAAATTTCCTTTTAGCGTTTGGTTACATGTCTTCTTCAAATGAGTAACCCTCTGAATGCAGCTTTTAAATAGTGCCATTATGTTTTGCAGTTAGGACTAATTACTATGTCAACTTTTGGAGCTCCATTCTGAAAGCTATGGTGTTTTATAATTTATTGGTCTTTTTTTGAGATTTTTTTTTTGTTTGAAGCATTTTCCCGTGGAATACCTTAGTCTAACTAATGAAGCATCCAGTTTCTCATATTGCATTTGCACTCCATTTTTTGTAACTTGCACGATCACTTTTCTATCCTAACAGGGCTTGCACTAGCATAAGTTATTGTCCTTGTGTATATTGCAATGGCTTAATTTGATATTGCTATACTAGTAATTCAGATGTGATTGCAATATTTACTCAGAAAATTGTCCTTTGCTTCAGGTAAGGGAAATGCCCAATGTGTTAATACTACCACGAAGTGCTGATTATAGTGAAGAAGTGTGGATCGAAATACGGGAGAAAGCCATCTCGATGTTGCAGACTTACTTTTTTGATGGCATTGTTCCAAAAGATACTGTATCTGATGAGGAAGAGGAAGAAAGTGAAATAGCAGAGGAAGATCAGAAGTTTGATTCCCGAGACAGAGAAAGTGGTCTTCAGGTTTCTTCAGTAGCACAAGTGACAGATGCTATCCAACTAAGTCGAGAAAGCACACAGAAAGTGGGCACTAGTCAATTAGAAGAGTCTCCAAACCACAATCGGGGTTCAGGTTTGTCTCAAAACGTTGTTGCACGACCTGAAGCAAGGCGTAGTCGATCGGGTAAGAAAGCGAAGAAGAGGCATGGCCGTCAAAAGTCAGGGCAAAAATTCGATGACCCTGCTGCTTTAGGAAAAGAAAGCGTGTCCAATCGAGAAGATGACACTGCTATGAGTGGCACAGATCAAGTTTTAAGTTCAAGTTCACGTTTTGCTTCTCCTGAAGACTCCAGAAGTAGGAAGACGCCTCTCGATTCAATGCAAGATTCTACTCCAAGCCAACCTCATAAGTCAGTCAGGAATCTTTCTGGGAGGCCTGGGGAATTGCTGAAAGATGGGTATGTCATAGCTCTATATGCCAAAGATCATCCTGCGTTCCATGTCTCCAGGCAAAGAGTAAAAGGCGGTGGCTGGTTCCTGGATACTATATCTAATGTAACTAAAAGGGATCCTGCAGCACAGTTTCTTGTTGTTCTGAGAGGCAAGGTTTGTTGAGAAGAACCCTTTGCTTCCAATAATTCTTATATACTTTTCTGCGAATGTAGTCAAACTTGTTGGCTGTCCGGAAGCACTATTTTGCTAGTGCTTTGGTTTTTGCTGACATTCTGTTCAGAAGAAAAATGTTGTGCTGACATGATAGCATGGGTACTATTCATTCAGGAGACAATTGGTTTGCGATCGTTTGCTGCTGGCGGGAAGTTATTGCAGGTACTGAAAACGTTTACCATTTTTGCTGATTATTTAAGAAGTTTTGCAGGGATGCTTGTCGTGTTTCTTGAAGTCTGTCTGATGCTGCTTGTGAGATATTATAATTCTACCGTCATTTACTTGATAATGATGTTTTAGTTCAAACCGACTGCCATACAATTGTGTGAGCATTGAGCAAATGGTTTTTCCATTGAAGAGTCTGGATAGAAGTCACCAAGCCTGCGTTGAAATTAGGGGTAGCCATTCTCTACCCCCCCCCCCCCCCCCCCCCCCCAAAAAAAAAAAAAAATAATTGGGATTAGTCATAATTGAATGAGCTGACTGAAGCTTCTGAAGTGTATGCATAGGACGTTGAGCTTCCTGATTGTATGACATATAACTTTATTTTCTGCTTTTGTTTTTTCTTTCAACCCCCAACTAGTTTTAGATCATTTTTTTTGTTTTTGTCCTTCACTTTAGAGTTTTGATTGTTGTGAGAGGAGGTATTCCGCCAGAACTTTTATGGTTTTTAATTGACTTCCGAGAGGGTTCTTCATTTTCATTGTGATGTGCAGATCAATAGACGAATGGAATTCGTATTTGCCAGTCACAGCTTCGATGTTTGGGAAAGTTGGACGTTGGAAGGTTCTCTGGACGAATGCAAGCTAGTCAATTGTCGGAATCCTCAGGTAAGTCCTTTTGGTCCTTTTTATTTACAGCTTGTAGTCAATATAGGATTGAACAAACAGTTCTCCAATTTTCTCCTCTGTCAACGTTTTTCCCTCTCCCAATCGCTCTTATACTGCATTCCAGGCGGTGCTGGAAGTCCGCGTCGAAATTTTGGCAGTTGTAGGGGATGATGACGGGATTACCCGGTGGATTGACTAGTGACTTGTGAGTTCTCAAGCGGATCGTGGCGTGTTTTCTTTCGTTCTTCATTTTTATACATCTCCTCGCGGTTGTATTCTCTCCAGATCATATTTGTAAAGCGTCCTTGCCTCGATTTTCTTTTGCCCTTTTTCGCTTTTGCTTCCGTTTCTATTGGGAAAGGATATGGGCGTCTCCACTCGTCGTGCTGTGTTGTTCCAGCTTCCAAATGAGATGAGTGTACATTGTCCAAGCACCTAATGGGGTTTCTCCACGGGTCTTCTTACGATCGGCTTCTTGTGAACAATTTCATCTGTTGACCTGAGAAGTTAACTACCATTTACCAGGAAAAGCAACGGTTGCGATGAATCTCGACCCCGGTAGAACATTCGCAACTTTGGATGGGCGCTGCTCTTCTTCTTCCTTTTTGTTTTCCCCCGAACCCTCTGGCAAAAGATGCAGGGCGTAATCGACAGAGGGGAGAGTCGTACGTGCCACGTGGCGTGGCATCTGGCCGTTGACAAATTAAGTGCTCGAAGACTAGATCAACTTTCGGGGTGGGATCCTATGCAGCTCGAAGAATTATAATACCCAAATTCCACCAAAGTCCTTTTTGCGCAGATTTCAAAAATATGAACCGGGAGCGACTATTGGGATACAAGTACGTTTGAAATTCGGGCCGAGTTAATAAAAATTATAATGGCGCTTGAATATTTGGATATGAAAATTTGAAAAATTTGTAAGCTTTCTACGGATTTCCATTTTGCTTTGAAGTCACATGACAGTTAGAGAGTAGCGAATTTTAGTTTACCAACCCTACTCATAAAACAATTCCCATAAAAAAATTTCTTACTTATATGTCTAGAAATAGGAAAAAGAAGGGCATTTTATTTTTGGTAAGGAAAAAAAAGGAGAAGGGCATTTTCATCCTGTATTTTTCAACAATTTTTTCTTTTTACTTTTTTGCCATTATTTTTTTCAACCTCTAGGCCGACATCGAGCTACCCTTGTGACCCTCACTGGCGTCAGTCGAGGGAAGCCCTCACGCTAGCAAGGGCTACCCTCACCTTTGCCATATTTGGCGAGGATGGCCCTATCTCGACATTGGCGAGGGCTGCCAGTGTTTGAGGTTGGAGATGTCCTGAGGAGGGAGGGAAGAAAAAAAGTAAAGTAAATTGAAATGACAAAAAGTAAAAATAGAAAAAAATCAAAAAATCAAATAAGTAAAACTACATCTAGATTTTTTTAAATAATTTGATTACTTTAAATTTTTATTTAAAATAAGTTTTACTTCAAATTTTTATTTTAAAAAAATGATGACAGATATTTCGAAATATTGTCTCCTTTGATTTGAAAGAATGATTACATTGTCGGGCAATGCGAATCTTGTCGTCTGTATTTAGTGAAGCGTAAACAAACGCAAGAGTAATAAAGTAATGGTAAAAGGGCAGGTGAAAAAACTCTCTGACGCCCCGATTTGAAACAGGAGAGGAAGAATGCCGAGTGCTCAGCGAGTCGGCCTTTACAGCGGGCGATTTTCCAAAATCCTTTATTCCGCAGTCAGAAATGCCACGTGTCAGCACGAACATCACCTACAATCATTGCCGCCACCGGATTCCGCCACGTGTACGGATCAAAGCCGGTCTGATCATTTCCCCTCCCCGAGAAAGAGCTAAAAGCCTAAAACTAGACCTCTCCCCTCCTCCCTCTCCGTCCACATATAAAAGTCGGTTCGCTGGTGCCACCTGTAGACCTCATTTCTCGTCTCCCTCGAAAACGACGACGACGACCACCACCACCACCAGCGAGGACGCGACACCCGAACCAAACCCGAAAAATCAATCGCTAGAACAAATCCCAACTCAGAATCGGCCGAGAGGAAGAAAGACGAGTCTTAGCTTTATGGTGTCCGTGAACCCGAGCCCGGCGCAAGGGTTTTACTTCTTCGATCCCGCGAACATGGGGATCCAGGGGGCCAACGCCGGTTCTCCGCCGCCTTCCACCGTCGCCACGGCGGGCTCGGCCGAGAACGCTGCGTCCTGTGCGGAGGATCCGAGCAAGAAGGTGCGCAAGCCGTACACCATCACCAAGTCCAGGGAGAGCTGGACCGATCAGGAGCACGACAAGTTCCTGGAAGCGCTTCACCTGTAAGTAATGTAGGCCAGTTTTTTATGCTATTGATCAGAGTTGTTAGTCGAGATGTCGGGGTCGAGTTCATGTTTGGTATGTTTGCCTGGTGATTTCGGGAGGTGATCTCGTTGGCTTGCGTGGGGACCAGATGGAGAGCAGCTCTCCGTTGGTCCTTCATTATACGGATTACTCGAATTGGGACTTCGTTGTTGGCATTTTTAATCGGTTTTGTGACGATGTCAGTTTCTGCAACTTGTTTGTCTACTCTGTATCAGAGTATATTCTGGAAGTTTCTTTGCTGTTCTAGCTAGGAAGTCGTCACATTTGTTTCCTGGCCTTATCATGTGAAGCGGCTGCAGATGTCTGGTTATCTTTCCAGTCAATGATCATCCTCAGTTCGATCACTTGATCGGGCTAGAGTTGTTTCCTGAACTTATCATGTGAAGCGGCTGCAGATGTCTGGTTATCTTTCCAGTCAATGATCATCCTCAGTTCGATCACTTGATCGGGCTAGAGTTCAGACCATTCTGCTCCAGACTCCGGTTTTATTATGACCGTGGATAGTTTCCTAGATAATCTGACAATTTGGGCAGTTACTATTGACGGTGTCATAAGTCTCTCCCTCTGTCTCGTTTGCCCTAATAACAGTGGATCGTCAGACGAATCACGTGACTGTCTACACTGCTTCAGCTTACTTTTGAGTGTTCCATCTCCTAATATGTGATTGAGCAACCAGGAATCTGGGTTTAGGATATTAAACTTGCATCTGTGGAGATGTGGTTAGATTGCATTTGGTCTGCCTCTGTGTGAAAATAATTGGTCCCCAAGGGTCACGTTCATGGTGGGAAAGTGGACAGATTTGAACCGCCATAATAGGGTTGCTTTGAATCTGTAATAGTGTCATCGTAGGTTTTATTTACAAAAAATTTTACTTCCTGCTTTTAATCAATTGATGACCACAAGCAACTGAGCCTATTTTGCTTGATCCGATTCCATTCTTTGTGGATCAGTCATCTATAACATAGGCATATTTGACAGATGATTGTTCGTGATCCCTGAGAAATAAGATTAACTTTTTTGTGTATGCAGATGAATTCCTTTTGACTGTCATTTCTTATTTTGACTAATTGACCTGACTCAGATTTGATCGTGATTGGAAGAAGATTGAAGCTTTTGTTGGATCAAAAACAGTTATTCAGGTAATGCAATAACTTAAATAAACTGTATTGATCATGTAATCCCTGTTTACTGGAGTGCTATGTGTTCCTTTCAGCATGGTTACTGTTGTACATGTTGGCACTCGAGCTCTTGCTGCTTTGTAGCTTGTCATCTCATGTGGTGCATTTATGCGGTGGCTTTTTCTGCCATATCAGCATAAAAGCTCTTACCTCATTTCCTATTTTGTCAAGATTTTTGGTTTTCTGTCTGGATATTCATCTTGAATACTGCGAACTTTTAGCTAAGTTTACTTCTTTTTGTTGCCTTTGCAGATTCGTAGCCATGCACAAAAGTACTTTTTAAAGGTTCAAAAGAACGGGACAAGTGAACATGTACCACCGCCACGGCCAAAAAGGAAAGCTGCCCATGCTTACCCACAGAAAGCACCTAAAGGTTTTACAGATGCCGAGACTGTCGTTTCAGCGCTGTTTGCTATGATAATGAATGATGAGCTGACATTCAATTCTTGCAGCTCCAGTTGTTTCCCACGTCAATGGGCCATTTCAAGTTTCATCTGCTTTTTTGGAACCTGGGCATGTTGTCGAACCTGATAGATCAACATTGCTTGGGAATTCCCTTACAGGTGTAGCCTTGTCTTCATGGAGTCATAACTCTGTACCTGCAATGAGTGCATCACAGGGGACAAAAGGTTTTCTCCTTACTTTTTGCTGTAATTTTATGTAGGTGGTATTGCAGTTAGCGTTTCCTCCTGATTATAGAGCACTTTATGCTCAGTATTCTTTTTTCGCGCCTCCTTTTGATGTAGATGTGCGAATTTCTGGCCCACCAGTTTTAAGTAATGGTTGCAACAGCAGGAGTAATGACAGTACACCAAGATCCGGGCCAAATGGTCAACCGACTGAACCTGTGGATCAACAGAAACATCTTAGAGGTTAGTATCAGAGAGGTGAACGTGGTTGGTCATCACTAATTTATTGGGCAGATATTCGTTCTTTTATATTTGTTTTTTTGGAAAAAAGAGCTCCATTTGGTTGTTGTATGGAAGAAGGAAAACTAAACTGGGAAAGAGATAAAGCTATTTGAATTTGAGTAGGATTTGCGTTAGTTTCCTTTGGATTATTTTTTTCAGAAGTCATTGAAAGAACTGCTGAAAATGGTAAATATGAGTGTGATATTTAAGCTAACAAATAGGACCTTGTGTAGCCATTTGTTATTTCATGCAATAGCTATTAATTTTTTTTGTCAGTCTTCTTTAATAAAAATGTGCCGGTTTTATGCACGAACATGGGCATCGTGCTTCACTATGCCTGACGTTGTAAAATATTGATCATTAAATGGCCGCTTAGATAAAGTTGCCTGACTAATTTTGAATAAATGAAATGCATCGATAGCCATAATCCCAGGTCAAGAGGGTGCGGCTATGGAGGAGGCTCATTCTCGATTTCCATAGCTATGTCTGTTTATACACTGGTGCTAGGTTAAGAAGTTAAGATTATTTGTTATTTCAATGTTTTTCTCTTGCTATCATGTTTTCAGAGAGTTTCAGTCTCAGTGAGTGATGTAACTTCTTGTCATGGATGGTAATGATAGATGTTATTCTTGTGTTCGATCCTCCACATTTAATGCTTTGGAATGTTTGCTAGCCAAATGCGTTTACCATTTGTGATAATCATGGGATACGGTCTGATTAGACTATGAAGCAAACAAATCCCATGCAAAAATGTTCAGATTAACTTGCATGTTGTCTTTCTTATTTTTAGATGGGTTTTGTCACTTATTCCTGTTATATGCTTTTTCTGATTCAGTTATGCCAGATTTCGTGCAAGTTTATAGTTTCATCGGCAGCATTTTTGACCCAGATGCGAGTGGTCACCTACAGAGATTGAAGCAGATGGATCCTATAAATATGGAAACGGTATTCCTCTAATCTGGATATCCTTATGTTGGGAGCACATTGACTTATGTATTGGAATTTGGTCCTTCAGGAAATGTTTTTGGGAGTGTTTTCCGAAACTAAGTTCATTCTTGTGTAGCTTGTGCTACTATGACTTTGATTGCAGCGGTGCTTTTCCAGGTGTTTGGTGTTGAGTAGTCTATGGGTTAGATTTTCTCAATATCTTTGATCTGAGAGACATTTTTGAAACCTCAATTTGGAATAGAAAAGCAGCAGTCTTGTCTATAGACCCCTTATGCAAAGACTTGGATGTATGTTTGTTCTGCATGTTGTGGATGTATGTTGGTCTTTAGGATCATGCCATGCTTTTCTGGCAATCAAGTGACGCAGCTGCTTTTCTGGCCTCAAGATTGTGATTTCACTTGAATGAACTCTAGATCCATAAGTAGATACCAAATTTCTGTGTGTTCTGTAATCAATTTTCAAACTTTTATATTCAACTCCCAAACCCACACTAAAGAAATGCAATTAAGGCTGCCTTGGCAAGTTCTAAAGCCATTAGGCAATTTCCCATATTATATTGTGCACCTTTTTAAAATGTTTTCAAGCTTGACTAAACTGTTCAGAAGGTTTAAGACTTGAATGCACATCAATAATGTTGAGGGCTGGCTGTGCAATTTTCCTATAAAATATTACTCTTGCAAAAAGTGAGTGGTGGTGTGTAACTAGTTGCCGATTCTCTTTGATTGTGTTGATATTGAGTCTCCATTTGGTCTTGTGGGTTGTGGACTAACAGCAGGGTTTGGTGATGTTTGGGATTGGGAAGTGTTACTCGAGTGATATATCTCCAAAAATTGTGGCACATTTTTGGAGGATGGGGTTGTACTTGTGCCCCTTGTATTGCTGTTTATTGTATCTAACCGATTCATCCATTTCTTCTTTTTTTTGTTTTCCTCAGGCATTGTTATTGATGAAAAATCTCTGCGCAAATTTGATAAGTCCAGAATTCGACAAATATGTAAGTGCTTTTTTTTTTGTATCTATTCCTTGTGATTTAATGTGTTGAGAGATTTGGGTTACTTATTGGAGAATTAATGCACTCTCTTTATTTGTAGCAGCAAAGCTTGTTTGCTTCGTATGAGGGTGGTCCTGAGAAGTCCAAATCTGGCAGTTCCTTTAGTTTCCTCCCCGAAAAAGCTGGAAGCCTAATTCTGTCTGCGTAACTTGTAACGTAAACAACCTTGACCCCTTCAAGTTGGGCATCGTTGGGGAAAACTGCATTAACTTTTGAAGATTAGGCTTAGCGGTGGAGAATAAGATGCACAAAGGATCGCCGAGCTGGGGGACTTGCAAACTGTTGGGTCGGTAACTGAAGTTTGGGCTTGTGGTTTTTGTAGGATTGTAAATATTTTTGTGAAATGGTAATGGCGGTTTGCAGAAGTAGGGAGACGTCGTCGGAAGCCGTACTTCCAATAGGCTTTGTATAGATTTTTGTTGGACTTTGTATATGGCTTTTTTGAGGTACAGAGACGTCGTGCGACCTAGAATAAAACTTAGGCGTCAGGTGTGTTGATGTATGTGCATGTGTAAAAATCAAAGAAGAGGAAGTAGTGAGTAGTGTTTGAGCAGGCTGTGGCTTAAGGTGAACTATATTGCATGTGTACAAATCAATGGACTCGTATTGCAGCAGGTGTGAACTTTCCTTCTACATTTTCTGAACGGTAATGCACTTCATCCGTGTTCTTATGGTTAAATGATGGATTTTGCCAGAATATAGTCTTTGCGCCGTTGTGAAAGTGAGAGAAATAACAAATTTTCAGTTTTTTTTTTCTTAATCTAGAATAGATTGTTATATTCATAGTGGATTAAAACCCAAGCATTTTCTCGACATCTTCTACTCGTTCTCTCTTAGCTTTTTCTGCCTTGACGAAGGGCTTATTGTCCTACTTCATACCAAACTTTTACCTTGCCTTAGTTTGGAAATGTTCTCTCGTTGAATTATGGGCTTGATTAGTGCTTGTATCAATGATGAAAGACGCCAGTAGGGAGGATAAGAGGTTACATTGACCGCTGGGATTTTTGTTACGAAAAAGCCGTTAAAAATATCAAAATTTTTTATGGCCTTCATCTTAGTGTCATTTTTTTTTTGTCGGTTCAAGTCAATGTCACTTTTTTTTCTTCCAAAAAACAATCGTAAAATATCAATTTCGATTTGATATGTCAGAAAATTTGACGTGATAATATTTTAATAGCATTTTCAGCTGAGTTGGCTTGTCGAGAATCGCCCATGACGAAACTCTATAAAAAAAAACCTCTAAGACGACTTGTTATCATGAAAAATTTTAGTATTAAAAAAAGCTTGGTACGGAAGTTATGCCTCTTTTAATTTCATTTTTGAGATGTTTCATTTAAATTATCTTAATAATAAGGATTATTTATCTTTTACGAAATCTCAAGTCTGTGGAGATAAAAAAAAAAAAAGGAAAGTAGAGAGTAGTGTTGCGTTCTGCTCGTGAAAATGGAACGTCGTGAGTCTTGTGACGTCCACCTTTTCGAAATGGAACTCCGCAATTTAGACCCACGGACCCAAGCCAAGAGAAAAAAGAACCCCTCGGAACAGCCAATATTTACATCGAAGTCCGCCAATTTTTCTTCCTCAGTGGCACTCTTGTGAATTGAGCTCAATCCCCTCGAGCATCTCGCCATCGTCGCTCGCTCGACGCTTCTCTATCTACTCGATAACAACAGCCACATCCGGAGCTCAACAGAGTTTCCCACAACCCCCCCGGGCTCATGGCGTGTCCCTCGCGTTTACCCGCTGCGGCTGCCTCGTCGTCCTTCCCCGGCCAACTCCTGCCCCCCGCGGCTCCACCGTCCGTCGCGCGAGTGAGCAGGAGGAGGAGCGCGGACGCCGGCCTCGTCGTCTCTGTGAGGGCTTCCGATGGGATAGTATTGGTGGAGAAGTCGGAGGCAGAGAAGCTGCACAGGCTCAAGGTGGTTTATCTCGACAAGATTGTGCCCTTGCTCAAGGATGAGTTCTCTTACGCTAACATACACCAGGTAATGATTTTGATTCGGCCGAGGCTTTTGTCGCACTAGTAATTGAGTAGGAATCGACCGGCTCACGGGTATATAGCAGTTCATTGTACTGGAAATTTTTGGCCGGAGGTCCGCACATTTTCGTAATAGCTTACAGAGGCAACACACATTTCAGTGGAAGCTGCTGTTCATGTGATTGTACAGTGCCGTGATTGAATACTTCTTTATCAGAAAATGAAATGTCATCGCCATCTTAAGAAAATTTCCACATACGTTCTTTGATTTCAAATCCCAGTTTTTGAGCACTTTCGTGTGTTATCTGGCCAATAATAATAATCATCTGCTACTATGAGTTAATGCTTTAGGCCTTTGGTGTTCAATTGGCAATGAATTAGCTCAGTCTCTCAGCTTTTGAACTTGGGATCGATTAGGTTCCGAAGATTGAAAAGATTGTGGTGAATTGCGGTATTGGGGATGCTGCTCAAAATGCAAAGGGACTGGATGCAGCCATGAATGATATGGCGCTTATTACGGGGCAGAGGCCTATAAAGACACGAGCCAGAGTCTCCCTTGCTCAATTCAAGATTCGAGAAGGTCAACCGCTCGGTATTGCGGTTACTCTCCGAGGAAATGTGAGCACAAGTGATCCTTCAGTTATTTTTTATTTCCTACTTGAGGCCCAGAAGTTTGTTGTTGTGGTATGTGTAAGTTCTTGGAAAGGAATTGATGTTGGCAGTGTTCATAATACTTTGCATGTTTGCTTATATTCACGATTTAACAATACTTTTAGAAATGCGAATCACGATCTGGAAAATTAGATTTGCAACTTAATGTAGTCCTCTTGTTTGTATGTCCGTCGAAATTGTACTACCTTGAGCTTGCTACTTGCTACATCGACAAGTTTTCTCTGCCGCTGCACTATGTCTCCTATACTCACTGTCGCTATGGAACGCATTTTGATTTGTTCTATTCTTTATTTCATCTGGATCATGTCATAACCGTCGTCTCGCTTCATAATATGTTTTGACTTTGCTTGTTGAATTTGCTGAGAATATAGATGCTTTTAGCAAAGGATAATTATCAAAGGAACCCCTTCATTTGTACAGACTATCTTGTAACTGGACCTTTCTGTTTTGAGTTTTCTGTTACCTCTTACACTCAGCACCCTGAGCTGTATAAGCCCTGCAAACTTCTGTTTATACTAAAATGAATAAACCTCAATTCCAATAAATCTTCCACCTTCCCATCCACTTCTTTTGATTTATCGAGAACTGTTATAACAATGTAGGTCCTGCTCTCTTTGTCACTCTCAATCAATTGCCATCTGCAACCACGAATATTTGCTATAAGACTTGCTGCGTTTTCATCTCTCTGTAATGACAGATTATGTACTCATTCCTGGATCGGCTGATCAACTTGGGCCTTCCCCGGACGAGAGACTTCCAAGGTGTAAACACAAATAGCTTTGATGGACATGGGAATTACAGTGTTGGCATCCGGGATCAGAGTGTTTTCCCGGAGATCAGGTACGATGCTCTAGGCAAACCGAGGGGGATGGACGTGTGTATCACAACTACTGCAAAAACGGATCAGGAGGGTCAAAGGCTGTTGGCTCTGATGGGAATGCCGTTCAGAGAAGGCGGCGGGTCAGCAGGTTTACCCCGGAAGAAGAAACTGAGGAAACATCACTTCGATTCAAAATCAAAAGGGAAGTCGAGAAGATAGGATCCCTTGGCGCAAGTGGCTTTGGATTTTGTACAACAATCGTATTGATGTCCTTTCAAGTTTGTGCCGTCGGCAGTTGGAGCAAATAGAGATCCTTTTGAAAAGTGATTTAGATATGTCTGTTTGTAATGCTGATTATTTGAACTAAATGTTTTCTTTTCTTGTTCTCCTGCTCCGTAGAACATGTTTAAGCTTACAGCGTCACATCGAGCTGTGGATTGACATTATGCCAATAACCTTTGTATTTAGGCTACGAACGGAATTTGGCTGCATTTGTGTGGGATCAATTTGGTTAGGCCATTCAAGAAGGGTTATGACGTGCCTTAGAGGTCCTCCAAAGGTTGCTCAAGTTTCACCAGATGAGTCCCATTCACGTTAGCAATCCTTATGTCACGTGGGTTTTACCTGAAGTTAACATTACCAATTTCAGATAAATTGAGCCGAGCTATGACCATGCAAGAAGTCGGGTTCTTTTGATTCAAAATAACAGACAATGAAGGCAACCTCTCGCGGCTTAACCATGGAGACGCAGTGGAATGTTCATGTCTTCGAATGAGACTGATCAGGACAATCTTTTTTGGCTCCGTTCGTTCAAGTCAATCATAATCAGTACGTAGTGAAACATACCCTCCGTCTGGATTGAGTTCTTACATAGGAATTTAACAGATTTAGACAATCACGAGAGAAAAAAGAGAGAGGCATTTAAAGGGATTGAGTTGTAACTTGATTGAATGCTAGCGAAAGATAATAGATGAGAACATAGACTATAATATACGTTAATGTATTTTTAAACCGATATAAAATTAGAGTATATGTGAGAAAGAATAATAAATCTACTAAGTAATATACAAATCCCTCCAAAATTAAAAATATTTAGAGGGATTTAAGGTGCATAATATTGAGCGGACCAATTCATGCTGGATCTTGCCTAATCCCTTCTGAATCTGTTCCATCTCTTTTCCTCTGTCCGTACATGCTCTCTCTTCCCTGTTCAAGCCTATTCCTCACCGATTCTAAAAAGCTAAATGTCATCACCTGAGGGCCCGGCCCGACCCGATCAGATCCTCATTTTCACCGTCGTCGTCGTCGTCGTCGTCGTGGAAAACGATGTAAAGGCGTGAAGAAGAAGAAACTGTATCGGATGACTTGTCTCTGTCTTTTTGTCTCAATCCCCTACTTCTAAACTTTGCTTGATAAACCCACGTCGGTCTCTCGTTAGGACAGCCGATTCACATCGTCTGTCCCATCTCGGTACATTTCGTGTCGGTGCCCGCTTCTGGTCTCTGCTTCAAGCGCCCGCTTCTTTGACAACTGACGACGACGACGGCGGTGGCGACGGTGGGGACGACAAAGCAGACCGGACAGCGCCGCGCCCCAAGAGTTAATTTCTCTTTTCACGAACCTTAAGGTGGTGAAAAAACGCATGGGGTGCTATTATTATCAGATGGCATGGGGAAAAGCACCGCCATCTCTAATGGCGAATTCGTGGGTCGTCGCGAGAGCAGAGCAACGCCCCATGGCTCCTCCTCCAGATCTCCCCTTTGACCGTACCCTGTTGGGGGGCTGGTCTCTCTCCGCCTCTCGCCGCCGCGATCTCGTCTTCGTCGTCAATCCTCGAGGTTGGTCTCTCTGTTAATGCGCGCGCGCGCGAAAGTTTGGATTTTTGTTCGTTTCTCCGTTATAATGGAGTCGATTGATGAACGTTGAAAGTATGCGGGTGATGATTGGGTGTGTTTTGTGGACAGGTGCTAATGGTAAGACCTGGAAGGAGTGGAAGAAACTGTTGCCTTATCTCAGGTCCCGCCTCGGTGAACATTGTAACGTGAGTCCTTGAAACGTTGCCAATCTTCAAATGTCATTGAATGGCTTTTACTTTAGATCTTGCAAGGGGCCTTATTCATCTCAGCCTTGTCTGAACCCACATGTGTGGGTGGGTGCTATTCGCTTGTTGAAAAGATGGTGGGAGATGGGTTTGGAGTACTTCATTGTATGAGATTGATACAAGAGAGAGCAATTGGCTGGATTCTACTCATGTCTTGCTTTATGCTGCTTCCGCTTGCCATGTCTGAGCTGCAGTACCATAAATGTTTGGTCTCAATTACCAAAGAATTGCCCTCTTGAGTTATCTTATTCCATCTCTTCTAGATGTTGTAGTTGCATCTAGATTCTTTTCTTGAAACATGGAAAGATCTGTCCCTCCTATGTCTAAGTTGTCGATTCCATGGTTGGGCAGTATTTCTCAATTCAAACATGCCATGTCACTAAGTGTGGTTCTCCTTTGTTGAATCCACAGATATGTGAATCTTTCACCTCTGGTCCTTCTCATGCGACTGACATAACGAGGGAGGTAGGCATCTCGACCCTAAAAAGCCAGTCAACTCGGATGCATATTCACTTTATGAACCATCAGTTTGATGCTGTATCAACATTATGTAGTCTATACGAGAGGGTGCTGATGCTGTAATTGCAGTTGGAGGTGATGGAACTCTTCATGAGGTGGGATGCCATTAGCCTTGTCCATGTCCGTAATTTGTAATTCTGTTTCTTATTACATATGAAATCCTGTCACCTAGTGTCCTGGTAACACGAGACTAATCGCAATGGACTAGAGTAGGTGACATGTGTACTCATGCGTGAAGTAGGTGAGATGTGTACTCATGCGTGAAGTTATATATATGAGTCTTTTCGCATATAGTTTTGCAGATGTAAGGATTCGCGACTGGCGGGGTAGCTTGGATAGAATACATTTTTCATGGGTTTTTATGTAATGGTGTTGTAATTACTGTTAGTATTATTGTGGTGGGTGGTTGGAAGACTAGGACAGGCTAATATGTGATTTTGAAGCTCAAATGATCAATTTATTACGTGACCCACTTTTTATAATCGCATCAATGTTGTTTCTTTTGTAACATGAGATAGAAAAACAAATTCTGGTCACTGCCCAATCATTATAGGGTTATAGAAAGCCTCCAAAGTGATTGGTTCCTATACATTCATTCTCATAACTTAAGTGTATAATGAGAAGGTAGTCAATGGCTTCTTTTGGGCTGGAAAAGCTATCACCAATCATGATACAGCGACTTGCTCCACTGCTCTTGGTGTAAGTGTTTCCCATGAACTTCTGTAGACGTGTGATTTGCTCTTCTCGACTGTATGTAACTGTTCCTGAGAAAGCTATTAAGGTGTTTTATTCATGCAGCTAATCCCCTTGGGCACAGGCTCTGATTTTGCTAGAACATTTGGCTGGTTAGTTCTTCACAATCATAGTTGCTATTACTTGAGATTTAGGAAGTTCTTTTTTTAATTGCTTGATAGTAGTTAAAGAAGATGTTATGGCTGGCACTTGTTTTTCTCAGGAAAAATGATCCTCATGATGCTGTTGACCGCATAGTCAAAGGTTATTCATTAAGCTTCCATTTCTTATGTTTTTCCATCATATGCAGCATTGGCTAAAAATGTATTTGGGATATATAAAAAATTAGTACCTGCCTCTGAATGTTGATATATTTTGTAGGATCCATTTTCTCATTGTTCGCTATGTGATTGATTCATTTTGCAGGGCAAAGATCACAAATAGATATTGGTGTCATTGGGGGAGAAAATGAAGAGCTTCATTACTTTTTGAATGTTGCGGACATTCATTTGTAGGGTTAACTTGAAACTTTTGGTGTGGACTATGACAGTGCATGCTGTACGGCGAATTTACTCATTGCCACACCTAATTTAAAATTTACAGGAGTGCAAAAGCTGGTTACTATGCTTCCAGATACAAGCGATTTAGAAACTTATGTTATGTCTTTGGTGCATTGCAAGCCTTTATCGGGCACCGTAACCAAGATTTACGAATCAAGGTCATTGCCTCTCAAAATCTATGAGAACCTCTTTATCTACTCTTCATCTCGAATCATAATTTTGTGTTGCATTTTAATCTTATTGGATGTGTTTCCAGTTGGCTTGATCTTGGAACTCAATGTTGTAGTCGGCTGTATATTTAGGTGAATGACGGTGAATGGGAAACCTATCCTCAAGTGACTGCGCTCTGTATAGGTAATGCCAAATTCTTTGGTGGTGGCATGAAGATCACGCCAAATGGTGATCCTTGCAGTGGAAATTTCGAGGTGAAGTCTATAAAGACCTTGCGCACCCGAATGATCTTCTGTCTACTTTTTTTTTTTTCCTTTTGCTCCTGTGTCGACTTCGACATGATCCGTATCTTCCTTGCAGGTTGTGATTCTTCAGGATTTCAAGTGGTACGACTTCATCTTTAAACTGCATAAGCTCTACAATGGGACGCATTTATCCGTAAATAATGTGTCTTCAAGAAGGTAAAGATACTTGCACTGGTTATTCCTCATGTTTACATTCATCAGCATAAGAAAAGGAGAAACTGCTCTTGTTTTTACCTTTTCTGAAGTCTGAAATGAAACATCGAGTAAGGGCAGCCATAATATCCTCAGGCATTTGGATTTGGGGCATTAGCAGTTTTCTATAGAATTATTTTCTTCTCTTGGACTTTGTAATTTGATGGTGTCATTCTTTTCCTTCTCTCTGTTTCAAATCCAGCGTGCACTCAATCGAAGTAGAAGAAATATCAGGCACCGGCAGCATATATGTCCAGTCAGATGGGGAACATTTGGGGTTCCTACCTCGGAAATTTCGTGTTTTACCTTCTGCTATAGAGATGATTTGCTGAAGTGGCGTCTTTACAAGACCGAATCAGGTCAAATAATTTTCTTGATTGCACACGTGGGTGACAAATTTTGACCGAGAACTCCTTTTTGGTCCGTTAATGGCAGACGGAAAATAAATGCAAGGGAAGGCCGGAGCAGAGCTTTCTGGATTGAGGGATCAACTCATTGCTGAAGCATATCGCCGTCTCTGCTTTTGCCAGATGCGTGCGATATGATCATCTCGCAGGTTGTAGCCATAATTCTTTTCTGTTGATCTCTTTCACCTTGCGTTAGACTCTAGAGTTGGAGAAAGGGACATGAGTCTGATCTGATGCAAGATAAAGAACAATTTTGAAAGGATGTTGTTTTTTGCTCCGCATTTTCGAAGTCCCCTTGTGAATAGTGTCCACTTTTTGCTGACCCTCTGTTTGCTGACCAGAAATCATGCGTGTGGAAGAAGCTCCCTCCTCCCCAGTCACAATTGTTCTTCAGTGCTTGTGAATTTTCAAATGCTTTCACAGAAATTGGGCGGGAAAAAAAAGTGTTTTGCTGAATGTAATTTGGAATATTTTGATAAGCATTAAGGCTTTTTTTTTTTTTTTTTGACGTTAGTGAACTCCTTTCGAAATTTGTTGACTTTGCTGCTTTCTCTCCGCCTAAATCATCTTTTTGATCTTCCACTTGAACCCTTCCAAATTCAAGCCGAAACACACAAAATCTAACTTCCCCATCAATGCAACTCTATGATCGAGCACGTTGGATCTTGAGCAGCCATGGCCTCGAGCTCGAGACGAACTAGTTGTCGTGGCCTCAAGCTTGACAGAGCTCGAGCTGCCAATGCCTTGGCCCCAACTCAAAGAACAGTTGAGCTTGACAAAGTTGGAACAGATATTGTCGCGAGGTTACACCTCAGGGGTCATGGCCGTAAGCTCAAAGAAGCTATAGTAGCCATGACCAAGCTCCGCGGGCTCAAAAAAGTTTTGAGGCTGCCATGGCCAAGAGCTCGACTAAGCTTGGGCGATCAAGGCCGGGCACCAGCTCTCTCTCTCTCTCTCTTTAATTTGTTTATGTTAATGTTGGCTGATGTGGCAAAATGTTTATGTTGGTTGATGTGGTGACGTGTAAAAAAAAGTTCGTAAATTATTATAGAACAAGTGCATGGCGATGTTCAGCTCATCAAACCAGATTTCCACGTCAGCAAAAGTCACTCGGCAAAAGAAAAGTACGAATGAAGGGCCAATGGTGGCACATTTGAATTTCGGACAAGAGTACATGAATTTCACCCAAAAAAAATCAATCAAAGGAATTGCAGTTGGAAAGATACTTGAAAACTTTTTCGCTCGAGAAAATTCTGTGTTCGGTAACTCCCTGAAAAATGTTTTTATTCCAAAAATATTCCTGGAACATTTTCGAAACATAAATGCGTATGTAAAAAATGTTCCAAAAGTTTGAAGCCAAAAAAAAAACAAAAATACTTATTCGTGGGTTTTGGAACAATTTTTTGAAACAATTTGAGGGTGAACTTTTGCAAGTCGCCACCACCGCGGTCGGCGGCTTCCAGTCGTCGTAGCTGGCCACTGCCGATCCCTCTTTTTTGCCAAAAAAATTGTTTTTTCTTCACTTACTAAACACGTTTTTGTTATTAGAAATCGTAATTAGGAACATAAACATAAAAAAAAAATTTATGTTCCAAATATGTTTCCGGAACACAAACGTTACCAAATGCAGCCTAAGTCACCAAATCGAAGAATTCCCTTAATTTCTACAAAAATCGGACGGGCACGTAGCGATTATATACTTGTTCATTCAAAAGATTATGAAGAGACCCTAGGAAAAACATAAGTCAGTTGTTTTGTTCTGGAAGTGTTATTTTTCTCCTTTACTATTATAGAAAATAACTTCAAGCCTATTTGATTCAACATTTAAAAATGACTTTGGAGTTCTAAAATCTTTTGGCCAAATACAAATGACCTATGGTTAATTTTTCGATTCATTTTGAGGAGAACCAATTGCATTTCCAAAGTTATCTAAAGTACTTTAGTGTACTTTAGGAAGTAGCATTTTTCGAGATGCCGAGACTTGGTTTAATGAAAAATGTCCAAACTCACCGTTTTACCCTCATTTGTCAAGTGTACTTCCATTTTTACCCCCTCTGAAGACCCTGAAGATGCTCATCTCTCCTTCGCACCTCTTCCGTGTTGCTGCCTCTTCTTTCTTGCACGTCTCCTCTCTCTTTCGGTCTGTCCTTCGACTCGCTCTCGCCTCTCTTCCCTCGTGCTCTCCCTCGACACCGCTTGGCCACTTCGCCTCTCTTTCCTCACAGCCGGACGATTTCTGGGCCGCTCGGTATGCTGAATTTTTACGACTTTTGGACAACTTCGTGTTGAACATTAAGGTTTTTGCGATTTTGCTGGTTCGTCTTTGGTTTGGCTTCACTTCAGTTTCCGGATAACCCTATGTGACTGCACTCACTTCACTTTATGGTTCGTGCTCTGCCAAGTTAACGGAGGTTCGCTTGTTTTGGAGTATTTGATGGATAGCTTGAGCCTATCTTGAGTAGCTCGCTTGTAAAATTGGTTTGTTGCGACAGAAACTAATGAGAGCTGATTCTTATTCACGGATGCATGTCCACCATCTCTCTGATTACTTCTCTGCGTTCTGTTACGGTTACGATAAACTCTTGGAGAATGTTTTGCTCCGAAAATTTTGAGGGATAGACATTAATTCTTAGCTCGTTTGGTTCGTGCCGCAAGTTTACCAAATAATATTTTCCCTAAAGTTGCATTCCAATGCACTCTTCAATTACAACAGTTTACCGAACAATATTTACATTTCACGAATCTCTTTATTTCTCCAAATTCGAACCAAAAGCCTTCATTTTCAAATAGTCAGAAAGTTAAAAAAAAATAAAATGGAAAACCAAAGCAGCTCCTTTTGGGCTGGGCTTAAGCAATCGCCGCAACCCGATATGCAAATTTTAAAAGGCGGATATCCGTGGGGGAGTCGGTACGGAAGTGCCGCTGATTTTTTTTTAATTTCTTTCAGAAATGTCAAAACAACGCTGTTAAAATCTTCATCTTCTACGCTTCCTCCGCACCAAAGCCCATCTCTCTCTCATCTCTCTCTCCCGAAAGTCGGCCATGGCGTTGCCTTACATGGAAGCCGTCGTCGGTACGTTTCGCTCTCCCTGACGGCGCGTGTTCTGCATCCGTGCCTGTGCGCGAGCGCGCGCGCGCGCGCGCTCGGACCTTCGCTTGCGCGGTTCGCGGTCCATTCTTTAGTTGAGGTTTCTAGGTTTAGTGTCTTTCTCTTCCTTTCCGATGCGACGATTGCTCATGTGATCGGCAGTGGCTTCGGAAGTGATGATCGCTTTTCATTTGTATTGTGATGTACATGTGGTTTTTCGCGTTCGAATGCTGGACGCGTCATTTGGCCTTTCGCCTTCTATTGCTGTCGGATGAGCTTTTCGCGTGAGTAGGTTTTAGGGGTTTTCAGCTGTATTCTACCAGTTTTTGGCGACGATTACATTTTTCCCGATTTTGAAAAAAAAAAAAGAGGTTAATTGGAATTCTGTACTTAATTCAAGCTCCGGAGCTGGGCAAGGAGACTAAAATGTGCAGTGGAGCGGTTCATCAGTCATAAACTAAGATGGTTGTGTTTTAGTGACGTGACGAATGCTTGAATGTGCTGCAATTTTTTTTTGCCTGGTGTATTATTTTGCTGCTCGTCGTTGGATTCTCTAAGTTCTGCGCCTTACTTAATGCTCTTCAGGTTTCATGATATTAATGTACTGCTTCGAAACTTATCTCGACTTGAGGCAACACGCTGCTTATAAGCTTCCAACACTTCCAAAAACTTTGGAAGGAGTGATTAGCCAAGAGAAGTTTGAGAAGTCCCGAGCCTACAGTCTCGATAAAAGGTTTGTGTACTGGGGTTCTCCAGCTTTCACTGATTCCTGAAAGAGTTGCTTTTAGCATTTGGCTACATTTTGTCTGGAACTTCTTTTGATGATGGTAAGCTTGCTATCTTAATTCACATCTGATCGGTGTATTTTCCTTTGGTTCAGCCGCTTCCACTTCGTGCATGAGTTTGTCTCTATACTGATGGACTCTGCAATATTGTTGTTTGGGATATTGCCTTGGTTTTGGAAGGTAAGTGGGTAATCATTGTTGCTATGCTATTTTCCATTTGAAGTTGTTATATTATCTCTTTTTTTTCTTTTTCTTTTTTTGTGATGCAGAAATCTGGAGAATTTCTAGTTTTAGCTGGCCTCAACGTAGAGAATGAGATACTACACACCCTTGCCTTTTTGGCTGGTGTTATGATTTGGTCTCAGGTATATCAATTGCAGGTTTCCTTATCTGGAAAATTTTGTGTTAGAGAACATCACTCCTGTTCTACAACTTTACAGTAACTATTTGTGTTGCAAATATCTGCACTTGCATATTAGTGTGCTTGGACATCTTACCGTAAAAACTCATGAGGTTATAATGCTGTATGAATTATAATTTGTCGGTGAATGCAGTAAAAGATTGGGGAGTGCAATTTTTTGGGGGAGGCTCCTTGTTTTGCAATGTAGTTTTTTTGCTCTAAACTTGCCAAACTGTTCAATAAATGGGTGAAAGTTATAATTTGGGTTGCTTCATTACATATGTAGGCATCATAATATAAGCCGAAAGCTGAACTATCATTAAGGTTGTGGGACTTTTGAAATTGATAGAATATTTAAATATGTAACCATGCCTTCATATAATAGCTTAAGCTTTTAGAACAGTTGGCAGTGGTCCCATAAAATTTCACATAGTATTAGAACAAGAGTTCCTAAGTTCAAATCTTTCCAAGCCCCATTTGCCTCCACAATTAAATATGTCTACGCTTAATACTAGGCAAAAAGACTAGACTAAGCGTGAGGAGAAGCGGTAGAATATATAAATATTAAATCACGTCTTTATCTAACAGCTTAAGCTTTTAGAATAGCTGGCAGTGGTCCCGTACAAAAATGAATCTATTGGCTATGGTGATTGTTGATCTTGATTTTTTTCATTTGATGCTTGTGGTGTTGGATTGAGATTGAAATAGATTGCTTTGTCTAGTGTTTTGAAGTTTTCTGCATCTTGAACCATCCTGGTAGTGAAATTACTTGGAAACCACCAATATAGCTGTTTAGTTCTTGTCACTTTTCTTTCAAATGATGATTATACATACAGATAGGCATTTTTCCATGTAATTGACTCCTTTTGGGGTGAAGAATTAACTCCATTTAGCATGAAAAAGGCTCGGATGTCATCATAATGTACACAACTGTTTCTCTGATATTTGTGGAAGTGTTGCCAGATATAATGGTTTTTTGATATTTCTACATCATGAATAATGAGTAAGGAGATGGTTCAGGTTCTTGATGCACCTTTTCCATTGCATTCCTGCTTTTTATAACTAGCAACTGGTTATGGTGGTGGACATCAAACTTATAATTATATCCGAATATATGTGCATGGTTAAAAAAATCGATATGAATGTAGGTGCACTTTGATTGTTGTTAACTAACTTGCTTCGAAATTTCTGTTGCAGGTAACTGATTTGCCATTTTCTTTGTACTCAACCTTTGTGATTGAGGCTCGTCATGGTTTCAACAAAGTTCGTATTCACTCTGTTGTCTCTCTTCGCTTATGTCTTATAGTTTGGTGATTTGCTGCCCGATAAAGCTATGTGTTGTGAATATTTTAATATATCTAATTACTTTAATTGGATATTTTGCAGCAAACACTGTGGTTGTTCTTTTGGGATATCATCAAAGGGATTTTCCTTTCTGTTGTAATCGGTCCTCCCATAGTAGCTGCAATTATTGTAATTGTACAGGTTTGATGATCCTCTACTTCTGACAAGTACCCTTTAAATGTAGATTTTATGGCTAAAAACCTTTGATGTTGTTTGCATTGGGTGCACTTTTGTTCGTAACATTGATGACCCCAATTCTCCTCTTCATTCTGCCGCTACCTAGTCATTTTTACTAATTTTGCATTCTTGCAGAAAGGGGGCCCTTATCTGGCTATATATCTCTGGGGATTCATGTTTGTTCTTTCGTTAGTGATGATGACGCTTTACCCTGTTCTGATAGCTCCACTTTTTAACAAGTTCACACCCGTAAGTTTCTTGCACTCTGGTCTTGCCATGATTGTTTGGGTCGTATGGTGATAATTTTCTTCTTCATTACTCTGTTGAAATAGCT
Source organism: Rhodomyrtus tomentosa (assembly GCA_028455895.1). Lineage (NCBI taxonomy): Eukaryota > Viridiplantae > Streptophyta > Magnoliopsida > Myrtales > Myrtaceae > Rhodomyrtus > Rhodomyrtus tomentosa. The sequence goes on along the minus strand of JAPCWY010000008.1, from coordinate 33,509,521 downwards.
TCCGGATGGTGACCTCAGACAGAAAATTGAGAAACTTGCTTCTTCTCTTAAGTTTCCTCTCAAGAAGCTGTTCGTGGTCGATGGATCAACCAGGTCAAGCCATAGCAATGTGAGATCCATATTATGCATTCAGTTATTGTACTATTTTATGGTTCTTGTATGACCTGCCATGTCTTCCTTTCGCATAAAATTATGCTAGTGATAATCCCATCCTATCATTGTATTGAGTTTTGTTGCATTCAAGGATGCTACCTTGGGGGTTCTGATATTAACTTTAGGTCACTTACTTTCTCTTACATCTTTCTATTTCACTGTCAAATTTCAGAACGCATTATTCTTCTTTTCAAAATACCATAGGACTTCACATATAGTAGATAGGCTTGCATATGAGAGGAGGTGGAGGTGTCCTAGAAAATGAGGCTAGCTAGCTAGAAGTCTGAAAGTGTGCGCCAATTTTGGTCGCCTTTGTTGTCCCAAATTGTCCTAATCTTGTTATTTGAATGTTTTATTGGCGATTACTGACTAAAAGGTGTTACAATTCTTAGCAATTTATAGTGGCCCCGTCCAGGTATCTGGTGAGGGTACTACAGGGTGCAAATAAAGGTCTAACGACCGTAGATGTGAACTAATGGGGGCAGGTTAATTGTTAAGAGGATATTGGATGTGTAGATAAATGCCTATGAAAAATTAGGGATGATGAAGTGAATGAACCATAGTTTCTCCAGTTGCAGCATATTGTATAACTAATAAATTTTTCCCTACGTGTCTACTGGTGCTCATGCTCATGCAGATGCATAGCTTGCATGGTTTGTGGACTGATTACTTGAATACTCATGCAGGCCTACATGTATGGATTCTTGAAAAACAAACGGATTGTGTTATATGACACCCTTATTCAGCAGGTATGGAGCATTTTTTAATATTTCAAAACATCGGCCTAAAGGTCCCTTTGTTGATCCAATTTTTCTAGTGTCTTGAGAATTGCTGTCCTCAACTTTGCAGTTTATATACGAGGTTTTACTGGTTGAATAGGGTGCATTTCTTCTAACTATTTTATGTGAGATTCCATGATAGTTCAAATTAGGAAATAATCTCGCCCCCCCCCCAAGTATGTGTTCACATCCTTCACATGCTTGATTTTTTTCCTCTCTTCTGCTGATTTTCTTCCTTTTTTTCCATTGGTTGAGGGATTTGGTTCTGACTTTCCGTACCACCCTGTCCTTTTGAACTAGACCTCTTGGTGATCAGTATTTTATTACAATTCACGTTAGGAATCTTAAATTGTTGGAATATGGCCATTCAAATTTTTCCGTTCTTTTTCAAGCAGACAGTTGATAATGGCCAAAATTCTATTTTGCAGTGCAAGACTGAGGAGGTTGTGGCTGTGATTGCTCATGAGTTGGGACACTGGAAGCTTAATCACACTATGTACTCTTTTATTGCTGTACAGGTAAACTGACTTTTAATTCCGGGTAAAGTTACTGCAATTCTGTGATTGGTTAAAGTTCCATTTCTCACTTTGATTCAATGTACTGTAGTTCTCTGATGTAGGGAAGCGAATAGGTTTATGAATACTCTTGTGAGTACTCTAGCGAAGGAAAGATATCTGCAGATTCCTTGAAAACAATTTCTCGAATTGGGCTTGGCATTGTGTTATTTTTAGCATATTACATGTAGCAAGTCATTAGCATAGTTGGGGAGGGGGATTACACTTAATATTGTCCATGAAAGACATTGTGAATTTGCCTTCTATTTATTTAGATATCTGAAAATAAACCATGACATCAAGTGTCATTAATAAATTGGTTCTCCCTACAATTGTTATTGGTAAATATAAGGCTGCATAGATAAAGGTTATACTTGCAAAAGCTCTCAATTAGTCATAATTAGTCTAGATTGCGGTACCTCACTCTCTGGATATGCCTATACTTCAGCAAGGTTGATAAAGTGAATGTGACACTGTTACAATTGGAATAGATATGGTAGTGATTTGCTTGTTTCAGTTGACAATGAACTTTGTTTGGTGTTATGGTGACTGAATTTGAAATATGCAAAAACCAGGGATTGTGAAATGGAGACGGTGAATATAAGTTTTTCATGCTGAAATTTCATGTTATTTTCAGGAAAATATGTCAGTTTATATTCCCTTTTAGTCTATTTGGTTGATTTAGATGTAAGAAGCAACTTACTCCTTCACATTAGGTTCCTCTCCTTTTTTTTTTTAGGGAAGATGTTGATAGTTGAAATATGACTGAACGAAATTGTTCCAGTTACTTATTATCCGCATCGTGCTTACTCTCAAACGCCTGGGTTGATATAATAGTGTAAAATACTTCCCTACACATCTTATCGCTAAAGGGGGATATTTAAAACTTCCAAGTTACGAAACATTTGAGGTATTCATTTGGAAAATTTTAGGTGATCATATTTTTTGTTTCTCATCACTCTACTGTTTGGATGCAGATTCTCACATTTCTGCAATTTGGAGGATATACTCTTGTGAGGAACTCGAGTGACCTGTTTAGAAGTTTTGGTTTTGATACACAGCCAGTGCTCATTGGACTCATCATTTTTCAGGTATCACTCTGATAAGAATGACCACAGTGCTTTAGAACGGGGTGTAGTTGGGCCACCTATCAATTATTGTTTTTCAGAGTAAACTGTCGCTTGTTCTCGCATTGCCTTTGGTTGGAATCCCATAACAAACCAAAATCTATTGAGTTGAAAACTTTTGAATCACTCTGTGGCGGCAATGTTGTACAGTTTGATGGTGATAGCCAATAAATGATCTATTTTCTTTCTCTGCTTCTCTCTTGATGCTAGCAAGAGCAAGAAAGAGAATCCTGGGAAAAGTGTGTTCACATAAGTTCTCGTGTTTTGGTTGCAGCACACTGTTATACCTCTTCAGCACCTTGTAAGCTTTGCTCTGAATTTGGTGAGCCGGTCTTTTGAATTTCAGGTAATTCATCTTATTCGTTAGAAAGTTTTCTCAGTATATATATCTTATTCTGAAAACTAATTTGTGTTCGACTGTCCTGTGTTTATCTAGGCTGATGCTTTTGCTAAGAAATTGGGCTATGCTTCTGAACTTCGTGGTGGACTTGTGAAGCTACAGGTGATTCATACTGCCCCTTTTGTCTTAAAAACTAGAGTGGCGCAGCACTGTTGTGGTTTTAATATACTCAAAATCGGAAGACTCGGGCATAGTTCAATGCCGCTACTTTCATACAGTTTCCCAGTATACAGATAGTAGAGGATACGCATCTACAGCATTCTGCCTGAACTAACTTGTGTTCAAATCACATGGTTCTGTTTTGTGTTTTCAGGAGGAGAATTTGTCGGCAATGAACACGGATCCTTGGTATTCGGCCTATCACTATTCTCATCCTCCGTTGGTTGAAAGATTGGCTGCCATTGATAAATCGGACAAGAAAGCAGACTGATTCGCGGGTGTCATATGGATAGCAGATAGAGGAAAACTTCTTGTGATCAGTGATCGGTAAATCGGGTCATGAAGTCAATAGTTATGTTTCTCCTATGATATGAGAAATGGAGCCAAGTATTTTTCAGAATTTGATGCCTGAAAATTGAAAGTAAGGGAAGGATGGGGTTTAAATCCGGGAAAATGAAAATTAGAGGCGGGAATGATCAAATCCTGGGGCTTATGAAGACGGCAATTTTGGGATTTTGATGATGCTAGTTAGCGTTTATCTGTTCATCGGTGCTTTGGTTTTACCAATACTCGGGCAAATTCCCTCACGTGGCCTTTCGAGAGATGTTTGAAGAAGCTGCTAAACAGTAAACACTAAGGAGACAATGAGCTTTTGATATGTTGCAGGGAAATTAAAAGAGGGGGAAGATGGAAACAATTTTTTTAAATGCTGCTCTCTTATTGGGCCACAAGAAAGGTCAAAGCGGAGCATGAATTTCTCTTGATTAGCGAACGCGTCAATCATAAGTTAGGATTCTACGATATGGTCGGTCACGTAACCAGCGCGATAATTGGTATCTTTACCACTCAATGCTTTAGTTACGAAAAGTTTTGATTAGTGGAAACTTAATCACGTTTGCAAACAAGGTGCTTTCATCCTTCTATTTTATTCCTCCCTTTCTTATTGAGTAATCCGTCGCTCCGAGTGTGGAAAGCATCTTTAAAGGAAAAATTATTTAGGGATCTCTTTGTTTGAAATAAAACTGTTCTGGAATGGATCGGCATGGATCGAACCGAGACCAGACCAGCCGATAGTAATTGGGTGGTTCGGTCCCTAATTTCATGGTGAACGGGATCGCTTTGCTCGAACCGGATCGCTTAGTGTGTGTATAGAGAGAGAATTGATTTTTTTTTAAAGAATTAGTTAACCTAATTTCCTTAACTTTTGTTGGACACTCATTCCAATCCTCTCGCTTGACGCTCGTATCTCACCTTCGCAACTAGGGGTGAGCAATTCTAGTTCCTTACAGGTTCCACCCAGAACCTGAAATTTACTCGTTAGAACATGTTTCTCATTTTTTGGAATATAGAACCTACCGGTCATATCTTGGAACCTATCCAATCACATGTTCTAGGATCGATTTCAGGGTACCAGAAAATCTATCAATTTATTTTATTTTATTTTATTTTTTCATTTTTAGTTAAGCAAAATGAGAGTAAATATTACAACAATTAAAGAGAAGTAAATGTGAACGATTTTAGGTTCCACAATTAGAACTTGAAACTAACTCGTTGAAATAGGCTCTTCATTTTTTTGAGAACTTGGAACATAAAACTTTATTTGGCTCTAGATTATATACTCATTATCAAACGTCATAGAACATTGTAGGATTGTATAAAAATATATACTAAAAAAAGATCAAGATCCAGGGTCCAGGATCTCGGATTCAAGTTCCAAGTAGTGAAACTTGAAATCTACCCGTTGGAACAAATTCCTTGATTTTTGGAACCTATCTTATGTCCCTTGTAATCTGGAACCAGATTGGTTCCTATAGCTTTCGATTTTACTTTGGAACCATGCTCACCCGTATTTGCAACGCATTTTTGCTCGGTGCTCGCTAAAACTTATGACTACTTAATGCTTCGATAGTTTAGTAGGCTTTTGTTGATATGCTGTCTACAATCGTATTTTGTCTTGACTCAATTTGTATTTTGTTTTGACTATATTATGCAAATTCATTATTTTGCTCGTACTTAGATTCAGTGAAGTACCGGTGTAATTTTACTTTGAGCTAGATTCTTTTCGGCTCGAGAAAAGTGATGCAGAATCATAATCCTGTTTCAGTTATTTTAAGTGTTTTTCTTATGAGCACTCATGTGATCGTTGTACGATGTCATGTGTATTGTTTTATTAGGTTAAGTGGTTGAGATTGGAAGTTGTTAGTTTAGATTCGAATGGCAGATTTCTATAAGCCGCTCGTGTTAGTGGTCTTATTGGGATCAAATCGGACCTTTGGTCCGAAAAATTTGAGAATCGAGATTATCGGCTCGATTCTCGATTTCAAAAATGGGTCCGTACTGGCTCAGACCATTCTCACCAGTACTGCTAAAACATCGAGTAAACAATAGAGTTTTCGACATACTTGCATGGGGAAAAAAAAAAAAACTTGGGGAAGCGGAAGCAATTTTAAAAAAATGCTGCTCTCTCTTGTCAATCAGAGTGCCAGCTGATTCACAAGGTCGAAAACGGTCCATATGTTTGAACGGTCGTTAGGCTGTCCACCGCCTCCCGCTTTGAAAAATCTCGTTTAGAAAGAACCTTTTGGCTTTAAAATATTGCCTTGCTTTTGTCAGGACTCTCCAATTATTGACGAGGACCATGACCTGTGTGACTTGCAACTTGCGTCGACAGCAGGGCATGCGCTCGAATCTAATCATATGCATTACATATGATGCCTCTTCCACATCTCGGGACATCGTGCCGGGTCGACCCCTTCGAGAAAATAAGGAAAGAAATCAAGCTCGCTTCCTCCTCGTGACCGGCTGCGCCCTCGCATTGGGGCCACAAGAAAGGTCAAAGCAGAGCACGAAATTATCTTGATTGCAATTAGCCATTTTTTTTCGATTAGACCCACCACGAGTTAGGATCCCGCCGTGGGGTCACATCACCAGCGCGGTAATTGGTATCTGCACCACTCGAGTAGGTCTTAATTGGGAAAAAATTTTGATTAGCGAGTGCTTAATCGCGTTTGCGAGAAACTGCTTTCATCTTCTCTTTCTCTTATTAAAAAAAGTTTGTCGCAGCACCCCGTGCGTGGAGAGCCTTTCAAAGGAAGTCCTTTGCAGGTTCCGTTTCTATGAAAGAAAAAATTGTATTAGAGAAATTATTTTTGGATTTTTTGGGATGGCAAAAATTGCATCGATCTAAAAAAAATGCTTTTTTTTTTGTGTGGATTGAAATGGATAAGTTTAGATCAATAGAAAAAACTATTTACTTTTTTGGCAAAAAGGAAATCGCTTTTTCTAAATTATCGAACAAACGAAAATTAATCATTTTTCTTAAAAATGATAGTCATGAAAAAGAATTGTTATGAAATTTTCATCTTGTTGGAAAATATTGACTCGGTGAAAATAGGTACTGAAATTGGCGGGCGGGAAAAGGAGTTGACTTCCGTCGTACGTGACGAAGGAATACGTCGAAAGCAACCAATGGCTAGACCTCTACTAAGCCGCTTTGACCATTTCGGGTAATCCGTACGTGGCACATGGACTCGAGGAGGCAGTGTCATTTGGCAAAAAGGTTATAGAAAATGGCAAAATGTAGCATAATCAATTATTATTTTTTTGACCCCCCCCCCCCCCCCCCCCAAAAAAAAAAGATACTATGATTTTATTTTAGTACTTAGAAAGCTCTATTTAACCAACCATTTAAAGAATTGAAGTAATAATTTTCAATACATCGGCTGCCCTCTCAGCATTTGTACCTTGTGTAACCTAACCATTCGAAAATTAAAATGCACTGCAGCTGTATATAATAAGTGCTTTTCGAAACGCTTATTCATAAGACTCGAACAATCGCGAGAATCTCCGTTGGGGTGATTTTTTTTGAGATCCCATCTGAAAATTGAGAATTGCGTTTGCTGCGTACTCGATCATGGAGGAGTTAGGACTGACCTGAGTCTTTGGTCGGGACCAAGACGGCCACGATCGGACCAAAAGCCCAAAAGGCGTCGAGGCAAATCTTGCTGGAATCCAACGGGATCGGATCAAGATCGACGGTAATTGGCCCCATTCCTCGCCTGCTTCGCACGCGGAAAATGATCGAAACGACGTGAACGAGCAAGGACAAATGGGAGCGCCGCGACCCAACCCGGCTGAGCTGAGGTAAATGTCGTGTCTAAGTCTCTCCAAACGGAATACATCGGACACGTCACCGCTGTCTTTTGCGGGGAAATCGGTCCACGTCGTCGCCTCTTCCCTCGTCTCGCTCGCTCCAAAGGTTCCAAAACAAAAAACCTGCTCCATCCTCGCCAGCTGGACATCCGGACCCGACAGGACAGATCACCTCATTTATGTTCTCTCTCTCTCCACTTCAGCGCTTCAGTGAGAGAACTAAAAGGGCAAAAAAAAAAAAAAAAGAATTCCCTCTCTCTATTGCTGCACACTCTTAATAAAATACGAAAGATTTACTCGACTCTCCCGTTCAAATCTTTCTTTGTTCCTGCTTTCAAGTCTCGCTCTTTGCACCGCCGTTCGCCGAAAGGCTCGTGTTTGTTCCGGCAGGTCGATGCGAAGATGCCGGTCTACAACTCGTCCTTCGTGAACACCGAGCTTTCCAAGCCGACATCCATCTTCGGCCTCCGCCTGTGGGTCGTCATCGGCATATTCCTCGGCTCCCTCATCGTCGTCGCGCTCTTCCTCCTCTCCCTCTGCCTCACCTCCCGCCGGCGCGGCGGAGGGAAGAAGGGCCCCGCCAAGCGCCGCGCCGCTGCGCCCACCGCCGCCGCCACGCCCCCTATATCGAAGGAGATCCTCGAGATCGTGCCGTCGGAGGCGCCCCGCGCGGCTCCGGCACCGGAGATCCAGATCGACATGGGGAAGGTGGAGCACCGGGTGGTGTATTCGGATCGGTACTCGAGCGGAGAGAGCAGGGGGACGGAGAGGACCGAGACTGCGTCGCTGGGGAGCGGGAACGTGGGGCCCGAGGTGTCGCACCTGGGGTGGGGGCGGTGGTACACGCTGAGGGAGCTCGAGGAGGCGACGGGTGGGTTGTGTGAGGAGAATGTGATCGGTGAAGGTGGATACGGGATTGTGTACAGCGGCGTGCTCGGTGATGGGACGAGAGTCGCTGTGAAAAATCTCCTGAATAACAGGTAACATCCCTGAATTCATTGGCCGTAACAGTTGGGTAATGTGAATCTATGCTTCATTGGAATAATTAGAACTCCAATTCCAGTTTTTTTTTTTTTTTATCACGAGAACGCGAATTGAACTGCGTGAATTGCCATCCTCCTGAATGGACGCTGCTGTGTCCCGTCGTGTATATTTTATCAGTCGTAGAATGTATGTTCGGGTGATTGGGATGTGGAGGAGATTGCTCATGTTTTGTGCTGCTCTCCTTGTTTCCGAAGTCGGGTTGGTTGAGTTTCATTGCTGGGATGGAAGGAATGGCAGAAGGATTGATTTTTGATGTGTTTCTGTGAATTTTGCTTGTTCATGAAGCAATTCGCTTGATGAAAAGCTAGTTGTGATGAGAAACTTTGATTTAAGCTTTTGTGTTTCTTCCTACTTTTGACTATTTCTTTTGAGGTTGCTCCTGAAGGAAGAGAAACTTGTCAAGCTGTATAATAGAAAAGTGACCTGAGTGCGCTCAGAAGCGCCTATCATCTGTTTGGTGGATTTGACATCCTATTTTATTGTCTCTGAGCCTGTTTTTGAAGGATCTCAAATTCGTTTCGACCGTCCTTTTCTGCATCTCAAAGTCTTTGCAAGTTATTACTCTGTTTTATCAGGCGAAAAAAGGGGGGGAAAAAAAGAAAAAGGTTAATGCGTGGATGAAAAAGTTTCATGTTTTATTTTGCTGGTTGCTCAGGGAAAATCGCTGTATTTCCATGCAAATTACGCTTTGTATTCTCGTACTACTATCTTCCTTTTCATGCTTCCTCCACTTGCTTCTATGTGATCCTTACACTGTTGGAACTTGGATGGGATCCTTCTTTCTTTTCTTCACTGCAAGCACGCATGATATGCGAGTTCATGAGATTTATCAATGATCAGGGGACAAGCTGAGAAGGAGTTCAAAGTGGAGGTTGAAGTGATTGGGCGCGTAAGGCACAAAAACCTCGTCAGGCTGCTTGGTTATTGCGTTGAGGGTGCTTATAGGTACTGATACTTGCCTTCCCACCAGATGTTGAACTTGTGGATGCTGTTGCATATGTTAATTGGTGTGATTTCTCCGGTTTTTGCTAGGATGCTTGTGTATGAGTATGTTGACAATGGAAATCTAGACCAGTGGCTTCATGGAGATGTAGGTGAGGTCAGCCCTCTTACGTGGAATATCCGTATAAATATTATACTTGGAACCGCTAAGGGGTGAGTGATTGAATATCCAAGTGGCACTTCATTTCCAAGATTTGGTTTTCGTGCTATGTGTTCTTCAAACTGATGTGTTACTTTTAAAAACATGGCAGATTGGCCTACCTTCACGAGGGTCTTGAACCTAAAGTTGTTCACCGAGATGTGAAGTCCAGCAACATACTGCTAGATCGACAATGGAACTGTAAGGTGTCAGATTTCGGACTTGCAAAGCTCCTTTGTTCTGAAATGAGTTATGTCACAACTCGTGTGATGGGAACATTTGGGTTAGTCCAAGTACTTTTGCTTCTTCTGAGTTATGTCTGCTAGCTCCTTTTTTAAGTAGAAAGTCACTGAAGGTAACTATGCTCTGCAGTTATGTAGCACCAGAATATGCTTGCACCGGAATGCTGAATGAGAAGAGTGATATCTATAGCTTTGGAATACTGATCATGGAAATAATAACAGGCAGAAGTCCTGTTGATTATAGTCGACCAAAAGGCGAGGTTGGTGGTGATGCACATAACATGAAATATGTAGATGTCCATGTTCTATCACTGTCTTCTCTTTCGCTTTTAACTCACTGTGAAATAGCAAAACAATTTTAGGTGAATTTGGTTGACTGGTTGAAGGCCATGGTTGGAGATCGGAAAGCTGAGGAAGTAGTGGATCCAAAGCTGCCTGAGATGCCTGCTTCAAAGGCGCTCAAGCGGATTCTTCTGGTCGCTCTTAGATGCGTTGACCCTGATGCAACGAAGAGGCCCAAAATGGGTCATGTGATCCACATGCTTGAGGCCGATGACTTGCTGTTTCATGATGTACGTAACTTTCTGTCTTTCCGATAACGTTGCTTCTTCACATTATCGAAAAAGGAAGAACAAGGCAGTTCCTGCTATTCAATCTGTTCTGATACATTTCTTACTAACGAAATGCAGGATCGTCAAATTGGTAGAGAGCCTTGGCACTCAAACCGGGAATGCCAACAGGACAACCATGCGGATGCAAGGTTAGGAAGCAAAGCTACTATCGAAGGACATTCTGACTCGAGTAGATGTGATAGCGATAGGGACCATCACCAGCCAACTAGACGGAGATAACAAACACCAAACGCACCTGCGAAGCAAATATAGATACCTTTTTTACTCACGAGATTGTCATTTATATCTGATTTATGCATTAGTTACACCTTTCTGTCTTCTTATTTGTTTCTCCTCAGTGTACCTGCCATGAGCCGAGGATTCTGTTGCTATAATTGAAGAACTTCATTGGCATCTTCTATACCGTCTCTTTTGTCAATTCCTCATCTTTGTCCAATAGATAGTAAAGCTTGTTCACATGCTCTAAACTCCTATCGCTGGCGTTGCGACGCCCGGAGTCAAGATGAATAACGTGCGGTGGCCCTACTCAGCCGCTCTTCTGATGGGCGAAAAACTCTCCGTTCGCCATCGACAGACGCTGCCAAATTCCAGAATGTGGAGGTTTGTGGAAGAAGGACCCAGTTACCAGCCAAACGGGTGGAAGCAGCTGCAATTTGTCGTTGTTCGCAAGGTTCTTCTTCCTTGAAGTCGCTGGACACACGCAAGCTGCCTTGCCATAACTCAGGCTGGACACATGATGTTGCAGTTTGCATCTCGCTATCAAAATGCCAACTTGCCAAGACATGCTCTTCTCTTTAGGGTGATCGATCCACTTGGGAACCTCGAACCAAACTTGGAGGATCGGTTCCCAGTATATTGGATCTAGGAACTGGACCACATGGTCCTAGAACCAGATTGGACCTGAGACCAATCCGGTCCGGTTCTTCGGTGGTCCAACGAAACCGATGGACATCCTCTTTACTCATGGAACATTACAAAATGCCAAGAGATGCTTCTCTTTAGGTTGATCAGTTTTTCCGTCCAGTTATCCAGGAATCACGAACCGTACTTGGAGGATCGGTTCTCAATTTCTGGAACCGGGTCACCCGGTTCTGGAACAAGACGAGATCGGAGACTGATCCGACCCCAGACCGAGTGGTCCAATGAACCCGATGGATGCCTAGCTGTGGTCGGCCCATCCTCTTTCACTCATTGAACATTATAAGGCCATGAGAGGGACCAGACAAAAAGTTCAGTGAATAATTTAGGATTGAGGACATATGATTTGCAACCAATTGGCAAAATGGTTCCCTTGTCTGTGCACAAGCTTTAGTTTGCAAACTACGTTGTACTTCTTTCCACGTTATGGTACTCGCAGGAATATCTTGTTAATTTGGAGCCTGTTATGCTACAAATTCTAGCATTCAGAGCGTAAAAATAAGGTAATTTGTCCAACTTTATTATTATTATGATTTTTGGCCGAGATCTGAAACTTATATCCGATCGTCGATACGACACTCGGAATAGAATCGGGATATCAATGCTTGAATTGCTATTAAAGAGAAATGACATCCCGAATAAAGATACTTGGTATCGAAGTATCCCCCAAATTTTTACCGGTTGTTGAAGTTGAATTAGTTCTTAAACGATTCGACAAATATGACGTCGCAAAAAGAGGGAGCTAATCAAGGATTTGCAAAGACCAGAAACTTCGAGGTGCTTCTTAATGAGCTGATTACTGCCGAGGCCAATTCTATGGGCACCTAAGTAATTTCAACGTATTTCTCTGCTCCATGTGCTTTCTTTAATGGTAATTGGCAAAGCAGGCAACCGCACACGCAAGCAACCGATAAGAGCCCGCTCAAGGGGCAAAACGGGAAATTCTAGTTCACCCATAAAGGAAAAATGGAGAAAAGATAAATAATAAAACTCTCCCCACCGGCTACCTCGATGTCCAATCACCTTCTCCCACGTGTCCTCCCCTCGCGAAGTCGCCTCAGTCCCTGCTTTCCCCGACCTCGAAATAAAACTCCTTAAGAAACGTCGTCCGCATTTTCCACGAACCTTATCAAGTCTCATACGCGTCCACGTTGGTTAGCAGCCTTCTCTGAATCTTCGTCTCGCGATTTCTCTCTAGGTTTGATCGATTCTCCTTCCTGCTCAGTCTTTGTTATTATTGTGTTTCAGCTTTGATCTCGTGGAATCGGTTTCGATTTTGCTGCGGAGTGCTAAAGGGGTGCTAAAGGGGGCTAGGGTTTCGTTGTCTCGGTGTTCCTTCTGTTTTCCCCTCTTGTGGAATAATTCGCCTCTTTCTTGGTTGATTTAAGCCTTTTGGCTGGTCGATCCGATAGATCTGTAAGGATGCGATGAAATCTATGTGAATTCTCTTATTTTCAGACCGCTTGCCATGTTTTTTCCTGGGAACTTCCAATCGATGGCTTTTGTTTTTCCCTAGATCTGCATGATTGCGCGTCTGTGCTCGGTTCTGTTTCTGTGTTGATGGTCTTTTAGTCGGCCAGCGGTATTTGCTTGTGATACGGAGGTATGGATAGTTTGACTTGGTCACTTGGAATTCAGGGTGAAAAATTTCACAGCTGCACATCTATACATGAGAGATTAGTGCCGTTTATGAGCTGATCTATGGATTCTCTGTCAGGAATTGGTCATAATATTATCTGCTGGTAGAGAGCTGTGCTAGAAGTAAACATGGTTTTCTTCCCACCGAGTCTGAGGGAAATACTCCCTTTTGACAAATTTGGACTACCTTTTATCCGCTTATCTTGTATTTTTGTGCACATCTCATGAGTTCTGGTGTTCTGTGTGACTGTTTAGGTTTCTCTGAGAAATTCTTTGTGTTGGTCCCGGTGTTTTGAGGGGATACATCATTGCTGTTTTGCCACTCCACCTTTCGCGCGCGCGCTTTCTTTCGTTCTGTGGAACATATCTTTCTGTGCAAGAATATCACCTCATCTTCTGGGGAAATTCCTCATAAAAGAAATTTGAGATTGGAGTCCCCTAAACTAGAACTTCTATGCATGTGTTTTGAGGTTCTGTTTTGTTTTTGCTTCTGAGTTCTTACATAGAAGTTGTGAAACTGACCTTGTCGTTTACATGGGAAAAAAACTGAAACACGAATTCCTTGCTCAAAGTGGTTGGCATGATATCTTATTGTGATAATTTGTCTGTTTTGCAGTGAATACGTAAAAATGAGTCGTCCTCATGAAGCACAGCGACCTTTCTTCCCTTTTGGGAAGAATCCTTTTCGGATGATATCGCCAAAGAGTTCTCAGTTATCTTCGAAACTTCTTGCAGTATTGAACAATTTTGAGCAAACATTGGCAGAGAGATTTAGAAAACTTGACCCAAAAGAGACAGGTCATGTGCTTAGCTTATCATGGATGGAATTGGCTATGAAGTCACTTAGTGAAACCCACAGCGACGTAAAGAATTTAATCACTGCACTTGAGCTTCCGGTATGTGATTGGGAGGACAAGTGGATTGATGTATATCTTGACATCAGTGTGAAGCTTCTTGATATATGCAATGCCTTCAGCTCCGAGATCTCACGCCTGAACCAAGGCCGTCTTAAGCTCCAATGTGTTCTCCACAATCTGGAATCCTCATCTTCCGAACACTTTATCCGTGCTAGTTCTTCCATTGATCGTTGGGGACAACACATCAGCTCGAGGAACCCCAGGTTTGAGAACTGTGGCAGTATTCTGGAGAGTCTGATGGAGTCTCTTGATTTGCCCAAGGTTAAAAACTCAAACAAAGGGAAGGTTCTGATGCGTGCCATGTATGGAGTTAAGGTGCAGACTTTATTTGTTTGCAGTGTCTTTGTTACTGCCTTCTCTGGCTCAGCCAAGAAACTGTTAGAGTTGAGTGTTTCTGACACGTATCTGTGGGGCCTTTCCTTCGCTAATTTGCTGACAAGTGTAAATAGTAGCATTAGAAATCGACCTTCTAGTGGTAGAGTGGCCATCTTCAAAGAGTTGGAAGCAGTTGATGCAAATGTCAAGAAGTTGTCCCCACTGATCCGGTCTGGAGAGGGGACAGTTGAAGAGGAATCTGTTCGAAGCTCTGTTTCCAATTTACACAGGAGCGTTGATGGTCTTTCACAGGGACTGGATCTTCTTGAAAAGGAAGTGGATGGCTTCTTCCAGATAGTTTTAAGTGGGCGTGATGCTTTGCTGTGTAATCTTCGAGCTAACTATCCAGCTTCTGCGCAAATGCAAAAAAACAATGTGGAGCGATAGTTGTTTAGGTACTTCTAGACTTTCTTACAAAAATCAACTTGTATGTTGTGTTATCGTATTGGTGAGGGTATGTAAGACTTTATGTTGTGGACATATAACGTCTGTTGTATGTGTCAGGTATGCTGTACTGCTACTAGATCAGTTTGTGCGGTTTGCTGTAGCTTTTCCTGATATAAGGTAAGGTATATATGTGAAAATTTCCAGTGCAATGCCGGAAAGTGCTGTGTTGTTATACGTTTGTGCTGATTCCTTACTCGGTCAGGCTCTTTATTTTGGGTGCTTTACTTTGCGTATGAGCTCATAAATTCTGTGTGCTCACTGTGCTGCTGTAGTAGTAGTTGCATTGAGCTTCGGGTGGCAGATTTGTGTTTGGTATACTAGTTTCATTTGTACCGTCCATAAAATTCACAATGTTACTCTTGACCTTCTCATGAATCGTGCCCGAGTTTGTCACATGGTTCAAAGTTTGGGCTACGAATTCGTGATCGTGCTGTTGAGGTCATGACTAAGAAGCACGATCAGAAATTTTGCTTTTTTTACTTTGAACCGGTCAAGAAAAGGCGGCTGAGGAAGAGCGAAGCTGTATTCTCTCTTTTTTCTTTGCGTGGAGGGTCTAGTAAAAGTAATGCTAACGTACCAATATAACCAGTGCAGACAAGCATTTGCCGTTTTCCGCTGTTCACCAACCAGAGAAGTTGCGACAACTTAAAAATCAAAGTAACCTGCGCCGTGTTGTTGGCAGCCGCCACCCTCGGACAATGGGCAGCCTGCAGTCCGTTTGGGCCATTTGATTTGATCCGCTGTTTGACCACTTCAGATTTTTCACAAGCGAAGATACTATGGTTTTTTTTGGCCTCCATTGTCACCGGTGACGGCCGAAGGAGGATTCCGGAATCACCCGAAAAGTCCAACGCGAACAGGCGAGACTCATATGCACGATCATAGTTCATAACTGCAACGACCCCAAGGGCAAGCATATTGACTCTCTTAGAGAATTTCAAGCCAGCCCATCCGGTGGGACGATTCCCACCAGATTAACCGGAAATTGTCGTGCTGATTCATACAATCATATCATCCACTGGTTTTGGCCATGGAAAGAGAAAATCAGTTCTCCTTGTGGCAATTGGCTGAGAATAAACTAGGGAAAAATCAAGTTCCTGTGATGGTGGATGGATTCAAACCATCTCTTGTGCCGTTTTCTGTGGTAACCGGTGAAACTAATATGTACTGCTGTAGAAAAACAATTCCAAACGTCACACTAGTCTGACGATTTGGGGCTTTCGCATGGCCTCTCAAGTGAAAAGAAACAGGAAAGGCCACATGAGATGTCACTATCTGCTCGGGATGTCGTCAATCATTCTTTGTACATGCATATGAACAACTTCCCCGAAGAGCACTTCGCCAGAGTCCCAGTTCTCAAGTTCCCCTGTTCCTCTCAAAGCTTCCAACAAAATCCACGTAAAAAGGAAACCAGGCTCGTATCCTCAGAAATGGTATGTGAAGGTAGAGCTCCCAGACTACGAATTGATGTGACATTGGATGGTGGTGACTTGAACCAGCAGCAAAAGAGCACAAACGAAATCAGGCTACCGATCTTTACACGGTCCTTGTAGCAAGGTGAACTGTCAGCTAGACAAAGCTTCAAGAAATTAGATGAGTTAGATACCTTGGCAAAACTCTTTCGAGCTGTTTGATGAACGACTCAAGAAATTGTATATCTCGTGTCTTACCTCCAAATGGAAACTCGCATTCTTCCTTACTATGTCATTGACCAATTGTTTCTTGCATTCTGCTGCCTAATCTAGCACCATGCTGCTTAATTATCTGGACAGACTGGAGAAGGATATCTTGTTGTGTAGTGTACAACTCATCTCTACCCTAAAACCCCACACAACAATCCATAAGTGAGAGTACGCGTGACAACAGAGCATGGTAGAACAGGTAAGAGGCTTCAGAAAGGGAAGAAAAATTAGAGACCGGGTGGAAAAAGAATCAAAGCATGCGGCACAAGAATAACGGAGGCCAGTTTTCTTGCATATTGGTTGTACCGCTTTTTCTGACACAACACGCAATTCAAAATTTCGTATATAAAAGAACAATAGAGTAAGAGAAACATTTATGTCATGCAACTAGCAATAGCATCTCATAGGGTTCATCTCATAAAAATAACTCTTTTTTTATAACCGGCTTGCTACTCCTGACGTAACCTTTCTTCTTTACCTCGCTTGGGACAGTCTATGTAAACTACATAGGCTTGGGACAGGCTATGCAACTAGCAATAGCATCATCTTCATAAAAACACACATTCTAAAGCAGATGTTAGAAAACTGCTTTGTCATGAGATGTGCATAAGAGGAAGAACTACTCACCATGTGTTTGAGATTACAACCAAGAGTCAATTCGACATGAGAGCTTTCCACTTGTGACAGGAAACAGTAAGGGACTTCTTTTCCCGAGAAAACTTTTGGATGTGATTTCAGCATATTCTTAATGTCATTTGATATCGGTGGAATCTTCTCCAGATCATCACTTTGCAAAGGGATCTTGGTGACTATGGCACGCCATTCAGCACGCGACTTATTTACAATCACCTACAAACTTTGTGAACTGATGATGAGGTTTTCTGACAAAACTTTGTAGTTACTACCACCATAGAAAAGCAAAGCAAATACAAAATACGTTATACAACTCCAACTAAAAAAATGCCTAATTCTGATTTAAAAGAATACACCAATCCTAAAGATCCCAAAATATTCAACAGCTTTTTGCATTTTAATTTATTTTTCCATTTTTTTGATGGGGTGAACCAGCCAGAGGTGTTGTTGGTGAATCAGATATCATAGTTGACCACCTCATCCAGCAAGCAGTCCAAAGTACTAACCAGTCAAGCATACAAATGAAGATTATCAACAGTCAAACAACTCAATCAATATAAGACAGCAGTAATTTTTAGCTCAAGCAAGACTAGAGTACTCAAGGATGTTGCATATCCAATGACGTTATAACATCAGCAATATTAAAACTAATCTACTGAACTCTGTAACTAACACCCACTCAAGCACAGAAGCAGGTCTAAATACAGGGTAATACTGCACCCCTGCACATTAAACTATAATATTCCGAAAGATTGACGAAAGATTTTGCCGCAAGGATATGGCAAGATCTACAAAATTCAGACAACTACATATAAAAGATAACACTGCTAGTATTCCACCTCTTCAGAAGAGTACTCACCTGGCTAGAAAATAACGAATTTGGAACAATGACAGGAAATTTCTCGGCATTAAGCAGCGATGTGGTCGTAAGCCCCATTTCCACAACTTGACCTTCTATAGATCCAGCCTAAAATACAGAAAATATATTAACCTCAGAAGTGAAGGCTCGTTTCTCTTTGCTACTTGTTCCCCACCATATTTACAGCCCATGAGATAGCCAGAGTACAGAGGAACAACATGATCATGTACTGATTGAAGATCCAAATCATGTAATTAACAGTAGAGTTACTTCAGGATAATGATCGGGTGACTTCTCGCAATAAATGTATTAAGAGATGAAAAGCTCCTGGTCAGAGTAAATGGTCAGGAAGAACAAAACTTCATTCCATATCCAGGAGGAGAGGAAAAAAAAGTACAAATTGCGATGCCAAAGACGTAGTAAGTAGCCGGGTTGATCTTGAACCATACTTTTATTGTATCTCCAAGCGAAAAGGGCTTTGAAAACTGCATAGACAAGCCACTGAGCACATTTCCAAGTATATCTTTGGCAGCAAAAGCAGTCGCAACACCTGCATAATTTAATTGACAAATAGGTTAAAGCATGGCAAGACTTGTAGGCATCATATGAGCTCTTGATTGGCTGTAGAAAGACGAATCCTAGAGAAAATCTGGAGACTGTGGATAGTGAGACTATGTGCGAGTGCGCTAACTATGTGAATAAATTGTCTAAGAGAGGAGCTTCTGATTTCCCAAATAGTGAATGCTATGACTTCATGTTATCAAAAGTAACTCCACAAGATTTAGTCGTGTTAACAATTTGGTTGCTATATGATGCCACAGATTGCAGGTAACTCTCAGACAGAAGGCACATGCAGATAAAGGAACAGCTCAAGTACCTCCTATACCACCAACTGTAATGATAGATTGCACAGCCACCCCACATGCTTCTGCTAAAGCCATCAACCCAATTACAAACAGCCCTATAGATGAAAGTCGGTCTAGTGCAAGCATTTTTTCTCGATCAAGCCCTGCCAAACTCTTGACTGCTAATGCACGAGAGAACGCATTAGTTTTCCAGCGATGCAAGAACCATACAAATGAAAGAATAACTGCACCCCTCCATGCTTGTCCAATGTATTGAGATGCTATAGTTGTAGGAGCAACCATCACAGCGCTGCAATTCAAATAAAACGCACATTGTACACATTAAGGTTCATATAATAAAAACATACACGAGTGCACATAAGACAATCGTCAAACTTGCATTTACTAACATCTGCCAAAAAGCCATGAAGGTCATGAGATATCTCAAAGGATCCTCTAGGGCCCCCCAGACACTTTTGTCGTAAGGAACTTCTTCCCCCAAAGGGGTTCCTGAGAGCAAAGCAGCCTGACCTTGTGTTGCATACTTGTGAAGTCTCCTTAATATTCTAGGCATCACAACCCAAGCCAATAGCGTACCGGTCAAAGTAAGACCAATTGGCATAAAAACATTCTTAACGTAGGGGTGTGAATCGAGGACCTGCTGCACATAAGGAGTTAATTCATCAGACAGCTCCTTAACCTTTTCCCCTGTGCGACCACCCACATCAACGGTGCCGTGCCAAGCTTCTTTAATCTTATCGAGCCACTCGCTTGATACAACCACATTGTCCCCATCACCCGCTTCGCCCGCCCCAGAAACAGCCGATACTTCAGATTCCTCGCTTGTATCTCGTTTGCCACCTAAATATGATGCAAATGACCGAGAATCCAACAGGGGGCTTGCCAAAAAGGGGGAGAAATTACTTCCACAGCAGGTGCGGGTTTGTTTTGGAAAAAATCCATTGGTGGGTTTTCTCAGGTAACCGGTAGTGCAAGAGATTGATACAGGAGCCAGCATCCTCTGATACGTTTTCACATAGTCAACAGATCTTGACTCTTTGGAGCAGTAGATGGCATCAAGAGATGGACGTGCGGCTCTTACGTGAACTTGAGTAGGATACTTCGAACATGCAGTGCCTGATTTACATGACAGCCACTTCGAACAAGGGACAGTGAATTTGTTGCAGATGGATTTTAAACTGGGAAAGCCAATCTTAGCCATCGTCTGAAATTTTCAGCACCTGGGATTCTAGTTCTAGGAGCTGCAGAAGAGCTAAAGCTCAGATACCCTAAAACACTACCAAGAACGGGACGAAAGCGATATCGAAGAAACTTCACTAGCACTGGTGACATCTGCGGACAGACGAAACTCGGAGGGGGTAAAAAGATGGAACCTTTATACGATAGTCAGAATCTTCAGCTCCTTGCTCCGCATGTTTCTTGGCAATCAAACGGGTTCCCAGCTAACTTGAAGCTCGAATCCTCAACATGCGATGCGACCGCGGCGAGAAACAGGACATCCAGCTTGCTTGTCGCTCAAGCAGTTTCTAGTTAGCTCTCAGCATAGGGAAGAGGAAGACGCAGATCCGGGTTGTCGGGTCCGCAACCTGACTAGGTGATATTCCGGGTCGGGCTCAGCGGCGAGCGCTCAGCTGACGGCCCACATCCCTCCAAGGCCTCCCTCTTCCCAAAATGAGAAGTTCAGTTTTGGTGGATGTGGGCCCACATGATAATTGCGGGTTTAGCGCACAACGAACCGACACGACTCCGTCAAGGACTCAAAACAAAGAAGGAAGGAAATGGATGTGGGAATCCATGCGAAAACCATCGAAGGTACTCTACGGGGCGTGAACGACAATCATTATCTTTTGGATCTTTATTTTTGGCTAAAATTATTATTTTTTATTTTTATTTCTTGAACGAATTTCTTAGCAGAGGTGCGCGTTTGATAATGACATAAAAATTCTATTTTTGAAATAAATTTTTTTTGATAATAATATAATATTTCTATGATTGGGCGACCATTGGACGATAATCGATGAACTGTAATAGGCAAACGAAAACCAAGGATCAAATATCGATGGACGGAACTGCCGAGGACCAAAGATCAATTATAGGCGAATAACAACCGGCAACCAACGAATGATAGCTGGGGATAGGTGATCGACAATCGCTAATTGGCGAACAGTGGCTATTGTCGGGCGAACGACAGTCAAGGATCGAAGACTGGCGAACGACGGTGGCTGGCTGAATGGCGATCGGGTAAAGTCAATCGCCAACTACAAACTAGCGACGAGCGATTGGAGATTAGAGGCAGAAGGCAAATGAGTGGCAGCAAGGCACGAAAGAGAGAGGCCACTTGAGAGAGAGTGAAAGTGAGTGATGAGAAAAATTCTTATTTCTACCTCTATTTTAAAAATAAAAATAAAAAATTTTTACTTCTTATTTCTATTCTAATTCTTTTTATTGCACGAATTTCGATTTATTTTCCAAAATAGAAAAATAAAATTGTTGTTGTGGGGGCGGGGCACCTCACCTTCGACTTAATCCAGCTGTATAGCGCGTAGAATCCACTGTCTCGCTCGTTGACTGGACTTGCCTTTAACTCATCCTTCGCTCCGCTTGAGATCGTCTCTCCTCCTCTTCCTCTGCTTGCATGCTGCTCCACGAAAATGGAGGCATTCCTGAAGCTCAATCCGTACTCTTTCTTGTTTATCTGTGTATGCACTCTCCGCGCGTTTTCTCTCTCCGTTTCTTTCTCTCCGGTGGACAATCACCTGATCAACTGTGGCTCCGCCGTGGATGCCACCGTCGACAACCGTGCGTTCCTCAGCGACTCGTCCAGCTCTAACTCACAGGTTCTGACCTCAAGTCGGTCGATCTCGCTGAACGACGACAACCCAGCCCTGGGCGTGCCCCAAATCTACCACACGGCGAGGGCCTTCACCAGACCTTCGAAGTACGTGTTCAAAGTCCAGGGGAGAGGGACGCACATGGTACGTCTTCATTTCCGTAGGTTCAATTCCTCGAGGATGGAGTTGTACGACGCTCGGTTTCATGTTTTGGTGGATGGGTATGTGGTATTGAGTAACTTTAGCGGCGAAAGCGAGTCTAGACCCGTAATTAAGGAGTATCTGATCTGGATTGATGCTGAAAAGCTTGTTCTTTCATTTGTCCCTGTTGAAAGGTCGAAATTTGGATTTGTCAATGCGATTGAAGTGATATCTGCGCCCAATGATTTGATTTTGGAGACTGCCCAACTTGTTGATGGTGACAAAATAGTGAATTTCAATGGATTGAACCGGCAAGCTCTCGAAGTGTTATATAGGGTAAATGTCGGTGGTCCGAAGGTTACTCCTTTTAATGATTCTCTGTGGAGGACTTGGGTTCCTGATGATGCTTATCTGAAGTCGACTTATGGATCGGAAAGAGTATCCTTTGGTGGTAGGATTAAGTATCAAACGGGAGGTGCAAGCCGCGAAGTAGGTCCTGACAATGTATACAATTATGCCAGAGTGATTAAAAGCACTAATGGAACAGTACCTAATGTTAACATGACATGGGTTTTTCCAGCAACCGGAGACTATAAGTATCTTGTTCGGTTGCATTTCTGTGACATTGCTAGCATTTCTCTCGAGTTGTTATACTTCAATGTGTACGTGAACGGGTTCTTGGTGTTTCAAGATTTCGATCTCTCATACGTTGTAAATGAGGTTTTGGCAGCACCATTTTATGCAGATTTTGTAGTTGAAGGAGATAATTTGGGAATTCTGAGTGTGAGCATTGGACCGTCAAATTATAGCATGGCCCATGCAATTGATGGCCTTCTTAATGGTGTTGAGGTCATGAAGTTGAATAACTCGATGGGTAGCCTTGATGGCGAGGTGTGTGGTGGATTCATTTTGAAAAGCTGGCCAAGAGGAAACATGGGCGTTTTGGTTCCTTTGGTTGCTGTAATTTGTTTGCTGCTGAGTATATCCGTGGTTATGCATAGGAGGACAACTGGGGTAAGCCACCCTGTGGCATGGACCAGGTTGCCGACAGACATGACAGAATTAAGCCTGAAACAAGCCAAGCAACAGTTGAGATGAATCATGTCTTAAAATACGTACTTGAAATTGGTCGTGGAGGATCAACTGTTCTTGATTGTTAGTGAAAGTATACTATCGATGCGTGCAAAAGGTTCTGTAGCTTCTATTATATTGAGTTGTAGTTTGGGACGTGGAAAAGGGTTTGTAAGGTTGGAGTGTATGTGTTGTAATTATCCCGTAAGTTTTGTGGGTAGTATTCTTCACAAATATGGAAATAGATGTCCGTGCCTTTCTAGTTGGTATTAAAATATTCTCGTTCTTTTACCTGATCTCGAAACACTATGAAGCAATACCAATCACATAAAAGTTTGCCAAGTTTATGAGTGAAAAAGTTCTTGCATGTTATAGATAATAGCTTCTGTATGCTAAAACCTTGCTTATCCAGCGAGTTTTCTCTATTTTTTCCTGATGACTTGCTGTTACATAACGATCAATGAAAGCTGCTGTTGTTTCCTTTTTCCTGACGATCGTCAAATACTTTTGCCGGGTGGTTCTTTGTAGGAGTTCCTATCTGTATGCCTTTACTGATTATCTAGATTAGATCTCAGAGAATGCAGGGATTGCCAAAAAAGATTAGAACCTGCTGGACTTATTCTAGTCTCCAAAACCTATGGAAGCTTGTTGTAGGCCTTCCCCTTTACTAAGTTTACTAAGTTTGTTGTAGGCCTTCCCTTTCACTACTTTCCAGGAATCTACAACCATAGTTCAAGAGTTCATAGACAAAAACAATATGAGAAATGGAGGGGATGGGGGAGTGGTATCTTCTTATTCCTGTTGCAACTTGGGAGATTGGAGCTTTCAGATTCTGTTCTTCTTTTGTTATTATATCAGCGTTATAAATCCTCTCTTCCTGGAGGTTGTCTTACTGTAGGGAGGTGTTGTATGTAACATCACTTCCATAACGTGTTGTTTGTGTCTAGATACGTAATGTCACTTTTCATCAGTCATAGTTATATTTTTTCCGTGAGGGATCCTTGCAGATGCTTGACGATTAATGCAAGAAAGAACTGACAGCATGCACCTGTTGTGCTACTCATTTTTACACGTAGTTTCAGATTGGAGCTTTCAGATTCTGTTATTCTGTTTTTATTATATCAACGTTATAAATCCTCTCTTCCTGGAGGTTGTCTTACTGAGGGAGGTGTTGTATGTAATATCACTTCCATAATGGGTTCTTTGTGTCTAGATACATAATGTCACTTTTCATCGGTCATAGTTATATTTTTTCCTTAAGGGATCCTTGCAGAAGCTTGACGATTAATGCAAGAAAGAACTGACAGCATGCACCTGTTGTGCTACTCATTTCTACACGTAGTTTCAGCAGCCTGTACAAGGGAAATTCTGCACGAGTATCTAGCAAATCATGAGCATCAGCTGACCTAAAAGAGGGATGCGACATTCAAACATTTGGAAGTCCCTGATTGTCAATTTCTCTTGAAAAGTGGCATTCGGCTAAAGCTTTGCCAATGTGGACGAATGTTTGTAAACGTGTTGTTTTGTCTAGTGATCCTTGTAGTGCAATTTTCTTTGGAGCAATTATGTATCCCATCGGTAATTAAAGGTCAGGAGCATTCTGATTGTAGCAGGATAAGAAGTAGAACTTGCTTGGAACAAGTTGCTGCTGGAATAGTGTAATTAGCCCCTATGGGTGAGTTTCAGTCGTTTTAAGCTTTCTGTTCTTCTGATACATCAATTACTTAGTCAAAACAGAGAAACTGCGACTTAAGCTGTGTTCTTTTTTTAGCGGTAAAACAGGGCAATACATAGATGCTGTAGCTTCACGAGGAGAAACGTACGCTCTTTGCCATTCCATGTGATTTACCACTTTGATCTTTAGAGC
Organism: Rhodomyrtus tomentosa; assembly: GCA_028455895.1. Classification (NCBI taxonomy): domain Eukaryota; kingdom Viridiplantae; phylum Streptophyta; class Magnoliopsida; order Myrtales; family Myrtaceae; genus Rhodomyrtus; species Rhodomyrtus tomentosa. The sequence continues at coordinate 33,484,893 of JAPCWY010000008.1, read as the reverse complement.
ATAAAATGGATGGGTGAGACCCCCACCACCCAGACAGATTTTATTTTTTAATATTGCTTCTCCCACCAATTCTACGGGCACTATCATTTGATGAGTCGATGCATAACTAGTGAACAGTGAGAAATATTCCTGCGAGTGTTGTAACTTTCACATGGTACTCACTTTAATTTCTGACCAATCTCGCCCTCGTGCCCTCCACCTGCAAGATTATCTCTGCCAAGGGAAGAATGACACAATATTTTTTTTTTAATTAAAGTGAGTACCATAAAATGGATGGGTGAGATCCCCACCACCCAGAAGATTTTTTTTTTTTTTTTATATTGCTTCCCCCATCCATTCTACAGGCACTATCATTTGATGGGTCGATGCACAACTAGTGAACAGTGAGAAATATTACCGGGAGTGTTGTAACTTTCATATGGTAATCACTTTAATTTCTGATCAATCTCACTTTCGTGCCCTCCACCTGCAAGATTGTCTCTGCCAATGGGAGAATGACACTAAAAGTGTCAATATTTATGTACGACGTTCACTTTAGTATCAATATTTTTTTTCCAGATCACTTCAATGTCAATTTTTTTGAAAAACATTTATTTTAGTATAAAGTCTGACGTGGCTTGTTGGAAATTATACGTGGCTTGCCGAATGTCCTTGTCAGCATAAAAAAATATAAAAAACTAATAAAAAAATTCCACCTAATAAGCTACAATTTGAAAAAAAAAACAGTTACAAAAATTAACTAAATAAAAAAAAGTTAAAAAAAAAAAGAACTTCAAGATCTGCAGCGACGAGGGCTGTAGATTAAAACTAGGAAACAGGCCGGTCTCCATTGGAATTGTCGATTTTTGGCAAGTCCGGTCTGGACCAGACTGTCCGAACGGTTCTCGATTCCTTTGCACCCCCCTAATAGCCATTGCAATGAGTTTTGAGTCTTAAGCAAATGCCAAAATGCTTGAGCTTGATGAATAAATGCCAAACACATGAGGAAAAAAGACGTGTCATTTACCCAAACAGTCAAAGCGAACCTTTTCGTTATTTCGAAAAATTTAGAAATGGATTTAACAATCCATATTTATGAGAATGATAATAGTATTAAAACGACAAATATCTTAGCCATTTAAATCAAATTCAAGCTTCCTTCTTGCCGTACAAGCTATTTTGGGAGCACATGCTACAGTCGAAGGTAAAAATTTCTTGGTGGCCTCCGGATCCTCTATTACCCCTGTAGACTGAAAATTGGGGTTGAACTCTTTCATTCGTAATCTCCCTTTTTGTTCATAAACAAACATTCCAAAAAGCAGTCGATGTCGATCAGCTTATATGCAAGATAATGGTTTGCTGGGTTGTTGAAACTTGAAAACAGGATAAGTACACTATGAATGCAATAATTTTATATGGCGCTCACTTGATTGTCATAATTTTTTTTTTCGCTCACATGAGTGCCACTTCAGACAAAAATCGTTCACTTAAGTGCCACTTCCGATAAGTCGTCCTATGTGATTTATTTTATTATTTTATTTATTTTTTAGTGACACGTGAATTGTTTTAATTTTTTAATATTTTATGGAATTTTTTCTTACATTTTATTTATTTTGATATTTTTTCTTATTTTTTGTTGCATTTTCCGTTCTTATCCCACGTCCACGTAAGTGATGACAGTTAAGTGGTCAATTTTTAAAAGTTATGGCACTCAAGTGAGTGCAAAAAAATTATAACATTGATTGTCGTACTAGTCCCATGAAGAATAGTCGAGGTGCGCGCAAGCTGGCCCGAACACCTCGATCATAAAAAAAAAATTATAACACTCAAGTGCACGCCGTATAAAAGTTATGACCCTCGTAGTGCGCTTATCCCTGTTGAAGGCCCTCGGCCAATGTGCAGTGTGAAACTACTCGTTCGGATCTTGTCGTGATGGATACGAAAGGACGTCAAGGTCGTGAGTTTTATTTGGGCAGAAGTAGAGCAGAAGTGTTAATATTTGTACATGGAGATTACTTTAATGCCAATATTTTTTTGGATCACTTCAATGCTAATTTTTTTTAAAAAAATGGCTATTTGAGTCCCATGTACAACGTGGCTTGCCGAAAATCATGCGTGCGCACACGTGACTTGCTGGAGATCCTCATCACCAATAACAAAATGCCAAAAGAAAAACCCACCTAATAAGCTAAAAAATGAAAAAAAGTAAAATAAAACAAACAAAAAGAGGGTGGAACCCTCTGTTGTAGCATCGAGGGCTCACAGCCTTTGCCACTCCCACGATTTTTGTTTTTGATTTTTGATTTTTTTTTTAATTTTTAGGCCATTTTCTAGTTTAATTTTAATTTTACTGAAAAAATTAACTATTTTAATGTTGAAACGTCCACATGGCATCCACATGTGTTGATTTTTTTTTAAAAAAATTGACACGTAATATTAAAAATTTAATAAAAAAATAACATGTGTACTGTTTGGCTGGAATTGATACTGAAATAATCATTTTTTGCAGGAATTAGCACTTCGATGATCATTTTCTTTCCGACGTGGCACTAAAGTGATCTAAAATAATATTGGCACTAAAGTGATCTCTGTACATAAATATTAACAATTCTGTTGTATTTCTGCCGTTTTCTTTTACTATTGTCATAAGTACACTATGAATGTTATAATTTTATACGGCGCTCACTTGATTGTCATAATTTTTTTTTCGCTCACATGAGTGCCACTTCAAACGAAAATCGTTCACTTGAGTGCCACTTCCGATGAGTCGTCCTATGTGATTTATTTTATTATTTTATTTATTTTTTAGTGACACGTGGATTGTTTTAATTTTTTAATATTTTATGGAATTTTTTCTTACATTTTATTTATTTTGATATTTTTTCTTTTTTTTTGTTGCTTTTTCTGTTATTATCCCACGTCCACGTAAGTGGTCACAGTTAAGTGGTCAATTTTTAAAAGTTATGGCACTCAAGTGAGTGCAAAAAAATTATAACATTGGTTGTCGTGCTAGTCCCTCTGAAAAATATACGAGGTGCGCGCAAGCTGGTTTGGACACATCAGTCATAAAAAAAAATTATAATACTCAAGTGTACGCCGTATAAAAGTTATGACCCTCGTAATGTACTTATCCATGTTGAAGGCCCTCGACCAATGTGCAGTGTGAAACTACTCGTTCGGATCTTGTCGTGATGGATACGAAAGGACGCAAGGTCGTGAGTTTTATTTGGGCAGAAGTACAGCATAAGTGTTAATATTTGTGTATGGTGATTACTTTAGTGCCAATATTTTTTTGGATCGCTTCAATGTTAATTTTTTTTAAAAAATGGTTATTTGAGTCCCATGTACAACGTGGCTTGCCGAAAATCATGCGTGCGCACACGTGGCATGCTGGAGATCCTCATCACCAATAACAGAATGTCAAAAAAAAAATCCACCTAATAAGCTAAAAAATGAAAAAAAAGTAAAATAAAACAAAAAAAAAGAGGGTGGAACCCTTTGTTGTAGCAGCGAGGGCTCACAGCCCTTACCACTGTCACGATTTTTGTTTTTGTTTTTTGTTTTTTTTTATTTTTAGGCTATTTTCTAGTTTAATTTAATTTTACTGAAAAAACTAACTATTTTAATGTTAAACGTCCACGTGACATCCACATGTGTTGATTTTTTTTTAAAAAAATTGACACTTAATATTAAAAAATTAATAAAAAAATAACATGTGTACTGTTTGGCTAGAATTGGTACTGAAATAATCATTTTTGGCAAGAATTAGCATTTCGGTGATCATTTTCTTCCCGATGTGGTACTGAATTGATCTAAAATAATATTGATACTAAAGTTATCTATATACATAAATATAAATAATTATGTTGTATTTCTGCCGTTTTCTTTTACTATTGTAATGTGAGCAACCAGCGATCGAGACCATGTTGTGATAATTTTGTTAGTGGTGTTCGGGCGTCCAATTTGTGACAATGCAGTTTGTGCTGTCCCTGTCGTCCTCTTTTTCTCTATTGTCACGGAAGGAAGACTTTGGAACTCATTAAGGAGGACTTTGGAACTCAATAAGGAAGACTTTAAGGAAGACTTTGGTGTAACCATTTGGCTACAGAAAGAATACTTTGACGCTAATGCAATAAATGATTAATATCACGAAAAATCTCAAATTGACACACTGTGATAAATTTATTTTAAATTATTTTTAAGGTCATGAAATATTCCAAACTGATACACTTACGATAAATAAACGAAGCGGGTACAAATTTTCTTCTTGGATATAGATAAAAAAAAAATGTCACGTGTACTGTTTGGCCGAAATTGGCACTGAAATTATCATTTTCGGCAAGAATTGGTACTTTGGTGATCATTTTCTTTCCGATGTGGCACTAAAGTGATCTAAAATAATATTGACACTAAAATGATATATGTACATAAATATAGACACTTATACTATATTTCTGCCGTTTTCTTTGACTATTGTATGGAGAGCAACCAGCGACCGACGCCGAGTTGTGATAATTTTATTAGTGGTGTTCCGGCGTCCACGTTGTGACAATGTAGTTTGTGCTGTCCCTGTCGTCCTCTTTTTCTCTATTGGTGCGGAAGGAAGACTTTGGAACTCATTAAGGAGTACTTTAAGGAAGACTTTGGTATACTCGTTTGGCTACAAAAATAAGAATTTGACGCTAATACAATAAATGGTTAATACGATAAAAAATCTTAAATCATTACACTGTGATAAATTTATCTTAAATTATTTTTATGGTCAAGAAAAATTTCAAACTAATATAATTGCGACAAATAAATGAAGCGACTGCAAATTTTCTTCTTGGATATGAAAATTTGCCAATGTGTTCCATCTCCTTTGTCTCTTTTTTGTGTGAATTCATGTGTTAAATAAACGAATTCCTTCCTGTCCAAACTCGAGTCATGATACTATAGAGAGAAACTATAGGTTATGCATGATGAGTCCATGAGCTCGATCCATGTCTACGGTCCTCTAAATAATTAGGATGTGCAATAAGTATTAGAACATGTCTCGAGTTTGAGCGTATTGGACGGAAATTGGCTCCAATAAATATAGTTCTTGATCTGGAATTAAAAGGGGAAAAAAAAAGGAAACACACGGGGGAAGAAAAGTCCATGTTTTTTTCGATCAAGAAACATAGGACATTGGTTGACCGAATTATACAGGTTTCCCAATTCATGTGGAGTCGGCCAAGAAAGAAAAGCAAAAAAAAAAAAAAAAAGACAGAAAAGAAAAGTCCAAGATTACTTTATCGACCGCACATATGGATTGCTTAATCCATGATATTCATCACGAAAAGATCTCTTTTGCATGATGATATATTAAGATCGCGGGATGCTTGGTGAACATGTTGAAGCCCCATTTTATCGGGATCAAGTTTTCATGTGTCGAAACCGATTGAATCTTAGGGTAAGATTTGCGTTTAATTCCTTTACGAGATTGAAAAATTATTTCGTGAAATATTGTGGGGCTAAACGTTGTATGAGTTATTGGATATAATTGAGACTGAAAAACACTAAGAGTATTTGAGTAGCCCGAATGTGGTTTATAATTTCCATTGGATGCTTGTTCTATAGTAGACTTCTTTGTTGCGTTTTTCATGGACATAGGTATCTTCGATCGAACTACATACATCTCGCGTCCAATATATTTTCTTGTTCTGTCTATTTTGTTATTCGGTTGCTTGCTTCTGTGCAAAAATAAGTTTGTTGACGCGACAAGTCCAAGTAATCCATAACTCTCTCTCTCTCTCTCTCTCTCTCTCTATGCCTTTTCAATTATCTTCTCCTTCATCATCGACTTCGTATCTGTTATGACGCATCAAAACTCGTTTGAGTACACTTTTATCTTTGGTAATCTCTCACCTTTGTTCTTTTTTTCATTTTTTTCCTCGGTGCATTCATGGAAATCACCAGATTAGGATGCTCAATGGCTTCGATCGGAAGCAGTTCAAAGAGAATTGCAGCCCAAAAAAAAAAGAGATGGTGATTTATGGATTTTCACTTGTACTTGCCATGTCAACTGACGTATCGTCATGTGTAGTCCATTTCGGCAACTTCATGGTAGAATTTGACAAGAGCTAATGGAAGATAAATACGCCATACGTGTACCAATTTGAAAATTTTTTGTGACATATAAGTTCGTTCGAGATATATGTTAGGATACACGTGTGATTGGTGTTAGAGAAGCCTCACATTGGAGAATTAATGTGGTGTTGAGTAGTTATTATATTCAAGTTGGCTCATAATTCATTAGCTTAAACTTTTGAGTGAAAAATCAAAACTAATAAAAAAATTCCACCTAATAAGCTAAAATTTGAAAAAAAAAAATAGTTACAAAAATTAACTAAATAAAAAAAAGTTTAAAAAAAAAACAAAAACTTCAAGATTTGGAGCAGCGAGGGCTGTGCAAGCCCTTGCCGCCGCCGCACCACCGTCGACGGCCATGGCCGGCAACATATGGGAGCTAGTCGACTGGGGTCGGCAACCTCCGACCACTGGCCGGCGGGGCGGGGGTTGCCCCGCCGAGCCCTGGCAAGGGTCACAGGCCCTCGCCCAGGCCTCAGCCCAGGTGTGAAGAATTTTGAGCAAGGCGTGCGTCGATAGAGATAAGCAGTTCATTCGCAAACTTTCGTAATTGATCCTGCCATAGTTTTTGATGATGATGATGACCGCGGCTGCCCAAAGTGATAAAGTTCGCCTTTTTTCCCACTTTGTTTTGGTTCGCCTAGCGATAAAATTCAGTCGGACGCAGATTTCATTTGATGAAGCGCCACCCCAAGATGATGTTTATCTTCGGTAGTGCCTTGGAATGCCATGCAGTCTTGCGGGATCGATGGGAAGAGAGAAATCCCGCAGCTTTATTGCAGATCTGTTTCTTTTTTTCTTCTTCTTTTTGGGAGATGTGCTTCACCTCCTTAGTCCGAAGAAGAGGATGGTAAACCCCTTGCCTATTACGCAACAAGGCTTAGAATCCTGTGCAGACTCTAGCAGATTTCGCTTGACCCCATCAGGAAATTCCAGCTTCGAACGTGGCAGTTTGAGCTGGGTTTAAGCTTCAAGCCAAATGGGTTTTCAAAATCTGTCAAAAAGACAGCAAGAACATCTCCCGAAACGATTGCCCATCGCCATTCAAGAGAAGAAATAGATTCATCTACAAAACTCAGCTCGGCCGAGGCTTGGGCAAGGGCCGGCAACCGTCCTCCGATTGGGTGAAGGCCACGACCCTCGCCCCGCTGGCTAGTGGTCAGGGGTGGCTGACCCCCGGCCGACAGTCATCATCGGGAGATGGTGCGCGGGCACGGCGTTGCGCTGCATACTGCAATTGCTTCTTCTTCTTTCTTTCTTTTTTTAGGTTTTTTGTTTAATTTTCATTTTTTAAAAAATTAATCACTTTTTTTCATTTGAATAGTCCACGTGGACGCCATGTGGATGCCACGTGGACTTTTTTTATTTATAAAAATTGCCACATAATATGAAAAAATAATTAAAAAATGCCATGTGTATGGTTTGGCCGGAATTGACACTTAAATGATTATTTTTTTTGTCGAAATTGGCACTTAATTGATCATTTTTTTCTCCGATTTGACAATTAAGTGAGTCGGCCAAAAAAATTGACACTAAAGTGAGCGCCGTACACAAATATTGACATTTTTAGTGTTCTTCTGCCCTCTGCCAAGTATATGAGAATGAAGGCCTCTTGTGACATCTATGTGTTTCTCCGTCATCTCTTGTGGTCTTGTCGAGTTGCCCTTCAAGATTAATTTCACCGAGTTTTGGCTTTCTTCGGTTCGTAGATGAAGCAAGAAGGCACAGAAGTGAGGAAGCCGGTCAATAGAGATCCATCGTCGGTGAATGAAATCCGTAGGCTGGGCGAAGTCAAAAAGAGCAAGAAAAACGTGGATGACTTCTCTCGTTTTGTGGCGGCCGAAAGGATACAAGAAATTCGAAATTAAGAAGAGCTAGTCCAGAGTCAAAACCTGCAACCGGTTCTCAGGGCCCTAACCTCCGAAGGGAATCATGTTTCTGCCGCTCCCGCGGCGTCTTTTAGCGCGACCTCAAGCCGGAGAACCTCCTCTTGGATGAGAATTGTGGCCTAGGTGTCCCGGTTTCAGACTCAAACGCCATCTAGGTCCAGGTCCATAATGACGGCCTCCTCCGCACCTTCAATGGCCCGTCAGTGTACGTCGAACTGGAGATAGTCGCCGACCGGTGTTAGGACAGCGCCAAGGGCGACTGTCTGGTCCAGCAGCATCATCCTCTTAGTCCTTAATCCTCGCTGCCTCCCCTTCAACGATCCAATCTCACGGTACTGTCCCTAAATTGTAATTCAATGTGCAATACTTGTTCAATGTGATTTTTGAATTTAAATTAATGGAATGACAACATTAAATATTTTCATATAGCTTAGTGATGAAATTGAGCATGTACCGAAAGTTCAAATGGCCACATTAAATAATTAAAAATTTTATGGATCACATTGCACATTGAATGTAAATTTATGTATTATTTGTGTCATTATCTTTTATTTATTTATAGAGAATTATTGGCCCTTTTCTCTGTACTCTAGTCGGGTTACGTGGGTGAGATTAGGTTGGGTCCGAATTGAATTGGGTTGGGTATGGATCATTTACATGTTTTGCAAATAAATGGGTCTTTTTTTTTTGGTCAAACAAATGGGTAAATATATGAACAGATACATTTGGGCTTAATACAAAAAAAAAAAATCTAACTTTAGCATTTGTGTCAATTATATTCAAAACATTTTTTGTCTCATAAAAACCCTCAACTTTTCCTTTTGTTCAAATTCTAATGATCTAATATCCGAAAAAAACCTGAGACTCCTAACCACACAATCCCAAGTACACTCTAACCAACTGAGCTACTGATAGATGGGTTATCCAAAACGTTTTTTTTTTATGATCAATGTGTCCGGGCCAGCTTGCGCGCATCTTGACTATTTCTCGAGAGAGACTAGCACAGTAACCCACCGCCATGGCCTCCCACTTAAATCATAGGTGCTTATTTGGGTCATCGAACCTAAAATCAGTGCGCCTAACCACACAATCTCAAGTGCACCTTAACCAACTGAGCTACCCATGGGTGGGTTATCCAAAACGTTTTTTATCTCCTAAAAAATTATAATTTTTTATTTTTATCTCAATTCTACCACCGTCAACCTTTTGCCCATAATCAACTTTAGTTAATCTTAAGTGACCCGAATTTTCTTGTCGAATTTATTAATGATTTTTCAAATTTAGAAATAATAAGTTTCAGAGACAACGAGATTTTAAAAAGTGCGTCAGAATATCTCCATATTTAACAGTTCTTTGGACTGTTGAGTGCCGAAGAGAATACGAAATACCTCGTCATGGGTGATTATATATCTCTCGGCAATATATAGGGAAAGTAAACAACAGAAGAAAAGTTCGAAATGTTTTCATGTCAGTTTTGCTTAGGATTAATTCATGAATGCCATGAAAACGTCAAGTAAAATTAACTAACGATGATTATAGACAGAAGTCTAAAGATGATAAAATTGAGACAAAAGTAAAAGTTGAAGGTTTTTATGAGATAAAAAAATTGAATATAATATGATACATATGCTAAATTTGATGATTTTTTGGTATTAGGTCGGTAAAATTGAGATAAAAATAAAAATTTTGGATAGAATTGAGACAAAAATAAAATTTGAATGGGACAAAAAGGATCTTATATGTAATTGTCATAAATATTAAAATTGGAGTGTTTTTTTTTTTTTGGTATTGAGCCGATACATTTGTTGCTGTCTTCTTTGGTCAACACCCCCCATTTATTGGGTTTGCCCCACCTCTAGTTGCAACTCGCGACTCGCCACTTGCCACTATTTATCACCGTCAATTGATTCATTCGTTGCTTAACATATGAGCGCCCTCTCTCTCTCTCTCTCTCTCCCAGAGAAAAGCGCAGTAACTCTTTCCTGCTTTACACACAGAAATCAATGGGCTTTCCAATTGCTTACATCCAGATTTCCTTACCAAAGCTCTTGTTCCAGAAGATCCCCATCCTGCACCTCCTCGGGAATCTCATTTCCTCTCTCTTCCGCCTCCTGGGCTTCCCCAATTTCCTGGAGATCGACCCTCCTCCTCCTTCCCCAGAGGGCCGACCACCCGTTTGCCCGCCCGTGTCCGCCGTCCTGATCCGGGAGTTCCTGCCCCCGATGAAGTACCGGGGATCGTCGCTGGACCCGCCAGAGAGCTGCACGGTTTGCTTGTGTGAGTTTGCGGTCGGGGAGGAGGTCAGGGAGTTGAAGAACTGCAAGCATGTTTTCCACGGGAGCTGTTTGGACGGTTGGATGAGCAGCGACCAGCGGACGTGTCCCCTGTGCAGGACCCAGCTCGTGCCCAAGGGAATGCAGGAGGAGTGCGATGGACGGTTGTGGGCTGCTGCTGCTGCTGCGAGGCGTTGTTCTTGAGCTTTACAGCGAGTGACAGTTCGGTTTAGGCAATTGGTGGTTGTCCGTGAACTTGTACAGTATCTGTACGTGTACAGGGCAAATTTTTACTTGTATTGATATTCCAATTAGTCCTTTTGGCTCCAATTTTGTGAGATTTGTTTGCGGCGTGAAGATCTTTTCTTCTGTCGTGGCCTTCTGGTAAAAATTAATCGTGGCTTTGGACTTCGAAAAGGAATCGCTTTCCTTCGGGGCTTCCACTTTCCTGTGTCTGTGTTAATGACGTTTCAATGGATTTGATTCTAATAAGATATGATTAACCTTGAAGCTGTGGGCATTGCCATGGTCCGAGGGAACGGTTCTCATCGTGGAATTAGGAACCGTCCATTAAGGATCGATTGGGAATCGCCGATCCGATTCCCCGGTGGATCCATGGAACCGACCCTCAATCCCTACAAATTGCATTCATACATGCCAAAGGATGTAAAGATAGTCTTGACTTCACCACTACATGCAGCTTTTAATCTAGAGATCTTAGGTAGCGAAGGCTATATACTCACGTCCCCTTATGCTTTGCCATTATCAAGGGTCTGACATATCAAACTTCAATACAATGACTACATGTAAAACCGTCTGCGCATGTGTATTCACAGTTTTTAACTCTATGTATAGATATCAATTAAGAAAGTTTTGAATAGATGATGTACAAGTTGAAGAGAAACCTGTAGTCAGCTCCCAAGGTATACATACCTGTCTGGCCCAGGTGGGCGACTCCACACTTAATACCGAGAATCGGACTGATTCTTCCCGACTCTAGTAAATTAAAACTAGGAATCAGACCGGTCTCCATTGGAATCGCTGATTTTCGGCAGGTCCGGTCTGGACCAGACTGTCCGAACGGTTCTCGGTTACTTTGTACCCCCCTAATTGCCATTGCAATGAGTTTTGAGTCTTAAGCAAATGCCGAAATGCTTGACCTTTATGAATAAATGCCAAACACATGAGGAAAAAAGACGTGTCATTTACCCTAACGGTCAAAGCGAGCCTTTTCGTTATTTCGCAAAATTTAGAAATGGATTTTACAATCCATATTTATGAGAATGATAATAGTATAAAACGACAAATATCTTAGCCATTTAAATCAAATTCAAGCTTCCTTCTTGCTGTACAAGCTATTTTGGGAGCACATGCTACAGTCGAAGGTAAAAATTTCTTGGTGGCCTACGGATCCTCTATTACCCCTGTAGACTGAAAATTGGGGTTGAACTCTTTCATTCGTACTCTCCCTTTTTGTTCATAAACAAACATTCCAAAAAGCAGTCGATGTGGATCACATTAGACGCAAGATAATGGTTTGCTGGGTTGTTGAAACTTGAAAACAGGATAATTACACTATGAATGCTATAATTTTATACGGCGCTCACTTGATTGTCATAATTTTTTTTTTCGCTCACATGAGTGCCACTTCAGACAAAAATCGTTTACTTAAGTGCCACTTCCGATGAGTCGTCCTATGTGATTTATTTTATTATTTTATTTATTTTTTAGTGGCAAGTGAATTGTTTTAATTTTTAAATATTTTATGGAATTTTATCTTACATTTTATTTATTTTGATATTTTTCTTATTTTTTGTTGCTTTTTCCGTTCTTACCCCACGTCCAAGTAAGTGATGACAGTTAAGTTGTCAATTTTTAAAAGTTATAGCACTCAAGTGAGTGCAAAAAAATTATAACATTGGTTGTCGTGCTAGTCCCCTGAAGAATAGTAAAGGTGCGCGCAAGCTGGCCCGAACACCTCGATCATAAAAAAAAAAATTATAACACTCAAGTGCACGCCGTATAAAAGTTATAACCCTCGTAGTGTGCTTATCCCTGTTGAAGGCCCTCGACCAATGTGCAGCGTGAAACTACTCGTTCGGATCTTGTCGTGATGGATACGAAAGGACGACAAGGTCATGAGTTTTACTTGGGCAGAAGTACAGTAGAAGTGTTAATATTTGTGTATGGAGATTATTTAGTGCCAATATTTTTTTGAATCACTTCAATGCTTATTCTTTTAAAAAATGGTTAATCGAGTGCCATGTTCAACGTGGCTTGCCGAAAATCATGTGTGCGCACACGTGGCTTGCCGGAGATCCTCATCACCAATAACAAAATGCCAAACAAAAAATCCACCTAATAAGCTAAAAAAAGAAAAAAAAAGAAAAAAGAAAAATAAAACAAAAAAAGAGAGGGTGGAACCCTCTGTTGTAGCAGCGAGGGCTCACAGCCTTTGCCACTCTCATGCTTTTTTTTGATTTTTTTTAGTATATTTTCTAGTTTAATTTTAATTTTACTGAAAAAATTAACTATTTTAATGTTGAAACATCCACGTGGCTTCCACATGTGTTGATTTTTTTTAAAAAAAAATTGACACGTAATATTAAAAAATTAATAAAAATATAGCATGTGTGCTGTTTAACTGGAATTGGTACTGAAAAATCATTTTTTGCAGGAATTAGCTCTCCGATGATCATTTTCTTTATGATGTGGCACTGAAGTGATCTAAAATAATATTGACACTAAATTAATCTTTGTACATAAATATTAACAATTATGTTGTATTTCTGCCGTTTTCTTTTGCTATTGTAATGCGAGCAACCAGCGATCGACACCATGTTGTGATAATTTTGTTTGTGGTTTTCCGGCGTCCACGTTGTGACAATGTAGTTTGTGCTGTCCCTGTCGTCCTCTTTTTCTCTATTGGTACGGAAGGAAGACTTTGGAACTCATTAAGGAGGGCTTTGGATCTCAATAAGGAAGACTTTAAGGAAGACTTTGGTATACTCGTTTGGCTACAAAAATAAGACTTTGACGCTAATACAATAAATGATTAATACCACGAAGAATCTTAAATTGACACACTGCGATAAATTTATCCTAAATTATTTTTATGATCAAGAAAAATTTCAAACTGATATAATTGTGACAAATAAACGAAGCGACTGCAAATTTTCTTCTTGGATATGAAAATTTGCTAATGTGTTCCATCTCCTTTGTCTCTTTTTTGTGTGAATTCATGCGTTAGATAAACGAATTCCTTCCCGTCCAAACTCGGGCCATGATACTATAGAGAGAAACTATAGGTTATGCATGATGTGTCCATGAGCTCGATCCATGTCTACAGTCCTCTAAATAATTAGGATGTCCAATAAGTATTGGAACATGTCTCGAGTTTGAGCATATTGGACGGAAATTAGCTCCAATAAATATAGTTCTTGATCTGGAATTAAAAGGGGGGAAAAAAGGAAACACATGGGGGAAGAAAAGTCCATGTTATTTTCGATCAAGAAACATAGGACATTCGTTGACCGAATTATGCAGGTTTCCCAATTCATGTGGAGTCGGCCAAGAAAGAAAAGCAAAAAAAAAAAAAAAGACAGAAAAGGAAAGTCCAAGATTACTTTATCGACCGCACATATGGATTGCTTAATCCATGATATTCATCACGAAAAGATCTCTTTTGCATGATGATATATTAAGATCGCGGGATACTTGGTGAACATGTTGAAGCCCCGTTTTATCGAGATCAAGTTTTCATGTGTCAAACCCGATTGAATCTTAGGGTAAGATTTGCGTTTAATTCCTTTGCGAGATTGAAAAATTATTTCGTGAGATATTGTGGGGCTATACGCTGTATGAGTTATTGGATACAATTGAGCCTGAAAAACACTAAGAGTATTTGAGTAGCCCGAATGTGGTTTATAATTTCCATTGGATGCTTGTTCTATAGTGGACTTCTTTGTTGCGTTTTCCATGGACGTAGGTCTTTTCGATTGAACTACGTACATCTCGCGTCCAATATATTTTCTTGTTCTGTCTATTTTATTGTTCGATTGCTTGCTTCCGTGCAACAATAAGTTTGTTGACGCGGCAAGTCCAAGTAATCCACAACTCTCTCTCTCTCTCTCTCTCTCTCTCTCTCTCTCTCTCTCTATGCTTTTTCAATTATCTTCTCCTTCATCGTCGACTTCGTCTTTGTTATTACGCATCAAAACTCGTGTGAGTACACTTTTATCTTTGGTAATCTCTCACCTTTGTTCTTTTTTTCATTTTTTCCTCGGTGCATTCATGGAAATCACCGGATTAGGATGCTCAACAGCTTCGATCGGAAGCAGTTCAAAGAGAATCGCAGCCCAAAAAAAAAAAAAAAGAGATGGTGATTTATGGATTTTCACTTGTACTTGCCATGTCAACTGACGTATCGTCATGTGTAGTCCATTTCGGCAACTTCATGGTAGAATTTGACAAGAGCTAATGGAAGATAAATACGCCATACGTGTACCAATTTGAAAATTTTTTGTGACATATAAGTTCGTTCAAGACATATGTTAACTGAAGTATTGTCATGTGTAGTCCATTTCGACAATTTCATGGTAGAATTTGACAAGAGCTAATAGAAGATAAATATGTCATACGTGTACCAATTTGAAAATTTCTTGTGACATATAAGTTAGTTCGAGATATATGTTAGGATACACGTGTGAGTTGTGTTAGAGAAGTCCCACATTGGAGAATTAACGTGGTGTTGAGCAGTTATTATATTCAAGTTTGCTCATAACTCATTAGCTTAAATTTTTAAGTGAAAAATCAAAAACTAATAAAAAAATTCCACCTAATAAGCTAAAATTTGAAAAAAAAAACAGTTACAAAAATTAACTTAAAAAAAAAGTAAAAAAAAAAAAAGAACTTCAAGATTTGGAGCGGCGAGGGCTGTGCAAGCCCTTGCCGCCGCCGCACTACCGTCGACGGCCATGGCCGACAACATATGGGAGCTAGTCGACTGGGGGTCGGCAACCTCCGGCCACTGGCCGGCGGGGCGGGGGTTGCCCCGCCAAGCGCTGGCGAGGGTCACAGGCCCTCGCCCAGGCCTCAGCCCAGGTGTGAAGAATTTTGAGCAGGGCATGCGTGGATAGAGATAAGCAGTTCATTCGCAAACTTCCGTAATTGATCCTGCCATAGTTTTTGAGGATGATGATGATGATGAACGCGGTTGCCCAAAGTGATAAAGTTCGCCTTTTTTCCCACTT
This sequence comes from Rhodomyrtus tomentosa, assembly GCA_028455895.1. Lineage (NCBI taxonomy): Eukaryota > Viridiplantae > Streptophyta > Magnoliopsida > Myrtales > Myrtaceae > Rhodomyrtus > Rhodomyrtus tomentosa. Next base: position 33,469,389 of record JAPCWY010000008.1, on the reverse strand, counting down.
TGATAAAATTCAGTCGGAGGCAGATTTCATTTGATGGAGCGCCACCCCGAGATGATTTTTATCTTCGGTAGTGCCTTGGAATGTCATGCAGTCTTGCGGGATCGATGGGAAGGGAGAAATCCCGCAGCTTTATTGCAGATATGTTTCTTTTTTTCTTCTTCTTTTTGGGAGATGTGCTTCACCTCCTTAGTCCGAAGAGGAGGATGGTAAACCCCTTGCCAAGTACTTGAAGCTCCAGCACATTTCGCTTGACCCCATCAGAAAATTCCAGCTTCGAACGTGGCGGTTTGAGCTGGGTTTAAGCTTCAAGCCAAATGGGTTTTCAAAATCTTTCAAAAAGACAGCAAGAACATCTCCCGAAATGATTGCCCATCGCCATTCAAGAGAAGAAATAGATTCATCTACAAAACTCAGCTCGGCCGAGGCTTGGGCAAGGGTCGGGGAGCCTCGTCTAACTGGGTGAAGTCCACGACCCTCACCCAGATCTGGGGGAGGGCTGTCAGCCCTTCCCAAGGCTCGAAGTGGCGACGTTCGCCCCGCCGGCTAGTGGTCAGGGTTCGCTGACCCCTGGTCGACAATCTCCATCGAGCGATGGTGCGCGGGCACGCCGCTGCACTGCAGGATGCAATTGCAAACTTCTGCAATTGCTTCTTCTTCTTTCTTTTTTTCTTTTTTTTTAGGTTTTTTGTTTAATTTTCATTTTAAAAAAAGTAATCACTTTTTTTAATTTTAATAGTCCACGTGGACGCCATGAGGATGCCACGTGGACTTTTTTTTAAAAAAAAAATTGCCACATAATATGAAAAAATAATTAAAAAATACCATGTGTATGGTTTGGCCGGAATTGACACTTAAATGATTTTTTTTTGGTCAAAAGTGGCACTTAAGTGATCATTTTTTTCTTCGATTTGACAATTAAGTGAGCCGACGAAAAAAATTGACACTAAAGTGAGCGCCGTACACAAATATTGACATTTTCAGTGTTGTTATGCCCTCTGTCAAGTATATGAGAATGAAGCCCTCTTGTGACATCTATGTGTTTCTCCGTCATCTCTTGTGGTCTTGTCGAGTTGCCCTTCAAGATTAATTTCACCGAGTTTTGGCTTTCTTCGGTTCGTAGATGAAGCAAGAAGGCACAGAAGTGAGGAAGCCGGTCAATAGAGATCCATCGTCGGTGAATGAAATCCGTAGGATGGGCGAAGTCAAGAAGAGCAAGAAAAACGTGGATGACTTCTCTCGGTAAATGAAATCCTTTTCTCTGTACTCTGGTCGGGTTACGTGGGTGAGATTAGGTTCGGTCCGAATTGAATTGGATTGGGTATGGATCATTTACATGTTTTGCAAATAAATGAGTCTTTCTTTTTTTTTTTGGTCGAACAAATGGGTAAATATATGAACCGATACATTTGGGCTTAATACAAAAAAATATATATATAATTTTAGTATTTATGTCAATTATATCCAAAATATTTTTTGTCTCATAAAAACCCCCAACTTTTCCTCATTTTTTTTTATAACCCACCGCCTTGGCAGTCACTTAATTCATTGAGGGAATCGAACTTGGAACCAGTGCGCCTAACCACACAATCTCAAGTGCGCCCTAACCAACTGAGTTAACTATGAGTGGGTTATCCAAGCGTTTTTTATCTCCTAAAAAATTATAAATTTTTACTTTTATCTCAATTCTACCACCGTCAACCTTTTGCTCATAATCACTTTTAGTTAATCTTATGTGACCCGAATTTTCTTGTCGAATTTATTAATGATTTTTCAAATTTAGAAATAGTAAGTTTCAGTGACAATGATATTTTAAAAATTGCGTTATGATATCTCCATGTTTAACCGTTTTTTGGACTATTGAGTGCCGAAGAGAATACGAAATTTTAGATAGAATTGAGACAAAAATAAAATTTGAATGGGACAAAAAGTAACTTATATATAATTGTCATAAATATTAAAATTGGAGGGTTTTTTTTTTTTTTTTGGCATTGAGCCGATACGTTTGTTGCTGTCTCCTTTGGTCAACACCTCCCATTTATTGGGTTTGCCCCCACCTCTAGTCGCAACTTGCAACTCGCCACTTGCCAATATATATCACCGTCAATTGATTCATTCGTTGCTCGACATATGAGCGCCCTCTCTCTCTCTCTCTCTCTCTCTCTCTCTCTCACAGAGAAAAGCGCAGTCACTCTTACCTGCTTTACACACAGAATCAATGGGCTTTCCAATTGCTTACATCCAGATTTCCTTACCAAAGCTCTTGTTCCAGAAGATCCCCATCCTGCACCTCCTCGGGAATCTCATTTCCTCTCTCTTCCGCCTCCTGGGCTTCCCCAATTTCCTGGAGATCGACCCTCCTCCTCCTTCCCCAGAGGGCCGACCACCCGTTTGCCCGCCCGTGTCCGCCGTCCTGATCCGGGAGTTCCTGCCCCCGATGAAGTACCGGGGATCGTCGCTGGACCCGCCAGAGAGCTGCACGGTTTGCTTGTGTGAGTTTGCGGTCGGGGAGGAGGTCAGGGAGTTGAAGAACTGCAAGCATGTTTTCCACGGGAGCTGTTTGGACGGTTGGATGAGCAGCGACCAGCGGACGTGTCCCCTGTGCAGGACCGAGCTCGTGCCCAAGGGAATGCAGGAGGAGTGCGATGGACGGTTGTGGGCTGCTGCTGCTGCTGCGAGGCGTTGTTCTTGAGCTTTACAGCGAGTGACAGTTCGGTTTAGGCAATTGGTGGTTGTCCGTGAACTTGTACCGTATCTGTACGTGTACAGGGCAAATTTTTACTTGTATTGATATATATACCAATTAGTCCTTTTGGCTCCAATTTTGTGAGATTTGTTTGCGGCGTGAAGATCTTTTCTTCTGTCGTGGCCTTCTGGTAAAAATTAATCGTGGCTTTGGACTTCGAAAAGGAATCGCTTTCCTTCGGGGCTTCCACTTTCCTGTGTCTGTGTTAATGACGTTTCAATGGATTTGATTCTAATAAGATATGATTAACCTTGAAGCTGTGGGCATTGCCATGGTCCGAGGGAACGGTTCTCATCGTGGAATTAGGAACCGTTCATTAAGGGTCGATTGGGAATCGCCGATCCGATTCCCCGGTGGATCCATGGAACCGACCCTCAATCCCTACAAATTGCATTCATACATGCCAAAGGATGTAAAGATAGTATTGACTTCACCACTACATGCAGCTTTTAATCTAGAGATCTTAGGTAGTGAAGTCTATATACTCACGTCCCCTTATGCTTTGCCATTATCAAGGGTCTGACATATCAAACTTCAATACAACGACTACATGTAAAACCGTCTGCGCGTGTGTATTCACAGTTTTTAACTGTGTATATATATCAATTAAGAAAGTTTTGAATAGATGATGTACAAGTTGAAGAGAAACCTGTAGTCAGCTCCCAAGGTATACATACCTGTATGGCCCACGTGGGCGACTCCACACTTAATATCGAGAATCGGACCGATTCTTCCCGACTCTAGTAAATTAAAACTAGGAATCAGACCGGTCTCTATTGGAATCGCCGATTTTCGGCAAGTCCTGCCTGGACCAAACTGTCCGAACGGTTCTCGGTTACTTTGCACCCCCCTAATTGCCATTGCAATGAGTTTTGAGTCTTAAGCAAATGCCGAAATGCTTGAGCTTGATGAATAAATGCCAAACACATGAGGAACAAAGACGTGTCATTTACCCTAACGGTCAAAGCGAACCTTTTCGTTATTTCGCAAAATTTAGAAATGGATTTAACAATCCATATTTATGAGAATGATAATAGTATTAAAACGACAAATATCTTAGCCATTTAAATCAAATTCAAGCTTCCTTCTTGCCGCACAAGCTATTTTGGGAGCACATGCTACAGTCGAAGGTAAAAATTTCTTGGTGGCCTCCGGATCCTCTATTACCCCTGTAGACTGAAAATTGGGGTTGAACTCTTTCATTCGTAATCTCCCTTTTTGTTCATAAACAAACATTCCAAAAAGCAGTCGATGTCGATCAGCTTAGATGCAAGATAATGGTTTGCTGGGTTGTTGAAACTTGAAAACAGGATAAGTATACTATGAATGCTATATTTTTTTACGGTGCTCACTTGATTATCATCATTTTTTTTTTTGCTCACATGAGTGCCACTTCCAATGAGTCGTCCTATGTGATTTATTTTATTATTTTATTTATTTTTTTAGTGACACGTGGATTGTTTTAATTTTTTAATATTTTATGGAATTTTTTCTTACATTTTATTTATTTTGATATCTTTTCTTATTTTTTGTTGCTTTTTCCGTTCTTATCCCACTTCCACGTAAGTGATGACAGTTAAGTGGTCAATTTTTAAAAGTTATGGCACTCAAGTGAATGCAAAAAAATTATGCCATTAGTTGTCGTTCTAGTCCCCCGAGGAATATTCGAAGTGCGCGCAAGTTGGTCTGGATACATCGATCATAAAAAAAAAATTTATAATACTCAAGTGTACGCCGTATAAAAGTTATGACCCTCGTAATGTACTTATCCCTGTTGAAGGTCCTCGGCCAATGTGCAGTGTGAAACTACTTGTTCGGATCTTGTCGTGATGGATACGAAAGGACGACAAGGTCGTGAGTTTTATTTGAGAAGAAGTACAGCAAAAGTGTTAATATTTGTATATGGAGATTATTTAGTGCCAATATTTTTTTTGGATCACTTCACTGCTAATTTTTTTTAAAAATGGTTAATCGAGTGCCACGTTCAACGTGGCTTGCCGAAAATCATGTGTGCGCACACGTGGCTTGCCGGAGATCTTCATCACCAATAACAAAATGCCAAACAAAAAATCCAACTAATAAGCTAAAAAATAAAAAAAAATAAAAATAAAACAAAAAAAAGAGGGTGGAACCCTCTGTTGTAGCAGCGAGGGCTCACAGCCCTTGCCACTCTCATGCTTTTTTTTATTATTTTTAGGCTATTTTCTAGTTTAATTTCAATTTTATTGAAAAAATTAACTATTTTAATGTTGAAACATCCACATGGCATCCACATGTATTGATTTTTTTATATAAACAAAATTGACACGTAATATTAAAAAATTAATTAAAAAAATAACATGTGTAATGTTTGGCTGGAATTGGTACTGAAATAATCATTTTTTTGCAGGAATTAGCACTTCGGTGATCATTTTCTTTTCGATGTGGCACTGAAGTGATCTAAAATAATATTGGCAGTAAAGTGATCTCTGTACATAAATATTAACAATTCTGTTGTATTTCTGCCGTTTTCTTTTACTATTGTCATAAGTAAACTATGAATGTTATAATTTTATACGGCGCTTACTTGATTGTCATAATTTTTTTTTTCGCTCACATGAGTGACACTTCAAACAAAAATCGTTCACTTAAGTGCCACTTCCGATGAGTCGTCCTATGTGATTTATTTTATTATTTTATTTATTTTTTAGTGACACGTGGATTGTTTTAATTTTTTAATATTTTATGGAATTTTTTCTTACATTTTATTTATTTTGATATTTTTTCTTATTTTTTGTTGCTTTTTCTGTTCTTATCCCACGTCCACGTAAGTGATCACAGTTAAGTGGTCAATTTTTAAAAGTTATGGCATTCAAGTGAGTGCAAAAAAATTATAACATTGGTTATCGTGCTAGTCCCCCCAAAAAATATTCGAAGTGCGCGTAAGCTGGTTCGGACACATCAATCATAAAAAAAAATTATAATACTCAAGTGTACGCCGTATAAAAGTTATGACCCTCGTAATGTACTTATCCCTATTGAAGGCCCTCGGCCAATGTGAAGTGTGAAACTACTCGTTCGGATCTTGTCGTGATGGATACGAAAGGACGACAAGGTCGTGAGTTTTATTTGGGCAGAAGTACAACATAAGTGTTAATATTTGTGTATAGTGATTACTTTAGTGTCAATATTTTTTTGGATCGCTTTAATGTTAATTTTTTTAAAAAAATGGTTATTTGAGTTCCATGTACAACGTGGCTTGCCGAAAATCATGCGTGCGCACACGTGGCATGCTGGATATCCTCATCATCAATAACAGAATGCCAAAAAAAAAAAATCTACCTAATAAGCTAAAAAATAAAAAAATTAAAATAAAACAAAAAAAAGAGGGTGGAACCCTTTGTTGTAGCAGCGAGGGCTCACAGCCCTTGCCACTGTCATGATTTTTGTTTTTGATTTTTGATTTTTTTTATTTTTAGGCTATTTTCTAGTTTAACTTTAATTTTGCTGAAAAATTAATTATTTTAATGTTAAACGTCCACGTGACATCCACATGTGTTGATTTTTTTTAAAAAAAATTGACACTTAATATTAAAAAAATAATAAAAAAATAACATGTGTACTATTTGGCTAGAATTGGTACTGAAATAATCATTTTTGGCAAGAATTAGTATTTCGGTGATCATTTTCTTTTCGATGTGGTACTGAACTGATCTAAAATAATATTGACACTAAAGCGATATCTATACATAAATATTAATAATTATGTTGTATTTCTGCCGTCTTATTTTACTATTGTAATGTGAGCAACCAGTGATCGAGACCATGTTGTGATAATTTTGTTAGTGGTGTTCCGGCGTCTTCTCTTTTTCTCTATTGTACGGAAGGAAGACTTTGGAACTCGTAAAGGAGGACTTTGGAACTCAATAAGGAAGACTTTGGTATAACCATTTGGCTACAGAAAGAAGACTTTGACGATAATGCAATAAATGGTTAATATAACGAAAAATCTCAAATTGACACATTGTGATAAATTTATCTTAAATTATTTTTAAGGTCATGAAATATTCAAAATTGATACACTTACGATAAATAAACGAAACGGTTGCAAATTTTCTTCTTGGATATAGATAAAAAAAAATACCACGTGTACTGTTTGGCCGGAATTGACAATGAAATAATCATTTTTGGCAGGAATTGACACTTTGGTGATCATTTTCTTTCCGATGTGACACTGAAGTGATCTAAAATAATTTTGGCATTTAAATGATCTATGTACATAAATATCGACACTTCTACTGTATTTTTGACTTTTTCTTTGACTTTTGTATGGTGAGCAACCAGCGACCGACGCCAAGTTGTGATAATTTTGTTAGTGGTGTTCCGGCGTCCACGTCGTGACAATGTAGTTTTGCTGTCCCTGTCCTCCTCTTTTTCTCTATTGGTGCGGAAGGAAGACCTTGGAACTCATTAAGGAGGACTTTAAGGAAGACTTTGGTATACTCGTTTGGCTACAAAAATAAGAATTTGACGCTAATACAATACATGGTTAATATGATAAAAAATCTTAAATTGATACCCTGTGATAAATTTACCTTAAATTATTTTTATGATCAAGAAAAATTTTAAACTAATATAATTGCGATAAATAAACGAAGCGACTGCAAATTTTCTTCTTGAATACGAAAATTTGCCAATGTGTTCCATCTCCTTTTGTCTCTTTTTTGTGTGAATTCATGTGTTAGATAAACGAATTACTTCCTGTCCAAACTCGGGTCATGATACTATGGAGAGAAACTATAGGTTATGCATGATGAGTCCATGAGCTCGATCCATGTCTACAGTCCTCTAAATAATTAGGATGTGCAATAAGTATTAGAACATGTCTCGAGTTTGAGCATATTGGATGGAAATTGGCTCCAATAAATATAGTTCTTGATCTGGAATTAAAAGGGGGGAAAAAAGGAAACACATGGGGGAAGAAAAGTCCATGTTTTTTTCGATCAAGAAACATAGGACATTGGTTGACCGAATTATACAGGTTTCCCAATTCATGTGGAGTCGGCCAAGAAAGAAAAGCAAAAAAAAAAAAAAGAGAGAAAAGGAAAGTCCAAGATTACTTTATCGACCGCACATATGGATTGCTTAATCCATGATATTCATCACGAAAAGATCTCTTTTGCATGATGATATATTATGATCGCGGGATGCTTGGTGAACATGTTGAAGCCCCGTTTTATCGGGATCAAGCTTTCATGTGTCAAAACCGATTGAATCTTAGGGTAAGATTTGCGTTTAATTCCTTTACGAGATTGAAAAATTATTTCGTGAGATATTGTGGGGCTAAACGTTGTAGGAGTTATTGGATATAATTGAGACTGAAAAACACTAAGAGTATTTGAGTAGCCCGAATGTGGTTTATAATTTCCATTGGATGCTTGTTCTATAGTAGACTTCTTTGTTGCGTTTTCCATGGACATAGGTATTTTCGATCGAACTACATACATCTCGCGTCCGATATATTTTCTTGTTCTGTCTATTTTGTTGTTCGATTGCTTGCTTCCGTGCAACAATAAGTTTGTTGACGCGACAAGTCCAAGTAATCCACAACTCTCTCTCTCTCTCTCTCTCTCTCTCTCTATGCTTTTTCAATTATCTTCTCCTTCATCGTCGACTTCGTCTCTGTTGTTACGCATCAAAACTCGTTTGAGTACACTTTTATCTTTGGTAATCTCTCACCTTTGTTCTTTTTTTCATTTTTTTCCTCGGTGCATTCATGGAAATCACCAGATTAGGATGCTCAACGGCTTCGATCGGAAGCAGTTCAACGAGAATCGCAGCCCAAAAAAAACAGAGATGGTGATTTATGGATTTTCACTTGTACTTGCCATGTCAACTGATGTATCGTCATGTGTGGTCCATTTCGGCAACTTCATGGTAGAATTTGACAAGAGCTAATGGAAGATAAATATGCCATACGTGTGCCAATTTGAAATTTTTTTGTGACATATAAGTTCGTTCAAGACATATGTTAACTGAAGTATTGTCATGTGTAGTCCATTTTGACAATTTCATGGTAGAATTTGACAAGAGCTAATAGAAGATAAATATGTCATATGTGTACCAATTTGAAAACTTTTTGTGACATATAAGTTAGTTCGAGATATATGTTAGGATGCACGTGTGAGTGGTGTAAGAGAAGTACTACATTAAAGAATTAATGTGGTGTTGATTATTTATTATATTCAAGTTGTCTCATAATTCATTAGCTTAAACTTTTGGGTGAAAAATAAAAAACTAATAAAAAAATTCCACCTAATAAGCTAAAATTTGAAAAAAAAAACATTTACAAAAATTAACTAAATAAAAAAAGTTAAAAAAAAGAACTTCAAGATTTGGAGTGGCGAGGACTGTGCAAGCCCTTGCCGCCGCCGCACCACCGTCGACGGCCATGGCCGGCAACATATGGGAGCTAGTCGACTGGGGTCGGCAACCTCCGACCACTGGCCGGCGGGGCGGGGGTTTCCCCGCCGAGCCCTGGCAAGGGTCACAGGCCCTCGCCCAGGCCTCAGCCCAGGTGTGAAGAATGCGTGCGTCGATAGAGATAAGCAGTTCATTCGCAAACTTCCGTAATTGATCCTGCCATAGTTTTTGAGGATGATGATGATGATGATGATGACCGCGGTTGCCCAAAGTGATAAAGTTCGCCTTTTTTCCCACTTTGATAAAATTCAGTCGGACGCAGATTTCATTTGATGGAGCGCCACCCCGAGATGATTTTTATCTTCGGTAGTGCCTTGGAATGTCATGCAGTCTTACGGGATCGATGGGAAGAGAGAAATCCCGCAGCTTTATTGCAGATCTGTTTCTTTTTTTCTTCTTTTTTTTGGGAGATGTGCTTCACCTCCTTAGTCCGAAGAGGAGGATGGTAAACCCCTTGCCTATTACGCAACAAGGCTTAGAATCCTGTGCAGACTCTAGCAGATTTCGCTTGACCCCATCAGGAAATTCCAGCTTCGAACGTGGCAGTTTGAGCTGGGTTTAAGCTTCAAGCCAAATGGGTCTTCAAAATCTGTCAAAAAGACAGCAAGAGCATCTCCCGAAATGATTGCCCATCGCCATTCAAGAGAAGAAATAGATTTATCTACAAAACTCAGCTTGGCTGAGGCTTGGGCAAGGGTCGGCGAGTCTCGTCCGACTGGGTGAAGGCCACGACCCTCGCCAGGGCTCGGAGTGGCGACCCTCACTTCGCCGGCTAGTGGTCAGGGGTCGCTAACCCCCGGTCGACAGTCTCCATCAAGATTAATTTCACCGAGTTTTGGCTTTCTTCGGTTCGTAGATGAAGCAAGAAGGCACAGAAGTGAGGAAGCCGGTCAATAGAGATCCATCGTCGGTGAATGAAATCCGTAGGCTGGGCGAAGTCAAAAAGAGCAAGAAAAACGTGGATGACTTCTCTCGTTTTGAAAGGATACAAGAAATTCGAAATTAAGAAGAGCTAGTCCAGAGTCAAAACCTGCAACCGGTTCTCAGGGCCCTAACCTCCGAAGGGAATCATGTTTCTGCCGCTCCCGCGGCGTCTTTTAGCGCGACCTCAAGCCGGAGAACCTCCTCTTGGATGAGAATTGTGGCCTAGGTGTCCCGGTTTCAGACTCAAACGCCATCTAGGTCCAGGTCCATAATGACGGCCTCCTCCGCACCTTCAATGGCACGTCAGTGTACGTCGAACTGGAGATAGTCGCCGACCGGTGTTAGGACAGCGCCAAGGGCGACTGTCTGGTTCAGCAGCATCATCCTCTTTGTCCTTAATCCTCGCTGCCTCCCCTTCAACGATCCAATCTCACGGTACTGTCCCTGAATTGTAATTCAATGTGCAATACTTGTTCAATGTGATTTTTGAATTTAAATTAATGAAATAACAACATTAAATATTTTCATATAGCTTAGTAATGAAATTGAGCATGTACCGAAAGTTCAAAGGCCACATTAAATAATTAAAAATTTTATGGATCACATTGCACATTGAGTGTAAATTTATGTATTATTTGTGTCATTATCTTTTATTTATTTATAGAGAATTATCGGCCCTTTTCTCTATACTCTAGTCGGGTTACGTGGGTGAGATTAGGTTGGGTCCAAATTGAATTGGGTTGGGTATGGATCATTTACATGTTTTGCAAATAAATGGGTCTTTTTTTTTGGTCGAACAAATGGGTAAATATATGAACCGATACATTTGGGCTTAATACAAAAAAAAAATCTAACTTTAGCATTTGTGTCAATTATATCCAAAACATTTTTTGTCTCATAAAAACCCTCAACTTTTCCTTTTGTTCAAATTCTAATGATCTAATATCCGAAAAACCACACAATCCCAAGTACACTCTAACCAACTGAGCTACTGATGGATGGGTTATCCAAAACGTGCGCCTAACCACACAATCTCAAGTGCGCCTTAACCAATTGAGCTACCCATAGGTGGGTGATCCAAAACGTTTTTTTATCTCCTAAAAAATTATAATTTTTTATTTTTATCTCAATTCTACCACTGTCAACCTTTTGCTCATAATCAACTTTAGTTAATCTTAAGTGACCCGAATTTTCTTGTCAAATTTATTAATGATTTTTCAAATTTAGAAATAGTAAGTTTCAGAGACAACGAAATTTTAAAAAGTGCGTCAGAATATCTCCATATTTAACAGTTCTTTGGACTGTTGAGTGCCGAAGAGAATACGAAATACCCCATCATGGGTGATTATATATCTATCGGTAATATACAGGGAAAGTAAACAACAGAAGGAAAGTTCGAAATGTTTTCATGTCAGTTTTGCTTAGGATTAATTCTTGAATGCCATGAAAATGTTAAGTAAAATTAACTAACGATGATTATAGATAGAATTCTAAAGATGATAAAATTGAGACAAAATTAAAAGTTGAAGGTTTTTATGAGATAAAAAAATTGAATATAATATGAGACATATGCTAAATTTGATGATTTTTTGGTATTAGGTCGGTAAAATTGAGATAAAAATAAAAATTTTGGATAGAATTGAGACAAAAATAAAATTTGAATGGGTCAAAAAGGACCTTATACGTAATTGTCATAAATATTAAAATTGGAGTGTTTTTTCTTTTTTTTTGGTATTGAGCCGATACATTTGTTGCTGTCTTCTTTGGTCAACACCCCCCATTTATTGGGTTTGCCCCACCTCTAGTGGCAACTTGCGACTCGCCACTTGCCACTATTTATCACCGTCAATTGATTCATTCATTGCTTAACATATGAGCGGCCTCTCTCTCTCTCTCTCTCTTTCCTGCTTTAGACACAGAAATCAATGGGCTTTCCAATTGCTTACATCCAGATTTCCTTACCAAAGCTCTTGTTCCAGAAGATCCCCATCCTGCACCTCCTCGGGAATCTCATTTCCTCTCTCTTCCGCCTCCTGGGCTTCCCCAATTTCCTGGAGATCGACCCTCCTCCTCCTTCCCCAGAGGGCCGACCACCCGTTTGCCCGCCCGTGTCCGCCGTCCTGATCCGGGAGTTCCTGCCCCCGATGAAGTACCGGGGATCGTCGCTGGACCCGCCAGAGAGCTGCACGGTTTGCTTGTGTGAGTTTGCGGTCGGGGAGGAGGTCAGGGAGTTGAAGAACTGCAAGCATGTTTTCCACGGGAGCTGTTTGGACGGTTGGATGAGCAGCGACCAGCGGACGTGTCCCCTGTGCAGGACCCAGCTCGTGCCCAAGGGAATGCAGGAGGAGTGCGATGGACGGTTGTGGGCTGCTGCTGCTGCTGCGAGGCGTTGTTCTTGAGCTTTACAGCGAGTGACAGTTCGGTTTAGGCAATTGGTGGTTGTCCGTGAACTTGTACAGTATCTGTACGTGTACAGGGCAAATTTTTACTTGTATTGATATTCCAATTAGTCCTTTTGGCTCCAATTTTGTGAGATTTGTTTGCGGCGTGAAGATCTTTTCTTCTGTCATGGCCTTCTGGTAAAAATTAATCGTGGCTTTGGACTTCGAAAAGGAATCGCTTTCCTTCGGGGCTTCCACTTTCCTGTGTCTGTGTTAATGACGTTTCAATGGATTTGATTCTAATAAGATATGATTAACCTTGAAGCTGTGGGCATTGCCATGGTCCGAGGGAACGGTTCTCATCGTGGAATTAGGAACCGTCCATTAAGGATCGATTGGGAATCACCGATCCGATTCCCCGGTGGATCCATGGAACCGGCCCTCAATCCCTACAAATTGCATTCATACATGCGAAAGGATGTAAAGATAGTCTTGACTTCACCACTACATGCAGCTTTTAATCTAGAGATCTTAGGTAGTGAAGGCTATATACTCACGTCCCCTTATGCTTGGCCATTATCAAGGGTCTGACATATCAAACTTCAATACAATCACTACATGTAAAACCGTCTGAGCATGTGTATTCATAGTTTTTAACTGTGTGTATAGATATCAATTAAGAAAGTTTTGAATAGATGATGTACAAGTTGAAGAGAAACCTGTAGTCAGCTCCCAAGGTATACATACCTGTCTAGCCCAGGTGGGCGACTCCACACTTAATACCGAGAATCGGACTGATTCTTCCCGACTCTAGTAAATTAAAACTAGGAATCAAACCGGTCTCCATTGGAATCGCTGATTTTCGGCAGGTCCCGTCTGGACCAGACTGTCCGAACGGTTCTCGGTTACTTTGCACCCCCCTAATTGCCATTGCAATGAGTTTTGAGTCTTAAGCAAATGCCGAAATGCTTGAGCTTGATGAATAAATGCCAAACACATGAGGAACAAAGACGTGTCATTTACCCTAACGGTCAAAGCGAACCTTTTCGTTATTTCGCAAAATTTAGAAATGGATTTAACAATCCATATTTATGAGAATGATAATAGTATTAAAACGACAAATATCTTAGCCATTTAAATCAAATTCAAGCTTCCTTCTTGCCGTACAAGCTATTTTGGGAGCACATGCTACAGTCGAAGGTAAAAATTTCTTGGTGGCCTACGGATCCTCTATTACCCCTGTAGACTGAAAATTGGGGTTGAACTCTTTCATTCGTACTCTCCCTTTTTGTTCATAAACAAACATTCCAAAAAGCAGTCGATGTGGATCACATTAGACGCAAGATAATGGTTTGATGGGTTGTTGAAACTTGAAAACAGGATAATTACACTATGAATGCTATAATTTTATACGGCGCTCACTTAATTGTCATAATTTTTTTTTTCGCTCACATGAGTGCCACTTCAGACAAAAATCGTTTACTTAAGTGCCACTTCCGATGAGTCGTCCTATGTGATTTATTTTATTATTTTATTTATTTTTTAGTGGCAAGTGAATTGTTTTAATTTTTAAATATTTTATGGAATTTTATCTTACATTTTATTTATTTTGATATTTTTCTTATTTTTTGTTGCTTTTTCCGTTCTTACCCCACGTCCAAGTAAGTGATGACAGTTAAGTGGTCAATTTTTAAAAGTTATAGCACTCAAGTGAGTGCAAAAAAATTATAACATTGGTTGTCGTGCTAGTCCCCTGAAGAATAGTAGAGGTGCGCGCAAGCTGGCCAGAACACCTCGATCATAAAAAAAAAAAAAATTATAACACTCAAGTGCACGCCGTATAAAAGTTATAACCCTCGTAGTGTGCTTGTCCCTGTTGAAGGCCCTCGACCAATGTGCAGCGTGAAACTACTCGTTCGGATCTTGTCGTGATGGATACGAAAGGACGACAAGGTCATGAGTTTTACTTGGGCAGAAGTACAGCAGAAGTGTTAATATTTGTGTATGGAGATTATTTAGTGCCAATATTTTTTTGAATCACTTCAATGCTTATTCTTTTAAAAAATGGTTAATCGAGTGCCATGTTCAACGTGGCTTGCCGAAAATCATGTGTGCGCACACGTGGCTTGCCGGAGATCCTCATCACCAATAACAAAATGCCAAACAAAAAATCCACCTAATAAGCTAAAAAAAGAAAAAAAAAAGAAAAAAGAAAAATAAAACAAAAAAAGAGAGGGTGGAACCCTCTGTTGTAGCAGCGAGGGCTCACAGCCTTTGCCACTCTCATGCTTTTTTTTTTTATTTTTTTTAGTATATTTTCTAGTTTAATTTTAATTTTACTGAAAAAATTAACTATTTTAATGTTGAAACATCCACGTGGCTTCCACATGTGTTGATTTTTTTTAAAAAAAATTGACACGTAATATTAAAAAATTAATAAAAAAATAGCATGTGTGCTGTTTAACTGGAATTGGTACTGAAAAATCATTTTTTGCAGGAATTAGCTCTCCGATGATCATTTTCTTTATGATGTGGCACTGAAGTGATCTAAAATAATATTGACACTAAATTAATCTTTGTACATAAATATTAACAATTATGTTGTATTTCTGCCGTTTTCTTTTGCTATTGTAATGCGAGCAACCAGCGATCGACACCATGTTGTGATAATTTTGTTTGTGGTCTTCCGGCGTCCACGTTGTGACAATGTAGTTTGTGCTGTCCCTGTCGTCCTCTTTTTCTCTATTGGTACGGAAGGAAGACTTTGGAACTCATTAAGGAGGGCTTTGGATCTCAATAAGGAAGACTTTAAGGAAGACTTTGGTATACTCGTTTGGCTACAAAAATAAGACTTTGACGCTAATACAATAAATGATTAATACCACGAAGAATCTTAAATTGACACACTGCTATAAATTTATCCTAAATTATTTTTATGATCAAGAAAAATTTCAAACTGATATAATTGTGACAAATAAACGAAGCGACTGCAAATTTTCTTCTTGGATATGAAAATTTGCTAATGTGTTCCATCTCCTTTGTCTCTTTTTTGTGTGAATTCATGCGTTAGATAAACGAATTCCTTCCCGTCCAAACTCGGGTCATGATACTATAGAGAGAAACTATAGGTTATGCATGATGTGTCCATGAGCTCGATCCATGTCTACAGTCCTCTAAATAATTAGGATGTCCAATAAGTATTGGAACATGTCTCGAGTTTGAGCATATTGGACGGAAATTGGCTCCAATAAATATAGTTCTTGATCTGGAATTAAAAGGGGGGAAAAAAGGAAACACATGGGGGAAGAAAAGTCCATGTTATTTTCGATCAAGAAACATAGGACATTCGTTGACCGAATTATGCAGGTTTCCCAATTCATGTGGAGTCGGCCAAGAAAGAAAAGCAAAAAAAAAAAAAAGACAGAAAAGGAAAGTCCAAGATTACTTTATCGACCGCACATATGGATTGCTTAATCCATGATATTCATCACGAAAAGATCTCTTTTGCATGATGATATATTAAGATCGCGGGATACTTGGTGAACATGTTGAAGCCCCGTTTTATCGAGATCAAGTTTTCATGTGTCAAACCCGATTGAATCTTAGGGTAAGATTTGCGTTTAATTCCTTTGCGAGATTGAAAAATTATTTCGTGAGATATTGTGGGGCTATACGTTGTATGAGTTATTGGATACAATTGAGCCTGAAAAACACTAAGAGTATTTGAGTAGCCCGAATGTGGTTTATAATTTCCATTGGATGCTTGTTCTATAGTGGACTTCTTTGTTGCGTTTTCCATGGACGTAGGTCTTTTCGATTGAACTACGTACATCTCGCGTCCAATATATTTTCTTGTTCTGTCTATTTTATTGTTCGATTGCTTGCTTCCGTGCAACAATAAGTTTGTTGACGCGGCAAGTCCAAGTAATCCACAACTCTCTCTCTCTCTCTCTCTCTCTCTCTATGCTTTTTCAATTATCTTCTCCTTCATCGTCGACTTCGTCTTTGTTATTACGCATCAAAACTCGTTTGAGTACACTTTTATCTTTGGTAATCTCTCACCTTTGTTCTTTTTTTTCATTTTTTCCTCGGTGCATTCATGGAAATCACCGGATTAGGATGCTCAACGGCTTCGATCGGAAGCAGTTCAAAGAGAATCGCAGCCCAAAAAAAAAAAAAGAGATGGTGATTTATGGATTTTCACTTGTACTTGCCATGTCAACTGACGTATCGTCATGTGTAGTCCATTTCGGCAACTTCATGGTAGAATTTGACAAGAGCTAATGGAAGATAAATACGCCATACGTGTACCAATTTGAAAATTTTTTGTGACATATAAGTTCGTTCAAGACATATGTTAACTGAAGTATTGTCATGTGTAGTCCATTTCGACAATTTCATGGTAGAATTTGACAAGAGCTAATAGAAGATAAATATGTCATACGTATACCAATTTGAAAATTTCTTGTGACATATAAGTTAGTTCGAGATATATGTTAGGATGCACGTGTGAGTTGTGTTAGAGAAGTCCCACATTGGAGAATTAACGTGGTGTTGAGCAGTTATTATATTCAAGTTTGCTCATAACTCATTAGCTTAAACTTTTAAGTGAAAAATCAAAAACTAATAAAAAATTCCACCTAATAAGCTAAAATTTGAAAAAAAAAAACAGTTACAAAAATTAACTAAATACAAAAAAGTAAAAAAAAAAAGAACTTCAAGATTTGGAGCGGCGAGGGCTGTGCAAGCCCTTGCCGCCGCCGCACCACCGTCGACGGCCATGGCCGACAACATATGGGAGCTAGTCGACTGGGGGTCGGCAACCTCCGACCACTGGCCGGCGGGGCGGGGGTTGCCCCGCCAAGCGCTGGCGAGGGTCACAGGCCCTCGCCCAGGCCTCAGCCCAGGTGTGAAGAATTTTGAGCAGGGCATGCGTGGATAGAGATAAGCGGTTCATTCGCAAACTTCCGTAATTGATCCTGCCATAGTTTTTGAGGATGATGATGATGATGAACGCGGTTGCCCAAAGTGATAAAGTTCGCCTTTTTTCCCACTTTGATAAAATTCAGTCGGACGCAGATTTCATTTGATGGAGCGCCACCCCGAGATGATTTTTATCTTCGGTAGTGCCTTGGAATGTCATGCAGTCTTGCGGGATCGATGGGAAGGGAGAAATCCCGCAGCTTTATTGCAGATATGTTCCTTTTTTTCTTCTTCTTTTTGGGAGATGTGCTTCACCTCCTTAGTCCGAAGAGGAGGATGGTAAACCCCTTGCCAAGTACTTGAAGCTCCAGCACATTTCGCTTGACCCCATCAGAAAATTCCAGCTTCGAACGTGGCGGTTTGAGCTGGGTTTAAGCTTCAAGCCAAATGGGTTTTCAAAATCTTTCAAAAAGACAGCAAGAACATCTCCCGAAATGATTGCCCATCGCCATTCAAGAGAAGAAATAGATTCATCTACAAAACTCAGCTCGGCCGAGGCTTGGGCAAGGGTCGGCGAGCCTCGTCTAACTGGGTGAAGTCCACGACCCTCACCCAGATCTGGGCGAGGGCTGTCAGCCCTTCCCAGGGCTCGAAGTGGCGACGCTCGCCCCGCCGGCTAGTGGTCAGGGTTCGCTGACCCCTGGTCGACAATCTCCATCGAGCGATGGTGCGCGGGCACGCCGCTGCACTGCAGGATGCAATTGCAAACTTCTGCAATTGCTTCTTCTTCTTTCTTTTTTTCTTTTTTTTTTAGGTTTTTTGTTTAATTTTCATTTTTAAAAAAATTAATCACTTTTTTTAATTTTAATAGTCCACGTGGACGCCATGAGGATGCCATGTGGACTTTTTTTAAAAAAAAATTGCCACATAATATGAAAAAATAATTAAAAAATACCATTTGTATGGTTTGGCCGGAATTGACACTTAAATGATTTTTTTTTGGCCAAAAGTGGCACTTAAGTGATCATTTTTTTCTCCGATTTGACAATTAAGTGAGCCGGCGAAAAAAATTGACACTAAAGTGAGCGCCGTACACAAATATGGACATTTTCAGTGTTGTTATGCCCTCTGTCAAGTATATGAGAATGAAGCCCTCTTGTGACATCTATGTGTTTCTCCGTCATCTCTTGTGGTCTTGTCGAGTTGCCCTTCAAGATTAATTTCACCGAGTTTTGGCTTTCTTCGGTTCGTAGATGAAGCAAGGAGGCACAGAAGTGAGGAAGCCGGTCAATAGAGATCCATCGTCGGTAAATGAAATCCGTAGGATGGGCGAAGTCAAGAAGAGCAAGAAAAACGTGGATGACTTCTCTCGGAAAATGAAATCCTTTTCTCTGTACTCTGGTCGGGTTACGTGGGTGAGATTAGGTTGGGTCCGAATTGAATTGGGTTGGGTATGAATCATTTACATGTTTTGCAAATAAATGGGTCTTTCTTTTTTTTGGGTCGAACAAATGGGTAAATATATGAACCGATACATTTGGGCTTAATACAAAAAATATATATATAATTTTAGTATTTTTGTCAATTATATCCAAAATATTTTTTGTCTCATAAAAACTCCCAACTTTTCCTCGTTTTTTTTTTATAACCCACCGCCTTGGCAGTCACTTAATTCATTGGGGGAATCGAACTTGGAACCAGTGCGCCTAACCACACAATCTCAAGTGCGCCCTAACCAACTGAGTTAACTATGAGTGGGTTATCCAAGCGTTTTTTATCTCCTAAAAAATTATAAATTTTTACTTTTATCTCAATTCTACCACCGTCAACCTTTTGCTCATAATCACTTTTAGTTAATCTTATGTGACCCGAATTTTCTTATCGAATTTATTAATGATTTTTCAAATTTAGAAATAGTAAGTTTCAGTGACAATGATATTTTAAAAAGTGCGTCAGGATATCTCCATGTTTAACCGTTTTTTGGATTATTGAGTGCCGAAGAGAATACGAAATTTTAGATAGAATTGAGACAAAAATAAAATTTGAATGGGACAAAAAGGACCTTATATATAATTGTCATGAATATTAAAATTGGAGGGTTTTTTTTTTTTTTGGCATTGAGCCGATACGTTTGTTGCTGTCTTCTTTGGTCAACACCTCCCATTTATTGGGTTTGCCCCCACCTCTAGTCGCAACTTGCAACTCGCCACTTGCCAATATATATCACCGTCAATTGATTCATTCGTTGCTTAACATATGAGCGCCCTCTCTCTCTCTCTCTCTATCTCTCTCACAGAGAAAAGCGCAGTCACTCTTACCTGCTTTACACACAGAATCAATGGGCTTTCCAATTGCTTACATCCAGATTTCCTTACCAAAGCTCTTGTTCCAGAAGATCCCCATCCTGCACCTCCTCGGGAATCTCATTTCCTCTCTCTTCCGCCTCCTGGGCTTCCCCAATTTCCTGGAGATCGACCCTCCTCCTCCTTCCCCAGAGGGCCGACCACCCGTTTGCCCGCCCGTGTCCGCCGTCCTGATCCGGGAGTTCCTGCCCCCGATGAAGTACCGGGGATCGTCGCTGGACCCGCCAGAGAGCTGCACGTTTTGCTTGTGTGAGTTTGCGGTCGGGGAGGAGGTCAGGGAGTTGAAGAACTGCAAGCATGTTTTCCACGGGAGCTGTTTGGACGGTTGGATGAGCAGCGACCAGCGGACGTGTCCCCTGTGCAGGACCCAGCTCGTGCCCAAGGGAATGCAGGAGGAGTGCGATGGACGGTTGTGGGCTGCTGCTGCTGCTGCGAGGCGTTGTTCTTGAGCTTTACAGCGAGTGACAGTTCGGTTTAGGCAATTGGTGGTTGTCCGTGAACTTGTACCGTATCTGTACGTGTACAGGGCAAATTTTTACTTGTATTGATATACCAATTAGTCCTTTTGGCTCCAATTTTGTGAGATTTGTTTGCGGCGTGAAGATCTTTTCTTCTGTCGTGGCCTTCTGGTAAAAATTAATCGTGGCTTTGGACTTCGAAAAGGAATCGCTTTCCTTCGGGGCTTCCACTTTCCTGTGTCTGTGTTAATGACGTTTCAATGGATTTGATTCTAATAAGATATGATTAACCTTGAAGCTGTGGGCATTGCCATGGTCCGAGGGAACGGTTCTCATCGTGGAATTAGGAACCGTCCATTAAGGATCGATTGGGAATCGCCGATCCGATTCCCCGGTGGATCCATGGAACCGGCCCTCAATCCCTACAAATTGCATTCATACATGCGAAAGGATGTAAAGATAGTCTTGACTTCACCACTACATGCAGCTTTTAATCTAGAGATCTTACGTAGTGAAGGCTATATACTCACGTCCCCTTATGCTTTGCCATTATCAAGGGTCTGACATATCAAACTTCAATACAATGACTACATGTAAAACCGTCTGAGCATGTGTATTCATAGTTTTTAACTGTGTGTATAGATATCAATTAAGAAAGTTTTGAATAGATGATGTACAAGTTGAAGAGAAACCTGTAGTCAGCTCCCAAGGTATACATACCTGTCTAGCCCAGGTGGGCAACTCCACACTTAATACCGAGAATCGGACTGATTCTTCCCGACTCTAGTAAATTAAAACTAGGAATCAGACCGGTCTCCATTGGAATCGCTGATTTTCGGCAGGTCCCGTCTGGACCAGACTGTCCGAACGGTTCTCGGTTACTTTGCACCCCCCTAATTGCCATTGCAATGAGTTTTGAGTCTTAAGCAAATGCCGAAATGCTTGAGCTTGATGAATAAATGCCAAACACATGAGGAACAAAGACGTGTCATTTACCCTAACGGTCAAAGCGAACCTTTTCGTTATTTCGCAAAATTTAGAAATGGATTTAACAATCCATATTTATGAGAATGATAATAGTATTAAAACGACAAATATCTTAGCCATTTAAATCAAATTCAAGCTTCCTTCTTGCCGTACAAGCTATTTTGGGAGCACATGCTACAGTCGAAGGTAAAAATTTCTTGGTGGCCTACGGATCCTCTATTACCCCTGTAGACTGAAAATTGGGGTTGAACTCTTTCATTCGTAATCTCCCTTTTTGTTCATAAACAAACATTCCAAAAAGCAGTCGATGTCGATCAGCTTAGATGCAAGATAATGGTTTGCTGGGTTGTTGAAACTTGAAAACAGGATAAGTATACTATGAATGCTATATTTTTTTACGGCGCTCACTTGATTATCATCAATTTTTTTTTTTGCTCACATGAGTGCCACTTCCAATGAGTCGTCCTATGTGATTTATTTTATTATTTTATTTATTTTTTTAGTGACACGTGGATTGTTTTAATTTTTTAATATTTTATGGAATTTTTTCTTACATTTTATTTATTTTGATATTTTTTCTTATTTTTTGTTGCTTTTTCCGTTCTTATCCCACTTCCACGTAAGTGATGACAGTTAAGTGATCAATTTTTAAAAGTTATGGCACTCAAGTGAGTGCAAAAAAATTATGCCATTAGTTGTCGTTCTAGTCCTCCGAGGAATATTCGAAGTGCGCGCAAGTTGGTCTGGATACATCGATCATAAAAAAAAAATTTATAATACTCAAGTGTACGCCGTATAAAAGTTATGACCCTCGTAATGTACTTATCCCTGTTGACGGTCCTCGGCCAATGTGCAGTGTGAAACTACTTGTTCGAATCTTGTCGTGATGGATACGAAAGGACGACAAGGTCGTGAGTTTTATTTGAGCAGAAGTACAGCAAAAGTGTTAATATTTGTGTATGGAGATTATTTAGTGCCAATATTTTTTTTGGATCACTTCACTGCTAATTTTTTTTAAAAATGGTTAATCGAGTGCCACGTTCAACGTGGCTTGCCGAAAATCATGTGTGCGCACACGTGGCTTGCCGGAGATCTTCATCACCAATAACAAAATGCCAAACAAAAAATCCAACTAATAAGCTAAAAAATAAAAAAAAATAAAAATAAAACAAAAAAAAGAGGGTGGAACCCTTTGTTGTAGCAGCGAGGGCTCACAGCCCTTGCCACTCTCATGCTTTTTTATTATTATTTTTAGGCTATTTTCTAGTTTAATTTCAATTTTATTGAAAAAATTAACTATTTTAATGTTGAAACATCCACGTGGCATCCACATGTATTGATTTTTTTATATAAACAAAATTGACACGTAATATTAAAAAATTAATTAAAAAAATAACATGTGTAATGTTTGGCTGGAATTGGTACTGAAATAATCATTTTTTTGCAGGAATTAGCACTTCGGTGATCATTTTCTTTTCGATGTGGCACTGAAGTGAACTAAAATAATATTGGCAGTAAAGTGATCTCTGTACATAAATATTAACAATTCTGTTGTATTTCTGCCGTTTTCTTTTACTATTGTCATAAGTAAACTATGAATGTTATAATTTTATACGGCGCTTACCTGATTGTCATAATTTTTTTTTTCGCTCACATGAGTGCCACTTCAAACAAAAATCGTTCACTTAAGTGCCACTTCCGATGAGTCGTCCTATGTGATTTATTTTATTATTTTATTTATTTTTTAGCGACACGTGGATTGTTTTAATTTTTTAATATTTTATGGAATTTTTTCTTACATTTTATTTATTTTGATATTTTTTCTTATTTTTTGTTGCTTTTTCTGTTCTTATCCCACGTCCACGTAAGTGATCACAGTTAAGTGGTCAATTTTTAAAAGTTATGGCATTCAAGTGAGTGCAAAAAAATTATAACATTGGTTATCGTGCTAGTCCCCTCAAAAAATATTCGAAGTGCGTGCAAGCTGGTTCGGACACATCAATCATAAAAAAAAATTATAATACTCAAGTGTACGCCGTATAAAAGTTATGACCCTCGTAATGTACTTATCCCTATTGAAGGCCCTCGGCCAATGTGAAGTGTGAAACTACTCGTTCGGATCTTGTCGTGATGGATACGAAAGGACGACAAGGTCGTGAGTTTTATTTGGGCGGAAGTACAACATAAGTGTTAATATTTGTGTATAGTGATTACTTTTGTGTCAATATTTTTTTGGATCGCTTTAATGTTAATTTTTTTAAAAAAATGGTTATTTGAGTTCCATGTACAACGTGGCTTGCCGAAAATCATGCGTGCGCACACGTGGCATGCCGGATATCCTCATCATCAATAACAGAATGCCAAAAAAAAAAAAAATCTACCTAATAAGCTAAAAAATAAAAAAATTAAAATAAAACAAAAAAAAGAGGGTGGAACCCTTTGTTGTAGCAGCGAGGGCTCACAGCCCTTGCCACTGTCATGATTTTTGTTTTTGATTTTCGATTTTTTTTATTTTTAGGCTATTTTCTAGTTTAACTTTAATTTTGCTGAAAAATTAATTATTTTAATGTTAAACGTCCACGTGACATCCACATGTGTTGATTTTTTTAAAAAAAAATTGACACTTAATATTAAAAAAATAATAAAAAATAACATGTGTACTATTTGGCTAGAATTGGTACTGAAATAATCATTTTTGGCAAGAATTAGTATTTCGGTGATCATTTTCTTTTCGATGTGGTACTGAACTGATCTAAAATAATATTGACACTAAAGTGATCTCTATACATAAATATTAATAATTATGTTGTATTTCTGCCGTCTTCTTTTACTATTGTAATGTGAGCAACCAGTGATCGAGACCATGTTGTGATAATTTTGTTAGTGGTGTTCCGGCGTCTTCTCTTTTTCTCTATTGTACGGAAGGAAGACTTTGGAACTCGTTAAGGAGGACTTTGGAACTCAATAAGGAAGACTTTAAGGAAGACTTTGGTATAACCATTTGGCTACAGAAAGAAGACTTTGATGCTAATGCAATAAATGGTTAATATAACGAAAAATCTCAAATTGACACATTGTGATAAATTTATCTTAAATTATTTTTAAGGTCATGAAATATTCAAAATTGATACACTTACGATAAATAAACGAAACGGTTGCAAATTTTCTTCTTGGATATAGATA
This sequence comes from Rhodomyrtus tomentosa, assembly GCA_028455895.1. Lineage (NCBI taxonomy): Eukaryota > Viridiplantae > Streptophyta > Magnoliopsida > Myrtales > Myrtaceae > Rhodomyrtus > Rhodomyrtus tomentosa. The sequence continues at coordinate 33,444,965 of JAPCWY010000008.1, read as the reverse complement.
AAAAAAATACCACGTGTACTGTTTGGTCGGAATTGACAATGAAATAATCATTTTTGGCAGGAATTGACACTTTGGTGATCATTTTCTTTCCGATGTGGCACTGAAGTGATCTAAAATAATTTTGACATTTAAATGATTTATGTACATAAATATCGACACTTCTACTGTATTTTTGACTTTTTCTTTGACTTTTGTATGGTGAGCAACCAGCGACCGACGCCAAGTTTTGATAATTTTGTTAGTGGTGTTCCGGCGTCCACGTCGTGACAATGTAGTTTTGCTGTCCCTGTCCTCCTCTTTTTCTCTATTGGTGCGGAAGGAAGACCTTGGAACTCATTAAGGAGGACTTTAAGGAAGACTTTGGTATACTCGTTTGGCTACAAAAATAAGAATTTGACGCTAATACAATAAATGGTTAATATGATAAAAAATCTTAAATTGATACCCTGTGATAAATTTACATTAAATTATTTTTATGATCAAGAAAAATTTTAAACTAATATAATTGCGATAAATAAACGAAGCGACTGCAAATTTTCTTCTTGAATACGAAAATTTGCCAATGTGTTCCATCTCCTTTTGTCTCTTTTTTGTGTGAATTCATGTGTTAGATAAACGAATTACTTCCTGTCCAAACTCGGGTCATGATACTATGGAGAGAAACTATAGGTTATGCATGATGAGTCCATGAGCTCGATCCATGTGTACAGTCCTCTAAATAATTAGGATGTGCAATAAGTATTAGAACATGTCTCGAGTTTGAGCATATTGGATGGAAATTGGCTCCAATAAATATAGTTCTTGATCTGGAATTAAAAGGGGGGAAAAAAGGAAACACATGGGGGAAGAAAAGTCCATGTTTTTTTCGATCAAGAAACATAGGACATTGGTTGACCGAATTATACAGGTTTCCCAATTCATGTGGAGTCGGCCAAGAAAGAAAAGCAAAAAAAAAAAAAAAAGAGAGAAAAGGAAAGTCCAAGATTACTTTATCGACCGCACATATGGATTGCTTAATCCATGATATTCATCACGAAAAGATCTCTTTTGCATGATGATATATTATGATCGCGGGATGCTTGGTGAACATGTTGAAGCCCCGTTTTATCGGGATCAAGCTTTCATGTGTCAAAACCGATTGAATCTTAGGGTAAGATTTGCGTTTAATTCCTTTACGAGATTGAAAAATTATTTCGTAAGATATTGTGGGGCTAAACGTTGTAGGAGTTATTGGATATAATTGAGACTGAAAAACACTAAGAGTATTTGAGTAGCCCGAATGTGGTTTATAATTTCCATTGGATGCTTGTTCTATAGTAGACTTCTTTGTTGCGTTTTCCATGGACATAGGTATTTTCGATCGAACTACATACATCTCGTGTCCGATATATTTTCTTGTTCTGTCTATTTTGTTGTTCGATTGCTTGCTTCCGTGCAACAATAAGTTTGTTGACGCGACAAGTCCAAGTAATCCACAACTCTCTCTCTCTCTCTCTCTCTCTATGCTTTTTCAATTATCTTCTCCTTCATCGTCGACTTCGTCTCTGTTGTTACGCATCAAAACTCGTTTGAGTACACTTTTATCTTTGGTAATCTCTCACCTTTGTTCTTTTTTTCATTTTTTTCCTCGGTGCATTCATGGAAATCACCAGATTAGGATGCTCAACGGCTTCGATCGGAAGCAGTTCAACGAGAATCGCAGCCCAAAAAAAACAGAGATGGTGATTTATGGATTTTCACTTGTACTTGCCATGTCAACTGATGTATCATCATGTGTGGTCCATTTCGGCAACTTCATGGTAGAATTTGACAAGAGCTAATGGAAGATAAATATGCCATACGTGTGCCAATTTGAAATTTTTTTGTGACATATAAGTTCGTTCAAGACATATGTTAACTGAAGTATTGTCATGTGTAGTCCATTTTGACAATTTCATGGTAGAATTTGACAAGAGCTAATAGAAGATAAATATGTCATATGTGTACCAATTTGAAAACTTTTTGTGACATATAAGTTAGTTCGAGATATATGTTAGGATGCACGTGTGAGTGGTGTAAGAGAAGTACTACATTAAAGAATTAATGTGGTGTTGATTATTTATTATATTCAAATTGGCTCATAATTCATTAGCTTAAACTTTTGGGTGAAAAATAAAAAACTAATAAAAAAATTCCACCTAATAAGCTAAAATTTGAAAAAAAAAAACATTTACAAAAATTAACTAAATAAAAAAAGTTAAAAAAAAGAACTTCAAGATTTGGAGTGGCGAGGACTGTGCAAGCCCTTGCCGCCGCCGCACCACCGTCGACGGCCATGGCCGGCAACATATGGGAGCTAGTCGACTGGGGTCGGCAACCTCCGACCACTGGCCGGCGGGGCGGGGGTTTCCCCGCCGAGCCCTGGCAAGGGTCACAGGCCCTCGCCCAGGCCTCAGCCCAGGTGTGAAGAATGCGTGCGTCGATAGAGATAAGCAGTTCATTCGCAAACTTCCGTAATTGATCCTGCCATAGTTTTTGAGGATGATGATGATGATGATGATGACCGCGGTTGCCCAAAGTGATAAAGTTCGCCTTTTTTCCCACTTTGATAAAATTCAGTCGGACGCAGATTTCATTTGATGGAGCGCCACCCCGAGATGATTTTTATCTTCGGTAGTGCCTTGGAATGTCATGCAGTCTTACGGGATCGATGGGAAGAGAGAAATCCCGCAGCTTTATTGCAGATCTGTTTCTTTTTTTCTTCTTTTTTTTGGGAGATGTGCTTCACCTCCTTAGTCCGAAGAGGAGGATGGTAAACCCCTTGCCTATTACGCAACAAGGCTTAGAATCCTGTGCAGACTCTAGCAGATTTCGCTTGACCCCATCAGGAAATTCCAGCTTCGAACGTGGCAGTTTGAGCTGGGTTTAAGCTTCAAGCCAAATGGGTCTTCAAAATCTGTCAAAAAGACAGCAAGAGCATCTCCCGAAATGATTGCCCATCGCCATTCAAGAGAAGAAATAGATTTATCTACAAAACTCAGCTTGGCTGAGGCTTGGGCAAGGGTCGGCGAGTCTCGTCCGACTGGGTGAAGGCCACGACCCTCGCCAGGGCTCGGAGTGGCGACCCTCACTTCGCCGGCTAGTGGTCAGGGGTCGCTAACCCCCGGTCGACAGTCTCCATCAAGATTAATTTCACCGAGTTTTGGCTTTCTTCGGTTCGTAGATGAAGCAAGAAGGCACAGAAGTGAGGAAGCCGGTCAATAGAGATCCATCGTCGGTGAATGAAATCCGTAGGCTGGGCGAAGTCAAAAAGAGCAAGAAAAACGTGGATGACTTCTCTCGTTTTGAAAGGATACAAGAAATTCGAAATTAAGAAGAGCTAGTCCAGAGTCAAAACCTGCAACCGGTTCTCAGGGCCCTAACCTCCGAAGGGAATCATGTTTCTGCCGCTCCCGCGGCGTCTTTTAGCGCGACCTCAAGCCGGAGAACCTCCTCTTGGATGAGAATTGTGGCCTAGGTGTCCCGGTTTCAGACTCAAACGCCATCTAGGTCCAGGTCCATAATGACGGCCTCCTCCGCACCTTCAATGGCACGTCAGTGTACGTCGAACTGGAGATAGTCGCCGACCGGTGTTAGGACAGCGCCAAGGGCGACTGTCTGGTTCAGCAGCATCATCCTCTTTGTCCTTAATCCTCGCTGCCTCCCCTTCAACGATCCAATCTCACGGTACTGTCCCTGAATTGTAATTCAATGTGCAATACTTGTTCAATGTGATTTTTGAATTTAAATTAATGAAATAACAACATTAAATATTTTCATATAGCTTAGTAATGAAATTGAGTATGTACCGAAAGTTCAAAGGCCACATTAAATAATTAAAAATTTTATGGATCACATTGCACATTGAGTGTAAATTTATGTATTATTTGTGTCATTATCTTTTATTTATTTATAGAGAATTATCGGCCCTTTTCTCTATACTCTAGTCGGGTTACGTGGGTGAGATTAGGTTGGGTCCAAATTGAATTGGGTTGGGTATGGATCATTTACATGTTTTGCAAATAAATGGGTCTTTTTTTTTGGTCGAACAAATGGGTAAATATATGAACCGATACATTTGGGCTTAATACAAAAAAAAAATCTAACTTTAGCATTTGTGTCAATTATATCCAAAACATTTTTTGTCTCATAAAAACCCTCAACTTTTCCTTTTGTTCAAATTCTAATGATCTAATATCCGAAAAACCACACAATCCCAAGTACACTCTAACCAACTGAGCTACTGATGGATGGGTTATCCAAAACGTGCGCCTAACCACACAATCTCAAGTGCGCCTTAACCAATTGAGCTACCCATAGGTGGGTGATCCAAAACGTTTTTTTATCTCCTAAAAAATTATAATTTTTTATTTTTATCTCAATTCTACCACTGTCAACCTTTTGCTCATAATCAACTTTAGTTAATCTTAAGTGACCCGAATTTTCTTGTCAAATTTATTAATGATTTTTCAAATTTAGAAATAGTAAGTTTCAGAGACAACGAAATTTTAAAAAGTGCGTCAGAATATCTCCATATTTAACAGTTCTTTGGACTGTTGAGTGCCGAAGAGAATACGAAATACCCCGTCATGGGTGATTATATATCTATCGGTAATATACAAGGAAAGTAAACAACAGAAGGAAAGTTCGAAATGTTTTCATGTCAGTTTTGCTTAGGATTAATTCTTGAATGCCATGAAAATGTTAAGTAAAATTAACTAACGATGATTATAGATAGAATTCTAAAGATGATAAAATTGAGACAAAATTAAAAGTTGAAGGTTTTTATGAGATAAAAAAATTGAATATAATATGAGACATATGCTAAATTTGATGATTTTTTGGTATTAGGTCGGTAAAATTGAGATAAAAATAAAAATTTTGGATAGAATTGAGATAAAAATAAAATTTGAATGGGTCAAAAAGGACCTTATATGTAATTGTCATAAATATTAAAATTGGAGTGTTTTTTCTTTTTTTTTGGTATTGAGCCGATACATTTGTTGCTGTCTTCTTTGGTCAACACCCCCCATTTATTGGGTTTGCCCCACCTCTAGTGGCAACTTGCGACTCGCCACTTGCCACTATTTATCACCGTCAATTGATTCATTCATTGCTTAACATATGAGCGGCCTCTCTCTCTCTCTCTCTCTCTTTCCTGCTTTAGACACAGAAATCAATGGGCTTTCCAATTGCTTACATCCAGATTTCCTTACCAAAGCTCTTGTTCCAGAAGATCCCCATCCTGCACCTCCTCGGGAATCTCATTTCCTCTCTCTTCCGCCTCCTGGGCTTCCCCAATTTCCTGGAGATCGACCCTCCTCCTCCTTCCCCAGAGGGCCGACCACCCGTTTGCCCGCCCGTGTCCGCCGTCCTGATCCGGGAGTTCCTGCCCCCGATGAAGTACCGGGGATCGTCGCTGGACCCGCCAGAGAGCTGCACGGTTTGCTTGTGTGAGTTTGCGGTCGGGGAGGAGGTCAGGGAGTTGAAGAACTGCAAGCATGTTTTCCACGGGAGCTGTTTGGACGGTTGGATGAGCAGCGACCAGCGGACGTGTCCCCTGTGCAGGACCCAGCTCGTGCCCAAGGGAATGCAGGAGGAGTGCGATGGACGGTTGTGGGCTGCTGCTGCTGCTGCGAGGCGTTGTTCTTGAGCTTTACAGCGAGTGACAGTTCGGTTTAGGCAATTGGTGGTTGTCCGTGAACTTGTACAGTATCTGTACGTGTACAGGGCAAATTTTTACTTGTCTTGATATTCCAATTAGTCCTTTTGGCTCCAATTTTGTGAGATTTGTTTGCTGCGTGAAGATCTTTTCTTCTGTCGTGGCCTTCTGGTAAAAATTAATCGTGGCTTTGGACTTCGAAAAGGAATCGCTTTCCTTCGGGGCTTCCACTTTCCTGTGTCTGTGTTAATGACGTTTCAATGGATTTGATTCTAATAAGATATGATTAACCTTGAAGCTGTGGGCATTGCCATGGTCCGAGGGAACGGTTCTCATCGTGGAATTAGGAACCGTCCATTAAGGATCGATTGGGAATCACCGATCCGATTCCCCGGTGGATCCATGGAACCGGCCCTCAATCCCTACAAATTGCATTCATACATGCCAAAGGATGTAAAGATAGTCTTGACTTCACCACTACATGCAGCTTTTAATCTAGAGATCTTAGGTAGTGAAGGCTATATACTCACGTCCCCTTATGCTTGGCCATTATCAAGGGTCTGACATATCAAACTTCAATACAATGACTACATGTAAAACCGTCTGAGCATGTGTATTCATAGTTTTTAACTGTGTGTATAGATATCAATTAAGAAAGTTTTGAATAGATGATGTACAAGTTGAAGAGAAACCTGTAGTCAGCTCCCAAGGTATACATACCTGTCTAGCCCAGGTGGGCGACTCCACACTTAATACCGAGAATCGGACTGATTCTTCCCGACTCTAGTAAATTAAAACTAGGAATCAAACCGGTCTCCATTGAAATCGCTGATTTTCGGCAGGTCCCGTCTGGACCAGACTGTCCGAACGGTTCTCGGTTACTTTGCACCCCCCTAATTGCCATTGCAATGAGTTTTGAGTCTTAAGCAAATGCCGAAATGCTTGAGCTTGATGAATAAATGCCAAACACATGAGGAACAAAGACGTGTCATTTACCCTAACGGTCAAAGCGAACCTTTTCGTTATTTCGCAAAATTTAGAAATGGATTTAACAATCCATATTTATGAGAATGATAATAGTATTAAAACGACAAATATCTTAGCCATTTAAATCAAATTCAAGCTTCCTTCTTGCCGTACAAGCTATTTTGGGAGCACATGCTACAGTCGAAGGTAAAAATTTCTTGGTGGCCTACGGATCCTCTATTACCCCTGTAGACTGAAAATTGGGGTTGAACTCTTTCATTCGTAATCTCCCTTTTTGTTCATAAACAAACATTCCAAAAAGCAGTCGATGTCGATCACATTAGACGCAAGATAATGGTTTGCTGGGTTGTTGAAACTTGAAAACAGGATAAGTACACTATGAATGCAATAATTTTATATGGCGCTCACTTGATTGTCATAATTTTTTTTTTCGCTCACATGAGTGCCACTTCAGACAAAAATCGTTCACTTAAGTGCCACTTCCGATGAGTCGTCCTATGTGATTTATTTTATTATTTTATTTATTTTTTAGTGACACATGGATTGTTTTAATTTTTTAATATTTTATGGAATTTTTTCTTACATTTTATTTATTTTGATATTTTTTCTTATTTTTTGTTGCTTTTTATGTTCTTATCCCACGTCCACGTAAATGATGACAATTAAGTGGTCAATTTTTAAAAGTTATGGCACTCAAGTAAGTGCAAAAAAATCATAACATTGGTTGTCGTGCTAGTTTCCCGAGAAATATTCGAGATGCGCGCAAGCTGGTCCGGACACATCAGTCATAAAAAAAATTATAATACTCAAATGTACGCCGTATAAAAGTTATGACCCTCGTAATGTACTTATCCCTATTGAAGGCCCTCGGCCAATGTGCAGTGTGAAACTACTCATTCGGATCTTGTTGTGATGGATACGCAAGTACGACAAGGTCGTGAGTTTTATTTGGGCAGAAGTACAGCAAAAGTGTTAATATTTGTGTATGGAGATTATTTAGTGCCAACATTTTTTTGGATCACTTCAATACTAATTTTTTTTTAAAAATGGTTAATCGAGTGCCATGTTCAACGTGGCTTGTCGAAAATCATGCGTGCGCACACGTGGCTTGCCGAAGATCCTCGTCACCAATAACAAAATAACAAAAAATCCACCTAATAAGCTAAAAAAATGAAAAAAAGTAAAATAAAACAAAAATAAAGAGGGTGGAACCCTCTGTTGTAGCAGCGAGGGCTCACAGCCCTTGCCACTCTCACGATTTTTTTTTATTTTTAGGCTATTTTTTAGTTTAATTTTAATTTTTCTGAAAAAATTAATTATTTTAATATTGAAACGTCCACATGGCATCTACATGTGTTGATTTTTTTTTTAAAAAAAAATTGACACATAATATCAAAAAAATAATTAAAAAAATAAGATGTGTACTGTTTGGTTAGAATTGTACTGAAATAATCATTTTTGGCAGGAATTAGCACTTCGGTGATCATTTTATTTTTGATGTGGCACTGAAGTGATCTAAAATAATATTGACACTAAAGTAATCTTTGTACATAAATATTAACAATTCTGTTGTATTTATGCCGTTTTTTTTTACTATTGTAATGTGAGCAATCAGCGATCGACACGATGTTGTGATAATTTTGTTAGTGATTTTCCGGAGTCCACGTTGTGACAATGTAGTTTGTGCTGTCCCTGTCGTACTCTTTTTCTCTATTGGCACGGAAGGAAGACTTTGGAACTCATTAAGGAGGACTTTGGTATACTCGTTTGGCCACAAAAATAAGACTTTGAGGCTAATACAATAAATATTTAATACCACGAAAAATTTTAAATTGACACACTGTGATAAATTTACCATAAATTATTTTTATGGTCTAGAAAAATTCCAAACTGATACAATTATGATAAATAAACGAAGCGACTGCAAATTTTTTTCTTGGATATGAAAATTTGCCAATGTGTTCCATCTCCTTTGTCTCTTTTTGTGTGAATTCACGCGTTAGATAAACGAATTCCTTGATGTCCAAACTCGGGTCATGATACTATAGAGAGAAACTATAGGTTATGCATGATGAGTCCATGAGCTCGATCCATGTCTACAGTCCTCTAAATAATTAGGATGTGCAATAAGTATTCGAACATGTCTCGAGTTTGAGCATATTGGACGGAAATTGGCTCCAATAAATATGGTTCTTGATCTGGAATTAAAAGGGGAAAAAAAAGGAAACGCATGAGGGAAGAAAAGTCCATGTTTTTTTCGATCAAGAAACATAGGACATTGGTTGACCGAATTATCCAGGTTTCCCAATTCATGTAGAGTCGGCCAAGAAAGAAAAGCAAAAAAAAAAAAAAAGAGAGAAAAGGAAAGTCCAAGATTACTTTATCGACCGCACATATGGATTGCTTAATCCATGATATTCATCACGAAAAGATCTCTTTTGCATGATGATATATTAAGATCGCGGGATACTTGGTGAAAATGTTGAAGCCCTGTTTTATCGAGATCAAGTTTTCATGTGTCAAAGCCGATTGAATCTTAGGGTAAGATTTGCGTTTAATTCTTTTGTGAGATTGAAAAATTATTTCGTGAGATATTGTGGGGCTAAACGTTGCATGAGTTATTGGATATAATTGAGACTGAAAAACACTAAGAGTAGTTGAGTGTGGTTTATAATTTCCATTGGATGCTTGTTCTATAGTGGACTTCTTTGTTGCGTTTCCATGGACGTAGGTCTCTTCGATCGAACTACATACATCTCGTGTCCGATATATTTTCTTGTTCTGTCATTTTATTGTTCGATTGCTTGCTTCCATGCAACAATAAGTTTGTTGACGCGGCAAGTCCAAGTAATCCACAACTCTCTCTCTCTCTCTCTCTCTCTCTCTATCTTTGCCTTTTCAATTATCTTCTCCTTCATCGTCGACTTCGTCTCTGTTATTATGCATCGAAACTCGTTTGAGTACACTTTTATCTCTGGTAATCTCTCACCTTTGTTCTTTTTTTCGTTTTTTCCTCGGTGCATTCATGGAAATCACCAGATTAGGATGCTCAACGGCTTCGATCGGAAGCAGTTCAAAGAGAATCGCAGCCCAAAAAAAAAAGATGGTGATTTATGGATTTTCACTTGTACTTGCCATGTCAACTGACGTATCGTCATGTGTAGTCCATTTCGGCAACTTCATGGTAGAATTTGACAAGAGATAATGGAAGATAAATATGCCATACGTGTACCAATTTGAAAATTTTTTGTGACATACAAGTTCGTTCAAGACATATGTTAACTGAAGTATTGTCATGTGTAGTCCATTTCGACAATTTCATGGGAGAATTTGACAAGAGCTAATGGAAGATAAATATGTCATATGTGTATCAATTTGAAATTTGTTTGTCACATATAAGTTAGTTCGAGATATATGTTAGGATGCACGTGTGAGTTGTGTTAGAGAAGTCCCACATTGGAGAATTAATGTGATGTTGAGCAGTTATTATATCCAAATTGGCTCATAACTAATTGGCTTTAACTTTTGAGTGAAGGTGAGTCCAACTGGATATATTGATAGGCTCGAACTTGGGCTCCCTCTTATCTCCCCAAGCAAAAGTATCGAACTTCTGCACGTTCCGAACGAGTGGTATCGGATTTGATGGTTGATTGATGTACCTCTAATCTGTTTCGATATTTGGTAGATATCTCAAAGAAGAAATCTGATGACCAATGTGATTTTCGGTCTTGGTGTGACATTATGGTGCAATAATGCTGGTCCGATGGGTGTTGATGGACCTTCAATCTATTTCGGTATTTGGTAGATATCTCAAGGAAGAAATCCGATGACCAATGCGATTTTCGGTCTGGTGCGACATTATGGTGTAATAATGCGGGCCTGATGTGTGTTGATGGAGATTCAACTTGAGATAAGTTAGTGCGCAAGCCTAACACTGGAGCTCACACGTAAGGGGGAGACTGTTAGCAAACCTAACAATGGAGCTCACACGTGCGGAATATATTACTAGAATGTACGAGTGAGTTGTGTTAGAGAAGTCTCAAATTGAAAAATTAATGTGGCTATCTTAAAATTTCCCAAAATCAAGGAATTAAGGCATACAAAAAAAAGACCTTTTTGATTAGATGAGACTGAATGAAGAAATACTAAGTCGTCCAATATCGAATCTGAAACTTTAGTATATTTCAAAATTTGTACTGCTTTATAATACATATATTATGAAACCCTGGATCATACCAATCCAATTACTTCTTTTAAATTTTAATGAAAATGTTATTAAAAATAAAAACATCACTCGAAAGAACAAAAGTGATATTTTTCCGTATCTAAGGGATTCCTTGGTTTGGGCCTAACAAGCAATGTCACTCGACCATTATCATTTTATTTTTTTTTGGTCCGGACCATTATCAAATTGACTGTAATTTTTTTCTGTCTGCGAGGATCCCATCAGAGCGCCTTCTACTTCTAATAAGCCATAAGCTAAATCAGAATCATTCTCAACGTGTCCATAAGAAGTTATCTCATTTTTTTCATCGGGTATCAAATTTCCGCTACGTGCTCTCAACAATATATTTATCACGGGGTATATCGATTTGAAGTTTTTTATGATATTAATTCAAATAATTGCAGAAGATTTACATCAATGTCCTAGGATGATGAATTCGAAGTTCGTGCAGGAGCTATCATTCCCGGGCCGTGAAAGGTTGGAGGAATTCTCGCTTGAATTCCGGGTCCATCTATCAGATCGTTAGATTTCGTCGAACTTACACAAAATTCAGATTATAAACCGCTACAGTTAATCCGGCATATACTGCCCCGACCCAAGTTTTTGTCAGAAGAATGGATCTCACTCTCACGACTGATTTGAGAATCCGGAAAGATAAGATGAGGAGGAATTAATGGAAACTTGTCCCTTCCCATGTATTCACAAGAGGGTTTTTTCTCGTAGGGTGTATGCACTAGAATCACCGAATAAATTTCCCTTGTTCTTCGTCTTTGGTCCTACGATAAATATAGCCTTAATTTAGCCAAAAAGCACAGTTAAAAAAGAGGGAGGAAAATAGAGTATCCCGCATCGGTCCGCCGACGTCGAATCCATGGCATTCGCAATGCTTTAGTCGAGCATTGTCTTGACTGAAGATGGCACAAAGTTTGGGGGTGTCAACGGGGCCGAGTCAGGGTTTCGCACAACGCTTGGCCTGTTGGCCGGGCCCGAAGCACATGCCGTGAGGCGGTTTCCTTGACCCGAGCATGACAGGGTTATTACCCGATCGGAAGTCAGCGGTTTGGTTCGGTACCAGATATGAATTCATTATAAGTCCGACCAAGACATTCTGGCTGAGCTAGAAAGATGAACGGGGTCGTAGTTGGAATATGCATTTCTGTCCGGTGTCCTCTATCCGACCACGAATTGATCGTGAGGAGTATCTCCTAAACACTCCACTTTCAAATTCCAGTACCGTTCCGACAAAAAAAAAAAAAAAAATTCCATTACCGTGCTCTGGCTTCTCGGGAAGGTCACATCGAAGAATAAGATTTGTATTTGTCTCGTAAAAGTGCTGCTAACTTTGAGCCAAGTTTGCTACTTTCTTCAGCGATTTTTCTACTTTAGTTTACGTTGAAAGATATTAGGCAGCATAAAAAAATGAAAATTGTTGAAAAATTATTGGAAAAGATGAGAAAAATTAGATTAATTATCTGAGGCATGCAAGTATCATCTTTAAAGATAATTATGCTCCTCGAAGTACGATAAATTAAGTAACTGTCCTCTCAAGATACAACATAAATATATTTTTTTGTTTTTTTTTTATCCCGCACAAAATAAGAAGGAACATAAACAAGATATGCGTATAATCCAGCAAAGAAAGGAATCGTGTATCTTGTAGGGTTGTTGTTTGAAGTTTAATTTTATATCCAAACGAAAGAGTGCTAGTTAGAAACCGCTACATGGCCATTGCGAAACCATTCTTACACAGAGATGGCTTTCATGTCAGTTCTACCTGCTATCAATGTTGTTACCTTCAAATATTTCAAAACTGCTAAAATATCCAACAATTTATTGAACAAATTGCTGGTTCCTTCATGACCAGACTTGGTCTTGCAAACTACCCTTTGGTAGGCAGATGTGAACATGGAGATTTGTCATGGGAATTTGCCTTTTTTCTCAGAAATTTAGGACAATCTAGGTAAATCAAACTTTACATGGATTCCATGAGTTAACTTTCATGGACTTCAAGACTCCCATGATTCAATAACCCATCATTTGGCTCTCCAATGGAGCGAGCATCTTTGCATGAAAATGGACGAGAAAAGTCAAAATCTAATGTGTGTTCGGTGCTTAATAAGTTAGAGTCAACGCTCTCACTCGCCCATCGTCTAGCTCGCAGCTTTGCTTTAGCCTTAAGACACTCTTGTTTGATCTCAAGGCAAAGACTCGCAAATGTGAAGACAATTCACTGAATTTCTATGCCTCTATTCCTCCTCTTTCCACAGGCATAACTCAAGGGAATTGCTGAAGATGGCCTCAAGGCCAAGAGCATGGTGGCGCTTAGTTCTGTGTTATCTATTTCTTGGATCGATCGATGCGAGTTCACTTCGGTGCGAGGACACTCGGTGCAGGACAGGTTCCTGCAACAGCAATGGAGATTGCATCTGCAAGTTGCCTGATCCTTCGACCATATTAGATGGCGACCGGCTTTTTCTCGGGTGATTATTTATCATTGCGTTTTTGCACTTCAATTTTGTTCCGCTCCCATGTTCACTGCCCAATAAGATCGCACGTGCGATGTTAGCGTTAGAGGCATAACTCTTCACGTAACGTAATGTAACGATTTTTCAAATGAGGCATGCAAGAATTTCCCATGTAAGTAGTACTTAGCTGAATTGCTGAAGTAGCATTCATGACATTATCTGCCGGGGATCACAGTGGAAAATTTTGCAATGAGGAGATGGTGATGTGCGACGGAACAAACTCTTTTTGGTGCGAGCATGGAGGGAAATGCGAGGAGATTGTGCAGGGTGAAGAATATAGATGCAAGTGCCCTCCAGGGTACACCGGTGAGCGCTGCGAGTATTCCGGCGCACGTTGTGGCGGGATCTTCTGCTTCCACGGTGCCGAATGTTTGGTTGAGGGAGAGGCTTGCGAATGTCCTTCTGGCTGGAGAGGAAGTGCCGATTGTTCACTCCCAACAAATTCCACTACAGGTCTAGCCCGATCTCATTGCCAGATTTGCCGTTATTTCCTCTTCGATAGTTTCGTATGATCTGTGGTCCATGGTCATATGAAATATCTTAAATTGCAGGTTCTTCTAAAAGTACATCTTCACCCAGATCGGATCAGCATCGCGGGGATAGTGACACAAGTGTGAGTATTGTTCGTTTTTCTTTCAGGTTCAATGTTCTTCATTAGCCTCGATTGCGTTACCATATGCTTTGTTCTGTGTTTCTACAAGCAGGGGCTGGTGTTGCTCCTTCTTCTTCTATGTTCTGTAGGAGCTGTACTGGGACTAGCTATTTATGCCCAGAAATGGGTTATGAGAAGACAAAGAACTTCTCTGAAGTCTCAGCAGTTATCGGACATGCAACCTTACCGCCGTGTATTGGAAGAGGACGACGACAATCCAATTTCTGCAGAAGACAGGCACAATGACGACTCACATCTCTAGCCGAAACTCTCGTCCCATTGGAATATTCTTGCACTGGAAGTTATCGAGAAACTTTGTTATCAAACATTATACCTGTCTTCTTTACTGTCAGACATTCGATGTATGTTGCATTATGTCTCCATAGCATGGACAGCAGACCAAAATTGATAATACACACAGCTCACATAACGAATGGCGAAACCTTGCCAAGGCAAAACTAGAAGGAAAATGAAGTCATTATGAGCTAGATGATAATTATTTGTCTTCGGGGAAAGATGCACCTTGGTGTATACTTATCCGTTGGCTTATGTCTTCCATCAATAGAACCCGCAGTTCGGGGTATGCGACTAGTTAATGCTGTTGTTGTACGATCACTTCCCTAAAGTAATGAGATGCAAATGTTGAATAGTATTCCACTGGAATGCTGCACCGATTCTTCATCTCAGATGTCCTGGATGAGGATAAGCAGCGGGTGGAGGAGGAGGAGGAGGAGGATAAGCAGCGGGTGGATAAACCGGAGGTGGATAACCTTGAACTTGAGGAGGCGGGGGATATCCGTAAGGTGGCGGCCCATAAGCTGGTGGCGGCGGCTGTCCGGCCAGAGGAGGAAATGGCTGGTTAATCCGTGACATCTGCTGCACTGGAGGCACAACCATGACAGGTTGTTGCCCAAACTTACCGTCTCTCTTGTCCATTTCAATCTTATGTTGGGCCTGGATATGATCCAAAAGTCAGTAACTAAGCAGTCCAATTCTCTAGCGAAATGTTCCTGATGTGTAAAGTACTAGGATAGTAATATATGTCCGCTAAAGATGACAGGATCATTCGGAACCAAGATGTTTAGACTTCTTTCCGGTGATTCAGCTACTATTTGCCAGAACGAGAATGAAAAAAGGTTCTGAAAGGGGGTGGTTGATAGCATTCCTGGAGCCCCTAGTATAATCTGATTTATAGTGAAACCAACATAGAGAGAAAGGCATAACTTCCTGATTCATTTGTATGTAATTGATAATAGACAGTACTGTACCTGCATACATGCACAGACCCTGCAAGATGATGCAGATCAAATAATCAGCAAAACGCTACCGGATTCTTCACGCTCAAGCTGTTGAGAAGGGTAAAGGGAAAGTCTTTTACGTGCAAAAAACCATGTCGGATAAGCAAGACAAGCACTGCGAAGCATCTTCAATTTCCTCGCTTCCAGATAGACAAGCAACCAAGGAACATATACATGCCAGTTGGTTGAGGCAGAACATGAACGCCTGAATGAGAAGGCAATCGGTCAAGTTAGAGGTTGACATGCTTAGCCGACATGATGGAAAAATGAGGGAGCACGAAAGATTACAATGATGCAGTTATCGCATTGCGTTGTCTGTATGTTGAATTCGTCTTGCAAAAGGAACCGGGTCGAGGCTACTGAGTTTGCGAAGAAACAGAAAACCTTAATAAAGCAAGAAGTGAAAAAGAAAAGCCATAGACAGCATTAGTAGATGGGAAACAATTAAGCTGACATATAATATACAAAGCAAGCAGAAGCCGTGTAAGTGCATAAACAGATCAAGGAAGAAGCCAGAAGAGTCGATCGCAATCAGATCGAGCTCATACCTCCGTGCAAAGACAAAATTCAGGGCACTGGCTTTCTCCACACCTACCGCTGCATGGCATATAGCCAGCGCAGCATGTGTACCTGTCATATAGACGAGTTGGGAACGAGGCTCAGCGTCTATCATAATAGAATTCCTGCCAAAAAAAAAAAAAAAAAAGAGGCTCTAGTGCCATCTGTTACCTCGACATATCATTGTAAAGAGCTCGCTTGCGCAGCATGAATGAAGCACACGGACCACTGCTCGGAGAAATGATAGCGACGATGATTATACAGAGTTCTGAGTATAACTATCTCTTGATGAGTAGGCCATGATAGATACTACCAACTACTCATGATAAATGTCACTAAAAACAATGTCAGTACAATAAGATCAATAGGAAGTAGAACGCATTTTAATTGAGAGAAGTGTGAGATCCTAAATTCTTAAACCCGACTCGACATACCAAGCGATGTGCCACAACTGCGTCGGATAATCCACAAGCATACCATTCAAATTATACCGCATCATTCAGGATTTTCAAATTTCGTAAACCTTCTTAATACACCTATCACTACTCATTCGCAATTTCACTTCAGAATTATGCTGCATGTTGACGAGAAGCAGCTGAATTTATCTCCTTTTCGAACCCTCTCTTTCTATTTCGGTTCCAGTTTGAATGTCGAGGGACGCCGTCATCCCGGTTTCGAAGTGGAGATTTCTGAGATCACATTGATCCATTTTCACATTCCCTAATCACGATCCATTGCTGATCAGATGCAACTAATCCATGGTTATCTATCATAATCATTCAAAAAGTACGATGTAAGGATCACATGATCTTCGTAAAGAAAAACCTATAACACAGCTGGTCCGCAGAAATAGCTCAGATCGATCCTGGTCTTATATTGCAGAATGGCGCATAAAAAAAGCCTGAAACATTACGTAACATGCATGAACTTGATAAAAAGTGCGACACTAGCACTACTATAACAATGAACAATCTTAGCTTCGGAAAGATATAATAGAGAAATCGTACCACAATGCTGCAAAGCAACAATCTGCGCATTAAAACAGAAGGAGCGGAGCTGGTCAGTCATTTCATCTCATCAGACCGAAACATTTCGAACAATTGACACTAAGAATAAGAAAATCACGACCCAGAAAATGCTAGGAACGCATCCACACACCCCCGAGTGATGAAACTAGTGATAGCAAAACGAGGAGAAGATCAAGATAAAAAACAATAAAAACAGATTACATGGGCAATCAGCGCTGGTGGCCCTCATGAGATCCGTGTGCCAAACGTTCGTGTAGTGCTGACGCAGCTCCATCTTCTCCGCTCGGATTTGAAGCGCCATCGTTTGTCTGTCCGATTGCGATGAACAAGTCGAATCCAAAACGAATTTTCTGTACAGAACCAGGGCCTGGTTATTTCCTTGAAGGACAAAGGATGGAGAGAGAGAGAGAGAGAGGGAGAGACAGAGGTACGAGGAAAAGGCAAGTGACGATCCGGCGTTGTTAGGAACGTGCAGGTATTGTCAGTGCAAGTATAGGCCCTTTCCCGTGTGATAACTGCCCACGGCACACATCGCACGCTGCACACACTGTGGCTTGTATAGTAACATACGGATATGATAGGACCAGAGACAAAAATAAGAAGTGGGATAACTGCATTAGTCAGTTAGAAAGCTTAGGATGAAATTACTTTTATTGCCAATGGCTGTTACATCTTCTGTTCCATTACAACCTAAGCCTAATACCAAACCGGAAGCGGAAACTTAGGCTGCGGGCTGAGGAAAGGAAAAAGATTCGCAGTTCCTTAGATGTGGGGAGACATGAAAATGGAGCTGACATTTCGTAGATCACAACACCAAGCTCCCCAGTTTGGAAACTTTCTTTTTTGTTATGGATTTCCATGGCCCTTTGGCTTTTCTTCTTGTTTCTCAGCATAGAAGTCATAGATAGCCGGTAGGTGCGGCATGACAAATACCGCATGACTGTGAAAAGCGTCGATGGTCCGTGCTACCATCTATGAGATTTCGTGTTCGATCCGCCGCCTTAATCTAACAGATGGTCATCTTGATCGTTTAAGTCTACGTCGTTCCTTCTTTACCCATCAGCCACGTGAATAAAGGGTTCGCTATGCATCTAGGGGAGCGCATTAGATCTCCTGAAGACAAACTATATGACAAAGGGAGGAGAAAAGTAGCATATGAGTATGCCTTGTGAGTCGTGTTGGTGCACATATAGCACTAATCAATCTTTCTACTTATCTACGTTATATAGTAACTTGACCAATTTTTCTGATCTGGGGTTCTACACATTACTTGCCTACCAAGCAATAGCCACCACTTTGTCTGCAACCTCATCTTTCTCGATGAAATTCTTTTCATCTGTCACTTTGACACTGTAATCGTGGTTTTCACTTTGTACTGCAGATGCAGAATCATGGACAATCAATACTGCATTAGAAGAATAAAAGAGAAAAGCTCTCAACTTTGCTCGAGGCTATTGGGAAAAATGTTCTCAAAGGGATATCTACACTACACGTCTGCGCCTCCAACCCCGGGCTCAATCCGGTTTGCTATTACATGAAGTAACCATTCTTCTCGGGAAAGAGAAAACATTGCTTGCTTTATATCACTTCCTATTGGAGTTCCTTTTAATGACATATAAGTTCTGTTATCATTTTCAATTGGACAGACCATCCATTAAATCCAATTGAGGAGGAATCGAACTCTTTTCATTTACCATCTTCTTTTTAGGATATCCTGGACTTTCTTTTGAGAGACGAAAATTTAGGCCCTTGCTATCGGCCACCCGCCATGGTCCGTATAACCATCTCATCTTTCCCCGGAGAAACAACAGCTCGGCTTTTCCAGTGTCGTAGCAATGGTCCACTCCAGTAGGAAAGTTCCATTGATTGGCCCCCCAGAGTGTCCATCTTCTGATTTCCCATCTCCGCCCAACATCTTCCCAGTCAAGTCAAGTAATCATATTGAGAGATTTCTTGGAGAAGCTTACTTGATGATATATATCTGGACGTCATAAATTGAAGCTCTGCAAAAGCTCTGTTGATCCCTCTGTGATTGCAACTTCATTCTCGACTGGGTACTGAAGGATGGGCCAATTCAATATATCAAGCGTGCAGCTTTCGATCCAAATTAACAACAGAATTGGGAGTCACTGTCCTCCTTCAGTTGCCTGAGCAACATTCCGAGCAATGCATATATTTCAAAGGCTTGTGGGTGGGACTTGTCACTCGAAACAAATGCCTGAATGTGACCTGACAGATGAATACAGCTACAACCAGCAACTTTGTCATCACACCTGTTCCTCATCTTTTTCCTTAGCCTTGCTACTTCTGTCCACCTTCCTTCAGAAGCATAGATATTTGACGTAAGACTGTAATTGACAGTCTCATTCGGCTCTATAGAGAGTAGCATTTGAGCAGCTTCATGTGCTAACTTCTCATTGCCATAGACTTTACATGCCCCCATAAATGCTCCTAGCATCTCCACATGTAGTTCGGGCAGTTTGGTCAACAAATCATAAGCCTCATCCAGAAGACCAGCACGTGCAGCAAGATCGATTAGAGAAGCGTATTGTTCCGCATCAGGCACAAGCTGATATGTATTGATCATCAAATCAAAGTAATGAAGGCCCTTGCTTACCATTCCAGCGTGAGCACAGGCAGAGATAACCCCAAGAAAAGCAATTTTATCTGGCCGTATGCCACAAGATAACATCTTCTCAAAATCTTCTGTGGCTTCTTTAGCTAGACCATTAAATCCATATCCGCGGATGATTGTACTCCATGTTACAAGATCGGGTTCATCCACCAACCTGAGACATTTAGATGTACCATCCCGGTGCCCACATCTGGAATATGCATTTATCAGAGAATTTAAAACTGACAAGAAAGATTCAAACCCACTTTTGATTGTATGAGCATGGATTTGCATTATTTCAGATGAAGATGATGTACTGCTGCAAGAGCTAAGAACACTAGCCAGAGTCAATTCGTCGGGGTGGAAATCTTTCTGGAGCATTTCTTGAAGAAGCTTCATGGCCATCAATCCATCTGCAACCCTTCCATATCCTACAATGATAGTGGTCCAAGAAACAACATTCTTAGAGGGCATCATGCAGAAAGCCTTGTGAGCATCATCCATTCGTCCATTCTTCCTACATGCATTGACAAGCGCACTCGACACTAAAATATCTGCGTCAAAAGAAAGTCTAATCGCAAGACCATGAATTTGCTCAACCGATCGCCATTGTCCTGAAGTGGCACAACAGCTAAACAAACTAGAAAACGTAAACTCGTCGCCTTTCACTCCAGCCAACTGCATTAAATTGAAGAACCCAAAAGCCTCTTCAGCTGAGAATCGCGAAGCATAGCAAGACAACATCGCGTTCCAAACAGCCAAATCCCTATAAGCTACTTCAGAAAAAACCTGCCTCGCCTCTTCAACTGGACCACATTTCCCGTATAGACTAATAAGACCATTGCTGACAAAACAATGCATACCAACCCCGTATTTCGCTATAAAACAATGCAACTGCCTACCGAGCTGAATGTCATCATACACCACGCAAGCTCGGAGGAGACCATTGAACGTCAGGAAGTCCGGATTCACCGACTCCGTCAACATCCTCCTGAAATAAGTAACCAAGTCAGAGAACAACTCAGTATCAGCGCCACGAGCTGCGGCATCGCAGATCAATGTGTTCCACGTGACGACATTCTTCATGTGAATTTCGTCGAACAATTTCCGGGCATCGCAGTACTGCCCACATTTGACGTAAACATCCAAGGCCTGATTCTGCAAGGACAGAAAGCTACACAGCCCTGACTTCACCAGGCGCGCATGCACTTGTTGTCCCTCGCGAAGGAGCCGACACTTCGCAGAGATCTTCAGGGCGTTGGAGCAAAAGGCGCGTGTCGAGTCGGCGTGAGAGTGGCTGGAGCGAGTCGACTCGGAGTCTGGAAACGAAACCTCCTTGACGCCGCCGTTTTGGGGCGGATTTTGGTCGGTCCGAGACTGGAAGGGGGCTGCAAAATTAGTTGGCGCGAAACCTAGGAGCCGATCGAAATGGACGGTGCAGATCGAGCGGGTGCGGCGCTTGGCGAGCATCCGATGGCTGTTGTTGAAGAGGCACTCGGAAGAATTCCAGTTTCTCTTCGTAGGTGGCGCATGGACCCTGACCCATTTATGCTCGGTAGTTCTGCAGGTATGACCATAAGCTGCTACCCGAGGACCATGGAATTCGAACCCAACATATATTCCGTACCTCGATTTTCACTGCGTACTTATCGAGTTTAGTGCGACTCATCAAATCCGAACGTCGCGACACTCGTTTCGCCAACAGAAACTGCAAAACAAATAACGTAATATTGTAACCGTGAAATAGTTGACTGGCTCTCGCCGGCGGATGCACGGATGTCAGGATGTAGTCTCTTGCCAAGTAATATTTTTTGCAATTATTCTGGGTCGGTTTAGAAATGCCACGTAATCTCAAGTAACCACTAAAAATTTGCCTAAATCGTGGCGTCGGTTTCATTACGGTTGACTTGGCGAACAACATCTTAGGAAAAATGCGATCCTTTGGGCTTGGCAACATCACACGCAGGAAGTCGATAGTTGATTTGCTCCACCTAATGAACCGTAGGCTGCTTCTCAATCTTTTTCGCGTGGCATCTATGTAAAATAAATAAATGTCGTTTTCCCTTTGTTAGGTATGCTCTGCTTCTAGAATCTCGACAAGGGAAAAAAAAAACAAAAAACGATAATGGAAATTAGTATTTCAAGATACGTCTTTCTTCGTATACAAAACCTCTTAGTCGTGAGAAATTTCAGTATCGAAATACTTCCATGGGAAAATTCCAAATAATAACTTAAAATGTTTTTATTTTCTTAAATGAGGATCTCAAAAGTGAAATAGACTTTAGTTCGAATATATATCTAAACTGACATGACTGTTTCAAATAAGAGTATGAAATAGTCATGCGTGTTTAAAAAAAGGGACTTGACCTTTCTAGCTAGCCAGCTAAATATTTCGGTCGATCAAAGGCATTTTCATTAAAGCATAATTTAACCTAATTTTTTATTTCAATTAAATTAAATATTAAAATTTTGATGTAAACAATAAATACATGCCTGTGGCAGTTGCCCCACTGCAAATGGGGTCGTTGGCGCCTCGGCTAGGGTCTTTTAGAGCCTAGAGAGGTCCGTGACCCTCTCCCAAGAGGGCAACCTTATTTTCTTTTAGCTTTTTAAAAAATAGAAAAAGAAAAAAAATAAATGACTAAAAAACCCTTAATTAGCGCTTGAGTCAAGTCCCCCCTTCCTTTTTTTAGATTGGTATGGACATTTCAAACTCTTATTTGAAATATTATTCATTTTAATCTACTATTTAAACAATGTCCATTTCAAGTCATTATTTAAAAAAAGAAGAGCACTTTGGGTGTTTATTTATAAGGTGAGTATGATTTTAAGGTAGAATCTGAAACTTAAAACTGAACTGATAGGGAACTTGTGTGATTTCAAGTTTCAAAAATTAGATAACTTGGTCTGACATGTAGGTCATAGATTCTAGACAGGTGTAAACTGAAATCTATAATAAATTTTTATATTTTTCTTGGTATAACTCTTTGTGCGATTCTACGGTGTTTCATGACGTCCGATAATGATTATGTAATCTAGTTTATAGCAGTCATGGCTGAAATTTTCACTTTGCTAATATTTTATATCTATTCGTGTGTCTAATTATTAGCTATGGCAGTAGATTATAATGATAAGTAGTGGTCAGTAAATTAAAAATATAACTAAACGCAGAACCTACAATAGGGTAGGTTTTAGGGTATATAAGGTGTGTTTCATATTTTGAAAAACGAGGAACTTGTCTCGAATGGTAGTTTTTAGGTTTCACGGGAAATTTTGAACGGTCCACCTGTTTATTTGGAATTATCCCTATTTCCATTTCAATGTTTTATTTTTTATTTTTTATGTTTTGTAATTGATAATACTTATTTATGTGACCACTGGTAGGAGAGCAGAGGTCAAAGGGCTCGTCCAATCGCGTGAAGCCTAGGTCTCTGTCCGGACCGCTAATTTTACTACAACGACGTCTTTGAAAGTCGATGTAACATCCATTGTCCGTCGTGGGCCCCAGCTACTTTTTCTTGAAACAAAAATAAAAATAAAAAAGGAAAAGCGAGATGAAATGAATTTTAATTCTCAATTTTTTGTTAATTGGACTTTCGAGGCGAGAAAATCTATTTCCTTTATATTTTTTATTTGGTTTGAGAATGCATTTTTATTATTGTGATTTTCCCCCAAAAAAGTTTAATGGCCTCGTGGCCAACGTTGGACTTACACCGCGGTTGTCTGCCACCATTTCAATCTCCCTCCCTCCACTCGGCCATTTTCTTTTGATTTACGAAAAAATGCCCTCCCTATAAA
Source organism: Rhodomyrtus tomentosa (assembly GCA_028455895.1). Lineage (NCBI taxonomy): Eukaryota > Viridiplantae > Streptophyta > Magnoliopsida > Myrtales > Myrtaceae > Rhodomyrtus > Rhodomyrtus tomentosa. Next base: position 33,421,600 of record JAPCWY010000008.1, on the reverse strand, counting down.
CTTTTTTTTTTTTTGGCCGATTAAAAAAAAAATGTGTTAAAGGGAGTCGGGGTGTGAAGGGAAAGAAAAGTTGGGTGGAAAGTGCACAAAAATCCAGAACTTCCCCCGCTCTCTCACCAAAATTTTCCATCCAAATTTTCATCGTGCCCAATTTCCGAAGCCGATAATCCAAAATTATCCTTTGACTCCACCATTTTATCTCAATCAAGCAAAAATGATTACTCCATATTCATATGAGAGCTTGCAATTCAAAACCACTCCTTTACTATTCTAAAAAGTGTTCCGGTGGCGAATTTTGCTAACGTGGAGTTTACGTTATTAAATAGTTAACTCGACAGTGTTGGGTTGCCTAATACCTTTGACGAAAGCCCTCCAACGGAAAGGAGAAATAAAAATAAAAAATAAAAACAAAAACACAAGGGTTAGGTATGTTTTGCTCAATAATCACCATTCCCGATCATAAGATGGCCATTTTCCATTGATTTGACTGGTAAATCATGATGCATTAGACTGATGAGTGCATGAGCCAGTTGATTCGATTATAATCAAAATTGAAGGGGGCGATAATGACATCAAAGGAGATGCTTCAATAGGAAAGAGAGGACATGAGTTGACATGAGAGTAAGTATACCAACCGTGAATAGCACTGATGCCATCATTTACATTTGTAAGATTTGGAGTTTAAAATCTCAAGTAGAGAAAAATTATATACTTGAACTGTTTTATTACAGATCATATGCATTCATAACCATCTGTCTCGTAACTTTTGGTCGTGTCTTAGAAACATATCAGAATGGTAAATCCTACGTTTTATGGCATATCCTATAAAATTGGCAACAATGGGCCTATGCTATATAAGAATAATTATTAGGTGAACATAGAATATATAATAGAAACGATGTGGATTACCATGTATACGTGAGCAAAATTATCAAAAAAGTCAAACTTATTGTATGGATGTTTATTCAGTTATAAACTTTTGAGAAAATCTCAATTGAGGGCCCAAAATATAATGATTTTCTTAAATAAAGGTGTATAGTGGACGTTGTTTCAAATAAGGGTCCGAAATGCGCTCATTATATCAAATAAATTTTAAAATAGATATTATTTCAAATAAAGGCTTGCAATGATTATATAAGTCTAAAACAAGGCCTCTCACTAATTATGCATTTTTGTAATTTAATCCTTATTTGTTATTTTTTCTCCATTTCTTTGTTATTTTTTTTTTGCCTCTTCTATTTTTTAAAATTCATTTTTTTTTTCGTTTTTCGCTACAAAAATTTGAAGTGGCAGATGGTTACGACTTACGAGCGACACTATTCAAAGGCTATTCGTGTCTTTTAACAGAAAACGACAAGGAAAATTTGCAGGACTTCTTTAAGCTGTCCGCGAGCGTCAGTGGTGGGAGAGTGGGAGCTTTCAGAGATATTGTCTTCCTCTTCCCTCTCCCGACCGAGCTGCTTCTTCATCACTTTTCACTCGAGGGCTCCATCGAAACACTCACGTTTCCGCCAGCCGAAGAGGACGCCCTTGCGCGGCCTAAGCATGTGCGAAATCAAGTGAACGAGCAATGTCACCACCTACCACCGCTTCCATCGCTATTCTCGCTTCTCTCCTTCTGATACTCCCTTTGCTAACCAGAAATGGCCCGCCACTTCCCAGCTCTGAAGCAAATCACATCGGTAATGCAACCTCAAGTGTCGCTATTGACAGGGAAACCAAGCTCGGAGCTAGACTAACTCTTCAAGGGCCTCCTGAAGTCCACTCAACTGTGACGAAGCAGCATGTGAAGACCTGCCATCATCTGAAGAAGATCGTCGCCGTTGGACCAGGAACTAATCGAAATGCATTGCCCAGAAGCAAGAAATTAACGACGACCAGAGTCATTTTGAGGGGGGATTCAACGCTCCAGAGCGAGAACGGCACGTTCAAGCTTGGATTTTTCAGCACAAACGGGAATTCGGCTTGGTACTTGGGAGTCTGGTACGCCTCAGTCCCAACTCCGACTTATGTTTGGGTCGCCAATCGCGGCAAACCCGCCAAGAATTTAACGTTGTCGACGCTAGAATTCACCAGCACGGGTCGATTAGCTGTGAGAGAATCGGGCGATTCCGTCTTATGGCAAAGCGAGAACACGGAAATGTCGTCGGAGTTCACGTTTTCGGATAGTGGGAACTTGATTTTGCGGTCGAGCGAAGAGAAGATCACGTGGCAGAGCTTCGATTACCCGACGGACACGTGGTTGCCGGGCATGAATCTCACCAAGGATCGAGTACTGGTTTCTTGGAGGAGCTTGTCGGATCCGTCACCGGGTCAGTACTCTCTGAGGCTCGACCCAGATCAGTATGGTGCATTCCAGCTGATCTACGACTCCGGGAAGGTGTACTGGTCCACGGGGAACTGGAACGGGGGGGCATTCTCTGGCGTGCCGGAGATGACCATACCGTACATTTACCAGTTCCACTTCGCCGACCCATTTGCGCCGACAGCTTCTTTCGGGTACTCTGAGAGGTCATTGGACAACGCCCTCGATCCACCACTGACCCGGTTCCAGGTGGACATCGACGGTCAGCTCCGGCAGTACACGTGGACGCTGCAGACGGAGAACTGGAACACATTCTGGTCGGCCCCTGAGAGCCAGTGCAGGGTCTATGGGTTGTGTGGCAATTTGGGGTTCTGCAGCAGCAGGACATTGAGGCCCTGTGAGTGTCTCTCTGGGTTTAGGCCTGTGGATGGTGAGGGTTGGGATTCCAGGGATTACTCTGCGGGTTGTCACCGAGCGAGTGAGCAAAAATGTGGGAAAGATGATGTTTTTGAAGAAGTAGGTGTAGTGGGGTTTGACGGCGGCTATGTGGTTTCATTTTCTGGGAGTAGGAGTCACTGTGAGAAGTCTTGTTTGGGCAATTGTTCTTGCATTGGCTTGTGTCACGATGAGAGGAGCAATTTGTGCAAGAACATTTATGGGTCTCTGTTGAATCTCAGGAACTTGAGTGCGGATGCTGCTTCCGGGGATATGCTGTATGTGAGGGTGCAGAGAGGAGGGATTGTTAAGAAGAACATATCCAAGAGTATGGTCTTAGTGGCCAGCATTGTCGGGTCGATTGCGATTTTGGGGTTCTCAGCGTTGATATTGTCCGTTGCTCGGAATAGGAGGGAGAAGGACAAAGGGAAAGATGGAGACGAAGAATCGCAGGTGCTGAACTTGAGGGTCTTTTCGTACAAGGAGCTTCACATGGCCACTAGAGGGTTTTCTGAAAAACTCGGACATGGTGGCTTTGGCGGAGTTTTTAAAGGAATTTTACCCGATTCCACTCCTGTTGCAGTCAAACGCCTCGAAAGGCAAGGTGGTGGGGAGAAAGAATTCCGCGCCGAGGTGCGCACCATAGGGAACATTCAGCATGTCAATCTGGTAAGGCTTAGAGGTTTCTGTTCAGAAAACTCTCACAGGCTTCTGGTCTACGATTACATGCCAAATGGTCCTTTGAGCGCGTATTTACGCAGAGACGGCCCGATTTTGAGCTGGGAGATTAGGTATAGAGCGGCAATTGGTACTGCGAGAGGCATTGCTTATTTACATGAAGAATGTAGGGACTGTATCCTCCATTGCGATATCAAGCCAGAAAATATACTACTGGATGGCGATTTTTCAGCCAAGGTGTCAGATTTTGGCTTGGCTAAGCTGGTTGGCCGGGACTTTAGCCGAGTCCTAGCCTCTATGAGAGGCACGTGGGGCTATGTTGCACCGGAGTGGATCTCTGGTGTGGGAATCACGACCAAGGCTGATGTTTACAGCTATGGGATGACGTTGTTGGAATTGATTGGTGGCCGCCGCAATGTGGAGGTGCCGCCGTCTGCAGGTGGAGAGGGTGGGGCCGGGGAGAAATGGTTCTTCCCGCCGTGGGCAGGCCGCCAAATTGTGGAGGGGAATGTGGCAGCAGTTATAGATGACCAGCTTTGCGGGGCGTACAATATGGAAGAGGCAGAGCGGCTGGCAATGGTGGCCGTGTGGTGCATACAGGACGAGGAGGACGCGCGGCCGACAATGGGGATGGTGGTAAAGATGTTGGAAGGCGTGGTGGAAATACCTGTCCCGCCCCCACCCAAGTTGATACAAGCCCTTGTTTCCGGTGAATCTTTCCAAGGGATCAGGGAACATTCCGGTATTAGGATGTCTTTGATTGGTAGCTATTCCGGTGGCAATGTGGAAGCATCCAGTGCCGCATCTGAATCTCCTCTTGGTGTTACCTCTTCCCCAGCAAATGTAGAATTATCTGAATCTTCTACTAACCAAATTAACAGGCAAGTTTGAAATTAGTGTCAAGAATTCAAGGTTTTTGTGCCTCCTGCTCTGGTGCCATAGTTTCTGTAGCAGTTCAGGTGTTATCCTCCTGATTCATATTTCATGACTCGGAAGAGAAGGTGCGTGGAGTTTTTTTTTTTTTTTTCTTGGATTTTGATCAGTGACTTCAGAACATAAACTAGTCCAAGGAAATCAAAGTTCTAATCCTTCTCTTACGGTCAATCACCTTATGGTTAAATTCCTAGTACAAGGGTGGAACTCTGAAACGAGCTCCTGAAGAGCATCAGACCGTTCACTCACTGCTCACCGGCACTCAATGGTTCATTGCCCAAACAGGAACTTTTGTATGGTTGTGAAATAGTGTGGCGGGTGGCTGCATCTTACTCAAGCTTTGTGTTCTTCTCTGATTATTCTCAGTCAGGGAGTTTAATTAGCATCCCCTCCCTGGCCAATTGGGGCGGGCTCGGACATGAATCTTCATAGGAATAGGCCTACAACTTTTCACAACCATTTTCATAAAGCTTTGAGGTTTTTGGGTTCTGGCGCCTAAACGGCTACTATTTCCAAACCAAAACCTAAATGAACCTCAAATGTAAAGAGACTAGAAGGCTAAGGTCACCGCTTCGAACGATCCAGTTAGTTCTCTAGGTAATAAAAAAAAAAACATTAGACAAAAAATTCGATTCAGGTGCATTCTTCCCCCAACCAACAAGGAGATCTTGGCGGATTTACCTTGGATCTGAACTTAGGTGATCTATCCATGATTAGTACGAAGCTGGGGTGACATTAATTGGGGTTCCGGATGGGCCTGAGCCGGTCTGGAAGAGCTAGAAAAAGAAAAAAGCCGGTCCAATGTTTGTCTTTTTAACTTCACGTGCAGTCACGTTTCCGTGTTGAGGACTTCCCATGAAAGCAGAACCATGCCAAAGGTATTACTAGAGTCGTCCATATGGAATATATATATATATATTGGCAGAATTGAGACAAAAGTAAAAGTTTGAGTTTTTTATGAGATAATTTTTTTTTTGGATATAATTGTCATAAATGCTAAGTTGGAGGTTTGTATTTTGCGTATTGGGCCAATTTATTTCAGTATTTAGCGAATATCGCATGAAAAAATCTAGTGACCAACACAGTTTCCTAGTGGTGGGCATTTTGGTGTAGTAACGCGAGCTTGATGATATACTTCTAGGTTTGCTATGGAGAAAGAGACCATGGATGAAGTTGGACAGTGATGAAAATCTAAGTGGAGATATATTGATGCAGAAGAATAACTGAATTAAGGGGTAGTAAACCTGCCACCGAACACATGAGGGGAGATTGTTGATATGTATGTGTGAATTATGTTAGAGAAATTTCATATCAAAAATTTGGTGTGATATGAAGCAGTTAATATATTATAGTTAACTTATATCTTATTGATTTAAGATTTTGAGTGCATAAAAATCTAATTGAATATATCAGATGAGCCCAGACTTACGCTTTGAATGCTAGCCTTGGAAGCCCTCGCCATGGTAGATAGCACATTCCTTGCGATGCACGGAGCTTGCTTCACTATCTTTACCTCGGTGTCTATTTTTGTTGGATTAAAAATCCCCAATTTAGATGGTTTCCTAAACTACACTTGATTTGAATTTAACTACTCAATAGAGATTATTTGATTCTAATTCGATCACATTTGATTTGTTAAGTGTTATCGAATATGCAGTTTCTTTGTTCTATATACACACACTAAAAATCCCAAATTGATACACTTGTGATAAATTTACTTCAAATTATTATTATTTTTTTGTAAAAATAACTCATCGTCATTGCATTTGGAAATTATGTTTATGTCATGCTTACATTATTGGGTCTCTAGTTAATGTTTTGCAAAACAATTGATGTGTCAGACAATAACAAAGCTTTGCTTTTGATTTGCTTAGCGCATTAAGGTTTTCGATCTCGCTAAGCAATGTATTCAATGCTTCATTCATTGACTGTTAAATTCTTGTTTGCGCATTTGCATGATCATCTATGGCATGTTGGTGATTCAAAATTAAAATTGGCCAATATAGCTTGTAAAATATCTTTGAAATAAAGAGAAAAATTACGGAAAGGGCGATATATTTATCAAGGGTAATCAAATCCTTCACTCCCTGTATGCATTAAATCTCTAGCTTGCATAAGTAAAATATTCCCTTCTTACTTGGGTTTTCATTTGACCCATAATAAATTATTAGCGACTCTAACATGATTAAATCGCATATTTAAATGATTTAAATAAATCATCAAATTTGCGATTGGTACCCGCTTGGAGAGTCCGCGCTAAGTTTTTACGTGCCAATCCATTAGTTTTCTCTTGGTCCGTTGTTATTGCTCTTTCCTTCTCTATCCTCAGTGGCTTTGTCATGAGTCCGTGACAACTATATGAGGTGTGGCCATTTTCTCTCAGTAAGAATGACTAACTCGCTAATGGAGACTTGGTGTGACGACCCAAACCTCCGATCCTCTTGTTACGACAACAACTGTAGTAGACCGACATTAAACCTTGGCTCCAACTTCTTAACAAAGCACATCACTTACCTAAAAATTGTCAACAATAATGGAGTGAGACATCCGGCAAGTAAAACATTCTAAACCATCGACTAACCTAATCAATGGATGAGACAATAATGAATACGTAAGGAATAACTACTCTCGGCATTTCCACAACAGTGAAATCGATCGAAATTACATTCGTTAACTCATCGCGTTGAACCATAAAATACACATGGTATGAGTATGCTCAGGCACAAGTAATTTCAAATATGCGACTCGAGCCACTTTTCTTTTCAGAGTTTGTACAGTTTATGTACATCGCCTCATTCCGACTCCGAGACCGGTCTAGAACACCGAGCAAAGTCACCCAGAATACACAGCAGGGTCTTCCCGTAAACTCCACGGGGATAAAATACTTTAACGACAAACACAATACCAAGTGTTGTGTGGTTTCCTTTATTGTACGTGTACATTCAAATATGCTTTGCAAGGATGTAGGCATGCATAAGATTCGTGTTGTGACCCCAATGACACGAAAGTTCACATCATCAATGCATAGCGATAATTTGGTGTACGCAAGCCCACCTATCTATATTTATGGATTTACTCAAGGCTCGGCAATAAACCTTACTGCACCATAGACCTAAGAGGTTTTTCTTCTAACAGTCGATTAATCTGGGAGTTCTTTACCCATTCAAACTCCGACACCATGTAGGACTAAGTGGTTGCATGCCCACATCACCGATTCGTTCACAAAGTCCCACCAACCTTGCTTCCTTTTCGCACTCCCCTGTTTCAATTACTTGTCCAGTAGTTTTATAGTTTCACTTCCCAATATTTTCCCACCAATTACAAGCCCTTTTTACCTCAAACGAATTCCATGCGGGGCCAACTTCAGTCAGGCCATTACATTGTTCTCGCACTCCACGGACATCCCGAAGCCCCAAGAGCACCTGGCCATGACTTGTTCGTCGCCATTCATCCTTTTTTTTTTTCCACCACGACAACCCAGGCCCCGTTCCACCATCGCCTTTCGCAAATTCGCACGAAGACGTAACTTTATTTCGCTAACCCCACCTTGCCGAAACCCATTCTCGGTATCGTTCCTACGCTCCAACTATTCCCCCCGCAGAAAAACTCAGTCCCAGCATCAGTAACTAACGGCACCTTAGGCTACTCTGCAACTTTCAGACCCCATCTCGAAAGAATTCTACGACATGCAGCCATACCCGAACCTTGCCCGTGTACTCACCCATCACTCAGCTTTTTGCTTGTTCTCGCCTCTCATTGCTTGGGTTAGTAGACAGGTTAGAAAATTCTACTTGCTTGGTCTGGTCGCTGGTCGGATGGAGATCGTCGGACGATGGGAAGCTGTCGGACGCCTGGCGAACGGAGGAGCTGCAGTCGAAAATTGAAGCTTCGCGGGAGAACGTCATCGTCGAGAGAGAGCGTGCGAGCAGAAGAAGAAAAATGGGTCTGCTCTCTCTTTTGTTCAATTAACGTATTGCAATTGGGCCTAAAGGCTTTACCCAGGATCGGGCTAGCATGTAAAAAAAAAAAGAAATTCAGGGCTGGCGGTTTGGGTTTTAAGTAGCTCTTAGAAATTTCCCCCTTCCTGAAATAGCTTAGCTGGTCCAAAACTTTTACCTATACGAATGTTTATTTATTTCTCTATTTTATAATATATATATTTTGAGACCCAACCAAATTCGACTTCATCAAGCCAAATTATTTCCTACTTCTTTGAGCATAAGTCAACTTTATAATCTTTTTCGTCCAATTCATGTTCATTTAGAATTGCGACGCAGGTCGTTACAATTGGGTTCAAAAGTTCTTTAAAAAAATAAAAAGTTCATTTTTTTATTGAAAAAAAATACATTTTTAAAATATAAAATTAATTTTTTACAACAATTTTTTAAAAAAAAATTCACTAGATTTGTATTGCATTATAGTGTTTTAGTAATATTATTTTTTTAACAAATTATAAAAAAAAAAAGTATTCAATGACTTGGTTAATTATAAAAATGTTTAAGAAATTCGGATTGGGTTGTATACCGGTGGGGTTGGGTACAAGTTATTAGTTTTGCACTGTACGAAAATAGGTCAAAACAGATTAAATGAGTCAACATGAGAAGTACTATATTCGGATCCGACCCATCCGTTTGACATCTCTACTTGCCGTTCAATTTCATGACTTTGTGTTTTTGACTTTTGTACTATAGTTTTTAAAATACTTTGCAATATTTATGTTCTGCAAACTTCTTGGAGCAATACTATTGAGCTTATATTCAGTCCGTCTCAACATTATCAGCACCATCATAGAGAAGTCTAGGGCTTATTCAAACTTCTTTCGTAAGCTAATTTAGTGCAAATTCATGGCAAAATTTTAAATGTTAATTGCCTATTGAGTTTACGTTTTTTCTTGATGGCTTTGCACATGTCTTCGTACTCAATGAAATATATATACTAATTATGAATTATCCATATCTATATTCATTTGTTAATAATGTTATATACGTTGACTTTATCGTGACAATATGTAATTATTTGACTTAAATAAAAAAATCGAGAAAATAAATTATTTCCAGAAATAGAAGTTTTGTACAGTTATTAAACGCATTTTTGTTCTGGTAGTTTAAATTTTGTGCAGTTACCAAACACATTCTAATTCTCTAAAAGTTATCCAGGAAATAGAATAAGAAAAAATCAATTTTGAACATAATTGATTTTTTTGATCAGATCGTTGTCAAACGTATTTCAATGGAAAAATTACCAAAAAAATCTTAAACCTATAATAATCAAGCCAATGCAGTCTAAATTTATTTTTGACAATTGAGTCATAAACCTTTGCATTCGTACCAATTCAGTCTATTTGGCCTACCGGCGTTAACGTGGATAATTTTTAATAATATCTTAAAATTCTTAAGTTTTTTATTTTTTTAATATTTTGTTCTTTTTTCTTTTCTTCTTTTCTTTTTCCTCTTCCTCAACTATGGCTAGCAAGATCGTTAGAACTCATTGGCTGCTGAGCGAGTGTAGCCATGCCCTCACTCGGGTTTGTCCACCCTTGCCTAGGTTGAGCGAGGCCATGGTGATCATGAGCAAGGCTCCCACGCCAGATCTAGGCGAGAGTATCCTCGTTAGCCATAGGTGAAGGAGGCCTCACTCATCGTGGGTGAGGGCTTCGCGGCCTTGTCCAATGGCCAACAAGCTTCGACAACATTTGTTGATCATTGTGGGGGAAGAGAAAAAAAAAAACTAGAAAAAAGGAAAATACTAACATTTTTCAAAAATATTAATATATTTTCGAAAATTTTCCAGTCAGCACCGGCTGGCCAAATATACTAAATTGGCATAAATAAAAAAAGTTTAGGGATCAATTTAAAAATTAATTAAATTCAGGATTGAATAGACATAATTCCAATAGATTTAAGACTCTTTTTTTTGATAAATTTCTCTTTTTTTTAGTTTACAAAATGTATACGTTTGTAGAATCACCTTAGTCACATGCACATAACTAGACTTATCACGGAGGATATTATACCTTCTACATGTGTAACCACCAATCCAACCAAATACAAAGATTTTAGTTGCGATTGGTCGTCCGAATAAAACTATGATATATTTTATCCTATCCTATGTTTGTTAAGTATCCAAGACATGATAACGAGAGATATAACTAGGATATAATAATCCTAAAGAAGGGAGTGGGATAGTGCATGATAGGATTTCTTTTGTCCATCGCTTAAGCAACCCTTTCCACAACGCCTCATCTGCCTCTCCACCACGCCGAACGGCCTCTCTAGCAGCGGGCCCCCTCTTTGGTTTGCGGCATCCCATCGCTCCAGCGGTGGAGGTAGCTTCTTCGGTGGAGTCAAGGTTGCTGGTGATGGTCCTGATCTGGTTTGGGAACTCAACATGCCTCAAAAATAAGTTAGAAGCACATAAATAGGATCTACAGTCATTTAGCCAAAAATGCAAATTTCCAATTTTTCTGACTTCTGGCGTGACCATCAGCTCTGGATCTTTTGCTTGTTGATCTATTTTTTTCTGCAATTAACTGCAAATTTCCTGGAATGACAACATTGTGAAAATTACAGGTTATTAAATATCTCATTTTCACGTCCTTGAAGCCGGCACTTTTTTGTATTTTTGGGTATGTCTACCTTGTTCATCATCATTCTCTCTAGTCCTATAAAAATTCATACACCATCAGGTGTTGAATTACGGCTTGATGCAACAATTTCTGACAAATCATGAATCAGAACATAATCTGCTAGACTTCAATTACGAGGCAGGCCAACACTAATTCCGATTTATAGTTCTAAACATTCCTCTATGAATGGCTAAAACTTGAGTTCCCGGACGAGAAACTTGCTTTAAGAAGCAGAATTTACTAGCTCAATTTTGATCCATGGTTTTCCATCATTCACAAGTTCACAACCGCCACTTGGTTATTTATTCTATCTTCTCCCCTTCCCACGGTCCAACAAGCTCGAGCGTTTCATTTCTCGTCATCCGCCAAAACATTCCGACCACCCAAACTCGGTCAATCTCGGGTCAACTCGGAGCGTACCCGTTTCATTTTTTTTTTTTTCAATCTTTTGGGCTTCTCTTTTGATTCCCGCATCTCCATCAACAGATCAGATCACTTCCATGGAAAATTTTCAACATTTCGACTCTGACCCAAGCAATTCATTTACACTGACATTCCTCATCTTGTCCCTGTCGCGGAAGCTTTTGGCGACCGTCCCCTCGAGCTCCGACCCGACAGTCTCGATGAGTGATTCGCTGAATTTGCTCCGAAGAAGAGCCTCTAGACGGTACAATTCAAGAATAATTTCATTAATATCAAGTTTCTATCAAATAATGAATATGATATGATATAAATATATCCGACTTTAAAATCGCGGTTTACCAAATGGCAGATAAGATATAATCGAATCCTTGAATTTATTATCCTATCATGACTAGAAATCTGGATGATCAAATACAAGATTGATGTATAAAATGTTTTGCATGGAAGATGATGAAATGCACGCGATTGATGGCGAAAGTAACCCTCTCGAATAGGCCGCACTGAGACCATTAACTCATCCAGCAATGTCAATAGCTACATGTCCACAGATCAAAATGGTATTTGCTCAAGGTCCAATCAAGGGCCCAAAAGATTTTGTGACGAGTGTACATATAAAGATTAGTTAAAGAGTGTTTCTAATTTGTTATATATATAACTTCATTATTAAATTTCAAATAAGGGGTACTTTTTCTCTTTTGACAGATGAGCAGTGTAAAGTGAAAAGTAGATGCAGGGTCACTATGGAGGAAAATTGTTTCACCCCACATATCATACTTTAGAAAAAAAAAAATCAGTTTCTATATATGGATATATGTAATTTGTTTAATGGCTAATATTACAAATTGCTACAGAGTAATGATTTTTTTTCCTGGGCCACCCATTTTCTCCATCATCCTCCTCCTTTGCCCCTCCAACTTCTCGCGAGCTAGAGCTCTGCCATATCTCTCTCTCGAGCAGAATCACATACACATTAGATATAAGTATTAGGGATGAATATAGTTTCAAGGTAGAATTTGAAATTTGGAGAATCGAACGGGTGGGAATCGATCGATTCCGAGTTTAAAGGTATATAAAATAGGTTATATGTTCCAAAAATTAGAGAATCTATTTTAACGAGTAGGTTCTAGATTCTAGATAGGTGGAACCTGAAATCATAACCTGAAATCCGGAGTAAGTTTTTATATTTTTTTTTTGTATATGTCTTTACGTCATCCTAAGGGATTTCATGATATCTAATGATGATGCGTAATTTGGAATCACTTTATATCAATGATACTTTTACTTTATTATTGTTTCATAATTTTCATATGCCTAAATATGAGTTGTGGTCAACATATTTTAGCATTAAATGGTGGTTATCAAATGTAATTAATCACTATAATCGTTCAACTAAGAATACATGTGGATCTTGGGTGAAACGTGAAACCGACCCTGAAACCTGGAACATGGTAAGTTATAGATTTCAAAGTATGCAGAATAGGTTTTAAGTTACAGAAAATAAGGAGCCTATATAGATGTGTAGATTTTAGGTTTCAGGTAGAACATGTACGAAACTTGAAATCATTCACCCCTAATAAGTGTTAATATCACGAAAAATGCCAAGTTGAACTGATACACTTGCGATAAATTTATCTTCTATTAGCTTTCGTTATATTTTATTGTTAAATTACTATATTGAATGACACGTGGCAACTATCAGGTATACATGTCACCCTCTGTTTGTAACGTGTATATCAATTTGTGATTTTTTATAGTATTAACTCAATTTAATAGAAACTAACAAAGGGCAAATTCGTCACATGTGCACCAGTTTGAGATTTTTTATGGTAAAAAAATTAGTATAAGGTTAATTTGTCATATATATACCAGTTTGAGATTTTTTGTGGTCGAAAAACTAGTTTAGAGAAAATTTGTTACAGGTATATCGGTTCAAGATTTTTTGCGGTAAAAAATAGTTTGGGATAAACTTATTACAAATGTACCAGTTTGAGATTTTTCGTGGTATTAACCTTTTATATAAATTTTCCTCCTTTTAAAGGATTATTTCCATCATTTCACACTAGACGCATGTCAATTTCACTATAGCGGCTGCTATGTAAATAATCATTTTCATAGACACATGCATAGATTTAAGTAGTGGGCGATGTTTACTGAAATAACAGATTAATGAAAGTTTTTTCTACTGCTAAATTTAAAAAATAAGTGCAAATATCACGAAAAATATAAAACTTATACACCTGTGATAAATTTATCCTAAACCAATTTTTTGATTACCGAAAATTTCAAACTAGTGCACATGTGATAATTTTACTTTCTGTTATTTTTTGTTAAATTTTATTATCAAATTGTTGAATTGGATGACATGTAATAGTTGATGAGTGGATCGATTTGAGATTTTTACCATCCGCTAGTCATGGATGTACTAATTTAAGATTTTTCATAGTATTAACTCAATTTAACGAATGATAAATTTATTATAAATGTATCAATTTAGAATTTTTGATGGTTCAAAAATTAATTTGAAATAAATTTATAATATGTATATCAATTTAAGATTTCTTATGATATTAACCCATAAAATAATGACTTTAGTAGGACAAGCACCGAAAGGTGATCTCTTCCTGAATATTAATAATAAATGCCATGACCTTCGGTCCAAAATTCATTTAGGAAAGTTAATTAGCTACATATTTTAAAAAAATCTTAATTTTCCATTCTATTGAAGTTTTATCTTTCACTATACTTAGAAATATATTCATCGGATTTTACGAGATATTCTCATCAAATTCTTAAGTTAATAATCCCGTGTCATGACCAAAGCATATTTTGAGATATTTTGGATAAAAAAAATAAGAAGGAAAAGAAAATGAAAGAAAGACGATAATTTGAAAAATTCAAACCTAATCCCAGCCTTGACTCAACCATCATGAACAGTCATTTATTAACCAAGGTTAGCCAATGATTTTTCCACTATAAAAATGATGTTGTAGGGTGGGGTGGAAGAGATGGCCCTTAAAAACATCACATATCTACACAAAACACACACTGTACAAAATACTCTTCTCTCACACCAGCCACCTCTTCCAAGAGAAAGGGTCACAAGAGGGAGAGGGGGAGAGAGGGGTGGTGGATAGTGGAATTGTAGGCCAGATGAGGTCAACAAGAAGGTGAATTGTAAGCCCCAAAAACACAGACAACTTTCTGTCTACTTCTCACTGGTACAATACAATCTCTCTCTAGATTCTCTCTCTAGTTCATATACATTTTCTCTCTCTAGTACTAGTATTTGCATTGTATATAGGCAAAGATCTGATTAATGGGTGTCTGAATCTGTTAGAAAAACCTTTCCTTTGTTTTTCTTTTCCCCAAACATGTCCTTCTGTCCTGTTATTTCATTTCCTTTGTCTCTCCATTCTTAAATGTCTGCAATCCACGAAAAGAAGTGAGGAGAAATGAGCGCGACCCGAAACTTCAACCGAGCTCACTTCTCCCGCCAAACGCACCAACACGAGCACGCATGAGTCGGTCTCATCTTCGAGCCGGTACCCTGGATCTTTGATTTGGCACCTGACGCGTTTGTTTCTAATTTACGCTTTCGCTTTCTTTGCGTTCCGGGTCATTTTGTTTTCTTTTTTGTTCGTCTTTTGTTTTAGGTGTTTTTTTTGGGGTGTGTGTGTTTGGAGTGGCGAAGGGAATGCGACAGTGTCGAACGTTTTATGAGCTTCTAGGGTTTTTGAGTGATTTCGGAATTCAATGGCAGGGTGGTTGATGATAGCCGATGGGTTTCCAGATTGCGCCGAAATAGATAAGCTCCGAGTGAACGAGTTTCGCGACCATTTAGATCCGGTTTCAGACCATCTCCGGAACAAACCCACAAAAGGCGAGTTCGACGAGTTTCTTCAATTGGTTTCGTGGTTTTTTCCAGGAGATCTGCCGCTGGTCTAATGGTCTTGACACGACTTGGCCTCGAATGCTTGGACAGATACATTATGTTGGTTCGGAGCTATCGTGGTTGGTTTAACCTCTTCATTGCAGTGTGCCGAGAAGGATCTCTATATTGCCTTTCCGGAGATTGGGTTGAGTGATTTGGTGGCTAAATTTGTAGTGCTCTGTTCAAAACTTGTCGTGTCAGCTTCAGAGTTCTCATATCAATTGCAGTTTAGATATTTTCGGGTGGGTTGATAATGGTGGTGGACAAGGATCTTAGAGGACATTGTATGGAGACCTTGAATCAAAAGAAGAATGATGAGGAATGCATGCCCTCTATATTGACGTTCAAGATCAACTCTGGAGACGGTGATGGCATGGGGGATGTGGATGAGACCAAGAGCATGGAGCTAGAATCCAATGGAAGCAAGATCAGTGTCGAGGATGAAGACTTGATGATTTCAAACTCGAAGGAAAGTGCGGCGTGTTCTGCAGGTGGAGCACGTAATGAAGTTGATACAGAGAGTGAAATAGTGGAGGGAGATGCAGTGAATAAGAAAACCAGAGCTTCTTTAAAACGAGCTCATGACAGTATCTATGAAGAAGATTCAGTGGGGTCGAATTGGAAAAAGAAAAGTCCAGTAGGGCAACAGGATGACGAGTCGATTGGCGTAGTTGTTGAATCAGATGGAGGTGACATATATAGCAGTCAGGGTGATTTCATAATTCTGGATCCAGAAGTGTCTGGAGAGGAATCTGCTTGTGTTGTGGACAAGAGTCCACTGTGGTCGATGCTTAACTGGCTCAATGGGATTGCAAGAGACCCACGTGATCCAGAAATTGGTTCTTTACCAGACCTGTCCAAAGGGAATGCCTATGGAAGTGACAAATTGTGGAAACAGGTTTTGTTGTCTCGGGAGGCTCTCTTATTGGCAAGACACAGAACTCTGAGTGCCAAAAGATTAGTCTGGCAGGTATTTGGTTGCCAAACCTCAATGCTATTTTACTAAACAAAAAGTATCGATCTTTGCTCTTTCATTTCCGAATTGGGTTGGCTGATATTAATGTTTATCTTTGCACATGCTTATCACGTGGGTAGAACTAGAAATTGCACATGGCTTCTGTAGAATCATAAAGTATATAGTGGCATACGATGCATCGTGTTATTTAGAACTTTTTGTGTTTGACGGTGCTATTTCAATGAATACATTACACATTGCAATTATTTATGGAAGAGATTTTCTATCTAACTTTCATATAAAGTATTATAGTTGTCCATACTATAACTTCTATCATGTTAATTGAGCTACAAGAGAAAATACCACAACCAACATGATTTCTGAACTTTTTAACTGAAAGGGAGTTTTAATTGTCATTGTCAAATCCATTTCCAAGAAATGGAATAATGAAAAAGCAAATGGTTTTTATTGTTATCTTTACGCATAAAGAAATTGTAAACATCCTCTGAGATCAAACCGGAATGTTTTAACTCAAAGAGAGTTTTAAATGTCATTTACCAAATGCATTTTGAAGAAAATAGAATGTTGAAAAAACAAATTGTTTTTATTGTAATCTTTATGAATAAAAAAATTGGAAACATCCTCCAAGATCAACGAGATAAGGCTTAGTTGTCTGTTGTAATACTACTTCATTGTAGATAGCTTGAAATCTAATGTTGTTCCCGTTCTTGACTCAGTTCTTTGATATACTTTTAGTTGGATTTAGCACTTTGAGATCTCTCTCTTTTCTATTTCTCCAGCTTGGTAAATGGCTCTGTTTGGCCAAAAAGAACAAAAGAAAAGAAAAAGGCTTGGTAAATGCCTTGACTATGTTTCCGGAGTTGCTTGTCTGGTCCATTTTCATCTTTTGACCGCACTTTTTACTCATCTTTTCTTCTGCCACTAAAATCGACCCTACTCTGACTAATTAAAATAATGAACTCCATTTCAGGGTATACTTTTTTTGCTCTTAATTAGCAAAATGGCATAAACGTTGCGCGTGAAGGTAAATGGTAAATAGAAGCTTTAAGTCAGTAAAGAAAAAGATTACCTTTTTAAATTTATTCTATTGTGAAAGACTGAATTTAAGACATTATAATGACGGAAATATTTAAATAATTGATAAGATTTGGGAAAGTGAGAGATTTAAGGATGACCCTATAATTATCTCACCTACCAAATTATTCTGTTCATTGTTTAGTGAGGAATGATAAAATTTCATTTTAACAATTTAGGCGGGCTTTTATGGAGTTTTATGTAAAATAGTTGTGACTGAAAACCTCTTCTAGGCTTTGTTTTTCCTATGGTACAAATTATGTTTGCTATTCTTATTATTCCCCATTCTTCTCCTTACACTTGATTTCTTGTTGCGTCCATGAACGGGAATTAGTTCTGGACTTGTCGAGATTTGATTGACTTGTTTTTTTTTTTTTTTTTTTGTCTCACCTCATCAAGAGTTGATCGCTTACTGTTAAATGGCAAAGAATTCCACCTCAAGTGGGTCAACTTTGACATTCGGGCAAATATTGTTCGTCCTGTGGCTTCATATGGATGGGTTAGATGCATGCATAATATGAATGAGGGATTGTTGATCATTGGTGGTATGCGCAATCAATTCCCCTAAATTGTGTCCCTAAATAGTGTTTGTCCTGTGACTTCATATGGATGGGTTAGATGCATGCATAATATGAATAAGGGATTGTTGATCATTGGTGGTATGTGCAATCAATTCCCCTAAATTGTGTCCCTAACTATTTCCTATATTCCGTTTTGTGGGGTGTTAGTTACTAATGAGAGGAGAGGGGAATTCCTAAATCGCCGTCATAGCTGTGTCTCAGCATGTATATTCCACATATAAAGATTTGTCGTTTATGCTCTGCTATTCTCGCGTCGTGAATCATTCATGTTCAGTCACTCCAAACATATACCAATCATCCAAAATGCCTTCCATACGGCCATCAATATCCGATGGAGCAGCGTACATAGCCGTGAAAAATCTATTGTGTCTACTCTCTTGGTCAACATGGTAGCATGAGTCTATTGCCATGTCAGATCCATTTGACTGGTGTTGTCAATGAATGCCGCCACATTGGATTTTTAATGGTAATTACGGGCAGAAGTCTTGCGGAGGTACTTTTGGGTTACCTGTACCAATTTTGGATATTGGTGAGGCGAAAATAATAATTTGTATTGGTGTTTCATGAGAAAAGGATGAGTAACTTTTTGTGGAATTATCTCTTTTAGATTGGCTTGATGGAGTGAGAAATGGATTGGCGTATGGTTTGTCTTAGGGCGGAGTGGAGGAAAGCTATTAGTAATGTGGAGGGACAGAATTCCTAGGTTCTTGATTATCATTGCTAGTCCTTTCTCCCTATATATATAAAATTCTTTCTTTTCACCTCAATCGGTTTTATTTTTATTTTATTTATTTTTTGGTTCATCGATCGCCAACCCCGACTAGGTTGGGATAAAGGTGTTGTTGATATTGATGTTATCTGTTTTAGATTGGTTACTCAAACCTGGTCATGTGATGATAAAATTGGAAGTGGTATACTGCACTGATGTTTTCAGTTTACTGTGGTGAATCGATCAATTTTCATGCAACTGGAATATTGTAGGCTCAAGTTATAGGTTCGTACAAAGAACGATTGTCATAAAGTTAGGAATTTTAATCTCAATCTCATGCATCATGTAGGTATAATTGGTTTTTTATTTTGTAGAAAAATCAGAGGATGCACCCAGGAATGTATGAAGATCGCGATGGATCTGGTTATAAACTGAGAGAGAGACAGTTTGAGGAGAGTTTCCTCCTCAAAGCTTCAAGCAAGAAGGTGAAAAACTTTCAAGATACTTTCTTGTCAGGGTGTCATGGTACTGAAGAACACATTGATAACAGTATCAAGAATGGAGACTCCAGTTCCTCATCTGCAGGTTCTCTATTTGACAATCAGGGACAAGAGGAAGTTCCTCTGGGTTCTGAATTTCAAGCTGAAGTTCCAGAGTGGTCTGGGGTAACTTTTGAAAGTGACTCTAAATGGCTGGGAACCCCACTTTGGCCTTTGAAAAATACACAGAGAAGATCTCTAATTGAAAGGGAACCTATAGGCAAGGGAAGACAAGATTCATGTGGATGTCAAGTTCGAGGCTCTGCTGAATGTGTTAGATTTCACATTGCCGAGAAAAGCAAAAGATTGAACCTGGAACTTGGCCCGGCTTTCCACATTTTCAAGTTTGACAAAATGGGCGAAGAAGTTAAACATTCCTGGACAAGTCAAGAGCAGGTGAAATTTGCTGCCATAGTGAGGTTGAATCCCCCTTCTCAAGGTAAGTGTTTCTGGGATCAAATGTTCAAGGATCTTCCTTCCAAAAGCAGGGTTGAATTGGTGAGCTACTACTTTAATGTCTTTCTCATGCTACGAAGAAGAAATCAGAACAGTTTCACTCCACTTAACATTGATAGCGATGACGACGAGTGGGAACCTGGTTCTGTTGTTCGTGGTGTTGGCCATCAAGAGATCAGGTCGTCAGGCTCCATTTTTTATTCACCAACGAAGCCACATTCTAGGTGTAGATGATGCTAATTTTCTTCTGAAGCATTCAGTTTGCCGAGAGCTGCCGATCTAGTTGTTCTTCTGCAGTTCAGTGCCTCGGCAAGAAATTTCTGTTTTTGGGTCATAGCTATAGTGTAATATTACAGGATAATCATGCTCAGCTCTGGTGGAGAGGAAAAAAAAAAAATGTGAAGCATCGATATACGGTATAAGCTGTATAGCGCAAGAAGTTACGTTGCACTCGAGTCATTTTGGATTTCAGGCGTACAACTCTCGAAGGTATACTTCCTGTTGATTTCTCATGACTAACAACACCGGATACAGGTCTCCTATTGCTTCTTTCTCTCAATACACTTGTTCGCTTTCTTTCTGGCCCTAGCTAGATGATATGGAAATAAGTGTGAACCCACCCTCATTTGCAAATGTTTTTTTCAGCAAAATACATGCGCTATTTGGAATTGCTTCGCATCGGCATTTTATGCTTCTAGCTTGTATGTTTATTATGTGGTTTGTGTGAGAATTTGATGGAGAGATTGTTATTCTCATTCATTCATATTTTCTGCTGCTTTACAGTATTACATTTACAGGTAATATACATAGAGAAATCCGAGTAAACAGAGATGAAACAAAGCATAAATGGGAGAGCAATTACAATCTCATTTGTGAGATTTGACAGGATAAAAAATATTCTTAATAATTAGATTTATAATTCAACACTTCTCCTCAAGTTGGTGAATAGATGTATTCCATTCTTAGCTTGATAATTAGCTCGTAAAAACTTTCACCATTAAGCCCATTGGTCAAGACATCTGTCACTTGTTTTGACGGGAATAAGACAAGCAAATCAGTACTTCCTCAAGATTCTCCTTGATGAAGTGCCTATTAATCTCAATATGCTCGTCCTGTCGCACTAACAAGATCATAAGAAATATTTATTGCAGATTTATTGCCATAATACAAATTCCATAGAACTTTGCCACTCAACCCTTCGACTCATCAAGAATGATGTTGAGCTACAATAACTCACACATTACTTGAGCTAGTGCCCTAAACTCAGATTGTGCGTTAGATCTTGCCATCAGATTCTGTGTTTTGGTTTTCCAAGTTACCTCCAAGGAAGGTACGATAATCAGTTGTAGCCTTATAGACCTCTTGTCAACCATTTATTCAACATAATCCACATTTGTACCAGCCTCAACCTTGAGTTTGTTTTTTTTGTTTTTTTTTTGGTCGAAAAAGATTTGCATTATTGGTGAATAAAGTTTCGTCCATAAAGTCTCATACGAGGAGCATCTACACATAATAAATCCCAGAGGGGTTGCGGCGGGGAAGAAGCCCAATGGGCTGAAATACGATCAGACCGATACATCTTCGCGACCCAATCCGCAGTTTGATTGGCGGTTCTCTTACAATGGGCCACGGAGATATTAGGGAGGCGGGCGATGATTGCTTGGGCCTGGAGGATGAAACACTCTGCTTCCCAGTTGGCTTCCTTTTCTCTGTTGACCGCAAGCACAAAGTCCATTGAGTCATACTCCACTTTAACGCGTATCTTCTTTTCCCTTATCTCTGTACCCTCTTCGAGAAGCTGCAGACCCATGAGAAGCGCCTGAGCTTCGGCGACCAAAGCTTTGCAGGGGAAGATTTTCTTTGTGAATCCTCCCAGCAGAGAGCCACTGGAATCTCGAAGAACTCCTGCGATGGCGCCGTCAAGGTCTGCACCACCCACAGAGGCATCAACGTTCATCTTCAGGTTAGGGTTTTCCGAAGGCGCCCACGCGAGAGGTGAGTCAGAATCTGTCCTCCTATAGCTGCGGTCTTTGACATTCCATTTGCTATAGCTCGTGAGAATGGCCTTTGCTTCTTCAATTAGATCATCAGTGTTCGGATTTTTACCCCGAAACACTAAATTGTTTCTTGATTTCCAGATAGATCAGAGGGAGATAGCGATTGATTCGAGCATGGCTGGGCAATCGGTATCTTCTATGATAGCCTGGATCCAAGCGTCCATCCTGTGGATCTATGGGTAGCTCTGCCATATGCCCCGTTGTCTTTCCTTGCTTTTAGAAGATCTCAACTACGCCAATGCAGACCCACTTTCTTTTCGTTGTTCTTCCACCAAAACGGGGCTATCCTCTTTTCAATTGATTTACATATTGAAATTGGGATTTTGAAAATTGACATGGCATACTAAGGGATGGCTTGGACCATAGATTTTAAAGTATTTCCTTGCCGGTCTTTGAGAATAGGTTCTCCTTCCAGCCTTCTAGCTTCGTGTCTACTTGCGCATTAATCCAAGAGAACATCTGTTTCTTTGTTTCTCCCTAATCAGAAGGTAGACCCAAATACTTCCTAGTTTTCTGCATTACTAGGACTCGAAGAGCATTTGCTAGGCTTTGTTGAAGCTGAAGGGGGCGGTTTGGACCCATAAAGAGGCCGGAGTTGTTCAAGTTAATCTGTTGTCCCGAGGCGTAGCAATACTGATTCAGGATCATTCCTAGATTTTGGCATTCAATAAGTTTGCCATCCAAAAAGAAGATCGAATCATCCGAAAATAGGAGATGTGAGAGCGAAGGACAGAAACTGATCAAAAATTTCTCTCTAATAGTGCCGTCGGAGTACAGGTGGGTGCAAGGGGTAAGGAAGCTCGCTTTGGGCCATCATTTCCAGAGTGATGCGCCACATCGGTGCCCGAATGTGGTGATAAATGAGCAAGGGTCCTCACACTTCCGTGGGCGAGTGTGGGGGGGCAAGAAAAGCCCAGGGGTGGGTATTAGATTAGGGAGTTGGAATGTAGTAATCTTAACGGGTAAATTGGAGGAATTGACGGATACTTTTGCTAAAAGAAAATTGAATATTGCTTGCCTACAAGAGACTAAATGGAAAGAAGATAAGGCTAAGGAAGTGGATGGCACCAGATTCAAGCTATGGTATACAGGCACAACAAAAAGCATAAATGGAGTTGGGATTTTGATCGATAAAAATTTCAAGGATAGAGTTATTTATGTTAAAAGAATAGGAGATATGATTATTTTAGTTAAGCTAGTAGTGAGGGATTTGATTCTGAATATCCTTAGTGTGTAGGCCCCTTAAGTTGGACTGCAAGCGTCCGAGAAGAGCAGATTTTGGGAAGAGCTGGAAGAGATTCTAAGACGGATACCACACGAGGAGAAGCTATTCATAGGAAGAGATCTAAATGGACATGTCGGTTAGAGTAGTTGAGGTTTTGACAGAGTTCATGGAGGTTTTGAATATGGGACTAGAAATGAGGCTGACGAAGACATCTTGAGTGTGGCATTAGCTTATGATTTGATGTTGGCAAACACCCTTTTTAGGAAAAGGGAATCACATCTGATCACTTTTCGCAGCGGTCAAAATTGTAGCCAGATTGATTTATTTCTTGCCAAAAGAGAGGATAGAGCTTCTTATGTAGATTGCAAGGTATATCTTGGTGAATGTGTAGTTACACAATATAAATTGGTGGTCTTAGAAGTTCGGTATAACAAAATACAGAAGATAAAGAGAAGTGTGCAGCACCCTAGAGTAAGATGGTGGAAGTTACATGAGGAGAAACAAACAGAATTCAAGAAAAGAATGCTACAGGAAGTACCGTGGCGACTGGAGGGCGAAGTAAATATGATGTGGAAGGAGATGTCTAACTGCATCCAGACAGTGGCAAAAGGGGTGTTAGGGGAAAGTAGAGGGAATGTACATCAAACAAAGGAAACCTGGTAGTGGAATAAAGAGGTGCAGGAGGCAATTAAGTAGAAGAAAGAGTGTTTCAGATGCCTACATAAATGTCCTAATGAAGAGAATTTGCATAAGTTTAAATTGGCAAGAAAAGTACCAAGAAAGTTGTACGAGAGGCCAGAGTCAAGGTTTTCACCGATATGTACAACAAACTTGGGTGCAAAGAAGGAGAAAAAGGCATCTATAGACTTGCAAAGTCAAGATACAAGAAAAGTAAAGACTTGACGCAGGTTAGATGTATCAAGGATGAAAATCAAACACTCTTGATAAGAGTTGAAGACGTCAAGGAGAGCGATAGAGGTGAGGTAGATCTGGAAGATACTTCTAATGATTCAAATAGAAGGTTTGTGCGTAGAGTTAAAACACGGAAAGTTAGGGAGGCATTAAATAGATGAAGACTAGTAAAGCCTTTGGACTCGATGATATTCCTATTGAAGTGTGGAGATGCTTAGGGGATGTAGCAATAGTTTGGTTGACTAGTATTTTTAACAATATCCCCTATATTAATAAGATGCCTGATGAATGGAGGAAGAGTATATTTGTACCTATATACAAGAACAAGGGGGATATTCAGAATTGTTCTAACTATAGAGGCATCAAGTTTATGGGCCATACGATGAAGCTATGGGAGAGTTATTGAGCATCGTTTGAGAATAGAGATCAAGGTTTCTGTCAATCAATTTGGATTTATGCTAGGAAGTTCTACCATGGAGGCTATTTTCTTAATACGACAATTGATGGAGAGATATCGAGAAAGAAAGAAGGACCTCCATATGGTGTTTATTGATCTCGATAAAGCGTATGATAGGGTTTCAATAAAGGTTTTGTGGTGGATTCTTGAGAAGAAAAAAGTACCTTCAAAGTATGTCGAGGCAATCAAGGACATGTATGACGGTGTTACTACATGTGTGAAGGCTTGTAATGGCACATCAAGTTATTTTCCAATCATAGTAGGCTTACACCAAAATTTTGCTTTGAGCCCTTACCTTTTTGCCCAGGTTATGGATGAGCTAACAAAAGATATTCAAGATGAGGTGCCGTGGTGTATGCTATTTGCAGACGATATCGTGCTGATTGATGAGACCAAGGCTGGGGTTAACGCTAAGTTAGATGTATGGAGAAGCACGTTAGAGTTTAAAGGATTTACTCTAAGTCGAAGTAAGACGAAATACTTGAAGTATGAGTTTGACACGGCAGGAAGAGAGGATCAAGAAGCCGTAAATATGGTCGGACAGGAGGTACCCAAGAAATATACATTTACATATTTGGAATCAATATTGCAAAAGGAGGGAAAGATTGATGAGGATGTAAGCCATAGAATCATAGGAGGTTGGATGAAATGGCGTAATGCATCGGGATTTTTGTGTGATCGCAAAATTCCTCTTAGTTTAAAAGGAAAATTTTGTAAAACAGCAGTCAGACCTATCATGATATACGGAGCTGAATGTTGGTCAGCACAAAAGAAACATGAGCATAAAATGAGAGTAGCGAAAATGATGATGTTAAGGTGGATGTGTGGTCATACAAGGATGGATAAGATAAGGAATGAAGAGATTCGACGAAAAGTTGGAGTAGAACTGGTGACGGAAAAGATGAGAGAGCATAGATTGAGATGGTTTGAGCATATCCTCCGAAGGCCCTTAGACGCATCGGTACGAACATATGTTTGTTATCGAGAGCATAACACGAAGAAAGCAATTGGTCGGTCGAAACTTGCTTGGGGGAAAGCAGTAAAACAAGATTTAATGGAGTGAGAAATAGATTGATATACGGTTTGTCTTAGGACGGAGTGGAGGGAGGCTATTAGTGTTGTGGAGGGGTAGTGTATAGATATATATACATATATATATATACTTATTTTTACACATTTATCTCTTTTCCCTGCATTGATTCTACTTTTATTTTTATGATTCTTTGGGGTTCATCGACCGCCGACCCCAACTAGTTTGGGATAAAGGTGTTGTTGATGTTGATGTATGTAATAATGCCGTCGTAGACAGCCTTTTTCATCAACATGGACAGAGTGTTGGCCATGAGTATGAACAAATATGGGGAGATGGGGTCGACTTGCCTAATACCTCTTGAAGGTTGGAAATACGGCAATGGCTCTCCATTGAACTTTACACTTAGGATAGCTGAAGTTACGCAAGTCATCACTCTTTCCACCCACCATGAACAGAAACCCATGTTGATTAGACAAACCTCAAGGAAGTCCCATTCGACTCTATCATATGCCTTCTTCATGTCAAGTTTCAGTATAGCTTGAAACCGCTTTTTTCTCTTTCGAATTCTTATTTGGTGCGGAATTTCCTGGCCTATTAGAATATTATCTTGGATTTGTCTTCCTCCAACAAATGCGCTTTGTTCTTTTGCAATGATTGTGGGGAGCCAGCTCTTCAGCCGATTTGTTAGGATCTTGGAAATGATTTTGTACGCGAAGTTGCAAAGGCTTATAGGCCTGAACTGATCGAGACTCTCGAGGTTCCTCACCTTCGGGATGAGAGTTATGTGAGTTTTGTTCGGTTCCGGGTTTAAATTTCCTGTGTAAAAAAACTCCTTGACTTCCTTGAAGACCCCAGCCTTGATATGCTCATAGTTCTGTTGATAGAATAGCCCGTTTAGTCCATTTGGTCCAGGCGCCTTTTCTGGTCCCATTCCAAAGACAGCTTTTTGAACCTCTTCCAAGGTTACTTTGCTTGCCAGTATTGCATTCATGTCATTTGAGACAAGTTTGGGGCATTGTGCTAGCACTGGGTCGAAGTTCCGAGAACCGCATGAGCTGTATAAATCAATGAAGAAGTTGAAGATCATTTCCTTCAAGAGAGCTGGGTTTGTTGTCAAGGTGTCCTGCCCAATCCCTTTTAGCATCGATATTCTATTCATTTGCCTTCTCTGGATAGTTGTCGCGTGAAAAAACCTGGTATTTTATCCCCCCATTTCAGCCAATTCACTATGGACCTTAGCCCCCAGTACATTTCTTCCATCCGCCACAGGTTTTTGATTCGAGTAGTAATTTCTCTTTGGATTCTTCTACTAGCAGAGGGTATGTTCTGACCATTTGTGAGCTTCTGGAGCTCAAGTTGGAGCTGTTGGATTTGGTTTTTGCTATTTGGGAACTCCTTTCTGCTCCATTTTTCTGAGGCTGCAGAGACTGTTTTTAGAATTTCCACCAGATCAGCCCCTGTGCATTCGGACTCCTCCCATACGTCTTTGATAATGCGACCGTAATGTTTGCAATGCAGCCACAATGTTTGTTTTGCAGCCAAAATGATTCAAACTTGAAGGAATTCTTTCTTTTAACTTTAAAAATGGAAAGGGATAGCAGAATGGGATTGTGGTCTGATCTAATAGCAGGTAGTGCAAAAACCTCTGCCGATGGGAAGGCAAGCCTCCAGGCTAAGTTGCAAACAGCCATATCTAGTCTCTTTCTGATCAGGTTCTCCCCTTCTCTGTTATTGGACCACGTGAAAACGCATCCCTTACTCTCAATGTCCATCATCGCACAGTCCTCTAGCAACTCTTTAAAGGACCTGTAATTTTTCGCCTCCCACTTATCCGCTTTCTCCCAAAAGTAAAGGGTTTCATTGAAGTCCCCCATCCAAATCCATGAGAGGTTGCAGTCTGATTTCATCTGTCTGATCCTTCCCTAAACTCCGAGCCTTTCCTGATAGTTGCTGGTGCATAGCAACATGTTAGTCTGAAAGGAACCCCATTGGTAAGGTCGTCATATTTTAAGTCGATGAAGTCTTTTGAAGTTGAGAGGACCTCTACACCCACATCATCATTCCAAAGCAGAGCCAAACCACCACTTATTCCAACTGGGTTAACCACCCATAGATTCTGAAATTTTAATCTCTTCCTTACCTGCTGAATTACCCCTTCTTGGTTCTTTGTTTCACATAGGAACACTAAACTGGGCCTTTCTTGAGCCGCGACGGCTCTCAATGCTTGAACTGTCAAAGGTGTGCCCAACCCTCGACAGTTCCAAGCTAGGATACTCATTTGTAACTCGGAGGCTTATTAGGACAAGCCGCCAATGCCCGCAAGTCAGATTCTTCAGTAGAACTCACAGGTGTATCAAGTAAAGTTGTCTCATCTAGCAACATAATTTGCCTCTCCTCCTCCTCAGTCGAGAGTGATTTTCTTCCTTTCTTCGCCTCTCTATTGACAAGTTTTTTCTGACTTTTCCTCAGGGAGCTGTCGCCGTGGAATGACGAGAGTTCTAATAGGAGATGTGCCGTATCTACTGTGTTAGCGGTCTGGTTCGGCAGTTCCCAGGTAGGTGTTAATCCCTCAACATCACTCATCTTCCTTTTTGCCCTTTCTTCACTGGGTGTTGCTCTTCCTCCATTTTCTCCATCTTTTCTCTGAATACAATTAATGGTAATAGGAGATTCTGGGGTTTCTGGAATTGTTTCCTCCTCCATGTGTTCTGTTGATGTTGCCTCATAAAAGGACTTCCAATAGGGGCTGGGGGTGTTCATTTCAGTTTTAAGCCGTGTTCCATAGAAGATATTCTCATTTCGTGTGAACTTCTCTTCTTCATATGGGATTTCGATGCAATTTTGGGCATAGTGTCCGATCCTCTCACACGAGAAGCAGAAGATAGGCAGTCTCTCGTAGCGAAAGTCAATCCAGAGTTGTTTCTCATTGTAGCTATAAATCATTCCCGGCTCCAAAAGGGCTAAGAGATCAAAAGCAACTTTTGCTTTGCACACTGCTATGCTAGCATACTCTTTAACTTTAACCTTCTCTACTTTCCCTATTTGTTTTGATGTGCTGGAAATGACCTCTGTTTTCCTTCCCTCCACAGGTAATCCGATGATATTTATCCAATAAGAACACGAAATGAAGCAATAACACTGGGGCACAAAGCTAGGTTCCCATGCTTTTAACACTAAGAGATATCGAGAAAAGGACGAGGGACCAACCTCCAAAATTCTACACTTTTCCTCAACAGATCCAAACACAAAGGAGAAGAATCCCAGCTCAAGGTGCGCAAACACTACCTTCTCAGTTTTCCAGGCCCTCTTCATTGTCGATTGAAAAGCCTGGAAGTTGATTTCGGGATTTCCATAGAGTCGCCCAAATGCAGTGCGTTCATCCTCTTTTAGACTTGTCTCTGTGACCACATTATCTACCACAATTCTTTTTCTTCTGGTCCATAGATGACCCAGTCAATTGCATAGGGCATTTAGCCGTTGGTCTTGATCCATTTTGATTTGAATTGACAGGTTGAAGGCGCGGAACAGAATGACGAGGCAACTCCTTGTTTTGAGGCTTAATGTTTGGGATTCGCCAAGAGGAAGATGCACTGTAAGCTGAAAATCACTGGGCAGGAGCAATTTGGTTATGAGGAAAAGGCCAATGGGGCATGGAAGTGTTTAGGGTTTTGAGAAACTTTGAGAAGAAATTTACAGCGAAGGAGCGAAAGAATGGGGACTCATCACAGGGAGAAGATCTCATGGTGTGGCCATGACTTGAGGTTTGGGTGATCGGGGATTGTGGTTAGGGTATGCTACCCTAGGGTAGGGGAGAGCTCTCATGGTGAGAGAGAATGCGACACGACATGATCTTGAGTTTGGGACTCTTCTTGAACAGTACTCCATTTCCTGGGCTTCCTTTCAAGAAGTGTTGAACTCGATAGCTAGCCTGTAGATGTGACTCCTTTGAATGATGCATGAATTCACTAATAAAGCTTACTGCGTACGAGATATTTGGTAGGGTATGAACATGGTAAATCAGTTTTTTCACTAATCGCTGATATATTTTTCGATCCACCACTGCTTCCTCTTTTGCTTATGCTAATCTTTGGTTTGGATTAATCGAAGTAGCTATTGGTTCGCAACCAAGCTTCTCGATTACTTTAAAAAAAAAAATTCGTCCCATAAAAATCCGTGATTTTGAGTACAAAATCTGAATTGTAAGAAAATACCATAGCTTTCCTAACTTATTTATCTCAAACTCAATCAAGCATTGTTTCAGCTGCTGTTACTCCCTTTCATCATTGCCCATGACAATTATGTCATCAACATACACCAATAAGGATATAACTCACCATGCATCCAAGTGTTTTATGAACATTGTATGATCTCCCTAGCTTTGTTTGTACCCAAATGCCGTCATGGCTCTAGCAAATCATCCAAACTAGGCTTTAGATGATTGGGTCCGTATAATGCTTTCTTAAATATACAAATATGTTTGAATGTTTACTTTCCTTCAAATCCAGGTGGGATGTTCATGTATCTTCTTCGAAATCTCGATGTGTGAAGTCTTTACATCATGCTGTTGAAGTTCTCAATCAAAATGAACAGCTAAAGACAGTAAAATTCTTACGGTGCTCATTTTAGCCACTGGTGCAAATGTCTCTTGGTAATCCACTCCAAATGTTTGAGTGTAATACTTCTTACCAATCTTGCTTTGTACATCTCTATAGAATCATCTGCCTTATACTTCACAGTGAATACATACTTGCAGCCAACTAAATTTTTTTTCCCTTTTGGCCTTTTTTTTTTCCGTTGCCTTCATTTCTTCTTTCATGGCATTCCTCCATTCCTCTTTTGAAAATGCTTCAGAAAAAGTATTAGGGACAACAATAGTGTTAAAATTCACAATAAAGTTTCAGTATGATGATGATGATAATCTATCAAGAGACACATAATTTTATAGTGGATAAACCGATTTCTTGGTACTCTCTCTAGTCCTTTTTCAAACAGCAATAGGTTAATCAAAATCGGTCTCAAATGTATCACTAAGTTGTTCATTCATAGGAGGTTTAGGACTTACCATGCTCTCGTGGTAGTATCCAAAGTGGCATTTTGGACCTGCTCTTGTGTTGGAACAACTGTCCTCCTTGAATACACCCGAGAAAATCTCATAGAATTATGAATACGAGTTGGACTAGTGAGAATATGAATAGAAACTATTTGGCGTGTGTTAGAATGTGGTGGGCAAGAGGTAGAATTCAAGATGGGTTTATAAGCTACAATGTATGAGCTAGATTGACAAGGACATTGGACAATAATCCAGGTTATTGATAACCCCAAGGCCCTCATTTTCCACGAGTGAGATTTCCCAATGAAGATAAGGTTTTGAAAAATAAACAAAAGTGATATTTGTAGAGAGATAGAATTTTTTGGAAGAGGGATGGTAACATTTATAGCTTTTTTATGTTTGTCAGTAACTAAGAAACACATTTGATTGAACGCGGACCTAGCTTTCCTCATTGATTATGATGAGTGGATGAGGGGAGTACAACTAACGACTCGAGGTGTAAGGCCATTAGATGTACGAAAGTGAGGATAAAATTGAGAAAGAACCTCCATAGTGATCTTGTGGTCTAATGTACGTGATGACAGTCTATTAATCATGTATGTAGTCTTAAGAATAGCTTCCCCCAATATGTTTTAGGAACCTGCCGGTGAAACAACTAGGCACGGTTTATGTTAAGAGGATGCCTGCCTTTTCTTTCATCCATCCCATTTGTTGCGGTGTATACATACAAGATGACACATGGATAATGCATTCCTTTTGAAAATAAGGGGACACTTGATTAAAGTAATCTCCAGCATTATTTGATCAAAAGACCTTGATCTTCACTCCAAACTGAGTTTGAATCATGGAATGAAAGGAAATAATAATGCTCCTCACATCAGATTTATGTTTGAGTAAGAAATTCGAAGTGACCCTAGAGCAATCATCAATTAGAGTGACAAACCAACGAGCTCTAGAGATATTTGGAATTGTGGAAGGTTCCTAAATATCATCGTGCATCAAGTCAAAAGGGTCAAAACTATCATGATTTCTAATTAAAAATAGTATACGATTATGCTTGGCTAACTGGTAAAATCACAATGGAAATCTTTAAATCCAAATCTTTAAACAAAGACGGAAAAATAATACTCAAGACTTGAAAGGATGATTGACCAAAACGAAAATGATGAAGCCAAATGGCTTCTTCATTTGAAGTACTAAAAAAAGATGAATATAGATTATTCATGATTCTTAAGATAGTATAACCCACTTTGTTTCTTATTACAAGACCAACCCTTCTCTTCAACCCCAATCCTGAAAATCACAATAAAATGGGTAAACAATATTATAAAAAAAAAGGTAAAAAATAGTTTGACTTTAAAGATCATTAGTGAGTTTTTGTATAGAGATAAGATTGGAAGACAATTTAGGGACAAAACGACATATTTAAGGACAAGATTAGGTGTGATAGAGATATTTCCAACCCCCCGCAACAGTACCAAGATATCCATTTTCCACAATAATCTTCCTATCGCTAGGACAAGGTGCATAGGTCCTGCAATGTGATAAGGTGTGAGTCATATGATCATAAGCCCCTGAATCAGTAACCCAAGAATTACTTGAGAGTGCCAGTGAGCATGCACCAGAGGGTTATTAAGAGATACTGACAAATATGTTATTCTCAATTCTTCACTTTTGAAGGTTGCTTTCTCCTTAACTTCTTTATAACCAGCTTGCTCAATTAGGTGGACCCGGAATCTCACCTGTGTTGCTTGGTTCACTTATTCTCGGCCTGAATTGATTGATCTGCCATTCAATTTCTAGCATTGCTCCTTGGCATGTCTTGGCTTCTTGCTGTAAGCACACCACAAGTTATCTCGGTTGTCTTTTATTGGCAACCATTTTCGTCAACCCTTTTGATTGTCAAGATTGATCCTTCTACTGACTGTGTTTTGAGCATGACTAATCAACGTCTTCATTCTTCCTTGATCAAGATTGTTTCATCTAATGATGGGACTTCCTCCTTTCTAAATATTTGAATTTTGACTTGGTCGAATTTAGAATTTACTAGCCAAGAAATTGTAGATTCGATCATTCTCAGTAAAATTCTTCACAATGGCTGCATCTTCTAGACTCCGCATATGGAATACCTGATAATGATCGAGTTCTTGCCGTAAATTCTTTAGATAATTAGCATACTCAGTAAACAGTGTTACCTCCTTGCTTTGTCCCCCAAGTTTTCTCCTTATTTTATACACATGTGCTGCGTCACGAACCTTTGAGTATGTATCGTATGGAATCCCAGATCCCCTTTGCCTTTGGTAGAAACATACAAATATTAGTTATGGCTGGTTCCAAGGAATTCCATAGCTATGACATGATCGTGGAATGTGCCTCATCCCAGGCATTGAAATCAGGATCTCCTTGCTTGGCTCCCGTCCCAGTAGATTAGTTTTCTTTTTGCCATTTAGGTACGTCTTGACAAATTGTGACCACTTGAGATAGTTTTTTTCAATTAGTCTATAGGTTGGCCTAAGATTCTAAAGATCATCTATCATGTGTGTTGAGGTGACCTCCTCCGATTGGTTCATGGTAGGGGATGGAGAATTTGTGGCTTCGAGTTGGGTTTCGGATGTGGTCATTTTGGAGAGAGAAGATTATGACGAAAACAAGAGGCAGTAATGCGACTATGAAAGTTGTATATAGAGGTTAAATTTTCTAAAAAATAATAGACATCAATGAAGGCTGAAAAATGCATCAAGGAAGTCTAAATCTAGCGTAGGACTCTAGTACCATGCGAGAACTTGATGGAGAGAAATTCTTATTCTCATTTCATATTTTTTATTGCTTTACAGTATTACATTTATCGGCTAATACAGAGAGAAATCGTAGAAAAAAAAAGGAAACAAAGCTTAAATAGGAAATCAATTACAATCCCACGATTGATGAGATTTGACCAAAATAAAAAATATTCTAAATAGGAAAAAATCTACTCCTAACAATTAGTCAATTTTCCTACGTATTTACAGCCAAAAAATTCGTCTACTTATAACTCAACAGTTTCTTAATTCAGCGTAATTAAACTATTAGATGACAAAAAAAAAGTAACATTATAAATTTAGATGAACTAACTAATATGAGTTTCAACATTTTCTAACTTATTATTGTGCCTTAACAAATGCATTTTTAGTTTTTTTTAATTTAATAAAATTACGTTGTAGAAACAAATGCAATAGTTTGAAAGTTTAAACTAAATTTTGTCTAAAACCTCATATGAAAATATATACCAAATAAGAAATTTTAATTCCATTCAATCGCAACAAATGTAATTAGAATTTTAGGTACGACAACTCTATAAATGTCATCGTACTTGCGTTTGGTTCAACTTTTGAAAAAAGCCTTTGGCCAAATGAAAGGCTTTTGGCCTAAAGAGCTTTGCGGAAACTAAACCCTAGCCAGCGCTGTCCTAACCTAAACCCTAGTAAACGCCGCCACCATCACCACTATCTAACACTTGCTCTTCTCTCTCTCTCTCTCTCTCTCTCTTAGATCTACTCTCTCGGCCTTTTTTCTTTCTATCGACAATTTTCTTCTTTCGGATCTGACCAATGATTATTTTCTTTTATTCATGAAAGCTGTTCGAATCTGACTTGCATGTCGAGATCTGATTAGATATAATCAGATCCATGAAACAGTGGAACTTGTGATTTTATGATTAATCTAGTGTGTCTAGATTAAGTACTCATCATCATATTGACAGAGACTTTAACAGCTCTTGCTACTGAATCTGGTGAGACTAAATTAGCCATAAATATATCTAGTGCGACTAGATCTGATATGATGCGGTCAAAAGCTCCGACCTTTATATCTACTTCATCTAAGCTCGTCAAACATGTTTTGATGGAATAGTCTACACACACTTTGGAAAAAAAATGTCTTCAAGAATTTGCACGGACAATGGTTGTCTTATCATCTTACTCAGCTTCTTTTGAGCGAGGATGACTCGACTTATGATGAATGATACACTGTTGATTGTCGTATTTATAGTCACTTGTTGAATGCTATGGATATTTCTGTTCGGACCGTTGTTAGCAATATTGATACTGTTAAGGAGTTATGAGATGCTTTGGCGGATTTGTACTCCTCTCTAAATAATTTTTCATAACTCTATGATATTGTTTGTGAATTGTTAAAGCTGGCTCCTACTGGTAGGCCTCTGTTGGGATATTATGAAGATTTTAAATCTTTTTCTGATGAGTTTGATTGGCTAGTCCCGTTTACATCAAATCGAGTTACTTTTCAAGAACAACAAAATCAGTTTATTGTCACCTGCTATCTTAATGGGCTGGGAGTTGAGTTTGATACTGCTCGATTACAAATCCTTTCAGATGCTCGAGTTCCTTCTCTTGGAAAAGTTCATCACTGTGTTTTTCGTACCGCAAGCCGTGAGGAGATTAGATCTGCCCCTTCAGAGGTTGGTGAACAGTTGATGTTCTACATACGAACAAAGGAGGTGGCTGTGGTGGTGGAAGCCGTGAGTGAGGGGGAGGTCGTAGTAGCATTGCAGGTCGTGGTCGAGAGACTCGTACTCGCATCTATTGCCGAAAATTACAAGCTATAAGGCAGCTTCTGGTTCACGAACCACATCTTCTCATGTTGCATTTAAGAGTGTGCCTATGGACCAGAAGATGATCACAATGGGTCTAGAGAAGTATACTCGCTACTTGGAGTTTCAGATTTCAGGGAGTGGGTCTATATCTGCCTCTGTTGCGCAGCTACAGCTACTTCAGCATGTGCAGTTCTTCCTTCGCCGATTGGATTATTGATTTTGGTGCAGGTGCTCACCAACGAGTAATAGAGGTATTCTTATTATGTATCAATCATCGTCTCCGTTATGTCATATTACTATTGTGAATGGGTCATCCTTGACAATTCAGGGACACGGAGTTGCACAAACTTTCGACGATATCTCTTCATCTTCTGTTTTGTATACTCTTGACACGTCATTTAATTTGTTATCTGTTGGTTGTATTACACGGGATTTGAATTGTTCCGTTACTTTTTACCTCGATTATTGCGTTTTGCAGCATCGCTTGACGGGAAAGACTACCAGTAAGGGAAGTGTCAATGATGGGATCTACCAGCTAGATGGTACTTCTATTCTAGTTGCGCGAGTAAAAGAAACAGATGTTTTAGACATTCACTATCGTTTGTGACATTTCTCTCTGTTTATGTTGTAGTCATTGTTTCCTCGTTTTTGTTCAGTGTCTACAACAAATTGCAAGTCATGCCAGCTTGCAAAACATACTCGTGTTGCTTTACCACTAAGTGTATCTTAACGAGCAATCGCTTCATTTGCCTTGATCCATTCTGATGTGTGGGGATCTCATCCTGTTGTGTTAGCCTTTGGTCACTGTTACTATATTCTCTTTGTCGATGATTTCACAAGAATGTCATTTGTCTATTTAATAAAAGAACGTTTTAAGTTATTTTATGTGTTTCGTGAGTTATATTTTTCTATCCATATTCAATTCCATCATAATGTTCAAACTTTACAATCTGATCGTGTGGGGGAATATATCTCGGATCATCTCCATCAATTTCTCCGTTCTCTTGATATTCACCATATTTCATGCGCTTGTACACCTCAACAAAATGGTGTTGCTGAGAGGAAGAATCGTTATCTTATGGATACTGCTCGTGCTCTTCTTACACATATGCGTGTTCCACAGAAATTCTGGGAGGATGTTGTCCTTAAAGCATGTTATCTCATTAATTGCATGTCTCTTTCTTCTTGGGAAAATACCCCTCATGGGCTCCTCTTTCATGATCGTAGTCCATTTTCTCTTTCTCCTAAAGTGTTTGGGTGTACTTGTTTTGTCCATTATGATCATGCAAGTGTATCAAAACTAGATCCTCATACACTCAAATGTGTTTTCCTTGATTACTCACGGGTGTCAAAGGGTTATCGTTGTTATTCTCTTACTTTAGGAAGAATGTTCACCTCCCGTCATGTCGCCTTATAGAGTCTTGGCCTTCTTTTTTTGCAACTGGCTCTAGTTCCTCTTTTCCAGTTTAGCAATTGTTCGAGTCCACATCATTTGACCCTGTCCTTGTCTATTCTCCGTCGACGTTCTCTCGTGTAACTATATCTTCAACATCTTCACTAGACAATGCCCCTATTGAAAATTCTCCCTCTAAGCTAGTCTCTCTCGTGGAGGATCATCCTGCTGAACCAATCTCCCCTGTAGCTGACCCACATACCGAGACTAATATAGCCGAGCAGCTTATTGATCTTCGTAAGAGCTGCCTGCCTGCAAGGATCACCCGTTTTATATACATTCATACAAGGGTTTATCAGTGAGTTTGTTGGCCTTTGTGGCTAATATTGATGTTATTTCTGTATATGCTTATTTTTCCAAGGCTCTTCAGCATGCAGGTTGGCATTTGGCCATGGAGGAGGAAATGAGTGCCCTCCAATGCAATCAAATTTGGTCCTTGGTTAATCTTCCTTCTGGTGCTCAAGCTATTGGCTGTTGTTGGGTGTTTACCGTGAAGGTCAGTCCT
Organism: Rhodomyrtus tomentosa; assembly: GCA_028455895.1. Lineage (NCBI taxonomy): Eukaryota > Viridiplantae > Streptophyta > Magnoliopsida > Myrtales > Myrtaceae > Rhodomyrtus > Rhodomyrtus tomentosa. Next base: position 33,384,655 of record JAPCWY010000008.1, on the reverse strand, counting down.
AATGGAACTGTTGCAAGTCTGAAAGCCGGTTGGTTGCTAAGGGTTATACTCAAACTCATGGTCTTAATTACTCTGAGACCTTCTCCCAGATTACAAAAATGGCCTCTATTCGCCTTTTCTTATCTCTTGCAGCTGTGCGTTCTTGGTCTTTTCATCAGTTAGATATCAAGAATGCTTTCCTTCACGGTGATATGTATATATGGAGCAGTCCTCAGGGTTTGTTGTTCAGGGAGGGAAAGTTTGTAAGCTTCGTCGCTCTTTGTATGGTTTGAAGTAGTTTCCTTGAGCATGGTTTGATAGATTTAACTCAGTGTTTCAGAGTTTTGGTTTGCTTCAGTCTCAAAAGATCATGCAGTATTCTATCATCGTGCTACTATTGGGTGTATCTTTCTGGTTTTATATGTGGATGGCATTGTCTTGACAAGGGATGACGAGCAGGGTATTGCTGAGCTGAAAAGATATTTACGTACTCACTTTGAGACGAAGAACCTAGGTGATTTGAGATACTTTCTTGGCATCGAAGTGGCTCGAAAGAAAGGAATATTTCTTTGTCACAACTAAGTATGTGCTGGATTAGCTGAATTTAACATGCAACAGTCTCAGTCCACAGAGTCGCATATGAAATCGGGATTGATTCCTGATTAGGGTGAGCTGCTTGAACACCCTGAAAGATACCGACACGTTGTTGGCAAGCTAAACTATCTCACTACGATGACTAATAATGATCTTGCATATTCGGTTAGTGTATTGGCCAGTTTATGGTAGAACCTAGACAACCACATTGGGATGCTGTTTTGAGGATCCTGAGATATCTTCGAAGTAGTCCTGGGGAATTATTTTTGTTGCTCATAGTCATGCTTGCATGGAGCATTATGCTGAGTTGATTAGGCCGGTTGCCCTACTAATAGGCGATCTACCTCTAGATATGTTTTATATGTTGGTGGTTATTTAGTTTCATGGAAGAGTAAAAAAAATGACATTATGGCGATGAGTAGTACTGAAGCAGAATATTGGGCCATTGCTGCAGCCACTACAGAGATTATGTGGACTAGACATCTTCTGAATGAGGTTGGATATGGGTTGAGCGATCCCACTTCGTTATGGTGTGATAGTAGTTCAGTAATTCACATTGCTTTAAATCCTGTTTTTTATGAGAGAACAAAACGCATGAGATTGACCGCCATTTCGTTCGACAGGAGTTTACGCTTTCATTCTACAGGAGCTTAAGCGTGGTAATATCGCTCTCTCACATGTTCGTATCTCCTAGCATATGTGTTTACTAAATCTTTAGCTGGGCCGCAGGTTCGCTTTATATGTAACAAGCTAGACATGGTCGATATCTATACCTCTGCTTGATGGAGGGTGTTATGAGTTATTATATTAATATTTATTATCATGTGTGGAAATGTCGATCGAATTACAATGTACTGTCTTTTTTATTATACATATGAGAGCATGCTAACCTAGAGGGTTAGATAATTCATTCATCTCATTCTCTTCTTTTCTTCTTCAAATAATGCAAAACTGCTTCGTAAATATAATTGAAAAGAGCTTTGAAGAAATGCAATGGTGTTTGGCAAACATATATTTGGAAAGACCTTTGGCGTGACCAAGCCTTTTTCTTCCATTCTTAGCATTACTAAACCACTATTCACTTTCATCTCTTAACAATTGACGGACGGTATATCATTACTTACTTAATTTTTTTAATATTCAACCAAAAATACTTCTCTTAATAAAAAAATAACTTAGGGGTGATCGATTCTCGATTTGATCCTGTTCCTTTCAAGAATTAGGAATTGGACTGGTGGTTTCGGTTCTCAATTTCTCGGAATCGCAGACCGGACCACGGCCGAGTCCAATCCGGTTCCCGAGCGATTCCAATAAATTATACACATTTCAATAATGAACTGAATTTGAGCAACCACTTGTTATGAGTAAAGACGTAGACGATGATTTTCAATAATGAACTGAATTTGAGTATCGTTTTAGTTTTCATTATTTTAATGGAACCATCATTGAGGCCGGTATACGAATCATGATTTATGTTTGCATCTGATGTGTAGAACTCATCTACTCTCATATTTTTTTTGTCAATACATTCTGTAGATAAGGTGTTTAATGTCACTAATGTCGTTGTTTTTCAGGGACATCAAGGTTGTGTTAATGCTACTGCTTGGAATTCTAGTGGCTCACTTTCAATATGTGGATTAGATGACACCCGGGTATGACTAGATTCGATTTTCGAATTTATTTGAGCATGTGATATTGCTTAGAATTTGTCAATGTTACAAGAACTAAAGATGTAATTGGAGTTAGCAGTTTAATATTTGGGAGTGAATATGGATTTTCATCTGTGAATGGAAAGATACTGTTGGTTCGGGTTGTGTATTGAATTATCACTGTGTATTGAATATGGATTTTCATCTATGAATTATACACATTTCGGTGATGAACATAATCGGCCTTAATTTGTTTAGGGATAATTTTTTTTAAAAATCAACCAGACCAGTCCCGGTTCGGTCCGATTTTTATGCCCTTAGAACCGGGAATCGGACCGCCGGTCCCGATCCGGGTGATCCGATTTGCTCACCCCTAAAATAACTAATGACAATTAGGGTATTGCGAAATATTAATAACATCTACTAGATATTTTTTTTTCTCACATATATATTTGGTGAAGGATTAATAAATGACAAGCAATCATTGAAAAGTGCCAAGCTAGCTAAAATTTGTGAACACTATAAAGCAGTTCTTCGTGAAGCTGCATTGGCTTCCACTTCCGATCCGCGGTCATTGTCACATAGAAAGTTTTTTACTTTTCTCATAATCCCATAACAAAGCAAAGCGGCTGAAGTCTTGGTTCTAGACAGTTCTTCATTCTAATATCTATATCACGGTCGAGCAATAACTTTCTCTTTTTATTTCATCCATCGACAATATTGGCATTGATAGACATCATCCAGAAATAAGAAAGAAAAACCTCCAGCCATGCTGTGCAAGAAAGTGAGTCATTTCATCATAGTAAACATGATCAAATATGTCCCTAGAAAATAAATATGTTAGCCTTAAAAATTACAAACCTCCTCAATAACTTTGTGAACTCATCGCTACTTCGTTACGGAAACGTGCCATGTCAAGAGATGCATTATTATTTGAAGCACCAACTCTCTCGTTTACATCACCATGATCAATTGAATATTTAGAATCAGGATGCAGTTTTGATATTTCAAAATCTATATCAATCACGATATTTCTTCGCATATAATTGTAAAAAGCCATTGTCGCTATTACAATTTGCTTTTTTTTTTCTTTACATATAGAAAACTTAGCATAAGAGTTAGAATCCTCCACTACTGCTTTAATGAGCAAAAAGTTCGCTCAATTTTCGAGCGAAGCGATGGTTAAACGCTCCTTGATAACCCGAAGGTGAAGGTTCTTGTCAAAACTCTTACAAATGATATATAACTTCTTTATATGAAGAAACATACCAACCATTTCTGCAACATCAATATTCATACGGTTAATACCATAAAAAACCCCAGCCTGGTACACTTGTTATAAATTTACCCCAAATAATTTTTTTAATCACTAAAAATCCTAAACTGATGCACCTTTGACAAATTTATTCCAAACTGATACACCTACGACAAATCTTCCCTCCATCAGTTTCGTTAAACTTTATTGTAAATTGTTGATTTAGATGACACGTGGCAATTGTTGGATATTCATGTTTTGGGTTTTTACCCTGTATTTATCATGAGTGTATTTTTTTTTTCTTTGGTCGAAAATAGATGTATCAATTTGGGCATTTTATGGTATTAATCTAATTTAACAGAAGCTAATTGAGGGTAAGACATGTTCCAATTTGATTTTTTGGTGGTCAAAATAATTAGTTTAGAGAAAATTTATCACAAATGCATCAATTTGAGATTTTTGGTGGCCAAAAAAATAGTTTATGATAAATTTATCACATGTGTACCAATTTTGAGTTTTTTATGATTAAAAAATAATTTGGAGTAAATTTGTCATGAGTATACTAGTTAGGTATTTTTCACGATATTAACCAATATTCCTAGATCATTATTAGTTTAATTGGTATATGTAATCTAGATTTAAGAATATCTAACCCGTAGAAATATGAATAAACATACCAACCATTTCGACAACATTAATATTCCTAAATCCTTGTCGGCCACAGAGCGTTACTAAGTCATGCATCAAATTATTAAATTCGTCCTTATGCATTCTAAACATATGACGCACCTTATTGGATTAGTATCTTCCTCCATCAATTCTCTTAGCCACTCATAACCTGTATATGATGAGGTCGTGCAAGATTGTTTGCAAAGGTGCATCGTCTCATAAAAAATTGAAGCTTGACTGATTGTGACAAGATCCGAATATTTGTTTCCTCCTTTTTCACGATTTGTCCTTGCATGTGCGTCATTAATAACTGATTAAAGTAACAAAAATACAGAGGAGGAATGAATAATATTGATCATCGATCAAGAGAATTGATATATCAACCATCATATATTTGCAAACTCAACCGCGTAAAAAGAACAGCAACTAGAAAAAATTCTCACATTAAAAATCGGAATTGGGTTCATAAGAAATGCAAATATACGATCGTTGGCTTGTTCCAAAAACCTTAAACTTAGGGTTGGCTTGTTATTATAGAGTAGTTGAGTAAGGTTTCATGACACTCCAAATTTTCATGAGTAGTTCCTCCGCCATCATTGATACCAGGTTGTGTGGCCTCAATATTCTTATTAATACATAAACTTTGTACAGGATTCCATGTGATTCCTCCAATAACAACCGTGCTCTGAACATCATACCTAACAAAACTTCAAGATCATGGGGTATTCCTTTCATCCCAAAAACCTTAAAATTAGGGCTAGCATGTTAGTATAGAGTATTTGAGTAAGTTATCTCATTGAAGATGGACTTAACAAAAAAGTAAAAGAGAAAGTGATAAAAACCCGAAATTTTCTCTCATACCATTTATCATGCGCATCAATGGTTTTCTTTCTGGAATACCATGCCGGTCTTGTTTCATCTTAAAGCAATGACCTCTATCTTTTCCATTCTTGCTCAAGATTATCCCACTTACTATTTGTTTGATTTGTATACAGTTTTTGCCTGTTTGCTCCTTAAACTTGATATTATGACTGTCCATTCATCTCTTTTGTTGTTTGCAGGATGATTGCCTTTGTCAATTTGTTCAATACACAACTTACAAAAGTTTTCAACATCTTCGGAGCTCCATGTCGCCACTTGAGAAAAAATTTGGGTTTGTCCCCTCTCTCAAGAGAGAACGAAGAGAAAAAGGCCCTCGTTTTTTTGGACAAGTTGAGGGTACTTGCCTACGTGGGACAATGTGGCCAATGGAGGATCGATGCTGAACCAAAAGAGTTGACCCGAGTGGATTCGACTCTGTGACGCCATGAAAATCCTACTTCTATGATATATCGAAATTCAATAAAAGGTTTGATATTGAATTTAAGTTTGTCACGAAATATTGAATTTTAAGGAAGTAAGTGACAATAATTGAATAATTCATGAGGCATCGATCGAATTAGTTTAAGTTTCGATCAATTAGCAGTCACGCCTTAGAATTGAAATTCTAGAGCCCAAACCTCATTCTGACCGAATCGACTCTTGAGAAGGCTAAATCACCCTCCGTCGCATAGCCAAGTGTCTGAACCGCCCTTGGTGACGAAATGGCCAAAATGCCCCTGGTCAAAATAAGAAATGACAAAATTGCCCCTAGGGTTTTGTTTGCACCAAGACAAGGGGAATGATGATGGTGGACTCCACTCTTACCTCTTTGGCCACCCATGGCAAAACTAGATATTTCCCTTCTCTCTCTCCCTCTCTTTCCCCCTCTCCCTTCTTCTTGTTCTTTCTTCTTTGTCCTGGTTCTATTTGTGTGGAGCAGCCCCTCTCCCTCTCATCGAACACCCTCAGCCTTCAACCACCATCCTCAGTCGTCCCTCATTACCACCGCAGCACTTGCCGCCACCAACAGCCCTAGACCCGGCGTGCCCTATTTCTGCCGCTGCTGCTTGCTGCCCCTTCTGCTCGGCCTCAGCTACTGCTGCAGCTTCTGTTCTGCGTCGCCCTTGCTTCGGCGACCTCCACACACCTCCAGCCTCCACCATCAACATACCCCCGCCATCGCCAACCACTGCCGATTAGCAGAACCGCTCCGAAGCCCGGTCTGCCCTGCTTTGTTTCTGCTCTCCAGCTTCTTTTCGAGCTTCTAAGCTCGGCTCCGCCGTCCAGCGACCACCACCGGCCTTCCCTGCACCTTGCGAACACCCCCTGCCGTGCCACAGCCCTTATCGAACCCCAAATAGCCTCAAACCCGAAGCTTTTGCTCTACTCCCGTCTTCGCCTGCCTATTCTGCTTCTGGGCTGCTGCCGTGCCCTTTCCAGCTCCCTCCGGCCCCGTCGACCACTTAGCCTCCTTAGCCGTCGTCTACCAGGCCGTCGCCGGTTGCCTCAGCCGTTCGCCGCTCTAGGAGACGCGAACAGCCCCTGCCCAGTGCTCTGTTTCTCGTCGAGTGCCCTGTTTTGGGCCTGTTCGTGGGCCAGTTTTGTGGGTCGTGACCCATTTGGATCTGGGCCGTATCCCATTCGACCACGGGCCGTGAGCCGAGTCTGTAGACCAAGTGGGCCGAGTGGCCAAGCCTGTGGGCCAAGTGTCCAAGAGTCCGAGCCACGACCAACGTTCGTGCTCGACCGTGCTCGCCTCATGTCATTGACTGCGAGTCGACATCTAACATCTAACGCTTTGTTAGGTCACTAATTACGTTCGAGTTAGTTAATTAGATTGCTAGGGTGTTTAGGTATATTAATTAGGGCAAATTTAGATTAGAGATTTGATTTAGGTTAAATGACCTTAATTAGTTAAGTTAGTCTGAATAGCTAGGATTCTGTGGCTATTGGATTGGATTGAATGATTGAAAGATTGCTCCTGTTTGATCGCGAGCGAGCGATAGGTTAAAAACGAGCGTATAATCAATTGACAATTTGAATTGCTTAATTTTGATTTGACATACGAATTGAGATTTAATTAAGCATTGTCGGATTGAATATCTGCTATTGAATTATGTGGTGTCCCAAGGCTGTCACATCTATCACTTAAGACGCTCTTTTGCTATTGAGAAGCGTTTTTCGCTCGACATACGTATAGAAACGCGACCCTTTTTAGTTCGCCTCAGTGACTCCCAAGGGAAACAAGCAATAAGAGAGTCAAGCGAGAAAGAAACTCAAGCTCTTCAGTGATATTAAAAGCTCTCTTGCATTCACTATACTTCATAAGTCATAATTACATTGCTACATCACACACTCAAGATATCGAGAGTATCCTCTGAGGTAACGAGGATTCATCTCTATTAAGATTAGCCATATATGGCCTGTTTGGTTTAGCATTTGAGATGATTATTTTGACTTTAAAGTCCCTTGGCCAAAATACAAATGTTATTTGGTTCCTTTTTTGGCTCACTTTGGATATATGTAATTGCATCTCAAATGTTCTTCAAAGGTCTTTAGGCCAAAGTGACTCGGGAGCTACTTTGAAAAGTTGCATCTCAAATGCAACTAGTTTTTTTTTTTTTAAGTTTGTTACATTCACTTACCGTCCCTCGCTCGCGACCATCCACCGCTGCAACCGATTATCGTGGCGGCGCCACCGGGCGCTGTCGCCATCACCTGTCGCCGCAGCCACCGGTCTCTGCTGCCGTTTTTTTATTATTATTATAAAAAAACTAAAAATACTTTACAAAGTTTATTTTTCACCAAACAGTATTTACGTCAAAATTGCTTTTCAAATTATTTTTAACAAATGCTTTGCCAAATACTACTTGCATTTTGAAAAAAACTTATAGCCAAAAGTATTAGCATTCACGCAAAATTTCTTGGGTAAATGCTGAATAAAACAGTCGCGCACACCATATTTGCAACCCAAAAAATGTATGGTTAGCTAGGAGGTTAGGGTAGCTACTCCACGTCTTATTTACTAATTGCCAGACATAAAAAAGTGTCAGGTTCATTTGGTCTTCATAGGTAAGCCGCCTAAGGCTCGGGCACCAGCTCCTCCTCGGACAGATCGTCCTCTTCCATTTCAAAATGTTCCTCTGCAGTATCCAAGGCGACGTACGCGAAGGGCCCTATCACTTGCTCTCCAACGGGCAGAAAAACGGCGTAGAACTAGTGTGGTACTACTCCAGCGACGAGTCCCTCAAAGACCCATAACATATACTCATATAAAACCAGCTGTAAATATGGCTCGTCAATATGTACGAAATCATGACAATCTACATCATAGTCGACAGAAACACCAAAATGAGCATCAGGAGGTACGGCCATCTTTGCTAATCTGGGAAAAAAAGGAGGAGGAGGAGGAGGAGCAACGCAAGAGCGAGCTATATAGCTCCGCACGGAAAATCCTCCAATTTCGTGCCTTTCCTAAATTTATTCTTCATTAACTAATTCGATCAACTTGAAGTAATGAACTGATTGACTCATAGATACAATCCTACGCGAAGCACAGGGCTAATGCCAATCAAGGTAGTGATTTCATTATGGAAGCATCTCCGACGTGAACCACAAGAGCTCCAGAATGTACCACAAGCATATTGCACATGCATGATTGGGATGCACTCTCATTTTTAACCGATCCTTCCATCGTCTACAAACATCACTCCGGAGTTGTGTCCCCTCCCTCCGAGGCACCCTTGCAGTGGCCGCGCATCCCCGCAAACGATTCGGGGTTTATACAACTCTTGTCACAACATCCCAGATTTCATGAAGGAATAGGTCTTATCGACCTCGTTACCTCCCTATGTCGTGACATGATATGCCTGATGCATATGATACGACTTCAATATCTCCTTTCTCATTCTACTACTTCTTCTTAGGTTCAAGTTAAATTTAACTTCGAGGGCACACATGCAGAACTAGACTTTAGGCTGCCACCCCGCTCACAGTTACTCACTTAGGAAACTTTAATGGTCTGACTTCGTTCTTTAGCACCCCAAACAGCCCCCGAGGATAACTAGTCCTAGAAGTATCCTACACGTATACCTTTACCTATCAAAGACTTTGAGGGTGTCTCTAGTTCCAGTTAAGTTCCATTCGGCCATTTAAGCTGATCGTGCATGGACATTAAAGTGGACTATTGGCATGGTTTTGACACCAAAGAGGGCGCAGGTGTTGGCCTGCATCTAAAGTGTTTTGAGTGTCTAATTTTCTGATTGCCACACACTTCCCCACTAATCTTCATTCCATTTGTTGCATGTGTCACGTGCTAGAAGAGAAGAATAGCTCTTTGGAGTTGGCTGCCAGCTTCCCACGTCCAAATGCGTGTTGCTAGGGTCACATGTCGTTTGTAACGTTTTATTAATAGAGTCTCATAGCCAGTGCCTCCCAATTTTCGTGGAACACCGGCAGCGAAGATTCCTTAACCCTCACATGAATTCGTTCAACACGTGATATATATTGGACGCCGCCGACGTTGCATGTCCTCGACGCTCGCATTTCCAATTCAATTTCGGAACCACGCGCCACAATGCTTAGCTGGACCGTCACGTCACGTGCAACCTATGGGCTCCAAATTAAACCTTGTACGTGCATGCCACGGACATTTCATTAGGATCTTAATTTAGTCCCTTTAGCTTATCGAAGTTTGTCACCACATGGTCGTATTCGCGAGTCCGTGATAGTTAATGGCCGTACCTTGGGTTCTCATTGCATTCGAACAAGTAGTCGAGCATTGTTTGGGCGACTATGATCCCAATTCATTTCCACCAATATGCGAATCTCCTCGTCATGCATCAGCTTTCAAATCCATTTCGGTCTTCCTCGACCGTTTAAAATTTATCAAAAATGGGACGTGACAAATTAACTAGCTTTGTTTAATCAATCGGCTATATCGATTGTTTGATTGATTGGTTATGAATTGATGGGATGATTGATTAGGGGTTAATCACCTCAGAATAGATGCAAAGCCTAGTGGATAATTCGTTGCATTCATATGACCGAGTGAAAACTCAAACTGCATGTCTTAGCATGAAAATGATCGAGAGTCGAATCTTTGATCACGTTTGTGTGAGCATCCGGCTACAAGTGAATATGAATAACAGATTATGTGTTGGATGTGCCTGTGTCAGACATGACCGGTTCCGTGAAATTACCAGTTCCGGTTCAGGAACCGGCGATTTCAGTTCCGCGAAAAGTTGGAACCGGCGGTTCCAGGCCGGTTCCTGAGCAGGTTCCGGTTCTAAACTTTGAAATTTATTTTTAAAAATAATAAATTATTAATTATAAATTATGATCAAAATTGCACATTGTAATAAAATTTGGGGGGAAAAAAGAGATGAGGAATGAGCTTGAACGAAAAGCTGATTCAAAGAATTGAGATGAGATTGAGAGAATTGAGAGAATTTGTAAGGATTTGTGAGAAAAAATAAAAGTAGGGGAGAGCTGAGAGGTATTCGTAGAAAGAGTTTCATTTGTACTATATATATATATATATATATATATATATATATATATATATATATATATATATATATATATATATTAACGTTTCAGAACTGGCGGTTCCGAGCCGGTTCCCAAAATTATGGAACTGGGACCGACCCTTAAGGTTAGTTTCAGTTGAGGTTCGGAACCGTGGGCCTGATCAATGGGCTGGTTCCGGGCCGACGGTTCCAAATAGCCACGTCTAACCTGTTTGGTCATATGATGGATTATGATGAGATTCCTGGCAAGTTCTATCATACCAATCGTATAGAACCACACGACTTGCTAGAAGCACGTCAATCCATGCCTCGTGTCTGCCGTACATATATAAGGGATAGTCGGATGTCGGTCACAGCTCGTGACAAACCAATACTCCTCATATGAATTCCTATATGCCGTGCTGCGCAAGATGCACTAAATTCACCGCTTGTGGTTGTCGTCGCTGAGAGTGAAAGGACGATGCTTAGTCCTGTCAGATGACGCTGCCAGTAGTAGTGTTAAGTCACACCTGTCGTGTGCTAGGCCGTTAATAATTGGACTTTGTGTGGTGTCTGGCGTATACAAGTTGATGTGATGCCCTTGCCAGTGGATTGATTGATATGATTGTTGTGTCATGTCATATATTGTATTTTGTGTGACACTTGGCAGGTAAACTTACATGTGATTAAGATATTTGTACCGTGATTCTGCGAATGCTACTTAGGGGTTCTAGACGAATCAACGCACTAGCCGGGTTTAGGTGTTGACTCATTGAGATGTTAGTGGTCTGCCCTAAGAACCAATTAAAATTTATACTTTAACATTAGTTGTGGATTAGGTTGTGTTGGAAAATCAACTTTCACTATACTTAGGTAGTCATAATGTCTTGTTAGAGACCGCTTATGACTTGTGGGCCAAAAGAGTTTTGGACACACTACTAATGTCTAGTGAACCTACAGGGTCGCACACAATAGCGAACTGATTTAATATTTTCTTTGCGCCTTGATTTACTTAAGAATTAGAGCTTTATTTATTCTCCTATTACGAATATATACGTAATCGTACACGTTATGAGATCACGATTAAACGCACGATTGAGTGGACGATTTAGAGGACGTCGTGGGCTCAGACCGTTATGTCGTGGGGCCCAAACCATGAAGTGTAGGGTTACGAGTAATAATCCTAGAGACGCCTCAAATCAGGAGTCATTATTTTTTTATCCCAAAGGAGAAAAACGGAGAACAGTTCTCTGTTTAGGCGATCGCGAGAGACACTGCAAGATCTGAAAGTTAGCACTTGGATTGTTGGAAAACTCAGTTCGTGTGTATGGATACCGATAGAGACGCAACGCTTGGGGAGCTAATCTAGACACAACTAACCGTTAATTCAAAGCCGACTGCAAAAGGTACATCGTGAACCTATTTTGATTTCGATATACGTATGAATCTTGTTTGGGGTTTCGTTCCGCTGCGCTTTATAAATCAAGGAAACTCTTCATGAGATTTATCTCACCCCATCATAGTTACCATTTTTAGGTTCAAGGTAAGGCAGGTAGTAGTTCTTTTTTGAATTTGATGAGGACGAGAGTGACGTAGCCCCTCTATTGGAGTAGATGAGAAGATAACCCTTTCCGACCCACCTACCCTTTTCGTTGGTCTTAGGAAGCTTCCCCGAAATATGAGGTTGAATAGTGTAATATCCTTGTTGGGTTAAGACGTGTTTGTAAATGAAGTGATGTTTTTGGGTTAATGTGTTTCCTGCTTTTCTATCTTCGCGTTATGTTATTGTCTGAGAGTATTATACGTTTCTGCATGCATGGTTAATCTCAAGGGTCGATAGCATGCCTGAGACGCTATTTTTTATGACCTGAGGCGATTTTGTAGAGATGCCGCAAGCTCGAGGATCGGCGCGTGACAGACTTTGTAATGATTCGATGCGTTTTGAAGGTCATTCCCAAAAGGCGTGGAGCGCTCCCGAAGTCCCGCACCGTATGGCGACGGGTTGACTAGTTTTTTGATTCAATGTTCGAAAAAGCTTTTGGATTAATAATAATTTTTTTAAAAGACATTAGAGTTGCCACTAACTTTTTCTAGGGGTTGGTTAAAAATCCGATTAGGAAGAGGAGGGGTTCTCAATCCCTACGCAACTAGAGATCTAAGATAAGGAATTTGATTACCTAATTTATACTAGAATCTTTTCAGTTACCATCAGATATTGATTGTTACCTAACTTGTGAGCATGCGAGGTTTTACCAGTTTGACTCCTAATCATGTTTTTGTTAGGCGCTAAATTCTTGCATGACAGCCATTTTGATTCTCTGATTCTGTTCCCTGGAATAAAAAAGAAGAAGATGACAATCCTATTTGGTAACGTAAATAATTTTGATTCTGATTTTATTCTTAGAAACAATTTTGAAGCAAAAACAAGAAAAAAAAATGATTTTGGAAAAAAATTACTTTTGAGAATCAAAAAATAAAATGAAGTATCACATCTCTCACTTTGCCTATTCAATTCGCTCGTCAACTTTCCCTTGACTTAAAACAAAATTCAAAGAAAAATATATAAGATAATAAAATAAAAAATCGAAAAAATTGGAAAAATTCTAAAAAAATCAGAAAAACTTCAGAAAATCCCTAAAAATAGAAGAAGCTTAGATTAGGCTTTTGGACTCACTTTCATAAATTCGGGCATAGATTCCTTATATTTCACTTTATTAATAAAATCGTAAACGCTTTTGTAATTAAACCCAAACCATATTTCTCTAAGCCATATGGGCTTTATTGGGTTTTACGATATAATTTATCAATGTTCTGATTCCTTGATTGTACACTTAATTTCATTGATTGTGATTTGTCTATGTTTATGTATTTTAAACTTAGAAAAAATTTAGAAAATTCCTAAAAATAGAAGAACTTAGATTAGGCTAGTTTGGCCTCATTTTCATAATTTTTTTCCTAGATTCCGTAGATTTCACTATATTAGTAAAATCGTAAATGCTTTTGCAATTAAACCCAAACCCTATTTCTCCAAGCCCTTAGGGTTTCATTGGAGTTTTATGATACGATTTATCAATGTCATGATTCCTTGATAGTGCACTTGATTTCATTGATTTTGATTTGCCTAGGTTTATGAATTTTAAACTTAGTCTAGTTTTAGAAAATTTTGGAAAAAGACAAAAATAACCATTGTGAACACTTAGCACCTCTCGTTCTTAAGTTTTTAATGAATTATGATTGCGATTTGATTTCCTAGAACCAAAATCTCACACCAATACAGGGCAATGCAGTGCATGAATTAAGATTGAGATTTGATTTCCTAGACCACCACAAGGGGCTCTGCCCCTTGACCTTGCTAGGGGCGCTGCCTCTTCGAACCCCGCAAGGGGGTGGAGCCTTCATGATCCCAGCATGGATTGTTCATTCTCAGTACAATTGTTATACTTTTGTTGTGATAAGCAATTATGTTCATAACTTGCATACATTCATCATTGTATAAAAGTACTGTGAAAGTCCCTGATAAATTAAGTAATAAAATAATGTCTTTCCAATGATACACCTATCAATGCTTGAATCATCAAAAGATGGGTATACTAAAGTAGGGTGTTTTTAACTATTTGAGCAAGGTAGGATGGATAATGGTTATCCATATGTCAAGATTGATTTACTTAACGAGACTATCAAAATGGTTTTGGGCTTTGGGCATAGGGTTAGGGGATAAGACATAATATGTCAACCCCAACAACTGAGAGTTGTATTCAATATAATTGACAAAGAGTTGTCTACCTAAATAACTAAGTCTTGAGTGGTAAGTCAAAGTTTACTCGAGTCTTGGTGAAATATGGATCTTGGCCCACTATACTTATAGGGAAACATTTTATAAAATAGTGGGAGTTGATTATAAATTATATTAATGAACAATTCACTTTGCATATTTATTGTAGATATGTCAAATACCTTTGCATCAAGGTTTTCACCATGTTCTGTCCTTGAGAAGGACAAATTGAATGGTTCAAATTTCTTGGACTAGTATAGAAGCTTGAGAATTGTTCTCAAGCAGGAGAAAAAGTATTATGTCTTGGAGAAACCACTCCCCGAGTAGACACCTGCTTCCAATACTCCCCATGCTGAAAGAAATGCTTACCAGAAGCATAAAGATGATACATTAGATGCATCATGTCTAATGCTAGCTACCATGAATTCAGACCTACAAAAGCAGTTTGAGAACGTAGAAGCCTACGATATGATCGAGAACCTGAAAAATATGTTTCAGGAGCTGATACGTACTGGAAGGTACTAGACAGTAAAGGCCTTAATTGAGTGCAAGCTAGCAAGTGAGAGCTCAGTTAGCCCACATGTCATAAAGATGATAAGTCATATTGAAAACCTGGAGCGACTGGGCTCTCCCATTAGTCAAAAGTTGGCTATTGACATTATTCTTTAGTTGCTGCCTCATGATTGTGACAAATTTTTTATGAACTATAACATGCATAATCTGAATAAGACTCTGACTGAATTGCATGGGATGCTCAAAACTGCTGAGCAGAATATGAAAAAGGACCTTATCGCTAATGTTCTCATGGTTCAAAAGGAGAAAGTCTTTAAGAAGCCAGGCATGGTCAAGGTAAGGACAAGGACATTAAACCTAAACCCAAATCCAGGACCAAGACGAGTCCAACTGCTGATGTTGTTTACTTCTGTTGTGGCAACAAGGGACACTGGAAGAGGAATTGTAAAAAATATTTGGAGAATCTGAAAAAGAAGAAGGGAAGGGAAGTGAGACTTCCACTTCAAGTATTTATGTTATAGAAGTAAATGTTACTACTAGTTTTACTTTATGGGTGTTAGATATCGGTTGTGGTACTCATATTTGTATGAATGTGCAGGGACTGAAATGAAGTAGAACACTAGCAAAAGGTGAAGTGTATCTATGTGTTGGAAATTGAATAAGAGTTGTTGCATTAGCTGTAAAAACATATGATGTAGCTTTTCCTTCTGGCATGATTTTAGAATTGAATAATTGCTACTATGTACCTGTTATTCTCAGGAATATTATTTATGTTTCTTGTTCGGACAAGGAAGGTTTCTGTTTTGATATAAAGAACAAAAGTTGTTCATTTTATCTTAATGGATTGTTTTATGGTGGCGTCCATATTGTGGAAAGGATATATGTTCTAAATTTTGATGTTAATCTATAATATAAATACAAAAATATTTAAATATAATGATTTGAATCTGACCTACACGTGGCATTATCGATTAGGCCACATAAACGAGAAAAAAATTCACAAACTCCATAGCGATGGACTATTAAATTTATTTGATTTTGAATCATATGATACGTGTGAATCTTGTTTAGCTGGCAAAATGACAAAAACTCCTTTTATTAATCAAAGTGAAAGGGCAAAAAAATTGTTGGCCATTATATATACTGATGTGTGCGGACCATTAAGTTCTACAGTTAGAGGAGGTTATCAGTACTTCATTATATTTACTGATGATTTCAGTAGATATGGATATATTTATTTGATGAAACATAAATCTGAGTCCTTTGAAATGTTCAAGGAATTTCAGAATGAAGTACAAAATCAACTTGGTAAGAATATCAAGGCTCTTCGATCTGATCGAGGAGGAGAATATCTAAGCAAAGAGTTCAATAACCATCTTAAGAAGTGTGGAATTATTTCACAGCTCACTCCTCTTGGAACACCACAGTAGAATGATGTCTCTAAGAAGAGAAATCAAACTCTATTAGACATGGTTCAATCAATGATGAGTCATTCAAATCTTTCATTATCTTTTTGGGGTTATGCACTTGAGACGGCAGCATTCACACTAAATAGAAGTCCATCAAACGCTATAGAGAAGACACCAAATGAGATGTAGACAAGAAAGATTCCTAATATGTCTTTTCTAAAAATTTGGGATTGCGAAACTTATGTAAAACGTTTACTTTCTGATAAGCTTGGGTCCAAATCTGATAAATGTTTCTTTGTGGGATATCCTAAGGAAACGAAAGGATATTATTTTTGCAACCAATCAGAGAATAAAGTGTTTGTTGCTCGAAATGTTGCCTTTTTAGAGAAAGAGTTTCTTAATAGAGGAACCAATTGAAGTAAGGTAAACTTCGAAGAAGTTATTGCGCCACAAGAGAGTGTCCCAGTTCATGAGGAACCTCAATTAAATCTACGAAGAGTCGTAGAATCTACTCCAGTGGCACCTATAGTTTGTAGGTCTAAAAGAACACATCATGAGCCTATGAGATATGGCTTTCATGTCACAGAACATCGTCACCTTTTGTTAATAGAAAATGACGAATCTATGACCTATACGGAAGCTATGATGGGCCCAGACTCCGATAAATGGCTTCAAGCCATGAAATCCGAAATGGACTCAATGTATCAAAATAAAGTTTGGACTTTGATTGATCCACCCAAAGGTGTCAAACCTATAAGATGCAAGTGGGCTTTCAAGAAAAAAACTGATATGGATATAAATGTTCACATCCATAAAATATGGCTGGTAGTTAAAGGTTTCAAACAAACTCATGGTATTGACTATGATGAGACCTTTTCACCAGTGGCCATGCTCAAGTCCATTCGGATTATCTTAGCATTTGCCGCATATTATGACTATGAGATATGGCAAGTGGATGTAAAGACGTCTTTCCTTAATGAAAACCTAGAGGATGATGTGTATAGAACACAACCTAAAGGCATTACATCACCAGACAATACTGGGAAGATATGCAAGCTTCAACGTTCTATCTATGCATTGAATTAGGCATCACGGAGCTGGAATATTCGTTTCGATGAAACTGTCAAAGAGTTCGGCTTCATCAGAAACAAAGAAGAAGCTTATGTATACAAGAAGTCTAGTGGAAACGCAATTGTGTTTCTAGTGTTGTGTGTGAATGACTACTACTCATTGGAAACGGCATTCCTATGCTTCAGTCAGTCAGGATATAGCTAGGAAAATGTTTCTCCATGAAGGACATGGGAGAGGCAAACTATATCTTGGGGATCAGGATCTATAGAGATAGATCAAAGAGACTTATTGGACTGAGTCAAAGTACATACATTGACAAAGTCATCAATAGGTTTAATATGCAAGATTTCAAGAAATGTTTTCTCCCAATGTCACATGGCATAAGTCTTAGCAAGACTCAATGTCCTTTAACACAAGATGAGCAAGATCGCATGAGTAGGATTTATTATGCATCAGCCATAGGATCCATCATGTATGCCATGTTGTGCACTCGTTTTGATGTTTCTTATGTATTGAGCATGACAAGCAGATACCAGTCATATATAGGAGAAACACACTGGATAACTGTAAAAAATATCCTTAAGTACTTGAGAAAAACTAAGCATTTATTATTAGTATATGGATGTGAGGAACAAATCACTATAAGTGATTACACTGATGCTAGTTTCCAAACCGACAAAGGCGACCTTCGATCGCAGTCAGGGTTTATCTTTTGTGTGAATGGTGGAGAGGTGTGCTGGAAGAGTTCCAAGCATGACACTATTGCAGATTCTTTGATAGAAGCTGAGTATATTGCTGCTTCAGAAGCATCAAAGGAATCTGTATGAATTTGAAAGTTCATAGAAGAACTAGGAATCAGTCCTATTGGTTCGGATCCAGTGAACATCTATTGTGACAACAATGGGGCGATAGCTTTGGCTAAAAAGCCTAGGTCTCACCAGAAGACCAAACACATACTCATGAAGTATCACCTCATTCGAGAATTCATTGACAGAGGCGATATCAAAATGTGTAAAGTTGCAACAGAGTGAAATGTAACTGATCCGTTGACGAAGGCTCTTCCACGACCTAAGCATAAGCGTCATTGTAACGCTTTAGGCCTTAGATACATTAGTGATTGGTCTTGATGTGAGTGGGAGTATATGTAATATACATTTTCATTGTTCATTAATAAAACATATGTTATATTTGATTTCGATTTAATTTGAGTATATGATTGAATGCGAAATCTTTATCCCATGAATATTGAATATCCTTTAATAGAAGATTAAATACGTGATTTGATCGTGAAACTCTATTAATAAAATGGATATTAATATTCTAAATATCCCTAGTCAATTATCATTGTGCATTAGGAAGTTACTGGTGTTTGAGACTAGTTTGTGAGTCAACCGATAATCAAGTTTCGCGGGTCATGAATATAGAGATATAAAGTTGATCACATGAAATAAATGTTGGAGAACATTGTATTGGATAGACTCGCTATGAGAATACCGTAGGATTGTTATATGATATCATCAGTGTTTCTCATCACAGCTGTAGAGTATAGTCATTTGACCTGAGTCTACCACGGTTTCTTAGACGTGGATTGGCATGCTTTGACATTACCAAACATCAGCCGTAACTAGTTATTATAAAGGTAATGGCTAGGCATGTCATGAATCGTGCTGTGGTATGTGAGTAGACAAGATGGGATTTGGCCCTCTCATTTAACGAGAGTATGATATCATAGCCTCCGTAGAGTTGAGACTGTGAAATGCATGGCCATGCTCATGTGAGTTCAAGAGTCAACTACTTGGTTTGACAGTCTAACTACAGTATCGAGAAAATGAGTTTGAGCTATATAAGGTTGACACTTGTCCTACCTTATGCTTAACTCGGATATCAAATGACAAGGAGATTTATTTTGTATAATTAGTTATAGTGCAAGTGGGAGATTATTAGTGGTCTGCCATAAGAATCAATTAAAATTGATACTCTAACATTAGTTGTAGATTAGATTTTGTTGGAGAATCGACTATCACTATACTTAGGTAGTCATAATGTCTTGTTAGAGGCCGCTTATGACTTGTGGGCCAAAAGAGTTTTGGGCACACTACTAATATCTAGTGAACCTATAGGGTCGCACACAATAGCGAACTGATTTATATTTTCTCTGCGCCTTGATCTACTTAAGAAGTAGAGCTTTATTTATTATCCTATTACGAATATCTACGTAATCGTACGCGTTATGAGATAACGATTAAACGCACGATTGAGTGGACGGTTTAGAGGACGTCGTGGCCAGGCCGTTATGTCATGGTGCCCAAACCGTGAAGTGTGGGGTTAAGAGTAATAACCCTAGAGACGCCTCAAACCGGGAGTCATTATTTTTTTTATCCTGAAGGAGAAAAACGGAGAACGGTTCTCTCTTCAAGCGATCGCGAGAGACACTCCAAGATATGAAAGTTGAAACTTGGATCGTTGGAGAACTCAGTTAATGTGTGTAGATACCGGTAGAGGCGCAACACTTGAGGCGCTAATGTAGATACAATTGACCGTCAATTCGAAGCCTACCACAAAAGGCACGTCTTGAACCTATTTTGATTTTGATATACACATAGATCTTATTTAGGGTTCCATTTCGCTGTGCTTTATGAATCCAGAAAACCCTTCATGAGATTTGTCTCACCTCATCGTAGTTACCATTTTTAGGTTCAAGGTAAGGTAGGTAGTAGTTCTTTTTTGAAGTCGATGAGGACGAGAGTGACGTAGCCTCTCTATTGGAGTAGATGAGAAGATAACCCTTTTCGACCCACCTACCCTTTTCGTTGGTCTTAGGAAGCTTCCCCGAAATATGGGGTTGAATAGTGTAATATTCTTGTTGGGTTAAGACGTGTTTGTAAATGAAGTGATGTTTTTGGGTTGGCATGTTTCCTGCTTTTCTATCTTCGCGTTATGTTATTGTCTGAGAGTATTATACGTTTCTACATGTGTGGTTAATCTCAAGGGTCGATAGCGTGCCTGAGACACTATTCTTTATGACCTGAGGCGATTTGGTAGAAATGTCGCGAGCTCGAGAATCGGCGCGTGACAGACTTTGTAAGGGTTCGATGCGTTCCGAAGGTCTTTCCCAAAAGGTGTGGGGCGCTTCCGAAGTCCCGCACCCTATGGTGACGGATTGACGACTATTTCGTTTCGATGTTCGAAAAAGCTTTTGGATTAATAATCATTTTTTTAAAAAGACTTTAGAGTCGCCACTAATTTTTTCTGGGGTTGGTTAAAAATTCGATTAGGAAGCGGAGGTCTTCTCAATCCCTACGCAACTAGAGATCTAGGATAAGGAATTTGATTACCTAATTTATACTAGAATTTTTTCAGTCACCATCAGAAATTGATTGTTACCTAACTTGTGAGCATGCGAGGTTTTACCGATTTGACTCCTAATCATGTTTTTGTTAGCCGCTAAAGGCCTGCATGGCAACCATTTTGATTTTCCGATTCTGTTTCCTGGAATAAAAAAAAAGATGCAAATCCTATTTGGTAACGTAAATAATTTTGATTTTGATTTTATTCTTAGAAACAATTTTGAAGCAAAAACAAGAAAAAAAGAAGATGATTTTGGAAAAAAAATCACTTTTGAGAATCAAAAAATAAAATGAAGTCTCACATCTCTCACTTTGCCTATTCAGTTAGCTCGTCAATTTACCCTTGACCTAAAAAAAAATTCAAAGAAAAATATATAATTACAAGGGATGGTCAGAGGTGCGACAAAAGAAAGACCGGAAGGGAACATTGGTTGTGGGTCATCGTTCTTCAAGACGGGCCATCGCTTCGGCTCCAAGGAGGAGGACCCATGGTGTCGGGTCGAGCACTTTCAATAATTTAAGATAATGGACCGCTCAATCAAGCATGCATATTCACATTCATAAGCACATTAAAAGAGCACAAATCATAAAGCAACTCGAATCAATCAAGGAACGGGCCTGAAGATTGGCCTTTGTATGCATACATGTCGATTTCTCGTTAACCCCGTTGTCTCGCTTAGGAAAGGGTTGGTTTTAATAGGCCCATGAGGTTTCCCCACGAGTCATGCACCAACCCTATCACTCATATATCAGATCACATGCAATGGCTCCCTAATTAATTCATGCATTTAGGTCTTTGGACTTAAGATATCAAACAATCAAAGCAAGATTAGTGAGCCCAAAAGGAATTGAGTTGATTATGTTTAGGCACGGTTATCAATGAAGATGAGGTCCAATTAAAATAATTCAAGCATTCAAGGGAAATTTATGACATGCTGATTAAACTTGACCTTTGTGTTTTCTGATGTATTAACATGAAAATAACAAGTTTGACCCTACTGTTCAATAACATGCTCAGAGGAAAATCGATGATCATAAAATGTAGAGAAAATAATAAAATGTATGCAAAAATTCTGGGATTTTTAATGCAAATCGAAAAATATGTTGTTGATAACTTTCATGTTTTGCACTTTTTCTCAAAAGGCATATATTTATGCATGAAAAATCATTTTCCACAAGCTTAGCAGCAAACGTGCAATTTCAATAGAACAAACATGCTTTAGGATTAAGCTTAAATGGGCGCCTAAATCACAAAATTAATGCACCAAACTTTTCATTCCGCTAATTGAGATCCTAATGAACAACTTTAGTTCTTTGTGATTTTTGAAAAGAAGACTCTAAACAAGTTATTATTGCGACTTAAGATAGACACGCACAGAAGAACATGATAACTCAAGAGCATCCACATAATTGCACAATTTCATTAAGTAGACTAAAAATATGAAATATGCATTAATATTTTTGGATTTTTTATATGTTATGCAATGACTTTCATGAAGATATTTTTATGAAACAAGATCTATTAAAAAAAAATTGAAAAATCATGAAGCAGCAAAAATCAAGTAAGAAAATTCATCCTCAGATTCAAATCAACACAGTCACAGATTCAGACTCCACACACGGGATCCTTTTGACATAGTAAACGACATCCATTTTCATGCTATAATGTATCACATCAAGGCTTGAGATGTGCTCGACAACTCTCTGGACATTATTCCATGAAATAGTTAAAATGCACCACAACACCAACCAACAATCATAGGCATGCAAAATCTACCTCACAATGGTAAATTCAGAAACCAGTCAACAAACATCAACCAACCATAGCCTCTGATTCTCCTCATAATTCCGCTAAATATCCATCCTTCAATTCTCTAACCTATGCGTTCTATGTAAGAGTTTAGTAGGTCAAGCATCCTGTGACGAACTACGTAGATGAAGTTGGGCTCCCTTGATGATCCAGGCACCGAAGTTGTGTCTCAAACTCTAAAAATATGAGAAGTAACAACGAGACTAAACTTGATTCTAAGAGGAAAATCGAGGCACTAGAGTTAGATTGGAAGGAAAGTGATCAATCCATGGACGATCGAATGAACTCAAGCCGACACAAGCTCAAGAACACGCCATGGGTTGCCATCGCAAGGTGAGGATTTTCGTCGGAGATCATCGGGGGGCCGGAAAGAGGACAGATGTAGAAACCGATGATGAAACCGAGAGCTTCTCGGCGGGGGCCACCGGAGCTCCTTTCCTTTGTGAATCCCTCAATCTATATTTGAACTTTTGTAAAGAACCTATTAAAAGATATATGTGTATTTATATAAACTCAATTTTCTTTTTCTGTTCCAAGTTTATTGCTTGAGAATCGTGTGTTTTATTTAGGTTTAGGAAATCCTGCGTTTATGACCACGCCCCTTGGCGTCGTGCCTGCCGTCTGTTTTCGCATGCAGTTGCTCATGTTTTGAGTGGCTCACTGCTTGATTCCTTAGTTAGTCTTCTGCATGCGCTTCTATATTAAGTATAATATAAGATTAAAACTGAACACGAGCAGTTAGGCGACGCCTTGGGATATCCCAGTCGTTTTGGATAATCCTAGTTAAGATGATGATTAGCATGAAAATTAGTGAACTTGACTATGCCCGAAAAGTGAAATATACCATGGTAAATTCAAAATCCTTCGGGTCAAATGTCATGACCGACTCCAATTAATAACGATAGTAAAAAGCTTAATAATAATAATATGTTTGCTCGATTAAGCATGAAGTCTCATGATTTAGAGAAATTATTACCCAAATCGAATATTTTGAGAGGCTAAAATGCAATTCTATTTTGAAATAAAATTATTGACTATTTTTTCGGATTTTTCTGGGCACAAATTCTATGTTTTGGCTATTTTTGGGATATTTTTGAATTAAATACATATTAAAAATTCCTCAAAAAAATGCTCAAAATTGGTTCCTAAGACTTGGCCAAGACTTCCAAAGTTGATTTTTTTAAAATTATATTAATTTTTACGGAAATTTTTAATTGATTTTTTAAAAATAAATGGGATTAAATATCAGGTGTCAAGACTACAAAGTGCATTTTCCTTTGATGAACTTGCCATCTACTAGTCAAGTGACATGAACAAATTCTTGGTGATCAATATTGTGAGAGAATTTTAAAAACTACAGATCCTAAAAATTACTGTCGCGAGAACAACGCCAGAATCTAAAAAACTCATTGCTCACACATTCAATGTAAAACTACTATGGCGAGAGCAACACCAGAATTTTAACATGTCTAATCACGTTGTTTTTTATTTATTTTGAGTACATCATAATAATCCACCCTAAGAAGAAGAAGAGAAAACCCATATGTTCCGTTTGGTTGTCCGAATTTCTAGGCGGGAAAGGACCGGATAAAATATGATTAAAAAATTAAAGATTTGATCATATCCTATCTTCTGTTTGGTAAACAACATATTTGAAGTCGAATATATCTATATCATATCCTATCCAATGTTTGGTAGAATCTGGTTATCAATATATTGATCCATTGGTTCTTGATTTCTACCATCTGAAGATTTTTGTAGAAACCCCAGAATCTCAAATGTGCGTACCCCAATCAAGAAGTGCGAAGATGAAGATTTTGCCCGTTGTCGCCGAAGACGCGGACTCCGCGGTGACGCAATTGAGTGCAAAAGAACGGAGAATTTCTGACCACCCTGGGGACAAGAGTTTTAAAAGAAGTTGACTTTTTTCCCTGATCTCGCATCGTTGACAATAACCAAAAGCATAATGCATGGAATGCATTCATTTTTCTGGAGGACGCAATAAAACCAGAGAGAGCTTAGACTCCTGAGAGCAAGAAATGAACAAAAAGACAACTACCTTAAACACTGATCTTCTAATAGACCAACAGGAGAAGCAATATAAACCTGCAAAAAAATCACTTCACCGATCAGTTCCCCACAAACCCAAAAACACACAAAAAAAATAATAATAATAAAGAGAGAGCACCATCGATCAATGCATTTGTCTATCGCTTGAAATATTTGCCGGAGAATTTGCCCGTTGTCGCCAGAGTGGCGGCCAGCCACAGCCACAAGAGAGGCGATTAGGTATGGCGAAGAGGCGGACATGGTGTGGCGAAGAGAGGATGGCTTGAGCAATGGATAAGATAAATCCTATCCTGCTCTATGCCACCCCTACCCTAAAGATCATTTTATCCCATCCATATATTCCTTATATCTTATCCTAGACAACTATCAAATACATCATAAGATAAAACATATCATATCCTGAGTTTTATCCAGTCAACTAAACGCAGCCATAAAGCTTCCTCTTTCGTACAGAGAACCACCCATACTAATTTTGCAGATTCATATGTTCTAAACAGTGAACACTAATTATGTCCAAATATTGGAACTGAAAGACCCTTTCTCCCCCTAACTGCAAAATTTCGTTCTTCTCCCTAGTAAGGCAACAGTGGCAAGTCCTAATAAAGGAACTACAAAACAAAGAGATCATAGAGGGAAATAGAAGCAAAAAAGCACAAAGCCATGGCTTTAGACGAAGCAATGGCGAGACAACATTCCCAACTCGCAATCGCCAACTCAAAGCCGGAGAAAAAAAAAATAGAATCAAATCTCAGCAACATGAAATTGCCAACATTCCCGACGCGCAATCATACAATTTGGCACAAATCTCAGCAACCGAAAGCAAATCCACCAGAGAGAGACAGAGAGAGGAGCCTGCAGCAAATATTAAAGGCGAGCAAAGCAACAAGGAGCAATTAAGCAGGAGCGAGGGAGAGCGACGCAACAAGGAGCAGTGGAGCAGGAACGAGAGAGAGCAAAGCAAGAATGAGATACGAGTGAGCAGAGGCGGTAAGAGTGTCGAGAGTTCAGGGTTTTTATGGAAGGACAGAAATGGACTTTTAATCAAACTTTGATGGCAAAACAAGCAACCGGGAAAAATTAATTATCAATGCTTCAAGACTCCGAAAAGGCTGAAAGTTCAAAATAGATCCAGCTTATCTTTCAGCATTGCCAAACACCTCATTTTTCCCAAGAAGCTTCGAAGGCTCAAAGCCCCATGAGAAAGCTTAACCAAATGCCCCTAAAGTCGCAAAGTATGCCAAGGCATTGTATTAGCACTGGCATATAAACGACCTGAGGAGTTGTTCTATGCAATGTGATCTCTTAACTCATGTACAGATTTCTTACAGACTTGGCTGTCCGTCCAACGCAATCAATGAGTCAGGGAAGTGGACTTCCTATCAGGTGTACATACAAAAGGGAGACAAAACTTCCCACTCTATTTTGCCCCTTCTTTAACGCATCTGCTTACGAGAAAACATAATTGAAGGATCAAAGGCCTACACTATGCTATCCATATGCGGTGACCTTTCTCGCATGGGTTGAAGAACAATGGCTACAGATTTTCGATGGTACCATTAAATAGCACAAAAAATCACAAATGGCTTGGCCGCCTCCTGCCAGAATCAGTTCTCAACCTCTTCACTGGATTGGCCCAACCGACGTCCCCACCACTGCTATTAGACGGCTGGCCCGAGTTATTGATCCACCCCTGCTGATGGAGGGTCTGTTGAGTTGATTTTGAATCCTTCTGAGATGATGGACCGGGACTTCTAATACCACGAGCCACTGCAGCAGGTGAAACAGGAACAGATGATGCAGTCCTTGACTTCACCACTACTTTCTCTCGGTCCTTCCTCTTCTTCTTGCAGATGACCAAGTCCCCTGGGTGAGCAAGCAGTGGAGAATCATCCCGCTGAGACTGTTCCCGGGTGTTGAAGTTTCCACTCACCGTGCCAGTTTCCTTTGGATGCAAGCTGACTCTGATCCTAGTGTCTTCTCCGCGTCGCACTGGCTTAAGGGGAGGGTCTTTATCAGCATCGACCTCATTTATCGCCCTGTGTCTCTTGCTTTGGCCAGCGGATGGCTGTTTCGGTGATGGAGCAGACTGGGATGGAGCACCGGGGCCCGAGAAAGAGAGACCGTTTCTCGCTTCTTCAAAATTTGTGTCCGGAAATGCAATCTTCAATATGTCAAAGAAGAGATCATGGACTTTTCTCGCTTCAGATCTAACCTGCAACATGTCATGAAAACCTGAGATTCTGTTCGTGGCCAATAAAAGAATCTACAAGTAGCATCCGATTGAAGATTAATACAGGTGCTCACAAACGAATTGCCTTTGTTATTCATAATAGGATGGCGCAGTAAAAGTTGAAAAATTTAGCTTTAGAAAGCTTGAGATCTGAGTATTGATTTCCCATAACTTGAAGTACTAATCAGTATTATCATTACTTCCATACTGCTGCTGATAGGTTCATGTGAAGCCGATAAATAGCCACTGAACTAAATCTGAGATGAAGTCAAATAATTTAAAGGTACACAAGTGACACAATTTCTGGCGATCAATTGTTTGAAGCAATGTCTACATAAAGTGCAAGATCAAAATCCCTTTAGCGCACACACAAAAAAGGGCAAGTTCAAAATCCATGACTCGACTCCACCTATATTAAAACAAAAAAATATATATATCATAATAACCAGAGTCCATCAAACAAAATCTTCACTCCAAATTATAATTGTACCCTCCAGCAAGTACCCCAGCAATCTCAAAGACATAAATGAAGCTCAAATCATTATCAGGTTTAGCAAGATCAGGATTATTTGGTAAATACATCAGATCTACACATTGATACACCATACCTCATGAGAAAACCCATAGAACTGCATTGCACCTTTTAACATCAGTTGTACATCAAGCACAAGATCCATCACATCGTCGTACTCCAATTTCTCAATGCGCTGATCAATTTTCCGCAAATCCAAACGGTTACTTCCAACAACACCCATATGACCAGGACTCCCCATCCTCTTCCAAAGATCAGTTAGCAGCGGAACAATGTGATGCCCTTCCTTATCTATCCTCTTCTGGAGCTTGCTCACTACATTCTTGCACTAAAAATATAAATATGTTGAGTCAACGCACAGGAAGAAGAGTAAATCGAACAGCGAGAACCAATAAGTCAAAAAGTTCCAGGTGTCACATGCATTTGCAAGAGAAGCGCAATATATCCATCGCTTGTAGATCCATGAGAAGCAAGATTTTCCCAGTATAAAAACATAGGACTAGGGCAAGGCCAGATTGGGAAGCTCAAGATCATGAAAAAAAACTGCCCACCATTACCCAGAAAGGAAAAGATAGAAAACGAAGAAATAGAAGACACTAACTAGGTACCTTCCTCTGAATGATTTCGGATAAACCGGCACCAACACTTGAATTTCCAGAGGGATTTGCAACTCTGCCATTCCAGTTTTCTCTCAAGCGTTCCGCAGTAGCATCTGCAGAAGAAATGTGATTTGATCTGCTAGATTTTGGCAAGGGATGTAGTTTTGATGGCTCACTTATTCTCCTTAGAGATGTTTGTCTCCTACTTTTCATGGATGGACCACCATGGCCATGCTTGGGAGCAGTAGGTTCTCCTAATGGACAGGTCTCAGATGCTGTCTTTGACTGGGGTTGATACTTGTGATCCATTTGGAGTGGCAAGAAAGCAGGATCTCCACACTGTACAGGTAGAGCCCCATTGCTAGACTTTTCCTCTGGCCTTTCCATAGTGTGACGAGGACGCATCCTGAGACTACGCTTCCTCTTGATCTTGGGTTGCAAGACCTGTTCATCTTCACCTTCTTCACGTTCATGAACCCAACTTTCAGATTGCTGATGATCAATGTGAGAATCTCCAGACAGAGCAATTTCTCCCTCTTCAAGTTCATCAGGCTGGCAAACAACAACAGATTGAAATTAGAAGTAAACCAAAACAAGTTTCTCCAAAAATGTGACAATCAAAAAGAAAAGAAGAAAAATCTGGGAAACAGCACGGACCATCCTTCTCGAAAGAGAACTTGGCCTGGACTCTAATGCAGACAAAGATCCAAATTTCTGTGAAGAAACAGAAGGAGATGCCATCCTGATTCCTCTCTGACTGTCTGCCGATGATCCTGAGAAACCGGCTTCTTCAGGCAAATGATTGTTCCTAGTCCTCTCTGTTGTCCATGGATACTCATCACCTTCTTCGGCCGGAACATCCTCATCAGACTGGTCTTTGTTGATTGGTAGTGCTCCAGGAGCACCACTGTAAGTGTCATCCTCAAACTCCTCAATCTCGCCCTCCTCTTCACGAGTAGAATACCGATTTCCCTCATCCGAACTTGCTTCAGTATATTCTTCATTGTCATCATCTAGTTCCTTGTAATTGGGATGCTTTTTACTCTTGGGCCGCCCCCTCTTTCTCGCTAATTCAGATCCCGGTTCATTGGGTTCTGTTGTTGTGCCAGCAAGCAAAGTGCTTTTCAATGGTTTCTTTGATAAAGTGGCAATAGCAGCATTGACCTCTTTTGTACTTGCCCGAAGCCATTTTGGCACTTGTTCATAATTAGTCATCTCCTCTGTCCAATTCAGTTCTTCATCCATCTGATCAAATAGCTCGACTTCTTCTTCACTCCTAGCAATCATTCGATTTACCTCCTGCAGAGAGGGAACATCATGCAAGGTTTCTTGATACCTTTCCTCATCATGTAATAATGTTTCTAGAGTCAACCGCCTCTCTTCATGCGTTGTTCTCTGGTCAAAGCGACCAGCATTGATCACCTCATCAGCCATGTCAATTTTGTATTGCTGGATGTTATTCCTGATCAGGCTCTCAACGGATCCCATGTACCGATCCTTACCTGCTAGATCATCTTCCATATCAATGGTACCGACACTCCTTAGTTCGTCCTCCTTCTGATGACTTGGAATTTTGTCAACAACTGCTTCCATATAAATGACTTTGACTTCTCTCTTCTGCCCAATGCGGTGGGCTCTTGCAACAGCCTGCTCTTCATTTTTGGGGTTAGGATCAGGATCATATATAACAACTGTATCGGCAGACTGAAGATTAAGACCCCGACCAGCAGCACGAATGCTCAACAGAAATATGAAGCAATCTGAATCAGGGCTATTGAAGTCCACGATAGCTGATTCACGATCTTCTAAGCTTGTTGTTCCATCAATTCGCCTATAGACAAGTCTCCTCCACTGCAAGTACTCCTCTAATATATCGAGCAACTTGGTCATGGTACTAAAGAGTAGTACCCGGTGCCCAGTTCTCTGCAGCTTAATAAGGATCCTATCTAAGATCCACAATTTGCCACACGATCTTACAAGGAAGTCCTTGGAAAAATCGTTAAAGTAGGGGTAGTTCAGCAAAGGATGATTGCAAGCTTTTCGAAGTTCCATACATCTATTATTTAAAGTTCTAAAAATCCTAGCTTGATAAATCGGATTCTTCTGGACTCTGCGTTGCTCATCTTCAGGGTCTACTCGAAGAGTACCAGTAGATTTGATCCAATCATAGATGGCACTCTGAATAGAAGACATTCTGCATCTTAGGACTATGGACACCTGCAACCAAAGGTGCTATCAGTCAAAGGCCACCACAAAACAATCTAAACATTATCAAGTAAAACCCACTTGAGATCATCCCGTACCTTTGGAGGAAGTGAACCTTCCACATCTTCAACACGACGCCTAAGCATAAATGGTTCCAGAATTTGATGAAGTCGATGGATGATGATGACTTTCTTTTCAGTCTCAAGCCAGTCATCTTCTGCATTTTGAGGAGGGCCTTCCTTTTGGAAGGGTTTCGAAAACCAATCATGGAACACTTTTCGATTATCAAAAACCTCAGGAAGAAGTAGATTCAGAAGTGACCAAAGTTCCTTCAAATCATTCTGCAACAAAGATATATGATGTTAAACACTTAAAAGAATAGTGCCACTTCAAGCATAAAACAAGCAGGAGCTTGTATTCATGAAAAATTGCAAAATCTGTTTATTTAAGATGATCAATTGTCCTTCTTTCCGTTATTTTCTGACAACTCTTTTCAAATGTTACCAATTAGTGGCTAACTGATTAAGGGTTTATCAAATCAACCGCAAACTCTTTCCCACGAAGTAGCAAATCTGATTGCTATCCTATACAAAATGCGAGAATGAAAAAGGCTTCCTTTCTATCAAAGCAAAACTACAAGTTCTAAGTATTGGGAGTTCACTAACTTCCATTTCCCAAGAACTAGCAAGCTATCATACTTTAATAATCTGACAGATAGTAATAAACCAAAGGGACTGCATTATACAAGAAACATACAAGGACGTGTCAAAAACAAGGATGCCAAACAGAAGAACCATATTATAATCAATAAGCCACATTACTTCAGTAAAAACTTGAAGTAATTCAAAATCCCCACAGCAGTGACGTCGTCTACTTTATATCTTGACATACCTGTAATGGAGTTCCTGTGAGAAGCAGACGCCTCTGGCAACGATATCTGTCAAGATCCCGTGCTAAAACTGATTCTCTGTCCTTCATTCTTTGAGCCTCATCAATTATGATATATTTCCAATCAACTTTTGAAAGTTTTGACCGGTCATACATAATAAACTCATAAGTAGTCACAAGAACATTGAATTTCATGGCACACACCTCCTGTATCACAATTGCCATAATTAAGCTCAATGAAGCAATTGAAAAAAATAAATTTAGAAAGATAGCAAAACTCACCTGAGAAAACAATTTCGACCTTTGGTCCTTCCCTCCCACGTAAAAAATGCATGAAGCTGATGGCAACCAATTATAGAATTCACTCTGGAAAAAAAGAAGAAGCTATTAAGCACACTTGAGAACAGGATAGAAGGACAAAGGTAATACTCCTTTATGCTAAACTAAAACACCATATGATCAACCAAATGATACCAACCTTCCAGTTCACCAAGACAGCGTTGGGTACTATAATAAGATGAGGTCCATAGTTACTCTTAAACTCCATTAGATAAGCAATCAACGCCATTACCTGCTCCCACAATACAAGCTAATCAAACAACTGAAAATTTTTTATTGGTTCCCGAGTATCTATTGTACTGCAATCTAAGATCAAAAAACTAAAGTACAAATGAGCACTGCTATATAGAATTAAGCAATAAATAGTGTGTATTCTAGATCGCCCCAACTAAGGATCTCTTCCGCTCACTTAAAGTAGATATTTCAATTTTAATGACCTAAAAGTTCACCTGCACAGTTTTTCCAAGACCCATCTCATCTGCCAAGATTCCATTTAGCTTGTTGTTGTACAAGGAAAGCATCCACTGCAAACCAACCTGCAGAGCTCGGAGATGGTCATCAAAATCTTGGCCTCAAATGTGAACACTACAGCTACATACTAATTTAAAATAAAAATAAAAAAACCAACATGTCGGATTTCAGGTTTAGACATACAAGTTGATAATCTCGTAACGTTCCAGCCCGCAACATTGACGGTTGCCTTACAACCCTTTCATTCACAGCATGTGCAAGGGAATAATACCTGTAAACAACAGTGAGATACACAAATTACCCAAGAAATCTATAAAAAGAGCTCCAAATTAAGCAGGGTGATCAATTGGACAATGACAAATATACAGTATACACTAATACATTTCAATCTACTGCTGGCAAAAAGTTTTTATGTTCCTAAAGCTATGAACCCAATTAAACGCATAGTATAAAGAACAATATAGTCTGCAAAGGATCATAAGTTCTGAAGAGTGAAAGCTAAAGCATGATTTAGTTGAACAACGCCTTACTTGCTCACAGATGAAGCATCCTTAGGTGCATTCATTTCCATGAAACGATTTCGTATCATTACTTCTTGTCCAGCACAAGATGCTGCTGCCCTCACTTCTTCTTCAGAGAGTCCCTTTATTCAGTACATTAACGACAACTATCAGTTATCGAGAGCATAGCCACAATTGAACAATATGACTTTGTTGCAAAAGAAAGTACAAAGCTTAGTAGATTAAACAAGGCAAAAGAAAAAATTGACAAATAAAGAAGGGACAAAATACCTGCAACCTTGCAGCTGCTGCAGCAGCATTTGCAGCCTCTTCTACTTCCTGCTGGTTCTTGGCGGCTGTTATTTTATTTCCCAGCTTCTGAAGATATTCTTCCGTCTGAGTCAAAAATGATGATAGAACAGCATACCTCTCAGCAGCTTCGCCTGGAATCGTGGTCTGCTGCTCCAGCAACATCTCTCTGTATCTTTCCACATCATTATTCTTCAATGCCTCCATCCTTCTATTCCTATCATCATCCTTTCTTTTAGAAAACTCCCTCAACATTCTCTCATGATATTTGGCAACGCCTCTGTTACGTGCAGTCCGTGCATCACGGATGGCCCAATGAGCTTCAAGAAGCTTTTTACGCCATTGAAAGATTGATTTGAGTTGTTTCTCACGCAAAGCTTTTTGAGAAGCTTGCACTTGACGAGTTAGCTCCATCCTTTGACGCTCACAAAGGCGAACAAATTTCCGATATGGCCTATCAGGCATCTGCATTATTTCCTGTTGCTGCTGATCAACTTCATCCCTCAAGCGTGCCTGTAGATCCAAAAGGCGAAGTTTCTTCTCTTCAATTTGCAAGCGAAGTACAAGATCAGGCCTGATCCTTTTCCTCTCCAGATTCACAGCCAGTAAACCGCCAATCTTCTTCAGATTTTCAGTCCTCTTCTTGTTGAGCACTTCAAGCCCTTCCTCAAGAAGCAGGTCCTTGATATCATATGCCAGAGTGAGATTGTTATTGCTGTTAAGCACCGGTGCCGACCCAAAAGAGTCATATTTCCTTGTGAAGAAGGGGAAATCAAAAAGTGGTCCATGATACTTTCTGGCAGAGCCAGCATCTTTTGGTTGAGTCAATGCACTCGCTTGCACAGGTTTCTTACCCTGCACAGGCTCAGAGATTGCAGCTTGGCATGCAACACCCTTTCCTTTATCAATAGGAAGATCATTTCCAGCAGGAGTTTTCTGAGCCACACGTTCGGCATCTTGCTCCACCTTGACTGAGAGGACAGCAGTTTGCTGATCGTCCTTGACAGCAGATACAGATGGAGGATGATCCTTCAAACCAGGAGGTGAACCTTGGAAGTGAACTGCTGAAACAGTTCCCTTCTCCTCCGCCGTAGCGGCCCGTTCTCTTAAAGAAATTTGTGCAGTAGGTGGTGGCACAGGCCGAGCATCTTTTTCACCCGTATGTGAAGACCTTACACCATCTTCTACAACCTTTGTAGCAGCCTTTTCCAGACCATTCCCTCCAGTAGGGAGGATTTGCTGCTGCAACTGTAACTCAAGGGGTGGCGGGACAATAGCTCGGAGTAGTTCTTGTGGTAGAGTTCCTTCTCCTTTCTACAAGAGATACATACAAGTTGGTACATATAAGAAAAAACATATGCTTCTAACTTCTTCTGATATTCACTTGTGCTGAGTGCATGGTGTGTGTGGGTGGGTGTGTGTGGGAGAGAGAGAGAGAGAGAGAAGAGGGAGGTACTTTCAGCCGCCTAAATGCCAAAATCTGAGCTTTAAGCACATGCAGTTGCTGTTTCGTAAAAGCACAATGTTGTTGTGACATCTGCACAGCTACTCCACCTTGGAAGGAAGGATGGCTATGCGGGGCCCCGCTGTTTGAAGGAACTGGAGACTGTGGCGATGACCTATTTATCTGTTTAAGATATTGCATCTGCAAGGATTCTTGGCCACTGAATGACTTCTTATTCTGTAAGGATGAATCCACACCCTGAACTGCACTTGCAGATATTTGAGGGGGACGCATAGGGAGCATTCCATTCTCAAAGACAGGAGATTTTCCCGAAGACACTTGGTTCTCCCTTCCATGAGTAGGAAATTGCTGCATCATGATGTTATTACTGTTACTGACTGCCCCAGGGCCAGAAGGACCAACAGGAACATTCTGCTTGGCTTTTGCTGAGCCAGGTTGACCAGATACTTCATTGGGAGAATTAGCATGGGAAGAATTCTCACTTACAACTGATGGAGAAGCAGCTTGTGCTTTTGAGACAGGTGTGCTTGATGATTGTGCACCAAGGTTATTTTCGTTTGCTTTCTGCTGGGCAGCCATCCTAGCCTGCATGAGCGGTATGAGCTGTGCCATCATGTTGGCATTCCCAGGTAGTGAAAGATCAATGTTATTCTCAATTGCCCATGCCTGCACAGCTTGCATCTGGGAAGCCATCAGCTGATGAGGCACGTTTTGTGAGCTTTGCTGAGTTTGCAGTGCTTGTAAAGGTCTTGCAGTACTTGCTTGTGGTAACTGTCCTGTTGCAGTTGGCTGGCTAAGTGGCCTTGGCTCAAGCCTCTGTTCAGAGCCTGGCTGCTGGAATACTTGTCCCAGGCGCTTTTCACCAGAAGCAAAATGTTCAGACAAATTCTTGGAGGATGATGCCTGAGCCTGTTTAGATGCCTGAGCAGACATAAGCTCCTGCATTTTCATGTTACCCATCCGTATGTCTTGATCCTTCCCCGATCCATGCCCCATCATTTCCATTTTAGCTTGTTGTGCTGCTTGCATCATTAAAGCAGACTTCTGCGGATCTTGAAAACCATATTGAAGATACGCTTGATGTACTGGATTGATGACTTGCTGCTCAACACCCTGCTTTTTATTCTGTCCAGCCTGGGATGAACCATGTTGCTGTGCCAAATCTACAAACTTCCTAGATTGTTGAGGAAATTGCATGGAGCCTGGCGATGGAGAAAACATGCTACCTCCCCCAGTTCCTTGGAGTCCACCTGTTTGATATGCTAGAAGGACTTCATTCCCTTCAGGTCTTCGCATGAACTGCTGATGTAATAACTGCAAACATTATGAAACATAGCAAAGAAGTAAAACACATAATAGCGTGCGGTAGACATTTACAACAACAGTAGAAAAATCTACTACGAGAAATTGAAAAGCTGTTTTTTCAGCTAACAGTTACAGATCCAGAATATAGCTCTTATTTTTCAAGCTAAGAGAAATAAAAGAGAACCAAAAACATTTTTCTTTACCAACAAAAAAAAAAAAGGAGAGAACCAAAAACAAAACTATAACAAAATGTTCTTTTCAGAGTTTAAGAATCAATATTTTTCAATCATCATACTGAAACTTCCGACGCAGAGTGCGTTGCAGCTTAAAAAAGTAAAAGGCCCAATAACACAGGAAAAGGCATAACGCACATAACACCAAGTTTTGTGTGCATAACCGAGTCTCCTATTAAAGAAAACAAAATTATGCAACATACATTGTCTAAAAGTGATTGAAAAACTTTAAGAGATACATTAAAACAAAGAGTTCCTCCCGGCGACTAACAAAGAATAAAAAGTTCCAAGATCATTAAGATATCTAAGGCAAAGCACAATTTCCCCCTCAACAAATTGTAAGAGCTCTGAGAGCTACATATCCCAACGCCACATTTGGTCCATACACAGAAGATTCTCAAAATCCAGGAGTGCAAAATAAAAAGGAAGCAAATACCCCAAAGCATGAAGTGTACAATGTTATCAATATCTACCAAGTGGCAAATGACAGCAAAACATACAAAGGGTTCTTGCATATGCCATGTATCCTCAAAAAAGAAGACACAATTTTATATAAAGCAGTTCCTTAGTGCACTTGATCATCAGAGATTTAAATAACCTACTGAACTGATAAACCAACAGCTACACTTTATGCCATCAGAAAAAAAGGAAGTGTCTTAATTGCCCAAATCCAATAGCACACAACATCCCACTAACCAAACACCACGTAGTTTTCCTTATTCTCCATCAAAATCCATGTTCCGACACTCAATTCGTAACATGACAAAACGCTCCCTCCTCACAATTAGAGCATTCATGTGCAAATTCAACACCGTTTTATAAGCACCCGCTATAACGACCCCGATAAAAAGCACATACCTGTCTAGGCTGCTGCTGCTGCTGATGATGCTGCTGCTGCTGCTGCTGCTGCTGCTGCTGCGCTGAATCAAATCCCAAATGCGAAGCGGACACGGCCGAAGAAGAAGACGACGGCGACCCGGCAGCTGACGTGGACGGCGCCCGCCCAGCCGCGCCCCGGCCCGGCCCGCCGCCTCCGCCAATCGGTTGTTGCATGCACAAATTCCCGGTAATTCAAAAGCTAACACCCGGAACTCCCCATACAAGTTCTACGAAAGCAAAAACAAAAAACCAAAAAAAAAAAATTTGAACAAAACCCTCCCCCAGAATGCTCAAATCCCTCCAAAAACGCATGCGACAACCCCACTCAATTCCCGATCCCAACGTTCGAGACCCAACAGCTTCTCTCCGCAGCCACTTTTTCTCTCTCCACCTCCTCAATTATTTTCCTCGCGCACAAAAAAAAAATCGAAAAAGGCGATATTTACGGGGGCATTCCGAATTTCCTCTGTCAGTAAGAGAGAGAGAGAAAGAGAATTGGTGAAAGCAAAGCAAAGTGCGCTCTCTCGCCCGCGCCCACGCACACGCACACTCTCTCACTCTGTGGGGTTTCTCTCTCACAAGAATTGCGTCTCGCAGTCAAAGTTGGAACCCTAGGGATTTGTTTTCTTCCTTTTTCCAATTTCTCTTGTTTTCTTGTAAGCTGATTTTCTGAACATAGAGAGGTGGGGGGGACCGTGCTGAAATATAAGCCCTTCAAGCTCGCCTAAATTACGAAAGAACCACCGTAACGTGTGACCCCTCCTCCAATCGAAGGATCCTTTTCCACGAGTGCACTCCCAATCGCATCATGCCACGTGCTCCCGCCGCATGGGCCTCCTCCACTTATGTTGTTTTTTGGATATCCACACTGAGAATTGACTCCTAAAAATCACAAAAAAGCACAATGAAGCCTTAAAAGTTTTTAAATTGTGCAATTTCAATCCTTTTAACTCAATCTATTTAGATTAATAAAAAATACTGACGTGACTTTTATTTTAATATTTTCTCTTTATAACGTGACCATGATGTGTCTAAAATATGAAGCTTAAGATAAAAATAATATCATTATGACTTAATTTTTTTTAATCGAAATTTTACTTTAATACATTTAAGAAATAGAAACGGTTTTTCCTTAAAAACAAAAAAGGAAGAAGACAAAAGGCAAGGATCGTTGTCTGCCCCGTCATTGGAAAGGGCCGATAGGAACTTGACAAGTGCTGACAAGAATCGACAGGGACTCATTAAGGGTCCGTACCCTTGCCTAGGGCGAGGGTTGCGAACCACGATCTAGATTTGGATGAGAGCCACCATAGATAAGTGAGGGCCGACAATATGGGTGAAGGGTTATGACCTCTAGGCAACAGGGGCGGCGGCGGCGGCGATAGACATGACCACGGTTCTGGAACCGCCGGTTCTGATTTGTGGCAAACACTGAATCGGAACCAGCCCTTGAAGAGGCAGTCCTGGTTTCGGGCCGATTTCAGCTCTATTTTTAAATTTAAATAATAAATTATAATTCTATATTTGGGGGGAATTGGCCCCGGTTTGGACACGCATGCCCCTAAAAAAATTTCTTTACTAAACTAAACTTTATCCAAGGCACTAAGCCAAGAGAAGTGACTAACTTCAACTCAATCACTGAACATCTTAAAAAAGCATCTCACTCGTAATTTCTACTAAACAATTAATGTCGGATTCCTTGCTTAAACTTTTGGCCCTCATCCTGGCTCCTTAAAAAGGTATTTTTGTGTGTGCCTCTTTCTTTCCAAACAATGTAGGACTTATCCCTCATCTTTTTGTGATTCATGACCAACACAAAAGTCTCATATCGACCAATAAGTAGAGGAAAAGAGGGGCATCATCTTATAAAATGGCAGCTCAGTCATAATTTTAATAATTAAAAAAACTATTTTTTTAAAGGTCAATTGGCCAGTTTCGAAATTTGTTGAATCTTAATCGGCCTTGGCAATGTCTAGTGGCAAGGGCCTACCGTCCTTACCATTGCCTTTTTTTTTTTCTTGTTTGTTTAAAAGAAACTCTTTTTTATTTTATTTAATTAAGGTTTGAGTTAAAAAAAAATTACAAGCCAATGTCATTTCAACCTTAATTTCATGTTTTATCACGTTATCACCACATGAGAGAGAAAAAAATTAAAAAGAAAGTCAATTAATATTTTCTACTAGTATAAATGGATGGGATTAACAAAATGACTTGACTCTATTAATTTGACAAGTTTTAGAGCTTAATTATGCTTTTTATAAGTTTTAAGACTCAATTTTGTGACAAGATATAAGACTTCCAATGTAACAACAAATTAGTAAATTGCGATATTGGAAAATGAAAAAAGAAATCATCCAAAAATTTATAGACCTAGTCCATACAATCCTAAAACTTTTTAATTTTGCCAATTTAGCACTAAATATTTTAATA
Source organism: Rhodomyrtus tomentosa (assembly GCA_028455895.1). Taxonomy (NCBI): domain Eukaryota; kingdom Viridiplantae; phylum Streptophyta; class Magnoliopsida; order Myrtales; family Myrtaceae; genus Rhodomyrtus; species Rhodomyrtus tomentosa. The sequence continues at coordinate 33,345,761 of JAPCWY010000008.1, read as the reverse complement.
ATTTATCAATTTAGTACTAACTCTTTCAATTGTTTCAATTTAATCTTAAATCTTATGACGATTTATCAATTTAACTCTAAACTTTCTAATGATTTGCCAATTTGGTCTTTCCGACCAATTTTATCACGAAATTACTGACCTGAAGAAATGTAATTTTCAAAAATTCTTCTTTTCCTTTATTTCTTCCTTTGTTCGGTCACCAAGCCTCGACGAGGTCAATGATCATCCAAAGACGAAAGCCGACAAGATCGACTTGATCTAATGACTAGGTCAAGCCTCGCTAGTGATAGGGAGATATTACCATTTCCCATGGCTGGGCCAAGATTGAGCCTTGCCAATGGCAGGGCGAGATCGGCCTCGTCTAGCGATGACAAGATCAAGGCTCTATTCGGCGAGGTTGACCTCGTCCCGTGCTGATTGAGGCTCGACCGTGGCTAGATCTAGGGAGGACAAGCCTCGCCAGACATTGTCGAGGCTCGTCGACCGAATAGAGAAAGAAAGAAAGAAAGAAAATATTTGTTCACGTTAAAAGGACAAAAGGACGTGATTTAATGGGACCAAAAAAAAATTGAAAATTTCAAATGGCTCGATTGTTTTCAATATTGTCTAAATTTCCTTTCATTTTTAGGAACATGTGCGGTCTATATATGTCGCTACAAAAATAATTGGAAACATTTGCCTCAATTTTTTTTTTGATAATCGAACTGTCCGAGTCAGTTTGCGCGCACCTCGACTATTCCTCGAGGGATACTAGCACAACAACCCACCGCCATGACCCCCCATTTAAATCACAGGTGTTCAGTTGGGGAATCAAATTGAGAAAGACTAGCACAAAAATCCACCGTCATACTGCCATGACCCCCGCTTAAATCATAGGTGCTCAATTGGGGAATTGAATCGGGAATACTAGCACAGCAACCCATCGTTATGACCCCCCACTTAAATCACAGGTGCTCAGTTGGGGAATCAAATTGAGAGAGACTAGCATAAAAACCCACTACCATACTGCTATGACCCCCGTTTAAATCACATGTGCTCAGTTAGGGAATCGAATAGGGGAAGATCAGCACAACATCCCATCGCCATGACCCCCTACTTAAATCACAGGTGCTTAGTTGGGGAATTGATCATGAGACCAGTGCGTCTAACCACACAATCTCAAGTACGCCCTAATCGACTGAACTACCCGTTGATGAGTTAAATTGCCCCAATCTTTGGTCATTGGAAAATTGATTAAGCTCGTCCTTTCAAAATTTCTATGCCTATTCAAAATATATCAAAGCATTATTCAGGTTGAACAATAAGAACGGGTTATATTGTCAATCTGCACTTAATACATGTGATGGTCTAACCACGGGAACTATTTTGCATGATGAGCAACCTCTAACAACTTGAAAACTCGTTAGATAACCAGTTTCGATTTATTCGACCTTGAGAGAATTCCAGTAATTCTCCCCACTGGCTTATCTTCTCACTACCCGAGCATACAAATAAAGTGGATTTATCTTTTGAGAACGACTCGTAACTTATTTTGATTTTGAAAATAATGACGATTATATCGAGACTTATTTACAAAAATTAATTTACTAATTAAGTGATACGATAGTCTTATTAGATGTTAACATGCTCGCATGTTTGGAAGCTCATAATCATCAGCCAAACTACTTAACCAATTTAGTATATCCTAATTTTGGTACACACAATAGCATCACTCTTTCTTAAAAGCTCTCTTTCAAACTATTTTAGGCCTTTTTCACAAAAATTGGAAGAAATAAATTATTAATGGACTATGGCCACGTGCAATAGAAAAGCTACAGTTGAAAATTTCTATTTTTGAAACGTTATTAAAAAGAATTTTAGCGTCGGCCGGCAACCAACGATAGGCGGTGGTCGGCGGTGTCTAGCCACGGGTGAAGACGGTGGTCAGTCGAAACTCGTGTGATCGAAGAAGTGATTCTGGAGCTGAGAAGTAAAAATTTTTATCTTTTCAAAGTTGGCCAAAAATCTAATCAGAAGTAGAAAATCCTAACATAAATTAATTTTTTATCAAACGTATTCATTCTTCGAAAGTAATTTTACTAAACGAATTTCCCTGCAAAATTGACTTCTGGCAGGGAAATTGAAAATTTGAAGTGTTTTCATGCGCAACCTTGAGCGTGCGAGTGAAAGACCAAAAAAAAAATAATAAAAAAGGCAAATATAAAGAAACAAAAAAAGAGTGAAAAAAAATTTACCAAAAAAAAAGAGTGAAAAAATAATCAAATTTGATTTTCAGAAAAAGCAATTCCGGCTTGCCGGATTCGAACCAGCGACCTAAGGATGACAGCTTTCGACAACTACAGTCCTCCGCTCTACCAACTGAGCTAAAGCCGGTTCGTGTCCCTATCGACCACTTGTTTATTTAAAGCTACTTATAAAGAAGTCAACTGTTAATCCTCACCTGTATGTCTGTCTGTCTGTCTTTCTTTTTTATGCTAGTAATAATCGAAAGAAGGTATGACATTAGTTTCTGTTGTGAGTTGATGAATGGGATAGAATGATCCACTTGTCTCTGCTTAAGATTACCATAAATCAAACATTGGAGGATTTTCATTTTGTGCTGAGGATTGATCCTGGTTTCTGTGCTTAAAACTGTAGCATGCATTTTTTTATTTTTTATTTTTATAAATCATGCCAAGCAACTCCACCAATCAATGACAAGAAACTCTATGACAGGACTTGTTGATCAGGAGACTTATATAGAGTGTGAATCAAAGGCATTCGAGAAGTTCCAGCATTGCGAAGAAACCTGTGGTCGGATGAAGAGCGAGAGTTTTATCTCGATACATAGAGCTAGAAGCCTAGAACAATTGACAATATCAGGGGGACAGCGTTTACATGATCATGCTTCGGAAGAATTTCCTGTCTGACCATGCTTTCCTGGTTCTGTAGCTCCTTATGTGTTGGTTGAGTTTATGAGAGTACGTGGCTTACCTTCTCAATCTTCTCGCTGTGCCCTTCCACACGGAAAGGGTTATTGACAGAGATAAAGTTGAAAAATATGGGAGCTTGATCACTAACCGAGTGCCTGAGTTTTGTCTTCGTTCGAGAATGGTTGTAGCTAGCATGAAAGTTTCCGGTGTGGAATCCAGTTCATAAGCATTGTTCTCAGTTCGTCGCATGCCTTTGGTCAGATTGGTGAGGACTAAATTGGCGCCAAATCTGCTCTCCATCGTCGCCCTCCTCTCCAAGCGCGTGTATGATGTACGGCGGTGTAGTGGGACTAATTTTGTATACTTCCATGGCTGCCAAAAGCGCCATGCTAATCCCCATGTTCCCTGAAGCCGGCTCTATCAGCGTTGGCTGGCAAAACGCAAAAAGGAATCGTCACATCACCTAAAAAGAACATGGCTCATGAATAATGATCAGTGCTTATGGGCAAGGACAGATCAAGCTCAATACATTTCCAGGAGTGGTTAATTTTTCCCTTTTCCGCATCAAGGATCATAGCCAAGTGAGGCCTGCCGAGATACATCAGCGGATAATACCCCGCACAAATTCATCGTGTTATGAAATGCTATCACGCGGTATTGCTTCGATAATGAATTGGCAAAGGTATACCTGTCTTTGATGCTGGCACTGGGTTGCATCATTTCTTGCTCAACAGCCACATATGCTCCACAACCTTCCGCGCTTTGTTCAGATATCCAAGAGGAGCTGATCCTGTGAGTTAGATGGGAGTGCAGGTCGGTAAAATTGTCGGCACGAAGCTCATTAAATTTAGTCGAGCAGCATGACGGGATAGGATCATATTAAGCCTTGAAGTGTGCTGGCGGTCAGACATCCATTTGATCATAGGTTTTCTCGTTGTAATTCACCAGCCGATCAGATCGAGAAGCCAAAGAAAGACACGGTTAGTATACTCTCCTGAAATCGGTTTAGTTGAGTCCCTCATGCTGGGTAAAAGTAAGCATTTTCCTGAAGGGTTTTTTCCCTCAGACGTTCTGATGGTAGCTGCTCTCTTTCCACTCGCAAACAGCTTGCTGCGACATCATTTCTGTGTCCTGCTTCCTATTTCCTGGAAACACTCGCAAGAGAATTGTCATTTTCACCTAAATATTGAGCCACCTAGTCGCCAGCTGCTCCTGATATAGCCCAAAACTATACCATATCTTGATCTGATGAAATGAGACAGACAAGCTAAGAGTTTCAGAAGAAAGAAATCAGCAAAACAGAAACAAGAGAGAACAAAAGAAGGAACTCCTGTTCTTCATCTGAACCGACCATTCAATTTATCCGAATAAAGGCAAATCATGTAATCGCGATTAGATTAACATGAGAGTGAAACTACCCGAGAAGCTGTCTTTCTTGACGCTCGTCCCGCGCATATGCTGAAGCAGGGTGCAATGAGACGAACATTCAACCATGGTGGACTGGACTCTGTGGAGAAGAACCTCCTCATCACTGCGCATTGACCCTTCTCAGGGAAGTTCTCAGAGCAGCCATGGCTGAGAAGCACCAACTCTGCGCCAACTGTGCTCCACTTGGAAGAGATGACTCCGAGACTCCTTTATGTACAAGACTTTTATGTCCACTTAAAGGTAATCCGTGGATTCAATCTGAATTGCTTTCATTGGTAGGATAATGCGCATGCAATTTCATTTGGTTATTCTGTATGCCAATGTTCTCAAGAAAGTAATTATTTTATTTTGGGTCCTCACCAACTACATTAATCTCTTACGAGGAAGACGAGTTTATGTGTCTGAAAAATCATGGAATGAGCAAAGAATCTCATAACCTGTGTATTTTTTGCAATTAAAAGAGACATGTTTTTATTGTTATTATTATTATGAAAAAGGGTAAAAGCCAAATTCAAAACATTAACGTTGTGAATCTGCTATCACTATTTTATTACCTTATAAAACATGGAGTAACTTTCGAGGAATCTTTCAAAAAGAGCCTATCATCCATGCGCTTGTCGATCCCTAATTAGCAGATAGTTTTATGACCAAATATCCACCATAAGCTCCGAACAAACAAAATCAGCGATGTCTGTAGAATCAATCCCAATGATGATGCCATGAAAATCAAGTCGTTTTTGTAAATTTCGAGCCCTAGCCCACAATGTCAAGTCCTGCCCATCACGAGAAAAATTCCTCTTTCATTTGATCTCCACCACACTCTACTGTGGTAAGATGATACACGCTAACTAACAGTCCACCGGGTTCAACAAGGGTGGCAAAAACACCAGGGCAAGTCACCCCGTGTACTTTTCGTTAGTCCCCCTTGCATTTGCAAGTCCAGAGTTGCCGTTAAAGGCCCCATGAATATGCAGTCTAATCTGCTTCGAAGGCGGAGGACCTCAACCGACCAAAATCGAAGAAGTTCAAATTATTCATATACAAAGTTTTGATTTCGTTCATGTGTGACTGAATTACTTATTTTGGATCCGGAGTGATAACAGAATTGTCCTAGACGTGCTGACTTGGTTCTTCGTAGCCAAAAATCCACACACTTAATGCAGAAGTAATGTTCTAATTAGGAGTGATCGATTCTAGAGTGGGTCCGGTTCTCACACTAAAACCTGGAACTAGATTAACCAAGTCCAATTCCCCATTTGTGATACTAAGAACCAGCCCTCGATCCTGAAATCAAACCGATTGATCTGTGCTAATTCTAGGCCCGGTCTCGAAATTGATGTTTCCTTTTTTCTTTTTCCTATTCCCTACGAGTGGGAGTTCCCAACTTCATAAGAGAAAAATAGCATTATTTCGTTTATTCATTGAAAAAATGTTTGCAAGATGCGCTAATTGACGATGGACTAGTTTTCCACTTAATTTGGTATTCGTTACTCTATTACATGGCATCTTATCAACATGTGTTAAATAATAAACGAATGCATATACATACTTGTTCGTACAACTATGTTTAGACATACAAAATCATGGAGGAATGCATAGGTTTGCTTCTGTATATATGGAAGTCGTTACTCTATCTTAGTGAAAATCGAAACCTAATGTCCTAGTTTAGGATTTGCTTCAGAATTAAAAAAATAAATAAATAAAAATTAAAGTAATATGGACCAGTTTGTCGGTTCGGTTCCTTCTGTGGAACCGAGAAAGGCCGATTTCGTTCAATCCGATTTTTGATTTGACCAGACCGAGGTACACCCCTAACTCCAACCGTGATGAAAATTTGATTTCCTTTTACTAGCAAGACAGTTAAGACAATTCATTGAGAATATTTCTTCCAAACAGTGTCATGGACCATATGCTACGAGATTCCCGAATATACCGCAAAGTTCCAATTCCCACCTGCTCTGGCCATCTCGGGAGGCTGTTTCCAATTCGTTTAAGACCGACCCGCGAAGCTCCTTCCTATAAGACCCCGCGAAGTTCCAATTCGTTTCCATCCGTGTGTCCAAAATCTGACGTGTTTGCCATTTCTCAAACCCCACGAAGCTCCTCCCTGTAAGACCGACCCGCCCTACAATCCCAATCACCCTCTATAAGATTGAGCCACCATGACGCGTGCGATAAAAAAAAAAAAAAAGGTCGCGTATTTTACTTTATTTAATCGATTGGAAAAAAAATCATCAAAATTATACTGACGCAAAAAGAAGCGAACTTAAAAAATAATTCCAAAGAATACTCGAATTTGGTTGAATGATAATGTTCATATTACAAAGTTCGACGTCCTATATATAGAGATAAGGTTACTTTAGACATCAGAATAACTATAGGTAACGTAATTTAAATTGCATTTAACTTATTTTAATGAAATGCGAATCAAATATTAAAGATAATCAAAATATTGAAAATTTTTTAAATTAAAAAGTTGTCCGAAAAGTGATCTAAACGAATTCGAAATGCCAAAATACATCGTATCTCACCGCGAAGTGGTGACTTTGAATCAGACAGCCGTTACGCTTCAATTGACCAGTTTTGAGCGCGATCCGAAATCGTTTAACTCAAGATCCGAAATTACCGACGAAATCGCACTGATTTTTCACGATTCAATTTGACGAGATAATCACATACCAGTTGTTCTACATCATGTACCCACCCAAAAACACCATTTATCCTATGAAAACGAGACTAGGAAATTTATAATAGGATTGATAAGTAATGCCCGATTAATATCCAATTGACCCGGTTAATCCGATTCGGATTTGTTTATCGATATCAGGGCAAGAATTTCATGCTTATCTCTCCTCGCACGCAAGCCCAAAGAAAAACGGCTTTTTATCGGATCGTCTTCGGTGCAACTCCACAAAACCGAAGCACGCGACGCAATCCCGCGTTACGGGCGACGGAGACCGGCCCAGCCGGTAACATCCGTTACTTCGTTTCGTTTTGCTCCCACATATTTTATACTGAGTTTTATTTTTATTTTATTTTATTTTTCCTTAACAAGCAATTAACTATGATTTGTTCATAATGATACTGCTTTAGTTAGTCCACGTTTAATTTCATTGACTATGGCAGAAAAAAATTTACTAACAGAAGATTTAATTATATTCACGGATAGTTAATAACTTGCTGTGTACGGAACCTCGTTCCATTCAACATAAATGATGAATAAATTCACATATTATAAGTAAAATGTTTGATTATATATCATTTGAACATATTTATTACTTTCACATTTACATACAAGAATTCGAATTTTAATTGAGTTAAGCACGTGCTTTTCTTTATTTATTTGATCTATATATTTTGTTCAGATCACGAAATCACGATATTCATTGACATGACATGATACAGCTATGATGCTGTAATCAAGCCTTACCAGATTATTATACAGACAACTTATATCTTGACCTGTGGAGTTTTTTTCTGTAAAAAAAGAAAATATCCGTAATTTAATTTTTCGAAAACTAATATACTTAAGACAGGTATAAATCAACCCTTAATGCTAGAGTAATCAGCCAATCTAACACGTAACATTTATGCTGTCGAAAATTTGCCGACGACGAGCTCAAGACTCGATTGCACATTTTTCCGACCATTATTTGCATGAACAGCTGGCGAATCTTTTTCAATAAGCGAAAGCGCAAATCAGTCGGCAAATGCCAATCAGTTTTGTCAAAACTGAATAAAGGGCAGAATTTTTCGAAAATAAAATAAAATAATAAAGGACAGAATTTCGACCCCCATAAAAAAAATAAAAACAGATTTCCTTGTGGACACCCTTTACCGGACCAGCCCGTTTACTTTTTTTTTTTGGGGTGAACGTGACCGGTCAAATCTGGCATATAAAAGGAGGCTCTCGCCCATTTCTCCCTGCGCTTCTCGAGACTATTTCTTGCAATCAATCTTCTACGCAGAGATTTCACTTGTTGTCATCTCCGATCCTCTTAATCTCCTCCGATTCCTCGCTACTCACCTGTAAGAATCTTCCGCTCGTAGTCTTCACTCTCTATCTGCAGTTCATCGGTAGCTGGCTCTGTTGCCTTTTCCTCTTGTTGTTAGCTGATCCATTGGCGACCTGATTTGACGATTGAATTTTGTTGCTATTGAGATGAGATCTGCTGGGCATAGGTGTATACTGGATAAGGTGTAAAGGCCTGTTCGCTTGTAGTTTGGTGTCTGTGCATCCGACGTGGTTTTCGATTGGGTGGGATTAGAGCTGGTTACCTGAAGTTTCTGTTGAATTCTGGTTCATTCATGTAGATATTGAAACTAGTTTGATTCTGTCAACCTCTCTCTTGAGCTTGGGATTTATCCTAAGCTGTTTTTTCAATTCTATGCGTGTATGAAGTGTGAACTTTGATTCTTTTAGCAGTATACGCTTAAGTTTTCACACGTGAGACCTAGCTGGCATATTCTAAAGCAATTGTTTTTTCCTTTTGGACTTAGTAGTCGGTCGGCACAGAAGCCCAGAAGAGAGATAATTGGTGGAATTGGTGGTGTACAGGTTGTGTTGATTGCCAATTGATAAGTTCAGCAACATCATTTTGCTTTTTTGAAACAAGATAAACACATAAGGAGAACAATTAAGAAGGAAGTAGTTGTTGAATGAGGAGATTAGGTCACATCAAAGTTTGGTCTTATGAAATTATCTGGCTGTTGGGGATCATTTTGTGTGATTCTTGCGGCAGATTTTGCCTCTGAAGCTCTAAGCAGATGTTTTTCTAGTTTTTCCCCTTGGGATTTAGAGATAGCTAAACTACCTTGGTTTGAAATAATAGAAATTCCTTTTAGTTTGTTAAATCAAAAGTTCATGCTTTCCACTTGTTTTTGTTTGGTTTTTGTTTCTTTGAAGAGATCCCTTTTAGTTGATATTGAACTCATGCTTTCTAGTTGATTTCATGGTCTCTGTCCCCTAGAAAGTATTACTAGCTTTGGAATTACTTTCTGACGAGGTTGGCGCTGTTTTATGTTAAATGGATTTCCTTGTTATAGTATTAAGGGTGGACTTCTACTAAATTCTTCTCTCCTTGGCCTTGTACTAGTGCAGGCAAATCCTGTATTTTAGAAATTTACTCAGTGCGTCAACATAAATATACTTAAGATTTTGACATTGAACTCAGTAGTGCATCAACTCATGCCAAAGATACTGCCAAATCCTACTCTTACTGCGTGGCTTCCTATGAGACCTTGGTGTCTCTCTCAACATAGTATAACTACTTTTACCAGCATGGCAGAATTGTCCTGTTGCATTTTCTGTTAAGGTTTTTGCAATGACAAGTTCCTAAATTCACTGACAGTGGTTGGTTTCGTCAACAGACGTCTTTTGTTGCATTTAAGGGGCCAATTTTTTTTTTTATCTTCTGTTCTCTGTTATGATATTTTCTTGGGGATTTTTTTTCACAAGGACGAGCCGAACATGGCAGATAAGGACGAGGGAGAGGAAACTAGTACTCGCAGAAATGAATGGGAAGTTGTCTCACTTACAGCATCAGCATATGCGGCTGCTCCTGGTCCAGATGTTGAACTGAAAACCAATGAAAAGGGCAGTGCATATGAAGTTGATGATGTAGAAATATCTCGTGCGATGTTCATGTCCAGTCACTTTGTCTTTCCGCCCAGCCAACATGAGAATCTTCCATTGGAGCCTGAGAAAGACCAATCCGAAGAAGAAAAACACCAAGATGATGTTCCTGAGCTGGAAACAGAAGAGGGGAGATCTAGCGGAAAGGACCAGAAAGATACGTGTTGCAGGACAACACATGATGAGTTTCCTGGGATAGAGTGTTTTGATGAGGCAGGCGGCACACAGTTTATTCATGATAAGGAGTTTGAGGAAGGCATGAATCTGCAAGGGCTAGATACACCCTATGTTGATGCTACCTTAAGTTCTTTGCACGGTGAAATTGCTCTTGGTGGCCCAAATCCAAGTGCATATGTTGACAATACAAGCACAGAATTAACCGAACATGAGCATGTCTTAGATTCCCCTGAGGAGTTATCAAGGTCATCCAAGTCCACTAAAGATCGCGACTATTATGAGCCTGACCTTCCATGTGGAGCTTGGTGGAAGAAACGCGCGGCTTCTTTTTATACTCATGCGAAGGAGGCAAATAATTTTTGGTCTATTTTTGTTGCTGCAGCTGTCATGGGTCTTGTAATTCTTGGGCAGAGGTGGCAGCAAGAAAGATGGCAAGTTCTTCAACTTAAATGGCATATGGCCGTCAATGATGAGGTATGCCTTTTGCTCTCACGATTTGTTGATAAAGGAAGACACAACCAGTTGGACTCTGGCCATGGTTGCTGATAGTGCATACACCCCTTTTCAATTCGGCAGTGCAAGATTGTAATTTCCATTGACAGGCATTTTATTTCTCCATGCAAACGGCTAATGGTTAGTTTTATGCGTTGGTTGTCCTATCACACAATAAGCTCTAAATCCTAATTTTTTCAGAGGAACTTTAAAGTGAAAGAGAAGAGACTATCATTGGACAGGAAGAGATTATCATTGGAAAATAGGTGATTTATGTGTGGGGAAGTAATCATAAGATTTGTCCAGTTGCTTTTCTTGTTTGAACAGTGAGGTGAACATATACTGCTTTATCATCTGCCTTGGACCTAAGAAAACTCCCTCAACTGGGGCAAAGTTAAGTGCCTCTGCTGTACCATTATTGTTTTGAAATTCCAGGTCATCCTATCCTAGGACGATAATGTGTTGGTTTCTTGCATATTGGTCCATTCTGTCTGAGTTGAGGCCTTTATGTAGAGGGCATAATAAGTGTAAAAATCCTTTAGGATGGGATCATCCTTATTGAACATTATCTGGCTTAAGTAGTATGATTGGAGAAGTGCCTCAAGGTAACTGGCTGGTTCAGTGGCACAATGTGGGAACTTTTACCCAGTATGAAGTTGTTGGTCTTCTTTTTAAGTGTAATTATCTGGAGTTGAGTAAGGATGGGAAAGTGACTCGTCTTGCATCCTTATATGAAGATGAGATAGGTGTAATCTGCCAAGTTACTGCTTTGGGTTTTCGCTTATGTTCTTGAATGAAAACAGAGTCTAAAATTCGGTCAAATCACCGTGATGTTTTTCTTTGCTGAATGATACTGTATCTTAGATCTGTGTGCACGCTGCTTTCTAAGGTTCTTCATACTGGTGCTGTAACTGATTATTGCTTGAAACTTCTTTTTGACAGAAGATGGGCCGGCTGCTGGGTCCCTTATATCGCTTCAAAGACGTGATAGTAGGCGGCCACCGACGTGGTTCCTTTATTAGAGGCAGTTCCTCGAGTGAGAACTAAGATGATGATGAAAAATATGGAGGGAGAGAGAGAGAGAGAGAGATTTTAGTATATTGTTGTATTGTGCTGCGGTTATCATTCCAATGACCGAGTTACGCATGTACTATTTAATTCATATTGTGGCGACAGATTAGCGTATTCCATTGTACAGTGATTTGCTTGGCAATATTTGGTTCTGCCCAAACTGGACATAATGTGTTATAGGCAAAGTTTCTGTGACCCGGTGGCTTTAGTAGTTTGCCTGCTTTGCTTGGTGAAAAAAGAAAGCATGCTGTGTCACACTCCCTGTATCTGGATTTGTCTGGGATGGAATTTTCTATGGCACAAGCACAACATTCTACCATACTACGTTGTGGCTTTTTTGTCATACCATGAAATCATCCTAGCATTGTAATATGTTGAAATGTCAATCAAGTGTTTTAAAGCAAAACACGGCATAGCATCGCTCGGCAAAGAGCCTGTTTAAGTATATTATGAACGTCAAAATTTGTGTACGGTGCTCAATTTAGTGTTAAAAACTTTCGAAACGACCAATTAAGTCCCAAATGTTTTGAAAAACGATCATTTTGATGTCAATTTTCGAAATGATCACTTTTAAGTGCTAATTTTTTTTAAAAATGCTTACTTGAGTGTTAATTTCGATTTGAGCTGACATGACTTGTTGAAAATCCGACGTGACTTATTTTTGTTAATATTTGAGTTGACGTGGTTCACTGGAGTTAGAATAAAGTGAGCATTTTTCAAAAAATGTAGTAATTAAGGGTCTGCATGGTAACCATTCTGACTCTCTGATTCTTATTTCAGAACAGTAAAAAATAGAATGTTGTTTGGTAATGTAAATAATTCTGATTATGATTATGTTCTCAAAATCAGTTTTAGAGAATCAGAATTAGTTTTATTGTAAAATTCAGAAGGAAGAAAAAGTGGGTTCTGGAAAAAGAATCACTTTTGAAAACAACAAAATGGGATGAATCTCATATCTCTCACTTTTCCCTGTAAGCTTTCTCGTCAATTTTCACTCTATCTAGTAAAAATAAAATAAAATAGAAAATAGAATTTTTTTAAAAAATTAAAAAAATTCATAAAATTCATAAAATAGAAAAAAGCTTAGATTATGCTAGTTTGACCTTATTTTCATAAATTTGGGTCTAAATTTCATAGATTTCACTCTCATATTAAAAATATTACAGAATATAAGGGCATCCAATATCTTTCTATGTTTTTAGACAACGCAACATTTAAAGAAAAATGAGTCCTTAATATGAGAGTATGTCCATACTTCATCGAACTTCAAACATCATATATTAAATTTTATGTTCCATTCATAACATGCTAAAAAAATAACGTATTATAAATTATTTTATGTGCATTGAAAATTAGTCTTCAATTTAGGATGGAGTTTTATAAATTAACTACATAGTTATTTGACTTAAATAAAAAAAAAGGAAAAGAAATAATTTTTTTTAAATATAAATTTTGTGCAGTTATCAAACAGTTTCTGATTCTTTAAAACTCATCCAGAAATAGAATAAAAAAAATCATTTTAACCGGAATCAATTTTGAGGATCAGAATCACAGAATGAGAATGGTTACTATGCAGTCCCTAAGTGACTTTAGTGTGCTTTAGCCGCAAATAGCATGTTAGGATAGCCAGTCGTTTCAAGATTTTTTATGGCACCGAAAATGTAAATGTTGTTGTTCGGTTGTTTTATCCCTGTACATTTTCTCGCGTATGTTTTGTGTTGCGTCTACAATAAGAAGGCGTCAAAGGTTTGTCCGAGGCTCTTACCTTATGGGGTTCTACAGGATTCGAACCCGTGATCTTTTAAGTCCCAAAACCTTAGTTAGCACCATCACTCAGGCTCATGCATACGGTCCGTCGTGAAATCATTAAGCTTAAACAAGCTGCGCTTGATGAAACTGATCTCAGAGGAAAAGCCGCAATGATTGGTGCTGGTTCCGTGACTGTCCGTGTAAGTTGGCAACCCAAGCTGAGTCGGCATCTTTTACTATTGGTTTCAATTTGAGACTTAAAGCCCAAAAGATTTCTGGAACTGGACATAGAATCACAACACTGGTATGGGCTCGGAATTCAGACACCACGAATCGGCGTACGAGGGGAAATTATCCAAAAAATCATAAATCTTTTAATTTGGTCAACTGAGTCCCAAATATTTTCACTTTTTGCTAATTGGGTCAATCCATTCAATTTTGGCTAAATAATTATTAACGTGGACACCGGCCATATTATGTGATACGTTAGCACCGACGTAGATACTACTTAATAATTTTTTGACGTTTTCTCGATTTTGCGACGCTCGTCAGCTAGTTAAGGAAACATTTCACTGCATTTTAGCACCATTCCAAACTATTTCCTACTAGGCAAGGAGCTGTCGATGCAGATAAAATCCCGCGTCCGATGTCTAGTCGATTCTGCATAAAAGAGCAAGCTAATGAAATACGAGTCGGTCCCGGTGGCAACTTTTGGACGATGCATTCCGTGGTAGGATTGCTCTATTCGCGTCATATGCTCGCGAGAAGATCACCTAGGTACCTCATTGATTGACGCGTCGTGATGAGAAGAATAATGAACAACAAGAAATCTCTCGTTTGGTAAGTTTTGAGAGAATTGGGTCGGGATCGAAAATGAGTCGCAATCCAGAAGTTTTCCATTTTTTGGTGGAAGAAGAACCCCGTGAAGGATTGGTGCTTTAGAACACAAAATCTGCATCGCATTGCATGGGTCTTCGCACTTTCCTCCGCACCCGGTGGAGATGATATGGTGCGATTTAAGTGTTGAGAGGGAGAGGTCAGTGAGCAAATGGGCGCATTGAAAGCGAGTCGGGTGAGTTTGAGCACAAACATGACCCTCATAAATCCCACATCCAACACTAGTCACCGCCTATGAACATTCAAACACAAACTAGAAAAATAAGGGAGAGAGAGAGAGAGAGAATGATCATATATTCGTGAAGTTTTAATCTATTCAATATAGTCCTTGAGCTTTAGAAGGCCAATGTGCAATGTCGTCCCTGAATGTATTTTTCAATCGCTCAATGTGGTCCCTGGACTCTAAGGCAAGTCATTAAGGGGTAGACTCAGTCTCTCATTATTCAAGTTTGTTCAATTTCGCGTCTTAACTGAATCACATGAAAAACGTTCAATCCGGTCCTTCCATTGATTCAAGTTCACAGACGACATTGAATTTTTTTTGTATAGTTCATGGGCTAAATTAAACATGCGCAAAAAGTTCAGGAGACCACATTGAACAATTGAAAAATTCTAGAATGATATTACATATTGGCCTACAGTTCAAGAACTCCATTGAACAAATTAAAATTTTAGGGATCGCACTGCACGTTAAGCCAAAGATCAAGGACCATTTGCGTCATTTTCCCTTTCTATTACTACGACTTCTCTAAAATTCTCACGAGGGTGCTTCATATATTTCAAAAAGGTGATTTTACAATGATACGAGGAGAATCATAAGAACTTTGGTCTACCTGTCGCCTAATAAAGGCACTCATTAGCAAAATCAGATTTTATAACTAGAATGAGATCCTCAAAAACTCACATCAAGAAATTATTGTGAAAAAAAAAGTAGCGAGACCGGACGATTCTGTCCGATTTTAATTAAAAAAGAAAAGAAAATTTTTATGTGATTTTGCTTCGTGATAGACTTTATTCACCATATCGATCGTCCATGAGACCGGACGATTCTGTCCGATTTTCTTTCTTTCTTTCTTTCATTTTCTTGCCCAAACGTGTGTTGCGGAGCTGCCAACTAAAAGGAACTAATTGCACTGTCCGTTGGTTGTGGCCCTAGTGGAGGGCGGTGGCGTGGTTGCAGCAAGCGATAATTCACACTCTTGCATCCGACACGATTAGATAGATTTAGCTGCCCTAACCCCACTTTCATGCTTCTCCTCTTGCTCACAAGTCACAAGCTAGCTAACACCGCCCGGCAACTATTCTATTGCCTCAAGCACACGTTTGACACAATCTTCACATCATTCAACACACCAGCTAGCTAACTCACCCGAAACTCGACCAGAACTTTCCGGGTTCATCGATCATTCCGTACCACGCACGGGGATGCCGACACGCTAGGGGATGAAGTCCGGATGGTGTCGAAACTCGAGCATCGGATGCATAAGAAGGGATAGGCCTCAAGAACAGCGTGTAAGAGTTTGATGACAGTAACGATAGGGATGGATCTTCTTGGGTAGATGTGATGATTAGATTTCGCTCAGCATGTCCGCACTTTCTTTTCCAAAGGTTGACATCACACGGAAAGCAAAGAAAGAAGCAAAGAACGAAAACAAAATGGAAAGAGGGGGGCCTGGCATGGATTAGATGATCAGAAGCAAAGAACCGAAAAAACAAAAGTTTTTGACAGTGTCAATGAAGCAAAACTGTTACTTTTTTTCAGGCGGCACCACCTGCAAGTTTGACCCTCAAAAGATCCCTCCCATGTTTTGCCCCTCTGCGTCAGGCGTTCGTGTTAACAGATGAAAGACATTAAATTTGCCATGCAAAGGTCAAACGAAGCTATGACGATGACGACGACGACGGAAATAACACAAATCCTCAGGCTCAGCTCAGAGCATGTTTCTTCATTTTGTGTTTTTTTTTTTTTTCGGGTCAATAGATTGGAAGGTCGGTGAAGGGAACAGAAGCAGAGGTGGATAAATATGAAAAGAGAAAGAGAAGATCACTTCTTTGCCACAAAGTAAACGCTATAAATTGTTGGTAGTTCGCTCACCGACCCCTAACCAAAGCCCACATGAACAACCCATTTTCATTTAAGACAAGATTTACATGGCTCTGCACCATGAGAATCTTCACAAATGTCATCCACCCAAAAAGAAAAAGAGAAGAAAAACCTCAGTTTTTCTTCTATGGAAAAGAAAAGAGAGAGAGAGAGGAGGAGGAGGGAGAGATCTTGAAGATTGAAAGCACAAGCAGTTGCTCAAAAACTGTGTGACCATCCCGTTGTTTTTTCACCCCCCCCCCCCCCCCCCCCACACACCCCCCCTCTTCTGCTCTGTATCTCAT
Organism: Rhodomyrtus tomentosa; assembly: GCA_028455895.1. NCBI lineage: Eukaryota > Viridiplantae > Streptophyta > Magnoliopsida > Myrtales > Myrtaceae > Rhodomyrtus > Rhodomyrtus tomentosa. Next base: position 33,329,012 of record JAPCWY010000008.1, on the reverse strand, counting down.
CATACAGAGTCTCTCCTTAGCGCTTCTTTTTCGTTTGATCTGTCCGTGCTTCCTCAACTAATCCCATTAAAGCTCCGTTCTACATTCAATACTCCATCAATTTATGACCCTTTCCCTTTTTCTCTGCGGAATTAGGTGTCACATGCAAGTGTGTGTGTGATCTCTCTTTACTCTGAGAGAGAGAGAGAGAGATGCATGACTGACATGGGTTTCTCGCGAGAGCGGCTTATACCATGCTCTGGATGATTGAGTTGGAGTTGGAGAAGGGCAGAGGGAGCCTAGCTAGGGTTTTTAAGAGCTTCTCAACGACCTCCCAGTAGCATTTAAGGCACGCCATTACGAATTTACGATTATAGTGCGAGTCTCCTCATTATATGAGTCAGACCAGAGTGATTCAGACTCGCGTGTGAGAGGAAGAGAGAGAGAGAGAGAGGCATGGTACATTTCAAGCAACAGTCTGTCCTCCATTATTGCTCTGCTTTATCTCTTCACCTATAAATTCTCTCGCTCTCTCTTTGCTCTTTACTCATTGTACGTACCACACTCCCTCTCTCTGCATCTTCTTCTCCATCTCCCGTTTTCTTTTGTTTTGCTTTTCTTGCTTTCCGGACACAAATACAGTCAATTGCAGGGTCTGAAGATTTTCCCTAGAAAACTTGGGTTTCATTCTCCTGGAAAGTAGCGAGCTTTTTCCGGGAAGAGAAAGTAGAAGAGAGAGAGAGTTTGTGCTGCAGGAAGAAGAAAACCAGAGGGGAGGAAGAAAAAGACAGGAAATGGACGTAGCGACAGCTCTACTGTTATTAACGGCAATAACGGCCTACCTGATCTGGTTCACGTTCATCTCACGGTCGCTCAAGGGCCCACGTGTCTGGCCCCTATTGGGCAGCCTACCGGGCCTGATCGAGAACTGCGACCGCATGCACGACTGGATCGCCGACAACCTCCTCGCCTGCGGCGGCACGTACCAGACCTGCATCTGCGCTGTGCCTTTCCTGGCCCGGAAGCAGGGCCTCGTGACCGTCACCTGCGACCCGAAGAACCTCGAGCACATCCTCAAGGCCCGATTCGACAACTACCCGAAAGGCCCGACCTGGCAAGCCGTGTTCCACGACCTCCTCGGCGAGGGGATCTTCAACTCGGACGGAGACACGTGGCTGTTCCAGCGGAAGACCGCCGCGCTGGAGTTCACCACCCGGACGCTGCGCCAGGCCATGGCTCGGTGGCTCAACCGAGCCATCAAGCTGCGGTTCTGCCCCATCCTGAAGTCGGCCGAGCTGAGCGCCGAGCCGGTCGATCTGCAGGACTTGCTGCTCCGGCTCACGTTCGACAACATATGCGGCTTGGCTTTCGGGAAGGATCCCGGGACGTGCGCGCCCGGGCTCCCCGAGAACGGCTTCGCTGCGGCCTTTGACCGAGCCACCGAAGCGTCGCTCCAGCGGTTCATATTGCCTGAGGTGCTGTGGAGGTTCAAGAAGTGGCTCCGGCTCGGGATGGAGGTCGGCTTGAGCCGCAGCCTCGTGAACATTGATGAGTACTTGTCCAAAGTGATCGCCGCGCGGAAGCTCGAGCTGCTGAGCCAGCAGCAGCAGAAGGATGAACACCCCCATGACGACCTGCTCTCGAGGTTCATGAAGAAAAAAGAGTCCTACTCGGATACCTTCCTCCAGCACGTAGCGCTGAACTTCATCCTGGCTGGGCGCGACACGTCGTCGGTGGCGCTGAGCTGGTTCTTCTGGCTGGTCATCCAGAACCCAACCGTGGAGGACAAAATCGTCCGCGAAATGTGCACCGTTCTGGCCGAGTCGCGCGGCTACGACGCGGCGACATGGGTCGACGAGCCTCTGGAATTCGAGGAGGTGGACAAGCTGGTGTACCTGAAGGCGGCACTATCGGAGACGCTGAGACTCTACCCCTCGGTGCCCGAGGACTCGAAGCACGTGGTGGCGGATGACGTGTTGCCCGACGGGACAGTCGTGCCGGCCGGATCATCGGTCACATATTCGATATACTCAGCGGGGAGGATGAGGTCCACGTGGGGGGAGGATTGCCTGGAGTTCCGGCCCGAGAGGTGGTTGTCGCCCGACGGCGGGAAGTTCATCACGCAGGACGCGTTCAGGTTCGTGGCGTTCAATGCCGGGCCCCGGATTTGCCTGGGGAAGGACTTGGCCTACCTGCAGATGAAGTCAATCGCCGCGGCGGTTTTGCTGAGGCACAAGCTGAGGGTGGCTTCAGGGCATAGGGTGGTGCAGAAGATGTCGCTGACGCTGTTCATGAAGTACGGCCTCAAAGTGGACGTGCTCAGGAGGGACCTGGGGCCAATTTCGGAGAGCATTAGGGGAGAGAGAAGCGGGGAAGTGGGCATGGAATTGAACGGCAAGTGTTAACGGCGGTGGAGACATGGCGGTCGCAGGGGGGTGGGGGCGAATTGGGGGAGATTTCATATTAATTTGGCTGGTACAGAGAGAGTTTTTGCAATTTGATCCCCAAGGGAGGAAGCCGTACCTTTCAATTTGGTTTCTTGATCTTGATCTGATTGATTTCGCCACCACGAAAAGAATGGTGTCTCTGTGTTTAAAAAGGATACAATTTGGTTTGGTTTTGGTTTAGGAAGGCTTTGTTTGGCTGCAGCCCTAGAGAACGCCTTGGAATTCATTCTTCTTCTTCTTTTCCCCACCTCGTGTACGTACAACTTTTTGACCTTCCGTTCAATTTATTTGTTTATTGTTTCGTCATTCGGTCTTTTCGCTAGAAGCAACGTTGTTCGCTGCAAAAAGTCCCATTCAAGCTCAGCTATAGCCCGAAGCCACTTTTCTATTTTTCTCCCAACCTTCAAAAGATGATCCAACAACTCATGCAATTGGCTCGTAGGGGAATCGGCGACACATAGACCATTTGAACGAATTCTCAAGCAGGTACCAGCACTAAAGAGTACATATCAATCCATGCAAGTGTCTATACATATGTATAACACACAGATAAACTGACACGAGTAACAAAAATTTAGACGCATTTGCGGGGGCAAATTTATCAGGGTTCTCTGGAAAATGATTTTGAGTCCCTGATAAATGAGGTGCACCATACGGGTCAACCGGAGTGTTTGGGGGTGGTTTAAACTTCACCCTGGAACTGTATGAACGTTTTAGCTTCCCATACAAAATCAAAGAACCCGTAGGAAGAATTTGCTCGGAGCTGACAAAGTTGTCGGAAATCCTGTAGCATCTGAGGGGGGCCTCAAATATGTGAGATGAACTGTGAATCACTATCCAAATGTAACCGCGCGTTATAAGGTCTTCCCCCTCCCTGAGTTTTGAGTAGCTCGTTTCACTATTTTACTTGTACTCGTGTAACTCACTACTCGATGCCTTTTAAGTTATTGGAGCAGCATATTGTCATTTCCCCTGATGGTCATTTCTCAGTCAAGAACTCTCTCTCCAGTTGAAAATAAGTTCCATACTAATGTGCCGATAAGGTATAGTGCAACAGCCACCTTAAACACATCATCCCAAGCACCTGCAACACAGTGACGTGGATTAAAGAGCCTGAACCGAAAGGGAACAGTGGTACCATCATCAAACAGGACTGATTATGCATGAGGTCATGCTAATACCTCGTTGAAGTATGTATCCTGTTGCAGCTGTACCAAAAACCCCAGCAAGCACTCCTGCAGTATTCGAGAGTCCTAGCAGTACTCCCTGCGATAGACATATCTAAACTTCAACAAATTGAAAGATAAGTATGCAGGACCAATAGGTGCATAGATGGAAAAGATTCAAAGGGTAGGGACAAAGAGGCAAAAGGAGATTCTATAACCTAAAGGGAAACTTTAAGTCGATTGTTCAAATTGCTTTCGCACTTCAAGTGGAATTACTTTTTTCAACATTGCAACATAAGGAGCAATAACTCACGGCATAGCGTGGCCCAATGTCTTGGTGATTGGAATAGAGACCAGACTGCGAGAATGCATCAGTTCCCTGTCATACAGAGCATACAAACCAATGTTAATGCCAGATGTTGAATTGTTTTGAAATTACAAATTTCATGAAAAGCCTACTTTGAAAACTGACAAGGCTGTTCTTTGTACAGAACTGTGGTTACAGAGATTAAGAGATACATTGTCCCCTCTGGTTATTGAGATCCATATTAGAATAGCAACTCCGCCATACAAGATGAAACACTACACTCAGTTCTGCTATTTGCACAACCAAAAGACTCCCTTTGGCACAATATAGTGCATAGGCAAGAAAACAACATCTACTGAACATACATGTGGTTGGCCATATCGATCCTTCTAGGACACTACTTCATATACATCAGTTAACTGGAAGATAATTATGTGGTTTCCTCCCTCTTTGAACTTTTCTAACTAACAGCTCACTAAAGGTTTCATAAGAATGCTCCCTTGGCTGTCTTCTCCTAGATAGTTTTTTGCGGCTTTCGCATTACGGCTAATATCTCAAAATGGAAGTACTTTCAAATCATGTAGTTGTGTGTGTGCAATGTGGGTCTTTCTCCAAGTATAATGATGATTCCGATATCTCGTCATAGGAGTGTTGTTTTTTATACAGAGTACAAATTCAGAAATTATGTAAACTCATACCTGACTGCATGCCATACACAGCACAGCAAGAGCAGGTGTCTTCACGTGGCTCAGCTGTGTTAGAAAGAAGGCTGGGCCCAGAAACCCAATCGACTGCATGATCTGCAATATTAGAGGTTCAGTAAAAGGATTAGTTACTCTTTTGTAGGGAACACGCGTGAGTGACTGAAGAAATTTCTTGACCGTGCTAGGAATTTGACCTCTAATGGAGCAAGTGATAGTTGATGCAATCAGGTTCTATATATAAACAATCCCATGGATCATAGAAACTTAAAAGCAAAACTCATTCTTTTACAAAAAGTAGATTGCAGCAATATCGTCAATACGTTTCACCCAACAGGATATCCATTTTGAAGACAGCGGAGATATTAGTACTTGCCTTCCGGACATTGGTGATTGAGAAACCTTTGCTGACAAGTGTATCTGCAATCCATCCTCCTATGTTTGCAAATATGGCCATGGTTAACCATGGCAAGACACATAACAGGCCAGATTCGGTGAGGTTGAACTTCAAAACCTGGAAAATCATACCAGGCCATCATACTATTGTAAATGTGATAAAAGTTCCACCGACTTTTCATGATCTTACCAAATATAATGACTAAAATACCACGAGTCATTAGAATATGCAGTAGAAAAGGAAAAGCTCAGGGCATTTGCTTGTAACATTTGTAAATCATATAGTTGGAAGATGAAATAGAGGCAACAGGGAGGCTGGGTAATATGTAGCTGTTCAAAGCCACACCCTATCCAAGCTTTGATTTTGCAAGAGTAAGAGTATGCAAATCAGCCGCAAAAGTCTACAATTACATAATGATCAAAGCTAATAAAGAGCATACATATTAGAACTATGGGAGTTGAACTCAATTACCTGGTTGTAGTATGTGGGCATCCATGTTAGAAGAATGAAAGTTCCCCAATTATGGCAGAAGTGCGAGATTATTAGAGCCCAAACAGGCGCTTTCGATAAAATTAGTCTCCACGGAATGGCAGATACGGGTTCCTTTGACATGCTGCCACTTAAGATTAGCCGTTTTTCATTCGCAGTGAGACCTGGGTCCTCCTTGGGTGAACTGTACGCCTGTAAACAAACCAACCAATGGGTGGAAAAGACAATATTAAGTTTTCCATGCCGGACATCCAAGGAATAATGCATTGAATCAATTCTCTAATCCCAACTGTAATCCCCATGCTAGAATCTTGCTTATAAGTCACCACTTTAATTAAAGTTTTTTGCGTTCTTTGACTAAAGCAAAAATTAAAGTTTTTTGTGTTCACTTATTTTGGGTGAACGATTAATATCTAGCAGGAAGATAGCTGGAACTAACGTTTTCAATCAAAGCAATAAGATCTCATCAAACAAGCAACTGCTCAAACTTCAATTCATTGGCACAAATTTTCTGACAGAAATTGAATTGTGAAGTTATATTTTCTGCTTCCAAGAACCACAACTTGAAAACTTCTTCATTGATTGAACGTTTATGTCTGCGCTGCACTGCAATTAATGGAAGGAAACTGACTCATACATTTCTCAGCCACAGTGCAAACCATATGCTTCCAAGGGAGCCAAACGAGTAGAAAACAGATGGCCAGCTGAATTTGTGGATCAGAGCGGGCGAGAAGGCCAACCCTGCCACAGAACCAAGATACATCCCACTATAGACTAGAGCCAGTGATCTGCTTCTCTCTGAAACTGGAATCCACTTTGAAAGTATGTTGTTCATTGCAGGCATAGCTACACCCTGTATAGAAGAGCAACATGAGTGCACTGTCTGATACTTTGATACCATCAGAGATAAAAGTTTGATGGTAACAAGTATGCTCATGCTGACAGAGTAGCAGCTTATGTGGATGGAACAATGTGGAAATTACAAACTAAGGGTTCACCGTGGTAATACGAATTATAGTTACTTATGTGAGACCGTAATAGGGAAGATTATCGTCAGACATTCGAAAGAAACGAAGCAAGAGAAAGGGCCAACCTCACCGATCCCCATAAAAGCACGCATAATTAGCAAAAAGGGAAGCCCGAGTTTTGCTGCAATAGGTGTCAAAATTGTTGCTACTGACCACCAAACAACTCCAAGACCCAACACCAACTTCCCTCCAAGTTTATCAGCCCATATGCCTCCAACAATCTATTCACAGGAAACATAAGATAAAAAGCAGTTAGATGAGGACCATGCCTTAAAACATCTACGATGCATTCATCACGAAAAAGAAAAATGATTAATCGTACATATACATATGTCCTGCAAAAGTTTACATGATTTTATCTACGGATCATACCCAGGCATAAACAAATAATTGAACTTGTATTACTTAATGATAATACAGAAAACATTTCTATTTCAAATCAAACCTGAGTAAGTAGATAGCCCCAGAAGAAAGAGGATTGAATTAACCCCACCGTTGCACTATTCCAGCCAAACTCTTGCGACATTGGAAGTATTGCAATGCTCATGTTGACCTAAATGCACAGTAAAACAGTTTAGAATATGCTGTAGCATATGGACTGCGTATGAGAGCGCTCCGATTCTCACTTCCTATGATATAAATTTGCTTGCCATAAGAAACCAACATGCCAAAAAATCCAGCCAAGGTTTTTCATGTATAAATGGAAAGTGGAACAAGAAAATTTACATACCCTGTCCATGTTGCATAGTAGAAATGCAGTGAAACAGAGCAGAACAATCACCCAGCGCTTTGGAAACTGCTCCCACCACGGAGATGTTTCTTGCGCACTTCCCTCAACTAAAAGAGCGTCACTTGATCCTTCTGGGACAGTCAGCGCATCCAACCTTGCTTCTGAAATTTCATACTCGTCTGACTTGTAACAAGCACGAGTTCTGTTGACCTTAACAAGCTCAGACTGCCTGACTGGTCCATTTTTTGTACCAAGAACCTGTGGTCCATGGAGTCTAGACCAGCTGACATGAAAAGAACTTGAGGAAGCACAGCAGTAACATCTTCTTCTCCTTCTAAACCGTGCAAGAGTGCTGCAATTATTTTCCTCGGGCAAAGTACCCGCACTTCTGGAGATTCCTCTGTCAAAGGGAACATTAACACAGAGAGCACAACTTGAGTAATTGGTCTTGTGTCTGCACAAATTTGGATGCAAAATGCTCCCAGGAAACAGAGCTGCAGAAGTAGGCAAGCGACATCCTCCACGAGGTGAAGATCCTCGCTCCGCTTCACATAACTTGCCTGTCAATGCTGACAGTAGTTAGCCTCAGAATGAAAAAGCTCAAAAATTGTCCCGATTCATACACCACTGAAGTAAGAAAATCTTTTTCATCCTCCTAAAGATGACAAGAGGATAAAGTACATCAAAGTGACATAACTGAATAGGTTAGGAGTCCTGCAAACAATTAACTAGTCACTATTGCGTCAATGAAGGGGCCCTAAATTAGAGGAAGCTAAACCTTTTCGTTAGCAACATTTCAATATCCATCCACAACTAACTAAATCGGTTTCGCAAACCACCAAATGCCACTGCCAGAGGATAGATAAACGCCAACAAGTTGTAGCAAAGCAAACCTCTACTCAGACTCTAAACAAAATGCTAACTTGGAAGCTGCGCCATGCGAAAATACTCGTGGCGGACAAGCCGGTGATGCGCAAAATTCCACAGCCGCGTGCTTATTCCAAAGAATCTATTAAACTTGGCATCACTAAATTTCCTACGGGAAGAAGATAAAACCGGCGATAAAGTTGCTGTCTAAAAGGCAGTCCACCACTGAATGCGACAGTGTCGGGGTTCAATCACATGGACATTTCTAGCGAGCCAATTCGGTTCAATACCAGAGCTGCATGCAACTACAAAACAACGTCTTCCTGAAATAACCTGCTCAAGTTCAAACTCGAGTTCCACTCCCAACTCAACAATCGCAACCAGTGAAGAGCTCGGACGACGTAACCCGCCGGAATTCGCGGCGGAAACGGAGAATGTACCGGCGAAACTGAGTACCTGAGCCGACAAAAGCGCCGAAGTTACGGTTGGAAATCAGAGCTCCGATGGCCATCGCTCCAACGCGCGCGCGAGCGCGCGCACACACTCTCTCTCTCCCTGTCTCCAACTGAAGCTACCGAACCGAATTACTCCATTTCGATGTCTCCTCGAAATCGAAAGGCTGACGCACTTCGAAAGGAGTGCGATGGAGGGAAGAGAAGCAACTCCCGCTGTGAGGTCGAGACTCGAGAGGATAAACAGGAAGCGAAACGATTTCCCTTTACTCTTTTTTTTTTTTTTGGTGTAAATCGGGACAAACAGGACGACAATAATAATAATAATAATAAATCATTTTGGCATTGTGACGAGACGTTTGAAAAAGCGGGAGACACCCGAGTGGCCTTCATGGATCCACCCAGAAGAGGGGTCAAGGGCTCGACACGTGGCAGTTCATCCTCTTCGGAGACTCTCCCCGTTTGTGTGCCTACCCGCCGGCCCCCCTCTGTTGTGGACCGCAGCGGTTACGGGAGGGCGCTTTGGCAGCGGGACAGGACGGTGATAAAGCACGGAAGGTAGGGGTAGTCTTGGAATTTCGGCCGAGAGAATCTGTAGGCGACCCTGGGCGGTAGGTTCTTCTCAAGATCCTCCGCCTCGAAAAACAATAAATAATATAAAAAGGAGGAAAAATAATATTTTTTTGATCGAATAAAATAATATATCTTGAAAATTCATTTTTTATTTATGATTCTTCGTCAAATCAATCGGAGATTATTATTCGCAGATGCAGCTAACATGAAGGGCGGCCTTTTTGTTAATATAAAAAAGGTTCGCTATTTAGGGTTTTCATGAAAACCATTCATTTTCAGGAATAATTTCTTGAAATGAAAATAAATTTTTCTATTGCTGTTTTTAGACGAGTTTTTTAGGAAAAAAATACGTTTGATAACTGCATAAAATTTCTGATCATAAAATAAAAATTTGTTTAACAACGGTTAAAAATTTTTAATTCCGAAAAATGCGGCGGCTACCGATGACCTGCGGTCGGGGGCAACGACGGTCGATGAAGTGCGACCGGCGGAGTTGATCGTCGACGGAGATTTTTATTTTTATATTTATTTCTCAGAAAAGTAACTTTTTTTGTTTCTCATTTCTACCTCAAATTTATTTCTATTTCTCAAAGTTGGAAATAGTTTATTAGAATTGTATTATTAAATGAGTTTATGTTCTAAACTTATTCCAGAAATATGTATTGTTTCCAGAAACTATTTCTAAATAGTTTTCATGCGCACCCTTAATGATCCACCAATGTAGCGAACAATTTGACAAATGATGTTCCTTTAGTAAGAGTGAGAATTGCCCGATCATAAACTACTTTTATTTAGTAATGCGTACTTATTTAATTGGGTCATCCAAATTAATGAAAAAAGAGAATTTAATGAGTTTAACAATTGACACTGATTGACGATAAATATCGAACTAGTGAATTCCAAAAGAACATGTGATGCGACATTTACACGTTTCTAGGGAAACCACATAAAAAGAATCGACCTTCTTTAACATCGTACCGAAGCTCGATCGGACCATCGTTCCCCCTCAGCAATTATGTGCACTCATCCATCCTTGTCCGTTTGGTTTAACCCCTAGGACATCCCCTACCACCTTCTTTATGGAGTTCGTGACCCTCGAGCGACAATTCCCTCCAGCATCTCTTCCGGTAACCAGTCGAGGACATCTCGTACCATAACGTTCGATCATGTTTCATGTCAAAGTTCAATGGAGTAGTCACTGAACTATATTTCGGGTCAACTTTATCGAAGAAACGGCGCAGGCAACCACCGGATTTCATTCGCTTTAGTTCCTTATCATATCGTTCCCCGACATGCAACCATCATCGGCAAAACACTGGGATGGTACAGCACAATCGACTTTATTCTATCTACATTTAGAGGGTTTTCAGAGGACGTACACATTTTATAACCATGGATGACTATGGGTCACTTCATCGAAGAGTTTACCTGGCGGAATAAAAAAGTGGAAAAAAAAATTTCTTCCAATAGACGGATGCGCCATCACTTTTTTCACTTTGATGAAAGCAGACAGAGCATGTAGATCGCCCTTCGATTCAGATGTCGTCCTTCGGTATTCCAGTATAGTTTTGTTTATACTCTAGCGAAAAACAAGAATTTTATACAGTTCTAGGGTGGGTCTAACGTCCAAAGTACAAGGCTATCGCTTGTCGAAGCAACACGGAACTAAACATGAGGGTAAAAGACTATTATGCAATTACATTAGGGTTGATTAGTTCCTCATTGAGAGGGCTGAAGTCGGATGTGCGGGCACGGTCTCTCCGGCTCGCCTCTCGTCCACAAAGTTTTGAGATCGCCTCTCTGTTGTCCCAATGACAAAAAGGTGCCTGAGAATAAATGGTAATAGCTTACGTTTCAGGTTGCCAATGGAAATTCAAATCTAATTCGAAAGATCTTTCAAGTGAAACCCAATAACAAGCCTTGAATACTCCCCGAAATTTCTTCTGTGGATACACCCGCAACTACCCAACTGACTGAGTACAGAGTTCATTAGATGATCATGCTCACCGAGTGTGAAGGGAACAATATAAAGCAAAGCAGGTTGCCCATGTCCATCCATCAAATTCAAAGCCACATAAGTGACGAACAGTCCTGCATAGAGTCCAGAAATTGTGCGTCAATGGCATTTACGAGAGCCAGAAAGAGGCATCAAGTGCCAACTGACAAGTCCCTCTGAAATATAAGTGTGGATCTTGGAGAAATGGAATATTGCTGTTGCATTAAGACCCAAATTTGGAATCGATGTCCTGAGCTTCTCATACCTAGACCATAAGAAATCATTGCCCACAAGAAGTATCCCTCTTGAATCTTCTTCTTCGCCAACATATCATACCTGCACCAGATGCCATTTTATTAGAGTCAGAATCAGTGCAATCTAGTTAGTTCACTTTAAAGAACCAGGGATTACTTTAAACATACAGCAGCTAGATGCAATAAGATGCAAGCTTCAGCTTGTGAAGTAGATAAACAACCTTAATGAGAACACCACTAGGAGACCAGGTAAGATGATATCTCCAAATCCAATGATGCTATAGCCACCCCAAGGATCAAAGAGTCGTGGAATTTTCAGTAGCATGGGGATCCCATCCTCTCCACTCTTATCGCCACGTGCAACCTGCACAGGAGGCAATAGAAAAATTGATCCAGTTAACTGAGTTGAGTCTGTGAAGGGAAAAACAGAAATTGCATAACTGAAGCAATGACAGCTAGATTGGAATTAGGCTGCATCGAAAGAGAAACGGAAACATGTAAGAACTAAAGGGATTTCTCTTCAACCTAGTCAAGCACTAAAGAAAATTGGTTTGTCCGATGGTTGGTCCACAGTGGAGTTGGAATCTGTGTGCTGGACAAGAAGATAGAACAATACGGAAGCATAATTCGGATAATAAATTTCTGAGTGTCACTCAACCCTAGGATATATGTCTTATATACTATTGGATACAGGAGTTTGTGGAAGTTCCATTAGCCCGAGGAGGAAGGGGAATTTACTTGCCATGGTCAAACTTGCTTCACGAGAAGTGAAGCTTAATTTTATGATAAGCAGCTAGCCCAGACCATACTTGATTAAGATGTCTTTTAGTGGATTTACGTTCAGTGAGAATCATGAGAAGAAAAAGAAATTTTCCAATTTATATTTCAGAAAATTGCCCATTCCATCTCAGGTCAAGATTGCTGGCCTGTCGTGAAGTTAACATTCCCATTAGCAGTTCTCTTGTAAAATAGGTTGATGTACTTCACTTGGTTTAGTGCAATCTTAGCTTTCTCAAAAGGGCTATGGAAAAAGCGATCTCCAATGAGCATATGAGCCTCAGAAAGAGTTGCTTACCACTATCATCACACTCTCATTGAACCACCATTTGGAAACAAATACCCAGAAGATGTCATACAAGAAAGCACAGCTGAGAAGCACTGTTCCAACCTGTTCAATAAAAGACCAAGATTAGATCACTAAGCACATTCATCTGCACTTTCTTGGATACATAAAAGCACGATTTTTTTTATGAATCTTCATAGACATCCTTCTATATTGATGGCAGAGCTTTCTGATGCTTGTCTGCCAACCTCAATGTAACTCTTCGTTATCCTGTGATTACAGAAAAGGCCTTTCCTAGCAGAGGATATGAAAAAAAAAAGGCAGAGATATTCCAGATAGGTTTAGAAGAAAGAGAAAATCTCAACAAAAAATAAGTCAACTATCAGTGAACCTCACAAATTATACAAAGTTCAGACTGTTATATACTCATCGACAATAGCTTCCAGTGATCACCTTGAGATTTGGTACGCGAACAATCTGAAGAACCGTGGTTATCAAAGTAATTCCCTAATGCAGACAAGGAAAAGGCAACATTAGGTGGTCTCTTTAATCTGGATACAAATGATGTCTCTTTTTAAATAAAAAGAAAACAAAGATAAAAGAAAGGGCAAAGTATGTCGAACAGAAGTAACTAAAATAAACTAGGCAAAAAGAGAAGCATAACGACAATTAGATTATGTCGGAACAAGGAAAATCAATAAGCAGCAATTGCAACAATCTTAATTCTTCAGGATTCAAACGACTAAAGGATTCACCCTTATAAACAAAAGCTGCCATAGGTCTCCCAAAAAAGATGGGGACGAGAACGTGCTGTATCAATTGTATGGCAAATGACGCCTGGATCAATAGCAATCATGTAATGTAACAAGTTACCTTAAGGAAAATACATTCCGTGCTTAGAAGAAAAAGAACCTTAGATGTTTCTTCCCCTATCATTCACCAACTTTTACTCGACAAATTATCATTCTAAAGCCTTTCTAGGAGACATTGAATAATTTTTAGCTAATACATTCTTAAGCTTTTGAATACTCCTGCTTAACAAGTATGATCTCATGCATTCACGGATTTTGACAGCTGTCTGCAACATCTTACTAGTTCTTTTGATTCCATAAATTGTCATGATTTCCTTGAAAATAGATACTATCCTTTCGGACTTCTAGGTTATGTCCTCAGATGTGGACCTCATCCACACTTCATTGTGACTATAGATGTCAGATAATAAGGAAAGATAACTATGACCAGCTCAAACACCACAAAAAAGCAACAGTGAGAAATTTTTACGCATAGGTCAAATGCCCAAAGTACATAAATAACTCAAAAAATGCTATAACAACAGAAGCTGTCAAGGTGATAAAAGGAAGCAAAAGAAAACAGCGAGGTGACCGCAATTTTCTTACGAGTATATCTTGACCTATCCACGCAAAGGAAACATGGCGGAAAACTGCCCAAACAACAGCAAAGGCTATGCAGAATGGAGAAACAGCCAAAGTTAGGTGTGAAACTGCTCCAAAGATGGGTAACTTCACGAACGATTGTGCTGAATTCTCAAAACATCTGAAACTAAATTTTTTTGAGGTCAGTCTCGTAATATTAGAAAAACTGGTCTAAGTACTTTTCAACATGTTGAAAGAAACAGAAGGCAGAAAAAGATGTTTCGGTAAAAGTAAGATCAAAATCCTCGTGCTTTATTTCAGCTTTTATATTCATAGGGGAAAAGAGATATGTCTAAAAAAAGCACAATACACCACTATTTCACATTGATCCTAGAGGACATCTCAACAAGTAATGCTCTTTTTAATGATCACTCATTACTGCTCAATCATTAGCCCAAACAAATCAATAGCCTTGAGGCAGTGACTTACTTTTATGAATTCAGAATATTAGGATATTATTTGTCGTTAGAGCCAAATTCTATTATGTCGGAAGCAAACTCAACGGCTCCTTTCAATCTCAAACTTTTACCCATAAATTCCGTCAAAATTCATACCTTCTAATTAGATGAAGCGCAATAATATACCATAAATGATCGAGAAAAGTGTTAAGCAGTCCTAAGCATACCTTACATCCCAAATTTGAATTTCCATCTTCTCATCACATAAACATGCAAATTTTATTTCCCAAACCTCTAAATGACACGTATTCTTCTGACTAGTACATAGAAAGCAAAAACTTTCATGAAAGAAGAGCAAAATAGGTATCATTTATATATCATTTTCTTTTTGGCAGGGCATCGCGCAGCTATTCATAACTTAACAAGCATTGTGCAAGCGTCAACAAGGAAAGTGCAATTGTCTTTGAAGACTAGGAGTAATAGAAAGGTTGTGTTATGTATGAAGATATCTTGTCACTTCAAACTGATTGATGACGATATAAGCACATATTTAATTTCAAAATCTGAAAAATTATGTACCACGAAAGTAAAGCCACCAAACAAGTTTGCAGACCCTGCAACCATAGACACAGTACAAGGTTAAATCTTCTCACATAAAATGAGTAAGAAGAAAATGCACGCTTAAAAAGTTTGAGGTTCTATCTGTGACTATTTTTTGAAGGACTTGCTGACAGTCAAGCATGTTGTCAAACAGTCAGTTACAGCTAGACTGCAAACACTCAGATCCTCGACTGATGTATACTGTTCTAGATGTAAACAACACTGGGAGAATGTTATTACATGTTCTATTGTCCATAAGTCTATGTTCAATGTCTTAGAATCAAATACGTTCAGCAGATAGGTAGTAAAATGCACATCTCTAAGTCAGTCTATGCACCAAGGCGATGGAAATTTCCCAAGGAATGCCAACATCCCAACTTTCTGAGAATTCGTGCTCTTATATTGCCACAGGACACAGTGCTTGACAAGCGACACATACCGCATTCAAGGGACACGTATCAAAAGACTTGTTCTTATTACTATTTCCTACCCAAAAAAAAAAAGCCAAGTCTATGAAAATTCCGAGCCAGCTATTATGTTTCTTTCATGGGAAATGCTAAGCATAAACAGAAAAAAGAAATGCCAATGCATGTGATAACAAAAAGCGCACCTCTACTCCACCAATGCAAAACAGAACCACCAGAACCTCGATAAACCAGTAAGACATCAGTTTGTAAAGCATGACCAAGAAACAAGAAGCAACTACAACAAAGAGAACAGCAGACGTCATGTTTACGTCCACAACACCTCTGGAACCAATGCCTTCATTTTCTACCAACTCGTCAGAGTCATCCTGCCATTGTTAAACTCTATATCAATTTGAAATATAAATTACAGAGACATAGGTCCTTTTGTTCTTGAAACCCAAGGGCAGAACAATTAAAATTGAGCTTAAAAAAAACTGTAATGTAACCTTCAGTAATTTCTCGTGCTCGATAGCTGCTTCTCTAGCACTCCTTGCAGACCAATAAGAAGCACATAAGATGGTCCCAACGGCCATAAGCCATAAGAACACTTCTGCAACGTCCACTAATGGACGCTGTGGGGAGTATAACTGCACTGAGACTGAAAAAAAAAAGCACATCATGTTCGCTGTTGCAAGAAAGACAAAATGCTGAAGACATAACAATACATAATGGAGATTTGTTACATCAATTCATTCGTTAAAAACAAGATTCCGGTTGGTCCAAACTTATCAGCCTAAGTACGTGCTCTCAAGGAATATAACTCGGGGTATAAGCTTTCTCTAGACATGTATTTCACTTTCACTAGAAAAGATAAATAAATTACACACCATTCGTATTCATGTTTGTTATAACTTAGGGTATAAGCTTCTCTAGACATGTATTTCATTTTCACTAGCAAGATTCACAAATTACACACCATTTGTATTCATGTTTATAAGCTTCTCCAAGCTTGCGCCAGCATCTTGTGGAAGCATGACAGCTGGAATGCCAATCTCAACATCTGTTTCGTTCGCTTCGCAAACCATCTTGAAGAGTTCTGCACATCATTGCCAACATTAGATTCCGTTTTCTTTTCTTATTTTCATTTGGCAGAAGCAAGTTCATGCAATTGGAACCATAATGACTGCACTCATTTTCCTTGATTATGCAGATAAGTATATACTGACAATAACGACGATATTGAACACTCATTGAGAATGAGTTCGAGAGTCAATTCATCCAATGACAGTCTATCTTGAAGTATGTTGAGGAGTCAAAGGAGGGAGAAAAGGGAATTCTCGATGAACTTTTGATCATTAAACTTATTTATTTCTGTAACGAAGGGGAAGACACTTGAATTCTACTATTATGGTGACTCATAAGTCTCTTCTGAATGTTTGCATTGAAAATTTGAAGTGAAAACATTAAATCGATTGATGTCTCTTTCAAAATTGCAATCTCATCACTTCAAGCAGGGCAACCTAATTTCTGGTCTGTTGTTTATCAGAAAAGGAATTTATGGCAATACTTGATGGACTGCATCTTTCTTCAGCTTTCCACACATACTGTACAAAGGATTAGCTAAAATGCCACGGGTTTCTAGACTGTCAAAGAATTCAGTTGAGTGCATCCTTTTTCCATTGTTAACGACTAATGACATGGCAAGCTCAGCATATATAACCAACTAGCGATGCATAAACATTACACCCCAAAAACTAAAAGTTAACACAAATACCTGTACAGTTGTTTATAATGAGTATTGCAGTTGCACCAGCATTTTCAGCAACATTGGACTTAGTTGTGAAACTGCAATTACCTCTATGCACCACAACGACCTCCCCGTTAAGCTAGGAAAGAATTTACGTAAATGAAAATCAGTGAAAGAATTCACATTAGAAAATCAATGACTCATAGTTCATAGCAAAGAAATGAACCTTTTCCTTGGGCATGCTACAAAAATCAGGAGGATCTGCGATTATAATTCTAGTATTGTTGGCATGTTTCTCTTTCGATTCTAGTGTAAGGCCGAATCGAGCACCAACACCAACATACTCAATGTCTTCAACACCATTCACCCAAGTAGGAACTTTCACCTATCATCGCAACATGGAGGCAAATGTCAGTTTATATAACCATTGCCAACATGAAGACCATGATGCCATTATCAAGCCCAATGAACTCTAGACGGAATAAAAGAGAAATCGAAAACAAATTATTCTCAATTATTTATCGTTAATGACTATATAAACTATGATGATCACTGGTGCCGTAGTAAATACTAATAAGATTTGGTGAGACCACTTGCCAACTGCTCTAAAAGTTTAAGCTATTAGAAGAAGGCATGATTTAATATTTATATATTTCAATACTCCCCCTCATGCTTAGTCTAGTCTTTTTGCCTAGTACAAAGACATATTCATTGGGGAGGCAAAATAGGGGCCTGGAAAGATTTGAACTCAGGATCTTCTGCTTTGATACCATGATAAGATTTGGTAGAATCACTCGCCAACTGCTCTAAAAGCTTAAGCTATCAGAAGAAGATATGGTTTAATATTTACATTTTTCAATAAATACCATAAACCCCTAAGTGTAAGGAATAAAACATGACATGGCATCTAAATGTTCAGCTTCCTGTTCATAGCATAAAGAGAATAAAGAAAGCAAATCTATTACAAAAAGATAGTCAAAAGATCATTAACCCGGTCCATGTGCTGATATAGAAAGGCAAGAAGCCAACAAATGTAGGAGGGACATTAGAAAAAGGGTTTTTTTTTTTATTTGGGGGGAGGAAGGATTCATAAAGCTAGTGAGTTTATGTGAATCCATTGTGTGATCCATCAGCCCCTACAATAACTACTCATGCATAGAAAGCATCTAAGAAGAACATTGAGGGAAAAAGAGATTATATGTAATTCATCCTATTCTAGTCATCTACGGTCTCTAATACAAGTGCAACTAATTATTCTTGGTTTCAATTAGGAATATATTTAACCATGAACAACCTCAGTGAGCCCAACTAAGCATTGAAGAGATCAGAATGATGTCCAAAAACGCTAATCCATTCAGGTGATATCATCCTCAATCACAGAGTACCGGGAAATATATCTACCCACAATTAATTGAACCAAGAAAACTCTCATCACCAAAAATGCAATTATGGGGAGAAAGCATCCCAAGAAACTCCTTGAAGTCAAATCTACTAATTCATCAACCATAAGGAATTAAAATGACTAAGTTACTTCATTCTTAGCACTAGGCAAAAGTTTTGAGCACTATTAGAGAAAATCCAGAGTCAATTTACCGAGGGCAGCATCAAGCAAACTCAGCACAATACCTCAACTCAAAGCACTAATTGCCTCCACTCGACACCGCCTTGCAATACTATTCCACCACGTCATATCAAACAAGCCTGTGCAAATACTCTAAGACATGTATCTAAACCAAAAGTCTTTCTCTCCCTTCCTTTTCTGCTTCTCTATCCCCTCATTTCCTCAGCAATTAGATCAAAACATCAAACGAACCAATAATCAATCTAACAAACGGCAGCAGAAACCTTGATTGAATCATCACTACGACACTACCACAACGTTCATGCTCAATTCAGCTCCAACAAAAGCTAACCGCCTAAGCCACAGACTCACCAGCTCGCTTCTTCTTCCTCCCCTCCATTTTCAACATCAACCGACCACAAAACAGCCAATTAATCTAATAAACGACAGCAGAAACCTTGACCGATTACTCACTACGACACTACCACAACGATCATGCTCAATTCAGCTCCCAACCAAAGCTAACCGCCTAAGCCACAAACTCACAGGCTCGTTTCTTCCTCCTCTCCTCCATTTTCAACGCCAAACTGCCACGAAACCGCCAATCAAGTTAAAAAAAAAAAAAACCAACAGAACACAGCAACAGACCGCAACGAAATGGAGAAAAAAAAACAGAAAAAGAAAAGAAAATCACGGAAGCGGAATCGTCAACTTGAGCAAGGAAGCTAGGGTTAAAAAGTTACCAGGACGAAGTTGTTCTCGCAACCAGGCCTCTTCGGCGCAACATCGTCTTGGTGTACTATATCGCCGGAGAGCGCCGAACGGAGACTGGAGCTCACTATCAGAAGCCACGCTACACCGATTATCAGCTGCTTCCTCTTCATCGCTCGAAATCCACAGCATCAAAAAGTGCGAAGCAACGAAGCTCGTTCGCCAGAGATCAGAGCTCAGGCTCAGAGGGCCGTCGAGATAGACAGAGTTTCGAGAGAGAGAGAGGGATATCGTGTACTCGAAACTCCGTACCTTTTCTTGGAAAAAATAATTTTTATTTGCGCTGTTTAAAGTGTCGTTTTGGCGAGGACATGAGAGAGGCGCCGGGTTTGTAACCGTTGTGCATTTTGTTCAACCGGTTTCCCTCACTTTTTTCACCTCTAGCTTCTTCCCCCCCACCGGAGAAGGCGCGTGCGCTCCACCGGCCGACGAGGTCCGCACATTCCCACGGCGGAAAAGAGAATAAACGGGAATGGTAGCTCTATAATGAATGGGACGAGGAAATCTGATGAATGTCACTATGTTCAGCAAAAATAAGATATAAAATTTTGCAATTTCGTAAGTCTATTGGACAAGCCAAAGGGTGTGACTTCCTTGCCTCGTCGGACTTGGTGTGAGGAACAATAATCATTTCTAGGGAATTCAATTAGGTAGATGATAGATCACGTCGAATCATCAAATGAACTCGGTATGCTATGATCAACCAAAGGTACTGAGGATTGGCATTCTATTGCTATCGTTTTATGTGTGCGTGGTTACGACTATTTATGTTCTCAATGTGCGTTCATTGCTAGGAGAATCCAAATTCTCTCTTTCGAATACTTGACACTCGGAAAAATTCTAAGCAAAAAAGGATACGTCCAAGAGCTTAGGCTCATGTGCAGCATGTTACGTCGATTCGTGCGTCAAATTTGCATATTAATCTCAACATTTTTAATGGACGCTATCTAAATACACACAAAATCACCACGAGAATCATTTGCACCATTTTTTTTTTTGTGGTCAAAATTATTGACCACTAGTCCATCGCCATCAACAAGAGTAGCTTGTGGGAGGTAATTGTATTCATGCCACGATAAAATCCGAAAATCACTCGTCAAGAGATATCGCATCAGGTGAAATCTCGAATTATTCGCCGTTAACAAAAAGAAAACGATCAAGTTTTGAATTACTATTTTTTTTGTCCATATTTACAAAATTATCGATGCACGGAAATATATATGGAAAGAAATTCAGAGCATGCAACCTATTAGACTTGAATGTGAAGGAATATAACGAATAATTAAATTTAAAGCCAAGAAAAATCTCACTTGGACTGCACTTCTCGCCGAAAATGGAATACCAAGTCACCGTCCGTACCGACCCCAACAGCGCGAGAGGGGTGGGCCCCGTCTTCTTCCCAGAGGTGACCGCCTACTCCCTCAGCAGGTCAAAAGTGGCCATATAGGCCGTACAGGTAATCCGGCGGGAATAAATAATGGCTGCCAGCGAGATCCAGTGCTTCTCAATAGCGTGAGCTCGCTCGCAACAATCGCCTCGAGTCAAGTCAATCGGGCCCCCTCCCCTTTCCGTTTGACTTCCTCCTCAGGTCGGTGCTTCTCGAGTCGCGACACGTCGACTGCGAGCCGTGGACTCGGCAGCAGGTGAAAATCAGGCCAGGCTTTGAGAAGCATACGGAATTGGAAACCTGAGATGGCGGGGGGACCCAAGCGGAAGCTCGGGTCCGCTTATTCACACATGCAAAGCACGAGGGGGGAAGGTGGGGCGTCGCACGTGTGGCAGGGGAGGAAGGGGCTCGTACGTGTGGGCCTACTTTGTTGATGAGATAGTTCACACTCACAGACTGTCACAGGGACGAGATAATTGCCTTTTCCTCCCCCTCCTCCTCCTCCTTTTTTAAGCGGGTTGGTCTCATATCCAAATTGGTCTCAAGGGCGTCCAAAAGGAACTGATTTTCTTTTTATACGTCAGAATTATTTAATCACAAAAGGCCAAAGAATAATGAGGTCGACGCCAGCTCGGATGCCACGTGGCAACGGTCAACAGGCCAGTTTTGTCAGGCTCCACGCTGCGCACCACGTGGCAAATATGGGCCAATCAATTTGTCGGGACTCTTGTGGTTGCGTCACACGTGTACGATAGATTTTTTTTTTTTTTGAGTGGAGATCGATGGCTTCGTCGAAATTCAGATGGCATATCATTTCATGACGTGAGAAATGAAAAAAATTTACGTTTTGCTTTTGCCCTGGTGTAAACAAACGGGGCTTGCTCACGGGAAAATAACGGCCGTAACCTCGTGTTCTACTCCCGCGCTTTAATGCTCTTATGGATGTCACCCCTGCTCCTGGAATCTTGCATGTATACGCACGAGAGTAGCCCACCGGAGCAGCACAACTGCGCAGAGATTTTTGCCGTTTGACGCATACCACATTACCTTCCATTGCTCTGGAGCCATTCTTGAATAGCTGACCGGACAATCCTGTTTGACACGAGATTTAAGTGCTCGAGCGGAAGATTCGTCATGGGCGAAGTGTCGTGGCCGTTCAGCCACTCCCTTATCGCCTCCGCTTCGTAGGTATAGCCATCCGCCGCCACAAGAGGGTCATCCATAATTTCCTGCGAAAGGGGCATTGTCGAATCGAAAACATTTTCAAGAATTCGAAACAGCGTGGACACGTTGAACCTGTTGCCACTATATATGAATTGGATCACAAGGTGCCAGGACAGGTTTCTGTTACTGATGTATCACAAACTGAACTGTAGTGACAAGTCCCTGTTGCGTTTTTCTCCTGTAAGATAATTAAGGCGAGCACGTACTTTCCAGCGGCGTCGATGACTACGTCAGAATGAAAGAAGATAGCAACTTACATGATTTATCGGACACAGGAAATGCGAAGGAGGCTGGGCACGCTCTTCACCAGGAGAATGATCAGATGACGAGGATTGCATAGTTGGTTCTCCAGGAGAGGAACGATCAGATGATGACGCTTGTTCGCTTAGCATTCGGATCTGTTCAAGCAGTGGCCACACCTCTGACCGAAGATCCGGTCGGTTGCTAACATCTACCTCACAACAACTCAAAGCTAGGAGTGCCAGCTCTGTGGCCTGCTCAAGTGGCCATTGTCCTGCTGCTTGATCCAACGTGGCATCTAACGTGTCATCCTCCAACGCGTTTCGCACAATCTCGTCTAAATTCAATGCCGCTTGACCAGTAAGTAACCGCAACAGCACAACCCCGAATGAAAAAACATCCGACTCAGTAGAAAAGTCTCCTGTTGCACGGGAACTAAAAGGTGTGCCGTGTGATCCAAAGTCGCTCAGTTTAGCCACAAAGTTGGCGTCGAGAAGAATGTTCTGGGGTGTCAGATCACCGTGAGATATCCCATGAGGTTCAAAGGAGTGCAAAAAAATTAGTGCAGCACATGTATCTCTACATATCTGTATCCTTGTTTGCCAGGATAGGGGCGCAGCGCTATCTCTACAGCTTAACCGGTCTTCGAGGTTACCATTTGGAAGATACTCATAGACGAGAGCCCAAGCTTCCGGGCAAATGCCGATGAGGGTGACCAAATTCGGATGCCTCAACATGCTCGTAATTTGAACCTGAAACAGCAGCCCAGAATGACATGAGTGCCTACTTCAGGAAATGTAGCCTTATTCACCTTATCCTAATCTCTTCTTCTGCTCAAACAGAACAACAAAAAGCTATATGTCCTAGCAAATTTTCAATTTAGTTTACATGTTTTAAAAGGTTTCAAGCAATCACACAGGCATGAATACGTAGAGTCCTTGCCACAGGCGGCCTTCAACGATTTCTTAGACAACTTTTAAGCGCCATCATCCAGAGATAATCTCTATCAAATTGTCGGGGATACAATTTTTGAGGAAATACAATTAAACTGTGACTACATCACCTCCTGATGGTACTGTGATGGGCCCTGTGAGCTATCAGAACACAACATCTTTATGGTCACTCGGGCATGACGAAGAAAACCTTTATAAGTGATTCCATTATCCTCTTCCTCTATTTTCGAGGAAGGATGGAAATTATCCGTAGCTTCCTGAATTTCTGAGAAAGAAAAGTTGGTAATGAATTTCTGATCCTGCCAGTTCGAACTTGAGGGTTCGCTTGCTTGGTCTACTGAGAGCTCCTCATTAGCTTTAAGTGCATTTTCGAACAGCATTTGTAAGTCATTTTTCTCGTTCTCAATCATTTCACGTCTCTCCCTTTCTTTCTCTAGCATCTCCTCAAGATTAACCCTCCGTCTTAATTCCTCGACATGTAAGTTCTCAAGTGCACCAACCTGTCAATAGGCAGTGACATTGGAAAAATTCCAGAAAATAAGTGACACTTCCCTTATTGATATCCAAAAATAAGAAATCACGGTGCCTAGTTGTGTTAACATTTTTAAACCTAGGCATCATCCTAAGAATTCATGTCAAGAAGTTTACCTTGCGGTTAGCCTCAATTGCAGCTTTTTCAGCTGTATGACGGCGAATCAACTCTTCGAGTGCCTCTGTTTTTGCCATTGTGACCTGTGACATTGCTCTGTCAAGCTGTTCCCAGAGTTCCTCACTGTTACTTCTTTCCTGCTGGGAAATAAATATATTCGGGTTACGCCTACCTTTGAAACCAGCTAATTGACTTTAATAGAGGAATAGCCGAATAAAAGAGTGAAGAGTTTTTTTTTTCCCTACCACTGCACGAGATGGAGGTTGATGAGTTGCAAGCACCAGATTTGTTTCTGAGCTACGATCGCTCCTTTCAAGACCTTCAAATGGAACCAAGGCTAGATTGTCTGCAACTTTGCTAGAGTCAGATTGAACATCGGAGCTCACTGGTTGTGGTGATGTCACAATATATGAATAAGAGGTGCTTGACCTACTTTCCCTGACATTCAGGTTTAGCAATTCGCATTAGCTTCATAACATATTCAATTTAAGTGGGTCTTTGTAGAATAAACTTAAGCAGCTATCTCAGATATAATCCTACATGGGGAGGCCTTACTTAGAGCCAGGCGCTAAATTTATATACCAAGTCGACTCACGAGTTTCAACATCAACATCAACAACATCTTTATCCCAAACAATGAAGTTTGGTCAATAACATGAAACCGATCTTAGTACTTCCAAGATACACAGATGAATTCTAAGCCCTCAATTCATCGCCATAAGCCAACTGGGCGGGAAATGGGGTCTGAAAACCCAATTTTCAATACATGTTGGACATCGAGCCATGAAATTAACAATGAAGCACCACAATCAAATGCGTTGGAAGAAAATGTGAACAGGTTGACAGCTCAACTCTACGCAAAGTCATGCACACCTCAAGTATACTAGATTGCCTACCAAGACAAATATCTGGCAGTGAAAGTTCAGCATAGTTATGCATACCTCAAGTAAACTAGGTTGCCTCTGCAGATAAACCAAATTTCACAGGATGGATGAGCATGCTGGTTCACAAACATTGCTTTCGTAGATTTAAGCTGTGCCATGCCCCTACAGGTTCAATGTTCGTTTCAATAAAGGAGTGAAATATAGCACTCATCTTGGTAAAACATTTTGTAGTCAACTCCACAATCACATCAAGCAACAAAAGAGCTTGAGCTAAGTAGCCATCATAAAAAATGGGCGCTCTTTTATCGTAAGCAGTAGCAAGAAGAAGGATCCATAAACAAACAACCAGCCAAACTATCCACTCAATGGATAAAAGAACTCATAAATAGATCTCTTTCTGGCCACTTTGTTAGAGATATTAGTCATTGTGAATCTAGGGGTGGCAAAAATTTTCAATGCAATGGTTTCTGCTCATTCACCGACTCATTTAGCAGATGAGAACCTACGCAGCATTTGTCCAACACATGAGTTAAAGTATCAGTCCATGATTGCAAATAAAGATAAGCCATAAGTTATTACTCCATATAGTGACTATTTGCTGCTGCTCCCATAACAAGCTTCCTGATGCAATGCTGATCAACAAGTTCCACAATCCCTTGTCCTACATCCTGCATCTCAGCATATATTTCCATTGTAGAAACCTGGCAAAGGAAGCAACATTTGGGAAGCACAAGTGGCAAGAATCAAGGCTCAACATCAACGTCAACATCAACATCAACAACACCTTTATCCCAAACTAATTGGGGTCAGCGGTCAATAAACCCTAAAGATTCATAAAAATAAAAACAAAATCAATCGAGGGAAAATAGATAAATGTGTAAAAATAAAAACAAAGATAAATTACACACACACTACCCTCCACAATACTAATAGCCTTCGTTCACTCCATCTTAAGACAAACCGTACGTCAATTTATTTCCCACTCCATTAAATCTTGTTTTACTACTTTCCCTCAAGTAAGATTCGGCCGACCTCTTTCTTTCTTCGTGTTATACTCTCGATAGCAAACTTCTATTCATACCGGGGCATCTAGGGGACTTTGGACAACATGCCTGAATCATCTCAATCTATGTTCTCTCATCTTTTCTACTACCGGTTCTACTCCAACTTTTTGTCGAATATCTTCATTCCTTATCTTATCCATCCTTATATGACCACACATCCACCTTAACACTTTCATTTCCGCTACTCCCATTTTATGCTTATGTTTCATCTGTGCTGGCTAACATTCAGCTCCGTATAGCATGGCAGATCTTAATGCTGTTCTATAAAATTTTCCTTTTAACCTAAGAGGAATTTTGCAATCACACAAAAATCCTGATGCACTACGTCATTTCATCCAACATGCTCTGATTCTATAGCTTACATCCTCATCAATCTCTCCCTCTTTTTGCAATATTGATCTCATATATCTAAAAGTAACGAAAATTGTGCTATGGTTTGATTGTATTCCATTCTCAAGATTCCTTTCATGGTGGCATAACATGTAATGAACATCTGGAAGGAAAATATTTTAGGCAAAGGATTTGCTTTCAGAAACTTCCAAATGGTGGACTCTCATCAGGATTTGTCAACGTATAATTGTCCACTATTTCCAATTAGAGATGATCGGAACCTTCTCAATATCAAAATGTTCTGATCTACAGAAGTGCTAATAGAAATCACTCTACCTCACTGGTTTGAATTTTCTAAACAATTTATTCAAAAGGAACCAATTGTAATGGAGCTCGTCGATAAGTGGAGACAATCAGTTCGAAACTCAATGAAATGATACTTTACTATTCTTTTCCTAGGGATAAGTGGACCTGGAGTCCAAAAACTTATCAAGTCTTAAAACTTTCAAATAGTGCAATAAAGTCCAAAAACTAGTCACATTGGTGTGATTGACATGCTTAACTAAATTGGATGGATTTAACAGATAGACTTGATTACATCAATTTGACAAATTTTAGGACTTGATTGAACCATTTGAAAGTTTTCAATTGCACTTTTACAACATTTTTTTTGGATTTGTGGTGCACTTATCCCTCCTTTTCAACTTTATTGCAATCGAAAAGAGATCCCCACACATAATTGCATCCTGAAAGCCACATCTTTTTTAAAACGTGGCGAAAGATTAAATCTGTCGAAGAAAAAATAAACCGGAAGAAACGAACCTTTGCTTGGTTACACAGCTGAATGTATGAATCCAGAATCTCGTTCATCTGCCTTGTAAATTCTGGAGGAGATTTCACCAATTGCAAACAAAGAACCAATTCTGTTAAATGAACACTGCAGAAGGGAAGAAAAAGTACTAACTAGAAAGGCCACTGGCAATTCAAATCACAATGAAACTGCTGTTCTCATTTTCTTAAAGAGGGCGATAGGTGATCAGTCTAGACATACAGCAAAGCATATCTATCTCATGAATCACTTTGGAAGTGCGCCGAAAACACCGCATTTGTTATCCTCACATTCGAAATTGTACGACTTCCCATCTTTTAATGAGGTCTAATAGTTTGCGCATAAAATCGAAAAATCCCGCGTTCGGTTTTATATTCAAGAGACTCGAAACAAAGTTCTTCGCCAATTCAATATTATCCCTGCTAACTGCAGACATCCGCCATGAGAAACTGCAGAGAGATCAACCTCCAAACTTCTATCATCCCATTACTTCCCTTTTGCTAAGTGAGCAAGAAAGATGATCAAACGCAGGCCAAGTAAGCTGCAGTAGAGTCCATTTTACAGCAGTCTCCATAACTCCCACGTATCTCCGAAGCCTTGACGGTTTCGTCTCGACAATGATGCAAATTTTTTTCACTTTGAACCACCCCCTGCAATTTCGACTGACCCAGTAGAGGAGACCCCACAGCAGAAACAGAGAGACGAACCTAAAACTTCCGAGGAAGCATCTTTTCAGCTCACGGGACAGAGAAATTACCAGGTGGGTCGAGCTGACGGCCAGGCTGACGGACATGCAGGATGCAATATTTGAACTCGCCCCCGAAGTTCTGAAGCGCCCACAAGAGGGTCGTCTCGCTCTCCGCGGCGTCGCTCCCCAACGCGACGTACACGTTCCCCGAGCCCGCCCGAGACGACGACGACGACGACCACCCCCCGCCCCCGCTCGTCATCGTCGTGGCCGAGTCGCTTCGAGCTCGGACGGTGATCGCGCGAGCCGATCTCCCTCGCTGGCAAGGCTCGAGCAGAGGGACACAGTGCGTGCGTCTTTGCGCGGCACCGAGTGGGAGCGGGAAGAGCCCGGTAACCAAAAACCGCCACGGCTTCCGACGATCTCTCTCTCTCTCTCTCTCTCTCTCTCTCTCTCTCTCGTTGTGGTAACTTGTGAAGGAAGGTCCAATAAAAAAGAGCTTGGCGAAAAGACGTTCGTTGTGGTTGTTGTTTTTTTTTTTTTTTTTTGGGCCTTTTTTAAGGAAAAGGTCTCGGTCAAGTCAACGGGCGGACAACTTGCAAAATTTTGTCTTTCTACAATTTTAACGTGTCGGAAGGTGCACGTCTTTGGTAGTTCCCGCGAAATTGTGCTAATAAGTTGAATTTTTTCCCGACCAAAAAAAAAAAGTTGAATTTCGGTAAAATCGAATAACTAAAATAAAATCTTGATTTTGTCAAGGGTAGTTCATGAAGAGTCATATGATATGGACAAATTTTCTGATAATAATACGGACAATTTGTGATTTTGCAACTTAAGAGTAGTTTATGAAGTCAAATGATGTGGACAATTCTTTTGATATAGGGACAATTTCCGACTTTGTAACTTAAAGAGTAGTTTTTGACCAAAAAAGAAAAAAAAAACTTAAGAGTAGTTTATGAAGAGTCATATGATGTGGACAATTCTTTTTTATTATTAAAATGTGGGTACAAGCATAAAATATATTAGATTGATTTGATTAATGGTAATGTGGATGGACCATTTCCCATGTTTCGATCCTTTAACCTGACCTTTCTCCTTATATTGGATCACAAAGAAGTAGAATATGGGACCCTATTTTATTCTCTTTTGTTAATTTCACGGTCGTTGCTTTTTAGGCTGCATTTTCGGAGAATTATACCGAAAAATGTCGAGTAAATGCAAAGAATTTCAGCTTAATGAATTTTGATAAAAAAAAAAGCACATATTGTTTAGTAAATTGCAGTGCATTGACCTATTTTGAAAAATCATTTGTTGTGACCAATTTATGTTTTATAATTTGAAATTTGTTTAGAATTGAAAGTTACAATGATCCGCAACTTTTACAATTTGAATATTGAGAAGGATGTAAAAACAATGTATTGACAAATTTATAATTTTTTTTTTTAAAAACACATTTTCTCTTTTGGCTACAACAAAATCAAATGGAAAAATAGTTAGTGGGCTCCTTTCTCAATAAAGAGGATAGTGATTTCATTATATGAAATATGGTCATCTATGCTCCGAGAAAAAAAGTACATTATCCTAAAAAAACACAAGCATTCTTAGATGTTTTCTAAACTACCGACTAGTCGACAAAGTAAATATGCCACATAAGACATGCACCATCATTTAAAGCAACAGCCCCTAATTTAAATCACTAGGATAAACTGTATATCCATATGCTTTTGCAAAACAAGTATCATTTATAACGTTTCTTTGCATATAATTGTGTAAAGTCATTATGTTATTTTCACTTGTTTTTCATAACGATAACTTGACATATTCTTTAGTTTCATTTAATACGCCAAAGACTCGTTCAATTTATGACCGTAACAAGGAATGAGTAGGATTGGACACTTATTCATAACCTTTAGATGTAGACTACTCCATCAAATGACATTTGACTCCTTTGTATGGCCCCAAACAACCTGTGGTCTTTGAATATCTAGCATCTACTAAAGAATAATTACCTATACAAATATAAGATTAAGTTTTTCCACCATTCATCACTCGAATCAATGGCTTTCTTGGATCCCATCTCCTGTTTCCTTGTGAAGCAATTGCTTCCAATTTTTTCCACTCTTCCTTATGATTATCACACTTACATTTCATTCGAGTTCTGTCATACTTCTTGCCCCTTTTTTGTTTCTCAAACTTGTTAAGCATGGCTGTCTATTCATCCCTTTCACTGTTTGCAGGACGATATTCTAATTTTGATTTATTCCATGCACGAATTACACAAAAATTCTGCATCTTCGGGGCTCGAATGTGCCTTTTGCTTTGATAAACTTGGCGTTTTCTAGTAAAATGAACATGAACTAATTTGAGCCGCACAAAAAAAATGAAATTACTCATGATCCAATTCCATTAACATAAATGAACAGGGAAAAGAATGGTAGGAAAGCGAGAACAACAAACCATTAAACCAAGCACGAACAACAACCCCTTACAAAAGTTATAAAGTTCATGGACTTAGATCAATCAGTACAGACACAGCAAAAGAAAAAATCCCCAATGAGAGTATAAAATCCAGAACGCTGGAGGACTTTATTCCCAACATTAAGCATTGATATTTACCAAAGTAAAAGCATGAGAAACATAAATTTTTGATTTTCCCTGCGAGCCAGAGCACAAACAAGGCTAGATTACAATCAGTATTCAGTCTTCACTTCCAACGCCCAGAACCAGAAGATCAAAAACTAGGATGTCCAAAAAGCAGCTCATTTCTTTCAGGATCAGAAGCAAAACCCAAGTCAAGGAAGAGAAAATTGAGACCAAAAGCAAACTTTCCACGTAAAGCCTACCAAATCCTTTAGGGTTTTGTTTTTTTCCCCCTACCTTGTCCAAAAAAGATCAAGAACTCACCAAATGAACCGACTTCACCCTCCCAGATCAGGAAGCATTATCATCACCAAGAAGGAGATTTTCCTGACGAGCTTGAAGCCCTCGGATTAAGCACAAACCCAAAGAGCGACATGTACTTACAGTTATAGCACGTTCACCACAACATTTCCAGAAAATCCTAGAAAAAAAGAATTAATCTAAGAAACCAATCAAAATAATGAAAAGAGCAAGATCTGATCAACACAAGTATTATCAACTGAGCGCCAGGAAATGCTCCCTGGAATTAACACGTTATCGAGCAGTAAAGAACAAGTACCCAGAAACCGAACCTTCGAACCTGGGAGACAAAGAAGCCCATAAATATCCTATAACCAACCGGCATTTCAATCCATTAAAGAGCGAAACAAATCACACCCAGCAAAGTCCTGCTGCAAAACGGGAAGCGAAAGTGGAGGGAAAAGTAATCGAGGGGCTAGAAATTAAGAACGCCGGAAGCAGCGGAGGAGGTTAACGAGGAAATGGAAGAGAGCCGAGCGGTGCCACCAGCTGAGAAGAAAGGCCAGCAAAGAGGGAGGGGTAATGGAACTGAAGGCTTTTTCATTTTTTTTTATAATTATACAAATGGTCCGTGAAGTTTGATCTAATGTGTAACACTATCTATGAAGTTTTAATTTATTCAATGCGATCTCTAAAATTTTGGCATGTATTCAACATCATCCCTAAACTTTTAATTAGTTTGATGTGACCATTCAACTTTGATAGAAGTTCACTTTTGATCCTAGACTATATTTGCCGTTGAATTTTCATATAGTTTGAGGACTAAATTGAACATATGCCAAAAGCTAAGGGACCACGTTGAACAAATTAAAAGTTCAAGGATGACATTACACATGTATCAAAAGTTCAAGGACGACATTATACATATATGAAAAGTTTATTGAATAATTAATTGTTCAGAGACGGCACTGGATACTGAGTCAAAATTCAAAGAGCACTTGTATTATTTTTCCTTTATGCATAGTTTGGGCATGAACACATGAATAGCTACTATTGTGCATTATCACTTTCGTTTTATAATTGAGTGATTTAACCAAAAAGTATAATGTATTAATTAGAGTGGAATCATCTACTTGAAGTAGCTATAGTTTAAGGATGAACCAGGATAAGCCTTTTGTCTCAATTTTTTTTCCTCGCTTTTACACTCTACATTGTGGTTGTGCTCCAAATCCTAACAATAAGAGGGTATGACGTGTATATGCATTTTTCTCCACAAATGAAATATTCAGAAGAAAGGTCCGTCCCCTCACATCAACATACAATAATTTCAATATGCTTCGAAAAATTTAAAAGTGAGTTCAAGTAACGACGTAAGTTGAGGTACTCAAACTACTCAAGTGATCGTGAGCTGAGGTCTTCACTAGGGGTGTTAATGAGACTCGGCCCGAGCTTACTCAAAACTGAACAGTACCCGACCCGAACTTTCTTCAGGTCGGGTCGAGTTAGGTCGGCTTCTTATTTCTTTTTATTTTATTTATTTTTATGAATCAAAATTACTTGACATGTCATCAAATGAAAGAATATAAAAAATTAAATTAAATTAAATTAAAAAGAAAATGAGGGGCCAAGGCTGAACTTGAACCAGAGCCAGATTCTAGCGGGAAAGTCACCTCTGATTCAGCAATATGTTCTTCTGGAACAGGATCTGCCATCATGACCTTTGACACAAGAGCATAAAAGGAATCTTGTGAAGACTCGGAAGTATAAGTTTCAACAGAATATGTGTCTGAAGGGAGTGGAGTGTCTTCAGCTGGGTTTATGGTAGAAATGGTAGGAATTTGGTGCCTGAGAAAATTTTCAATTGGATTTGACACCATAAGTGATGGAGAATGATGAGAATGAGAACTGGGTGATGTTTGTTGTGGTTCTGACTTAGAAGGAGCCGTAGGAACTGAAGTGGATGAAGATGTCTTTCTTTTTCCTTGAGACTTTTGTCTCTCAAGGACTTGCAACTGAGCACGAAGGGCCAAAACAGTAGTAATCTGTGGAGGTGGTGATGTGCTGAGAAGTTATGTAAAAGAGGAGGATGATCTTGCAGATGAGACAGAGAGTCTTGGTGCAGGTGAAAACAAATGATCTGTGGAAAAAAAAAGGGACTTGGGTTTTTGAGACTGATGGAATTGTACCTCCAAGATTTGGATTTGTTGCTTCAGCTTTTCAATATCAGGGGTTTGATCTTCCATAAAATGGTTACGGGGAACTTGTTGGGTTTCAAACAAATATAGCCGCTTTTGGAAGTCTTCAATCATCATTTTAATTAAGGTAGTGTCTTCAACTACTCGTCCAATAGCTTGATTCTGGGCAAGTGCATTTTCTATCTGCCAATTCAAAATAGTGTCAAAAGGAGATCGAAGTTTTCTCCTTCCATGCATATCAAGCTCATTTGGTGTAGGAAATTTAGGAGTATGAAAGAATTTCTTTTGAAAGTCAGAAAAACTTTCGGCTGGAGGAAACTTCACATTTGCAGAACTGGTTTGTCCGGAACCAAATGATGATAACGGAGGAAAATCTGCAGGCTAAAACATGCAAATACTTGGAAGGGCTGGAGGTAGTTTTGGTTTGGTGGTATAAACACAAGGTTTTGGCAACTGGATTGGACAAGAATGATTTTTCTTTACCCATTTCTGGATTGGCTTATAAAAGGGTGAAGTAACTTACTTTGTGGGAGGTTTAGGTGATGGTGGAAAAAGAAAAGTTTCTGTATGGCATGAAGTTGGAATTGGTTGTACAGGAGGTGATCCATACTGGACCAAATACTGCCAACGGCCACTGTCTTCGTCAAGTGGACCAACAGTGGGATATCCATCGAGATACCTTTGGTATAGAGAGTTCTTCTTCTTCTTTTTGACAGAAGGTCTGTCATCTTCGTCATCATCAATACCCATGTATGAAGAACATGAACAATCTGCATCCCAAAAACAATGTTCTTAATGGTCTTTAAAATAATGGAGTGGTTGTCCATCTGCCTTAAAGGACTAGACAAACTGTTTGAGATCAAGATCCTCTATACTGACTGTTTCAGCTGGGCAAGGAGTGAAATATAGTATAATAGGAAAAGGGAGGAAGGAGTAAACAACATCTTCCTTTTCCTTGGCAAACTTGATGGTAACAGTGTCATCTTTCTTCTTCATAAATTGAGGTTCGGAAGACTGGACTGATCTACAACTTGAGTGCAGCTTTTCATAATTTGTAATCCAACTATTTGGGAGTAGCTTTACAAGTTGTTCCCTTGGTATTTGACGAGGAACATGCACACATGAAGTTTGGTCACGATCAACAGAAATCACTAGGGCTTCATCAGCGCCAGGGAAGTTAAGATCTGTGGCATGATTTTGCACTCGATACACCATATGATAGTGAAGAGTTGATGCAATAACATTCGGAGTCTGTGGTGCTCTAGTAATTTATAACTGGACCTTCAAGGCTGTGAGCAACGAGGGATCCGTAAGAGCCATGTTGCAATTTAGGAATAGAGTAACAAATACTGTGCTAGCATTCAGGGTCGTCTGGATGGTCCCGATACAGGCATGCTGGTAATCAAGGAAACGAGTATCCAAAAGAGCAATTCTGGCCACAACTGGAAGGCATTTTCTACCATGAAAAGATAAGGCAAGTTTAATGTCTCCAAAATGAAGATGAGTAAACCCTTGTTGTGCCCATTATAAGGGAAACTCTTGAGGGATTTGAAATGTGACAAACTGTTCTTGTTGTGTGAAAAGAATATGATGCTGGTCAAACTTGGAGGATTGCACATATTCTTTCACGGAATGAGGGGTATGGCAGATAAGATGTTTAATGGAACGGACGGGAGAAAATGAAGAAGGTTTAGCAAATGTAGAGTAAGGATTTATGAGAGGGAGTTGTATTTCTGAGATTTTGCTATTCTCAAAATAGGCTACCTCATAAAGATAATCTATTTTTGAGGCTGAGGATTTGCGAAGCTCAAGGGGTGGAGAAAGGGAAATTGGGGATTCAGTAACAACAGGAGTAATTTCACACGGAGACTTCATAGAATGAAGAAGTCTCTCTCCACATGTCCTAGTTTAGATTCATAATCTTAACATAACCTTGGCGATATTGGCTCTGATACCGACAACGAAGCGCAGACAAGATTAACCATGTATGCAGGCATGCTGGCCCACACAATGGAACCCATGCCTCAAAGGGACTGCCTTTTAGGACACTAGGTTTAATCTTGAAGCTCTCAAAACTTTACTGAACAACGACGCATTGAATGTACTGAGCCAAAGAGACACACAGTCTTCATCTTCCATATGCCATGGCACTATACAGGACCAACTGGAGAACAACATACAGATATTCTATCCATAGGAATCACCACATTCAAACCAAATATATAGGCACAAAAGGCTCAAGTGTGCAAGACTCTACCAGATCCATGTTTCCCTTTGAATATGAGTTACGAGAGCTCCAAAGGTTTTTGTTCCCAGAAAACAAAGTCATTCTTCTAGAGATTTGGCCTTATTCATTCACTAATCTCTCATGGGATAGGCCCAAGATTCATCCGTTAACACTTGAAGCACTTGAGGAACATAGAAGCAACCAACTAGGTTCTTCTATGGACACTGAAGACCCTTGGAGAGGACCTTTGTCTCAATATCCATATGATTATGGGTTTCCCCAGCCAAGCATACCCCCAGAGGATATTCCATCAAGTTCTACATATGTGCCATCAAGTTCTAATAATCGTGGCATGACTGACGACCCAAAACATGAGACAGATGCCATGATTGCAGCTTTTGAATAAGAAAGGCTTAAAAGATATTTTCGAGCTTATCAAAAGGAGAAAGACGGTGGCCCTGACAGCTCCGACTCAGATGATGCGAATTATCATCCTAATCCTGACCGCCGTCGAGCATGGTTAGCAAGTTGTCGTTCACACGTGTTTGTAATAATTTGTCCTAAAATAGCCACTTTACTTTTGACAATCAATGTTTGCTTGCAGTCACTTTTGTCGGTCACGTGTTTGTAAGCATATATCAATAATTGGCCATAATACCCCTGTTGGGTTTGTCGCCTTGTGTCGGTTTGTCACATTATGGATCATCGAATCTAATGTAAATAGTATCTGGCATTCGCCTATAAAAGGCATATGAATGTATTGTGGAGGGACAGAACTGATCTAGCCCTTAGTATTGTGCTTTCATCATGAGTTTCTAAATTTTCTCTCAAAGCATGCTCCTTCTATTTAAATTCCTCTTATGCAATGTGGTTTGGTATGCTCTTCACTCGCCACTTTGTGGATCTTATGAATCAGAAATTCTTGGATCAATAACTGTACGGGACTTCTGGTCGGAGAAATTTCCCATTAAGGCATTAGAGAGAACCTTAATAATTTTGTCTGAGGGAAATTCAATGTAACCGTATGCAAGTCGAACAAGAACCAGAAAAACCATTTGAGTTTTTGAGGAAACTCATAATCAGGAGACCATCGAATCAATCGGATGAAAGGATAATCAGGATCAAGGCCTCGTGGATTTAACATTAACCCACCATAATCTCTGAAGATCCGATGTTAATAATTCCACATATGGTAGTACATATTGTGGAATAAAGTATTCTGCTCAATCTGCTAAGGTACTTCTGGTGGATATGTGTGAGAATTCCACTGACTTTCTCGCATATTCTGAGTTCGAAAAGTACCAGGGTGCAAGGGTTCTTGCGAATGTACATGTTGATGGATGCAACAAGTTATTTGGGTCTGAGAGAAAGTCAACAAAAATATTTTTCTTTCCATGAATGTATTTGGTATCAAAAGAGAATTTTGAAAACCATTCTGCCCACCGCAAAAGCTGAGGATGACGAATTTGCTTCTGTTTAAATTTAAGCATTTGGGGAAATGATGACATGTCCATCTCAACAAGGAAATGATGACCAATAAGATGAAACTCAAATTTTTTTATACCATTTTTTACGGCAAGAATTTCTTTGAAAGTGGAATGATAATGCATTTCTGCATGGAAAAACCGTCTACTTTTGTAAGCACGGATTCGACGCTTACCATCAACTTCTTCAAGAAGAACATCATCCTAATATTTGTCATTGGCATCAGTCTACAAAATTCATTTTCCTGTGGATGAAATTTGCAGTGGGGGAAGATGTTGCAGAATTTCCTTAAGATAAGCAGCTGCCTGGGTTTGCTTGGGTCCCCATGGTGGAGCATTTTTCTTAAGCATCTTCTGAAGAGGATGAGGTGCTTGTGATATCTTGGGGACAAAATCCCGTAGATAATTTACGATACCTAAGAAGTATTGAACTTCTTTAACAGTAAGATTCTCATCAGGATACTTTTGAAGTTCTTCAGCAAGATGAGGTCCAGGGCAGTATGATCCTTCCTTGAGATGTATATCAAGGAATTCAATCTCTTTTTGAGCAATGACCATTTTATTCTGAGAGAGCATAATTCCATGCTGTTTGACAATATCAGCAAACTGTTGAAGCAATTGATAGTGAGAATCTTCATCAAGACTGTACAGAAGTATATCATCAATGTAGATCTGAGCGTTGGCCAAAAGTGGTTGAAATATTCTACACATTGCCTTTTGGAAAAGGGAAAGTGAAGTTTTTAGGCCAAACAACATGACGGTCCATTGGAAGTGTTGGTTAGGAATGCAAAATCCTGTTTTAGGACGATCATCGGGATGAATTCCTAATTGCCAAAATCATGCTTTCAAGTCAAACTTTGAAAGATTTTGGCTTGAGCAAGGCTAGAAAAAAGGGAGTTTTTGTGAGAGAGGGGAAATTTGTCATCTTGAAACAATTTGTTTAAAGGCTAGTAATGACAAGTCGGAGTTTCCCTCGATTTTGCTCAGCTCTCTTATTGACATAGAAAGCTTCACAAGCCCATTGAGAATTTGATGGTTCAATGAGTCCTTGGGCAAGAAGTTCCTCACATTTTTTCTGGGCAAGAGCAAGGTGCTCTGGATTCATGCCAGATTGATTAGCCTTCGTAGGGTTGACATCTTCGTTCTTTTTCAATGGCAAACGAACATAGAAAGTGGTGTTTTTCCAAAGAGAATGGGAACAGATCTGGGAAAACTGAGAATGAGAGTCTACGCAACAGGATAACAATGACTGAGTAATGGATTCAAGAAGTTCTTGATGTATGATAAAGAGTCGATGAATGTCCACAAATTCTTTGAATTAATCTTCAAACTTTAGGCCATTGGGGACAATCTTAAGTTAGGGTAACTGAGAAAGTATATCCCATCCAATAATCAGATCTTTATCATCTGAGTGGCAACCAAGAATTTTTGTGGTTATTGAACATTGTGGGAAAATTTGGAGGGTGACTGGCTTGCTGCGAACTTTGGTGGCAAAAGTATCTCCAGAAGCAGAAGTGAAATATCTTATGTGTGGTGTCCAGAATTCTTGTAGGAGAATTTTTGCATCCAAAAGAGATGCAACAACGCCTGTATCAACAAGTGTTATGACCTGGATAGGTCTGAAAGTCTTAGAGATGGATATATCAACAGGGATGTATGGGGAATGAAGGACATGAGATTTAAGATGAAGTAAATCTGAGATTTCGATTGGGAAAAAGGCAAAAATATCACCCGGAGATTCGTCAGAATCAGATGAGTATGCCTGGGTAGCACACAAAATATCAGGTGATGGTTCATCTTCAACCAAGAAGATAGATTCAATATCTTCATCACTGAGGGAAATTCCAGTGCTCTGGGAAATCTCTGTATCATGTAATTGCCTTGGCACTTTGCCTGAGTACACACCTTTGCAAAATGCCCTTTCTTGTTACAAATGTAACATCGGTCAAACTTTTGCTTGCCTGACTTGGAATGGTGTTTCTTCTTTTTCAAAAACTTCCATTTGCCTTTTCGGTGCTTATAATTTCCAAAAGAAAAGTTCTTGAAATGGTGCTTTTTCTCATGACCTGAGCAGGATGGATCATTGCAATCTTTTGTGCACTTAATCTTGAGATCTGGGCGATAACAAGCTTTGTTCAAATGATGATTCTGCTTCAAGTAGAATTGAAACAGTTCTCGCTTTCGACACATATCTTCAATGGCTACATGGACTGCTTGTTGGATTTCTCCAAATGTTGCTGATTGTAACGTTCGGTTATTGGAATGTAAAATCTTCTCAACTGCATCGCCAATCTCTTTGGGAATGGAAGCTAAGAAAACAGGCTTTAAGTTGACATCGGCACCAAGATGATAAAATAACTTGATCATCTCTAAAATGGTAATCAAGGTTTTTGCGGAGAGTGGAACAACATTTTCTTTCAAAGAACTCCTTTCTCTTGAGCTCTTTCTCATTGTCAGGCTGACCAATGAAATAAAGATGGATGATCTGGATGGCTTGGTCAAGTAACATAGTCAAGAACGAAAGCTGATCTTGGGATGATGCTACTTTCCACCAATCCTTTAAGGAGCTTGTGAGTTTTGTAGTAAACTCAAGCAATACTTCATAAGTACTGTGTTCAGTCAGGTTTCTTGCTAGCATCAAAGCATGAAATTCTTGGAGCCGGTTAGGCCATTTTCAGTACTGAATATCATCAAAGGAGAAGAATGACCAAGGGACCGAGGCTGAACTTGAACTAGAGTCAGATTATGGCGGGAAAGTCACCTCTGGTTCAGCAATGTGAGAAAAGAAGAGTCAGAATCGGACCGGCCCAATCTAGACGCCAAACAGTACCAAGCCGGCCTGAAAAAGCCTGAAAATTAAGGTGAATATTCGGGCCGGGTCGGGTCGAGTCGTCGCAGGCTTTTTTGACACCCATAGTCTTCACTGCTTGTTGCGACCTAAAATTTAAGTTAAAGGATTATTAGGTTAATTAGGTAAATTAACTAACCTAATGCGGACTCTCCCATGCCCTACCAATTTGCAACTTAGGTTTCACTGAAACGATTTTTAATTTAGGAACCGCCACTAATTGTTTCTTGACAAGTCGATTAGATATCTAAATAAAATAGCGAGATAACTATTTTATTTCTATAAACCAGAGATAATGAGTTCGGAGACTTGGTTACATTAATTAAAAATTAATTAATGCCATTTCGGTACCAATTTCATGAAAATGTCTTCGCTCACCTGGAGAGCTGGAGCAGAGAGCCGTGTGGTTCAGCACAACCCTCGCTCGCTTCAGAGAGCCAACTGAAACACATCGAACGATATCCTTTCATTCAATAGCCTCAAGAGGGTCGGAGAGACGCTATGAACGAGATCCACCAAGCTCACGACTAAAGCGCAAATTTATTAAATTTTTCTGTAAATCAGCCATGAAATCATTTTTTCGTCACTAATTTTTTATTTTTTTCATTGGTTTATGCAACTTGAATGTTTTTTTTTGTCTTTTCTTTTTTTTCTCTCTCTTTGTTTGGAGTTTCATTTTTCTTCCTTTTTTTTGTTCTTTTCGAATTTCCTAAAAAAAGAAGGATTTGAACAAAATTAAACAAGAATGCCCATAATATACATTGATATCTGAATTTTCGATAATTCACTCATCCCCAAATATTCAAATTATAGTAAATTCAAGTTAGTATGTGAGTACGTGTACAAGATGACAACGTCCTTCGTGCCAGAGCGAAATAATAAGAAGTCTTATACTAAATTACTATCCTACCCCATAAAATCATGGGTAAATCATGCAATTTATTTTTTCGAGGGTTTAGGCGCGTGGGGAGCATATATTATGTGCATATTTATTTAAAAATGTGCAAACATTTTTTAAATTAGGAAAGATGTCGAGAACAACCTAGGGTGTTCGAAATTTTAAAGGAGCTAATCTCCTATCCACCAAGGATCATATAGTTTTAAATTATATTTTTAAATTAAGAAAGATTATCTCTCGAAATTTTCATAGTATACTAGACAATATTTCAAATTTTAAAGATATATTCAATATTTTCGAAAATTTTGATTAGACCATGAGATATTGTTCTACTATTTCGAAAAAACGTTGATATCTTACAAGATGTGATTAAAATTCAGATTACTTTGAAATCCTATCACCAAAAGATATGTAAAGAATCCAGAAAGATAAGCATGATAACAGAAATTCCAACAGTGCAAGATTAGGCAACAAAATTTCTCACAGATATGCTCAAAGTGATCCGAAAATATATGTGCATAATATCCCAAGATATTCCAAATTCGAGATTTCAAATTAACTATAATCTATCTGGAAACCAAGCAATATTCATCAAATATTCAATAAAAAAATGTATTTGAGAATATTACAAGATAGACGAATTCCCTACTTTGAATTTCGAACCCTCAAAAAAATTGATGAACGAGCAGGGTTACGTGAATCGCCCAGTGGGATTTACGCACGCCTCGAAGACCTTGGCGGAAGACGATTTTTGTGACTTCGTCAAGACTTAATTTGCAG
This sequence comes from Rhodomyrtus tomentosa, assembly GCA_028455895.1. Classification (NCBI taxonomy): domain Eukaryota; kingdom Viridiplantae; phylum Streptophyta; class Magnoliopsida; order Myrtales; family Myrtaceae; genus Rhodomyrtus; species Rhodomyrtus tomentosa. The sequence continues at coordinate 33,288,086 of JAPCWY010000008.1, read as the reverse complement.
CAATAATTTGAGCACCAATTGACTGTAAAATCAACACTAAACAGCAGCCAAATTGCACACAAACAGCGGAGTAATCAGTCCCAAATAATGAACAAAAACCTGCACACCCAATAGAGGCGAGAATTGGCCAAAACAATGCTGTTTTTTTACCCCCAAACAACAGCGAATTAACTCTTGAGCAGCAGCAGAAATTTTTGGACTGAAAACAGCAGGGATAGGTTGAAAACCGCAGCCATAGCTCCAAAAATCGCGGGGATAGACTGAAAACCGCAAGGAAAAGGAAAGGAAACCGCCGGGATAGGCGACCTCTTATTATCCAAAACTCGTCTCTCTCTTGCCTTGCTCTCACATGTATCTTCTCAAATTTTCTGAATAATATTGCCGACCCCCATAACACTAGGTGTAGTAGGATATATAGAGAATATTACCATTTGGTATGAAATTTGGTGTCAGCCGTCCAATTAAAAGATTTCAAACGAGACAATGGCCGTAGGATTGAAATTTTTAATTTTAAGTAATCCTATTGGGCTAGAATATCTACAAAATTCGGCCACCATGGAGAAGACGGGGCCTTGGCTGAAAATTTCACTATTAATGGGCTTAGTCTAATCACCTGTCAAAATCAAGCTCAATCGACTCAATTCTAAATGCAAATGACACGACTGATAGAAAATAAACGTGCGATTCATGAGGATTTTTTTTTTGGGTGAAAACTAGGACTAATTCTCATTTTATGAAATAAATTAACACCAAAATTTAGGTGTCAACACTGCTCGAAGACCGAAGCTAGTCTGAAGAGTTCAAGAGTAGATTATGTACTGCTTGTGGGAATAAACTATGGGAAATTATCAAAAGAATTATAAACTTATTACAATCGTGCCAATTTAGTGATAAGCTTTTTATAATTATGCCAATTCAATCCTTTTGGCTAGCTAATACTAACATGGCGTCATCGGCCACTTCGCGACCCGCCTAGTAGTCGACGAGCCCCGACAACCCTCGTCGGCTATAGCTCGCTGGCCAGTGGAAGAAAAATGCAAAAAGAAAGGGAAAAAAAAAGAAAAGTAAAATATCATTAAAAATTATTAACATCAAAGCCGGTCAGCCAAAAGAACTAAATTTGTACAAATGCAAAAAATTTAAAACTCGATTGTCAAAAAATAAAAATTTTAAAATTGAATTGGCACAATTGTAATAGGTTTAAGATTTTTTTAGTGATGTTTCGCATAAATCACTGACAATTTCTTCATCAAAAAGTACACATGAAATATACAACGAGGTATTATGAGTCAAACGTTTGGAAGTCTAAGTGGTGCAGTAGCCAAAAGGGTTGCATAAACTTAGAGGATTTGATGTGGGAGGGAACTAGAGTAAGCAAATATGAAAGTAGTATTCAAAATGACTTTGCAAAGATATTACACAAAAAACAACTCTTTCTTATGCTAAGGTTTTTGGTGGTAGCTCTGCTGTTGGTAGCTTTGGTAAGGATGATGTTGAGGCGCGAGTTGCCCGTAGTGGCAAGATAAGTAATGGTGAGGATACATCATCATCTGCTGCTGATGTTGATGTTGCATCATCGTCGCAGCCACCAGATTCTGCATCATGTTGGTCATCGCCGCCACAACCATTATCCATTGCCGCTGGCTCTGCGGCTAATCCAGGTTTTGCAAGTTCAAATCGATGCAATCGCTTCCGCTCAGTGGCATTTTCGATCGGCCTGTCAATCTACGTGCGCCTCTCTCTTTGTGACATTCTGATTTTCCCTGTCATTTCGAGACTTATCAATGAGAATGTATATAGTGATGCATTTTAGTCATATCTCGCTTGAATCTGATCAATCTTGAGTTAACTGACCAAAAGGGAAAGGCTAACGCGAGACAAGGCACATGGACCTAAGGAACTCAATTAGAAAATGACACTTTGACCATAAGGATTGCAGAGGGAGTATTTAGGGCCATTAAAGGCCGATCTAAGAACGATTAAGGAACACATTGCTAGCGTTATATGATTGGAGCGTTGGTGATGCTGCTTAACCAACGTATAATTTGTAAAATTTTCCTAAATCGAACGATGACGATCGAGACCGTCGGAACTAGTAATAAACCCTCGTAATTACATGACAACCAAAGTTGCCATGAACTGACGAGCCCTAAGTGTGATGAGAATCACAGAGTCAATACGAGTAACGTCTGCAAAAGCCGTCCGTCAGTTCGGAATAGTCTGAAATTACATTCGACAAAGAAAAAGCCCAGAGACGAGTCTCGAAATTGGAAAATAGAAAATCAAGAATTCCAACATTACAATTGAATTGGACTTCACCTTATCGAAGGAAATTTGAATTAGAGAAATGGTGTTCCAGACGACGAGGTGAAATTATCGTTTTGCCACTTAATAAATGAATGAGGGCTCTTTGGTCATTGACCCTACCCCATGGCTGCCGAAAATGGGGGTGGTTTATAGCCATTAGATGAGAGAAATGATGGATGTGGGACAATTGTCAATGGATGAAACTACGGCAGTAATTGATTAACTTTTTAACCTACCATTCTACCATGTTTGACTCTCCAAAGTGGTGTATACTCCCTTCTCTCTCTCTCCCAGCCGAAGACACACCACCAACCATCATCTTCTTCCTCTTTTCTTCTCAGCCGAATCAGCCCCTGCCCGACCAGACCGATTTGCCTCCATCGTCGCCGTTGACCACCACATCCAGCCACCGTCTGACCTCGCGCCGGCCACCAACACCAAGCCCCACCTTTTGCCGATCATCTCCAAGTGGAATCACGGCATTTGACCTCCTGAGGAGCTCCAACCAGCCGTTTCCCCGAAATTTGACGAATTTCGTCGCAACTGGAGGTAAACCTTCGTTTGACCTTCATAGGACTTTGATTTGCTTCAAAACTCCAGCCAAATTTTGTAGACATATAGTATACTTATATACTAAGCTAAGGTAAAAAATTTGGATGAATTTGATGGAGTTTTGATGTCAAATTGGTGTTGTGTTTGAAGGACGGAAACTGACCGGTGAATACCGAAGGAAACCGAACCTGTTTTGGGACTTCCGAGCGTCGCCTTGCAACAAAATTTTCGGTGAGGCTCCTCAACACCTAGGACTATATGTTAGCAAGTGATTTGAGTGATAAATTAAGGATTTAGATGGATTTGTGGACTGATAAGTTGGGTACTAAACAAAACAAAAAATACCCTGTTTCGGTTCTGTGCAAACCGAACCTTAGGGGTTGTTTAGGGGTGTCGCCGAGCTCTAAATTCTTCGTTAAGACATACTAGGATGTCAATTGATATGTCATTGAGGTTTGTGCTCCGTGGATTGATGAATTGAGCAAGAAAAATTGACAAATCGATTGGATTTCCCTAGGGTCATACGGTTGCCCTGTTTTGGACTCTTTGGGCCAAATACTTGAAGTGCTTGGAAAGTAAATTTTATTGAATTGAGCTTAAGGTAAGGAGTCTCTAAATCTTGGCTAGGACAATTGGACTCGACTGGATGATTTGATTGTAAATTGGGTGCATTTTCATGAGTTTATGGTGTGATAGTCCAATGTTCGTCATTTTGAGTTGATGACTGCTTGAATGCTTATTAAATACATATGCCATGAGTTGATTGCCACATTCAAGTGATGAATTTGATTGTCTCGCATGCCGTAGACGTTTAGCTCGTTGTATGGGCTTGTACTTGATCATGAAGTCTTGAATTGGAAAGGAATTAGTGTGCTTGAGAACTTGATACCCTGATGCGTTGAGACGCGGGGTTGTGATGGTTAATACCCCTGATGCGTTGAGACGCAAGGTTGTGGTGGCGAATGTCCTGAGGCGTTGATACGCAGGACGAGATGGATTATGTGTCGACACAGGCCTGGAATGACATTTGAAAATCTAATGCGTTTACACGGGTTTGTCAATTGGATAGTCTGAGGCGTAATGACGTGGACCAAACCTGAGGCGTTTTATACGCGGGCGTGAATCATCAGAAGTCCTGAAGGGTGGAATGTATGGCTTAATTTTGTATTCTATGCCTGACTTGATTGATAAGTTATGATGACATGACTGCTTGATTGCCTATTGCTTGTATCCGTGTGGCATTTTGATTGATGGGTGCCTTATATTGTTGAGTGCGTATTCTTGCTCATTAGTTGCATTTATCTGGGTGTACTGTCAGCTTGACCTAGGGTTAGGACTTATCTTACTGAGATGTGAATTTCACCAAGTCGTGGGACCATATTTTTTAGATCCGAAATCTTGAAGATGTTACCTACGCATTAAGGTGATCCGAAGGAAATGACAGCTTATTTTGATGAGTTCCCGGACGGTCGGGGTACTGTGTATGTTAGGAAGTGTATAGTGATCTGGATTGACGAGGGTGGTAAAAATTAGAAACCGCATAGGTTTGAGGCTTGGTTCCATAGAGCAGGCGATGTCACCACGAGTCCGTTGAAGTTTACTGAGGTGCCCCGAGGAGCCATCTCTAGCTAGTGTCATCCCACTCGGGATTCTATAGAGGTAGAGGTGTCCGTTGCAGGTTCAAGGAATGTGCTTGAGAGGACCCCAACCCTGGAGGACATAGTTGAAGTGATAGAAATTGATACCTCGGAGGATGAGCTGTAGGACGAGAGGGTGGATGACACAATAGATGTGCACTCTAAGACTTTCTCGGACTACGAGCCAGATGAGGACGCTGACGAGACTGACGATTCCAGTAGTTCGACCTAGGGGTTTCCTGCTTTTATGACCTCCGGTCTGTTTCTTTTTAGGGGCTTCGATATATTTTGTCTTTTGATTGAGTCATGTTAGCCCCGATCTATCTGCAGGGTTAGCTCACCTGTACTTTTGTACAAACTTCTGAAGTGATGTATATATATGTATTATGTTCTCGCTATCCAGGTCCCCATTGGTTTATGTACGGAGGAGTGTATCTTATCGCTTCCACATGCTTCTTTATATTATGCATCTCTCGTTAAGTGAATCATGGGACTCAAGAGTTGAATTGAAGGGAGTCGCGTGCTTGTACCTAGGGTGCGAGGCGTGACACACACTCACACTCTCTCTCGATCGATCGATCGATCGATCGATTGATCGAGCGAGATTTGGAGTATTTGATGTCGGAGAGAACTCAAGTAAGCAAATATGATAATAGTATTCAAAATGCCTTTGCAAAGGTTTTACACAAAAAAAATCACAAGCTTAACTATAAGTTTTTAGCACAAACTCATAACTTCCTCTCTCTCCCTGCCTCCTTTCCTCCCCTATGCATAAGTTTCTATGGTTTACTCGATTTGAAGAAAAACTATCATGCCCCCCATATTTATAGACAAGTTCCACCGCCTTCACTTCACCGCCAATGAAGAAGCAAAATTGGACCAGGTCTTCATCCACTAGCAAGTTAGGCTTTCCTTATCTCTTAGAGAGGATAAGGGTTATCCATAACAAGTTCAAAGCCAAACTGGACTTTTCTCTTCTGGCATATCTATTAATATGGACGAGGATTATCCATAACAAGTGCAGAGCCAAATTCAAAGCCAAACCGGGCTTTTCTCTTCTGGCATATCTATTAATATGGACGAGGATTATCCATAACAAGTGCAGAGCCAAATTCAACTTTTATTTTTTTTTTTAATCAAGGTGTCCCGCCTGCTTGCGCACACCTTAACTATTCATCGGGGAAGACCAGCACAACAATCCACCGCCATGACCCCCCACTTAAATCACAGATGTTCATCTAGGGAATCGAACATGAAACCAATGCGCCTTACCACATAATCTCAAGTGCGCCCTAACCAACTAAGCTACCCATGAGTGGGTGCCAAATTGGACTCGTCTACTTGAAAAAATTCAATTTTATTATTTTCTAACGAGTAGTAGATAGTCACGATCCATGCGCTTAGATTCTACCGGCAGTGAGGCGCGCCACCACCGAATTCGAACCAGCTAGCAAACTGCAGAGTTGCTAATCAAAGAGTGCAACGAAGGACAGCTAGATTATGGATGAATTGCATCATACGGAAGATCGTCAAAATTAAGGTTCTACGGTTTTGCAGCCTCTCTCTTGAATCATCGTTGAAGGCTCATGTGCGGTCCCTTGCATTGCGTCGGCTTCGCGTGTTGATTCTGCTTAAGTCTTGATCCACACGTACGGAAAGCATGCGTTCTATCGAGTTGATTACCGTCGATGAAGCAATAGGAAAGTCAAATCTCCGAAAAATAAAATCATCGACCACCGCCAATCAACGAGAGGAGCTTGCAGCAGGTGACGTGCTCTCTTGAGGATAAAATCATAAAGGGATAATTCTATAAATGATCCCTGAATTTTTACAGAATGTATAATCTGATTCCTGAACTTTTAATTTATTCAATTTAGTCCCTGAACTTTGGCGGAATGTGAAATTTTGTCCCTAAATTTTTGACTTGTTCAATTTAATCCCTAAACTTTTAGTGCATGTTCAATATAATCCCTAAATTATAGAAAAATGTTCAATATAGTACTTTTGTTAATTTAAAATCAGGGATAACGTTGAACATTTTCATATAGTCCAAGAACTTAATTGAACATTTACTAAAATTTAGGGACTAAATTGAACAAGTCAAAAGTTCAGGGATTAGATTGCACATTCTGTCAAAGTTTAAGAACTATTTGTGTCATTTTGCCAATCAGAAAATCGCGAATAAAAAAGAAACGCTTCAAGTGAAAGTCTCTAATTATTTGCCATCAACAAGAACAAAGCATATTGCCACATTTCTATCAACTTTTGCAAATTATTAGATGAGTTGGCACGTAAATTGAACATATATAAAGGCTTAAGTATGTTACAAGTGTCAAAACTTATGTACAACACTTAGTTAATGCCAAAACTTGCAAAACGGTCATTTAAGTGTCAATTTTTTTTAAAATAATCACCGTCAATTTTTTTAAAAAACACTCAACTTCAATGTCAATTCCGGCGAGCCAATGAACTCAAATATTACTAAAAAATAGATCAAGTTAGATTTTTGTCGAACCACTTCAGCTCAAATCGAAGTTGGTACTAAATTGATCATTTTAAAAAAAATGTTAACAAATAAGTGATCATTTCTAAAATAAAGTTGGTACTTAAATGATCATTTTGAAAATTTTGAGACAAAAGTGAGCGCCGCATACAAGTTTTAGCACTTGTAGTGTACTTTAGCCCATATGTAAATATATAAGGTTAATATAATAAAAAGCCCCAAATCGGGAAACTTGTCACAAATTCACCAAGAACTAAATTTTTTCAACCAAAATCCCCACACTGGTATGCCGATGAAAAATTTAATCTCTATTAGTTTCTATTAAATTAGGTTAATATCACGAAAAATCTCAAGTTGGTAGATCCATGATAAACAAAAAGTAAAAACCCCACAATTGTACATCCGTTAACTGTTACGAGTCATCCAACTTGATAATTTGACGGTAAAATCTAACGAAAATTAATGAAGGTAAATTTATCACAAGCATATTAGTTTTAAAAAAATTTTATAGTAAAAAATTAATTTGAAGTAAATTTATCAAAAATATATCAATTCAAAAAATTTTATGATATTAATCCATATATATGTTTGTGTTCAAAAGTATGCAGCTTTTGGACAAATTTTAAAGGAATGGATAGGACAACCAATCACTCGGATTGATAATAACAAATAATTACAGCCCAAATAAATCTCACTTCGACTCCCACTTCTTGCCAATAATAGCATGCCAAGTTCTTGCCAATAATAGCATGCCAAGTCACCGATCATACCGGCTAGGAGTGACCGATTTTCGATCCGATCCAATTCCCCTCAAAAATCGAGAACCGAATCGGTAGTGTCGATTCTCAATTTTCGGAATCCGGGACCAAAACGTTGGTCCGCTCCTATTTCTGAGCGATCCAATGGAGTCAAGGAAATATTATCAATGTCATTATTTGCGAAGAAATGACTTTAAAACAGCGCGACATGATAGAATTTTCGAGCATAATCTAGTAACACGTAGCATTTGACATTGTTGGGTGGAGTCGGCAACAGAAGCCGCAAAACAAACACTTGATCTAAATCTCAATAGTATGAGATTCCATAAGTGCAAAAAAATAAAAAATAAAAAAGACCAATCCGGTCCAGGCAATCTGGTCCGTTTATGTACGAAACCAAAAGTCGGACCGCCACTATTTGAAATCGAGAACCGAAACACCGATGCCCGGAGTCGACCGGGTACTCCCTCAACAAGACAAAAGTGCCCCGTATAGAGCAGTACGGACTCAAAGTCAACCGATCCTCTCACCCTCTCCCTTTGACTTCTCGGCCAGGCTTATCGCATTGCGATACGTCATCGGCGCGCCGTGGACTCGGCAGCAAGGGATAATTAGGCCGCATACGTGAATTGAAAGCAGTCGATGCTGGGGCCCACGCGGAAGCACAGGTCAGCTATTCATGCATGCAAATGCAAGGGGAGGTGGGGCGTCGCACGTGTCGGAGGGGAGGGCTTCGCACGTGTGGGGCTCTTATCCAGTTTGGGGCTCAAGTGCGCCCAAAAGAACTGATTTTTTTTTTTAAATATGTCTGAATTAGTTAGTCACAAACTCACAAAAGGTTAATGAAAGGAGAGATTTAAAAAAAAAAAGAATGTGATTGACACTAGATCAAATGCCACGTGGAAATCAACAATTGGTGATTAAAAAAGGGAAATATTCATATTTCCATCTTATTCTGACTTAACTCATGAGAACATGTAACGACAAACGCTTATGTTCCTTCTATTACGATACTTCCGAACAAGTTGCTGGATAATAAGCTTAAAAATTATCTTGCTGACGATATTGACATTGAGGACGACAAGCCAATTTAATTCCATTGTATATCGATTTAACTCATTTCATGAGAACATGTAACGATAAACTCTTATGTTCCTTCTATTACGATACTTCCGAGCAAGTTGCCGGATAACAAGCGTAAAAATTGTCTTGCCGACGATATTGACAGTGAGGACGACAAGCCAATTTGTCACAACTCATGCCGTGCTGCCACGTGACATACATCGACAACGCCAATTTGCCGAGTCTTGTAATGTTGCAATGCACGTGTCCTATCACAATGTTTCGCAAAGTGCGATGGCGTTGTCGAAATCCGAAGCCCCTTGATCCATAATATTCAATTATGGACAGGTGGAGCGACGCATGATTAAAATTTATCTCGTGATTTTCGGAGTTTTTTTAAAATGATATCTTAAATGTCATCGGAAAAGTGAGAAAAAAAAATTACCTTCTGCTTTAGGGCAAATAAACAGGGCCATTAAAGCTTTTACGGCGCTTATGGTCTTTGCTTATGTCACTCCTGCTCCGGGAATGTGTTATATCTTATATGTAGTATGTACAACAAAAGCCCACCGGAGCAGCACAACTCACTGTATAGAGATTTTGCTGTTTGACACAGACCGCATTAGCTTCCATTGCTCTGAAGCCATTCTTGAATAGCTGACCGGACAAGCCTATTCGACACGAGATTTAAGTTTTCGAGCCGAAGATTAGTCATGGGCGAAGTGCTGTGCCCGTTCAGCCACTCCCTTATCGCCTCCGCTTCGTATGTGTAGCCGTCCGCCGCCACAAGAGGGTCATCCATAATCTCCTGCAAAAGGCATTGTCAGACTTAAAAAGTCTCTTTTAAGAATTCAAGACGCAGAGTGGTCACGTTGAACCTGTGCCACTTATGTACGAATTGGATCAAAAGGTGTCGGGATGAGTTCTGTTAATGATGTACCAGAAACTGACCAGGACGACGAGTTCCGTCGCAGTTTCCCCTGTAAGATCGGTGAGCTCATGCTTTCCAGCTGTGCTCGGAGTGTGAAAATGGGCATTCTCAAATGACTAGCTCAGAATGAAAGAAGTAGCAACTCACATGTTTTATCGGACAAAGAAAGTACGAAGGAGGATCAGATGATGAGGATTGCCGAGTAGGCCCGTCAGGAGAAGAACGATCGGCTGACGACGCTTGTTCACATACTGTTTGGATTTGCTCGAACAGTGGCCACATCTCTGACCCAAGATCCGGTCGGTTGCTAACATCTATCTCACAGCAACTCAAAGCTACGCGTGCCAGCTCTTTGACCTGCTCAAGTGGCCATTGCCCTGCTGTTTGATCCAACACGGCATCTAACTCATCTTCGTCCAACGAATTTTGCACAATCTCGTCTAAATTCAATGCTGCTTGACCAGTAAGTAACCGCAATAGCACAACCCCAAATGAATAAACATCTGACTCAGCAGAAAAGTCTCCTGTTGTAGGGGAATTAAAAGGTGTATCATGTGATCCAAAGTTGCTCAGTTTAGCCACAAAGTTGGCATCGAGAAGGATGTTTCGAGGTGTCAGATCACCGTGAGATATACCATGAGGTTGAAAGGAGTGCAAAAAAATAAGTGCAGCACAAGTATCTCTACATATCTGTATCCTAGTTTGCCATGATAGGGGCGTGGCATTATCTGTACTGCTTAGCCGGTCTTCGAGGTTACCATTTGGGAGATACTCGTAGACGAGAGCCCAATCTTCTGGGCAAACCCCAATGAGGGTGACCAAATTCGGATGCCTCAACATGCTCGCAATGCGAACCTGAAACAGCAGCCCAGAATGACACGAGTGCCTTACTTCAATATCTCAATAAATAAAACAGAAAATTGAGTAAAGCCTGCGCAATAGAAATGCGAGTCAAATTCACCCGATCTTTAATCTCTTCAACTCCTGCTTGAATAAAACAACAAAAAAAGCAAATGTCCTAGCAAATTTACTACTTAGGTTACATGTTTTAGAGAAGTTTCAAGCAGTCACATAGGCATGAATATGTGCAGTCCTTACAATGAGGTGGCCTTCCACGATTCCTTAGACAACTTTTTAGCACCATCATCCAGACATAATCTCAATCAAAGTGGCAGGGATGCAATTATTGAGGAGATACAATTAAACTACGACTACCTCACCTCCTGATGGTACCGTGATGGGCCCTGTGAGCTATCAGAACACGACATCTTTATGGCCACTCGGGTATGACGAAGAAAACCTTTGTAAGTGCTTCCGTAATCCCCTTCCTCCATTTTTGAGGAGGGATTGAAATTGTCCGTAGCTTCCTGAATTTCTGAGAAAGAAAACTTGGTAATGACTTCGTGATCCTGCCAGTTCAAACTTGAGGGTTCGCTTGCTTGGTTTGCTGACAGCTCCTCATTAGCTTTAAGTGCATTTTCGAACAGCATTTGTAAGTCATTTTTCTCATTTTCGATCACTTTGCACCTCTCCCTTTCTTTCTCTAGCATCTCCTCAAGATTAATCCTCCGACTTAATTCTTCGGCATGCAAGTTCTCAAGTGCACCAGCCTGTAAATAGGCAGTGACATTGGAAAAATTCAAGAAAATGAGCAACACTTCCAATACTGCATCCAAAAATTTTGTGCAATTTATAAGATTGTTGAGAGCGAAGTTGATGCTTCAATAGCTTCAAATCATCTAAATTAATCCTTGACAAAAAAGGTGTACGTCAGTGTAAAGGACAACTCAGCTCAACTGGTAGAAATAATGTAAATGCTGCTTTTAAAGTTCCGACTGAAAAGGAATCGAAAGGTTAATTAATCTGCCAAACGAGTTTAATTCATTGTCAATAATCTAGATTCAAGGTTTCCCAATCCAAACTTGGTCTGACAGTAACAATTTAGAAACTAAGATTAATATGCAGTATCTTCACCATCCAGATTTTCACGCATATATGCTGCTCCCTATTTAAAACATAGCCATGGCAAGCACCAGTCTAGAAATTGGAAGTCATTAAAAGAACTCACGGTGCCTAGTTGTGTTAACATGTTTAAAAATAGGAACCATCCTAAGATTTCATATCAAGAAGTTTACTTTGTGCTTTGCCTCAATTGCAGCTTTTTCAGCTTTATGACGGCCAAACAACTCTTCAAGTGCCTCCGTCTTTGCCTTTGTGACCTCTGACATTGCTCTGTCAAGTTGTTTCCAGAGTTCCTCACTATTACTTCTTTCCTGCTGGGAAATGAATATACCTGGGTTAAGCCACTTACGAAACCAGCTAATTAACCTGAATAGAAGAATAGCCAAATAAAAGAGTAGCGGGGTTTTTTTTCCATACCGCTGCACTAAATGGAGATTGAGGAACAGCAGGCACCGGATTTGTTTCTAAGCTATGGTCGCTCCTTTCAATACCGTCAAACTGAACCAAGGCTAGATTATCTACAACTTCGCTAGAGTCTGATGCAGAATTATCTGAACCTGGAGTACTCTGTCCAGATTGAACATGGGAGCTCACTGGTTGTGACGATGTCACAATATATGGACAAGAGGCGCTTGACCTACTTTCCCTGATTGTCAGGTTTAGCAATTTGCATTAGCTTCATAAAACTATTCACTTTGAGTTGGTCAGAAGTTGTGGAATAAACTTAAGCAACTATCCCTAATATAATCCTACATAGGGAAGCCTTAATTAGAGCCAGGTGCTAAATTTATTTACAAGTCCGACCCATAGGTTGATCTTCTGGAAAAAACTTAAAAACTCAATGATGTTTTGTCAATAACATGAAATAAATATTATTACACCCAAGAACACAGATGGATTCTAAGCCCTCAATTCATCCCCCTAAGCCAATTGGGCAGGAAATGGGGCTCGAAAACCCAATTTCAGATGCCATGTTGGACACTATGCCAAAACTTTAATAATAGAGCACCACAATCAAATGGTTGAAAGAAAATGCAAACAGCTCGACTGCTCAACTCTACACGTTATCTAAATGTCTGGCAGTGAACGTTCAGCATGGTTATGCATACCTCCAGTAAACTAAATTGCCTCTGCAGATAAACCAAATTTCACAGGATGGATGAGCATGCTGGTCCACAAACATTGCTTTTGTAGATTTAGGCTGCGCCATGCCCCTACAGGATCAGTATTTAATTCAGTAAAGGAGTGCAAATACAGCATTCATCTCCGTAAAACATTTTGCAGTCAACTCCAAAATTACATCAAGCAACACAAGAGCTTGAGCTAATAATCTAAAATGGGAAAACATTTACCCTAAGCAGTAGTAAGAAAAACGGATCAATGAACAAACAAATGGCCAAACTATCCACTCCACAGATAAAAGAACCCATAAGTAGATCTTTTCTGACCACTTTGTTAGACATATTAGTTATCGAGAATCTAGGGGCAGCCAAAATTTCAATACAATGGCTTCCGCTCATTCACTCACTCATTTAGCATAATAGGAGAACCTATGCAGCATTGGTCTGAGATTTTGCATGCATTAAAGCATCAGTGACGCCAGTCAAGAGAAGAAAACATTGCATCCCACAACAAAACCCTCCATTAAGTCCATAATTCAATGAGCATTGATCAGTCAACTATAGCAAATAAAGATAAGCCATAAATTATTACTCAACATAGTGACTATTCGCTGCTGTTCCCATAACAAGCTTCTTGATGCAACGCTGCTCAACAAGTTCCACAATCCCTTGTCCTACATCCTCCATCTCAGCATATATTTTCATCGAAGAAGCCTAGCAAAAGAAGCAGCATTGGGGAAGCACAAGTAACAAGAATCAGGACTAAGTAAAAAAAATGATGTTCCGATGGTTTGATTGTACTCTTCTCGAGATTCCTTTCATGGTGGCATTATACGTAAGGACAATCTCGAAGGAAAATATTCTAGGCAAAGATGGACTCTCATCAGGACTTTTCAATGTATAATTCTTCAACAATTTCCACTTAGATATGATTGCCAACCTTCTCAATATCAAAATGTCCTGATCTACAAAGACTGCCGACAGATATCACTCTACCTCTCTAATTTGAATTTTCTAAACCATTTATTCCAAAAGGAACCAATGGTAATGGAGTCCGCCTGTCAAGACAATCAGCTCGAGATCAAAACAAACCATCTCATCTTTCATATAAATTTAATAATGTAAGAGTTTACTATTTTCTTTCCTAGGGATGAGTGAACTAGAAGTCCAAAAACTTGTCAAGAAAGTGCAATTGTGTCTTAAAACTTTCGCATAATGCAATCAAGTACTAAAACTTGTCAAATTGGTGCAATGAAGTCCCTTTGTAGATTTGACTAAAGGAAAAAGCCAACATGGCCTTATTTATTATTTTATTTTTACTACGTGGTGTACGCTATTCAAGATGAGGTGCCGTGGTGTATGTTATTTGCAGACAATATTGTGCTTATTGATGAGACCAGAGTTGGGGTTAACGCTAAGTTAGAAGTATGGAGAAGCACGTTAGAGTCTAAAGGATTTACGCTAAGTCGAAGTAAGACGGAATACTTGAAGTGTGAGTTTAACACGACAGAAGGTGAGGATCAAGAAGCCGTAAATATGCTCGGACAGGAGGTACCCAAGAAAGATACATTTAGATATCTGGGATTAATATTGCAAAAGGAGGAAGAGATTGATGAAGATGTAAGCCACAGAATCAGAACAGGTTGGATGAAATGACGTAGTGCATCGGGATTTTTGTGTGATCGCAAAATTCCTCTTAAGTTAAAAGGAAAATTTTATAGAACAGCAGTCAGACCTGTCATGTTATACGGAGCTGAATGTTGGCCATCACAAAAGAAACATGAGCATAAAATGAGAGTAGCAGAAATGAGGATGTTAAGGTGGATGTGTGGTCATACAAGGATGGATAAGATAAGGAATGAAGAGATTCGACGAAAAGTTAGAGTAAAACCGGTGGCGGAAAAAATGAGAGAGCATAGATTAAGATGGTTTGGGCATATCCTTCGAAGGCCCTTAGATACACTGGTACGAACAAAAGTTTGCTATCGAGAGCATAACACGAAGCCAGAGGTCGGTCGAAACTTACTTGGGGAAAAGCAGTAAAACAATATTTAATGGAGTAGTAAATAGATTGGCGTATGGTTTGTCTTAGGACGGAGTGGAGGAAGGCTATTAGTGTTGTGGAGAGGTAGTATATAGATAGATAGATAGATAGATATATTTATTTATTTACTTATTTTTACACATTTATCTATTTTCTCTCGCTCGATTCTACTTTTATTTCTACTTTTACTTTTATTTTTATGATTCTTTGGGGTTCATCGACCGCCGACCACAACTAGTTTGGGATAAAGGTGTTGTTGATGATGATGTTGATGTTGATGTATTTTTACTACGTGACCATTACTTCTCTCCTAACTCTACCTTTCCTTTTCTCTAACCTTAATTAAGGCAACTAAAAGTAAAAAAAAATGCCAAATGCAACCCAAGCTTATTATGAAACCATTCAAACTCTTTCCCTAAGAAATAGAAACCATACGGCGATATGATAACACAGGTAGAAAAACAATCTTCAAGAAAGTGAGAAAAATCTATCGCATTTATATGGCCAAAAGTTTTAGTCCCCCAGCTGTCCCCGGCTTCACTACTGATGGTCGCCTATCAACTAGCAAGGCAATGGCTTGCAGGAACTCTCTAACTCATGCGGTGGTGGTGATCATAAAAACAAAGAGGACTCAACGTTTGTTGATTTAGTCATTGCAATGTTATGGTATGTCTGAAGACTAGAGACAGAGGAATGGTTTTTCGACAAGACAAAACAGATCCTTTGATTACAGTTTGAGCTCTCTCGATCTACAACTCCTTCAAGTAGCTACAACAATGAAGTCTCCATCAAACACTCGGGGAGATGAATGTCGCATATACATAGCTCCACCGATTAACACTTTAAAGATGAATATTGATGGGGCTTGTTTCGAGGGAATCTTCCTAGGTGCCATTGGATTTGTTTGTAGAGATAATCATGGCATTCTAGTTTGCAAGGACAATGTGGGGTTCTATAGCTGCTATGGTTGAAACCTTGGCTTTCATCAAAATGCTCTATCATTTGTAGTCTAAAAGAGATGAAAGATCATTGGAATCTGTTTCTTCCTTTTCTTAATTTTTTAATTTCTTATATTTTTTATCATTTATATTTTTAAATTTTCAAGAATTTTCTGATGTGGCTCTTGATAGGTGTCATGGAAAATAATAAACAAAAGGGTTAATACCGCCAAAAACCTTGGCTTTCATCAAAATGCTCTATCATTTGTAGTCTAAAAGAGATGAAAGATCATTGGAATCTGTTTAGTCCTTTTCTTAATTTTTTAATTTCTTATCTTTTTTATCATTTATATTTTTAAATTTTCAAGAATTTTCTGATGTGGCTCTTGATAGGAGTCACGGAAAATAATAAACAAAAGTGTTAATACCGCCAAAAACCCCAAAATAATACACTTGTGACAGTTTTACCACAAACTATTTTTTTGACCACCAAAAACTCCAAACTGGTACACTTGTGACAAATTTACCCCAGACTATTTTTTTAACACCAAAAATCCTAAATTGATACAACTGTGACAAATTTACCCCAAACTAATTTTTTTAACCATAAAAAATCCCAAACTGGTACACATATGACAAATTTACACTTCGTTAATTTCTGTTAAATTGAGTTAATATCACAAAAAATTACAAATTGATATAGAAAACATAGTACAAGGCATACACCCGACAATTGTCACGTGTCATATAACTTAGCAATTTGACAGTAAAATAAAAAAAACTAACGAAAAGTAAATTTGTTACAAATGTATCAGTTCGAGCTAAATTTGTCACGGATGTACCAGTTTGGGGTTTTTCGTGGTCAAAAAAATAATTTGGGGTAAAATTATCACAGGTGTACTAGTTTGAGATTTTTGGTGATATTAACCCTCAACAAAAAATTCATGTCAACATTTTTCGTTAACTAAAATGGACAGATTTAACAGATGGACTTGATTGCATTAATTGGACAAATTTTAGAATTTAGATTGCACTATTTGGAAGTTTTCAATTGCACTTTTAGGCCAAGTTTTTGGATTTCTGGTGCATTTATCCCTCCTTTTCAACTTATGGCAAATGAAAAGAAATCTCTACACATAACTGCATCCTGAAAGCACCTTTCTGTTTTAAAATCTACCGAAAAATTAATCCATTCTTATAAATCTGTCGACAAAAACAAAAACCGGAAGAAACGAACCTTTGCTTGGTTACACATCTGAATGCATGCATCCAGAATCTCGTCCATATTCTGCCTTGCAAATTCTGGAGGAGATTTCACCAATTGCAAACAAAGAAAAAATTCTGTTGAATAATTGCTGCAGAAGGAAAGAGGTACTAACTAGAAAGACTACTAGCAATGCAATTCACAATGAAAAAGCTGTTCTCATTTTCTTAAAGAGAGCGATAGGTGGTCAGTCTAGACATAGAGCAAAGCACATTTATCTCATGAATCATTTTGACAGTGCGCAAAGAAGACCGCATTTGAGATGAAAAGTAACATGATGCCATCTGTTATCGTTGCATGCAAGATTGTATGACCAGCATCTTTTTCAATGAGATCTAATAGTGTGCGCGCTTATAATAAAAAAGCAGTGTTTACTTTTATATGTAAGAGACTCGAACAAAATTCTTCACCAATGCAAGATTATCCCTGCAACCAGCAGACATCTGCCACGAGAAAGTGCAGAGAGATCAACCGCCAAACTGCCATATCCATATCTACTATCCCATTACTTTATTTTTTTTCTGTTGCTAAGTAAGCAAGAAAGTTTTATTCACAAAATGATCAAATGCAGCCCAAATAACCTACAATAGAGTCCATATTCCAGCAGCCCCCAATTCCTACATATCTCCAAAAGCTGGTATGCGTAGCGACAGCTTATTCAAGCAATACACATTTGGAAAATGGAATTGGCTTGACAGTTTCGTCTCGTCAATAATGTACATAGAAAGGAACAAAAGCGCGGGGGCCAAGGTCACCAGCTAATGCAAAATTGACCAATACTTGCCCTGTAAATTTATTTCATCCACGTCACCAGAACTTTGCAGCTATTCACAGAACCCTGCAATTTCGACTGACCCGGAAGAGACCCAACAACAGAAACAGAGACGAAGCTAAAGTTTCCCAAAGGAAGCATCTTTTCAGCTCACGGCACACAGAAATTACCAGGTGGGTCGAGCTGACCGCCAGGCCGACGGACATGCAAGACGCAATATTTGAACTCCCTTCCGAAGTTGTGAAGTGCCCACGAGAGAGTCGTCACGCTCTCCGCGGCATCCCTCCCCACCGCGACGTACACGTTCCCCAAGACCGCTGGAGACGACGACGACGACGACGACCCCCCGTCCCTGCTCGCCATCGTCTTGGCAGAGTCGCCTCGAGATCGGACCGTGATCGCGCACAGCTGATTCCCCCGCCGGCCGAGAGCTCGAGGAGAGACACGGCGCGTGCGTCTCCGTCCGTTACCGAGTGGGAATGGGAAGAGCCCGGCAACGAAGAACGCCTGGGCTTCCGATGACGTATATCTCTCCCTCTCTCAGTGGCAACTAGCGAAGGAAGGTCCAATGAAAAAGAGCTCGGGAAAAGACTTCACTATTTATTTATTTATTTTCGGGCAAAAGACTTGGTGCAGTCAATGGGCGGCCATTTGCAGAATTTTATTGTTCCCTCCAATTTTAACATGTCGGAAGGTGGTTTCCGCAAAATTATCGTACTTTGCTAGCGTAGCAAATTTCTTTTTCCTGTGAGAATAACAATTATGGATCGCAAATTTTTTTAAAAGACTGGATCTAAAAATTATTTTTTATTTTTTATTTTTTTATAGCTCACATCGTGCTGTCGATTTCACAATACATCCAAAAAAAAAAAAGAATTATCACGTGACTATATTCATTACATTAATGTTTGAATTTCAGCAAAATTCAATGATTAAGAAGAAAATGTGATTTTGCAACTTAAAGGGTAGCTATGATGATGAAGACTCAATGTGATATGGACAACTGTATTTGATAAAAATATGTGTACAAGCATAAAGATAGATTAGGTCGATTTGATAGATAGGAATATGGGTGGGATGAACTTGTCATGTTTCCACGCCGACGTGTCCTTTCTCCTTTGATTGAGATCACAAAATAGTGGAAAAGTGGGTCCCAATTTTATTCTCTTTTGTCGTTTTCATGATCGTGCTTTTTAGGCTCGCTTACATTCGAGAGCGCGTCCCGGAAAGACCTTTTGAGTAAAATTGCCCAAAAGTCTCGGCCCAAAAAGAGTTCTCACGAAAAATCAAATCGAATTTTAGCAAATCGTAATTGAAATCTGACCTCTCGGGCCGATCTCAATTAATTCGGGATAAATATATTATTAATGTTAATATTGATATTAATATAATTGAAATCTGGTCCCTCAAAAAAAAATAACGTAATTGAAAAGTTCAATAGAAACGAATTTTAGAAAGTCATTTGTTTGTTATGACAAATTAAAACTTATGTATTTGTTTAGAAACTTAAAAGGACAATGACCCATGACTTTTACGGTTTCAATGTTGAGACCAAATGTGTAAATAATGTACTTATAGATTTCGTAAATTGAAGAAAAACAAATTTTCTGTTTTAGCTGTAAAAAAATAAAACGGATAAAAATTAATTGGTGGGTTCTTTTTTTTTTTCCTCAATAAAGAAGATAGTAATTTCGTTATAGAAAAATACGGTCATACGTAGTCCTAAAAAATCCCAAGCGTTCCTACATGTTTCCTAAACTCGTGTCTATTTGACCACGTAAACTTGTCATGTGAGAAATGCATTATCATTTAAAGCACTAGCCCCTCACCCTCATTTACATCATCCAAGTAAACCGTATATCCATAATTGAGATCCAAAATAAGATTTTGCAAAATGAGTATCATTCATGACATTTCTTCGCAAATAATTGTACAATGTCATCATCGTTATTACCACTTTCGCTTGCTTTTCATATGGATAACTTCATATATATGCTTTAGGTCCACTTCTTTTTAATACACCAAAGACTCGCTCAATTTTCAATAGTAATTAGGAATGGGAAGGGTTAAACACTTCTTAGAGTGTGCATGAAAACACTTCTCGCTTGAGAAGTGTTTCTAGCAGGGAAATTAATTTTTCAACTTTTGCTTGGGAGTAAAAGTTGAATTTTCAGCTTCTGCTTCAAAAGTTGATTTCTGATAGAGAAATGCGTTTAGCAACAATAAAAAAATATTCAAAACATTATTAAAAAAATGTTCGATGGTGTTGATCGGTAGCAACGGAGGCTGCCGTGACCGGCTGGCGACTAGGCGGCGGTGACTGGCTGGCGACCGGCCAATCACAGTGGCCGGCCCCGGGGGAATTGAATGGAGAAGTAGAAATTTTTTACTTCTGAAAATTGACCAAAAATCTTGCCATAAGTAGAAAATCCTACAAGAAGTCAATTTTTGTACCAAACAACTTTCTTTTTTTACTAAACGGTTTTCTATTTTATATTGGGCTTTACCAAACACATTTCCCTACCAGAATGATTTCTGGTAGAGAAATGGAAAAAAAAAATGTTGTCATGCAGACACTTAATAACCTGTAGATGTAGACTTCGTCGAAACTCCATCAAATGATATCTAAATCCTTTGTATGGTACTAAACAAACTTTAAAATTTGAATATCCAGCATCTACTAAATAATTATTACGCATAACTATAATGTAAATTGCTTCCACCATTAATCATCAATGGTTTTCTTTAACGAATCACATCATAATGTTGTTTCCTTGTGAAGAAATTGCTTCAAAACCTTTTAAATTTTTTCAATTAATTACTTTTTTCTTTCTTTTTATTTTTCCTTCTTCCTTCGCAGGTTGACTGGCCTCTGCGATGGCCGACGATTAATGACAAGCGAGGGTCAACCTCTCTAGCCTTGAGCAAGGCTTGAGCTCTCAGGATCTGATAAGGTTGGCCAGCGCCTGTGGCAGCTCGCCAAGCCTGGCAATTGACCATAAGCGAGGGTCAACCTTGCCAGCCACGGGCAAAGCTTGAGCTCTTCGGATATGAAGAGGTAGTCAGAAGAAGGAAAGAAAAAAGAAAAAAAGAAAAGAAAAATACAAACTAACATAACAAATATTAAAAAATTATAAAAAAAATTCGGGAGTCCCCGAGCTAGGATTGAAAAGTCAGCAACTCAGGCATGGGCATAGGGTCGGGGCCTTGATCTAGACTTGGGGACGGATGCCGAAAACCCGAAAATGTTTTTCGTTCTTTTAAAGAGAAATTTTCCTGATTTTCAGCTTTGGTAGAAAATCTTTTTTCGTTGACAAGGATAACATATTTCATTGACTTATTTTCCTAGTAGATTTAAAAGCCAAAAAACGAGGAAAATATTTTCTACGACAAACAAACCTTAGTTGATTTGTCGATGGGTAAGTCATAAAAAGAATATCGAAAATGGTTCAAAATGTTCTAAATTTAGTGTACAACGACTAATTTAGTCATGAATCACTCGATTGTGTCAATTTAGTCTTAAATATTTTAATGGCTATTTGTGCCTCATAAATAATTGATGTGATGTTCTAATTAGTTTCAGTCGTCCTACGTGATGGTTGTTCTTTATGTGGAGATTTTTTTTTTCTCATTTTGTATAAGTTATATATATATATATATAATTTTCTTCCTTTTTTTTTTCCTTCTCTTCTTCCTCTATTGTTGCCAGCCTTTGGCAAGCTGGATTGGGTTGAGCCTCGCCAAACTCGGCAAAGTCGCTGGCCTCGCTAGCCCTTGCCTATGGCCGTTTGTCGACTCAACAATGGTCGATGGAGGAAAAAGGGAAACGAAATCGAAAAAATTATGAAACATTTAGAAAAATTTGGCAAATGTAAAAAATTATCCACATTAATGCAGGTTGTATCATGTAGGATGCCAATGTCCACTTTAGCGATTTCTAGTTAAAATTGACCGGAAGTATTAAATTGAAAAATTGTTTAGGACCAAATTGGCACATTGTGACAATATTTAGAACTAAGATGGCAAAATCAAATGATTAGTACTAAATTGGTCTAACGACGTTCTGGATAATTTTCTCCTCTGAGTTTTGCCAACAAGTCGGGCACACATATTTCCTCAGTACAGCCAAATTGTCAGCCATTCTGTGGGCCCAGCTCCAAATTACATTGGGCCACCTCCCTTATTTCCCCATGCCTCGTCCAGCCCAGCTCCCTACCCACATTTTTCTCGGCCCAGCCCATCTCCCTGAGGACACCCCCGGTCCAGCCGAGGTGCTCACAAACCGAAAAAGGAGGAGGCCATTGAGGGTACGAGGCCAGAGAGAGAGAGAGAGAGAGAGAGAGAGAGAGAGAGAGAGAGAGAGAGAGAGAGAGGAGGAGAAGAGACTTGGGGTGAAAGGAAGATCGAAAGGGAGGCCGAGCAAGGAAGGGAGCAAGCGACGGAGAAGAACCGAGAGTGGGTGAGCGTCGACTCCGTCCCTTCTAGCGGGTACCCCGCCGAAGATGGAGCCTGGTCAGGTTGGGGATGCTGTCGTCGGTTCGCAAGGGACTGGCGGAGACTCGACCGGCCGTCGTTCGCTCGTGATCGGCGTGGAGCCTCGGTCCAGAAGCGGAGGAGCTGAGATTGAAGGTTGGGCTCTACTGGGCTTGACGAAATAGTGGGCTTGGAGGTAGAAATGGGCCCTAGATAGAAGGATCAGGCCCGGCTCTGTCTCTCGGACTGGATTCGGTCCAGGGAACTTCGATCCGGAGCTGCTTCAAAAATGATTAAATTAATTGTGCAAAGATTAACAAAGAAATCGGAAATTCAAAATTGGAAAATGTAGTCTAATTACTGGTTTTATATGGTTGATTGTTGGTTGCTATGCCTAATTTGCATGACTTAGCGAGATTTGCATGTGATCGCTAGATGAATGTTAGGACTCGATGCCCGCCTTTGGATGGGTAGATTAGGGGGATGGTTAGGATTTAATTAGGGGTTGACAATACTAGTTTGCTGCCTTGTGCACTCAAGTGGAGGCTAGTTGTGGTCAAACATTAATTAGCGAACCCTTAGATGAATTATATGGTTGCGGGGTTGATGATCGAACTGCATAATTTAACTTGGCTTCTCGAATTGAGTTTTGTTCGATTGAATGAACTTCACCGATTGTCTGCTTTGTTGTTCTTTTGATCGAAAAGAAAAATGGCTTGAATGTTGAATGAAGCCGACATTGAGATGGCGCCAAGAAGTTACAAGAAATCCCCGTGGTGGTCCAAGGCGGCTCCAGTCAAATTAGAATAGTTTTGTAATAATCTTACGTCTTAACTAGTTTTGGTCCTAATTAGTACAATTCAAATAGACTTAGAATCACCTAATAATTAATGGATAGATTAGCCTTAGTAAAGCTTTGTCATCTTCTTCCGAAGGCTCATGTCTCAAGGCTTATAGCGAGATCACGTGCATTCCTTTGCCCGACGTCGTATTGGGCTTCTACTTCTTCGCTTTTGGCTAGTTGCTTTCAACAGCTTGAGTGTTTACTTAATTGCATTGCTTTTTTCAATAAATTGCATGTTAGTTTCTTTTCTAGATTAGGTTAGGACTTGTTTAGACATTAAGGACTAACAACCTAACGTTAGCATGACAATGTAGAATCGAATTTGATGCCTTTAGGATCAACTGGCAAATTAAGATTGCATGATCACTTAGGGAATCAATCAACTAGTTAGGGGTACCGAAACGGTGCTAATTAGACATTTAGCGTAGTCAAGTTTCCGTACTTAGAATCTCTGCTCTGGTTGCGTATGAATGGAAACGATGCTCTCGCATCTCGATCAATTTTAGCCGACCCCAAATAGCTAGTAGCGACTTCTAGAAATACTTATGCTTAAAAAGACCATAAAACGAACATCCAATGTCATTTGAGTTATGGGCTTGGGAGAGCCCGCGCCTGAATTGATGGGCCGTTTGGCCCGCCTTTTGGGCAATACCCCGAAACTTGGCCCGCCTATCAGGTTGGTACTTTGGTAGGACGGCCTAACGCATCTGGAGAAGGTCTGTTTAGGGATCGGTGGTACCAACTCGAAAAGTTCATTCCGAGCCTTAAAATACTCATTTGCAGTGACTTCGGGGGGAAAACTTTTCAATTTGCTCTCTATTCCTCCTTCAGGCTTTTGTTTATTTTCCCAGACTCCTCCTTCATTGCTTGGGTATATTTTCCGGTTTTCTCATCACCTAGGGTTTGCATAGTACTGAAATTTAAATGTGGCAAAATAGGTCTAGAATCCACATTGGACCCATATTCCATGGTGATGGGTCATGAATGGGTTCCTTAAGTTTTAAAAGTGGGTCATAAACGTGTTCTTTAGAAACTAAATAGGTCCTAAATGGATTTTAAATAGGTCATCATTGGAATTTAGCAATATATATATATATATATATAAGAAATAATTTTCTCTAAACTGAATTTTAATATTGAAGTGTTTTAATCATATATGTCTGGTTGGATATGGGTCACTAGATTTGTATAGCATGAAAGTGAGTTAAAACGGATTAAATGGATCCATATGAGTACGGATCATATTCGACCTCATCCAAACTCGACCCGACTCACCCGTTTTACATCTCCACTGAAATTGTTATGTTTCGAACAGCTTTGATGCAAAACTACATAAAAGAGAGTTTCCTCTAATCGGGAGCAATTATTTGTCCTGGAGCGTGTGTTGAGAGTTCTCTCTCTCTCTCTCTAGTTTCATTACACGCTTTGTTGTCGTCTCTTCACTTTCTTTCGGCAAGTAAAGCGGACAACTGCGTAATGGACGCTCAAAATCACATCATTCAGCTGATACATCAAAAAGCTTTTTAAGTTCACAGTTTTATTGCGTCAAATGAACGGTTCTTCCAAAGCCGGCGACCTAGGTGCTCTTAAGATGAAATAGTCGGGGGAGCGACCTGTAACCAAATACACCATCCGAATTTGCGCTGATTGACGAAACAGGAAAACTGACAGAATAACGGGGAATATCGAGCAAAAGAAATTTAAGAGGGAGCGTCGGGGATTCAATCTCTCGGCCCCGTTCTTTGATACTATGTTAGAAAACGGCGAACAATGTTATCTGGTAATAACTAAGATACGAAACATCTTGGGTGTGGCGGTTTATTATTTTAAGCTTTTGAAGCAAACAGTTTTCCATTTTTGTTGTTTCCAATTCATCATGCCCTTTGATTACACGACTGTTTTTTCCTCACTTGTGCAGCTAATTCTTACATATCTCTATCCCCATACTCGGGTTGCCTTTCTATTTTATAACGCGAGATATTCAAAATCTTTCGGCTCGCCTTGCCGTTTTATAACAAGAGATGTCCAAATCTCTCGGTTTGATTGATCCCCACAAATACATGCAGACTGTAATATCTGCATGTACCGATCAAGACTTCACTTGCCAGACAACAATTCTCGAGGAAAAGTGCTAATTTGAATCGAACGAGAAGGAATGCACGGTAATTCCTAAATACACAACATCAAAAGCCAGGTTAGCTCGAAAGCATGTACTCCTTCGCGACGGTGAGCTCGCGTTCCATGTTAGACGGGATGGTCGGCTGGGCCGGACCGACCAAGGGGTCTGGTCCCACATATGACTTGCGTAAGAAGGGTAACGCTAATCTTCGCCCCCCCTTTTTTCTTTTGGTGGAGCGTGAAGGTAGTTTTCCTCGTACCCGCATCTCTTCGATCTTCATGGTGGATGCTTTCCGTGACGATGACTCCTCTCTCGGCAAAAGCATTGTTCTTCTCTCTCTCTCTCTCTCTCTCTCTCTTTCATGGTAAGTCACAGCTTTATGAGGAAGACGGTGATGGTTATGCTCTTTATTCCGTCAAAGTTAAGATCGGCTTAAGATGAATACTCCTTAAGCTCGCCTCAATATTCTTCTCTTTTTCGGAGAGTTGAATCGGTCATTAGACGATGGTTTAGTACGCTCAATATTACCTACGACCCTGTCTCGTTTCGCTAGGGAACTGATTGTGCTGACGGTGCCGTTAGTTCATCGTCCGGAACGGCGGCTTCTCCACTTTTAACTCTCCTCCTTGAATAATATGAGTAAATTTCGTTTCTTAAAATAAGACCAATTCTTTCCCAACACGCCATGTAGCATTGCACCGTTATCTAACGGTAGTGTTAGCCTGGTTAGCAATACTCGTTTCGCTACTCTACGCTTTATCCCCATTTCGGTCTAGAAAATACTTAAAAAGAAGAGATTGGATACGTGAAATTGACGCCAGTTATCTTGATTTTCCATTTTGGTAGCGTTGACGTGGAGTGATTATCACGTAGCGGGGTCCGCAAACTAAGTTGGAGGCTGAAAACGAATGGTGGGTTGAACTTATTTTAACTAGATCGAGGTCCGGAGATCGGAGAGGCCTGTTTGATTTAATGTCAGAAATCTGATTTGTACAAAAACATGTACATACAATTATAAATAGGAAAATGTTTTCCTGAAGGTCTAACGGTACTGTCAGTTATTTCTAACCATAAATCCACACAACATCACCGCATGTTTTGCATAAAGTACTCATTAATTGAAAAATCGTAAATTAAAAATAGTGACAATACTATATGTCAAGGTAGTGACTTCTATATAAATGCGTGTGGGCAACATGACGTTGCCCATTCCATCTATTTTGGGCTTACTGAATGTGCGTCTCTCTCCCTCCCTCTCCAACTGGGAAAGTACGTAAAAATCATTAGATCTTATTATAAATAATCCCAAAGCCTTGTCTAACACTCAACACTGAATTGTCAAAAGGAATACGGGTCAACTATCTTTAACCGACAACCAATAAAATAATAACATTATTGATTGATCCCCCATCAACCCCACTCTCATAATCTTCCCACAATCACCCCCACCAACTTCATCTACCATAACTATTATTCCAACACCCCCCAAAAAATGAATAATTTCCCACCATGCTCTCTCTCTCTCAGGTGTGATGACTAATGAGATGTGGGTGTGTAAATTGCAAAGTATGATGAATACATTTGACCCATGAATTTTGATATTTGAACCACCATCCTTCATTCTGCAAGGGGCGTCTCGTTTTGAAAACTCCGACTCCGACGGCAGGCTGCGGCTAGCTCAAAGAAAATTGCCGACCTCACGACGGTTCACAATCTCGAAGAAATCCAACTCAGACAACTTCCGCTTGCACGAGGAGTGGGAGAACCTCAGCTTCTTTGGTGTGGGAGGTCAATGGAGGACCACGGGAATCCTATGTTTCCTGGATGTCAGCGTTCCACAAGATTCACAGCGTCTGACATCGTCGCCATGGCAGTTGTCGATTTGACTCGGCCGGGTTATCGAATTGGAGAATTGTTCATCTGGGGTTCGAGTGTGGACCGAGGGTAAGTTTAGGGTTTGGTAGTCGAGGACTCGGAGATAGGTGGACATGATTTTTTTTTTTTTTGTGAGGGGGGAGATAGATAGGAGAATGAAGAAATAGGATGAAAGGGATGATGAATGACATGCGATGATGGCTTTTTGGGTTGTATTTATTGTAGAGGAAATCGACATAGAGAGAAACATGTAAAGGAAGGGAAGAGAGGTCCATTGTCAATTGTCATGCTTCTTCCATACTTTACAAAAAAAAAAAAAAATCTTCTTTTCTTGGTTTCCTCTTCTCTTCTCTCTCTCTCTCTCTTTTTGAGATTTCACATAAATTTGCTCTCTTTCTTTTGTTGAATTCACCGCCGCCACGAAAGAATTGATAGAATTTTAAAATTTTTAAAAAATATCGTCTACTATACAATACGATTACTATAATATGGTGTCATCATCAATTGAATTTTGGGTGTCCAACGTAAAAAGAGGCTAACTCAACTGGAGATCTTCTTATTTATGAACAATGATAGATTTACTGCTTATTATACCTTATATTTGCCAAATGAAGTGTAAAGTCTTGATAGGGTGTTTCAACTAGTGGGACCCGTGAATTTTATGATTGACTCAATCAAACAACAAATTGGAATTTCGACACACCATTTTGTGAACATGTAAGGAGTCCTAGTAGCTCCAATATTAGGCGTGTTCAATGCCAAAAAAAAAAAAAAAAGTGACTCAATGAGATGATGTCCTCAAGTTATGTGCGACCGAAAAAAAAAGTAATTGCTTGTATTTTTCAATTAAAAAATTTCCGAAAAATAATTGCTTGCGTTTTTTTGGGAAAAAAATAGCAGTTAAAAAAAATCACAAAGAGAAAGATATTATCAAGCTACAGGGATGGATGGCAAGTGTGCAGGGATAGCATCAAATCATCATCATCGTCGTCGACCGCTCAAATGTTTATTTTCTCATGAATTGTTCAGTGTAAATAAATCTGATGTCAGATTTTCCAGCTCGAAACAAATGAAGAAATCGAACTTAATGCGCGACGAAGATCGAAATGAAGATTCATTCTGTTACCAGAACTTCGTGGGAAAATCAAGATCACACGAATCAAAAACCAAAGAACAAGAACATTTTAACAAATACCACATTGTAGAAACCTAGATCAGACAAGAGGATAGTTTAAGGATCTCTATATACTTGCATTCAGCAACATCTGGTCACGAGAATACACGTTCCATATTCGCTATAAACAAATTGGAATCACGAGTAATAATAACAATTTGCCCCGAGGAAACTGAAAGAGAAAGAGGATAAAAGAATTGATCAGAGGATTGCGACCACGACGCCGCTACTCAGGTACCTCCTCTTCACGACCGCCCCGCGATCCTTGCCTCTCGAGCGCAGAGCCGGCTCGCAGCTCCGGAAGAAACCCTCCACCTCGCCGCAGTTCGCCGCATCGAAGAACCCGTGCCTCCTCTTCCTCCATGGCGTGGCTTGAGGCTTCCGCGGCGCTGGCGGGCACGTCACAGCGGCCTGGATCCTGTGCTCGCTCGAAGTCGGGGTCCTGCACTCGCTGTCCCTTGCAATCTGGATTGCACCCGCATCGCCGCCACAGTCCGACGCCCCGTCGTCAACAGCGGCGACCGAAGAAGAGGGTACTCTGATCTTGGGCAGTTCCAGATCTGGAGGCATGGTGGAGGGAGATGGAGGGAGAGACGTTTTCATGGATTGAGAGTCTCGAGACTGGTGTGTGATCTTGAGGTTGCGTATAAAAAGAAGTGTCTGTAGAGATGATGACCTGGATTCGTTGTCCGAAAAAGGTTGCTTGCTTGCCGGGGCACATCACTCCCTCACTCACCTCAGATCAGAATAATAATTATTAAAATTTTCAATGCGAGCATTCTTGCTTTTCAGCTTTTTCTTGGAGCTTCTTTATTACTTTCCAATTAGGGTTCGTCCATGATCACGAGATTGCGATTTGACGTTACATGGTTTTCAAGCCTTTTAGCTTCCGGAACTTGGGATTCATTAATTTTAATATATATATATATATATATATATTTTAAGTTTCGTTTTTCTTTTTATATGCATTTATAAGCGTAAGATGATTTGTAAGGACATATTAAAATTAATATTCTAGAGAGAGAGAGAGAGGGAATTTACATACAAATTTCGGGGGATAAATTTGGGTACCATGTGAACTTGCCCTCTCATATATTCATTGATGTATAGGTAATATTAGATATCTCCAAGTTTTTAGGGAAAAAAAGCCAAAAATAAAAATAAAATAAAGATTGGTATTGGGCAGCTGTGGATTTATTCTTAATATACTTGGCATGAAGCTAAAATAGGTTAAATGGTCCATGCAAGGAAGAAATGATGTAAGAATTGTTGATTGCCACATTGGGCACTTAACTAATAAATTAATCAGCGGGCTTTGTTAACATAACCATTCTTTAGACTAATGAAAGTAGCGTGAGCCAAAAATTTCTTGAAAGGGTGAACTCCACGATAATATCTAATTATTTATTATATGTTATATTTTGTGGCCCAACATAGACTGTTATTCTCATAATATATTAAAGACGGTCTCATGAGGATTTATCTTAATTAATTGATTACACTTATATATGTTGCTAAAAAGGCAGCATATATTCCTCTATTAACGCGTCCTGGTAACAAATTGATCGAGAGATTAATTACGTGATGAATTTTCTACATAAATCGTAATAACGAGTTTTTAGTCGCTCTCCTTATAGAGTCACGAGATGTTTTGCACCTTCCACCCGCCGAGACAAAGACCAAATTGCCGTTTGGTCACGGCATGCGAAGGAAGTAGCCATGCATGATTGTCAAAGTGTCACGATAAATCATGCGTTACAAGCTAAAATCAAAATTATCGAAATGCCCTGAGATTTTCAAAGTCAAATATACTTTTTACTTCCTGGAAATGAATTGCCCGTAGCTTCAGATGTAAATGCTTTCTCTATTATTCTAGTACCAACTAAGATCTACCCATCAATTAATAACATCTAATTTTACCTGCGGTAATTCTCAGAGTCTTTATCCAATGACAGTTGATTTGGTGAAAGAAATAATCATATGCGTCGGGCGTAGGTGCGGCCGATAAGGTAATAGAAAATCGTTTCCACTCAACTACTCTCTTCGTAAGTCTTGATACCTAAAGAAGACCAGTACGACGAGAGCCGCAAGGGTGACAACAAAACTAAGCAAGATCTTCACATGTGTTTAGATTTATGCAACAAGGAGTCATCTTAGGAGTCGGCTTGTATAAAAACTAAATCGTGCCTTCGTATAATTCCTTAAACTTTTAAGCTCGATGGACGATGGTCTCGCGAATATGTTATGTAAATAACAATGGGATGATCAGAGTTCTTCGAATACTCAGTTAATCTTCACGTGACGTACTTCGTGATCTTTAGGCTTCTTTTATGAGTGATTCGAAAAGTATTTTCTGAAAAATGATCGCTTATATCATTAAGAAACGAGCAGACGAAAAATATTTTCATCCGCCTAGAAATAAAATTATTATTGATAATGAATACATTTTTCATTGACTAATTATTTGCGAGCGATAGAAGCGACCACTTTTAGGAAAATATATTTCAGACAAAGTCTCAAACTCGAACATTTTGTTTATAACTAAAAAAGATGGGTTTTAAGATACGAGTCGAAATTAGATGAGTACCTCGACCTACATAACTAGTCAGGTGAGTAGCTCGACATACAATATACATCACTAGTTTCGTTTGGCCGAATGACTAGATTATTCCATTGATCATTCGCGTTCGAAGGTTTCGAAAGCAGGAAAACGTTGGATTTAACAAAATTAGTAAGCAAAATGTTGATCAAAATCTGTCTCCATCTCCCCCTTTCTCTAGGGAGGATTAACACTTTTAGCATGGGATTCCACGTCAGAGCCTCCGAATCTGCTCTAGGAAAATTAATGAACGAGCAGATCTCAGTGGGTATGTCATGTGTGTGGATTGGGTTTACCTATTACCAAACCCGAATGGCGACATCATCATGAAATTGAGATATGAATCTTTGCACGTGAAGTGTCTGGTTCTTGCCACCTTTGCATGGGTTGGGACAAGAAAAGTGGCAATCCCTAACCACCTTGCTTTTCTTTTTTCTCACATCTCCTGCCGGTATGAATGTTTTTTTTTTTTTACTTTAACTGTCAACTGCACTGAAATCATGATGTCCCCACCCTCCTCTCTCTCTTTTTTTTTTTTCTCTACAAGAAAAAACATGTTAATCGGTTTAAAATAGTTGAGTTTTTAAAATATCGATCACGCATCAGAAATCTATCCTAGCATCAAAACCATAAAAAGCCATACATAAAGATGTAGTCCATGCACCGACTGCCCCCCGGTGATATGTATAGTCAATACTTCGAAGGTAGAATATTTCTCTTTCCGTTGCGTGATTTGCTAACGGATATTGAGGTTGAAAAAACTACTTTATGTGCCCGATGACATATATCGGGACTGTATATGTTAAAACGTAAACTTCACCAAAGAGAGAGAAAACCCCGGTTTTGGGACAAGAATCCCAATTTCAGGGCTTTAGTAAGTATGTTCGCCAGTGTTTCAGGGGCACTCATTAACAACACCTCGTCCGTAATTAATTCTTTAACCAATACGGTGATACCCTTATGGTATTCCTTAATGAAATCGTACGTTAATTTTGTAGCTAACTATTGTTTCTCAGATTTTCGGGTGAAGGAAACTATAGTTTACATTTTTTAAAAAGTGATTACTTTCATTTGGTTGACTAATAAGCATTTGCGCTCCAAGGTAATGTAAATAGACATTGATTAAACTAAACAAAACACATGACTTACAATACAAATTTCATTTTAAGAAGATGTAACGTGTATTTGTTTTGGAAAAAGGTTAAATAGTATTTGAGGGTATTAAGAGCGTAAACTATTTACTAATTATCGCAACAGACATTCAATATTCTTTTGCAATGTCGCTTTGGCAAATGAAAAATAAAAAAACTCTTACTTGCAACATTCCAAACCCACTCAATCTCGAATCCGACCAAGCAACTTTATTCCTTATGTCGAGGAAGTAAAACTTTTTACCAAACATTAGACTATGTTAAATCTTCAACGTAAGACGTCACACTAATCATTTATTAATCAGTTGGTTAATAAGTAATTGATTAATTTACAGCAGAAACCTGCCGGATCCAAGATGGGAAGGCAGATTGCGTCACACGCCACTGTGATGTGTGTCCTGAGGAGGGTACTTTACGTGAAGAGTGAAACATCAGATCACGTTCTGGGGCCATGCGGGGCCCCGGGGGTTGGGGGGGGAGGGGGAGGGGGAGTTTAGGGTTATTTTATCGTATTTTCCCCCTCTGAAAAAGTAATAATCTTATATACTTAGAATCGCAACAACTAATTAATATAATTTAACTTGTAGGCATTAATTCATCTTTGATCGAAACTAAGCTAATCTCGGCGTAAGTGTAAGGATTTTATTAGGCAGCAGTATCCGTCCATCCCTAATTAGGGAAAACTTTCTCGAATCAGACTTTTTATTGATGAGGGTTATCCGTATGGCACACAAAGGCAACGTGTATGATGTTCATATCCGTAACTCGTCCGTCAAGAGATTGATCGGTGTAAATCTGCTGGAAGTGAAGATCAAGTGATGTTTTTGTCTGTTACCACCAATTAGTAATCGACTGGAGAGAGATTTCTTCCATCGTAATCCAAGGAAAACATGATCTTTTACACTATGATCTGGTAAGTGCCATTTAATTTCCTTAAATTAGATATTATTACACTAAGTTGCCTAGAATAAGTTCAAAAATTTGATGAGCTGGCGTTCTAGTTATTTGTATTTGCCCAGGTGATTGGCAGAGTGGAGAGCTTATGTAAATTTGTAGAATCTTACCCAGCTACATATATATGGAAGAAAGAGCAATCAAAATTTTTCAGGTCCAGTAATTACCAGAAAACTGGGCCCAAGTCACTTTTAAGCCCAAATTAAGATGGGCTCAACCTTGTCCTAGCCTCCTAGACTCAATGAGATCTAAAAGCCCAATCGGATTCCCAGTGCTCGGGATTGCCGTGATTTCAATTTAAAAAACAGAAAAGGAATTGACGACTCATAAATTATTTATTTCACTAGTAGAAACCGGAAAAAAAGAAGAAGAAGAAGAAAGGGAGCAGAAAAATAGAGACCACTGATGACGAATTCTTTATGCAATTAGATCAATAGTCCTAACTTAAGAACATTCGCATCTCGTGGCGATATTGGTTATTTGGGAAAAATTACCAAAAAAATCTTAAAGTTATTACAATTGCGCCAATTCAGTTTAATTTTTTTTTTTGCCTTTTTTTTTGCTGATTAAATCATAAACCTTTTACAGTTCAGTCCGTTTTGGCAGACAAACGTTGACGTGATAATTTTTTATATTACTTTATTTATATATATGCTTATTTTAGGATTTGAGATTGTAGGAGTCTGTCGGCCACCTACAACCTCTGCCAACTGATTGCTGATCGTGCCACGTAGGTCGATCGGCTTACACGTTAGTGATTTCTGATCAAAATTGACAAGATGCGCTCAATTAGCACAAATGTAAAAGATTTGAGAATAAATTAGCACAATTGAAAGATTTAACACTGAATTGACACCAATGCAAAATGTGTAATACCTTTCTTTTGACAGCTTTTCCCCATATTTAAGGATGTAAGTTGACTTACTCAAACCAATCAAGCGATTGTGAGCGGTCTCCGCTGCCCAAAAACCGAAGCCAGACGAAAGAGTTCGGGCATAAGATAATTCACTGCTTATGGAATAAACCATTGACAGTTTCTTTAAGTGAAAAGTATCGGTTGCAGACTTGCAGTTATAAGTGAAATAGTCACAACGACTTGGGATTCTATCAGCAACATGGTGCACTACCATTGAAGCATTACGAAGTTAAGCAAGCTGTCTGAAACTGCACGAAACTAGTAACTGCAGAGTTGCTAATCAAGAGTGCAAACAAGGATAACTAGATTGCGGTCAAATTCCATGATATAGAGATGCAGTTGAAATAGATTTCATGCAACTTTAAACACATTTGGTAGCATATGCACACTTAGAAATCCACTAATGGTATGTACAGACTGTAAGTGCGAGGTGGTCAAACCAATACCCAAGACCTAAAAAATGAAACGCCTATGATACAATTCGATGCCGAAGTTAAGGTTCAATGGTTTTGCAGCCACTCTTGAATCATTGAACGGACAGTCTGATTTGGGAAAAGCTCGAGATTTGAAAGCTGAAGATTCGTCATGGGCGAAGTATTATGGCTGCTGAGCCAGAGCCTTATTGCCTCTGCCTCATAGGTAAAACCATCTGCTGCCACATGAGGATCTTGCATAATTTCCTAAGCACAGTCAAATGAAGTAAACAAATCATGATCAACCTATTCAGGGCAACGTATGTAAAATTGATTTAAACAGTGAATAGTATATGCTGAGATGAACCGACAAGCTGACTCACTTGGGAGATTGGACAAATGAAATGTTGAGGAGGCTGGCCAGGCTCTTCCGGACCAGACCGACTGGGTAATGAGTCTTCACAACAAGTTCGCATCCTTTCAAGTACTGGCCACACCTGTGATCTAAGACACGGTCGATTATTGCTATCAATGTCACGGCAACTTAATGCCAGGTGAGCCAGTTCCTTCGCTTGCTCGAATGGCCACTGCCCTGCTGTAGGATCCAACAAGGCACTTAAATTCCCCACATCTAAGGCATTTTGCATCACTTCATCTAAGTTCAGGGCCGTTCTCCCAGTCAGTAAACGTAATAACACATTACCAAATGAATAAACATCAGAGGCAAAAGATAATTCTCCTGTCGTGGGGGAATGAGCCAGAGCAGAATGCAATCCAAAGTTCGTTATTTTGGCCACGAAGTTGGAGTCAAGAAGAATATTTTCGGGTTTCAGATTGCCATGTACCAGACCATAGCAAGAATGAAGAAACATAAGTGCAGCACAGGTATCTGCACAAATACGTATTCGAGTTTGCCACGATAGATGGTTGCCGCTGTCCCTGGCTCTGAGTTGGTCTTCAAGGCTGCCATTTGGGAGGTACTCATAGATGGCAGCCCAAGCATCGGGGCAGACTCCAATGAGGCTTACCAAATTAGGATGCCTTGACTTAGTCGCAACTTGAATCTGAAACAGAACCGACAAGTAAGGGAGAATGACCCCAACAAGAACAGCTAACAAGATAAATATTACTAGATTACCATAGTAAAAAACTATCTTGATCATTCATATATCAGACTCGTCCCCATATACAACCATAAACAGATCTCCAGTAATTTTTAGATTTGGGTTGCATTGTTGATCTTTAAGAAAATTAGAGTCACCGGCGTGCTTTCTCAAGGTTTTGCAGTCACTTGACCTTTTCCTGGTTCCCTAGACAACTTCATAATGAGGAACAACCACCTTACCTCATGATGGTAGTTGGAGAGCTGCAGTATTTTTATGGCCACTTGCGTGTGATGAAGCGAACCTTTGTAAGTGCTCCAATACTCCCCTTCCTCAATCATTAACGATGGATCAAAACTCTCGGTAGCTTGCTGTATTTCTAAGAATGAAAACTCAGAAATGAACTCCTCTCGACGTGCACTGGAGGGTTCGCTTGTTTGGTTAGCCAATAGTTCCTCATTCAGCATCTGCAGTTCCTCATGCTGTTTCTTCAGCACTTCGAAGGCTTCCTTTTCTTTTGCTAGCAATTCCTCAAGATCTTTCCTCCATCTCAGTTCCTCATTGTAAACATTTTCAAGTGTTTTAAGCTGCAATAAGCAAGGAAATCAGCAGATTGTATGATAATGCTTGAAACTTGTTTCAGAACTACTTTATCCAAATAATTCATGCTGCATCAAAACAATATAACGGACAATTCGGTAAGGCCTCATAACAAGTACTTTACCTTGCGGGAAGCTTCATTTGCTGTTTTCTCAGCTTTCTGACGCCGGATCAACTCTTCTAGTGCGTCCCGTTTTGCACATTCAACTTCTGTCCTTGCTTGGTCAAGTTGCTCATAGAGATCCTCGCTATAACATCCTTCCTGAGAGGAGATAATCATGGTCAAATTCATAAGAAAGATCTACCCTCCCAGTAATTTGTCTAACACCAGCTGTAGCATATAAATTACGGACACGTACAGTCCAAAATGGAAAAGAAAATTCACACCATTCCAGTATAACTTTGATTTTGACCGTAGCCTTCGTGTGCACGCACTGAACTTGATTCAGTAGTATGGTTGCTCCCCTCACCCCTTTCATACCGAACCAAAGCTAGATCATCTTCGACTTCACTAGAGTTGGATCTTGAATGAACCGAACTAAGAGAACTCCTTATATTTTGTAGTCCAGATTCAACAACAAAACTACCTGGTAATATTTTTGGTGTGATATCCATATCATAAGTGTTTAAATCACCTTCCCTGTAAAGATTTCGTAGGTCACATCTAGTGAGATAAGGTCGTGTTTAAATAAAACTCGAAATGAATTTTGGAAAAAGCTTAAGCAGCAATCACAAATATACTCATGTACATAAAGAGCCTTAACCGAATCCTCAAGAAGTGGATGCCCATCGCTTCCATCAGCAAGTGGATATGGGAATCTGGGAAACTTAGGTACCCTTTGAAGTGAATTTGACTTTCATTGAACAATGAAAACTCTAAAGTCTTTGAAAATCAATCCATCTGGACTTTCAAAGTCATTTGCCATTATTGCAAATATGTTCCCTGAGATTTGTCATCTTCATGCTTTCCATAATTACACCTCAATAAAAGTGGTCACATGTACCTTGAGCAAATTAGGAGCCCATTGCAGACAAACCAAATACGACAAGATGGATGCGCGTGCTGGTTTACAAATTTGGCTTTCATGGATGTGAGTTGCATCCCCCTGCAACGTGAAAAGTAGATGAACAAGCAATTTTGAGAATAAAAATAAAAAAGGAAAAGGACAGGAATTTTTAGACATGTACTTGTCAACTTAAAATACAATACCAAGCAAACAGCTCAAACTAAGTGCGATCATTACAATTGGCTGCTTCATTACATACAATATTCTAGGTTTAGTCTGTCAAGAAAATCTTAGTAGGTTGCTCAGATAAGTAACTATGCTAGTTCATTACCCTTAATCTAGGACCAGGACGGGGTAAATATCAGATTAGCTTGTACTGCCCAAGTACTGTAATCTAATTAAAGACACAATCATGAATCCTGATTAGGTCGTACTCAAAATAGCATCTGTCTGCAGCTGCTCCCATGACAAGCTTTGTGATGGCATGCTGCTCGATGAGGTCCACAATCCCTTTTCCTATATCTTGCATCTCAATGTGTCTTTTCCTAGCCTGAACCTGAAGAAAGAAACAGCCGTTTGCCCACATAAATACAATCTGGAACTTTTTATTTGGCTGCAGTAGTTCTAGTCTTCTCACAATTTTGCTTCAGGTAAAAACAAATAACCATGATATGAGAGATTCACCCGCCATGTAGGTCGAATTATTTACAAAGAACAGAGAATTTTTGCAATCAATACTAATTTTTAGGAGCAACTAATGTGTACTATAGAAGGAAGGTACTAACCCTTGCTTGGTCACATATGCGAATGTACTCATCCAGAATGCTTTCCATCTCTAGCCTTTCGAGTTCTTCGGGATTCCTGGGTGAACTACCACATAACTGGCGTGCTTCAAAGCAGTCTTGAACCACATAAAGGAAACTATTGTTACAGAACTACAGCAGAGGAAAAGTACTTTTAAGTAGAACTTGAAAGAAATCCAGGCAATTCACTTGCAATTCACTTGCATTCAAGTACTTTAAGCCAGAGAAAATTTATGTCCCAAACCATTTTGCAGATGCATCATCCTTCGTACAGTCATACCCAGTATCAAAATAAATCAAGATTCAAATCCGCCATCATAAGACATATTCGCTGAAATATAAGATCCACGGCGGGCAATTTTTACACCCAAAATTGATTTCGACCTATCTATAAATGAAGTCCAATAATGTGCTTGGGTACAGATAAACTTCCTTCAATTAGTCCCACGAAACTATCATTGGAGATCCTCTTGCTGATAGCATGCAGGGGCGCCCAATTTTACAGAAAAAAGAAAAAAGATGGCCATGAAACTAACCAAAAGCAAGTATATCTCCACTTCTTAGTTCACTCAACGGGATTTTCATATTTGCAGTAAACGTATTGTCGCCTTTGAGGGAATTGACAAACAAGAAGCAATCACCCTCAACATATGCCACATGGATTCAGCTGACCAAGAGATGATATCAAATGAGATTGACAAAGCAATCTCGTTAAGTTATTACCATAATGGTTACTACGCAAGAGCAAAGTCATCCCTTTTGACAACCAAAGAGCGGTAAAATCTCGAGCAGATCATCATGTGTGCTTGAAAGCTTCTACTGAGCAAAGTATCAAACATTGCGGGAACATGATTGAGCCAAAAAGGAGAAACTACAACTCATAAAAGCAAATTCGAGCCGACAGGAAATGAACCATACGAAAATTCACAACATTTCAAGTATATGGTTCCGTGTCTCCTTGCAATACACAGCAAACTGAAAAGAAAAGCAGAAAAAAAAAATTTGGCGGGTCAAAACCTACTGGAAAGTCATGCCATGACACGGTTCAACTCCACAGTTTTGATAATCAATGTCTGTAAATGAACAATGTATAAGATGAATTAACATGGCAAAGCCATCACCTCCTAACCCGGGAGTCAGCCGATGAGGTTGGTGAACATGAATGATGCCAAAGTCGCCCCCGAAATTATTCAATGCCCACAAAAGGGTCGACTTGCTTTCCCGCACGTCCCTCCCCACGGCGACGTAGACTCTGTTGTTGACCACCCTCGCCGGCGATTGACCGTCACTGACTTCCATCATCGTCGCCGCCGTCGCGCAACTCCGAACAGGGGAAGAACCAAGCGGACAGAGCAACTTTGCCTGGCGAGAGACACCGATCAGTGATGACCCAGATGAGCTTTTCGGATTCGTTCGCCTATAATCGACCGGTGTCCGCTTTTCTGCTCGCGGACCGGACAGAAATGTCCAATCAGCTTCGAGAGGGCCACTGGTGACGAGCCCAAGTAGCCAAGGTGTCAAAGGATTGCTGTCTCTTTCATCACTCTCTCTCCACGGTTAACTTCCCAAGGAAGGCGTTCCTTTCCTTTTTGTTTTTTCTCTTCGTTGCATACAAGTTACAAAGTCTCTGCGAAGTCAATGGCCAAAAGCAAGCAGCGTCGAAAGCCAGAGCTTTCGGGGAAACGGAGAGGGAGGGACCCGAGGGAGGAATGGAAATGGCCATCATATCATACCATCTCCTTTATGTGTTCTCTTTGCCTTTTCACCTTTGTTCGCCGCATTTGTTCTTTGACATCTCTCTTCTTCCGATGAACCATATAAGTCCATGGAAAATTTCAATGGCGACATTTCGACAGCCGTCCTTTCGAAAAATTGTCCACAACGACGATACTTGACAATCGTGCCGGTTGTTGTTGGTGTCGTGTTTGGGCCATGGTTAACTAGAATAGAATCGGGTCAATTTAGCTCTAAATTTTTTTGTCAATTGAATTCTAAACTTATTATATTTATACCAATATAGTTCTTTTGATCGACCAATGCAAATGTAGTGTCTAGAGCTTAATGTGAATAATTTTTAATAATATTTTTTTTGATCTTTTTTGTTTTTATTTTTTCTTTTAATTTTTGTCTTCCACTTGCGACGAAGGTCGCTAGAGCTCGTTGGCTACTAGATGAGGACCACGAAGCCCTTGTCTGTCCTAGCCCAAGTCTGGGTGAGAACGGTAAAAAAAAAAAGAAAGATAAAGAAATTAAGAAAATAAATATTATTAAAAATCATCAACGTCAGTGTCGGCCAGTCAAAAGTACTAAATTGATATAAATATAAAATTTTCATGGCTCAATTGATAAAGAAAAGTAGGAATGAATTAACATATAATTGTAATATTATTTTAATCAAATAATCATTGATAGTGTTTCTTAAGTGAAAAGTAGGGAAAAGTACAACGGAATTGTCAGAATTTGTACGGCTCTCGATGAAGAATTATATATATATATATGTATTGTTACTTGAGTGTAATAATTTATATATGATGCTCACTTAAGTGTCATGACATTTTTTTTTCAATCATTTAAATGTTATAAACTTTTTAATCGATAACTTGAATGGCATAACCTTTTTAAAATGTCCACCATAAGTGCAATGCCAGATCAAATTTTTGGAACTTGGATGAACATTTTAGAAAAAAATTAGCACTTAAGTGATCTATTGAAAGTTATGGCACTCAATTTAATTTTTTTAAGAAGTTATAACAGTACAGTTATTAAAAAAAGTTATTACACTCAAATGAGCAACATATTATGTTATTTGTGATGTACTTATCTCGCGAAAAGTACACATAAAGAGAGATCTTGTTATCGGTCAAACTTTTGAAGGCGATAAGTGGATAGTCACAATACACCTTAATTCTATCAACAACGAGATGCATTTTAAGAGTAATTAAATATTAAATTGCGCTTTCATCTAACAAACTTAGACTTTTATAATAGTTAATAGTTACCCCTCAAAATTTGAATACTTTTATAATAATTTATAGTTATCCCACAAAATTTCAAATGGTATCGAGCATGAGGCTCTGAATTTAAACCTTTTCGGGCCTTATTTACCTCGCCAATGAAATAACTTAAGCATTCAAAGCAGGACAATGGTCTTGCAAAAACTCATAGTGCACTACCATTTAGCCACGACCAAGATAATTTGAGTTGTCCGAAACTGTATGAAGCTAGCAACTACAAAGTAGCTAATCAAGAGTTCAACTACGGATATCTAGATTGTGGTTAAATTACATCATATGGAGATGCAATAGAAATAGATTTCATCGCCAGCAGAATCGATATCTAGAAATAAAATTATTGACCATTGCTGTCAACGAGAGTAGCCCGTAGGAAGTAAAACATTCGCTTGAGGATAAAATCGCAAAATCGCTAACCGAAAGAAACGCTCCAGTGAAAATCTTGAATTGCTCCCCATCAACAAGAACAAAGCCGATTATCATACTTCTATCGAACTTTTACAAGATATCACATATTGTTTCGCAAGAAATGTCCGCGGCGAAATATCTTTCGCCGAGCTTTTGGATTTATTGTTTTAGCGGGTTCTTGTGTGCTGTTTCACGGACCACATAGCTTCCATTGCTCTGACGCCATTCTTGAATAGCTGACCGAACGATCCTCTTCGACACGAGATTTAAGTCTTCGGCACGAGATTCGTCAAGGGGGAAGTGTCGTGGTCGCTCAGCCACGCCCTTATCGCCTCTGCTTCATATGTGTAGCCATCCGCTGCCACAAGAGGGTCTTCCATAATCTCCTGCAAAAGGGCATTGTTGACTCAAAAAAGTCATTTTTAAGAATTCAAAACCGCGAGGTCGCCCTGAACCTGTGCTAGTATATGTGAATTGGATGACGAGGTGCCAGGACAAGTTTCTGTTACTGATATATCACAAACTGAACCGTTTTCTCCTGTAAGATAATTAGGCAAGCACATAGTATCCAGCTGTGTCAATAACTACCTCAGAACGAAAGGAGTTACTTACATGACTTATTGGACAAATGAAATACGGAGGAGGCTGGGTATGCTCTTCACCAGGAGAATGATCAGATGATGACCCTTGTGCGCACAGTGTTTGGATTTGTTCAAGCAATGGCCACACCTCTGACTGAAGATCCGGCCGGTTGCTAGCATCTACCTGACAGCATCACAAGGCTAGGAGTGCCAGCTGTGTGGCGTGCTCAAGTGGCCATTGCCCTGCTGTTTGATCCAATGCAGCAGCTAAGTCATCATCCACCAATGCATTTTGCACAACCTCGTCTAAATTCAATGCCGCTCGACCAGTAAGTAACCGCAATCGTACAACCCCAAAAGAGTAAACATCCGTTTCAGCAGAAAAGTCTCCTCTTGCACGGGAACTAAAAGGTGTATCATGGGATCCAAAGCAGCTCAGTTTAGCCACGAAGTTGACGTCGAGAAGAATGTTTCGGGGCATCATATCACCGTGAGATATGCCATGAGGTTCAAAGGAGTGCAAAAAAATAAGTGCAGCACATGTATCTCTACATATCTGTATCCTTGTTTGCCAGGATAGGGGCTCAGTGTTCTCTCCACAGCTTAGCCGGTGTTCGAGGTTACCATTTGAGAGATACTCGCAGACGAGAGCCCAAGCTTCCGGGCAAAAAGCCAATGAGGGTGACCAAATTCGGATGGCTCAACATGCTTGCGGTGCGAACCTAAATGGCAACCCAGAATGACACGAGTGCCTAATTAAGTATCTCGGCAAATAAAACAGAAAAAAGAGCAAAGCCTGAGCAATCACATTTCTTTAAGAAATGTAGTCATATTCACTTGATCTTTATTCTCTTCAACTTCTGCTTGACTAAAACAACAATAAGCGAATGTCCTAGCAAATTTACAATTTAGGTTACATGTTTTAAAAAGTTTCAAGCAAGCACATGGGCATGCATATGTGCAGTCCTTACTACGAGGTGGCCTTGAACTATTTATCAGACAACTTCTTAGCACCATCATCTAGAGATAACCTCATTCAAATTGGCGGGAATGCATTTATTGAGTAAATACAATTAAAGTATGACTACCTCACCTCCTGATGGTACTCTGATTGGCCCAGTGAACTATCACAATGCATCATGTTTATGGCCACTTGCGTATGACGAAGGAAACCTTTGTAAGTGCTTCCATTAGCCACCTCCTCTATTTTTTAGGAAGGATGGAAATTGTCCGTAGCTTCCTCAATTTCTGACGAACAAAACTTGGTAACGGCTTGGTTTGCTACGAGTGATGCTTCTCATATTGCATCTCAGATTTTTGTGAAGTTCATAAGATTATTGAGAGGGAAGTTGATGCTTTAATAGCTTCAAATAATCTAAATTAATCCTTGAAAAAAAAAAGGAGTATATGAGCGTATCAAATTATAAAATGCCAATGCTATTGCATCCTGAAGGCAACTGCACAATTGCATCCTGAAAGCAACTGTCTATATTAAAGAGCCAATAAAAAATATTTACTTAAAAAGGAATAAAAATTTATTATAGAGGCATGAATTAAAAAGAGTTTACCAAAAATTCACCCTTTTTAACTATTTAATTGGCTTTGAAGTTCCCTTCTAGGTGATCAGGGAAATTTTTACAGAAAATGGTTTTGTATCGGACGATGACGGGAAAACATTGCACGTTGACAAATGCTCACTGTTCCAGTGGAATAATTGGCACGTTGGGGAGCTACGTGAAGAATGAAATATTGAATCATCTTGATGCCATTAGTATCAAAACCCATCCAACAAACCACAACCAGCAAATTTGGCGATAATGGAATATGAGGAGCATACATCAGAACAAACATCCATCAGACCTAATACAAAAAGGCCCGCAA
This sequence comes from Rhodomyrtus tomentosa, assembly GCA_028455895.1. Classification (NCBI taxonomy): domain Eukaryota; kingdom Viridiplantae; phylum Streptophyta; class Magnoliopsida; order Myrtales; family Myrtaceae; genus Rhodomyrtus; species Rhodomyrtus tomentosa. The sequence goes on along the minus strand of JAPCWY010000008.1, from coordinate 33,244,323 downwards.
TAACAGCACAGAAACATGTAGCAAAAGCTTTGAGCACACCAGATATGAGCATTCAATCATCAGCTTCACCATAAACCAATTTAATGAATATTGACCTCCCACCTAGTAATATCTTTATGATTGCAAAAATGATAAAACTCGATAGAGTCAACATTACCTAAAGCTAGCATGACAAGTTGGAGTGAGCAAGGCTAGAATATTGATTAACAATGAGTGCATGCCCAGCATCAAAGTACCAAACCCAATGGAATTTTAATGAAGAAACGAGGAAACTATTCTCACTACATAACCATATTCTGACTGCTCTCACTTATCATATATGCCTCCTAAACCACGAGCACGTATAGTACCACAGGCTCCTCACAAGATTAAAAGTAAGTACGTCTCAGAACTTGTGGGAACAAATATCGCACAAACAGTACACCAACTAGCGATGGTACTGACGTTCTACTCATAATTCCTTCCATTTGAACATATACGTATCAAGACTGCAGCAACAAAAATGAAGAGAAAAGAAGCAAACACTTTGCTATTAGTAAGTATGGCTAATCAACTCCACAAATCCATTGATACTTAACATGTACGGCCTTTCGCACGCTTCCTATGGTCGTTGCAATCTCACAACAGGTATAGCACTCGAATCTTTACGGACATAAATCCCTAATTAGCAACCTTTGACTGGAATTGCAACCGCCGAATAAGGTGGACAGTATTTGGAAACGAGCAAGATGGTCCCATCTTTAACGCGAATTACAATAGGCACAACGTAATCAAAAACCAAATCGACAGCGGAGAACTCACCAATACTGAACGGCCTTGCAGCGGGGGCATCCTAGGGGCCCATAATTGCCACAAACGATGCAAATAGCGGCGTCGAGGGAAACGCCAGCCATGATCCTCCCGCAGTCGGTGAGGAAGCTGAGTACTCCGCCCTCGAAACTGCCTTCGAAGCACTTGAAGGTGGTGCTCTTCAAGAGCTGGATCAGGTCGAAGAAGATTGAGAATGCAATGAAGATGAACTGGAGGAACCAATACAGATCCAGCGTGAATCCCAAAACATGGATGCTATGCAACTCTCGCCCCATTCTTAAAGGTTTTTCAATCCGGATCGTCTGCCATAGCAGGGGAATCCAGCCGTCCCTTCTCGAGAAGGATCAGATCCTCCACATCAGATCGGAGAGATCAAATTTTGAGTGCGAAAAACCATATTTCAAAAAAAGAAAATCTGAATTTTCTATCTCCTTCGACGTCTTTTTTCCCTCTCTCTCATCTCCCACCGGAATGAATGTTTTTTACATTCCATCCACTGCACTGAAAATCACGCCGCCCCTACATCCCCATCTTTCAACTTGTGGAGCCTCCTCCCTTTTTTTCCTAGAAGAAACCGTTTTTTTTTTGTCCGACCCAGAAGAAACATGTTAACCAGTTTGAAATAATTGAGTGTTTAGAATATTAATTGCGCACGAGAAAAGTATTTGCGCATCAAAAACATAAAAAATCTTACATAAAGATGTAGCCCATGCACGGATTGCGCCCGTGATATGTATATTCAATACTTCGAAGATCGAGTATTTCTGTTTCTGTTGCGTGTTTACTAATGGATATTAAGGCACATATTTTCTAAAATAGTGAATCTAATTATTCAATCTAAAGCCCTGTTTGTTTTGCAAAAAATAAGACTTTCTCAAGAATTTATTTTCCAAGAAAATGATGGTATTTTACGGTGTTCGGTGTGAACCTGAAAATGAATAGGCGTTTGATATGGAATTTTCCTTTATGCACTTTTTAAAATAATTTTTATAGTCTTTTTATTAAAAAAATCAAAATTTTTACTATTATTTATTAATTTATTTGGCTTTTTCCTTCTTCTTTGGACGGTTATCAACCATGGAATGGCCACAAGCAAGCTTGAGCCTCGCCAAATCAGCAAGCCTTGAGCTTGTCGGGACTCGTGAGGCTTTGAGCTCGCCAAATCTGGTGAGTTGCTTCCTGCCTACTTGCGTGGCCTTGAGCTCATTGCAACTTGTGAGGCCTTGAGCTCTTTGTGACTCATCGACCTTTGGCAGAGTGAGGAGCTTGCTGAAGAAGCCAAGGAGGTCGATGAAGGAGGTGATGAGGGAGACGGCGGCGGCGATCTCGAGGAGGGTGACGATGCGGAGGGAAGAGTGAGGTGGTAAAAGGAGGAGGAGTGGCTCTAGAGATGAGGGGATGAGACAAATAAGCTCGAGAGGAGGGCCTCTTTTGTTTGCGTGAGAAAGATGGGGGGAAAGGAGCAACTCTGGTGAGAGGGAGACCACGTGACTGTAAAGAGCACACAAGATCTATTCACAAGCGATGTGGGACAATAACACAACTTAGCTTGCACGTGGAAATTAACTAATGGGGGTGGGCCTACATATGCGGAAGTAAATAACTTTGGCTTTTATACCATGTTGAAAGAAAGGATAATTTCATTCATACTTTTAGAAGAGCAAGAAATACAATATAAATAGAAAAGAGATTATTCTCAACCCTATGACAATAAATAAATAAACTAGGCCCAACTAATTAGGCCCACTAATACTAACAATAAACATAAAGAACGTCACACCCGCGAAACTTGCTATAAACTTCACAAGCGTCCTTCAAATGTTGGCCGGGGTAGCGAAAAGGGTCGTACCGGGCCTCAGGTACACTTGAGTGAAGCTCCAGGTCAGCCACTAGCAGCTCTGTCGAACTCTTTATTTGCTGTAGAGTTGACTAGTCCGCGTCTTCTCTTAGCACGCAACGTAGATAGCCCTGACACCTCTACATCATCTGCTTATGGCACTTTGACCTCTAATTTCGCACAGTCAAGTAGCTTTTTCGGTGGTTTGTGTAAATCTTCTCAGCCGTGGATTCTTGATTCGGGTGCCACGCATCATATGACCAGTGATATTATACTCTTTGCTGATTATTCTCATGCCCCTAAGCATTATTGTATTACTGTTGCTGATGGTTCCTTAGCCCCTATAGCTAATCAGGGCTCGGTGTCTATTACCCGCGATATTACTCTATCATCCGTTTTACTTGTTTCTACAGTTTACACTAATCTCCTATCAGTAGGTTCTCTGACTCGTGATCTGAAGTGCTAAGTGTTTTTCTTTTCATCTTATTATGTCGTGCAGGACTTGGCAACGGGTCGGGAGATTGGTCGTGGTAGAGTAGAGGGGGGCTTATATGTGTTCGATTTACCACTATCAGCTCATTTCGTCACTTCAACTTCCTCAGCTGCCTTATCTGAGCTACATATTTGGCATCGCCGTTTGGGACATCCACCGCTTGGAACCTTAATAAAGATATGTCCAGATTTTATTTTTAAATGCAGCGGTCAAGATTTCTTTTGCGATTCTTGTGTTCTAGCAAAACAAACTTGAGTTGCATATTCTCCTATTAATAATAAAAGTGATGCACCCTTTGCTCTTGTGCATTCGGATGTTTGGGGTCCTGCCCGTGTTTCCTCCATTTCGGTTCACCGTTAATTTGCGACATTTATTGATTGTTGTACCCGCACTACTTAGGTTTATCTATTGCAACAGAAAAGTGATGTTTTCCAATGCTTTCAGCAGTTTCTGACAATGGTTCAGACAAAGTTTGATGGCAAGCTTCGTATTCTTCGAAGTGACAATGGAACGGAGTATACCAGGTCAGATTTTCAAGCGTTTTTACATTACCATGGAATTCTCCTTCAAACGAGTTGTGTTAATACTCCTGCATAAAATGATGTGGCGGAACACAAGAATCGCCATCTCTTGGAGGTGGCTCGTTCCCATATGTTTTCCATGAATGTTCCAGTTCAATATTGAAGTGATGCTATTCTGAGTGCGGCTTATTTGATCAATCGACTACCATCACGGATTCTCCAATATCGCTCTCCCATTGAGGCCTTTACTAGTTCTCATAAATTTTTGGTCCCTCCGAAGGTGTTTGAGTATGAATGTTTTGTACGTATTACTCACCCAGGTGGTAAGCTTGCCCCTCACAGTTTCAAGTTTATTTTTTTGGGCTATTCTCCCACACAAAAGGACTACAAGTGTTATTGCCCCTCTACTAGGCGCTATTTTGTTTCCATGGATGTTATCTTTCATGAGTCTTGGCCATTTTACCCGCGGACACTCTTCAGGGGGAGCCTACTCATGGTGAAGATGTGTCATCTAGTGTGGATGCGATACCTTTACAGGAGGAGTTAATTCAAGATATTTCTGGTAAAAAATCTGACCCTACAATTGTTGCCAATACCGAAAAAATAGCCCCACCAGCAGTTACAATAGATTTGGCAGCAAGTATTGAAGACTCGACAAGTACTGAAAATCTTGATTCTGTTAATGCAGAAAATTTAGCAGAGTATCCATCGATTCAGGAACCGTTTCGGTACCCGATTGTGTTTACTCGATAGAATATTCGTAAAGCCCCCTCTATCACTACTCTACTCTTTGACAAATCTCCTCCCGCCAGTACTACAGCCACAGTTCCGGGTAATGACATTTCTCCTATGATTATTGCTAATGATGATACAAATGATGAATTACCGTTTGCACTTAGAAAAGGCAAACGTTTATGTACACAACATCCCATATCAATGCTGTGTCATATGATCGATTTTCTTCATCCTACCGTGCTTTTTCTTTATTTGTATTATCTGCAGCTGTCCCCAGAACATGACAAGAGGCCCTAACTAACAAAAAATGGAAGGAAGCTATGTTAGAAGAGATAAAGCTCTTTAGAAAAAAGGTACTTGGGAGTTAGTTCAACTTCCCCAAGATAAAAGTACCGTTGGATGCAAGTGGGCGTATATTGTCAAACAGAAGGCCAATGGCATTATTGACCGCTACAAAGCTCGCTTGGTGCCAAGGGTTACACCCAAACCTATGGCCTTGATTATACTGAGACATTCGCACCAGTTGCCAAGATGAATAGTATTAGAGTTTTTATCTCATGTGCTGTCAATCTTGGATGGGACATACAATAGCTGGATGTGAAGAATGCATTTCTTCATGGCGAACTTGAGGAAGTAGTGTATATGGACAATTCTCCAGGCTTTTCTAGCCCGGAGACAAAAAGTCATGTGTGCAAACTTAGAAAGTCATTATATGGCTTTAAAAAGTCCCCTAGAGCCTAGTTTGGTTGATTTCAAAAGGCCGTGATTGGCTTTGGTTTTACTCAAAGTAATGTTGATCATACCTTATTCATCAAACGATCAGGTACTCAAGTTGTTGTTATTATCGTATATGTTGATGACATTGTAGTAAGCGAGAATGATACGGTCGAAATTTCTCATCTTAAACAATATATGGGGAGAGAATTTGAAATTAAGGACCTAGGAGGTCTTCGGTATCGAAGTCGCTAGGTCTGAAAAATGGGCATTCCTCTCACAATTAAAGTATATTATGGATTTTTTAGCTGAAGTTGGAATGCTCGGATGCAAGTCGGCTGAAACTCCTCTTGAGGTCAATGGCCACTTGCGGTCTAAAGAAGGAAAGCACGTTGATAAAGGAAGTTACCAACGATTGGTGGGTCGGCTAATTTGTCTCTCCCACACTTGACCTGATATAGCGTATGCGGTGAGTTTGGTGAGTCAATATAGGCATGATCCATACTCCTTGCATCTTGAAGTTGTTCACGGGATTCTTCGTTATTTGAAATCTACTCCAAGGAAAGGGATTTTATTTGCACCTAATGGTAATCTTTCTGTGGAGTATTATACAGATGCTGATTGTGTTGGATCTTTGGATGATCGATGATCTACTTTCGATTATTGTACTCTTGTTGGAAGTAACTTGGTCATGTGGCGTAGTAAAAAGCAAGCCGTGGTTTCCCGGTCAAGTGCCGAGGCAGAATTTCGTGCTATGGCTCAAAGAGTTTGTGAGTTAATTTGGTTAAAGACCCTTCCCGCTGATTTCGGAGTTGTTCCACAACCAATGTAACTTTATTGTGACAACAAGACTGCTAGAGGCATTGCTCATAATCCAGTACAACATGATCGCACCAAGCACATGGAGATCGATCGTCATTTTATAAAGGAAAAATTGGACAACAATCTCATCAACTTATCCTTCGTTGCCTCTAAGGATCAGCTTGTAAATGTCTTCACCAAAGGCTTGAACGGGCGCATGTTTCATACCATTCTTTGCAAGTTGGGTATGTCCGACATCTATGCTCCAACTTGAGGGGAGCGTTGAAGCCTCTTTATACCTCTTTATGTTTATTGTTAGTATTAGTGGGCCTAATTGTTGGGTCTAGCTTATTTATTTATTGTCATAGGGTTGAGAACTATCTTTTCTCTATATATATTGTATCTCTTGCTCTTCTAAAAGTATGAATTAAATTATCGTTTCTTTCAACACTCCTCTTGTACGGGAACTAAAAAGTGTATCGTGGAATCCAAAGTAGCTCAGTTTAGCCACGAAGTTGGCGTCGAGAAGAATGTTTCGGGGTGTCATATCAACGTGAGATATACCACGAGGTTTAAAGGAGTGAAAAAAATAAGTGCACCACATGTATCTCTACATATTTGTATAATTGTTTGCCACGGTAGGGGCACAGTGTTCTCTCTACATCTTAGCCGGTCTTCGAGGTTACCATTTGGAAGATACTTGCAGATGAGAGCCCAAGCTTCCGGGCAAAAGCCAATGAGGGTGACCAAATTCGGATGCCTCTACATACTTGCGGTGCGAACCTAAACAGCAGCCCAGAATGACACGAGTGCCTAATTCAGTATTTCGGCAAATTAAACAGAAAATAGAGTAAAGCCTGTGCAATCACATTTCTTTAAGAAATGTAGTCATATTCACCTAATCTTTATTCTCTTCACCTTCTGCTTGACTAAAACAAAAAAAAGCGAATGTCCTAGCAGATTTACAATTGGGGTTACATGTTTTAAAAAGTTTCAAGCAATCACATAGGCATGCGTATGCCCAGTCCTTGCTACGTGGGGGCCTTGAACTATTTATCATCTAGAGATAACCTCATTCGAATTGGCGGATGTGCATTTATTGTGTAAATACAATTAAAGTATGACTACCTCACCTCCCTATTGTACTCTGATTGGCCCAGTGAACTACCACAATGCATTGTGTTTATGGCCACTAGCGTATGACGAAGGAAACCTTTATAAGTGCTTCCACAAGCCCCCTCCTCTATATTTGAGGAAGGATGGAAACTGTCCGTAGCTTCCTCAATTTATGACAAACAAAACTTGGTAACGACTTGGTGTTCTAAGAGCTCCTCATTAGCTTTAAATGCATTTTCTAACCGCATTCTTAAATCTTTACATCTCTCAATTTCTTTCTCTAGCATCTCCTCAAGAATAGTCCACCAACTTAACTTTTCAGCATGTAAGTTCTCAAGTGCCTCAACCTGTAAATAGGCAGCGACATGGGAAAAATCCAAGAAAATAAGTGATGCTTCTTATATTGTATCACGGATTTTTGTGCAAGTTCATAAGATTGTTGAGAGGGAAGTTGCTGCTTTAATAGCGTAAAATAATCTAAATTAATCCTTGAAAAAAAAAGGGAGTATATGAGCGTATCAAATGATAGAATGCCAATGCTATTGCATCAACAAAGCAACTGCACAATTGCATCCTGAAAGCAACTGTTTATCTTAAAGAGCCAATAAAAATATTTACTTAAAAAGGAATAAAAATTTATTATAGAGGCATGAATTAAAAAGAGTTTACCAAAAATTCACCTTTTTTAACCGTTTAATTGGCTTTGAAGTTCCCTTCTGGGTGGTTAGGGAAACTTCTACAGAAAATGGTTTTGTATCAGGCGATGACGGCAAAACATTGCACGTTGACATAAGCTCATTGTTCCAATGGAATAATTGGCATGTTGGGGAGGTGCGTGAAGAATGAAAGGTTGAATCATCTCGATGCCATTAGTATCAAAGCCCATCCAACAAACCACAACCAGCAAATTTGGCGATAATGGAATATGAGGAACAGACATCAGAACTAATATCCATAAGACCTATATACAAAAAGGCTCGCAATGATAGCACAAAAACATGTAGCAAAAGCTTTGAGCACAACAGATATGAGCATTCAATCATCAGCTTCACCATAAACCAATTTAATGAATATTGACCTCCCGCCTAGTAATATCTTTATGATTGCAAAAATGATAAAACTCGATAGAGTCAACATTACCTAAAGCTAGCATGACAAGTTGGAGTGAGCAAGGCTAGAATATTGAGTAACAATGAGTGCATGCCCAGCATCAAAGCACCAAACCCAATGAAATTTTAATGAAGAAACGAGGAAACTATCCTCACTACATGACCAGATTCTGACTGCTCTGACTTGTCATATGTGCGTCCTAAACCACGAGCATGTATACTTCCACAGGCTCCTCACAAGACTAAAAGTAAGTACGTCTCATAACTTGTGAGAACAAATATCGCACAAACAGTACACCAACTAGCGATGGTACTGACGTTCTACTGATAATTCCTTCCATTTGAACATATACGTATCAGGACTGCAGCAACAAAAATGAAGAGAAAAGAAACAAACACTTTGCTATTAGTAACAATGGCTAATCAACTCCACAAATCCATTGATACCTAACATGTACGGCCTTTCGCATGCTTCCTATGGTAATTGCAATCTCACAACAGGCATAGCACTCGAATCTTTACGGACATAAATCCCTACTTAGCAACCTTTGACTCGAGTTGCAACCGCCGAATAAGGTGGACAGTATTTGCAAATGAGCAAGACGGCCCCATCTTTAACGCGGATTACAACAAGCACAACGTAATCAAAAACCAAATCGACTGCGAAGAACTCTCCAATACCGAACGGCCTTGAGGCGAGGGCACCCCAAAGGCCCATGATTACCGCAAACGACACGGATAGCGGCGTCGAGGGAAGCGCCGACCATGATCCTCCCGCGGTCGGTGAGGAAGTTGAGTCCTCCGCCCTCGAAATTGTCTTCGAAGCACTTGAAGGCGGTGCTTATCAAGAAATGGATCAAGCCGAAGAAGATCGAGAATGCCGTGAAGATGAACTGGAGGAACCAATACAGATCCAACGTGAATCCCAAAACATGGATGCTATGCAACTCTTGCCCCAATCTTAAAGGTTTTTCAATTCGGATCGTCTGCCATAGCGAGGGAATCCAGTCGTCCCTTCTCGAGAATGCTCAGATGTTACCACGTCAAATCGGAGATATCAAATTTTGAGCGCGAAAAACCAGATTTCAAAAAAAGAAAATCTGAATTTTCTCTCTCCTTCAACGTCTTTTTTCCCCCTGTGTCTCATCTCTCGCAGGAATGAATGTTTTTTACCTTCCATCCACTACGCTGAAAATCATGCCGCCCCCACATCCCCATCTTTCGACACGTGGAGCCTCCTCCCCTTTTTTCCTAGAAGAAACTGTTTATTTTTGTCCGACCCAGGAGAAACATGTTAACCAGTTTGAAATTATTGAGTGTTTAGAATATTAATTGCGCACAAGAAAACTATTTGCGTATAAAAACATAAAAAAAAAGCTTACATAAAGATGTAGCCCATGCATGGATTGCCCACGTGATATGTATATTCAATACTTTGAAGATCGAGTATTTCTGTTTCTGTTGCGTCGTTTACTAACGGATATTAAGCCACATATTTTCTAAAATAGTGAATCTAATTATTCAATCTAAAGCCCTGTTTGTTTTGCAAAAAATAAGACTTTTTCTCAAGAATTTATTTTCCAAGAAAATAATGGTATTTTACAGTGTTCGGTGTAAACCTGAAAACGAATAGGCATCTGATATGGAATTTTCCTTTATGCACTTTTTTAAATAATTTTTTATATTATTTTTATTAAAAAAATTAATTTTTTAACTATCATTTATTTATTTAACTTTTCCTTCTTCTTTGACCGGTTATCAACCATGGAATGGCCACAAGCAAGCTTGAGCGTCGCCAAATCAGCAAGCTTTGAGCTTGTCGGGACTCGTGTGGCTTTGAGCTCGCCAAATCTAGTGAGTTGCTCCCTGCCTACTTGCGTGGCCTTGAGCTCAATGCAACTCGTGTGGCGTTGAGCTCTTTGTGACTCATCGACCGTTGGCAGAATGTGGAGCTTGCCAAAGAAGCCGAGGAGGTCGATGAAAGAGGCGATGAGGGAGACGACGTCAGTGATCTCGAGGAGGGTGACGATGCGGAGGGAAGAGTAAGGTGGTAATAGGAGGAAGAGTGGCTCTGGAGACAACGGGATGAGACAAATAAGCTTGAGAGGAGGGGCTCTTTTGTTTGCGTGAGAAAGATGGGAGGAAAGGAGCAACTCTGGTGAGAGGGAGACCACATGAATGTAAATAGCACACAAGACCCATTCACAAGTGATATGGGACAATAGCACGACTAAGCTTGCACGTGTAAATTAACTAATGGGGGGTGGGCCCACATATGCAAATGGAAATAACATTGGCTCTAATACCATGTTGAAGTAAAGAATAATTTCATTCATACTTTTAGAAGAGCAAGAGATATACTATATATAGAGAAGAGATCATTCTCAACCCTATGACAATAAATAAATAAATTAGGCCCAGCTAATTAGGCCCACTAATACTAACAATAAACATAAAGAACGTCACACCCGCGAAACTTGCCATAAACTTCACGGGCGTCATTCAAATGCTGGCCGGTGTCGCGGAAGGGGTCGTAACGGGCCTCAGGTACACTTGAGTGAAGCTCCAAGTCAGCCACTAGCAGCTCCGTCGAATTCTTTATTTGCTGCCTAGTTGACTAGTCTGCGTCTTATCTTAGCACGCAACGTAGACAGCCCTGGCACCTCTACATCATCGGCCTCTGGCACTTTGGTCTCTAATTTTGCACAGTCAGGTAGCTTTTTCGGTGGCTTGTGTAAATCTTCTCAGCCGTGGATTCTTGATTCGGGTGCCACGCATCATATGACCAGTGATATTACACTCTTTGCTGATTATTCTCATGCCCCTAAGCATGATTGTATTACTGTTGTTGATGGTTCCTTAGCCCCTATAGCCGGTCAGGGCTCGATGTCCATTACCTGTGACATTACTCTATCATCCGTTTTTCATGTTCCTACAGTTTACACTAATCTCCTATCAGTAGGTTCCCTGACTCGTGATCTAAAGTGCCAAGTATTTTTCTTTCCATCTTATTGTGTCGTGTAGGACTTGGCAACGGGTCGGGAGATTGGTCGTGGTAAGTAGAGGGGGGTTATATGTGTTCGATTTACCACCATCAGCTCATCTCGTCACTTCAACTTCCTCAACTGCCTTATCTGAGCTACATGTTTGGCATCACCGTTTGGGACATCCACCGCTTGGAACCTTAATAAAGATCTGTCCAGATTTTGTATTACTGTTGTTGATGGTTCCTTAGCCCCTATAGCCGGTCAGGGCTCGATGTCCATTACCTGTGACATTACTCTATCATCCGTTTTACATGTTCCTACAGTTTACACTAATCTCCTATCAGTAGGTTCCCTGACTCGTGATCTAAAGTGCCAAGTATTTTTCTTTCCATCTTATTGTGTCGTGTAGGACTTGGCAACTGGTTGGGAGATTGGTCGTGGTAAGTAGAGGGGGGTTATATGTGTTCGATTTACCACCATCAGCTCATCTCGTCACTTCAACTTCCTCAACTGCCTTATCTGAGCTACATGTTTGGCATCGCCGTTTGGGACATCCACCGCTTGGAACCTTAATAAAGATCTGTCCAGATTTTGTTGTTAAATGTAGTGGTCAAGATTTCTTTTGCGATTCTTGTGCTCTAGCAAAACAAACTCGAGTTACTTATTCTCCTATTAATAATAAAATTAGTGCACCCTTTTGTCTTGTGCATTCGAATGTTTGAGGTCTTGTCCGTGTTTCCTCCATTTTGGGTCACCGTTGGTTTGTGACATTTATTGGTTGTTGTACCCGTACTACTTGGGTTTATTTATTGCAATAGAAAAGTGATGTTTTTCAATGCTTTTAGCAGTTTCTGGCAATGGTTCCGGCACAGTTTGATGGCAAGCTTCATATTTTTCGAAGTGACAATGGAACGGAGTATACCAGGTCAGATTTTCAAACGTTTTTACATGACCGTGGTATTCTCTATCAAACGAGCTGTGTTAATGCTCCTAAACAAAATGGTGTGGCGGAACGCAAGAATCGCCATCTCTTGGAGGTGGTTCGTTCCCTTATGTTTGCCATGAATGTTCCAGCTTAATATTGGAGTGATGCTATTCTGAGTACGGCTTATTTGATCAATCGGCTACCATCATGGATTCTCTAATATCGCTATCTCATTGAGGCCCTTATTGGTTCTCATAAGTTTTTGGTGCCTCCGAAGGTGTTTGGGTGTGAATGTTTTGTACGTATTACTCACCCAGCTGGTAAGCTTGCCCCTCGTAGTTTCAAGGTATTTGTTTGGGCTATTCTCCCAGACAAAAGGGCTACAAGTGTTATTACCCCTCCACTATGCGCTATTTTGTTTCCATGGATGTTATCTTTCATAAGTCTCAGCCATTTTACCAGCGGACACCTCTTCAGGGGGAGCCTACTCATGGTGAAGTTGTGTTATCTAGTGTGGATGTGATACCTTTACAGGGGAAGTTAATTCAGGACATTTCTGATAAAAAATCTGACCCTACAGCTGCTGCTAATACCCAAAAAACAACCCCACCAACTGTTACAACAGATTTGACGACTAGTACTGATGACTCGACAAGTACTGAAAATCTTGATTCTGTCAATGTAGAAAATTTAGCAGATGATCCACCGATTCAGGAACAATTTTGGTACCCGATTGTGTTACTTGACAGAATGTTCGTAAAGCCCCCTCTATCACTACTCTACTCTTTGACAAATCTCCTCCCGCCAGTACTACAGTTACAGTTCTGGGTAATGACATCTCTTTTATGATTATTGCTAATGATGATACAAATAATGAATTACCGATTGCAGTTAGAAAAGGCAAACGTTCATGTTCACACCATCCCATATCCAATGCTGTGTCATATGATCGATTATCTTCATCCTAGCGTGCTTTTTCTTTATCTCTATTATCTACAGCTGTCCCCAGAACATGGCAAGAGGCCCTAGTTAACAAAAAAATGGAAGGAAGCTATGTTAGAAGAGATGAAAGCTCTTTAGAAAAATGTTACTTGGGAGTTAGTTCAACTTCCCCAAGATAAAAGTACCGTTGGATGCAAGTAGGTATTTGTTGTCAAACAGAATGCCGATGGCACTATTGACTGCTACAAAGCTCGCTTGGTGGCTAAGGGTTACACCCAAACCTATGGCCTTGATTACACTGAGACATTCACACCAGATGTCAAGATGAGCGATATTGGAGTTCTTATCTCATGTGCTGTCATTCTTGGATGGAACTTACAATAGCTGGATGTGAAGAATGCACTTCTTCACGGCGAGCTTGAGGAAGAAGTGTATATGGACATTCCTCCAGGCTTTTCTGGCCAGGATACAAAAGGTCATGTGTGCAAACTCAGAAAGGCATTATATGGCTTAAAATACTCCCCTAGAGCCTAGTTTGGTCGATTTCAAAAGGCTATTATTGGCTTTGGTTTTACTCAAAGTAATGCTGATCATACCTTATTCATCAAACGATCAGGTACTTAAGTTGTTGTTCTTATTGTATATGTTGATGACATTGTAGTGACCGGGAATGATATGATCGAAATTTTTCTTCTTAAACAATATATGGGGAGAGAATTTGAAATTAAAGACCTAGGAAGTCTTCGGTATTTTCTAGGTATCGAAGTCGCTCGGTCTGGAAAAGGGATATTCCTCTCACAATTGAAGTATATTTTGGATCTTTTGGCTTAAGTTGGGATGATCGGATGCAAGCTGGCTGAAACTCCTCTTAAGGCCAATGGCCACTTGCGGTCTAAAGAAGGAAAGCCCTTTGATAAAGGAAGTTACCAATGATTGGTGGGTCGGCTAATTTATCTCTCCTATACTCGACTTGATATAGCGTATGCGGTGAGTTTGGTAAGTCAATACAGGCATGATCCATACTCCTCGCATCTTGAAGCATTTCACAAGATTCTTCGTTATTTGAAATCTGCTCCAGGGAAACGGATTTTATTTGCACATAGTGGTCATCTTTCTGTGGAGTCTTATGCGAATGCTGATTGGGCTGGATCTTTGGATGATCAACGATCTACTTCCGGTTATTGTACTCTTGTCGGAGGTAACCTAGTCACGTGGCGCAGTAAAAAGCAAGCCGTGGTTTCCCGCTAAAGTGCCGAGACAGAATTTTGTGCAATGGCTCAAGGAGTTTGTGGGTTACTTTGGCTAAAGACCCTTCTCACTGATCTCGGAGTTGTTGTTCCACAACCAAAGCAACTTTATTGTGATAGTAAGTCTACTATAGGCATTGCTCATAATCTAGTACAACATGATCGCACCAAGCACGTGGAGATTGATCGTCATTTTGTAAAGAAAAGATTGGACAACAATCTCATCAACTTATCCTTCGTTGCCTCTGAGGATCAACTTGCAGATGTCTTCACCAAAGGCTTGAACGGGCACATGTTTCATAACATTTTTTGCCAGTTGGGCATGTCCGACATCTATGCTCCAACTTATGGGGGAGTGTTGAAGCCTCTTTATACCTTTTTATGTTTATTGTTAGTGTTAGTAGGCCAAATCGTTGGGCCTAGTTTATTTATTTATTGTGATAGGGTTATGAACTATCTCTTCTCTATAAATAATGTATCTCTTGCTCTTCTAAAAGTATAAATGAAATTATCCTTTCTTTCGACACTCCTCTTGTACGGGAACTAAAAAGTGTATTGTGGAATCCAAAGTAGCTCAGTTTAGCAATGAGTGCATGCCCAGCATCAAAGTACCAAACCCAATGGAATTTTAATGAAGAAACGAGGAAACTATCCTCACTACATGACCAGATTCTGACTGCTCTGACTTGTCATATATGCGTCCTAAACCACGAGCACGTATAGTCCCACAGGCTCCTCACAAGACTAAAAGTAAGTATGTCTCAGAACTTGTGAGAACAAATATCGCACAAACAGTACACCAACTAGCGATGGTACTGACGTTCTACTGATAATTCCTTCCATTTGAACATATACGTATCAGGACTGCAGCAACAAAAATAAAGAGGAAAGAAACAAACACTTTGATATTAGTAAGTATGGCTAATCAACTCCACAAATCCATCGATACCTAACATGTACGGCCTTTCGCACGCTTCCTATGGTCATTGCAATCTCACAACAGCTATAGCACTCGAATCTTTACGGACAGAAATCCCTACTTAGCAACCTTTGACTCGAATTGCAACTGCCGAATGAGGTGGACAGTATTTGGAAACGAGCAAGACGGCCCCATCATCAACGCGAATTACAACAAGCACAGCATAATCAAAAACCAAATCGACAGCGGAGAACTCACCAATACCGAATGGCCTTGCAGCGAGGGCACCCCAGGGGCCCATAATTGCCGCAAACGACGCAGATAGCGGCATCGAGGGAAGCGCCGGCCATGATCCTCTCGCGGTCGGTGAGGAAGCTGAGTCCCCCGTCCTTGAAATTGTCTTCAAAGCACTTGAAGGCAGTGCTCTCTAAGAGCTGGATCAGGCCGAAGAAGATCGAGAATGCCGTGAAGATGAACTGGAGGAACCAGCATAGATCCAGCGTGAATCCCAAAACATGGATGCTATGCAACTCTCGCCCCAATCTTAAAGGTTTTTCAATCCAGATCGTCCGCCATAGCGGGGGAATCCAGCCGTCCCTTCTGGAGAAGGCTCATATCTTGCCACATCAGATCAGAGATATCAAATTTCGAGCGCGAAAAACCAGATTTCAAAAAAAGAAAATCCAAATTTTCTCTCTCCTTCGACGTCTTTTTTTCCCCTCTCTCATCTCCCGTCGGAATTAATATTTTTTACCTTCCATCCACTACATTGAAAATCATGCCCCCTCCACATCCCCATCTTTCGACATGTGGAGCCTCCTCTCCTTTTTTCCTAGAAGAAACCATTTTTTTTTGTCCGACCCAAGAGAAACATGTTAACCATTTTGAAATAATTGAGTGTTTACAATATTAATTTCGCACAAGAAAACTATTTGCGCATCAAAAACATAAAAAAGCTTACATAAAGATATAGCCCATGCACGGATTGTCCTCGTGATATGTATATTCAATACTTTGAAGATCGAGTATTTCTGTTTCTGTTGCGTCGTTTACTAACGGATATTAAGGCACATATTTTCTAAAATAGTGAATCTAATTATTCCATCTAATGCTCTGTTTGTTTTGCAAAAAATAAGACTTTTTCTCAAGAATTTATTTTCTAAGAAAATGATGGTATTTTACGGTGTTGGGTGTGAACCTTAAAATGAATAGGCGTTTGATATGGAATTTTCCTTTATGCACTTTTTTAAATAATTTTTTATATTCCTTTTATTAAAGAAAAACAAAATTTTAACTATTTTTATTATTTATTTATTTGTCCTTCTTTGGCCGGTTATCAACCATGGAATGGCCACAAGCAAGCTTGAGCCTCGCCAAATTAGCAAGCTTTGAGCTTGTCGAGACTCGAGAGGCTTTGAGCTCGCCAAATCTGGGGAGTTGCTTCTTGCCTACTTGCGTGGCCTTGAGCTCATTGTAACTCGTGAGGCCTTGATCTCTTTGTGACTCATCGACCTTTGGCAGAATGTGGAGCTTGCCGAAGAAGCCGAGGAGGTCGATGAAGAAGGCGATGAGGGAGACGACGGCGGTGATCTCGAGGAGGGTGACAATGTGGAGGGAAGAGTGAGGTGGTAATAGGAGGAGGAGTGGCTCTGGAGACGAGGCGATGAGACAAATAAGCTCGAGAGGAGGGGCTCATTTGTTTGCGTGAGAAAGATGGGGGGAAAAGAGCAACTCTGGTGAGAGGGAGACCACGTGAATGTAAAGAGCACACAAGACCGATTCACAAGCGATGTGAGACAATGACACAACTTAGCTTGCACGTGGAAATTAACTAATGGGGGGTGGGCCCACACACGCGGAAGTAAATAACGTTGGCTCTGATACCATATTGAAAGAAAGGATAATTTTATTCATACTTTTAGAAGAGCAAAAGATACAATATATATTGAGAAGAAATCGTTCTCAGCCCTATGACAATAAATAAATGAACTAGGCCTAACTAATTAGGCCCGCTAACACTAACAATAAACATAAAGAACGTCACACTCGCGAAACTTATTATAAACTTCACGAGCGTCCTTCAAATACTGGTCGGGGTCACGGAAGGGGTCGTACCGTGCCTCAGGTACACTTGAGTGAAGCTCCAGGTCAGCCACTAGCAGCTCCATTGAACTCTTTATTTGCTGCCGAGTTGACTAGTCTGCGTCTTTTCTTAGCACGCAACGTAGACAACCTGGCACCTCTACATCATTGGTCTCTGGCACTTTGGCCTCTAATTTCGCACAATCAGGAAGCTTTTTAGGTGATTTGTGTAAATCTTCTCAGCCGTAGATCCTTAATTCGGGTGCCACACATCATATGACCGGTGATATTATACTATTTGCTGATTATTCCCATGCCCCTAAGCATGATTGTATTACTGTTGCTAATGGTTCCTTAGCCCCTATAACCGGTCAGGGCTCGGTGTCTATTACCCGTGATATTACTCTATCATCCGTTTTACATGTTCCTACAGTTTATACTAATCTCCTATCAGTAGGTTCCCTGACTCGTGATTTGAAGTGCCAAGTGTTTTTCTTTCCATCTTATTGTGTCGCGCAGGACTTGGCAACGGGTTGGGAGATTGGTCGTGGTAGAGTAGAGGGGGACTTATATGTGTTCGATTTGCCACCATCAGCTCATCTCGTTACTTCAACTTTCTCAGCTGCCTTATCTGAGCTACATGTTTGGCATTGCCGCTTGGGACGTCCACCGCTTGGAACCTTAATAAAAATATGTCCAGATTTTGTTGATAAATGTAGTGGTCAAGATTTCTTTTGCTATTCTTGTGTTCTAGCAAAACAAGCTCAAGTTACTTATTCTCCTATTAATAATAAAATTGATGCACCCTTTGCTCCCTTTGCTCTTGTGCATTCGGATGTTTGGGGTGCTGCCCGTGTTTCCTTAATTTCGAGTCACCGTTGATTTGCGACATTTGTTGATTGTTGTACCCCACTACTTGGGTTTATTTATTGCAACAGAAAATTGATGTTTTTCAATGCTTTCAGCAGTTTCTAGCAATGGTTTCGACACATTTTGATGGCAAGCTTCGTATTCTTCGAAGTGACAATGGAACGGAGTATACCAGGTCCGATTTTCAGGCGTTTTTACATGACCGTGGTATTCTCCATCAAACGAGTTGTCTTGATACTCCTGCACAAAATGGTGTGGCGGAACGCAAGAATCGCCATCCATTGGAGGTGGCTCGTTCCCTTATGTTTGCCTTGAATGTTCCAGCCCAGTGTTGGAGCGATGCTATTTTGAGTGCGGCTTATTTGATCAATCGTCTACCATCACGGATTCTTAAATATCGCTCTCCCATTGAGGCCCTTACTGGTTCTCATAAGTTTTTGGTCCCTCCGAAGGTATTTGGGTGTGAATGTTTTGTACGTATTACTCACCTAGCTGGTAAGCTTGCCCCTCGCAGTTTTAAGTGTATTTTTTTGGGCTATTCTCCCACACTAAAGGGCTACAAGTGCTATTGCCCCTCCACTAGGCGCTATTTTGTTTCCATGGATGTTATCTTTCATGAGTCTCGGCCATTTTACCTGCGGACACTTCTTCAGGGGGAGCCTACTCATGGTGGAGATGTGTCCTCTAGTGTGGATGTGATACCTTTACGGGGGGTTAATTCAGGACATTTATGGTAAAAAATCTGACCCTATAGCTGCTGTCAATATAGAAAAAACAGCCCCACCAGCAGTTACAACAGATTTGGCTGCAAGAACTGAAGACTCGGCAGGTACTGAAAATCTTGATTCTGTCAATGCAGAAAATTTAGCAGAGGATCCACCGATTCGGGAACAGTTTCGATACCCGATAGTGTTTACTCGACAGAATGTTCGTAAAGCCCCCTGTTCTTTGACAAATCTCCTTCCGCCAGTACTACAACAATAGTTCCGGTTAATGACATCTCTCTTATGATTATTGCTAATGATGATACAAATGATGAATTACCGATTGCACTTAGAAAAGGCAAATGTTCATGTTCACAGCATCCCATATCCAATGCTGTGTCATATGATCGATTGTCTTCATCCTGCCGTGCTTTTTCTTTATCTCTATTGTCTACAGCTGTCCCAAGAACATGGCAAAAGGCCCTAGCTAACAAAAAATGGAAGGAAGCTATATTAGAAGAGATGAAAGCTCTTCAGAAAAATGATACTTGAGAGTTAGTTCAACTTTCCTAAGATGAAAGTATCGTTGGATGCAAGTGGGTGCTTGTTGTCAAACAAAAGGCCGATGACACTATTGACCACTACGAAGCTCGCTTGGTGGTCAAGGGTTACAACCAAACCTATACCCTTGATTACACTGAGACATTCGCACCAATTGCCAAGATCAACAGTATTAGAGTTCTGATATCATGTGCTGTCAATCTTGGATGGAATTTACAACAGCTGGATGTGAAGAATGCATTTCTTCACGGCGAGCTTGAGGAAGAAGTGTATATGGACATTCCTCCGGGCTTTTCTGGCTCGGAGACAAAAGGCCATGTGTGCAAACTCAAAAAAGCATTATATGGCTTAAAAAAGTCCCCTTGAGCCTGGTTTGATCGATTTCAAAAGGCTATGATTTGTTTTGATTTTACTCAAAGTAATGTTGATCATACCTTATTCATCAAACGATCAGGTACTTAAGTTGTTGGTTTTATCGTATATTGTAGTGACCGGGAATGATACGGTCGAAATTTCTCGTCTTAGACAATATCTGGGGAGAAAATTTGAAATTAAAGACCTAGGAGGTCTTCGGTATTTTCTAGGTATCGAAGTCGCTCGATCTGAAAAAGGGGTATACCTCTCACAATTGAAGTATATTCTGGATCTTTTGGCTGAAGTTGGAATGCTCGGATGCAAGCCGGCTGAAACTCCTCTTGAGGCCAATGGCCACTTGCGGTCTAAAGAAGGAAAGCCCGTTGATAAAGGAAGTTACCAACGATTGGTGGGTCGACTAATTTATCTCTCCCATACTCGACCTGATACAGCGTATGCGGTGAGTTTGGTGAGTCAATACATGCATGATCCATACTCTTCGCATCTTGAAGCTGTTCACAGGATTCTTCGTTATTTGAAATCTGCTCCAGGGAAAGGGATTTTATTTGCACCTAATGGTCATCTTTTTTGTGGAGTATTATACGGATGCTGATTGGGCTGGATCTTTGGATGATCGACGATCTACTTCCGATTATTATACTCTTGTTGGAGGTAACATGGTCACATGGCGCAGTAAAAAGCAAGCTGTGGTTTTCCGCTCAAGTGCCAGGGCAGAATTTCGCGTTTTGGCTCAAGGAGTTTGTGGGTTACTTTGGCTAAAGACCCTTCTCACTAATCTCGGAGTTGTGGTTCCACAACCAATGCAACTTTATTGTGACAGCAAGTCTGCTATAAGCATTGCTCATAATCCGGTACAACATGATCGCACCAAGCACGTGGAGATCGATCGCCATTTTATAAAGGAAAAATTGGACAACAATCTCATCAACTAATCCTTCATTGCCTCTAAGGATCAGCTTGCAGATGTCTTCACCAAAGGCTTGAATGGGCGTATGTTTCATACCATTCTTTGCTAGTTGGGCATGTTCGACATCTATGCTCCAACTTGAGGGGGAGTGTTGAAGCCTCTTTATACCTCCTTATGTTTATTGTTAGTGTTAGTAGGCCTAATTGTTGAGCCTAATTTATTTATTTATTGTCATAGGGTTGAGAACTATCTCTTCTCTATATATAATGTATCTCTTGCTCTTCTAAAAGTATAAATGAAATTATTCTTTCTTTCAACACTCCTCTGGTACGGAAAGTATCGTGGAATCCAAAGTAGCTCAGTTTAGCCACGAAGTTGGCGTCGAGAAGAATGTTTCGGGTAGTCATATCACCGTGAGATATACCGTGAGATATAAAGGAGTGCAAAAAATAAGTGCAGCACATGTATCTCTACATATTTGTATCCTTGTTTGCCACGATAGAGGCACAATGTTCTCTCTACAGCTTAGTCGGTCTTCGAGGTTACCATTTGGAAGATACTCGCAGACGAGAGCCCAAGCTTCCGGGCAAAAGCCAATGAGGGTGACCAAATTCGGATGCCTCAACATGCTTGCGGTACGAATCTAAACAGCAGTCCAGAATGACACGAGTGCCTAATTTAGTATCTCGGTAAATAAAACAGAAAATTGAGTAAAGCCTATGCAATCACATTTCTTTAAGAAATGTAGTCATATTCACCTTATCTTTATTCTCTTCAACTTTTGTTTGACTAAAACAAAAATAAGCGAATTTACTAGCAGATTTACGATTGGGTTACATGTTTTAAAAAGTTTTAAGCAATCACATAAGCATGCATATGCGCAATCCTTGCTACGTGGGGGCCTTGAACTATTTATCATCCAGAGATAACCTCATTCAAATTGGCGGGTGTGCATTTATTGAGTAAATACAATTAAAGTATGACTACCTCACCTCCTGATTGTACTCTGATTGGCCCAATGAACTACCACAATGCATTGTGTATATGGCCACTTGCTTATGACGAAGAAAACCTTTATAAGTGCTTCCATAAGCCCCCTCCTCTATATTTGAGGAAGGATGGAAATTGTCTGTAGCTTCCTCAATTTATGATAAACAAAACTTGGTAACGACTTGGTTTGCAAAGAGCTCATCATTAGCTTTGACTGCGTTTTCTAACCGCATTCTTAAATCTTCACATCTCTCG
The DNA here is from genome assembly GCA_028455895.1 of Rhodomyrtus tomentosa. Classification (NCBI taxonomy): domain Eukaryota; kingdom Viridiplantae; phylum Streptophyta; class Magnoliopsida; order Myrtales; family Myrtaceae; genus Rhodomyrtus; species Rhodomyrtus tomentosa. Next base: position 33,222,423 of record JAPCWY010000008.1, on the reverse strand, counting down.
CTTTCTGTCTCTAGCATCTCCACAAGAATAGTCCTCCGACTTAACACTTCAGCATGTAAGTTCTCAAGTGCCTCAACCTGTAAATAGGCAGCGACATGAGAAAAATCCAAGAAAATAAGTGATGCTTCTCATACTGTATCCCAGATTTTTGTGCAAGTTCATAAGATTGTTGAGAGGGAAATTGATGCTTTAATAGCTTCAAATAATATAAATTAATCCTTGACAAAAAAGAGAGAGAGTATATGAGCGTATCAAATGATAGAATGCCAATGCTATTGCATCAACAAAGCAATTGCACAATTACATCCTGAAAGCACTTGTCTATCTTAAAGAGCCAATAAAAAATATTTACATAAAAAGGAATAAAATTTATTATAGAGGCATGAATTAAAAAGAGTTTACCAAAAAGTCACCTTTTTTAACGGTTTAATTGGCTTTGTAGTTCCCTTCTGGGTGATCAGGGAAACTTCTATAGAAAATGGTTTTGTATCAAATGGTGACGGGAAAACATTGCACGTTGACATATGCTCATTGTTCCAATGGAATAATTGGCATGATGGAGAGCTACGTGAAGAATGAAGGATTGAATCATCTCGATGCCATTAGTATCAAAGCCCATCCAACAAACCACAACCAGCAAATTTGGTGATAATGGAATATGAGGAACATACATCAGAACTAACATCCATCAGACTTATATACAAAAAGGGCCGCAATGATAGCCTAGAAACATGTAGCAAAAGCTTTGAGCACAACAGATATGAGCATTCAATCATCAGCTTCACCATAAACCAATTTAATGAATATTGACCTCCCACCTAGTAATATCTTTATGATTGCAAAAATGATAAAACTCGATAGAGTCAACATTACCTAAAGCTAGCATGACCAGTTGGAGTGAGCAAGGCTAGAATATTGATTAACAATGAGTGCATGCCCAGCATCAAAGTACCACCCAATGGAATTTTAATGAAGAAACGAGGAAACTATCCTCACTTCATGACCAGATTCTGACTGCTCTGACTTGTCATATATGCCTCCTAAACCACGAGCACATATAGTTCGACAGGCTCCTCACAAGACAAAAAGTAAGTACGTCTTAGAACTTGTGGGAACAAATATCGCACAAACAGTACACCAACTAGCGATGGTACTGACGTTCTACTCATAATTCCTCCCATTTGAACAAATACGTATCAGGACTGTAGGAACAAAAATGAAGAGAAAAGAAACAAACACTTTGCTATTAGTAAGTATGGCTAATCAACTCCACAAATCCATCGATACCTAACATGTACGGCCTTTCGCACGCTTCCTATGGTCATTGCAATCTCACAACAGGTATAGCACTCGAAACTTTATGGACAGAAATCCCTACTTAGCAACCTTTGACTCAAATTGCAATCATCGAATAAGGTGGACAGTATTTGGAAACGAGCAAGACGGCTCCATCTTTAACGCGAATTACAACAAGCACAGCGTAATCTAAAACCAAATTGACCGTGGAGAACTCACCAATACCGAACGGCCTTGCAGCGGGGGCACCCCAAGGGCCCATAGTTGTCGTAAACGACGCAAATAGCAGTGTCGAGGGAAGTGCCGGCCATGATCCTCCCGCGGTTGGTGAGGAAGCTGAGTCCTTCGCCCTCGAAACTGTCTTCGAAACACTTGAAGCCGGTGCTCTTTAAGAGTTGGATCAGGTCGAAGAAGATCGAGAATGCCGTGAAGATGAACTGGAGGAACCAATACAGATCTAGCGTGAATCCCAAAACATGGATGCTATGCAACTCTAGCCCAGATCTTAAAGGTTTTTCAATCCGAATCGTCTGCCATAGCGAGGGATTCCAGCCGTCCCTTCTCGAGAAGGCTCAGATCTTGCCATATCAGATCGGAGAGATCAAATTTTGAGCGCGAAAAACCAGATTTCAAAAAAAGAAAATTCAATTTTTCTCTCTCCTTCGACGTCTTTTTTCCCCTTCTCTCTCATCTCCCGCCGGAATGAATGTTTTTTACCTTCCATTCTCTGCACTGAAAATCAGGCCGCCCCCACATCCCCATCTTTCGACACGTGGAGCCTCCTTCCCTTTTTTCCTAGAAGAAACCATTTTTTTTTGTCCAGCCCAGAAGAAACATGTTAACCGGTTTGAAATAATTGAGTGTTTCGAATATTAATTGCGCACAAAAAACTATTTGCGCATCAAAAACATAAAAAAGCTTACATAAAGATGTAGTCCATGCATGGATTGTCCTTGTGATATGTATATTCAATACTTCGAAAATCGAATATTTATGTTTCTGTTGCATCGTTTACTAACGGATATTAAGGAATATATTTTCTAAAATAGTGAATCGAATTATTCAATCTAAAGCCCTATTTGTTTTGCAAAAAATAAGACATTTTCTCAAGAATTTATTTTCCATGAAAATGATGGTATTTTACGGTGTTCGGTGTGAACCTGAAAATGAATAGGCGTTTGATATGGAATTTTCCTTTATGCACTTTTTAAAATAATTTTTTATATTCTTTTTAAATAATTTTTTATATTCTTTGGGGTTTATCGACCACGACCCCAACTAGTTTGGGATAAAGGTGTTGTTGATGTTGATTCTTTTTATTAAAAAAATGAAATTTTAACTATTTTTATTATTTATTTATTTGGCTTTTTCCTTCTTCTTTGGACGGTTATCAACCATGGAATGGCCACAAGCAAGCTTGAGCCTCGCCAAATCATCAAGCTTTGAGCATGTCGGGACTCGTGAGGTTTTGAGCTCGTCAAATATGGTGAGTTGCTTCCTTCCTACATGCGTGGCCTTCAGCTTATTGCAACTCGTGTGGCCTTGAGCTCTTTGTGACTCATCAACCTTTGGCAGAGTGTGGAGTTTGCCGAAGAAGCCGAGGAGGTCGATGAAGAAGGCGATGAGGGAGACGACGGCAGTGATGTCGAGGAGGGTGACGATGCGGAGGGAAGAGTGAGGTGGTAATAGGAGGAGGAGTGGCTCTGGAGATGAGGGGATGAGACAAATAAGCTCGAGAGGAGGGGCTCTTTTGTTTGCATGAGAAAGATGGGGGGAAAGGAGAAACTCTGGTAAGAGGGAGACCACGAGAATGTAAAGAGCACACAAGACCCATTCACAAGCAATGTGGGACAATAACACAACTTAGCTTGCACGTGGAAATTAACTAATGGGCGTGGGCCTACATATGCGGATGGAAATAACATTGGCTCTAATACCATGTTGAAGGAAAGGAAAATTTCATTCATACTTTTAGAAAAGCAAGAGATACACTATATATAGAGAAGAGATCATTCTCAACCCTATGACAATAAATAAATAAACTATGCCCAACTAATTAGGCCCACTAACACTAACAATAAACATAAAGAACTTTACACCCGCGAAACTTGCTATAAACTTCACGGGTGTCCTTCAAATGCTGGTCGGGGTTACGGAAGGGGTCGTACTGGGCCTCAGGTGTACTTGAGTGAAGCTCCAAGTCAGCCACCAGCAGCTCCGTCGGATTCCTTATCTGCTGCCGAGTTGACTAGTCCGCGTCTTCTCTTAGCACGCAACGTAGACAGCCCTGGTACTTCTACATCATCTGCCTCTGGCACTTTGGCCTCTAATTTCGCACAGTCAGGTAGCTTTTTCGGTGGCTTGTGTAAATCTTCTCAGCCGTGGATCCTTGATTCAGGTGTCACGCATCATATGACAGGTGATATTACACTCTTTGCTGATTATTCTCATGCCCCTAAGCATGATTGTATTACTGTTGTTGAAAGTTCCTTAGCCCCTATAGCCGGTCAGGGCTCGATGTCCATTACCCGTGATATTACTCTATCATCCGTTTTACATGTTCCTACAGTTTACACTAATCTCCTATCAGTAGGTTCCCTGACTTGTGATCTAAAGTGCCATGTGTTTTTCTTTCCATCTTATTGTGTCATGCAGGACTTGGCAACGGGTCGGAAGATTGGTCATGGTAGAGTAGAGGGGGGCTTATATGTGTTCGATTTACTACCATCAGCTCATCTCGTCACTTCAACTTCCTCAGCTGCCTTATTTGAGCTACATGTTTGGCATCGCTGTTTGGGACATCCACCGCTTGGAACCTTAATAAAGATTTGTCTAGATTTTGTTGTTAAATGTAGTGGTCAAGATTTCTTTTGCGATTCTTGTGTTCTAGCAAAACAAACTCGAGTTACTTATTCTCCTATTAATAATAAAATTAATGCACCCTTTGCTCTTGTGCATTCGAATGTTTGGGGTCCTGCCTGTGTTTCCTCCATTTCAGGTCACCGTTGGTTTGTGACATTTATTGGTTGTTGTACCCATACTAATTGGGTTTATTTATTGCAACGGAAAAGTGATGTTTTCCAATGATTTCAGCAGTTTCTGGCAATTGTTCAGACACAGTTTGATGGCAAGCTTCGTATTTTTCGAAGTGACAATGGAACGGAGTATACCAGGTCAGATTTTCAAACATTTTTACATGATCGTGGTATTCTTTATCAAACGAGCTGTGTTAATACTCCTGCACAAAATGGTGTGGTGGAAGGCAAGAATCGCCATCTCTTGGAGGTGGTTCGTTCCCTTATGTTTGCCATGAATGTTCTAGCTCAATATTGGAGTGATGCTATTCTGAGTGCGGCTTATTTGATCAATCGCCTACCATCATGGATTCTCTAATATCGCTCTCCCATTGAGGCTTTTATTGGTTCTCATAAGTTTTTTATGCCTCCGAAGGTGTTTGGGTGTGAATGTTTTGTACGTATTACTCACCCAGCTGGTAAGCTTGCCCCTCACAGTTTCAAGTGTATTTTTTTGGGCTATTCTCCCACATAAAAGGGCTACAAGGATTATTGTCCCTCTACTAGGTGCTATTTTGTTTCCATAGATGTTATCTTTCATGAGTCTCTGCCATTTTATCAGCGGACACCTCTTCAGGGGAAGCCTACTCAAGGTGAAAATGTGTCATCTGGTGTGGATGTGATACTTTTACAAGGGTATTTAATTCAGGATATTTCTGGTAAAAAATCTGACCCTACATGTGCTTCCAATACCGAAAAAATAGCCCCACCAGCAGTTACAACAGATTTGGCAGCAACTACTAAAGACTCGACAAGTACTGAAAATCTAGATTCTATCAATGCAGAAAATTTAGCAGATGATCCACCAATTCAAGAACAGTTTTAGTACCCGATTGAGTTTACTCGACAGAATGTTCGTAAAGCCTCCTCTATCAATACTCTACTCTTTGACAAATCTCCTCCCGTTAGTACTACAGCCACAGTTCCGGGTAGTGACATCTCTCCCATGATTATTGCTAATGATGATACAAATGATGAATTACCGATTGCACTTAGAAAAGGCAACCGTTCATGTACACAGCATCCCATATCTAATGCTGTGTCATATGATCGCTTGTCTTCATCCTGCTGTGTTTTTTCTTTATCTCTATTGTCTATAGTTGTCCCAAGAACATGGCAAGAGGCCCTAGCGAACAAAAAATGGAAGGAAGCTATGTTAGAATAGATGAAAGCTCTTCAGAAAAATGGAACTTGGGAGTTAGTTCAACTTTCTCGTTGGATGCAAGTGGGTGTTTATTGTCAAACAGAAGGCCGATGGCACTATTGACAGCTACAAAGCTCGCTTGGTGGCCAAGGGTTACACCCAAACCTATGGCCTTGATTACACTGAGACATTCACACCAGTTGCCAAGATGAACAGTAGTAGAGTTCTTATCTCATGTGTTGTCAATCTTGGATGGGACTTACAACAGATGGATGTGAAGAATGCATTTCTTCATGGCGAGCTTGAGGAAGAAGTGTATATGGACATTCCTCCAGGCTTTTCTGGCCCGGAGACAAAAGGTCATGTGTGCAAATTCAGAAAGACATTATTTGGCTTAAAACAGTTCTCTAGAGCCTGGTTTGGTCAATTTCAAAAGGCTAAGATTCGCTTTGGTTTTACTCAAAGTAATGCCGATCATACCTTATTCATCAAACGATAAGGTACTCAAGTTGTTGTTCTTATCGTATATGTTGATGACACCGTAGTGACCGGGAATAATACGGTAGAAATTTCTCCTCTTAAACAATATCTAGGGAGAGAATTTGAAATTAAAGGCCTAGGAAGTCTTCGGTATTTTCTAGGTATCGAAGTCGCTCAGTCTGAAAAGGAGTATTCCTCTCACAATTAAAGTATATTCTGGATCTTTTGGCTGAAGTTTGAATGCTTGGATGTAAGCCGGCTGAGACGTAATTACTTTTAGTCTTGTGAGGAGCCTATTGGACTATACATGCTCGTGGTTTAGGAGGCATATATGACAAGTCAGAGCAGTCAGAATCTGGTCATGTAGTGAGGATAATTTCCTCGTTTTTTCATTAAAATTCCATTGGGTTTGGTACTTTGATGCTAGGCATGCACTCATTGTTAATCAATATTCTAGCCTCACTCACTCCAACTTGTCATGCTAGCTTTAGGTAATATTGACTCTATCGAGTTTTATCATTTTTGCAATCATAAAGATATTACTAGGTGGGAGGTCAATATTCATTAAATTGGTTTATGGTGTATCTGATGATTGAATGCTCATCTCTGGTGTGCTCAAATCTTTTGCTACATGTTTCTATGCTATCATTGCGGGCCTTTTTGTATATAGGTCTGATGGATGTTAGTTCTGATGTATGTTCCTCATATTCCATTATCGTCAAATTTGCTGGTTGTGGTTTGCTGGATGGGCTTTGATACTAATGGCATCAAGATGATTCAATCGTTCATTCTTCATGCAGCTCCCCAACATGCCAATTATTCCATTGGAACAATGAGCATATGTCAACGTGCAATGTTTTCCCGTCATCGTCTGATACAAAACCATTTTCTGTAGAAGTTTCCCTGATCACCCAGAAGGGAACTTCAAAGCCAATTAAACAGTTAAAAAAGGTGAATTTTTGGTAAACTTTTTTTAATTCATGCCTCTATAATAAATTTTTATTCCTTTTTAAGTAAATATTTTTTATTGGCTCTTTAAGATAGACAGTTGCTTTCAGGATGTAATTGTGCAGTTGCTTTGTTGATGCAATAGCATTGGTATTCTATCATTTGATACGCTCATATACTCCTTTTTTTTGTCAAGGATTAATTTAGATTATTTGAAGCTATTAAAGCATCAACTTCCCTCTCAACAATCTTATGAACTTGCACAAAAATATGGGATACGGTATGAGAAGCATCACTTATTTTCTTGGATTTTTCCCATGTCGCTGCCTATTTATAGATTGAGGCACTTGAGAACTTACATGCTGAAGAGTTATGTCGGAGTACTAGTCTTGAGGAGATGCTAGAGAAAGAAAGCGAGAGATGAGAAGATTTAAGAATGCGGTTAGAAAATGCACTTAAAGCTAATGAGGAGCTCTTAGCAAACCAAGTCGTTACCAAGTTTTGTTTGTTAGAAATTGAGGAAGCTACGGACAATTTCCATCCTTCCTCAAATATAGAGGAGGGGGCTTATGGAAGCACTTATAAAGGTTTTCTTCGTCATACGCAAGTGGCCATATACACAATGCATTGTGGTAGTTCATTAGGCCAATCAGAGTACAATCAGGAGGTGAGGTAGTCATACTTTAATTGTATTTACTCAATAAATGCACACCCGCCAATTTGAATGAGGTTATCTCTGGATGATAGATAGTTTAGGACCCCACGTAGCAAGGACTGCGCTTATGCATGCCTATGTGATTGCTTGAAACTTTTTAAAACATGTAACCCAAATCGTAAATCTGTTAGGACATTCGCTTATATTTGTTTTCGTAAAATGAATAGGTGTTTGATATGGAATTTTCCTTTATGCACTTTTTTAAATAATTTTTTTATATTCTTTTATTAAAAAATCAAAATTTTAACTATTTTTATTATTTATTTATTTGGCTTTTTCCTTCTTCTTTGGCCGGTTATCAATCATGGAATGGCCACAAGCAAGCTTGAGCCTTGCCAAATCAGCAAGCTTTGAGCTTGTCGGGATTCATGAGGCTTTAAGCTCGCCAAATCTAGTGAGTTGTTTTCTGCCTCCTTGCGTGGCCTTGAGCTCATTGCAACTCGTGAGGCCTTGAGCTCTTTGTGACTCATCGACCTTTGGCAGCGTGTGGAGTTTGCCGAAGAAGCCGAGGAGGTCGATGAAGGAAGCGATGTGGGAGACGACGGCGGTGATCTCGAGGAGGGTGACGATGCGGAGGGAAGAGTGAGGTGGTAATAGGAGGAGGAGTAGCTCTGGAGATGAGGGGATGAGACAAAGAACGCAATGTGCGCCGTGCGTGACGTTCATCCTCGTAACTCTTCCGTCCGGAGATTGATCGTTGTAAGTCTACTAGAATGGAAAATCTAGTGACGTTTTTGTCTGATTACCACCAATTTCTAATCGATCGGAAGGACAATCCTTCCACCGTATTTCAAAGAAAACATAATCTTTTTACGCTATGGTCTAGTAAGTGCCATTTGATTCATTAAATTAGATTTTTTTTTTTTTTTACCCTTAGTTGCTCAGAATTAGTTTGACAATTTGCTGAGCTGGCGTTCTAGCCATCTGTATTTGTCCAAGTATTGAAGACGTGGGGATTATTGGCAAAGTGAAGAGCTTATGTAAATTTGTACAGGCTTATCTGGCTAATGCGGAAGAAAGAGCAATCAAAATGTTTCATGTCGATAACTACGTACAATTGAATGGGCCTAAGTCACTTTTAAACCGAAGTTGAGATGGGCACCACCCCGTCCTAGCCTCCTAGACTCAACGCGACCTGAAAGCCAATCGGATTCCCAGATGTCGGAAAGAAGGGTTGGTCGGATTTGATTACCATGATTTCAATTTAACCATAACGAAAAATTATTTTTTTCACTAGTAGAAGCCGGAAAAAAGCAGAAAAATTAGAGACCATTGATGAAGAATTCTTCACGCAATGAGATCAATAGTCCTAACTGAAAAGACAGGAACATTCTCATCTCGTCGCAATGCTGATTCTTTGGAAAAATTACCCCCAAAAAAAGAGAGAAAACCTTAAAACTATTACAATCGTGTTAATTCAGTCTAATTATTTTCGGCTCTTTTTTTTTTTTACCGATTGAGTCATGAAACTTTTATAATTGTGTCGATTCAGTCTCTTTGGCTGGCCAACACAAACGTGACAATTTTTTACAATATTTTTTAATATATATTTTATTTGTTTGCTCTTTTTTTTCCTTTTTTTGGGATTTTAAGCCCGTCGGGGCTTCGACCACCCAAAACCTCTGCTGGCTCGTGGCGCGTAGGCCAATCGATGTTCACGTCATTGATTACCGATCAAAACTGGCCGGATTGACTCAATTGCCATAAATGAAAAAGATTTAAGATTAAATTAGCACCATTGAAAGGTTTAACACTGGATTCACACCAATACAAAACATCTTGGTTTGCTAAGAGCTCCTCATTAGCTTTAAGTGCATTTTTTAACCGCATACTTAAATCATTTTTCTCATTCTCGGTCATTTCGCATCTCTCCCTTTCTTTCTCTAGCGTCTCCTCAAGAATAGTACTCTCACTTAACTCTTCGGCATGTAAGTTCAAAAGTGCATCAATCTGTAAATAGGCAGTGACATTGGAAAAATCCAAGAAAACAAGTGATGCTTCTCATACTGTATCCCAGATTTTTGTGCAAGCCATAAGATTGTTGAGAGGGAAGTTGATGCTTTAAAAGCTTCAAATAATCTAAATTAGTCCTTGACAAAAAAAAAAAAGGAGTATATCAGCGTATCAAATGATAGAATGCCAATGCTACTTTTAAAGTTCTAACCGAAAAGGAATCGAAAGATTAATTATGGTTTGTTTGGCAATGATTCCAATTTTCTGACTCTATTGTTCAAAACAAAAAAAGGATCAAAAATATGTTTAGTAACGTAAATGATTCTGATGTTGCTCTTGAAAATAATTTTGGAGCAAAAAAAAAAATACAAAAAATAGGTTGATTCCGAAAAAACGAAAAAAATATGCATCGAGCTGGGACTGTAATCCCGCACCGCCAATTCCTCCCCACTGGCCAAGAGCTTGAGTAGACACAAAGACGTGTGCGTCTTTGCGTGTATCGAGTGAAATGGGAAGAGCGCGGTAACGAAGAACGCCTGGGCTTTCGAGCAGTTGCGGAAAAAAAAAAATCACGTCTACATTTTTTGTTAACTAAATTGGACGGATTTAACAATAGACTTGATTGCACCAATTTGACAATTTTAAAACTTAAATTGCACTATTTGATGGTTCTCTTTTGCACTTTTAGGCCAAGTTTTTGGATTTCTGGTGCATTTATCCTTCCTTTACAAATTTATCGCAAATGAAAAGAACTCCCTATGCATAATTGCATCCTGAAAGCAACTGTCTATCTTAAAGAGCCAATAAAAAAATATTTACTTAAAAGGGAATAAAATTTATTATAGAGGCATGAATTAAAAAGAGTTTACCAAAAATTCACCTTTTTTAAATGTTTAATTGGCTTTGGAGTTCCCTTCTGCGTGATCAAGGAAACTTCTAAAGAAAATGTTTCTGTGTTAGATGATGACTCAAAAACATTGGACTTTAACCTATGCTCACTTTTCCAATGGGCTACTTGGCACGTTCGGGAGCTGCGTGAAGAATGAAAGAGAAACTGTTTGAATCATCTCGATGCCATTAGTACCAAAGTCCATCCAACAAACCAGAACTAGCAAATTTGGCAGTAATGGAATATTAGGAACAGACATCAGAACTAACATCCACCAGAACTATATACAAAAAGGCCCGCCATGATAACACAGAAACATGTAGCAAAAGCTTTGAGCACACCAGATATGAGCATTCAATTATCAGATTCACCGTAAATCAATTTAATGAATATGGACCTCCCACCTATTAATATCTTAATGATGGCAAAAATGATAAAACTCAATAGAGTCAACATTACCTAAAGCTAGCATGACAAGTTGGAGTGAACAAGGCTAGAATATTGATTAACAATGGGTGCATGCCCAGCGTCAAAGTACCAAACCCAATGGAATTTTAACGAAGAAACAAGGAAACTATCCTCGCTGCATGACCAGATTCTAACTGCTCTGACTTGTCATATATGCCTCCTAAACCAACATCACGTATCATCCCACAAGCTCCTCACAAGACTAGAAGCAAGTACGTCTCAGAACTTGTGGGAACAAATATTGCGCAAACGGTGCACCAACTAGCGATGGTACTGACGTTCTACTCATAATTCCTTCAATTTGAACTGACCCGTATCACCGATCAAAAAAAAAAAAAAGAACAGATACGTGTCAGGACTGCAGCAACAAAAATGAAGAGAAAAAAAACAAACACTTTGCTAGCAGCTTCATGACTTATTGGACAAATGAAATACAGAGGAGTCAGGGTATGCTCTTCACCAGGAGAATGATCAGATGATGACCCTTGTGCGCGTAGTGTACGGATTTGTTCAAGCCGTGGCCACACCTCTGACTGAAGATCCGGCCGGTTGCTGGCATCTACCTGACAGCAACGCAAGTCTAGGATTGCCAGCTGTGTGGCCTGCTCAAGTGGCCATTGTCCTGCTTTTTGATCCAATGCAGCAGCTAAGGCATCACTCACCAATGCATTTTGCACAATCTTGTCTAAATCCGATGCCGCTTGACCAGTAAGTAACCGCAATAGTACAACCCCAAAAGAGTAAGCATCTGTTTCAACAGAAAAGTTTCCCCTTGTGCGGGAACTAAAAAGCGTATCTTGGAATCTAAAGTAGCCTAATTTAGCCACGATGTTGGCATAGAGAAGAATGTTTCAGGGCGTCATACCATCGTGAGATATACCATGAGGTTGAAAGGAGTGCAGAAAAAAAAAAATAAGTGCAGCATATGTATCTCTACATATCTGTATCCTTGTTTGTCACGATAGGGGCACAGTGTTCTCTCTACAGCTTAACCAGTCTTCGAGGTTACCATTTGGAAGATACTCGCAGAAGAGAGCCCAAGCTTCTGAGCAAAAGCCAATGAGGGTGACCAAATTCGGATGCCTCAACATGCTTGCGGTGCAAACCAAAAGAGCAGCCCAGAATGACACGAGTGACTAATTCAGTATCTCGGCAAATAAAACAGAAAATAGAATAAAGCCTGTGCAATCACATTTCTTTAAGAAATGTAGTCGTATTCACCCGATCTTTATTCTCTTCAACTTCTGCTCGACCAAAACAACAATAAGCGAATGTCCTAGCAGATTTACGATTTGGGTTACATGTTTTAAAAAGTTTCAAGCAATCACACAGGCATGCATATGCACAGTCCTTGCTACGAAGGGGCCTTGAACTATTTATCATCCAAAGATGGCCTCATTCAAATTGGCGGGTGTGCATTTATTGAGTAAATACAATTAAAGTATGATTACCTCACCTCCTGAAGGTACTCTGTTGGCCCAGTGAACTATCACAATGCATCATGTTTATGGCCACTTGCGTACGACGGAGGAAACATTTATAAGTGCTTCCATAAGCCCCCTCCTCTATTTTTTAGGAAGGATGTAAATTGTCCGTGGCTTCCTCAATTTATGACGAACAAAACTTGGTAACGACTCAGTTTGTTAAGAGCTCCTCATTAGCTTTAAGTGCATTTTCTAACCGCATTCTTAAATCTTCGCATCTCTCACTTTCTTTCTCTAGCATCTCCTCAAGAATAGTACTCCGACTTAACTCTTCAGCATGTAAGTTCTCAAGTGCATCAACCTGTAAATAGGCAGCGACATTGGAAAAATCCAAGAAAATAAGTGATGCTTCTCATACTGCATCCCAGATTTTTGTGCAAGTTCATAAGATTGTTGAGAGGGAATTTGATGCTTTAATAGCTTCAAATAACCTAAATTAATCCTTGACAAAAAAAAAAAAAAGAGTATATGAGCGTAGCAAATGATAGAATGCCAATGCTATTGCATCCGGAAAGCAACTGTATATCTTAAAGAGCAAATAAAAAAATATTTACTTAAAAAGGAATAAAAATTTATTATAGAGGCTTGAATTAAAAAGAGTTTACCAAAAATTCACATTTTTTAACTGTTTAATTGGCTTTGAAGTTCCCTTCTGGGTGATTAGGGAAACTTTTACAGAAAATGTTTATGTATCAGATGATGACTCGAAAACATTTCACGTTGACCTATGCTCACTGTTCCAATGGTTTTGTAGCCACTCTTGAATCATTGAACGGAGAGTCTGATTCGGGAAAAGCTCGCGGTTTGGAAGCTGAAGATTTGTCATGGGCGAAGTATCACGGCCGCTGAGCCAGTGCCTTATTGCCTCTGCCTCGTAAGTAAAGCCATCTGCTGCCACATGAGGATCTTGCATAATTTCCTAAACTCACGGTCAGATGAATTATATAAATCATGATCAGCATAATCAGGGCAACATATGGAAATTCAATTTAAACAGAGAATAGTATCATGAACTGATAAGCCGACTCACTTGGGAGATTGGACAAATTGAAATATTGAGGAGGCTCGCCAGGGTCATCTGGACCAGACCGACTGGATAATGAGGCTTCACAACAGGTTCGCATCCTTTCAAGTACTGGCCACACCTGTGACCTAAGAAATGGTCGATTATTGCTATCGACGTCACGGCAACTTAATGCCGGGTGAGCCAGCTCCTTGGCTTGCTCGAATGGCCACTGCCCTGCTGTAGGATCCAACAAGGCTCTTAAATTCCCTTCATCTAAGGCATTTTGCACCACTTCTTCTAAGTTCAGGCCTGTTCTCCCAGTCAGTAAACGCATTAACACATTACCAAATGAATAAACATCAGAGGGAAAAGATGATTCTCCTCTCGTGGGGGGATGAGACACAGCAAAACGCAATCCAAAGTTCGTTAGTTTGGCCACGAAGTTGGAGTCAAGAAGAATATTCTCTGGTTTCAGATTGCCATGTGCCAGACCATAGCAAGAAAGAAGAAACACAAGCGCAGCACAGGTATCTGCACAAATACGTATTCGAGTTTGCCACGATAGATGGTTGCTGCTGTCCCTGGCTTTGAGTTGGTCTTCAAGGCTGCCATTTGGGAGGTACTCATAAATGGCAGCTGAAGCATCGGGGCAGACTCCAATGAGGTTTACCAAATTAGGATGCCTTGACGTAGCTGCAACTTGAATCTGAAACAGAACCGACAAGAATGGGAGAGTGACCCCAGCATGAACCCATCTAACAAGATAAAGATCAGTAGATTACCACTATATTACCATAGTAAAAATCTTGATCATTCATATTTCAGACTTACCTCTCGATGGTAGTTGGAGAGGTGCAGCATCTTTATGGCCACTTGCGTGTGATGAAGCAAACCTTTGCAAGTGCTCCCGTACTCCCCTTCCTCAATCATTAACGATGGATCAAAACTCTTGGTAGCTTCCTCTATTTCATAGAACAAAAACTCAGAAATGAACTCCTCTCTACGCGCACTGGGGGAGTTCGCATGTTTGGTTAGCCAACAGTTCCTCATTCAGCATCTGCAGTTCCTCATGCTGTTTCTTCGGCATTTCGAATGCTTCCTTTTCTTTTGCTAGCAATTCCTCAAGATCTTTCCTCCATCTCAGCTCCTCAATTGTGAACATTTTCAAGTGTTTTAAGCTGCAAATAAGCAAGGAAATCAGCAGATTGCATGATAATGCTTGAAACTTGTTTCAGAACTACTGTATCCAAATAATTCATGCTGCATCAAACAATATAACGGACCATTCAGTAAGGCCTCAGAACAAGTAATCTACCTTGCGGGAAGCCTCATTTGCTGTTTTCTCAGCTTTCTGACGCCGGATCAACCCTTCTAGTGCCTCCCGTTTTGCACGTTCAACTTCTTTCCTTGCTTGGTCAAGTTGCTTGTAGAGATCCTCGCTATAACGTCCTTCATGAGAGGAGATAATCATGGTCACAGTCACAAGAAAGATCTACCATCCGAGTAATTTGTCTAACACCAGCTGTAGCCTATAATGGAAAAGAAAATTCACACCATTCCCGTGTAACTTTGATTTTGACAGTAGCCTTCGTGTGCACGCGCTGAACTTGATTCAGTAATATGGTTGCTCCCCTCACCCCTTTCATACCGTACCAAAGCTAGATCATCTTTGATTTCAACAGAGTTGGATCTTGAATGTGTACTATAGAAGCAACTAATGTGTACTATAGAAGGAAGGTACTAAGCATTGCTTGATCACATATGTGAATGTACTCATCCAGAATGCTTTCCATCTCTCTTGCCTTGCCAGTTCTTCGGGATTCCTGGATCCACGACCATAAAACGGGCGTTCTGTGAAGCAGTCTTCAACCACATAAAGGGAACTGTCGTTACAAAACTATAGCAGAGGAAAAGTACTTCAAGTGGAACTTAAAAGAAGTCATGGCAATTCACTTGCATTCAAATACCATATCTCTACAGTGGATAATTCAATAATGTGCTTGTCCCAAACCATTTTGCAGATGCATCATCCTTCGTACAGTCACACTAAGTATCAACATAAATCAATAATGTGCTTGGGTACAGATAAACCTCCTTCAATTAGTTCCCCGAAACTATCATATATCAGCTGACCAAGAGATAATATTAATGAGATAGTATCAAACATCGCGGGAACACGATTGAGCCTACAAGGAGACCCTAAACTCGTAAAAGAAAATTTGCTTCTAACCCCAAAAAAAAAATGGTGGATTAGACGGTTCGGCACTAAAAGGATGGGAATTATGTTTGCAAATTCAATCAAATACCGGTTTGGAATTCTCATATATCTATCGAAAAGCTAATGGTAACATACCCCAATGGAATTTTTCTTTTCCAAATGTCACCAACTATTTGCGGTACAACTATCAATCCAGGAAAAGATGTGTAAGTTAATAATCAAATATAGTGCCAATACGCGTGAGGCCGTAAAGGGATTGGGAGGGGGTGAGAATGCTAACATAATAGGTACAAGATTCAATTCCCGCAAAAAATCAGAAAGAGAAGAATTAAAAATATGAAAAACAAAAAAAATAATAATTATATATACTTCTTTTTCACAATAAACATATGCAAGAAATTGGAATTCGAAATTTTTTTTAACAACATCACCTTGTTAGATGCAATATCTGAAACATTAAATTAATTATTGATAAAAGGATCAATATGAGGAAATCGTACAGATGTGTGTGGACAAAGAAAAGTATATTAAGATTTGACATTTTTAGGAATGTCATTATGGGTAGAAAAGGATTTTATTGATTACGACAAAAGAGAGAGAGATATAGGAATTATTTGGCTTATGTCATACACAACTGTTTGGGAGATAATATTGGAAATTACATCTGTCAAATTTGTTTAGTGATGTCATCGTAAATGGTAATATTATATCTCGACAAAAAAAAAAAGAGGTAATATTGTTAACCGGCGAACATAAAAGTTAAAAGGTAAAAAAAAAAATGTATAATGACGACCGTCCCTACTTTTTCATTGTGGCAAGGAAATGTTACAAAAAGATACAGACACCTTGCCCAAAATAAAAAAGGACAAAATGGTGATTATGCTTGGGGAAAAAGTGGGCGATTAATCAATGAATAGTTAGGTATTAAAAATAATCAATAAATAAGCATTGTGATTGCAAGGGTAAATTTGGAAAGCAATAATTGGAAAAAAACACACACACACACATCGTTGGCTTGCATATACGGGTATATATGGACTTTTTCAATCCTACGACAATGTTCCTCGAAGGATTTCAAATAAGAGTTGTTTGGATTTTGCACCAATTTATACCATTCTCCTTTGAAAATTGTGGATTATTTTATCGATAATTTCTTTTCATTACTGTTTCAAGTACAGAGTTTTTTTTTTTTTTGCACACATGTCTCTCTAAAATAGAGGGTAATTACATAAATGGCCCCTAATTTTGACTAAACTTTCAATGTAGTCCATGAACTTTTAATTTCTTCAATATAACCCCTGAATTTTATCTCAATGTACTATATCAGTCCTGAAATTTTTTTATGCATTTTTAATTTGCTTTATCCTTAATGTGCGACGTTGTCCCTCTGAACTTTTGTTACGCGTTCAATTTAATCTAGGGACCACATTAGACAAACTAAAAATTCAAGAATAACACGTTGGGCCAAGATTCACAAATTATTTGTATCATGTTGCTTTTGTTATAAGCAAAATGCAAACAATTCACTTAAACAAGGGAAAGAGAAGTGGGAGCTTATGCAAGGAAATGCCAACGAAGGACAAAAGATTTGCCAAAGCAGAGCATTTCGGTGAGATGTGAAGTTTCCACAGCGTTATCTCGTTCACAGGATACAGAGATGCAGTTGAAATACATTCCACGCAGATGCCAACCACATTTTCGCAGCATATGTACACTTCAATACCTAAACCAACGTTCAATGGCTTTGCAGCCACTCTTGAATCATGGAACGGAGAACCTGATTCGGGAAGAGATCGAACGTTGAGAGCGGACAATTCGTCATGGGTGAAGTGTCCTTGACCCTAAGCCAGCACCTTATTTGCTCCGCTTCGTAAGTGAAACCATCTGCCGCCACAAGAGGCTCTCGCATGATGTCCTACACGCGCGGTCCAAATCAAGTACATCAATCAAGGATAAACGTATTCAGGCCAACATATCAATGCCTGGCTTCAGCAGTGAGTGATATATATGCTGAGATGAAATGATAAGCTGACTCACTTTGGAGATTGGACAAACGAAATGAGGTGGAGGCTCTGGACCAGACCGACTGGATAAAGAGGCTTCACAATGGGTTCGCATCTGTTCAAGTACCGGCCACACCCGTGACTCGAGATCCGGTCGACTGTTGCTATCGATGTCACGGCAACTTAATGCCAGGTGAGCCAGCTCCGTGGCTTGCTCAAATGGCCAGTGCCCTGCTGTAGGATCCAACACAGATCTTAGATTCCCTCCATCTAGTGCATTTTGCATCACTTCATCTAAATTCAGGGCCGATCTCCCAGTGAGTAGCCGCAGTAACACGTTACCAAATGAATAAACATCAGAGGCAAAAGATAACTCTCCCGTCATTGGGGAATGAGACGGGGCAGAACGCAATCCAAAGTTGGTTATTTTGGCCGCAAAGTTGGAGTCAAGAAGAATATTTCCCGGTTTCAGATCGCCATGTGCTATACCATAGCAAGATTTAAGAAACATAAGCGCGGCACAAACGTCTGCACAAATACGTATTCGAGTTTGCCAAGATAGATGGCCGCTGGCATCCCTGGCGCTGAGTTGGTCTTCAAGGCTGCCATTCGGGGGGTACTCATAAATGAGAGCCGTAGCATCAGGGGAGACTCCGATGAGGGTTACCAAATTAGGATGCCTCGACTTAGTCATGAATTGAACCTGAAACAGAACCCACAAGTGTGGAAGAGAGCCTACAACACGGCCCCGGCGAACAAGACAAAGATTGCTATATTACCATAACAAGAGAGTAACTTGGTCATTCATTTATCAGACTTTATTCCTAAATAAAACAAGAATCAGATCTCCAATAAGTTCTAAGATTTAGACTGCATTATCAATCTTTAAGCAAATCGTGCTTCTTAAGTTTTTGCAGTCACTTGACCTTTTCCCGGTTCCATGGACAACTTCGTAATGCCATTTCAGTAATAATCTTTCATTTAAATTGTTTTGTGAGCCTTCCAGGAAATTCCAACAATACACAACCACCTTACCTCCTCATGGTAATAACAAGGGCCCGTCGTCATCTTTATGGCCACTCGCGTGTGATGAAGCAAACCTTTGTAAGTGCTCCCATACTCCCCTTCCTCAATCTTTAACGATCGATTAAAACTGTTGGTAGCTTCCTCTAGTTCGTACCAAGAAAACTCACAAATGAAGCCCTGTCCATGGGCACTGGAGGGTTCACTTGTTTGGTTAGCCAAGAGTTCGGAGTTAGCTTCCAGAGCATCTTCGTACAGCATCTCTAGTTCCTCATGTCGATTCTTAAGCTCTTCGAATGCTTCATTTTTTAGCGCTAGCGATTCTTCAAGATTTTTCCTCACTCTTGACTGCTCATTGTGCATATCTTCAAGTGCTTTAAGCTGCAAGTAGGGAAAAATATCAGCAAATTGCATAATATTGTTTGAAAATTCTCTAGGAATAATTTTATCAAAACATTTCATGCTACATTAGAACGATAAATTTGGTGCTGACAACCAAATATGGCCTCATAAGGAGGACTTTACTTTGTGGATAGCCCCATTTGCAGTTTTCTTGACTTTCCTAGTAATTTATCTGAACACTGGCCATAGTATCTTCACCTGAACTTGAAATTATGAATGGATACAGTCTAAAAGCAAAGGAAGGTTCTCACCATTCCAGTATAGCTTTGGTTTTGACTGTAGCCTTCAAATGCACGCAGGGAATTTGGTTCAGAAATATAATTACTCCTCTCACCCCTTTCATACCGGACCGAAGATAGATTGTCTTCGACTTCACTGGAGTGGGATCCTGAATGTTCTGAACCAAGAGGACTCCTTACATTTTGAAGTCCAGATTCAACAACAGAACTACCTGGTAATACTGATGGTGTGATGTCCATATCGAAAGTGTTTAAATCACCTTCCCTGTAAAGATTTGGTAGATCACATCAACTGAGATAAGGTCATGTTCAAGTAAAGCTTGAGATGAGTTTTAGAAAAAGCATAAGCAGCAATCTTCAATATACATTACTCCTGTACATAAAGAGCCTCAACCAAGGCCTCAAGACGTGAATGGGCATTAGTTTCATCAGCAAATGGAGATGGTGACCTTGGAAGCGTTCTCTTCGGAGTCACTTTCTTTTTCTTATACTATTTAGTTTTCAGCATTTGGGTTAGACTTTTATTTAAAAATGAACACCCAAAGCCTTTGATAATCAATACACAAACTTCTAAAGTCATTTGAAATCATTGAAAATTCATTCCCCAAGGTTTATCATCTTCATGCTTGCCATAATTACACCTCAATAGAACGATCACGCATACCTTGAGTAGATTAGGTGCCCCTTGCAGACAAACCAAATGTGACAAAACAGATGTGCATGCTGATTTACAAATTTTGCTTTTGTGGATGTGAGTTGTGCCATCCCCCTGCAACATGAAAAGCACATGATCAAGCAATTTCGAGAATCAACATCAACATCAACAACATCTTTATCCCAAACTAGTTAAGGTCGGCGGTCGATGAACCCCAAAGAATCATACAAATAAAAACAAAATCAAGGGAGGGAAAATAGATAAATGTGTAAAAATAAATAAGTAAATATATATATATATATATATATATATATACACACTACCTCTCCACAACACTAATAGTCTTCCTCCACTCCGTCCTAAGACAAACCGCACACCAATCTATTTCCCACTCCATTAAATCTTATTTTATTGCTTTCCCCCAAGTAAGTTTCGGCTGACCTCTTGCTTTCTTCATGTTATACTCTCGATAGCAAACTTCTGTTCGTACCGGTGCATCTAAGGGCTTTCGAAGGACCTTCGGAAGGACACAGATTTTTAGACACGTACTTGTCAACTTAAAATACAATACTAAGAAAAGAGCTCAACCTAACTATGATCATTACAATTGGCCACTTCATTACACACAAGATTCTAGGTTTAGTCTGTCAAGATAATCCTAGTCGGTCGCTTGGATAAGTAACTATGCTAGCTCATTAAGAAAAGCCTGAGTACTGTTGGGCCGTTATTCTAGGACCAGGTTGGGGGTAAATATCAGATAGCTTGTACTGCCCAGGTAATGTAATTTAATTAGAGATACGATCATAAGTCATGATTAGGCCATACTCAAAATAGCGTCTGTTTGCAGCTGCTCCCATGACAAGTTTCATAATGGCATGCTGCTCGATGAGTTCCACAATCCCTTTTCCTATATCTTGCGTCTCAACGCATCTTTTCTGAGCATGAACCTGAAGAAAGAAATGGCAGTTTGCCCACTTAAATACACTCTGAAACTTTGACTTGGCAGCAGTAGTTCTAGTCTTCTAGCAATTTTGCTACAGGTAAAAATAAATAACTGAGATATGAGAGATGAACCCGCAATTAAGGTCAAATTATTCACAAAGAATAGAGAGTTTTGTGCAATCAATAATCATTTTTAGAAGCAATAAGTGGGTACTATAGAAGGAAGGTACTAACCTCTGCTTGGTTACACATGTGAATGTACTCATCCAGAATGCTTTCCATCTCTTGCCTCGCGAGTTCTTGAGGAATCCTGGATCCACTACCATCAAACGGGCGTGCTGCGGAGCAGAGTTCAACCGCATAAAGGAAACTATTGTTACAGAACTATAGCAGAGGAAAATTACATTAAATTAGTACTTGAAATGAATACTAGCAATTCGCTCGCATTCAAATACTATTTTTCTAGCGCGGATCATTCTCAGGAGCCAGAGAAAACTTATCTCCTGAACCATTTCGCAACTTCAGACAATGATACTAACTAGTAAACTAGTCAAGATTCAACTGTGCAGTCATGACACATATTAGTGGAAATATAAGATTCACGGTGAGCTATTTTTACACTCAAAATCGACGAACGACCCATCTATCGATAATGTCCACTAATGCGCTTGGGTAGAGATGAACTTCCTTGAATGCAGTCCCACAAAACTATCATCTGATTCATTGGAGATCTTATTGCCGATAGAGTGCAGGTGCACCCAAATTTAAAAAAAAAAAAAAATGACCATGAAGCTAATCAATACCAACACTCCACTTCTTCACTCGACAGGATTTCACATTGACACCTTTGAGGGAATTGAAAAACGACAAAGCAATCTCTTTCAACACGTGCCACATGGTTTCAGCTGACCAAGAGATGATATTCACGAGATTGACAAAGCAAACTCAATAAGCCATTAGCATAATGATTGCTAAACGTAGTCATCCCTTCGGCAATAAAAGAGCAGTAAAACCTCAAGCAGATCATATGTGTGCTTGAAAGCTTCTACAGAGCATAGTATCAAACATTGCGGGAACATAACTGAGCCCACAAGGAGACCCTAAACCTCACAACAGCAAACTCAAGCCGCCATTAAATGAACCATATGAAAATTCACAAATTCCAAGTACATGGTGCTGTGTCTGCTTGTCAATAGACAGCAAACTGAAAAAGGTTAAAAAAAAAAAAACATTGTGGGTTATAATCTATTGGAAAGTCATGCCATGACACTGTTCAACTCCACAGTTCTGAAAATCAACGAATGGAAAAAGAACAACGCACAAGATGGATCAAATTGGCAAAACCATCACTTTTGGACACGATCGCTTACGAGGCGGATTCAGCTGACGAGGCTGATGAACATGAATGATGCGAAAGTCGCCTCCGAAATTCTTCAATGCCCACAAAAGGGTCGACTTGCTTTCCTGCACGTCCCTCCCCACCGCCACGTAGACTCTATCGTTGACCACCCTCGCCGGCGATTGACCGTCACTGACCTCCATCTTAGCGGCCGCTCAAACTCGAAACAGGGGAAGAAGAACCGAGCGACCGGTGCAATTCACCTTGCGAGAGACACTGATCAGTGATGACCCAGATAAGCTTTTTTGGATTCGTTTGCTTATATAGTAGACTGGCGTCTGTGTTTGTGTTGGCGCACAGGACGGAAATATCCAGTCAGCTTCAGGAGGGTAATCATGGCAAGCCAACCAGCCAAGGTGCCAAAGTATCGCTGTCTCTTTCATCTCTCTCTCTCTCTCTCTCTATATATATATATATATCTGTGTGCACACAGTTTAACTTGCGAAGGAAGGCGTTTGTTTCTTGTTGTTTTCTCTTTTTCGTTTCCAAAGTCTTTGCGAAGCGAACGGCTAAAAGAAACTGCCGGGAAAGCAACTACTTTCCGGGAAACGGAGTGGGGAAAAGGACATCATCGTGCTCGAGAAGTGTGGGGGTCCACATTCACTCTCATCTTCGCCTCCTTGACGGGCGAAATAATTTGGAGTGTTTTTTTTTTTTATGTGGACGAAAACGAAATATTGTCCACGTCGGATTATTGAAAACTCCTGAATTATCTCTTCTTATGATAAACTAAAAATGTCATTAGGATTGGTGACTTTGGTTCCCGGAATGCAATCTTGATATAACTTTTCTTTCCTATGATCAAGAAACTTGATAAAGTTTGGTGACCTCATTTCGCCAATCGCCCTTTGAACATATCGTCGGCGTTGAAAATACTTTCTTGGCGTACCATTAGATGTAATGCCGTATTTGATATGGCGGAGCGGAAAGGAACCGAGGAATGATATGGGACGGCAATTCCGGTATTTTTCGTTGGTAAAATGTGGAAAAGAAATGGAATCGGGATGCTTGTGTTTGGTTGTAGGAGATAATGTTGTTGGCATATTATTGAATGAGGATATTTTGATAATTTTTACAATGTATTCACAAAAAATTCATTTGTGAAAGATTAAGCAAAGTCATTTTTCCGCGAAAAAATTGAACAATTAAATAGTCAAAAGTTCCCCACAAAAAAAATTAGTGAAAAATTTTATCGGAAAAAACATTAAAAAATGCAGAGATATGATGACAAGCCAACGCATATCTCGATACTTGAAATCTTTTCAAGAAGGTTGTTAAAAGATAAAAAAAAACTGCATAAAAATTAATTTTATAGAAAGTGAAAATGGCAAATAAAATTATGAATTTACACATTTTTAAAAGTACTGGGATCTCTTTGATTTGCACAATAGTGTAGGTGATATTTGATATCTCTTTTTTTATTTTGAACGAGCATTTATTATACATTTAGTTTTAGTATAATTAATTGCATAAATAAGTCATAAAAAATACACAATATGAAGATGTATAATTATATGTGGAAATATTGAGATTGATTTTCTTGTATGAATACAAAAGATATAAATTTTAATATGAAAGCTTGCGAGGTATAGATTTATTAATTTAAGCAATTGTGCATGGAATATTCAATATTGACAGAAACCTAATATATGATTTTTAGGGAGGAACAAAATTATAGTAATTTCTGAAAACATGGTAGCTAGTTCTTGCGCATGCCCTACACATATACAGAACTTTTTGCAACTATTGTATTGAATCATATCTGTCAAATGTTATTCACAGTTCCACGCCATTTTAATGAAAAGATGAAAAGCTAAAGCGCGTATGTGTGTGTATATATAATAATGATGATAGTATCCCAATTTTTAAGTATTGAAAATAAATATTAGGAAAAATATTGGCACTTACCCATTCATGGATAGCTCAGTTAATTAGGGCGCACTTGGGATTATGTGATTAAATACGCTAATCTCAGGTTCGATTCCATAGTTAAGCACCTGTGATTTAAGTGAGGGGTTATGGCGATGGGTTACTCTACTAGTCTCTCTTGAGAAATAGTTGAGGTGCGCGCAAGTTGACTTGGACATTCAGTTAAAAATAAATAAATATTGGCACTTGCGAGCAAAAACTAATATAAAATGGTGGTTATGCTGGCCCGGGCACTCGATTACCAACAAAAAAAAAATATTGGCACTTGCAAAAACTAAGATAAAATGGTGGTTATGCTTAGAAAAAATGCAGGTAATAGCTCAATAATTGGATATTGGGATTAATAGTGTAAATTTGAAAAGAAAAAAGTGAAAAAAAAAACCTTTTGACTTAGATTTGCTTGTAATATCGATTAAAATGATGTTTTCCTTCATAAGTAACATGTAAACAAAACAAATTATGTCTACAACAGCAAAGAGGGTAATGCAATGAGAGTTTGTTAAAGAAAATGCCAATCCAGGAGCTGCCAAAGCGACACACAGAAACCCAAAGGCACGCCATTGCCAATCCAAAAGGGATCCTACCCGACGCGAGGGGGCTGGGCCCGACTTAGGACTCGGGTCGAAGCAATTCCGTTTCCCTCCTATAAATAGTCTGCCCAAATCCCGCCAACGTCCAAAACTCTCTCCTCCTCCGAATGGATGCAGTGATCCGTTAGCTTCCATCTCCGAATTTTTATCTGTCGTAGTGAAATGAACTTCATCTCTTGAGCGAAGTGGATCGAGCGATGAAGATGAAGATCAACCGAGCCTGCGACCTCAGCTCCATCTCCGTCCTCCCTCCTCACGCCAGGTTAGGCTCTCTCTCTCTCTCTCTCTCTCTCTTCCTTTTGTGTGATCGTCCACTTGATTCGTTTTGAGAAATCGTTAATGTCGTAGTTTCGAGCAAGTACTCCTCTATGTTCATTCGAGTCTATGAGCATTCCCAGGCCGGTTTGCTTCAGTTTTCGTGAGCGACGAGCGGATGACGGCGCGAATCTACCAATTTCGAACTGTCTAGTGTGGCGAAAACTGCACGGAATGATTGCAATTAGATGATGACGACTTTATAAGGTGAATTGGAGTTTATAAGTTGTGCGTTGCGGGTTCTATTGAAGGATCGAATCTGAGATCACTTCTGACTTTTACCTGAAGTTTCAACAGAGATAAGGAGGCTTTGAATCTGGAATATCGGCAATTAGATGTGGCATCATCGTGATGTTCTCTCTTTTGGTTGCCTTTTCCTGGAAGGACTTGGAGGAGATTACGCCTGTGAGATGATATGAACGTAGGAGTTTGGCTGCCATATCATTTTCCTCATTTGCCTTTCAGTTCAAGAGAAATCTCGCAATACACAACAAAAGTGATTGTCCAATACACAAAGTGACGAGCAACATACATTTGAATTACCTATGACATTTTCTGTCCTCCATGTTACGCATTTCATGCTGGAACTGCGCAGTCATCTACTCTTCTTATAAAAAGAATGAAGATCAAAGTTGTTTCGTTACCTTACCAAAAAAAAAAAGTTGTTTCGCCTTCTTATGAAGGTGGAGCTTAGTTTCTATGCTGTAAAGTGAAGATCAAAGCTAACTCCTGTTTGGTAACGATATACAGGAGACCAACTACTCTACAAGCTGCAGGACAAGCATCACAGCTTCAAACGCAGCAACATTCGCAACAGTCATTTTCTCAGGGACTTTCATCTCAGCATGGGCTATTCTCTCAGTTCTCTCAGACTTCTCTGGATGAAGTTTTAACAAACGATCTGGTCTAGCCTTGTTTTCTTTGACTATTAACATATGCACTGAAGAATTTTCAGTCAGCACTCTGGATTGTTTATTCACATAGAATGCTTTCACTAGCAAATGAGGTTTAGAAGGTTTGAATTGAAATCCATGTGTCATCTCTGGTGTGCAAATGAGGAACTATTGCTTGTATTGTCTGGTCAGACGAGAAAGTATCATAGAGTATTTAGATTACATACACTCATGTGTTGAAAAAAGTCAATTGCTTTTTCAAAAAGGAATTGTATTTTGACTATAAAAAAACCAACTTTTTTGTCATAAATCTGATGCATCCACACTGTATTGGTTTGTGACATTGACATGGTATAATTGCTTAATGAGATGCAAACATATACCTTAGGTATTCTCCTGCATTAATGTTTCAGGAGATTCTTTTGTTCAAAGAAACTTGTCAGATGCAGCTGAGATGGACCGTGGTCGCTCTTGACAAGCTTTGAGATGAATTCTATGTCAAACTTGTGCAATATTTTGATGTGTCTGTGGATAAATTTGCTGCATCATGATTGTATCTGCCGATAGAGAATACAAAAATAATTGGCAATTGCCTGCCACTTTTGAATATTCTTTTCCTTGATTTCCTAAGTATAACTCTTTCGGTTCAAACTTAGACTCAAGTTTTCTTTCTATTGGTAGGAACATATTTCTTGATGGGTGAAATTATTTGCAGTGGCGAGAATAGGATCCTGCAACTCTAGTTAACTTTTATACAATCTTTCCTCTACAACGATTCATTGATTTTAACATCAGTTTCAAACAATTTACTTGCAGAGATATGGTTCTGCAGAAAAAGAGAACTTTAAAAAGAACAAACCTTCTTCCTTAGCTCGGGTCAATCATACGCGAGAAGAGAGTCAAATGCCAATCTCAAGAAATTCCACCAAACTTATCCGGAAGTGGAGTGCCAGTTCCTCATTAGATGGTGGAAGTAAGCTACAGGAACTATCAAAAGCCAGATGAAAATTTCTTGAGTACTAGCTATTCATAATGGTCCTTCGCAAAGAAGTTCCTGGATGTTATATAACTTATTTTACTAATTGCTGTTTATGATGTTACTTGTGATGGGACTTTCTGAATTTCATCTGTTGACCTTTTTTTAAGAGAAGATGTAGGACTATTGGATGCATATTTGCCCTGTAATAAGTTTCCAAAGCTTCGAGGAGCATTATTGTTACTTTTGCAGGTCAGATAACAGAAGAACTTGAGCGCAGAGTTGGATTGATGGAAGCTTCATTAAGCAGGTTTGGGATAGTAGTGGATTCTGTCCAGAGTGATGTCATGCAAGTAAACAAAAGAACAAAAGAATTATCCCTAGAAGGTGAATTCTCTATCCACTGTATTCGTAACAGATACCACAAATGAGATCGTTTTAGCAGTGTTTTTGAAATATATTTTTATAACCACCAATTACCTTCGGGCATATGGGCATCACTAATTCAAAATTAAAGAACTAAGTCTATCAATGAATTCTTCTTAATCTATATGCTAATGACTGCCAATCGAATGGAAAAAAATTGTCAACAGTCTTATTACCTAAAATTATGACAAATTTGTCTCATATATTACATGGAATTACATGCATTTTCACTGTGATGAATTGATTTTTCTTTTTCTGTTGCAGTCATCTCATATGATGTCATTTTATGATATGATCTTTCAGAGAGTGCTGCAAATTAACGAGTCACCATCTGTGTTACTTCGGATTGTTGTTTGCAGTGGAAAGCATACAGCAGAAGTTGATGACCCAGGATAACTCACTGCAGCAAATGGTGACACATCAAATCCCCTCATTAATTTTGTGGTCCTGTTCAAATATTCACATCGCATGATTGTCATGCATGACCATTTATCACTCTCATGACATGCTGAATTAGAGCAAAGGACAAGAAGATATCAAAGCTAGCCTTGATGGTTGTTTCAAATCAATATCGGAACAACTCAGTAAGCACACAAACGAGGACCGATTGCAGGAAGTCTTCTCGGTGCTTTCAGCATTACCGGGGAAGGTAGAAGGACTAATGCTGAAACTACAAGATCAGCTTCATAATACCTTCTCCAGAGATATGGAGGTACATGGCTATAAAATTCAAAAGCTGATTTAATGTTTTGCTTACTTTCCGTTATACTTCTTAAAGGTGAAAACAAATGGTACTCGACATATGCTCGTTCCCATCACGAAGAGAATTTCCTTGTGTTTCAGATTGATCATTTGCTTTGCACTTTTTCTTTTTCGATCTTTTTGGTATTTGTATGAGACGAATTACATTCCGAGCCTTGATTAATTCCAGGCAACACGATCAATCCTGCAGAGCCAAAAATCAGCAGCACTTGCTGTTCTTCCAGTAAAGGTAATTTGGTACTCTCTTAAAGATCACATGGGCCTATTGATTGCTCTATAGGAAATCAAACAATTAGCTTGCAAGCTTGCAGGGTACCAGCATTTCTGCTATCACACAAAGGAAGGCACAACAATTAGAAAGGTATGTGATCTTGTCATTTGCAATTGCTTTGCTGAATAAGAGAAATAGATAATCACAGCCTGGTTAAAAACGCTAAGTTGTTCGTAGCTCAGAGGTGTCAAGCCTGGATTCCTCATTTTGGCTGCTTAAAATATTAGAAGTGAATGTTTCGTGTGAGATCAATATAGCTGACAAATTGTAAGCATCAACATATGCACTCTAGTTTTAAAAGCCTATTTGGGTAGCCAGAGACACTTCTAACAATAATATGCAGGTTTTATTCTTCTCTATCAAAGCTGAGATGCACTGACATCATCTTTTGTACAAGCAAGAATTTCCATGCTGAGAATCTAATTATCCTTTCAGAATGATATTTTTATAATTATTAGAACTTATTAGCTGGCAATGGCTGTGTGTGTGGGTATTTTCTTTTTCTTTTTTTAAATGAAACAAACAGAACAAAATATCACAATCTAACTCAACATGAATCGCCATTAGCTGGGCTTAGGATGCATTTCTCTTGCTGGATTATTACGTGTGTGATCTGTGATTGAATGCGCGTTTTAATTGGTAGATAAGCTTCCTGCTTACTTGCCTACTTATGTTTTGCTTGTCCCCATTTTCTTCTGTCCCATGTCCCCAAGCATTTTGAAATATCAGAGTGTTGGTTTCAGTTCATCTGCAAATTCAGCAGAGCGTTTGCAAAACAATTTGGTACCAAAGACTGAACTAGGAGGGTGGACGTCAGTGAAGCCAGGAAAAACAACTTTTGCTCCTAATTTGCCAACTATGAAGCACAAGCAAAAAGATGTGTTATCAAACAGAAAGGTGTTTCTGCCTTTTCAAGTTTCCTTTTGCTCACGTGGCAATTAAAAATAACTGATATGATATGCCTGTCAATTCTTCAACGTAGGATTGGTACAATTTGTATTGAATTCCTCATCTTATTCGTGACATTTTCGGCAGGTCAGGGTGGATGAAATAGAATGTCGACTTGGGATTGAGTCGGATGAGGAGATTGACAGTGGATTTCCTTGCTTGTTTGATGACAGGGAGACAGGTAAAATAAATTTCTTTTCATTATGGGATGATCGTCAGCTGCTAATGGTGGGGAAATTAAAGGAAGTATCTCCAGATTCACAAAGCCATTCGGAAGCATGATTTTAGTCCATTAGCTCCACTTAAGATTGACATGTAGAAACATTATTGTTTTCCACAAACCCGATAACCATCTATGAAAGCTCGTAAAATGGCAGATGGATAAATCTTAAAGAAAAATCTCTAGTTTTGTGTAGCTATATGAATGTTTATAAAGAAGCACTATCGCTTATCAAAATTCCATGGACAGATAAGGGAAGCTCCATAACAGATGAAGTCAAGGTAGAGACGGCGCGTATTCTAAGGAAAGCAAGGAAACGGAAGTGGAGGTCTTCCAAAACTATAGTTATTAATTGAAGGTCTGTAACTGCTTTTCAATACGAGATGTTGTACATTCCTGCCCGTAGAATAGTAGATGTTTGCAAATAACATTCTCTCAAGCCTCTCAACTTAGGAAGAACAAAAATTATGGCAGATGCAATTACATCTTCTAATGTTCATAGCGCCGTATGTAATTGAGCATACAAGAGGATTCTTTTTCTGTTTATTGCCCGACGATACTGCTGTAGCCAAAGTGGTATTTGTTTGTAATGCCTATCTCATTCTCACTGGGTAATTCTTGGATAGGCCAGTGCTTCTTCCATGGCTTGGTGTCGTAAATAAGGCTCAACTCCCGGCGGAGAGGAGACAAGCCTCGGGAAAAGCAGATCCCGTTCTGCTGAGTAACCACGATAAGGTATCCTCTTATCTGACCGAGTGTTGTGAACTGTTACCGTTGATCATACATGTAAATCAGGTTTGACTATGTCGCCGACATTTACCTTAGTTGCTTACTCTTTCTTTCATCAAGCTCTAATTAAAAAAAAAAAAAATCTACCAAGTTGTACATGGTGGATATTTTTGCTGATTGTTATACTCGAGAACGAAGCTATCAGACTTTCACCGAAAATAACAAAAAATTGGAACGATCAGCTGGATTACAAGATGAATTTCTAGCAATCGATAGTGGAAATATGATCTGTCGCGCACGGGGCATGCCTCTGGCACCATGTATATCCCGAAATAGTTCCACGGACCCCCTCTGCTTTACCATTTTCTCCCTTTTGGGCCGCCCCCTTTGCTCCAACCCCCAAAAGAACTGTTGCATCTTTTGCCACTAATTCCCAACCGACCTCTTTCCATATCACATTAATCCATTTCAAATAAATTTTATGTCTGTTTTATCTTCCTAGATGACCAACTAATTTGTTGAATAATCAATCACGAAAGCATTTTCTCAGTTTTTTTTTTTTTAAACTTTTCCTTAATGACCTCTTCATATATTACCTGAATCCACTTTAAAAGACTTTGTGTGTCTGTTTTTTTTTTACTAAATGACTGGCTAATCGCTATTATCTTACTATTTTTATTCTGCATAACCATTAGTTTGAAAATCCCCCTCGTGACCTCTCAATAAATCACACGATTCTTTCTCAAATGTTTGTTAGGAACATCAACTATTAGATAAGTGGAAACAGAATTAAGTTGTTTCCTCATCTAGTCGACGAAGAAAATAATAATGTCGTAGTAATGTGAAGGGAAGTAGGAGGGAATTGGAAGGGACCCATCCCTTTCGATAGTCCCAAAGGGGCACTCGACAACTGACGAAGCCAGTCCTTTCTGCTTGCCGTTCCCATTTTTCTGACCAATAATCCATCCTCGGACTGTTGCTGATCGGACCCAACCTTTTCCCCGATTTGTCACAGATGAAATTCCACAATTTAATCTCCATTTATCTCGCAAAAAAGTGACGATACAAAAAAAATGTTTTTTTTAAAAACGAGCATTTGTATTGTTTTAAATAATTAATCAGTGAAAAATATTTTCATTATCGATAGTAATTTATATTTAATTTTTTTTCATTGATTATATATATATATGCTAAAGAAATTTTATAGATGTATTTTATTCGTTCATTTTGTAAGAGATACAAACAGTTTTTTTCAGAAAAATATTTTTAAAATTATTCATTTTTTTACGAAACAAACGGAATGAAGGGATGTACTAATTTTGGCTTACTAACCGTCACATACGCATCTTTCTATGCAAATTCGTGACTGTGAAATCTGGTTGCACTGACAGGAAATTCTCATCGACTTAAGTCTTTGATCTTACGCCTCTGGGCCTGGGTGTCACTTAAAGCTCAACTTCAGCTTCTCTTGCTATTGCTCGGAAAAGAGAGAGCATGGGGCTGTAGTGGGTGGATGGTCCTAGGGTTCGTTTTCCATGCGTCGAGTCATGATCCCGTTCCCGCAGGGGACATCATGATTCTCCAACATTATCATTACTGTTATCAAGGGTTGGATTTAAAATGGAATTAAAGGATGCCAAACCCTAAAAATCCCCCCCCCCCCTTTCTTTCGATAGTCACCAATTTCACCCAACTCTCGTAAGCCTCAATGAGGCTAAAATTCGGACATGTCAAAATAGGTTATATTAAATTAACATAATATGAGTGATAAATGAATTCGCAACTTTATTTTGACCCAATGCACCTCCATGATTCTATCTTCATTCTTAATAGTTTTCGTTTGATATATCGCTCGTTCGCTCGGCACACACACACACACACAAGCAGATTGCGAAACCAAAATAAACATCTGTCTCTCTTCCCCAATAGTTAGCATTTCACCTAATCAGTAAACACAAACAAACGCAGCAACGAGAGTAAAAACTTAAGCGAGACGACAAGTCTGCCTTGTTGATGATGATCGATGACTTGGTTGTGATTGTCACGTTGGGGGGTGGAAGGAATGTTTGGTACGATCTTTACATGATAACCGGCCAGCAAACATGGACCCCATGGTCGCAAAAGCTAACACCCACCGTCGGTTCCGCTCGTCAGCTGATTTCGACGATCTAATCCCAACCAATTGTAGGCAAAAAACAAAAACAAAAAAACAGTCTCGCCTTCAGGTTGGGCAGTAGATGGTTCCAATTGGGTAAGCCGAATCACTCAACTTTTGCAGATCTAAAGAAAAAAAAAAAACAAGATCTGTTGCCAAGACGAAAACCCACATTCTAACAACCCGTATCAAGATTTGTTCAAGTCGCGTGAAAAAGCACAGCCGGCCGCGGTTGCCACATTCCTTAGGACCCCATAATAGTGCCTATGTCAATTAGTCGTCGACGTCGGACATTTAGATGGTTACATCACTCGATGAGAGTCCCACGACCTAGATTATGATGTACCGCAATCATGCATCACCGTAAATTGCTGAGCGCGATAAGGTTTCTCAAAACGGTGATTGAAAATAAAGTACGCGATTCAACTATAGGAATTATAACCCTTAAAATAATAATAATAATAATAATAATAATAATAATAATAATAAAATAGCTGGTTGTGTTTTATTATTTAGGCATTAGCGGGAAGAGAGCTAACTAATGTCTTGCTTATAGAAAATTTAATGAGCATAATAAACTAGAAAAATCCAAAGGAAAGGAAGGCCGCGGGATATCTTCAAGGTAAAGCAAATGGGCAATGACTAGCTCTTGTCTCACATGGGCCTCGTCATTAGGCAATTAATCGCCTTTAGAATAGGTAATCATTGCGGCGGGCCCGCACGTGGTCCTTTTAATGGGCCCAAGAGGACTCTGTTCAGGCCCAACTCAGCCACACGTCGCATCAATGGTGGACAATCCTAAGCAAAACAACCGAAAAAAATAAAAAAAGGAGCTGCTTTCCGTAGTTGGATACGCCTAATTCCATAAAAGAAACTCTAGTTCTATATCAAATTCCGATTCTGCCCTGAATTTCTTTTTTGTCTGAAAAAAGTCTTAAAATTTATCGACGCCATAAGTGTGCATTTTTCGTTAGACAAATTGACAGTATTAATAAAAGTACTTGATTGAACTAATGCGATAATTTTTAGAATTTGATTGCATTCTTCGTAAATTTTATTACTTAATTACACTTTTGTTACGTGTTATGGTAATTATGGTGAACATATTCTCAATTTTTGCATGATGTCATGTCTGATGGTGGGTAGTCGTGAGTTGAGCTGTGCCTTCTTTCTTCTGCCCAAGGCAAACACGTGCCTGCAAATTGTCTAACCTCGCAAGCTCTGTCGCTGCATCTGTGCTATGGAATTTTGTGCAGCCGGGAACAATTTTAATGAAGTGGATGAAAGGCACTTTATTGCCCGAAAAGGGTATATTTTCCCACATTTACTTTTACAGTAATTTTTTTTTATTTAAATGTAAATTTGATTAAAGAGTGCCATAGGCCGCGGGCCATAGCCACTTGATAAGTAATCAAATTAGAAAAGTCGGCAAATACCAATGTACCAAAATTTCCTATGATGTATGAGGTACGCAAAGGGTCACCAGACTTCGGCCGAGCCTCGGTGACCTCAGCCAACCCTTCCCGGCGATAGGGAGGCGACGATAGTGAGGGTTTATTTTACCTTCCTTCATTTAATAAAATTTATTTTATAAGCTTATTTAAGTAATATTTAAAATCATATCTAGACCAAAACGATATCATTTTGGCATTATTGTTTATGTTTTAGCCGTGTTAACGCCACGTAGGATAGAGAAATAATAAAAAGTCATATATGCATTTTCGTTAGTCAAATTGAATGGAATTAACAGAATGACTTGATTTCATCAATTTGACAAATTTTAAAATTTGATCGTACGTTTTGTAAATTTTAACATCTAATTGCTGTTTTACAACAAGTTTTAGGATTTTTAATACAATTATTCCTTAAGTTATATAGAATCTAGAGTCACTAATCAACAAATCGTAACAGGCTTCCGTTGTAACAATTATCACTTTTCATAACAATAATGCGACTCGCGAGATTGCCTCCAAGGAGTTATCTGTCCATGTGACTCGAACTCATGATCCAACTTTCCAAAATAGTATTTGATATCGATCTTAACCGACCAACAACCCACAACGTTTGGTTTGGTATATAACACATGTTTATGTTTGTTCTTAATTAGTTTTGCTATTTATAGTCATTACAAAAAGGATGCTTACGATTGTTTTTCTCCATGCACGTCATTCACTCAAGCTTAATTCGGACTTAAAATTAAGGGGTCAATACGCTATCATTCCGTCAATGGAGCACGAGATCATGCACTTGACCAGTATGGCTCGTGTGCATTAGTGAGAACCAGTTGAGCAAAATATTCACATGCCCATATAAAAAAATGTAATTTTTTGTCTTCTTCAATGTGATCTTCAATATAATTTTTGTGGCTATTTTTTTTTTTAAAAATGTGACCTTTAATCATTTTCATCATGAAAGACAATTATGAGCATTATCCTTTGAAGTTTGAACTTTGAACTTTGCCAACGCATTAATTAATGATAATACAATAACCCAAAAATCCCCAATTTGATGGCGGGAAGCTAATGAATCAATGATAATCTTCAATTTTCGCCAACCCTTAAATTTCTTCAATGATTTTTGCTTCAGAGCCTCTTTCAAGGAAGAGGCTCATTTAAATTCAAAGCTCGACAGTCATGATTACCATCATTGTGGCTTTCCTAAAGGTTGTTTCATCGAGTAAAAGGAGGAGGAGGGGAAGAAATGGCGTCTTCTAGATCTAATTATGTTTACTAATTATTACTAACCATAAAATTAATTTAATGCCCCAGTAAAATCTCGCTTCATCTATCGGTTTTCGCTGCACAAGCACAATGTGAAGAGAGAAGTATGCACAATTTGCCGGTCAATGACCAGATTTGCACATTTATTTCCTTGCTTCTGATCTTCGTATTAATTGTTGAAAAGAATATATCATATCAGATAATGTAAAAAGTGTACATGATTTTTTATTGATGAAATGTCGCCAAGTCAATTCATTTGTATTCAGCATAAGTAAAATGTCTTTTGAAAAGATTTAAAAATAAACTTTTTTTCCGTAAAACCATCAGGAGATTATTCATCTATAAACCCATTGGCCTTTCCTTCCTATATCTTATATTATTAACCTAGGTAAAATATAAGGTTAATATCATAAAAAATCTCATATCTATACACCTATGATTATCCAAAATTAATTTTTTGACCACAAAAAATTCTAAAATAATATACCTATGACAAAATTTACAATCAATTAATTAATATACTTACAATTGTGTTAATAATACGAAAGACCCTAAATTGGTATACTCGTCAATTGTCACGTGTCATCCAGCTCTTTAACTTTAAAATTTAACACATATTAATGGATAATAAATTTATTACAAATGTATCAATTAGAGATTTTTGATGATACATTAGTGAACTGGTCAGAATTTCATCTTCACAAGCATGTTAGGTTCTTTCGTTCACAACCTTGAAAATATCTTCTTATCTTGCCTGCCCACGATCGTAAATTTCGTGCCGACAGCCATTTTCGATGTCGATTGAGAAAACGGCGCCAAGCAAAAAAAATTCGAAAAATAGTACCAGAAAATAAATGGCTTTCTTGTCTTTCGCGAATTGACATAATTGCCAATATTTTTTATCAGCCGCAGGAGTCGACGAGGAAAGAAAAGGAGGAGGGAAAAAAAAAAAAAACAAAAGTTCAGGGGCAATATCTGCAGGCCAGGTTCTTTACATTATTATTTTTCTTCAAGCAAGTGAAACAAAATACTTTAAATTTGTCTACTCGCCAAGTCCCATAAGCATGCGACATATCGGAACAAATATAATTTAATCATCGTCGACCCTTATTAAAATAAAGGGGGTGTTGTGTTTTGTCCTGATCCAAGAACCTAAATTGAAAATGGATATAGACAATCTAATTTAATTTGAAACTTAATGTAAAATGAAAAAGTATAAAAAAGCCGTAAACTTGTTGCGATTGTGCAGTCATAAATTTTTTTTTAGGGCTAATTCAGTCATAAACCTTTTACATTAGTGTTAATTCGATTTATTTGGCCGGTCGATGCTGAACTTCTGCGACGTTGTCAATTTTTAATAGCATCTTAATATATTTTCTAAATTATTTATTCATTGTTACATTCTATTTCCTTTTTTAAAAGAATTTTTGGTTATGACTTTTTTTATAGATAAAATGGACTTGTATTTACCTTCTAAAAATTGCTGTTATGCAATAATTCAGTTATGTGTCTGGATCAATTTCCTCTTTCAGGCATCGACTTGATTGGAGTGTCCTCCGGCAGAAATCTAACGCTACAGAATGATTTGCATTTGCTTTACGACGTTAGAGAGGCATCCCATTTCACGTGCCGTTGTTCCGTTTCTCCAGTTTGACAATTTATAGAGGAGAAAACAGACGAGGACATTTCGTTGTCGGCTATGTCAAGAATGGTTTTTATTCTGTCTGAAACCGGAAAGGTACAATACAAGCCACCCTCGTGCATTTTCCTTCCTCGCGCTCTTACCAGCGACGCGACAGAGAGAGAAAGTTTAGAGAGAGAGAGATAATGGAGGAACGCGGAGGTTGAGAAAATGGAGACGGAGACACAGACACCCCACTTCCCTACGCATCTCTCTCTTTCTCTCTCTCTTCAAAATGGGCCCCATTTCCACTCCTACAACTGTCACTTGTTCTTCTCCTCTTATCCCCCAACAACTGCATTGTAAAAGCTCTCGCCTTTCACTTTCTCAACCATTCTCTCTCCTCTCTCTCTCTCTTCCCCCTCTTCCACTTTTCTCAGTCTTTAATGGCTGCCCGTATGCAATCCCTCCACA
This sequence comes from Rhodomyrtus tomentosa, assembly GCA_028455895.1. Classification (NCBI taxonomy): domain Eukaryota; kingdom Viridiplantae; phylum Streptophyta; class Magnoliopsida; order Myrtales; family Myrtaceae; genus Rhodomyrtus; species Rhodomyrtus tomentosa. The sequence goes on along the minus strand of JAPCWY010000008.1, from coordinate 33,185,056 downwards.
AAAAGTAGAGGGTCGGTGGTAGATGAGCATTTGGACCCTTCTTTACGGCTGTCAAAAGATGCCACCATAGATTAAATGAGAAAGAAGGCAAAGCCTTTGATGCTTCTGTGGCGTTTGTCAGAATTCGCCTGAAGAATCTGATTTGTGTTTTTTCTTGGGAAGTCTAGAGTTCTTCTATTTTTTTTCCTTTTCTGTTTCGTGATTGGTGAGAAAGAGCAGATTCCCTTGGTGTATCATGGTTTTGGTATTGAAGAGTGAGGCTATCAAAAGTTCTCGGTTTTGACGTCAAGTCCTTTGGCATTTGGAAGAGACTTCGAAGCATTGGTTTTGTTCTTTATGAGCTGGAATTTGCAGGGTGACTTTGGATTGCATATACTTTGATTTTCAAGCGGGACATTGGATTGCTTCAGTGGAAGATTGAGTTCAATAACCAAGTGTTGGGACCATCAAATGTGAATTTCGTTATTTGGTTTATTGAAGTTGAGTTTGATTATGGCCCATTCATATTTTGAGAGTCAATCTTAGCATGTTTGCCTCACTCTGTGATTTCTCTCAAAGGATGGTGTGCCGCCATCACAGCTCAAAAGTTTGTGGAGGAATGCGTGTGAGCAGACATCAAGGCTTTATTTTGGGATGAAAAAGGAAAGAAGAAGCCTTCGATACCCTGCTCTGCTTAGGATATCATGTTGGGCTTCACTTGAATCCCGTGGAGCTAAAATAGGAAGTCTCAGAGATTCTGAGAGAGCTATATTTTAGCTTCCTCTGGAAAAATCGAACTCTACGATTTCAACTTTGAGGTATTTTCTGATGCATGCCATGTGTTTGTACATCTTTAAAGTTATCAGATCAAGTACAGTCCTTGACTAACGGTTGATGATTTTGGTTTCTTCTCTATGTTTCAAATCCTGCAGGTTGAATTTTCGGTTGAATTGGGATATGCGTGTGCGTGTGTGAGAGCACTGAGCAGTTCTCTGCAAAACCTCATAATAAGTTGTTCTCCTGGGGCGTGGAAAAAGATGACGAATTTCCTGTTAATTGATTTGGCAGTGAACTAATTTCTGAAACTTTGAAGGATGTGATAGCAGAACCATAGTGTTTCAAGTGTCGAGGTTGCTTTAACTAAGACAAAAAACGTGAGATTATTATGCGATTTCAGAGTCTTCTTGTCTGATTCGGCCAGCATATTTGATTATTCTTTACTAGGCCTCTTTGACATTGTTTCCTAAACCTTTTGCTGCAGGTGTCAAAATTTTGAATCGACTTGCAGAAATTGGATTGGATATACCTTCAATATGACAAAGAAGTCAAAAAGGCGTGTGGTGAGGCATGAAAGGGATCAGTTAGGCTGCATGTGGGGTTTCATTAGTGCGTTGGATTTTCGCCATAGTAGATCCACTCGGCGGCTATTATCAGATAGAAGGCGGGGAAGCAGCCATGCTGGTGGTAAGACCCCCTAATTGATTAGCAAGATTGACATGCACGCAAGTTTTTTTCAGATTGAAAGAATTACTGCTCATAACACATGGTGGTTTTCCTGCTACCTATCACCACACTTTTTGCATATGAAGTAGTGCACTTGTATTTTACTTTGTATGTCTTTGTTCTTATGATTTGTTTAGGTATTTATTTTCTAGATAAACATGATTTTGAGACCATTGAAATTTGTGGATTGGTAAAGCTGGTGGTCATTTTATTGTTCGAGTTCTCTTCTGTCCTGCAGATGCGCTACATCCAGTGAATAAATTTGAATTGTTGACCAATCTGGATGAGAAACTTGAAGTGAACCCGGTAAGATTCGACAGCATAGACAGTAGGGTTCTTAAGTTTTCCAATGGGATGATTGTAAGGCGTAAAAAGTTGGGTTGTTGAGTTTTCCCCATTCAGTGATTGCAAGGCATTGATTGAGAAGGATATCCATTTTTTTAGCCGCGACTAACTGAAAAAGATTTTTCAGGATGGTGAAGAGAGCTCAACAGTTGCAGCTGATGGGGGAAAACCCAGTGTGAAGATACTCATGGAAGAAGAAATGGTAGGCGAGCATGATGCAGATAGTCAAGTGAAAGATTCCAGACTATTGTCCAAACAGTCTGATTTGGGAGATGAAGATTGCAGAAAGAAAAACCAAAGAAGAAGTAAGAAGTCTTCAAGGGGAAGCTACGACATGGATGCTGATCTTTTGAATGCCACTGAAAGCTTGGCATCCAGACATGCTGATCTCAATGTGAACCAGGACCGCACAAATGGCCATAATGAAAGTGCTATAGCGGAGGACATTTGCCGTGAGATCTGTCAGGAAACTATAGACACTGGAAAGAGCCACAATGATGCCGAAGTACAGATTCAGGTAAACCTGAAACATGCTGATCTCAAAGAAAAATTGTGCGAAGCAACCAAGGAGTTGTTAAGTCAACAACTCAAAAGTGGGAAGCATCTCATAGAGCATGGAAGGACTCCCTTCTCTGAAGAACTGGTTAATGCGCTTCAGATTCTGAAATTAAATGAGGAATCATTTTCAAAACTCCTGGAAGATCCAGAATCAATCTTGGTTAAATACACGCAAAGCTTGCAGGATGCTCATTTGAGGGGACACACTATGTCAGAGTCATTTGCAGAATCTAATGTATCAAAAGAGAAGCATGACAAATCCAACGAATCGCGAGAGGTTGTTAATCATAAGTCTTACAAGTTCTTTAGAAGAAATGTCAAGTCTCATGAAACAAAGACACTCAGGGAGATTGAGAATCCTCAAACTTCTAATAGAATTGTTATTTTGAAGCCTGGGCCAGCAGAATCGAAAAACTCTGCAGCTCTGGACAGCACTGACACACTTCTAGGACATGCGCCGAATGATGTCCATAAAGGACAGGCTGAGAAAGCAAGTAGGCACTTTTTTATTTCGGAGATTAGGAAAAGATTGAAAAATGTGATGGGAAAGGAGCACCATGGCAGATCTCCTGGTGGTATTATGAAAAGACTTCCTGATGGTGGTAAAGCAAACATGGGAGAAAATAATGGGATGAATTCTCCAGGCAAAGAGCACTTTTACATAGAGAAAATTGCTAGACCCGTCGCAAAAAAGAGAGAAGAAAAGAATGTTAAGCCTAGAGACTCTGAAGCAAACAAAGAATATGAAAATGTTAATGAGTCCAAGAGAAGAGTGTCTAACATCTACATTGAGGCCAAGAAGCACCTTTCGGAAATGCTGAGCACTGCAGATGAAGTGACGGACTTTTCAAGTGGGCAGTTGCCAAAATCTCTTGGGAGAATTCTCTCTCTTCCTGAATACAACTCCCCTCTTGCTAGTCCAGGAAAGATATTGGAAAACAGCTTGGTAACTGCACAGATGAGATTTTCTGCCCATCTCAGGTCTCCAAGGGTTGATGAAAATAAGGATAGAATAGAAGAAGCAAATGATAGCCATCAAGGTCCTTCAGCTCCAAGTACAGAAAGAGAGTTGTGCATTCTGGAAAGTTGTGATAATAAAATCCAAACGTCCAACAAAAATCTAACTCTATCGGGTGAACCTCTTTACAGTAATGAGGTGGAAGAGACCTGTAGTCCGCACCTGAGTCCCAAAGGTAATTCCCCCCCTCCTTGTTGCAGGAATTGGAAGCCAACTGTTTTTGTCCTAATCAAATCATGTCTCACGTGCATTATTTTGCAGTTAACACTGAAATTCTTATAGTAGTTGATGAAACGATCAATGAAGAGCATGTCTCCAAGGATACTTCCACCGGCAGTGCTAGTCCGGCCAGCCTCCAATGTGGTACAGAGGATCATTTGGCTGAAGATATTGATGATGATTGCACTGAGCCTGATCATAAGAAAGAGGTAAAAGAATTTCAACATTGCACACTCCGTCATTTAGAGGGCAAGTCATACCTTCTAGATGCCAAATGATGAATTGATGAAGTGAAAAGAAATATCATGATCTAAAATTGAATTTCATGAGGAAAGTTTATCCAATATGTAACATTGTAGTTTGAGTCCTATCGGTAAATAAGGGCTACTTATTTAATTTTACTTTTAGATTGGTATAGTCTTTTAACAGAAAGAAAAGTTCCAGGTGATTTATAATTGCTAAATAAATGAAAAGAAGAAATAACTCCTCAAAAGGTGCATAAATAAGTTGTATCTCTAAGTCAAATATACTTTGTGAGTTAGAAATAAGATATTATGAATCCCATACATAACTTGGATCATTACTACTGGAACAAAGTTGATAGCTTTTTGTTTTGGATAACAAATGAATGCACTGCCGTCTTTTATCAAGTTAAATCTTCCAAACACGGTAGTATTAATCAGTTTGGCTAGAATGCCCTCACACAAGAGGAAACTGCATTGTGTTTTCAGTGTGGATTTCTCCTCTTTGACAATTTCAATCCCCATCCCTCTCTCGAAGATTCCTTGTCGTTGAACCGTCTATGAATAATGCTTCTGCCTTCATGTGCCTGTGACTCTTCTCCATCTCTGAGAAAAACCATAGGGGTGAGCGGTTTCAGGTTCCTTATAGGTTCCACCTAGAACTTGGAACCTACCCGTTACAACAGGTTCCTCATTTTTTGGAACCTAAAACCTACCCGTCATATTCTGGAACCTGAAAACTACCCTATCACAGGTTCTAGGATTGGTTCCAGGGTACCCAAGAACCTATCAATTTCTTTTATTTTCTTTTATTTTTTCATTTTTAGTTAAGCAAAAGGAGAGTAAATACTACAACAGTTAAGGAGAAGTAGAGGTGAGCGGTTTTAGGTTCCACATTTATAACTTGAAACTAAATTGTTGGAATAGGTTCTTCATTTTTTAGAACTTGGAACATAAAAACTTATTTGGCTCTATATTATATACTCATCATCGAACGCCATAGAATATTGTAGGATCGTACAAAAATATATACTAAAAAAAACGCAATCAAGATCCAGGGTCCAGGTTCCCTATTTCAGGTTCCAGGTAGAGGAACCTAGAACCTACCCATTGGAACAGGTTCCTTGATTTTTGAAACCTGGAACCTACCCTATATACCTTGGAACCTGGAACCAGATTGGTTCCTACAGGTTCTGGTTCCTACAGGTTCTGATTCCAGATTCATTCTGGTTCCAGGTTCTCGGTTCTACTCTGGAACCATGCTCACCACTAGAAAACCAGACTCAGGTTGATTTCGTTTCCCATGTGCATTGACTCTCTAAGAGTCATGAGCTTCATTGACCATCCTACAAGATCGGGGAGATCCACTAAAAAGAAGAGGTTTATCCCTCAGATAAGGCTACTCTGGAACCTAAGATCAAAGTTGGCAAGGAAAAGAAAAAAGAGAGAGAATCAAAGATCAATAGTTATTTGATCAATATTATACGTTCTTGAATATTTGTGTCATTGACACTTTGTTGTTGGTGTTTTTTGCTCTGCCCTTATAGATCATTTTCAATAACACCAATCAAGCTCTGTTTAGCCGAAGGGGTGACTCACTGGAGGCTTCAAACTTCAGCCCCAATCTGTCGAGGCTGAAGGCAGAAACAGAAGTTGCAATGGACATTTGCGTATCCATTTTTTCTTGGGAAAAGAGAACTGTGTTTATAGACAAACCCTCGCCTGTTGAAGCACATAAATTTCTTTCATTTACAAAGTAACGACTTTAAAATTGAAAGATCGTGTGACTCATTATAATCATTTCAATTGCTGTCTCCTTTTCAGTGGCTAATTTACATAGTCAATTGGAGTAATCGGTGAGGATTTGGGGCTATTAATTTTAGGCAATCCTCTGCCGATGAGTTTGTATGTTTGGAATAGCGAATTAATTAAGTGTGACTTTAAAGGGGGAGTTGTCATTCAACAGACGAGTGGTACGGAGAATTCTTTTTAAAGTGAATCTTTTTGAACTGGAAAGGAATACAGAAGAAAAGCAGGCGTAATGTGTGAGAAAAGGTTGCAGATTGGTTTGGTTGATGAATGGAAACAACAGGAACAACAAATTTATGGTCAAACTTACCCATCTTGGGAGGTTAGCATGGAGTTCTCATTAATTGGCTTTCTCTGCAGCAGTTTCTGCTGTGGAAATAGCACTGGCATATACATTTATAGCCATCTGATGTCAAATGGAATAATGAGAGCAGAGTATAGGTCTTGTGGTAATTTATAAGTGCATTTGCAACAGCAGAAAGATTTACCTTGTATTCTTCGTCTTTCCTATCTGTTGCCATTTGCTTCATTTCATTGTGTGAATACCAATATAAAATCACATTTCTCCCTGAACAGGAGCCTCACTCCAATGATGAGCTACATGCGTCTCCATTTGCATCTCCATCAAGCTCTTCAACAATGCAGAAGGTTGTGGATTTAGAAATTGCTGTCGGCAAACCTGAGAGACAAAGCCCTGTATCTGTTCTTGAGCCACTGTTCATGGAGGATGACATTAGTCCTGCAAGAACCGCATCTCACTCTGGTAGGCCTCGGCATCTTGTGAAAACAAAAATATATGTAGGTAATGGAATGCTCATGATTATGGGCTTACTTTTGTTGTTTGATAATTTTTCTGTAGAACCATCAATACAACCACTGAAGATCAAGTTCGAGGATGAAATGCCCCATACGCCCAAGCATGGTAGTCTTATAAAAACGTCTGTGGAGGGCAAGGAAATGTTGTTGGGGTACGTAGAAGCAGTTTTGCATGCGTCTGGCCTGCGCGGGCAGGAATTTTATTTGAGATCAGAACTTTCGGACCAGCTTATTGAGTCATCGGTGTTTGATGAAGTGGATTTCTTCTATGACCAACTTCATTTTGACCAAAAACTTGTGTTTGATTGCATAAATGAGGTCCTTCTGGAGGTCTGTCAGCATTACTTTGGTTGTTCTCCTTGGGTTTCATTTGTGAAGCCAAGCAGTAAGCCAGTCCTTGACAAAAGAAGTACAATCCACGAGGTGTGGGAAGGAGTTCGCTGGCACCTCCTCCCACTCTCTCCACCCAGTAACTTGGAACAGATTGTTAGAAAAGACTTGGTGAAATCTGGGAAGTGGATGGACCTTCGTTTTCATTCTGAAAGCATTGGGTTTGAGATGGGTGATGCTATTTTTGATGAACTAATTGACGAGACGATGGACTGCTGCATGGAGGAAGTTGAGGAATTGTATATTGTTTCGGGTTGGATGGGATTTTGAAAATGACCACAGCATCGGCTTCATTGACGTGTATCGTTTTACAGCTTGACAAGTGATTGACCCAGTGAGTTCCAAGAAAACTCTTATCAATTATCAAGTCATTATTAGCTTTGCTCGACGGAGGGGTTTGAATCAGTCTTCTTAAGCACAAATGACACAACTCTATCTAACTTCTTCGTAGTCTCATGTTTTAACTTGAGCTGGTTCGACCAACAGAAGAAGCGTCCTAGGCTGGTCATCCATGGTATCTGATTATTTACAGACGATGACTGGTTTTTGCAAGGAACATGTTCTCCATGTTGTTCCAATGCTGATGATGGTTCTCAACTCTTGATGATGGTTCTCAACTCTTAATGCTGGTCCATCCATTCACTGCGGCCATATGCATTTTTCTTGCCATACTGTAAAGTTTAGGGTTCTTATAGCCTTTTGTGTGTGTGTGTGTCATTTTCATTTTCCCTTTCCAGACTTTTTCCGTTACTGTTTCAGGTTTGATCTTTTGGTTCATCTTTTCCTTTGTCCTTCGTGTCCCTGGCGGTGCTATTGCAATTGCCGAGTTTGGAGTGGTGATGATGGTCGCGACTTTTCTTTCTTGGATGTGTTTGTATAGAAGGGAAACCAGGATTACACAAGAAGAATGCTGTAACTACTGTACAAGTTGTGATTACGTGCTTCAGATTATCGAAATTGTCCTCCTTCACTCTCGTTTTGTCCGTTGTTAGGCGATGCAACCATGCACCAACATATCATAAGTGTGTGCTTTCAGGATGTATGAAGAATAAGAAAAGAAGAGAATGATACGAATGAATTGTCTACCCCTCTAAATTAGCATGCTATCATATTTATAATAATGAAGAGGGTACATAGTAATACGGTGGGCATTCTCATACACGATGATAAATAAAAAAATAACTTATAACACTCTCCCTTAAGCTGAGGCATAGATATCGATCATGTCCAGCTTGTTACATATAAAGCGAACCCGTTGCCTAGCTAAAGGTTTAGTAAATGCATCTGTTAGCTGATCTCCAGTGCGGATATGTAATAGAGTGAGACTACCATATGTAAGCTCTTGTCGAACAAAATGACAATCAATCTCGATATGCTTTGTTCTCTCATGAAAGACGAGATTAGAAGCAATGTCAATTGCTGAACTACTATCACACCATAACGATGTGGAACCACTCGATCCATATCCAATCTCATTCAGAAGATGACTAGTCCATATGATCTCTGCAGTAGCTGTAGCAATGTCTCGATACTCTGCTTTAGCACTACTCCTCGCCATAATATCTTGTTTCTTACTCTTTCAGGAAACTAAATTACCACCAACATACAAAACATATCCAGAGGTAGACCGCATATCAATAGGGCAACCAGCCCAATCAACATTAGTATAACACTCCATGCGAGCATGACCATGAGCAGCCAAAACAATTCCCTTGCCAGGACTACCTCGAAGATATCTTAAAATCCTCAAAACAGCATCCCAATGTGGTTGTCTAGGTGCTGTCATAAACTGACTAACCACACTGACCAAATATGCAAGATCAGGCCTAGCCATCGTAGTGAGATGGTTTAGTTTACCAACGACACGCCGATATCTTTCAGGATGTTCAAACAAGTTATCCTAATCAAGAAAAAGCTTTAATCCTGATTCCATAGAGGATTCTGCGGAGCGAGATTGTTGCATGTTAAATTCAGTTAAGATATCCATAATATACTTACGTGTGACAAAGAAATACTTTCTTTCTTCCGGGCAACCTCGATCCCAAAAAATTATCTCAAATCACCGAGGTCCTTCATCTCAAAGTGAGTATATAAATATCTTTTCAGTTTAACAATACCGTACTCGTCATCCCCTGTCAAGACAATATCATCCACATATAAAACTAGAAAGATACACCCAGTAGTAGCACGTCGATAGAATACTGCATGATCCTTTTGAGACTAAAGCAAACCAAAACTCCAAACAGCTGAGCTGAATTTATCAAGCCATGCTTGAGGAGACTGCTTCAAACCATACAAAGAGCGACGGAGCTTACAGATTTTCACTTCCTGAGTAGCAAACCCTGAAGCCTGCTCCATGTAAACATTCTTGGCAAGATCACCATGAAAGAAAGCATTCTTGATATCCAACTGATGGAGAAATAAAGAATGCACAGCTGCAAGGGATAAAAAGAGGCGAATAGAGGCCATTTTTGTAACCGAGGAAAATGTCTCAAAGTAATCAAAACCATGAGTTTGAGCATAACCCTTAACAACCAACCGAGCTTTCAGACGAGCAACAGTTCCATCATGATTGACCTTCGCGGCAAATACCCAACGACAGCCTATAGCCTAAGCACTAGAAGGAAGATTAACCAAGGACCAAGTCTAATTGCGTTGGAGGGCGCTCATTTCCTCCTCCATAGCTAAACGCCAATCGGTATGCTAAAGAGTCTCAAAAATCGAAGCAGGTAGAGAAACAACATCGATATTGGCCATAAAAATCGACAAATTTACTGATAAACCTTTGTAGAATGTGTATAAAGATGGCGATCTCTGCAGGCACGGTAGTTCTTACGAAGAGCAATAGGTTGCTCCGTAGAATCGGTCTCAAGTGGATCAGCAACACGAGAGGCTATCTCAGCAGGAGAATCCTCCACGGGAGAGACTGGCACAGAAAGAGAATTGTCAATGGGAGCATTGTCTAGTGAAGATGTGGATTCGGACAATTGCGGGATTGGATAAGATAAACTAGAGCCACCTGTAGAAAAGAAAGGTTGAGACTCTATAAAGATAACATGACGAGAGGTGAGCATTCTTCCTAAGATAGGAGAATAGCAACAATAACCCTTTGACACTCGTGAGTAACCAAGAAAAATATATTTCAGTGCACGAAGATCTAGTTTTGACACACTTGAACAATCATCATGGACAAAACAAGTATACCCAAATACTTTAGAAGAAAGAGAAAAGATACTGCGTTTAAGAAAGAGGAACTCATGGGGCGTACCGCCTCTAAGAGAAAAAAAAGGCATGCAATTAATGAGATATCATGATGTAAGAACATCATCCCCCAAAACTTCTGTGGAACATGCTTATGTATAAGAAAAGCACGAGCAGTATCCATAAAATAGCGATTCTTTCGCTCAACAACACCATTCTGTTAAGGTGTGCGACCATATGAAAGATGATGGTGAATACCATGAGAGCGAAGAAATTGATGTAGATGATCCGACATATATTCCTCTCCACGATCAAATTGTAAGGCTTGGATATTTTGATGGAATTGAGTGTAGACAGAAGAATAAAACTCACGAAATACAAGAAATAACTCATAACGTTCTTTTATTAAGTAAACAAATGACATTCTTGTGAAATTATCGACAAAAAGAACATAGTAATGATAACGAAAGGCTGAAACAATAGGACTAGGTCCCCACACATCAGAATGGACCAAGGCAAATAGAGCAATTGCTCGTTGAGATACACTTAGTGGTAAAGAAACACGACTATGCTTTGCAAGCTGACATGAATCACAATTTATTGTAGATACCGAACGAAAACGAAGAAACAATGACTGCAACATAGACAAAGAGAGATGTCCTAGACGATAGTGAATATTTAAAACATCAATCTCTTTCACTAGTGTAGCTGGAATGGAAGTACCATTCAGCTGATAGATCCCACCATTGACGCTTCCCTTACTGATAGTCTTCCGCGTCAAGAGATCCTGCAAAACATAATAATCAGGATGGAAAGTAACGAAACAATTCAAATCTCGTGTGATACGACCAATAGATAATAAATTAAATGGCATGCCATGAGTATATAAAACATAAGATAAAAAGATCTCGTTGAAAGGTCGTGCAGCTCCGTATCCCTGAACTATCAAGGATGACCCGTTCGCAATAGCAATATGGCGTAACGGAGACGAAAACTTATATTCAGTAAGAATACCTCTATTACCCGTCATGTGAACACTTGCACCAGAATCAATAATCCAATCAGCGAAAGAAAGAGCTGCATCTGCTGAGGTAAAGAAATAATCAGATGACTGTTATAGTTTCGCAATAGAGGCAGATGCAGTTCCACTCGTTGAGATCTGAAACTCCAAGTATCGAGCATACTCCTATTGACTCATTGTGACAAATTTTTTGTCAATAGGCATAATTTTATATGCAACATGAGCAGGTGTGGTCTGTGAACCAGAAGTTGCCTGTACAGCTTATAACTTTCGACAATAGCTGTGAAGATGTCCAACAATACCACAGTAATTACAAGTACGAGTCTCCCGATCACGACCAACAATACTACTACGACCTTCCTCTTGGTCACAGCCTCCGCTACCACGGCCATCTCCTCTGTTCATATATAGAGCAGCAGCTTGTTCACCAACTTTTGAAGGAGTAGATCTAACTTCCTTATGACTTTCGGTAGGAAGAACACGGCGATGAACTTCTCCAAGAGAAGGTACTCGAGCGTCTGAAAGAACTTGTGATCGACCGGTATCAAATTGAGCTCCCACTCCATTAAGATAGGAGGTGACCAGAAATTGATTTCGTTGTTCTTGAAAAGTAGCCCGATTAGATGTAAACGGGACTAACCGATCAAACTCATTAGCAAAGGATTTAAATTCCTCATAATATCCATTCAGAGACCGACTAGCAGGAGCTGGCTTCAATAACCCACAAACGACATCATAGAGTCTCGAAAAATCATTCAGAGAGGAATATAAATTTGCCAAAGCATCCCACAACTCCTTAACAATATTAATATTACTAACAACAGTCTGAACAGAAATATCCAAAACATTCAATAATTGACTATAAATACAATAATTAATAGTGTATCATTCATCATAAGTGTACCATTCATCATAAGTTGGGTCATCCTCGTTCGGAGGAAGCTAGGTAAGATGATGAGATAGCCGTTGTCGTATTTATAGTCAATTGTTGAATGCTATGGATATTTTTGTTCAGACTGTTGTTAATAATACTGATATTGTTAATGAGTTATGAGATGCTTTGGCAGATTTATACTCCTTTCAGAATGATTTTTCGGGACTCTATGATATCGTTTATGGATTATTGAAGTCAGCTCCTGCTGGTCGGCCTCTGAATGGATATTATGAGGAATTTAAATCTTTTACTAATGAGTTTAATCGGTTATTTCCGTTTACATCTAATCGTGCTACTTTTCAAGAACAACGAAATCAATTTCTGGTCGCCTGCTATCTTAATGGAGTGGGAGCTCAGTTTGATATTGCTCGATCACAAGTTCTTTCAGATGCTCGAGTACCTTTTCTTGGAGAAGTCCATCGCCGTGTTCTTCATACCGAAAGTCATGAGAAAGTTAGATCTGTCTTTTTAAAAGTGGGTGAACAGGCTGCTGCTCTATATATGAACAGAGGAGGTGGCCGCGATAACGGATGCCTTGACCAAGAGGGAGACCGTGGTAGCATTGTTGGTTGTGTCAGGAGACTCATACTTGCAATTATTATGGTATTGTTGGACATCTTCGCAGCTATTGCTGAAAGTTACAAGCTGCACATGCAGCTTCTGGTTTACGGACCACACCTGCTTATGTTGCATATGAAATTGTGCCTATGGACCAAAAAGTTATCACAATGAGTCCAGAAGAGTATGCTCGATACTTGGAGTTTCAAACCTTAGGGAGTAGAACTACATCTGTATCTGTTGCGAAACTACAGTGGTCATCTGATTATTCCTTTACCTCAGCATGTGCAGCTCTTCCTTCCGTTGATTGAATTATTGATTCTGGTGCAGGTGCTGACATGACGGGTAATAAAGATATTCTTACTACATATAAATCATCGTCTCCGTTACACCATATTACTATTGCGAACGGATCATTTGAGACAGTTCAAGGACACGAAACTGCACGACCTTCCAACGAGATCTCTTTATCTTCTATTTTATATACTCTTGGCATTCCATTTAATTTGTTATCTGTTTGTCGTATCACAAGGGATTTGAATTGCTCCGTTACTTTCTATCCTGATTATTGTGTTTTGGAGGATCTCTTGACGCGGAAGACTATCAGTAAGGAAAGCGTCAATGGTGGGATCTATCAGCTGGATGGTACTTCCATTCCAGCTGCACTAGTGAAAGAGACTGATGTCACTATTGTCTAGGACATCCCTCTTTGTCTATGTTGTAGTCATTGTTTCCTCATTTTCGTTCGGTGTATACAATAAATTGTGAGTCATGTCAGCTTGCAAAGTATAGTCATGTTTCTTTACCATTAAATGTATCTCAACGAGCAACTGCTCCATTTGCCTTGGTCCATTCCAATGTGTAGGGACTTAGTCCTATTGTTTCAGCCTTTCGTTATCGTTATTATGTTCTCTTTGTCGATAATTTCACAAGAATGTCATCTGTTTACTTAATAAAAGAACGTTCTGAGTTATTTTCTGTATTTCGTGAGTTTTATTCTTCTGTCTACACTCAATTTCATCATAATATCCAAGTCTTACAATCTGATCGTGGAGAGAAATATATGTCGGATCATCTCCATCAATTTCCTCGCTCTCATGGTATTCACCATCGTCTTTCATGTGTTCGCACATCTCAACAAAATGGCGTTACTGAGTGAAAGATTAGCCATCTTATGGATACTGCTCGTGCTCTTCTTATACATGCACATGTTCCACAGAAGTTTTAGGGAGATGTTGTTCTTACAGCATGCTATCTCATTAATCGCATGCCTCTTTTTTCTCTTGGAAGCAGTACGCCCCATGGGCTCCTCTTTCCTAAACGCAGTCCCTTTCCTCTTTCTCCTAAAGTGCTTGGGTGTACTTGTTTTGTCCATGATGATCGTTTAAGTGTATCAAAACTAGATTCTCGTGCACTGAAGTGTATTTTTCTTGGTTACTCACGAGTGTCAAAGAGTTATCATTGCTATTCTCCTACCTTGGGAAGAATGCTCACGTCTCGTCATGTTACCTTTATAGAGTCTCAACCTTTCTTTTCTGCATGTAGCTCTAGTTCATCTTATCCAATCCCGCAACTGTCCGAATCCACATCTTCTGACCCTGTCTTTTTTTATTCTCCACCAACGGTCTCTCATCCAGTTATCTCTCTAGCATCTTCACTAGACAATGCTCTCATTGACAATTCTGTTTCTGTGCCAGTCTCTCTCGCGGAAGATCCTCCTACTAAGATAGTCTCTCGTGTTGCTGACCCAATTGAGATTGATACTACCGAGTAACCTATTGCTCTTCGTAAGAACTATCGTGCCTGCAGAGATCGCCCTCTTTATACACATTCCTACAGAGGTTTATCAGTAAGTTTTTCGACTTTTGTGGCCAATATCGATGTTGTTTCTCTGCCTACTTTGGTTTCTAAGGCTCTTTAGCATGATGGTTGGCGTTTAGCCATGGAAGAGGAAATGAGCGCCCTCCAACGCAATCAGACTTGGTACTTGGTTAATCTTCCTTCTGGTACTCAGGTTATAGGCTGTCGTTGGGTGTTTGCCGTGAAGGTCAATCCTGATAGAACTGTTGCTCGTCTGAAAGCTCAGTTGGTTGCTAAAGGTTATGCTCAGATTCATAGTCTTGATTACTTGAGACATTTTCTCCAGTTACAAATATGGCCTCTATTCGCCTCTTCTTATCCCTTGCAGCTATGCATTCTTTGTTTCTTCATCAGTTGGATATCAAGAATGCTTTACTTCATGGTGATCTTCTCAAGGATGTTTACATGGAACAGCTCTCAGGGTTTGCTACTCAGGGAGGGCAAATCTGTAAGCTTCGTCGCTCTTTGTATGGTTTGAAGCAGTCTCCTCGAGCATGGTCTGATAAATTCAGTTCAGCTGTTCGAAGTTTTGGTTTGCTTTAATATCAAAAGTATCATGCATTATTCTATCAACGTGCTACTACTGGGTGTATCTTTCTAGTTTTTTACGGGGATAATATTGTCTTGACATGAGATGACGAGCATGGTATTGTTGAACTAAAAAAATATTTGTATACTCACTTTAAGACGAAAGACCTCGGTGATTTGAGATACTTTCTTGGGATCGAGGTGGCTCGGAAGAAAGAAAGCATCTCTTTGTCACAGCGTAAGTATGTTATGGATATCTTAACTGAATTTAACATACAACAATCTCACTCCGCAAAGTCCCCTATGGAACCAGGATTAAAGCTTCTTCCTGATCAAGGTAACTTGTTTGAACATCCTGAAAGATACTGGCGTGTCGTTGGTAAACTAAACTATCTCACTACAATGACTAGGCCTGATCTTGCATATTCGGTTAGTGTGGTTAATCAGTTTATGGCAGCACCTAGACAATCACATTGGGATGCTGTTTTGAGGATTTTAAGATATCTTTGAGGTAGTCCTGGCAAGAGAATTGTTTTTGCGGCTCATGGTCATGCTCGCATGAAGTGTTATACTGATGATGATTGGATTGGTTGCCTTATTGATATGCGGTCTACTTCTGGATATGCTTTGTATGTTGGTGATAATTTAGTTTCTTGGAAGAGTAAGAAACAGGATATTGTGGTGAGAAGTAGTGCTGAAGCAAAGTATCGAACCATTGCTACAGCTACTGCAGAGATTATATGGACTAGACATCTTCTGGATGAGATTGGATATGGATCGAGTGGTCTCACATCGTTATAGTGTGATAGTAGTTCAGCAATTCACATTGCTTCAAATCCCGTCTTTCATGAGAACAAAGTATATTGAGATTGATTGTCATTTTGTTCGACAAAAGCTTGCACGTGGTAGTCTTACTCTCTTACACATCCACACTGGAGATTAGCTAGCATATGTGTTTACTAAACTTTTAGTTGGGCAACGGGTTCACTTTATATGTAATAAGCTGAGCATGATCGATATCTATGCCTCAACTTGAGGGAGAGTGTTATAAGTTATTTTATTATTCTTCATCATGTGTGGGAATGCCCACCGTATTATTATGTACATTCTTCATTATTATAAATATGAAAGCATGCTAACCTAGAGGGTTAGACAATTCATTCATATCATTCTCCTCTTTTTTTCTTCTTCAGACAAGATATTAGAGCCAACCCTAGTGCCCGAGAGCCTTGGGACGTAGTCGGCGTGGCCGGTCAAGATGGCCGAGAGATCTTGGATGTGGCCGGCCAAGCTGACCGAAATTCCAAGGACGTGGCCGACCAAGTTGGCCGAGATCCCTGGACGAGAACCTAGGACGTGGCTGACAAGCTGGCCGAGAGAGTAGATTAGAGAGAGAAGCAAGTGCTAGATGGTGGTTGCGCTGATAATGGGTATTGGATAGGGTTTAGGTTGGGACGACTAGGGTTGGCTCTGATACCATGTCTGAAGAATAATAAAATAGGAGAATGATATGAATGAATTGTATAACCCTCTAGGTTAGCATGATCCCATATTTATAATAATGAAGAGGGTACACAGTAATACGATAGACATTTCCACACATGATGAATAATAAAATAACTTATAACACAGGAAAGACGCTGGGGAGCACATTTGCAACTAATCTTGAAATTAAATGGGTTTTAATGTACAGATTGCATATATTTAATCACTTTGCTTCTCCATTTCTCCTCAAGGCAATGACATTTAACTCATGTTCTTGATAGGGAAGTTTCTGTTTGCAAATTTCTGCAGGACATAAAGGGGATGCCTAAGTTGCATCGACAAAACTGGGATGGTGTGGCTTTGTTATTTTTCCTCTCTTTTTCTTCTTCCCATCCTGTTCTGGTGAAGCAATTGTCTATTACCTTATACTCGGACTGTGGATGATAGAAAAACAGACTACAGGAGTAGGAAGTAACTTAATGCAAAGTAGCTATATGCGCTACGAAATAGAATGCCGGCATGACGAACTGTCTAACATTTCAGCCGAAGAAAAGCGAGCTGCTTAACTACTCGGGCTATACACTACCAAGAAAGCTTGTTTACAGATTACTCTCTGCTTTATGCTGGAAACTTAAAGAATACATGAGCTATCATGAGGATTGCAGACCACGCCTTCTGTTTCCTACTGATCTTGGTTCTTCATGGATGTATCTACGAAGAGCACATCTTCGATCCACGCGACGATGTTGAATGCTAGACCTTCCAGGACTCTTGAGTAGCTCTCTAGTATTGCTTGTCCCACGTCCTGCAAGATGTGTTTCTAGTTCAGCACACCCATGAACTACCATCGTAGAATAGCAAGGACATGGATATCATAGATATGAGGTTCTTTCTTTCGGATTATTGTTATGATGTGCTTTTGAGTGAGATTTCAGCGAATTTAAACGATTAGCCTTGAAGAAATGTCGGCAGGAAAGTTTCCCTCACCCTGTTGTATTGGATCTTGCATATGTCCAAGCTTGTCTGAGAGAGCTCGGGATACCTCTGCTTCAGGGAAAGCAGTAAGCTTTCTGCTCTCTCTGCTAACACATAGTTTTTGTCGCTTTGGCCAGTCTCCAGCATGAAATCCTTTACCATGGTCCATGATGGTTTCAAATTACCAATACACGCCTTCCGTCTCCATGTATACATCGAAGCTTCGACTCTGTCTGCGAGATCGAGTGCTTCGTGCTCCGAAGATATGTTGAGGCAGTCCAGTAGATGATCTGGAGAGAATTTGTCTGCTGCGTGCATGTATCTGTATATTGTGTCTCCGGCACTCGCTCTTCCGCTCTGAAAAAAGGAGAGCAAACAATTTGGCATGACTTAATTAGTACTCAGGGAAGCGTAACACTAGACAAAGGTAAAGTAAAAGTGAGTGTTGAGCCCAACCTTTGGAAGAGATGTCATGTAAGAATCTGGGATATCCATCTCGTCTAGGATACTGCTGTTGATCGCCATAGCCGCTTTGTGAATTTGAGTTGCGCAGTCGCGTTTCTGCTGCAGATGCTTCCTGGCCTTCTCCGATAGGCCTCCAGCACTCACGCATGGAACAGGCAACCACCATTTCTCTTCTTTGCGCTGCGTGATAACTCTCCTGAAGGATCCCCTACAAGTCGAGCTCGGTGTCATGCTCCCGTGCTCGGCATACCAGAATTCTGTCTCCTGGAAGCTGTCCAAAATTTCCTAACCAAACCAAAATCGAACTTCTCATAATGTGAAGGAGTCAGACACGCCAATTACATCTATGTAAAGAACATGCGGGTGCTCACCAGGAGCATTGCGTCGAGCTTTCTCAATGCCGGGAGGTTGATGAATATGTCCGATCTCGGTCTGCTTGTCATCACCTGGAAGGCCACACAACGTCATGTTAGAAGTAGACAATAAAAAAAAAGTAAAAATTCCAAACAAATACTCAAAATGTTCTCATTTTCTCAAATAAGTGTCTGGAGTGACATAACATCTTTAAATAAATACAGTCGACAACATTAAAAAGGAGTTCTAGAGGGGGGGGGGGACAAGCTCAAGATAGTCACCTCGACCATGGTGCCGTCTGGTAAAGTCTGTAAGGTGGGGGCAAATTCGACGATGTAGTTGCAGACTGATAAAAGGCAGTTCATTTCTCTCTTCCACATCGCCTTCTTCTCGGGGTTCACAGGCTCCAACCTTAAATTTTGCCCAAATACTGTAGCTGCATATTGTAACATGGATAGATGTAAGGCAAACATATAAACATTCATAATTCACTGATGTGTTGGACTTTGCTCAATGTCAAAGCCACTAAAGATTACCATAAAGATTGGTTATGGCATTAGAGATTGTCACAGCTGTGCAGACTCCTTTCCCACTCCCGGACATGTCCTCTCCTAACAAAAGCTTTGCGAATCTCTCCTTCATCGTCTCAAGCTCTACAACAGCTACAAACATTGATACGCACTCGAACGAATCGATCTTCTTTTTTCTTTTCTCTTCTTTTTTCCGGCCGAGTTCCGAAAGAAATCCAATGGAAGTTGAAGTGGCAAAAAAAAAAAAGCCATGGAAATTGCTTACCTGAATCCAATGATTCAAGATTGTGTAGCTTCTCATCTAGATACTGCTTTTGCTGCTTCAATCCGAGTCCGTCGATTGTGATTTGGTTATGGCGTCCCGACTTGACACTCGGCCAACACAAAGGGGAAGGCTCGCTAGAGGAGCAGTTATCGTCTGTCTGCTCCGAATATGTCGAGGCCTCAGAGTTGGTGCGGCAAAACACGAAAGAGTCGGCGCTCGTCGGGGTCTCGGCCTCGGTGGTGGATTGGTCATTTCGATCGGCCGAAGGAGGTGAAGCTCGGTAACCCCGTTCAGAATTCTCATCCGAAACCGACAACTTTTCCATTGCTGAGATAGTCGAGCTTGCGGAGTCCTCCTCAGCTCTGCACATCATCATGAAAAGCCTCATTTGGTGGGAGTTTGGTGGGGTCTTGAATCAAACCCAGAACTTCAGGATCACAATGGAAGCACATTAACTTCCGTCTTATATAAACAGAGAAATTCTTGCAGTTCCTGAAGGCAAGAAAGATCAAGAAACATCGAAAAAGAAAAGAAAAGAAACATAATTGCCTTTATTTTGAGCTACAAAAAAAAAAAAAAAAAAAAAGCAAAAGGGGTCTTTCACGGGTCGTTTTTGTTAGCAGGAATCGGAATTATTCACTGAGAAAATTTTGCAACAGCAAAGAGGATTGCTGATAAAGCAACGTTTGAACAAATATTATAGAGCTGGGAAAAAAAAAAACACATGAAATTTGAAAAACTAAAGCAAAGGGCTAATCCAACAACAGCAAAAAAACAAAAGCAACGGTCTAACATGCTCTTTACGTTAACTTTAGTTGCTTCCGCATTCGAATTTGAACCTGCTATGGGTGTCCCAACCCGCAACTGGCTACTTCAGAACCGTTTTTGAAACAGTTCCCTCCTAAGCATCCTCTCTCTCTCTCTCTCTCTCTCTCTTTCTCTTTTGAAATGCAATCACATGGTTTTCAAATGTATGATCCAATCCGTCTCTTTATAGGATCCAAAAAACAGATGCCCGTCATCCGATATTGCAATTCTGGGAGAAGATTCGCGGAAAGCAACCGCGAAAACTCGAAAAGTAGCGATCTTTTTTTGCATGCTGAACGAGGATAAGAGAAGGTGGGGGAGATGGGTCTTGGCTTAAGTAGGTGCAGCTCATTATAAGATTGGTGTAAAGGACAGTTGCAGAGAGTTATTTACGGACAAAATCCCAGGTCTCAAGCATCTCTCAGACGTGCAACAAGCTGACCCATCAATAAGCGATGCATAAATTACAAGCACTACTGTGCTCGGCGTAGAATAATCTCGAATCTTTAGCGGCTAACCAACCTACTCTACCTGATAATCGTGGGCAAAACTCATTGTCTATTTCCAATAATTATAAGACGGCAAAACTGGTTCTGTTCAGTGTTCAGACCCCCGATATCGGCGTCCCCACTTTCATTTTATTTTATTTTTAAGGTTTTTCGACTCTACCGTCTTATTTTTCTGGTTTTGCATGGGGGCTGACCCACGAATGTGTCTTTCAGCACGGGAAAGCGTCTCAAATTGCTCGCCTTGCTTTTTGGCATGATTTGATGGAATAGGCGTCGGACTTTAGAAACTTCTAACATCCTATAGGAAATGTCAAGCAGATCAAGTCTTGTCTTAGTCGCTGACATTGCATATATGTATAGACTTATAGTGTTATGGGCACCGGATTTTAAGGGAATTTTTTGTGGTCTTGTCGTCAGCAACTTGTCTTGGTGCCTAGAGTTCGCACTAATTTTGGAACCCGAATTACAGAATTCGTTCGGCGTGATTAAACTAATTGAGCATTCCGTAAAGGGTCGAATTTTATTACATTTTCAATGAGAGTTGTATCTCATTGTTCGAGCATCATTGAAGAGGGAAAAAAAAATGAAGATATCGAGTACATCAAAGACGGTTCGATATGATAGATATAGTCAATCCTAATCTAATTCATGCTAAGACTCCTGCTAGGAAAATTGACCTATCAAATGAATTGTATCGAACATCTTATGACATGAAATAAAATTAGAGGGCAAAAGTCATTTCGATTCTTAGAATATTGACAAACACGGAAGAACGACTTTAGATGGTTAAGAGAAATTGAGACTCTCAGACTTTTCTTTGTATGAAAAATTAGATGAGGCAAATGTCATTCCACTTATCAAATGAAAATGATAGTTTAAACTTCAAACGGCTAGAAGAAAGATGGATACTTAGAGTTGCATAACGGGACTTAAGTATGGGTTAAGTAGTCAGCTTGGTCGGGGGTTAGCTTATCATGCACGCGATTCTTGAAATTGTTGATCAATTAGGCCAAAAAGAAGACAATTGACTGTTGGAAATATAAGACAGTGCTGTTGTTTCGAGGCAGGCATCAAAGACGTGCTGCCCATTTCTCAGCTTTTAAGACTCCCGTTCATGCCTATGTTGGAACAGACGTACCATAGTTCAAAAGAAAAAGAAAACATATTCAGTTAAAGTCAAAAGCTTATTAAACGTTTTGTCCCCCACCACATGCTTGATCCTGACTACGAGGTGGCCGGCATTTTAAATGCTCCTTCGCAGGCCGTGCGCCATTTTCACGGGCATGTTTAGGAGGAGCATTGGGTCTGACTCCAGTTCTCTGGCCCATAGGATGATTAAGACTTAGGAGTCTAGGACGAAGAGAGCAACAAGGAAAAATTGCTTATCAGAGTTGATCGGTTCTAAGTTCGGTTTAGTTCTATCCCGAAATTGAGAATTGAACCAAGAGAACCGGTTTCTGAGCGATCTAATCATTGGACCGGTCGCATTTTTTTTTTAAGATTTATCATTAATTTTTTTCTCTTTAACACATGTTCACCGAACCACATCTCGTTAATTGTATCACATGCCACTAAACTCGAAAGTCATATTAAATGTTGGGAGCGCGCAGCATGAATATGATACATTCGCCGAGGAGATTGCTAAGGGGAGCCTAAATCAAAACCCGTCAACATATCCAATTGGACGCAACTTTACTAAAAAAACTTAAGCCAATGAATTATGAGTTAACTTGGATAAATTAAATGCTTCACACAATATTAATTTTTCAATGTGGTACTTTTCTAAACAGAACTCACACATGCATATTAACATTAAACATCCTAAGCATCTAGGTTTAGGTTTAGCTTACATTTTTTTTAAATTATTATTTGGTCTGGTCTAGTTGGTACAATTCTCCTCTGAAATCAAGAACCGGATCAGAGCCCCCGAGAACTGGACCAACCACGCTAGTTTCATCTGATCCAAGCGGTTCCTGATTCGGTTGGTCTGTTATGTTCAGCCCTAGGTCTTATTGTCCATAAAAATTTCTAATGAGATCAAACAGTTATATTAACGGCGTACCTATCTTTGGATTTTTCATTTTTATGTGCAGATCCAATACGCAATGGTTGAGGGCTTGGCCCATCTTGTATTTGCACAGACATTCATTCACTCAGTCTAGGATGGATTTTGTGCAAAGTAGCACTATGGCTAGGATTTTCTCAGCAGATTCTATTACAGACTGATAAATTTCATAGGAAGTACGATTTTGTGGTGACCGGCTATGGATTCAAAAGCTTGCTTTTGCTTTCTCCGAAATTGTCCTCTCAAAGGGTAAGTATATCAGCATAATGTAGAGCACTCTGTGAAGCAGAGGAATAATTCGATGAAAAACATGGTAGGAATCAGCTGTTGCAATGGAACCCGATTAAAGATCCATGTATGTGGCTGCGAGCGATCATTTTCGATCCTAACTATTTTTTATTTTGGAACTTCTGTGGCTGCACTTGGCAAAGAACTTCCACCAGGAAATCTTCCAGAGACTCATAAAGGACCTGGAAATTGAAGTCTTTGGCTCTCTCTCCCGGTCCTGGAGGATGCATTCTCTCGTCTCTAAATGCAGTTCTTTCTGTATAAATAAGACATGATCTGTGTTAGACAAATTATGTACATCGAATAAGTATTGTTAAAGGCATATCTGAGTTGAAATCATTTCAGATTCGTGCATACATTCGCGATGAATTTGAGACCAAGTGTTATTTGCCCTCTGTAGGTGTTGTCTTCAAGAACTACATTGTATGGAGCTGGTTCAACTTCTAATGATCCTCTGTCAAGTCCCTCACTAAAAATTCCGCCAAGGTAAATTCTGAGTTACAAAAGGGGAAAAAAAGAAGAAGATAATGTTCAAGAGATTTAAGCGTAATAATCATAATTGACATCAATTAAAGTTACAATGCGTCGGTCTGTGCACACCCGGAAAGACTAAAACACAATAGGTTACGCAATTTAGATCATATACATGGTTTCTCCAGCACATGTGCCCTGGCTGAAGAATCCTGACTTCTTGATTCTGATCTTCAAATGGGTGGAATTTCTAAAATCAGATGGTTGAAGTTCAAACGCAAATTTTTCATTCCACCAAGCCTTATCATCTTTACCTTCACAGGCAGAACAAGAAAGAAGAATGCCATGAACAAATTAGCGTTCGGATTCCATTTAGCAAGGGGAAAAAAAGGTCAGCTGGAACTAAACCTGATGAAATTTTGGTTCTATGCACCTGAGCACCACATTCGGCGATTAAGTAATATGTCGGCTTCCCTACAATAATATTTGCCAAAACAAACATAAATTTGTGATGTAAATTGTATGTGAGAACACATAGAGAGAGAGAGAGAGAGTTATACAAATAAGATGTGGGTGCTGAATGCCTTCAGCATTTACAAGAAGCACTTCAAGAGTTCCTTCTGTCATGAGTGTCTGAGAGAAGAGAGCATCCAAGTATTCTGAAAGAGATAATTTTAAGTTAGTAACAGCTCCAATCACGAACCCTTTTCTCTGCAAATGAATATTGAGTGTAAGTTACATAGACACTGCATTATTACATATTAATCTCTCTCTTTTGCTAACCGACATCAGTTTAAGTTTCACGATGAAGACAATAAATGACTATTTTTTCTCAGGGTTTGAATCATAGTTATTACTTATCCCATTTTGATGTTGGCCGCCCACGTCAAGTGATGACTCAATTAGTGAGTATGAAAAGATTTTTCTTTAATAATCTATATTTTTTCAGAACTTGAAATAAGAAGAAACATGTATCGCTTGCCTATCACTATTCATCAAGCAGCTCATGGATTTTGCTAGTTCAGTCCCCAAATATCACAGCATGTGCTGTGAATGAAAGGGGAACAATTTGTTGAGTGGCCAAAAGGGAGATAACTGTTGCAGAACTTCCATTGAAAGTCAGATTAACTGAGCAGAAGCTCATTCTTTTTTTTTCTGTAATTTCACTTTTTTCCCAATGTGACCGTATCACAGCAGTACCCTGAGGAAGAAAGCTCTTAGGCATTGACCATATTTGCTGAAACTAAATTTTCTTGTAGCCTGAAGGCCCAACAGTACTTCAATGGAATTGGGCCCTCAGTCCAAAAGTCTATTACTATTGATAGAACAAGAATCCAATCCCCATCACAATGGCCACACTAAGATCATTTTGTTCCATAGAGAGGAAAGAAATGTTTTTTCTACACTAAATTTTCTGATTTTGGTTTGCAGGTGAAATCTCCCTCATCTTTTTGTAATTCACTTTCTCTGGATCACCGCAAAAGGTAATAATAGATTTACCCCTTTCAACAAATTACTTCAAGGAGTAAAATATATCAATTCATTTTTTTGTCAATTCAAATAAACAGACTTCTTCCATCATACTTTCTAGAAGATGATAATATTGTCTCAACATGCTTCGAAGCCGTGGTATGTTAAGTTTAACTCTAAACTGTTGTCAGAGAAGTCAGCCTGGTTATAGGGCAACTGGGAGATAGCCCCACAATCCCCAGAATGAAAAATTCTCCTGTATTGCAACTAGTCAAAGTGTCCAGCTAATCATGAACTTAAAAGTCTAATGGAGTAGCTGGTGTTTCATAAGTTCAAGAGCTTAATAATTGAAGTTCTTGGAAACAATTAGCTCTAGATGAGAATTTAACAGGTTATAAATTCAAATTTTTGCAGAACTCAAGTAGTTTCTTAGTGGGCATGTTGATGAAGCTCTACCAGTTCTCAGGTAAAAAGAACTGGTCTTTTCAAGAATAGGATCATTGTCGAGAATGCTTGGCAAATAAGCATT
Source organism: Rhodomyrtus tomentosa (assembly GCA_028455895.1). Lineage (NCBI taxonomy): Eukaryota > Viridiplantae > Streptophyta > Magnoliopsida > Myrtales > Myrtaceae > Rhodomyrtus > Rhodomyrtus tomentosa. The sequence goes on along the minus strand of JAPCWY010000008.1, from coordinate 33,159,862 downwards.
TTTTGGCTTTTGGCAAAAACTTTCTCCAGAAGAATCCAAGGCTCGAAGAATCACTCAACCGAGATTAACAAAGTCCCACGAGGACTTAAAAACCTTCTAACCAGCCTGTCCTTTGATCCATATAACTGCAAATTTTTTCTTTTTCATGAGGGACTTGCTTCACACGAACAGCGAATGTCATGGGTCAAACTAAGAAGGTGGCATTTCTTTATTCAACCCCTTTTGGCCCAATTGAGAGCTCTCTTTTTTAAATGTTCATATCTCAGTTCAGTTGCCATTCCCCATGTATATATATATTTACATGACAAAATTTAACTGACAGTCGCAAAACTATAGGCTTTGTCCTCCACCAAAATTTAAGGGTTGATGTTTGTCAGGCAGCGTTTCAATGCTGCTTCTCTGAACTCCGTCTTGTTGCTTCAGTTTTTCCTGTCAGATTGGTGAACCCTTTCATACTCAATGTTTGTTTGGGCCTAATGCAAAGGTAAATACCAAACCTTAATGTGTTATGTCATGGAAAAGATGTCTGATTCACAGACTTCCTTGGAGCTTCCAGTCCTAGACATCTCTCAGCCGATTCAGCCATCCTCTCTGTCTCCAATAGCCGATGCCTGTAAAGAATGGGGTTTTTTCCTCATCGCCAACCACGGGATCGCTAAAGATCTCTATGACAAGCTCTATGCTCTCTGCAAGCAATTCTTCAGCCTCCCTCCCGATGAGAAACTCAAGCTCGGTCCATTCTCTTCCGCCAAGACTTACACTCCTCATTTCATAGCCTCTCCTTTCTTCGAAAGCCTCCGAGTGTCCGGACCGGATTTTCTCGTCTCAGCGCAGACCTCTGCAGATATTATCCTCGATCAACAAAAACAAGAATTCTGGTAACACCGTGATCCTCTTGTCACGTCTTGTTTCTTTGTCTAAGCACTTGTTTGTTTTCCCCTATATTTTCTGATGTTCTCTTTTTCCTTCTCTGCAGTGAGGTCTTGGAAGAATATGGAAGGCAGATGTCAGACTTGTCGAACAAAATCATAGAAGTCATGTTGATGACCTTGGGAGAAGGTCTCAACAACAAATATTATGAATCTGATTTCAAGAATTGTCACGGGTACTTGAGAATAAACAACTACTCTCCACCTGAGAGTCTAGAAAATGAGGTTGAAGGTCTTGGGATGCACGCTGATATGAGCTGCATAACCATCGTGTATCAAGATGACATAGGGGGTCTTCAAGTGAGGTCGAAAGACGGAAAATGGCTGGACATAAGCCCTCGAGAAGGTATTCTCGTGGTGAACATAGGAGATATGCTGCAAGCTTGGAGCAACGACAAGTTGGTTTCATCGGAGCACAGAGTAGTCCTGAAGCAGCCAACACAGCGCTTTTCTCTAGCTTTCTTTTGGTCCTTTGAGGATGAGAAAGTGATCTTGGCACCTGATGATGTGGTACAAGGACATGTGAGGATGTACAAGCCTTTTGTGAGCTCGGATTATGTCAAGTTCAGGGAAAGCACGGAGCGCGGGAAGTTCGAAAAAGTTGGCTTCACGGTTAAAGGATTCGCCGGGAGGGATTGAAGGGGGTGGCTCAAAAGAATCCAAGTTCTAGTCCTAGTATCTGCTGATAAACTAATCACCTTGTACCCTATATGGCTTCTTTCCCCTATTCCAATGAAGCTGTTAAATGTGACCTCATATCAGAGTACCTCTGGTAAAATCTGTTCAATAAATCGAATTACGAATTCCCCTCGATTTTTTTTTTTTTTGATAGATTTGTTCTCCTTTCCACTTTGTTAAAATCTCTCGACGTGTACATTTCTTCATAACCATGTTGAAGGAGCCAGGAATCCTTCTGGAATTGAAGTCCTTCAGTAATAATGCTGCATTTCTGCTTTTCCCTTTCCTGCATTCATACAATATTCGAACATGATCGTATTTAGCGTAATCATTAATATATCTGTCTGAATCATATGTGGATCCAACAACACGCAGGCACATGTGGTTTTCTTAGCTCAGGGTTTTACCAAATTTTGCGCATAAAGAAATGGAGGTCCTAATGTATTGAAAGGTACACTTAGCTTATGTCCGAGTCCATGTTCATGCTCCTCTCTTCTCTGATCAAAGCTTCATGTCGCCAGGACTTCCTTTAACAATTAATGCATGAAGGTGGCACTCGCGCAACTTGTGCGTTTCATTGCTGCATTTTGCAATTGTATAGTCTCTAAGGCAAGCCGTGCTGTTGCGTAATTATTTGATCTGCGGAGATAGAGGCAATGGAAATAGGAGAACTGCAAATGGTCGTCTCCCTTCATGTGCAAGAATACAAGATTCGGCTTTCCACAAAATAATGGTTCACCCATGTGAGATACGCATAAAGTCAAAACACACGTTCTGGAAGATCCTTAATTTTTTGCAAGGACAATTTTGTCGGCAGGAGTGAATTCTGACATCTTCGTTCTCGACCTTACGACCCAGTTAGAAACTTTGCTCCTTCGGGGGGAAAGTGCCCAAGTTTGTACAAAACTATAAACAATCAACATATGAGAGAGATGGATGCAATAATTTATTGAGAGCTTTTGAGCTAACTAATAGAAACACCCCTGAATGGAGTCGCAGATTGCAGCATATATGCCACGATCGCGACTCGCATGCGAATGATTCCAACTTCGAAACCATCCATCCTATCTTGAAAGTCACACCTCTCCTTTCTCAAATATTTTGATTTACTTGGTTTCTTTGTTGATCTTTTAAGGATGGAGATCTCCTTTTGTTTGTGGCCTAGCAAAACAAGTAGAAGAAAAGCACAGATCACTTAGATCACATAAGATTGCCTTCACTTTAAAGTGGCAAAATGAAGATTAGATTTGTGGCACTTCTAGTATTAAAAGGATAGCACTACACAGATATGAGGCTCCTCCATTGGACTGCATCTGGGAATCATTCTAAAAGATGAAATTCTCCAAAACCCTTTTGGGCAGATTGATTCTCCAAAGAGCAATTCCATAGGTTTCTCAATTTTCATTGCCGAAACTACAAGGAACGAGGTAGATGAACAGTGGCTTTAATACAGCAGGGTTCTTTATTACTAGTACAAGGAAATTCTTATAAATCCTAAAAGCTGAACATCTAGCAAGAACTGGTTTTGAAAGTAGCCGAACCAGGCGCTTACAGAAACATAAAGAGATCGCCTACCCACTTGAATAACCGAGCACACAATCAGTTATAACTACACTTCTCAATACTTCCCAGTAATCTTCCTAAGGACTTGTCTGATCATCCCAGCTGGAGATAATGCTGCACCTCGAAACTGAGATTAAATTCAAGAAGAGGTCATTGTTAGGATGAAATGTCGAGAACAAACTCAAAATCGATATGCTATGTTATCAAGCCTGGGTTACTGACCTTAGACTTGAGGGTTAATGTGAGAATACCATCAAGTGTAGATGACTGAATTGAATGAGTGTCCAAGTGCAGGTTGTTTACTGCCTCCAGTATATCAAGCAACAGGTACTCTTGATAGGGACATTTCATCTCAATCAACACTTCCTGCTCCTTTACATTGACTTTGACATCCGACTGAAGTCCATCTCCTTCAGCATTTCTATCAAGTTCGGCATTGGTTTCGTCGATGTCGGAGGCCTTTCTCTTGTTTATCCAACGTTTTTTGCAGTTATCCGATGTCTGCTCTACCATGTCTGGAAGCTTTTTCCTGGTAACTTTCCCCTCAAAGTCTGATGAGTCCATGCCAGATTCTAGTTCTTCCACTCTTGCTTCAAGCTCTCTTAGATACAGAATTGTGTCATCAAGGATGGATGCTTTATCTATCTGCATAAGCATAATCAAGTTGTGAAAAATCCTAAAGCCATGTCCTGGAGTCAGGAAAGACATGGTGCTGACATTTCAAATGACGATGCTATTGATATGATAATCATTCATGGCAAATAAATGCTAGTAGGGAAAACTGAAAAACTTAATTATGAAAAATTTACCTCCTCGATGGAAGGAATCATGGACCTGAGAACAAGAAACTTCTCATGTTCTTTTTTCTTGGTAGACAATATGTGGCCAGCGCAGAAATCAACATCTCCCAGCAATGATTTCGTGCCATTCTCTTGCTCAGATTTAAGAACTTGGCCACGGTGCATCAGTGGAACTTTGAACAAAATCTTCTTCAGAGTTTCCTGGTGTGCTCGCGGTTTATGAGCCTCAATCATCCTCCACCTCACAAAGCTGGATTTGCATCCACAGCTGCAGATGCACCGTGTCTCAGGCAATTGATCAGAGTTCCTTAGAACAGCATAAATTGTTCTTCTATAATTCGTGATGTCATCAGCTCCAAGATCCAGGGAGCTTAATTTTGAGTGGTTGCATTCTTGAAGTTCTTCCAAGTGGGCTTTCTTGGCATTTTCTCGCACTGGAGATGAAATATGCTTGTCTTGGTTCACAATAGCTTCAGATATACAATCACTGGAATTTATTGAACCTTGAACACCATAACTGAAGTCATCATCAACAAAGTGCCAACTTTGAACTTGTGATGCCCCTCCGTTCATACCGTCGACCATAAACGAATCTTCTGTTTGGTAATTGTGTTCACACCCATTCGAACACTCATCAGGAGAGTCCATGTCCAGTTCTTTCGGGATACTTTCATGCAATTCCCTTATGTTCTCCGGGTCAAATTTGATTTCTTGAGCAGGTGAATATAGGTTCTCCAAAACCAATTCATCCACTATGTCACAGTCAACCTTGGCACACATAGGCTCTTCATCAGCTTCTCCATTGTGTTGTATAGAGGCAGATTTTTCGCAACAAATCGGCTTTGAGAAATCTAGTAAAGAAACTTTGATATGTTGCAGGAGACTGGGGTCCTCCTGGACCTAAACGCAAGACATTCCAAAGAACGAAGAATAAGATAGAATGTATGTCAGTGCTGCTGATATAGGTCTAGAATATAAATTAATCCACTCCAGCAGCACAACTTACCAGCTCGGTCACACCAAGTTCAATCACGCCTCCGAGATAGGGAAAACATACCACAGTCTGGAAATCACAGCAACAGAACTATGTCATGATGTCAGAAGCAATGGAATCATTTATGCTGTTAATGTCTACAGAGATTGTGAGATTAACTAGATAGACCAGGCAATTCAAGCCTGCGATGTCCTTTCTGCTGGAGGTCTTGCACTTGAACATACTACAAATTTTTTGTTAAGGAAATATGGGGACCTTTCTTTCTCTTCATGTCACTTTAAGTTTAACTATGGGCGGAATTATATTTTCGCTGTTTTGTAGAACCATGAGAGATTGTTACATAGTATAATGTGATATGGGGGTTCACGTTTTTATTTCCTAAGCTTTTAAATGGTACAACACATGCAAAGCCTTAACCAAGTGAATCTCTCTCTTTTTCCTAGGGATTTTAAACTCACTCATACCGGCAAAAGACCCGCTTCTTTTTGTTGCCGCAAGGCAAAAGGAACGAGAAATGAGGATATCTAAATGGACATGTCGGTCAGAGTAGTAGAGGTTTTGATAGAGTTCATGGAGATTTTGGATATGGGACTAGAAATGAGGCCGACGAATACATCTTGAGTATGGCATTAGCTTATGATTTGATGTTGGCAAAAACCTTTTTTAGGAAAAGAGAATCACATCTGATCACTTTTCGCAGTGGTCAAAATTATAGCCAGATTGATTTATTTCTTGCTAGAAGAGAGGTTAGAGTTTCATATGTAGATTGTAAAGTATACCCTGATGAATGTGTAGTTACACAACATAAGTTGGTGGTCTTAGAAGTTCGGTATAACAAAGTACGGAAGATGAAGATAAGTGCACAGCACCCCAGAGTAAGATGGTGGAAGTTACATGAGGAGAAACAAACATAATTCAAGGAAAGAATACTACAGGAAGAACCGTGGCGACTAGAGAGCGAAGTAAATATGATATGGAAGGAGATATCTAACTGCATCCAGACAGTGACAAAAGGAGAGTTAGGGTAAAGTAGAGGAAATGAACATCAAACAAAGGAAACCTAGTAGTGGAATGAAGAGGTGCAGGAGGCAATTAAGCAGAAGGAGTGTTTCAGATGCCTACATAAATGTCCTAATGAAGAGAATTTGTAAAAGTTAGATTGGCGAGAAAAAGCACCAAAAAAGCTCTACGAGAGGCCAGAGGCAAGGTTTTCACCGATATGTACAACAAACTTGGGAGCAAAGAAGGAGAAAAAGGCATCTATAGACTTGCAAAGTCAAAAGACAAGAAAAGTAAAGACTTGACACAGGTTAGATATATCAAGGATGAAAATCAAACAATTTTGATAAGAGATGAAGGCGTCAAGGGCAGGTGGATGAGTTATTTTAACAAACTTTTTAACGGGGAGAGCGATAGAAGTGAGGTGGATTTGGCAGATGCTTCTGATGATTCAAATAGAATGTTTGTGCGTAGAGTTAAAGCACGGGAAGTTAGGGAGACATTAAAAAAGACGAAGACTAGTAAAGCCTTGAGACCGGATGGTATTCCTATTGAAGTGTAGAAATGCTTAGGGGATGTAGCAATAAGTTGGTTGACTAGTCTTTTTAACAAGATCCTCCATACTAATAAGATGCCTGATAAATGGAGGAAGAGTATACTTGTGCCCGCATACAAGAACAAGGGGGATATCCATAATTGTTCTAACTATAGAGGCATCAAGCTTATGAGCCATACAATGAAGCTGTGGGAGAAAGTTATTGAGCATCGTTTAAGAATAGAGATCAAGGTTTTTGTCAATCAATTTGGATTTATGTCAGGAAGATCTACCATGGAGGCTATTTTCTTAATACGACAATTGATGGAGAGATATCGAGAAAGAAAGAAGGACATTCATATGGTGTTTATTGATTTCGAGAAGGCGTATGATAGGGTTCCAAGAAAGATTTTGTGGTGGATTCTTGAGAAGAAAAAAGTACCTTCAAAATATGTCGAGGCAATCAAAAACATGTATGACGGTGCTACTACATGTGTGAAGGCTTGTAATGGCACATCAAGTTATTTTCCAATCACAGTAGGCTTACACCAAGGTTCTGCTTTAAGCCCTTACCTTTTTGCCCTAGTTATGGATGACCTAACAAAAAATATTCAAGATGAGGTGTCGTGGTGTATGCTATTTGCAGACGATATCGTGCTTATTGATGAGACCAGGGCTGGGGTTAATGCTAAATTAGAAGTATGGAGAAGCACGTTAGAGTCTAAAGGATTTACGTTAAGTCGAAGTAAGACGGAATATTTGAAATGTGAGTTTGACACGGCAGGAAGAGGGGATCAAGAAACCGTAAATATGCTCGGACAGGAGGTACTCAAGAAAGATACATTTAGATATCTGTGATCAATATTGCAGAAGAAGGAAGAGATTGATGAGGATGTAAGCCATAAAATCAGAGCAGGTTGAATGAAATGGCACAGTGCATTGGGATTTTGTGTGATCGCAAAATTCCTCTTAGGTTAAAAGGAAAATTTTATAAAATAACAGTCAGATCTACCATGTTATACGGAGCTGAATGTTAGCCAGCACAAAGGAAACATGAGCATAAAATGGGAGTAGCGGAAATAAAAATGTTAAGGTGAATGTGTGGTCATACAATGATGGATAAGATAAGGAATGAAGAGATTCAACAAAAAGTTGAAGTAGAACCGATGGTGGAAAAGATGAGAGAGCATAGATTGAGATAGTTTGAGCATATACTCTCCGAAGGCCCTTAGATGCACCGGTACGAACAGAAGTTTGCTATCGAGAGCATAACACAAAAAAAGCAAGAGGTCAGCCGAAACTTACTTGGGGGAAAGCAGTAAAATAAGATTTAATGGAATGGGAAATAGATTAGCGTACGGTTTGTCTTAGGACGGAATGGAGGAAGTCTATTAGTGTTGTGGAGGGATAGTGTATAGATAGATATATATATACTTATTTATTTTTACACATTTATTTCTTTTCCTTCCTTTGATTCTGCTTTTATTTTTATGATTCTTTGGGGTTCATCGACCGCCGACCCTAACTAGTTTGGGATAAAGGTTGTTGATGTTGATGTTGTTTATGTTGAAGGCAAAACGAACAAGATGAAGTGCAAGCATTCGACAAGAACATCGAACTTTTTTGTTTCTTTAAGTAAATGGAAGTAATTCAAGTGCAAGCATTTAACAGTCTAGAATCTTTTACACATGATGCAAAATGCACACAAGGTGCACACACCATCGACAAAGTCGGTGAAAACAAGGCGCACCATTGAGAGAGAGAGAGGGTACCTGAATAGATGCACTCTGTGCATTGATTGAACCCAGTCCAGAGAAAATTGACACAGAAAACACAAAATTAGTTCTTGCTAAGCAAACCGTGCAACTTCACTAGAGCATCAGCTGAAATAAAGGCAATTGCAAAACAAGTTAAAGGCTTTCCAGCCCCCAAAAACCAACCTTTGCAAGTAGTGAGCGAGAAAACACTTTGCTATCTGCATATTGGGCATTGCATAACCAGATTGTTTGGCCATCCGCTAGCGCTCTTCCCGGAAGACTAGACACGTTAGAACTATCATGTCAATTTGGCACCAATGAAGCATATCTTTAATAACAATAAAAATTACACGGGAGAGAAAAACTACCCTTCGCCAGGATTGAAGACAAAGGACATGCAAACCAAGTAATACCACTCTTCATCTGTGAGATCCTCTGGAGATAATGCAGCAGAGGGCCTCTTGTTTTGTGCATCAGTTTCCCCTTCAAGTAGGGACTCATAAAGATCTCTCAATTGCTCGCTCCTCTGTAAGCCGATCTTATCAGGTTTAAGCTCCACGGCTTGGACCGTCTTCCTGGTCTTGATATCCCCATTGTAGTAGCCGTCACCCCATCGCAGTGCACTTCATTAAAGACAAGAAAACAACTGAGAGGAATGAACTATTACCTAAGTTCAAAAGTAGTTCTATTGTAATGTACAAGTAATGAAGAAGGCAAAACATGTATGAAACTCTTAGGAGTCCCGGGTAAGCCATGGGTCATCTGAGAATGACAGAGCAAAATGAACATTATTCCCAGATGAGAAGTTTTCTGTCACAGCAACTTTGAAAAATATATATGTAGGTTTCTTCTTTTGCACCACGGGACATATCTCTAATTTGGAAAGAAAAGTTAGAAAATTGATTTGAAGCAACCTTTGTCCTCTCATATTAACAGAAAGGAGATATTCGACATTCCGCAGGAAATTGTTTTCAAAAGTAGATACTCAAGAAGAGGACATTTTCTTTCTGAGCTTTAAATGCTACTTTTAATTACTTTCGTGCACACAAATTTCAACTGCAGCTCTATTTTTCTTCGAAGTCGAGGATTCCTCTTGAAGTTACTTTGGTTTCAATGAGAGCTAAATTCAAGTGCATCTGAGGAATGAGGACACTGTTCAGTGTTCACTTTACTCCATATGACCAAACAAGATTCAACTCTCTCCGTCACTAAACAAGCCAAGCAGAATCGAGAATCCTAACACTCATGGCCTTAAAGTCAAATGCTAACCAGTATTAATGGACTCAGAAACCAAGCTCTTGAGCAAGTATAAAGCTGCTTTTGTAGTGTGCAGAAAAAGCCATATCCAACCAGAAAAATAATCAATCATCCCCGAAAATGGCAGATTAACCAGACAATTAAAGCGCCGTACTGCGTATGGATGAATCAACTGCATTAAGAAACCTAACTTTGACCAGGACATTTTCCAAATTGAAGGAAAAGTTAACCCCCTTTAAGAAGAACCACCAATTTAGAAGCAACTCCGAAAGAGGAAGACTTGGGAGATCTAGTAAATAGCACAAAGTGACTGCTGAGAAAGATATCACACACCCTTGTTCGGTAGCTGATAGCGACCAGAAAATTGCGTAGCTCCATTGGATACTCCTCACAGCCACAGCGAGCTGCTTTCTCATGTTAGCTGGTACACCTTCATTGCCTTCCACGCCAGTAGCCATTTGAAAAACTTCTCTTTTTCTCTCTTTATGTTCTGCTCTAAAGCTTAAATTGCACAGTCACAAGATTTAAGAACCCATTTGTGATAAAACGAAGAAGTGGGTTCTCTTCTCTGGGTAGAAAACTTGAATCTTTTACAGCCTTTTAACTCTCTCTCTCTCTCTCTCTCTCTCAGAGCTCAGCAGATGTTCAGACAGGACCCAGAAAAGGTAGCCACTGTTTTCTCTCACTTGTAATTCTCTTGAGCAAGATTCGGTTGGACTGCATTAAATTGGATTCCATGGACAAGAGAAAAGGAGAGAAACTATAAACAATAGATGCTGAAGAGACCCCAACTGAACCAGGATTTGACAAGAATAAAAAGGACAGAGCTGTTCCTTTCCATGACTCCCCGAGAGTTAACCTCTCTGATGATCTCTTCTTTTCTTCTTCTGTGGTGTGTTATTAGCACTACAGTCAAACTAGTGATTAACAAAACTTCTACCGTAGTCAAGTTTACTGTTTGTGCTCCCCGCTTTTCATTATCCCAATTTTAATTTTCGTACGTTGGCATAGAAGGAGACTGTAATCATTTGCAGTGGTGGGGATCACATTTTCAGGCAACCAAAAAATTTGAAATGAAAAAAAAAATCGAATTCAGGAGACAAAATCTACGTGACGCATACATACATACTACGTAGAGATGACGTGCAAGTACATTGAGCGTATGTTTTGTCATTAATCCTTCCCCCTTTTTTTTTGGCTGCATGCATCTCCATAAAAGCACCGATCTTTGCAAGTAGATCCTGTATTGGAAACCAAGACAAGAAGGTAGGTTTCGAATCGATCGAGAGAGAGAGAGAGAGAATTTATGTCATGGCAAAAGGATAAAAAAACAGAACAAGAGAAAAATAAAAGAGGAGGGCCCATTTTTGAAAGGTACCAACATTTACAAACACTATTGTAATAACTTTTCTTGTTTGGGTCTTCTTAAAAGCTGACGTTTTTGCAACGCACAAGAAGGCATGTGGCCCTCCGCCCACCACCCGGTCACCTTCCCAAAACCCTAAAGGCAAGAAGGGTTATTAAAGAAGAGAAAAAAAAGCTGAAGCTCTCTCTCATCCTCCATGGAGAACTTGCTCCCGGCGGACTGAACAATCTGAATCCAGTTTGGACGTTCGATGATCACCGGACTAACGGGGGATTAACACCCGGCGCAAAAAGCGTCGGGTGCTTTAGAAGTCCTCGGAGAACCCATTTCCTAGCATAAAGAAGCGGGCGACGGAGACGACCACGGATCGAACAAGAACCTACCCATTGTTTGCGCCATCTTTTTTCGCCGGATAAACATTCTTAGTACATGAAATTTCATGCAGAAATCTTGCGACCACGCATCTTGAATTAGGTTTTATCAAAGTTCTCTTGAGTCTTCCCTCTCCTTCTATGGTGAGCTGGAGGCTAGATGACGAACTTGATGAGCTGTTCATGGTACACGCAGCTTGTGTGTCAGCACAAAACTTGGGGCTTTTGTCTTGTCTTCACCTTGTTTGGACGAGGGCGATTTTTTGTCTGTCCGAAGCATCATTGCCACTGGTGTTCAACCTGCTGCGAAAGTGTCCCGCTCTTCCATCAATTTAGTCACATGTCACGTGACCGAAAATTTGCACACATAATCAAGTGTTTTGGTAGAATTCTCGATGCGATCGCTCCAATTATTAGCGCCACGGTCCCAAACGCACCCACATCAATTATGCTCGTCGTGGAGAATCGTCTGAAGAGGTCTTGAGTGGTCTCGCCTCGTCTTCTGTGCAATGTTAAGAATTAGGCAAACGCCTCGCATCTTGTCTTTGACAGTGATCATAGCATGTCGCGCTTGGAAAATCGATTGTATGAACGCCAATTTCATATGCGTGTTTTCACTTCAAGATTTCATGTGTATTTTATCAAAATAGGTGTATGTAATCCGATTAATGAATTCAGCTGCGTAGAGTTTAGTATTGAGACAGTTCCTACCAGTTAGATCGGATCTATCTACCGACATCGGTGGGGGATCAAGGAAAGTCTTGCTAATATAGGTATGAACTAGTGTAGCCGATAATAATCATATCGTATGTTGTAGTTTTCCTTACTTTGAATGGTGATTTCTCACGTTTAGAAAGCTCCATAACTCCATCTGATCGTTCCCTTGGAGTGTGTGTGCTTGCTCGATGCCTTTTTTCCCAGACGTCCCAAATATATGAAAACCCCTGGTGAATCATTCCACGGCTTCAATTCTTCTTCTTCTTTTTTCAAAAACCGTTAAAGAACGGTGCGACGAACTATACAAGTCGATGTCGATCCAAGAAGGAAACGGAGAGAGCCATCACCATCTTACCCTGTCGGTACTCTCTCGGAAATTAGAATATCGACATGATAAGGAAGCATCATAGTGACCTTGACCAACATGACGCGATTGAAATTAGTTCATGCTCTTTGTGCTCGGCGGAACAGAGAGTTCTTGCTGATAGGAAGTTTGCGCACTTGCAAAGCTTTTGTCGGGTAGTCCACAGACGTTGTTTTGATCGTTGTAGTTTCCTCTCGGGCGGACAGAATCAGACGACGGAAAAAACTACAAGGGGCCAAACAGGAGATCGACCCCCAACACCATCACATGGCGTGATCCAGAAGCGATTGGCCAGTTTGGAATCCAAGCGTTTGTCTCGCCAAGAACACATGTTCTCTTCCCAATCGAGTCCGTGACTACTGCACCACGTCGAAAATTGATTGGTTGCCATCCCCGCTTTTTCTCCTTTTGAATAACGGGGAAACAACGCGAGTTATACGGAGAAGTTTGGACCATGGGTTGTCGTGTTGCCGCACACCTGCTAAATGTATCTTCGGATGTGAGCACATCCCTCATTGAGGCATGCATAAGCTGGAGAGATTTACAAGACAAGCAAGTTTCGGAAATCTAGGGTTTTATCGAGAGTGCGACGACGATTAACGTGTTTCGCCGGTTTACCGGGTCGGACGAACCGGAACGAAACCATACCTCGCAATGAACTAGCATCTTGGAGACACTTATAAAAGGGGTCGGGGACGAAGACTTATGTTATTCCCATGTACCGGATTTCTGTCGTGATACGCATATAAGCAATATTTTTTTAGCAATATGCTTAATGAGTGTTTAGATATGACAATCCTCGGATAATGACATCACAAGTGCCATAATTTTTGTATGCCGCTCATTTGAATACCTTTTTTGGTCAATCACTTGGCTAATATTCTTTTACGGGGAGAAGTATATAAAAAAAAAAGTACTAAACATATTGCACTAATGTCAATTTAGCCTTAAACCTTTTTTGAATGTCGATTCAATCCTAAACCTTTTGCATTAATACCAATTAAGTCATAAACATTTTACATTTATGATAGTTTAGTGTTAAATATTTTGTATTTATGCTAATTGAGTTAATCCGATCAATCTTGGCCGAATATGGTTAAAGTGAATATTAACTGTCCTACATGGCACGACAAAGCTGACTTATATATTTTTTAATATTATTCTATAATTTAAATCATTTTAAGCATTTTTGTTTTTTTAAAACATTTTTAAAAATTATTTAAAATATAAAAAAATTAAAAAAAATATCCACGTTAGCGCAACCTTGCCACATAGGACAATTGATGTTTACGCCAATGGTTTTAGGCCAAAATTGATCGAATTTACTCAATTGGAATAAATATAAAATATTTAGGAATAAATTGGCACTAATACAAAAGTTTTAGAACTGAGTAGACACCAATAAAAGGTTTGGGACTGAATTGGCATCAATGCAAAAGGTTTATGACTAAATTGACACAAAAAAAAGTTTAGGACTGAATTAACACTAATACAATATATTTGTGACTTTTTTGACATTTTTCCCTTCGTTTAGGTATTGTAACTTTCAATGAATTACTTTTAGTAAGACGTTCACCCAAAGTATCGAAAATTCGACGAGGCATGCCGCATGTGGTGAATATTTTTGAAAAGTGATAGCGTCAAGTGATTAATTAAAAATTTATATGATATTAAAGTTGTCGGGAAAAAAAAAATTACGGCACTTAAATGAATGCTTACTGAAGTTACGATACCTATGGTGTCCTATTTCGAGAAAATTGTCCAAAACATTTAAACTTATCGGATTTTCGTCAATTCAATCCTAAACCTTTTAATTGTGTCAATTGAGTTCTAAACAATTTCACACTTCGCCAATTGAGTCTATCCGATCAATTCTGGTTGTAAATTACTAACATAAACGCCTATCGTCCTACATGACACGGTTTTTTAATCATGCCAATTGAGTTTTAAACATATTTTACGTTTTGTCTACTGAATCCATCTGGCCAACTTTGGCTGTAAATCGCTAACGTGGATGCCTGCCATCCTACATAACACGGTCGATGCTGACATGAATAATTTTTAATATATTTTATTATCTTTTTAAAATTGTTATTTTTATGCCTTTTTTCTCTTTTCTTTTTTTACTTTTTTTCTTTTTCTTTTTTTTTCCTTTTTTTCTTTTCCGGCAATCGACAGGTCCACAAAGAAATTTAAATATTATTAAAAATTATCCACGTCAGCGCTAACCGTTAATTGTGCCTACGTAGGATGGCCATTGTCCGTTTTAGCAATTTTCGGCTAAAATAAGTCAGATGGACTTAATTCACATAATTAAAAATTTTAGGATGGAATCGAAAAAAAATTAGGATAGACCCGAGACTATCAGGACAATTTTCCCGTCTTATTCCCAATAACCCTAGCACCTCATTTTTTTTTCCTACAATAGGAAATACTCCACTTCTATAAGATGCCACATTTTTGTTAGGTCCAGAATTGTTTACACTATATCTTTAATCAAGGAGATGTAAAAAAAAATATTTGATTTTGTCACAACCAAGGAAGCGGCCGGGAATGATCATGAAAACAACGTGAACGTTATAAAAGACGCCAAACATCTTCCGAGACATTCGAGTACGAAGCCCCACCATTGAATTCATCGTTGTTCTCTGCATGCACGCAGTCCAAATCCTATATTAATTGTGCGTGGGGGGGTTGTCATAAGTGGTATTTATGTGGATGAAGACAAACCCCGTGCTCTAAAATAATTAATTGATCAGCGTGAAGGTTAATTCGCGCAGTCGGGAACCAATACGACGTCGTTTCCGTGCGGATTCACTGACCTCGTGACGAGATTTGTCTATCGGCAGACGCACGTGCGATGGTCTCAATTGGAATCTTCCTTCATTGACCTCGAGATGAGATTTGTATATCGGCACGCACGCGCGTTGTTCGAGCTCAACGCGGAACCATAAACCCCATTTTTCGTTGGTCTAGACTAAGTTCATTAATTTAAAGTACGGATATAGTGCTGGCACGACATGATTCTCACATAAGTGAGATAAACGAAAATATCGTACAAAATCGAAAAAGAATACGACGGACCAAAAATCATCGGAATCGAATACAAGAATTACCGTTTGAAAAAAGAGTAATTAGTGAACCCTTAATACATGCCCTAAGGTGGCTCTACAAGATTGTGCATTTATGTATTTTAGGTTTTCCATCATAATATTTACGTTCGTCTCACATGGAACGTCAGCATCGAACGCAGGGGGAGTAGGCGTGCGTGGCTGTTTCGTCTGCGCGGCACGTTCAATTAGGACAACAAAAACGAAATTACTTTACGAGTAAATACGATAAAAAGTAGTCTGACGTGTGGGTCTGGAGGTCACCAGATGAGCTTATTCGGATCTACAAGGTCCGGATGGGGCTCCGATTAAGGCCCAACTCAGCTTGAATTTCCACCAAAGGCCCAGCAAACCAAATAAACGCCCGACCCAGGAAGACGATTCTCCATTTCCTTCCTTCCATGTCGTGTACCATCCCGCGATCGAATCAGATGAATTCTGACATGTTTTGGTCATCCATGGCGTGAGTGCTTCACGCTGAACATTCATGGCATAAGTCAGGCCAGATGAGGACAGTTCTTCTCGTGTCAAAAGATGAAGTATTTCCAGTAAAGAGAGGAGCTGATCAGAGTCCAGCCGAGAGATGTTATAAGGTCTGTAGAACTGCACAGGGAGAGGAAACATGTAACGGCGCTTGCCTGCACAATATCTTCCACTTTAAATCACTCAACAAGTCAAAATCCATTTCTGGTACAAGTTAACCCCTACTTGGATGCAGCAGAGGGCGACAAGTTGAAAATTTCTTAAAACAGAAAAGAAAAGCTTCTACTCACTGGTAACGGTTTGTAGAAAAGCAGAACACTAAGCTATAGTCACAACCCAAAGAAGCGCCACCGCGAAATCAATTAGCTAGCTACTACTACTTCAGCTGGTCGATCCCTTTCTGTCAAATGTGGAGTGAATGCGAATGGTGCTGTGCTCCTGTGTGCTCAGATTGTCGATCAACGAAATACAGTCTTTCATTCTCTTCAAGAGAATGGGCGCCATGGAGGCATTGGCTGCTGTTTTCTCTCTAAGCAACTGGACCTTCTTCGACATCTCTGCATCTCTTTCAACCGCTGCTGGCGTTTCTCCTGCACCTATAGAATTATAGGAATCAATGCCAACTCCGGTTTAAGTAATGCAGGGAAGATACTGATACAACACGAGGTTGATGCAGCATAATGGAACATTTAAAAACAGTTTGCTCAATGAGCATGCTCAAGCTTTGCTCTGAATATAACAAAATTGTTAACAGTTTGCTCCATTAATATATTGTAAGTTTGCGAGACAAGCACCAAGTCAGGTGTAGAATTTTAGTCAGTTCATGGTAAGTTCCCCATTATGCACAAGTTAGGAAGTATTACTCCAAAACCTAACGTCTCCATGGATGACTTCCGCCTAAGAGCAAGAAACAAGCTTGCAGGTTCTATTTTGCGACTCACTCCAGCACATGCCCTATTCTCTGGGATACAAAATGAGATGACACGCTGACCAACGAAGAACATTCGGGTGACCATTTTTCCCCTTCATGCCACCAAATAGCTCTTACTACACTCCAATGCTGTCGTTGCTACCCAGAGCAAAGTCGAGTAAATGAGGCAGATAAGCAAACGCTAAGAGATCAGCCATGATTCTACTGACAAGGAGTTCCATCTCACCCAAGGCTTCAGCATCATGACAGGAGTGAGGGAAAGGTTTTCCATGCCCCTCCAAAACCATAAATAACTCTACAAATCCAAATGTTTGACACCAGAAGATCATCTTCCTCATACATCTTCTACAGCTACAACTAGCATTTGACAAAAAAAATTCCGCATTGAATATGACCTTTGGTCTCCTCTATATGCATTAGAGCTGGTGAATTAACAACATAACAATGAGCAAAACTCAACAACCATAACAATCCGCAAAGCCTACTCAAACTCCACAAAGAAACCGTGCCCAGCATCACATAAAATGGAAGCACCTTTGTTTAAGCAGCAATTTTCGACTTTTAACAACATAAAATCAAGCAGCAAAGGGGGAAAGAAAAAGAACAGCAGAAGAATTTTCACGGGCACTGAGAATAGCGTGCATTTGAGACGCTAAGTTCAAAAACCCACGGATGGAAAAGGCAACATCGAAGTCTCCACCACCCCATTACATCTTCTGCTTCTTCTGCATTGCTATCGGACTGCACAATGGTAGCCTTCTCAGCTCAACGCCAATCAAAGTCATGTGGCGTCCTGAGAAAAGACAGACATCCAGAATGCAAACGCGTTTGCATACCTTGGTCAGAATCCCCTGAAGTTCCGGGTCGGGAACTGCTGACGTCGAATCTCTCGGCGGACCTGAGCAAATCCAGGGCCTGCTTGAGCTGATAGGGGAGACTCGTGCGGTAATGGTGGATCTTCTCGGCCATCTGTGACACATCCGACTCCAGTCTCTCGATTTCCTCCTCCGATGCGTTCCCCATTTCGGCATCTTCGGGGATTTCAGTGGACGCGGGAGCTCCAAGGGTTCGAACGCTGTTCATCGCCATGGGATCGGAGAAATTGGTCAGGGAAAGAGGGACTAGATTGGGGAGGCTTCTGGTGGTGTTCTTGAGCTTCCGAATCTTCGATCGAAGCTTGAAAATTTGAAACTTGGGGACAGATATGGCGGCACTCTCGCTGGACGCAGGTCAGTCAGCGCTGACAGAGCAAGAAGATCCGGCACGGATTGGATGGACTCATTTCGGGTCGGGTCGAGCCCTTTTTGGGGCTTGGATCCAAGGGCATGTAAATCGAGCTGGTTCGAACCGATGCGTTTTCAGTGTTTGGAACTCAGCCGAGATTAAGGGTTTGTTTATTTTGGGGAAAGTATTCTCAAGAAAATTATTTTTTGGATTTTCATTTGTTTGGTTCACGAAAAATAATTTGGTCAACGGAAAGTATTTTTCAGTCAATAAAGATTTTATTCATTAAAATAGAAAAGTGAATTTCTCAAAATAAAAAAGGTGAAAATATTTTTCTAAATTTGATTCTCTCACTTTTTTTGAAAACAAGGCTTGGGCCGATTCCAGAGACCAATCCCAGGACTTAGGCCGAGGACCGAGTGCAAGGTCGGGGTCTGGGACAAGGGATCAGGACCGGGGCCAAGGTCGAGGATTGAGGAGGTTAGTTCACGTTAACTCTCTCGACCCTTTGACTCTACTCAGTATCGAGGACAGTCTCATTGATGAGATTGAAATCGTTGTACAAACGAGAGCCAAAAGCAAAAAAATATTTTCGGTAATATTTTACCAAATAAAGGAAAACAAATCATTTTCTGATAAAATTACTTTCCAGAAAACGAATTCCCAAAAATAGTTTTCCTTAAAATAAACGAATTTTCAAAAATCATTTTTCTTTTTGTAAAAAAAAATATTCAAATTTCCTACTCCAACTCCATTTAATCAAGCTTGAATTCGAAGCCCTAGTTCATGCTTAATAAACTCGAATATTTTCTTCCGACCAAAAAAAAAATAGAATATTTTCTTTTAGAGTATTCAGATACAATACACATTATATATATAAAGGGTACATTATGTAATTTTAAGGATCTTTGTATTTGTCTCGAGGATATAGAAGAAAAATACGTTTCATGCTCGTAAGCCTATCGAGCTGATAATTAACCAACTCTAGCAAGTTCAAATTACTCGCAAGTACCTTAATACAGTGTTAATAAGTGATTTGACTCAACCCACATTAATTATCTCTTAGAACGTAACTTAAAATGCATGGAGTTGTATGCTCGAGTTAATTTTTTACCAACTTTGTATTGTGCGTCCAACCTGTTTAACTTTACTTACCAGTTACCACTGTGGTGGGTTGACCAGTGGTCCAAAATTTAGTTCGCCAGTCAAAAGTCATGGACTCGATTGTTCAATTTAACTTTCAGTTTCTAGAGATTTTTATTACTTTATAGATGAGAATATGAATTCAGACATACCATCGGTATTGTTCTCCCCACTCATTCAGCAAGCAGCGATGCACAAGCTATATTCGTTATTTTACCCAACATTCTTTAGTGAATGATATATAGTTTACCTACGCCGACCAACAAAATTTTCAGGTAAAAAAAAAAAAAAATTAATGCGTAGCTCAAGTACAAGTCTCTCCGATTGTGTGATTAGGACTGTTAAAATGGGTCACAAACTTATACATTAACTCATATATTATGAAAAAATGGTAAAAAAAAACAATGGTTCATTTTAAGCTTAAAATATGGGTCAAAATCGGTTTCAAAGAAAAAGACCAAGAAAAAAAATATTGTTATTCCGGTATTTTTGATTTCCAAAATGTCAACCCCGATGAGCAAATGCCAAGAGAAACCTTCAAGGGTTAAGTAACAAACTCAATTTCAACCCAAACCGAGAAATAAGGAGAGAATTTTATATATATATATAATTAATTAAACTTATATATATATATATAATTAATTAATTAAACTTATGACGACTCAGTTGTAGATTTTTTTTTTGTCAATTGAATTCTAAACTTTAAGCATTTATATCAATTTAATCCATTCACTAACTTTGGATAAAATCGCTGACATACGTAGCGCGACTAGCAATAACGTATACGATGTTTAATAATATTTAATTTATCTTTCTTTATTTTTCTTTCATTTTTCCTTTCGCCAATCGTCATCCACGTCAGTACTAATGGTGCTACATAAGATGAATAATGTTGATGTCAAAGTTTTTTGATCAAAATTGAAATAACTTGAATTGACATAACTGCAATGAATTTATGACTTAATTTGTTAAAAAAAATTAGAATGAACTAACACGTTTATAATATATTTAGAACTTCTTTTTTTGTTGCGGAGCTATTTTCATTCCTTATGTGACTGAATTTCCTCAACTTTCACCAAAAAGATAAAATTGCCCTTTATCATTCAATTGCAATTTAAATTCGTGGTCCCGAATTTATTAACTTTCCTCTCCTTTTTTTTTTCCATTTATGCAGGATCTACCTACCATAATTAAAAAATTCATATGATTAGTTTTTGTTTATTGTACATTTTTTATTTTCATAAAAATCACTGTTTTTTTTTTGTGAGATATTACTTTCATAAGAATTTGTTTCGTCAATTTTCAAGAAATCCAATCTTTTTCTACGTTGTTCATCGAATTCACGAATAAACGGTTAAGTTGTACAAAGTAACAATTTGTTCGGGCAAAGTTCCAGAGAAATGTCATTATTTTGTATTGACTAAGATCATTTATAAACTACTTAAGAAAAAAAAATCAAAATACTTCCTTGAGCATAATATTTTAAGTGAATTCCTACATATTCCTCTAACTTTTTTTATGCTCTATGTATAAAAATATCTCACCAATATAGTAAGGGAAAAATAAAATAAAATCTTTTGATATAGTAAATAAGGAGACTTCATGTCTTGTCAAGAAATGAGATTAATAAAATAAAATAAAAAATTCACCATGGCAGCGAGCTTTGAGAAGGCTACCGCGACGGAGCTCTTCTGACTTGAACTTCCCTCTTCCTCTTCTTCGTCTGCTTCGCTTTCTGTCACTCCACTTCGCTTGCTCCTCCAGGTACTCTCGCGACCTTCCTCTTCCAATCTGCAGTTGCTTTTCTCTCTCCCTCTCTCTTCTTTTTCGTCGAGGGGGTTGCTCGGTGTGTTGATGATTGTCCCTGGAATTTCTTTTCGAGCGAGGCAAGATTTGGGATTTGAGGGTTATTATGATGGGTTCGGAGTTCATTCTGTGTCTGCTAATGGTTTTGATTTATCTTCTCAGGTTCCCTCCCCCCTCGCCCACCCTCTTCTCTGTTTCCCCTTTTAGGGTCATGAATCTTCTTGAGTTTATTCGGCATACCTGTAATTTGCAAGATACTGAAGAAAGGCTATAGATAGCTTTGTCTTCTTTGAACTTGCTTTCGTTGATTTGAGAGTGTCGCAGAGTCGAATGACAGTCTAGAATAGGTTGTTTCGCACCAAATTGCTGGGTATTGTATCCGTATGCATTACTTTTTATTCCTTTGAATGATTCGGCTAGAAAATTACTTAGCTTAGGAGTAGAAAGATATTCAACTAGCTTGACTGAGGAGGAGCTCAAGAACTCTTCTGAGAGGCTTGGCGAGACCGCCGATGTGGGTGTGAAAATTTACATTTTGTATGATGCATTGGACAAAGTCCCACCGAGTTTTGGCAAGTATTTGATTTAATGTTCCATAGAAATATAACATGTCATCTTTTCTCTCAGTATTTACCACTTATTCACTTTTCCTCATGATCAAGAAGAATATTCAACTGCAAAACGATCCGAGAGACGTAGAGTTGCTTAATTTCGTTTCGTGGACAATGAGCTTAGCTTGGTTCATGTTAGAAGAGTTTTTATAAGCAAATGTTATTTTCATGTCAATGGTTAGCTAATCAGGCTTTCTCTTCTCATGAGTTTTTTATGAGTGTTTTAATTTATACGTTCTTTAGTTTATAGTAGTTTTTTATTTTTTAATATGATCTGAAGTTTTTATCCAAGTGATATTTACTCGTGAAGAACTGTTAAATTGGTTGGTATAGGTTTTTCTAGAAATTAATGTGTTCGAGTATATGGGTCGGGTAGATGCATACATTTTGCATATATGCCTATCATACAGATTAAGTGAAAAAAGAAACTTCGGAATTGCATATTACAATGTGTAGCTTTTGCTTGCATTCTTGCATAGTTTTTCTTGGTTCATATAGGAAAATTTGCTTAGTGAAAGCTAGCAAAATGTTTTGCTTACTTAATAATCCCACATTTAACAGCATCCTCCTGGACTAGCTCTTTCATTTCTATTTGTTTTTATTATCGTCGAAATTTTGAAAACATGATGTTAGCAACTACTCTTTCAACTGTTTGGATTGACGGATCTCCTTAATTGTGCACTAGTATCATGACAACATAATCTAGCACTTAAGCAGTGTCCTGCTATCTTATACAGGTTTGTTTGGGCTTAAATCATGGGTGGTGGTTTATCTGAGTTGGTCCATATCTGAGCCTAATTTACCCGGCTATATCTGCTTCTGATCAAAGCTTCTATATTTGCATACAGCTTCCTTAGAAGAGTCCAACAAAAGAAGACACTAATTTATGATGCTATCTTAACTTTATTCCCCTCCTTTTATGACATTTTGTTAACTTTATTCCCCTAGACTACCTCTAAAGTTTGTCTTTCTCATCTTTAGCATATTCAGAGGAGGAAAAATAAAATGCAGTTCTTAGAACTTTCTTTTCCTAATCCTCTTACTCCATCCAATTTGCAACCTTCTGCTCATTTCTCAACTTTTATTTTGCCTTGGCATCAACCCATCAAACTTGGATACAACTCAGGTTCGGTTCCTAGATTGTGCACATCATTAGGAAAATTCTCTCGGCCACTCATTGGTTTGGGAAAAAGCAGCCATTCGGTTAGAGTTCATTGTGGAATGGCAGACCATGACGACAGTTTTTACATGAGGAGGTGTGTGGAGCTTGCAAGGATAGCGATTGGCCGTACAAGTCCCAATCCTTTGGTGGGATGTGTAATTGTCAAGGATGGGAAGATCGTCGGTGAAGGATTCCATCCTAAAGCTGGTCAGCCTCATGCTGAGGTCAGTTACATTAGGTCATGTTAGGGTTTCACCTCTTATCTTTAGTTGCTAAATAACTAGGTGGAATAAATCTTCACTTATCCTCCTTCTGGAGGACATTGCATTGTGCTTTGGTTGGTTTCTTTCACTGTTTAGAGAAGATGGTGTGGGGGCAGTGCCATTGTGACCACTAGGCTCGGAGCTTCAACCCCCCCCCCCCCTCTCTCACACCTTCCAAGTAGATGACGGTATGTCGGTAACACAGGGTAGTTCCCCTCGGGTCGGAGTTAGCTTTCCCATGACTTCACCTAGGTCACGTTAAGGAACTAGAGATATTGATGCTCCTTGTCCACATTTTAATCAATGATGACAATTCTGTGTTGCCATTCTAAACTTGAACAGTGACAGTTTCAGTTTGCCAGCTAGTATCAAGAAGAAACTTAAATAAACTCCCTGCAGAATATCCTAAGTATTTTTGTATCTTTTCCTAGTATTCTACGGAATAACGAAAATTGTGAATCCTTAATTTAGGTTCTGAAATTTCAAAGTTTATCTTCTTGTGTTGTAAACTAGTTGCATCACAATCCCCACATGCAGGTGTTTGCTTTGAGAGATGCTGGAAATTTGGCGGAGAATGCAACTGCTTACGTGAGCTTGGAACCATGTAACCATTTTGGAAGGACTCCACCATGTACAGAAGCACTGATCAAAGCCAAAGTAAGAAAGGTGGTAGTTGGGATGGTAGATCCTAATCCACTTGTGGCTTCAAAAGGTATTGATAGATTAAGAGCGGCGGGGATTGAGGTGACTGTTGGTGTGGAGGAAGCGCTATGCAAGAATCTCAATGAGGCCTTTATACATTTGATGCTTACTGGGAAGCCTCTTCTTACTCTCAGGTGGTTGCTTCGGTAAATACAGATTTTTGTTCATGTATGTCATTAGAATTGAAGATGCACCAATCGACATGCACAGGGGAGAATGTGCCTTTAATCTGTACCGCAATTGAACTGTTTGAATCAAGCAACTGAAATAGTTTTACTGCGTACCCTTTGTATAACTTTTAGGTACTCCATCTCCCTTAACGGTCAAGTCTCAGATCATCTTGGTGAAGGAGCCACTGACCCTGGTGGGTACTACTCCAAGTTGCTGCAGGAATATGATGCAGTCATACTCTCTTCAACCTCATTATCTGATAAACTGTCGCTTCCCACTTCCCGAGAACCTGATGCTAATCAACCCCTTCAGATAGTAATAGCCAGAAGCTCCAATGCCAAGCTCGAAGTTCCGGGTCTCGCTGCTGGAGTTAATCCTAAGCTTATAATCTTTACAGACAAAGAGGGTGGTGTGGAATCAAAAGCGTCACTCGAAGGAGTTGAGACAGTTAGTTTCGAACAGATAAATATGGATGCCATCTTGGATTATTGTAAACATCAAGGTCTGTACAGTCTTTTGTTAGACTTCACAGGGAATGCATATGACTTCGAAGAACTTGTCAAGGAGAGTGTGGAGCAGAATCTGCTGCGGAAGATTTTGGTCGAAGTATTGCCTCTATGGTGCGGAAGAAATGATAGAAATGCACGTTTCCCATTGAACTTGTCGGAAGTACGCAAAATGAAGAACTTGCAACCGAAGATCTACAACAAGAGCATCATATTGGAGGGTCATCTTTAGCATAACTTCATCAACGCAATTGACCATGTAACATTGTGCGAAATGCTGTGCATTGAAAAGCCAGTGACGTTTGCTTCAGTCCTCAGGATTATTATGTATTTAGCTTTATCTATATAACTCAACATCAACATCAATAACAACTTTATCCCAAACTAGTTAGAGTCGGCGGTCAATGAACCCCAAAAAATTATAAAAATAAAAGTAGAATCAAGGGAGGTAAAAGAGATAGATGCGTAAAAATAAGTAAGTATAGATATATATCTATCTATATACTATCCCTCCACAACATTAATAGTATTTCTCTACTCTGTTCTAAGACAAACCCTACGTTAATCTATTACCCACTCCATTAAATCTTGTTTTACTGTTTTTCCCCAAGTAAGTTTCGGCCGACCTCTTACTTTTTTCGTGTTATGATCTCGATAGCAAACATCTGTTCGTACCGGCGCGTTTAAGTGACTTCGGAGGATATGCTCAAACCATCTCAATCTATGCTCTCTCATCTTTTCCGCCACTGATTTTACTCTAACTTTTCGTCGAATCTATTCATTCTTTATCTCATTCACCCTTGTATGACCACACATCCACCTTAACATCTTCATTTTCGCTATTCCCATTTTATGCTCACGTTTTCTTTGTACTGGTCAACATTCAGTTTCGTAAAACATGTCAGGTCTGACTGCTATTTTATAAAATTTTCCTTTTAACCTAAGAGGAATTTTGCGATCACACAAAAATCCTGATGCACTACCCCATTTCATCCAACCTGATCTGATTCTATGGCTTACATCCTCATCAATCTTTCCCTCCTTTTGCAATATTAATACCAGATATCTAAATGTATCTTTCTTAAGTACCTCCTGTCCGAGCATATTTACGGTTTCTTGATCCTCTCTTCCTGCCGTGTCAAACTTACACTTCAAGTATTCTGTCTTACTTCGACTTAGTGTAAATCATTTAGACTCTAATGTGATTCTCCATATTTCTAACTTAGCGTTAACTCCAGCCCTGGTCTCATCAATAAATACGATATCGTCTGCAAATAGCATACACCAAGGCACCTCATCTTGAATATCTTTTGTTAGTTCATCCATAACTAGGGCAAAAAGATAATGGCTCAAAGCAAAACCTTGGTGTAAGCCTACTGTGATTGAAAAATAACTTAATGTGTAATTACAAGCCTTCACACATATAGTAACACCGTCATACATGTCCTTGATTGTCTCGACTTACTTTGAAGATACTTTTTTACTTTCAAGAATCCACCACAAAACTTTTCTTGGAATCATATCATATGCATTATCGAGATTAATAAACACCATATGGAGGTACTTTTTTCTTTCTCGATATCTCTCTATCAATTGTCGTATTAAGAAAATAGCCTCCATGATAGATCTTTCTGGCGTAAATCCAAATTAATTGACAGAAACCTTGGTCTCTATTTTTAAACGATGCTCAATAATTCTCTCCTACAGCTTCATTGTATGGCTCATAAGCTTGATGCCTCTATAGTTATAACAATTTTAGATATCCCCCTTGTTCTTGTATATAGGCACAAGTATACTCTTCCTCCATTCATCATGCATCTTATTAGTATGGAAAAGCTTGTTAAAAAGACTAGTCAACCAACTTATTGCTACATCCCTTAAGCATCTCCACACTTTAATAGGAATACCATCGTGTCCCAGGGCTTTACTAGTCTTCATCTTTTTTAATGACTCCCTAACTTCTCGTGCTTTAAATATACGCACAAACCTTCTATTTGAATCATCAGAAGTATCTTCCAGATCCACCTCACCTCTATCGCTCTCTCCATTAAAAAGTTTGTTAAAATAACTCATCCATCTGCCCTTGACGTCTTCATCTCTTATCAAAATTGTTTGATTTTCATCTTTGATACATCTAACCTGCGTCAAGTCTTTACTTTTCTTGTATCTTGACTTTGCAAGTTGATAGACACCTTTTTCTCCTTCTTTGCTCTCAAGTTTGTTGTACATATCGATGAAAACCTTACCTCTAACCTCTCGTACAGCTTTCTTGGTACTTTTTTTTACCAATCTAAACTTTTGCAAATTCTCTTCATTAGGACATTTATATAGGCATCTGAAACAGTCCTTCTTCTGCTTAATTACCTCATGCACCTCCTCATTCCACCACCAGGTTTACTTTGTTTAATGTTCATTTCCTCTACTTTCTCCTAACATCCCTTTTGCCACTGTCTGGATACAGTTAGACATCTCCTTCCATATCATATTTCTAGTCGCCGCGATCTTTCCTGTAGCATTTTTTCCTTGAATTCTGTTTGTTTCTCCTCGTGTAACTCCCACCATCTTACTCTAGGGTGTTGCGCACTTCTTTTCATCTTCTGTATTTTGTTATACCGAACTTCTAAGATCACCAAATTATGTTGTGTAACTACACATTCACCAGGGTATAACTTACAATCTACATACGAAACTCTATTCTCTCTTCTGGCAAGAAAGAAATCAATCTGGCTACAATTTTGACCACTGCGAAAAGTGATCAGGTGTGATTCTTTTTTCCTAAAAAATGTGTTTGCCAACATCAAATCATAAGTTAATGTCACACTCAAGATGTTTTCGCCAGCCTCATTTCTAGTCCCATATCCAAAACCTCCATAAACTCTGTCAAAACCTCCACTACTCTGACCGACATGTCCATTTAGATCTACTCCTATGAATACCTTCTTTTCGTGTGATATCCACCTTAAAATCTTTTCCAACTCTTCCCAAAATCTGCTCTTCTCGGACGCTTGCAGTCCAACTTGAGAGGCATAGACACTAAGTATATTCAAAACTAAATCCCCCACTACTAGCTTAACTAAAATAATCTTATTTCCTATTCTTTTAACATCAACAACTCTATCCTTGAAATTTTTATCAATCAAAATACCAACTCCATTTATGCTCTTTGTTATGTCTGTATACCATAGCTTGAATCCGGTGACATCCAATTTCTTAGCC
Source organism: Rhodomyrtus tomentosa (assembly GCA_028455895.1). NCBI lineage: Eukaryota > Viridiplantae > Streptophyta > Magnoliopsida > Myrtales > Myrtaceae > Rhodomyrtus > Rhodomyrtus tomentosa. The sequence goes on along the minus strand of JAPCWY010000008.1, from coordinate 33,132,204 downwards.
TTCTCTCATTTCCATTTAGTCTCTTGTAGGCAAGCAATATTCACTTTTCTTTTAGCAAAAGTATTTGTCAATTCCCACAATTTACCCGTTAAGGTTCTACATTCCAACTCCCCAATCTAATCCCTATACCCTGGACTTTTCTTGCCCCTCACACTCGCCCACGGAAGTGTGAGGACCCTTGCTCATTTATCATCACATCCGGGCACCGATGTGGCGCATCACTCTGGAAATGATGGCTTAAGGTTAGCTTCCTTACCCCTTGCACCCACCTATCTTGGTGTAAAGACCCTTGTTTATTTTTCGCTACATCCGGGCGCCGATGTAACGCGTCGCTAAGAAGGGTACACTCCAACGAAATATCAATAGGGTTCATCTTATAAAGGTAGCTCTTTTTTTTTATAACCGGCTCGCTGCACCTGACGTAACGCTCCTCTTTTACCTGGTTTGGGACAAGCTATGTAGACTACATAGGCGGAGTTAGCTCTATCTATATAACTAAAATGTAAAATTAGCAAATGGCTTTTTATGGCGGTTTGCCTTTTACTAAAAGATAAATGAGGAGACATGTATCTGACATTTATAAATACCAGAGAGCTCTTCCATGATCTGGAAATGCACTGAGTTTTTCCCAATCTTCGACCCTACTGTTCAACAGGATTACAATTATTTGGATCAGAAAAGTAGAATGACATAGGAATGGTCCACCACAGACAGCACATATGGAGCTCAAACCATTGCCATGCTACTCACTTTTCCTACTTAAAGATTCAATGCATGTAAAATCACAATGCTCATTCCTGGGCTACGACTGCTAGAGCAGATGCTGTAGAAGATCAGCAATAGCACATATGCGCATAGCACTGGAAAATAGGATGGCACGAGTCGAAAAAAATTAAAAAGGTTCTGTCAAATTCTATAGTCGAGGTTTCTTACATTAGCAAAACTGCAAAACTGAACTAGTCTCCTATGGAATATACGCCAGATCTACCACAGAACATACAAAAACTGCGATATCCTGCTCAAACCGGGGCAAAGGCCGCGCAGCTCTTAGAGTCAAGACAGATGTTCTTCGGCACAAAGTGAACTCTGCGATAGGATCATGGGTGTTCTTTTGGTGAATCCCTGGAGCCCCCCAAGTGGCTCTCTCGAGGTTTTTCGCTCGATCCAAAAACAAAACCTTTCACACGGCTCTCGGCCGATAGTATCGCCTTCTTAATCTGCGAATGAAGACATCTCGGATCAATGATCACCATGTAATCAATTCAGAATAACGTACAAGGACAAAGGATATCAGCAATTTCTATGTCGTAGCACAAGCATCAGAAGAAGGTTATCCCAATACCGCCACATACCCATTAAAGAGCATTCACTGGGCAATACATACTATGCGTTTTATCCGATTGCATCTCAGCAGTAAGCCATAAATTTCGGACAGACAACAGTGAAGCAATAAGAAAGATTTGCTTGAGATAGACAAACATGAAGTTGAAAACATGAATTCCATCAAAAGTTCCCAGCAATGAGCCTCTGCTTCAGACAGAACACACAATCAGAATCTAAGCTCTAAAGACATTCAACTCCCTCACCCCAAACACAAGAAACAGAGGCCGATGATAACGTTGCGAGTGCAGAAATCAATCAACTAGCTTAATGGATCAAATAGTCATAGTGTCCGATCCCAGCCAGTTCATGTACCGTCACAATTTCAGAAATTTCAAAGAGCTCTTTGCAAAGTTGACGACTTTCGCAGCCCACTCTCCTCGGGCGACCAACAAGAAAGGAAATTCATGGAGAAAAGAAACAAAACCCAAGAAAGAGAGAGTAAGAGAATAAGAAGAGGAGAGGAAGAAGGGACTGACGGGATCGAGAGCATTAGGCTCGGGGCCGTAGTCAGCGGTTAAGAGAAAATAGGAGGCGGTGATGGTCGCCACCATGGTCGTCCTCCTCACGAGCTTGTCTGTCCTGGGGTTCATCGCGTTGAAACCTGCACTCTTCAAGACAGAAGGAAGAATAAGGTGTGGGAAGATGTATGTAAGTGGTTTAGATTATATAGAAAACATACTGATTTATATAGTGGAAACTGGGTAGTTAAATTTTTTTTAAACCTTTTTAACACTTTCTTCTTTGACCAATTTTACTTTTTTTTTCAAGTTTAAAGCTAAATTGCATTTCAATTATTATAGGGACTAATACCCAAAAAAAATCTCTAATTATAACTTTGTCCCAATTATATCAATCTTTTTATCTCATAAAAAATTTCAAACTTTGAACTATGTCCCAGTTTTATCAAAATCTTATTTTTGTCTCATAAAAACAAAAAGAAAATACTTTTATCCCTATTTTACTGGACTGATACCAAAAATTCCTCTACTTTAATATCTATGTCAATTATATCCAAAAACTCTTTTTGTATCATAAAGAATCTCAAACTTTTATTTTTTCTTAATTCTACTATTGTTAGCCTTTTATTCATAATCACCGTTAATTAATAGTGCATGACTCATATCTTCTCGCCAAACTTACCAATAAATCTTCAAAATTCAAAAACATCAGGTTTTAGGGATGACTAGACTTGAGGTCCTTTGTCCAAATGATCATATCTTTATGTCTAGCCGTTCATTGGCTATTAAGTACGGGCAAATAGTTTTTGATAAGACATATTTATTTTATTTTTATTTTCAATCTGCAAGTAGGTCTAGAATAGAAATAAGAAGTAAAAATTATATACTTCTCTATTTTTAGAACAAAAACATAAATAATAATTCTTCTTATCTCTTCTTATTTCTCATTCCCCCTCTCTTGTGAACGTTTTTCCTCTCATTCGTATCCCTCTCTCGCTCCCTATTGTTGGCCACCATCCGCCGATCGTTTGCCGCTGTCTGCCAGTCATCAGTCACCAATTGAATCCCGATGGTTAGCAAAGGAAGAAGGAAATGTAGCGACCATAAAAAAAAATAAAACATAAAAATATATACATAAATATAAGTATTTATAAATTGAACAAAATATGAAAGTGTTTTAGCAATATGAGACGAGTCATATCGGGTCGGATATGGATCGTTCAATTTGTATTACATAAAAATTGGTCAATATGTGTCATTAATTTTCAACTCGACCTACCCGTTTGACATCTGTACTCGCCATTAAATGTTTGTCGTAGCAATCATAGTTCAGTTGCAATCCTAGCATCCATTGTAATCATATAAATTTTATGTTGTTATCAAATGAGAACAGAAAATTCGTGCCGTTGTTAAACGCATTTCTTTGCTTAGAAACTTGTCCAAAAAATATTTTAAGAAAAAGAATAGTTATCATCCGTGCCCTTATACCTTTGATTTATCAATAAATAGATCCATCAACTTTACTTTCTTCCTAGAAAAGGAAAACTTTTGTTCTTATCGTTCGAGAAAAGAAAAGTTTCAATGCATTACTTTTTTCACATTGTTTGTGTTTACTCTAGGGCTGTCAAATGGGTCGAGTAAAAAAATGACTGAATCCAAATTGACCCATTCATAGGCAATACAAATTAATGACTTGAACTCGACTGAACCTCTATTACTTAAATACATCCAAATTTAAGGAAACTTCGGAAAACTCATCCCCACTATTTAAAGCCATTAAAACTGATATTTACAATGTGTATACATAGGACCAATTTTTTTCAAGTAAAAAGATTCCACAAGTACCAAAGTTTGTATACAAGTGCTTACTTTGGTGGCAAAATTTTTTGCCGGCTAACTTAAGTGTCAAATAGGAGGAAAAAAATCACTTAAGTGCCAATAGTGAGAGATTCTATGCAACTAATTACGCGATATTTATTATTAACCTTTTACTATCGTGTGACAAATTTTTTTTTAAAAAGGTCAATTCACATGGTCGTTTAAATTTAAAAATAAATTAGATAGAAGATAAGCTTAAGAAAAAGCCCTCGTCGTTGGAAACCAACCCAATTTTTTTTTAACCTTATTTTTCTGTTTAATTTGATTTTTTTAACTTAAAAAACAATTGAACAATAAAACGAGGGGAAAAAAAATGCGTATTCCGTGCAAGAGGCAATAGATGATGATGCATTCCGAATTTCATGTGTTTGAGAAATAAAACTTTAATTATTCTCGAAATGTTATCGTTCTCCTCTTCCGTATAAAATCGAATGACTTTGTTGGCGTGTTCTCATAGGGGTTTTTTTTTTTTTTTGTTTTTGGGATCGAAATAATTCAAATTTCTCTAACTCAAGCTCCTCGAAAAGGTGGCACTATCAGCATCAAAACATAATAAATCTCATAGGGGTTGGGGGGATTTAGACAGCCAATTAGAGGTAAAAAGACCCGAGTGGGTGGGCCCGTTCGTGATCCAATCTGCGCAGCGCTTTGCTTCACGCGGAGCAAAGGCGACTTGGACGTCCTTTAAGTTGAGCCAACGTTACGTTGTCAGTCTTACAAAGCAAATTTCTGATTGGCCATGGGCTTTTGGTCCACCCTGAGAAGGCCGTCCACGGTACAGACGCAATCAGACGCAAGTACGCAAGAGATAGATGGTCTTTCGGTTCCCGATCTGTCAAGCACGTCCTTTTGCCTCTCCCACAGACGCTTCGAAGACTCGCGCAAGGCAGCGGTTTCTCGGCCACAGTAGCAGAATCCAATGTAGCACCGACACGAATTTGGAGGGATTTTTTTGGTCAACGTCGGGGTAAAATAGGAAACGTTTTAGTATTGGACCTAATTTTTTTTTTAAAAAGTTTTTGAATAACATTTTTCATCAACTGTTTTATAAAATTTACCGTGATTTTATGAGTTTTAAACTACTGTGTGGGGCTCTTGAAAAGTTTTGTTTTAAAACAATCACATGTTATGATACATGTGGATATATATTATAAAAAAAAGTATAAAATAATAATTTATTATGTATACATAAAAATATATATTTAATGTGTGCCAAAAATCACGCATTACCTGTTACGTCGTGTGTCCGTGGGACGGAGGCGGCAGAATCTGCTTGGATCTCCATTGCTTCCTCTACAGACACCGGCGATCGAAGCTTCAGACTTTGCATCGACGTTGAGCTTCCGCCAACCGCGTTCTGAAGGTAACCACTTTCCTGAATCAAAAAGTTTCTCGTTTGCCTCTATTGGTGCCCTCTGCTGATTGAAGAATTCGTCTTTGTGCATGGCTAAGGCATCAATAAGGGTGGACAGAGGAGAGACATGGAGTCCTTAAAAGGTGAAAGCGCTGCGACTCGCGAACTTCTCTTTCTCCGTAGACCATGAGCTATCAGTGAGTACCTCTAACACCCACTTTCGATTCTCGTAATCGTCCACAGGGAAGTATCGATATTGATTCTCGGGTCATCCCAGATGGTCTTGGTCCATTGGCACTGCGTGAAGAGGCGTTCAATTGTCTCCGCAGCTTGGCAACATACAGGGCAGGTAGGGTCAGTTATGACTTTTCTCTTATAGAGATTATCGGTTGTGGGGAGTGCGTTTTGGCACACATTCCACAGGAAAACGTATTTTGAGGCTGGTTTTTAACAACCAGATAGAGCACCACGGGGTTCTGGGAGGCTGATATGATGGTGTTGCTCACTCGGTCTTTTGGTTTGCAGTTGAAGTATGAATAGAGTTGTACCCACTCTTGACTGTATATATTTCATTCTTGTTTTCTGTCCACACCAGTCTATCCTTTGTCGGATGAATGCATAGGGGATGGGATGCTTAAGATTTCTTGTACAATATTTCCTTCGAAGATCGAATTTAGTTTCTGGATATCCCACTCCCTTTTCTCCTGGTCAATAAGATCAGCCACTCTCAAATGTTCGTCGCGGTCAGCTTGGCCACGAAGTGGGTCGATTGACAGCCACTTGTCTCCGCTAACTCTGATAATTTTCCCCTTCTCCAACTACCGATTCAACTTTCTGACTGATGGCCTCCCTACCGACTGGTAAGCTTTGCCATTCCCAGGAGGGCCTAGAGCCTTTTTTGGCCTTCCAAAAGTCTCCTCCGGGGAAGTATAATCCTTTCAATATTTGACCCCAAAGGGCTGATGGTGATTGCTTTAATCTCCAGGCTTGCTTTCCTAGCATGGCCTTATTAAAGGAGATGAGGTCTTTGAAGCCTAGACCTCCTTTGTCTTTCCTGGTTTTCAAAACATCCCACCTTTTCCAGTGTATACTAGTATTAGCGCCATTTCATTTCCGCCAGAATGAGGCGGTCTCTCTTTCGATTGCTCTGCAAATCGAAACTGGGATCTTGAAAATAGACATGGCATATTGAGGTAAGGCCTGAACTACTGTTTTTATGAGGATCTCCTTGCCGGCTTTGGACATCAACTTTTCTTTCAATCCATCCAACTTCCTGTCAATTCGCGCTAAAATCCATGCAAATGTATCTTTTTTTGATTTACCCCAATCTGATGGAATGCCCAAGTACTTTCCCTTTTTGCTCAATGATAGGGACTCTTAGCTCATCTGTCATGTTGCTTTTCAATGCTAGTGGGCATCCACGACTGAAGTAAATGCCCAATTTCTTTAGGTTGATAGCTTGACCCGAGGCAAAACAATATTGGTTCAGTAGGTTTGCCAAATTTTGACACTCCCTCACAGTCCCATCCAGAAAAAAATACCGCATCATCAGCAAATAACAAGTGAGAGAGCGTGGGGCAAAACCTGTTTAATTTGATACCCTTGAGGCTTCCCTCTTCCACAGCTTGTTTCAACATAAAGGAGAGAACATTTGATAAAATAATGAACAAATATGGAGATAGTTTCCCCTTGGCTAATGCCTCGGGTTGGCTGAAAATAAGGAAGTGGTTCTCCATTAACTTTGACACTGAAAGAGACAGAAGATAGACATTGCCTTACCAAGAAGACCCATTTGTCATTAAAACCCATTTTTGACATGCAAGTACAGAAAATCTCATTCTACCCTGTCATAAGCCTTTTGCATATCTAATTTCAGCAATGCTTGGAATTTTCTTTTCCTTTTTCGGACTCTCAGTTGATGAATGATCTCCTGCACTATGAAGATATTGTCTTGAATTTGTCTTCCCCCCACCAAGGCACTTTGTTCCGCTGTGATAAGATCAGGAAGCCAAGGCTTAAGTCTGTTGGCCATAACCTTTGTAATAATCTTGTAGCTAAAATTGCAAAGGCTGATGGGTCTGAACTGAGATATGCTCTCCAGGTTTGAGACTTTGGGGATGAGAGTAATGAGGGCGCTGTTAATGGAAGGGCCTAGGATACCCATCTCAAAAAACTGGGAGGCTAGTTGGAATACGTGTTGATGAATAAACTCCCAATGCTGTCGATAAAATAGGCCATTCAAACTATCCAGTCCGGGGCTTTAGTAGCTCCCTTTTGAAATACTGCTGATTTAACCTCTTCTAGAGTGATGGGGGCAGACAAAGAGTTGTTCATATCATCTCCTACTAGAACTGGACACACATTTAAGATTGGCTGGAAGTTTCTCTAATCCACCGTGTTGTATAGAGATTCGTAAAATTCCACAATGTGTTGCTTGAGCTGTGTGGGTTCACGGCACCAATTATGATCATCTACTCTTGGTATAGAAATTCTGTTTCGCAGCCTCCTCGTTGCGTGGAAAATTTTTGTATTTTTATCTCCCCATTTTAGCCAGTCAATTCTAACTCTCATTCCCCAGTACATCTCTTGCTTCCACAAGTTTTTGATCTGTTCAGTGATAGATTGTGCAGTCTTGTTGCTGTTGGCATTGCCTTTGCTGTTTGTAAGCTCCGTGAGTCTCCTTGCAGTTTTTCGATCTGTTCCGAGGCATTCGAAATTTTTTCCTACTCCACTTTGCTAATGCCGATGTCACTTTTTGAGATTTCTCCACAAAGCCAGTTCCCTTGCCACCTTCGTTATCCCAAGTATTCTTGATTAGTTCACTGCATTCTGGGTCCTCTAGCCAATAAGCTGCGAATTTGAACCCTTTCTTTCTCTTAGTCCATGTAGGGGAAGTAGAGAGTGAGATTGGGCTATGGTCGGAGCCTATGGCTGGTAAAGCATAAGCCTCTACATTGAGGAATAGAACCCTCTAGTCAAAGTTGCATAAAACTCTATCTAGCCTCTTCTTTACCAGGGCCTCTCCATCCCTATTGTTTGACCAGGTGAAGGCACATCCCTTGCTTTCTACATCCAAGAGAGCACAATCTGCCAGAACTTCATGGAAAGCAGCCATTCGATAGTATTCCTCCTCCCTTTTCCCTATCTTTTCCCAGTGATATAAAACCTCATTGAAATCTCTGACACAAATCGAAGGCATGAGATTGATAGAGGAGATAAGGCGAAGCCTTTGCCAAAGATTTAAACGCTCCTGAAAATTTGTTGACGCATGCAGGAGGGTAATTCTCATACTTACTCCTCTTTCTAAATCTTTGCATATCAGATCGATAATGTTCTCCAGGCATTCCCCATTCTTGATCGTCACTTCGTGGTTCCACATGACCGCTAAACTTCCTGCAAGACCTGTAGGGTTAACTACAACAGAATTTTGAAACTGTTGCTTGCTCTTAACTCTCTCCACCACTGCTGCATTATTTTTTGTTTCCATCAAGAAGATCAAGCTAGGCCTCTCTTGAGCCACTAAGGCTCGAAGGTGCTGGAAAGTCAGGGGAGAGCCTAAACCCTGGCAATTCCAGCTAATTAGCTTCATATATCCCCCGGTGGCTTATTAGGGCTAGCCACCAAAGCCCAATCATTTGAGCTATCCTCAACCAAAATGGGAGTGCTGAGTTAGATCTCATCCAATTACCTTAAGGCTGCCCCCTTGGGGTCTTGAGAGTTGCAGCGGCAAATTTTTTTCAGCGCGGGTGCTTCTGTTTTCGGACTTGGTTCTTCATAGGCTTATTCACAAGCGCATCTATTCTAGTATCACCTTGGTTCAAACATACACCAACAAGAGAATATGAGACAGTTAAATTATTTAGATGTGAATTTCTCTAGGCTTGCTTAATTTTTTCTCAGTTCAGGCTTCATGTTCGCCGTTGCGTATATAAAATTGTTACGAAGAAGCATAATGTAATAAAAAACCGAGTTTGAAAATTGAAAACCCGGCTCATGCTATTTCGGCCCAATCCAGGCTGTTCATTTCTTGCTACAGACAATGAAGACCAGAGGCTTGACTCTACCCGAAATGTAATAAAGAACCAAGTCTGAAAAACGAAAACCCGGCTCGAGCTATTTCGAGCCGGTTTAGGCCGTTCTTTTCATCCCCGTGCCCATCTTAAAGCTAGTCCTATTTTGGGGCCTAAAGTGAACCAAATCACCTGATTCATGTCAAGCCAAAAACTGAAAATGGTGGTCTTGTTAATAGTTGCCACTAATGGTTGTTTAGCCAGTGAAATCTGTTAACATGAATCATGCAGTTAGAGTAAGGGATTAAGCACCATCTTCACTTTCTAAGCCAGAACAACATACTAAATTTCTGCCAGCAATGCACAAATGTTGGAGAAACCATCATAGAATTATTCCAAGCACAGCCCATCTCCTTCACAAAACCTATGCACTTGCCCATCTCTTTGCACCGAGTCTTCACTTCTCGACCAGATTGCAACTCTGTCCTGTGGGTCATCCGTCGATTCTTCGGTCCTTGAGTAGAGACAAGCGTGGTGCTTAATAATTAGGGTGATGATTTCTGTTTTGGGTTTGAAGAACTAGAATGTCTGCTTGATTGCCCCAGGCTGTTTTCTTTGTTGTTTTTTTGTCTGGTTTTGATTCTTCTCTTGCGATACGGGAAATTTGGGCATCTGGGGCATCAATGGGGCAATGCAGGCCGGCCTGTTTGCTCCAGGGGATAGGGATGAGAATGTAATACTTGCCTTGAAGGGGTGTGCTGAGGGGGTGACAGAGTAGTTATTTACAAAGATGCTGCTTGGGCCGCCCCGTGGCAATCTCGAAAGCCCCAAAAACAGAGTCGCCATGTAATACTTGCTTTGATGTCAGTGCATTTTTTTATGCTTTAGGAGCATAATATTCGAAAGCCCCAAAAACAGAGTTGAAATGTTCGAATTTCAAAGGTAGAAATACTGGCACGTAATGGCCCTAGTGTCCTTGCATAAGTTCTCACTTGTGGCAATCATAAGTGAAATCACATGAAATAACTACTGACCGTCACAAAATGGCGTCGTGGATGTAATGTCTGGTAGAGTTATTATTTACCAGCATGACTTGTGAAATCTTTTCTCTTTTAACTTATATTTCGTGCTTGGCTTGTAGGATCTGATGATGAGTCCCCTAAGATTGATGCTAGGGAGAGTGTAATAGAAAAGTTTGGTGTAGTTGCTGGAGAGGAGGGTGAAGATGCTGAAATGGAGAATGATTGATACACATCTGAGTCTGAGCAAGAGCATGAATCACAGGTGCATTCTAATGGTGTTGTTGAGGCATCAGACTGTGTGAGGTTTGTTGATCAAAAAGTCTCCATTCAATATCTGATTATCTTGATTTGGTTGTAGTTTAATTTATTGAGACTTATAAGTGTTCACCTGATTTTCGATGCACTTGTACGGGGAAGGTACCCCTTGGCACATTTATGGTTCTTTTCTGTAAAAATGGTGGTAACATGCATGTACTTTGTATGGTTTCATTAGTGAGCATTACTTTATGTAAGTCACATGTTATGGGAGCTTTTGTCTTCCCAAACATGATTGAGGCTTGTCACATTGATTTCTTGTCTCCTTGAAACCGTGGATTAATGCTTGTTCACTTATCTGCATGAAAATTATCTATTTTAGCTTTATTCTTGAAGCCCAGGTGCAATATCATGTATTGAATTTGAGCTAGCTTTTCGTGGACATTTTTAATTTGAATATAAGCTTCTGCTATGTTGTGGCTGCTTCATGCACCTGATTGGTTGAAGTTGTGGCTTAGTGTGAAGAGGGGGAGAAGAAGATTCATTGAAAAAGTGAAGGTCGCAGTTTGTGCCAGCCTCCTGTTCCTTTAGTTTTATAGATCAGTCTGCATTCAAATATGGGCATTCTAAAAGATAATACCTGTCAGCACTCATCTAAATAACAGGATACCAATATCAAAGAGCAACTCTGTTGCTCGGCCAGGAATCAGACAATTTGTCGTTTGCGGAACATTTCTCCAGTTCAGGTCTTGCATGCAATTAACAGTGATGTAAGATACAGACTATGCAGGGAGAAGAAGACTAGACTTGCTGTTACTTCTTGTAATTCAATTTGTTGTCCTGGTTGACATTTTATCGTGTATAGGGGCTTGTAAAGCAGGCTTCTCTCAATGCGCCTCCTCTTCCAAGTACTATTGTGCTTCATATGGTCGAACGTATGCTAGACTAATGCTTTTTTTTTTCCTGTTTTTTTAGGAATAATATAACATCAGTCTCCGCTCAAGTAAATGCAATGATAAAATCTAGTCCCTATCGGTATGTTTTCTTCAAGTAAATGCATCTTGTATATGCATATGCTCAGTCACAAGCTTACAAGCATCTCTGTATAACTCATACTTGCTATAAAAATGATGAATTCATGAATTCCCTGAAGAAAAGACAAGATACCAGATTAATTTTCTGGGTAGATTAATGGTTTTGTGTCGATAACATGGCATTTTTGGTGTTTTTGCCTCCTATGAACAGCATAACAGATATGTGGGGCGAGCTTTATCGAGTTGCTAAAGTGATATTTTGAGTGATATTTTGGCAGTGACCTGCTGCCCTGTGATTGGATTTAGCTCTGTTGAGTTTTTCCGTAATTCTTCTCCCTCGCCAGAGTTGTCTTTTTGCATAAAGATGTGCCTCCACATGAACATGGGCATGTTTCTTCTCCCTCGCCGGAGCTCCCTTGAATTATTTCATGTACCACAGTACCATTGAATGATTAGACCTTGAGGTAGCCAATTTGACAGATCCCCCATAAATAGTTGTTCTTTTCTTCCTGCTGATTTAGATTTTTGAAGAATTTTCTATATCTGCTGGCCTAATAGTTAGGATTTTTGGCTGTAATTTTGGTGTTTCATATGCAGCAATGTCCCATGACCTGGTGTGGACTTTCCTGTACTTTTTATGTAACCAGCTGTGGCACATACTTTTCCAGATGTTTCTTGAGAAGGAGAGGAAAAGATTAGTGAAAGTTATTTGAATCACTCAGCATTTTTAACACAATTGTTTTATTTAACAAGATCACATAAGGGAATTCATTTCTGATTCAACCTAAAAAAGTTGCGTTTGCTTACAAATAATGTGTTTGTGGAGAGAGAGAGAACATGCTCTTTTTGAAGGTGGTGTTAGGTCATCAACCGTCGCTTAAAAGCAGAAGCCAAGAAGCTCTAGAGTTCCTACCATCTAATTTCACATGTAACTTTGGGTTCTCAAAAACTTTCAATAAACTAAAAGGTCTAAGATGGTTCACAAAAAGTCAAATATCTGTCTCTACAGTATGAGTTTTTCAAATTAAAGTGTCTTCAAAGTAAGCCTTAGTTGCTCACGAAAGAAAAACACTTGAACAGAAGTTGAGGCTACAACCAACTGCGGAAGGCCACAACCAATCCAGAAAAGCTGCAATCAAAAGATCAAGATCCTTTCCCAGCTGGTTTAAGTATCTGAAACTGACTTGTCACAGCTGTTTGAAAAAAGGAGAGATCCATTAATCCAATTTGAGGAAGAAACGAACTCTTTCCATTTACCATCCTTTTTTTGGGGTTCCAAATTCATCTTGTCGGATATTGGTGTATGTGACTTTTGAGCATGGGAATATGAAAAGCGGCTTGTGGATGTGTCAAATGTTACTAACTTAATGTTCTCTAAAGATGATGCTGTAAATGTTGGCTTACTCTTATCTATGCTGGACTTATATATGCTCATTTTGTTTCCCCCCCTTTTGTTGTTATTTCAGACCTAGTTTTTCTCATTGACTTTGAATTTTCTTTTTGGGTGCAGTTCATACACTATGCACTTGGGTCATCAGATATCAAAAGGAGAGATTGATGAATTGTCAAAAAAAAGATTGAAATATAAATGGGAGATGTCTGTGCTGAAAACTGCAAGTGGGTAGGAACTGGAGAGAGCTTTATAAAGGCATGTCATTTCTATAACCTGCACAGTTTTTCTTATTTCCCGAGAGGTATAACCACCAATTTAACTTCTTCTTGACATGCCTATTATTTTGGACCTTATTTGTTAATATTGTGCATGGAGGTAAACGACGTCAGTAGGAAAGAAGTGACGGGGATAAAAGGAGTTGATTGCAAACCTTAATTATTTCTTTCAATGTTTCTTGGTTTTTTATGAGAGACAGCTTTGCCTAGTAGCTATAGGCCGGCTATGGTGAGACAACATTAGAATTCACTTAAGATATCACAAACAGAGAATTGAACCCGAAAAGGCACATTCGAGAAGCCATTTGAGAATTACATCTCAAATGATGTTAACTCTAGTTCTTCTTCTAATGTATCGTGTCTTTTTTTCTGTTTGACTGAATCTTGATAATTTGTAAGGCATTTGGACATTGTTTGTATGCACTTTCTTTGTCAATTAATACACAACCTAATGTGAATTTTGCTCTTTAGGACGACAACTTAAATCCTGGGTATGGTCTGAAGCCAAGCTTGTGTAGACACTGGTTAAATATCTATGAGAGATCTGGAGGCAGTGATTTTCATACGTCAAAAGAAAGATCGTTCTTTTCCATCTGTAAGTTTGTCATCCTGGAGTTCTCTTTCACTGTTTTTCTGGATATATTATAGTCATTGAATTATTGATCTTCCTTGATGTTTGTCTGTCTCTTTTTCCTCCAATGCTTTGGTTTTCTTTGGTCAGCTCCTTCCATGCCTTTTTTTTTTTTTTTTTTAAATCATGTTTGTTTGCAGCAACTTATTTAGTTATCCCGATGATGTACTATATAGCATCTTGACCATGCTAGTGGAAAAAGAGAAGGGGGATGGGGGGGATGTGTTCTGTGGTGGTCGGCATTCTAATCCGGTGTTTAATGCCCAATATTGTACAGCGTAGTCGAGTTGGCTATTGTTACTTTGGATTTCGTTACTGCAATTTTGGTACTTGTATTTACATTTGTTTGAAAAATTTACATTGTTTATTTTTGTTTGTATTTTTTTTGTTCTGAGTTTTCGTGGGTGGTACAAATTTTTGTTCTCCGTTTTTGTTTGTATTTTTTTTGTTCTGAGCTTTTTTGTTCTGACTATGCTAATTTGATATACTCAAACTACCTTTTTATTTTAGGCAACAGCTATCAAGATATATTGAACTGCAGCAAGAGGCCTTTTTATCACCAGGGCCATGGAGAAGACTCAAGTATCATGGACGCATACATCATGCATTCTGTGCGTGCCTACTTCCCCCGAATTTGACCCTTTTAGTCTATCTTTGTCGAGAAATCGGTCTCTTTTCCTTTTTAAGTCGACAAGTCTTTGGTAGTATTTTACCCTTTACAGTTCGTGGGATGTGTTTGACAGTTGAATCACATATTCAGAACGAGAGATCTTGTGATTCAAAATGACACAAAAATGGCGAAGCACCGAGAAACAGCAAATAATGAAATACTTTCTGGTGGTGGATTTCTTGATCATGGCTTCACTCGTCCGAAGGTATACTGACCAATGTCGCTTCTGCTTTGGGTGTTCCAGATCTAGTTGAATTATTTATAGATCAAAATGTTGATAATCCAGTCACCAAACATGTATCTTATTTCATTTTAGTTGGGCATGGCTTTTTTGTGGTATGACCTTTAACTTTTGACTGTCTTTAGATTGCTCCTAGTAGTAATGTTCTGTATTATGAGTTTACTACTAAGGACTTCTACTTAGGCTTTTTGCAAGAGAGCACTTAAAAACTGATTTTTTATCGTGGATTTTCGAGACTAGTTTTGGAAGTTCGTTGTACTAAAGAGGCACTATAGGATACTTATACTTAATTTTACCATAAGCCAATGAGTTGGACACAAGTGCTTTAAGGGAATCAACTTGGGTTGGCGTTATTGCACCTCTTGCTACTACTTGCTCATAATCCCTTGATTATACTAACCCTAGTTGTGTTAGGATTTCTAGGTCTCTCTGGTCTCTGTCTCTCTAGCTCTCACTATGAATTTTGATGATTTGTGGAATTATTGTTGAAATATTTTATTTTTAGTCATTTTTCATGGTGATGCTTTTTGGAATATATAATATTAAACCATGATTTCTTCTAACAGCTCAAGCTTTTAGAGCAGTTGGCAAGTGGTCTCACCAAATCTTTCATGGTATCAAGAGCAGGAGGTACTGAGTTCAAATCTTTCCAAACCCCTATTTGTCTCCCCAATGAATTTTTCCATACTTAGTACTAGGCAAAAAACCAGACTAAGCGTGAGGGGGTGTTGGAATATATAATATTAAATCACAGTTTCTTCTAACAGCTTAAGCTTTTAGAGCAGTTAGCAAATGATCTCACCAAATCTTTCAATGCTTAAAATGAGTCGGTGGTAATCATATAATCATTGTCATATGAGATAGGGTAGTCTATAGGTACTCATTATATGTTATGACTGTACTTGTTGCTTGCAATGGTTTGTGTAAAATACCTCTCAATAAGAATCTTTTCCCCAACCATTCAATACATCTTTGTATTAGAATAAATAAATATTAAACCACGACTTTTTCTCTTGTGTTGAAATATATAAATATTAAACCACGCCTTCTTCTTAGATTTATTACTTTAGAATATTAGCAAATTGGAGGTATTTGTGTAAATGTATCAGACTTAATCCTAAGCCTATAATTATTCTTTGTTATCATTGAAATAATACAATTGCTCTTTTATCGTCAACGTGCTATCAAAGACTCGATTAATACCTAAACCCTAAAATCAACGTATCCTTTGACAAACCCAAGCCGCCAGCCACCGTAGATCTCGCCGCCCAGGCCAGGCGACCTCACTCCGGCATTGACCCAAGGCGGACGACCCCAAATCCAGTGTGCCCTGAGCCTGACGACCCAACCTAGCGTTGTTGAGGGCCGAAAACTCCAGATCCAACGTCGACCATGTCCCGGCGACCTCGTCCAGAGTCGCCCAGGTCTCGGCGACCTCGTCCAGCGCCGATTAGCCCTCGGCGACCTTCCGACGACCTTGTGGTGAGGTCCTCAGGTTTCGACGACCTCGCCCACCGCCGATTAGTCCTCGGCTACCTTCCGATGATCTCGTCGTGAGGTCCCGGCGACCTCGCCTAGTGCCAGCCACCTCCCGTTGATGTCCCAGCGACTCTTCCTAGCATCACCCAGGTTAGGAAATCTTGATTTGGGTCGTAGTCTTTCAAGTGGTGTCTCGATGTGTTGATTCCTTGGGAATGGTGGTACTTCAGGAGAGTTTCTGAGGCCTATTGTTACGTAGATTGAATGAATTTGCTGAGTTGGTTGAATTTAGTGATATCTGGAAGTGAATTTTTTAGTGGGCAGTGAGTTGAAGTTGGTTGAAGTTGGTGTGGCCGCTGGGATTGTTGAATATGGTACTGGACTTGACTGCATTTGGAGTTATGTAGTGTCAGAAGTGTGAATGTTGTGTATGCATTTGAAGTGATATTTGTGGATACTCGAAGAAGTGATATAGTAGCTTTTAAACATTTATGGGATTCTCTGATCTTCTTAGTTCTTGGGATACTATTCATTCGTTATTTTTCATCTGTTCGTGTGTATTCAGAATCTACATGAACAGTTTCTCGTAGCTAATTCTTATTGTCGCTATAAAAGAAGTTTTTATAATTTTAGAACAGCTTCTTTCTTCAGCTTAGAGGATTCTTCAGTTAGGTTATGTCATCTACTAATTTACACATCTGAGAGCCTGATCCTGTTCTTACATGGGACCATTTCTTATTACTGTTGGTGAGAATTTCATGATAAAGTACAACACATTGAGGGGAACAGCTGATTGGCCATCCAAACCTGGTTGGCAGCTGTAGAAATAGCATCATTTGTGCATTGGATTGGAAGTTTTAATGTTAATGATTGAGCTCATAATAAAGTTTCTTGCCTTTAATAATGCATGCAATTGACATTGGAACTGTGAATGACAGAAAATTGGGGAGGCTGAGAGAGAGAAGGACAAAGATGTTGACTACCTATCTTCTATAGAGGTTATTCATGTTACATTCTATATTGCAAATTTGTTAGTGGTTAACTTAATTGGTTTTTTTGGGGGGCTAGCACAGTTTTTATCTGCTAAATGAGTGAGGATGTTTTACTCTGCAGATCCTGATCATAGATCATGCAGATGTCATTGCCATGCAGGTACAACAGGCATCTGCTTTCTTGCTCATGAGATCTCTGATTTTTAGATTTCAGCTAATATATTTCTTCTTTACCCATTCTGGCTTAAAAATTTCCAGAATTGGTCGCATGTAAGTACTGTGGTTGAGCAGTTGAACTGCTTACCCTCAAAGCAGCATGGAATGGATGTTATGCGCATGAGGCAGTGGTGAGTTATGCATAGTAATATTGTGCAGTCTTATTATTTCTTCTTTATTTTGTTTAATGAGCCTAAATGTGATGTTCGTATTTTTGTCTTTTGTAGGTACTTGGATTGATATGCAAGGTTCTACCGTCAGTCAATGGTAGTTGGTTATTTTTTGAATCCAGGTAACTCGGACCCAGATTCCTTACTTTTTACCCTGTCATATGTCTTCTTCCACAAACATCACAGTACACAAGTCTTTTGAAACATAACAGGTAGAAAAATTGCATACAAATTTTTTCCATTGGGGTAAGTTTTATGTAGGTTTAGATATGTAGTTTTATATATGTAGCTGTAGCCCCACTATTATCACAGTTAGTTTTCTTCTTCAAATTTTCATGTAATTGTTTGGGTCACATGCCTTCTGCTTTCAATGTGCTCGTGCACAAAGCAGCATATAGATGTTGAGTTCTTTTGTGTGCATTTGTTCTTGTCTGCTCATTGCACAGTGTTTAAATTTTGCTTTCTCTTTTCTGTTTTGTTTTTTTTTTTGGTTGGTGAGTTTTGTGGGTTATCAAATTATATTATGTGATCTAACCTGACGATAGTACTTTTGCAGATATGAATGCTCTGTTCAATTAGCACTGCCTTAATTATGAGGGAAAGGTGCGTAGATTTTCTTCTTAGTAAACCTTTGAGGTGCTTTGATAAGCATTCATGGCCTTTGCTATGTTTAGACAATTTAATTTGTTTGCTATGTATGTGGAACACATATGTTCTGGTGCCAGAAGGGATGTGAGATGAATGCAGTTGTTAGACGCCTTTAATTCTACTTATTCTTGGAGCAGACATACTGAAATATATTGAGAGGCATATTCTCTGAAAGGCTGATGTCCTTTTGCTCTGATGATTTAAATGGATGTGCAAAGTTCTTTTCTTATAGCATATTGGTATTAAGCTTGAATTATCTTAGAAGCATTTTTCTATCTCCATCAATAACTTGCTTTTACGTTTTCCTCCGCTTTCTTATTTTTCGTTTTCTTAAATGTTTTTTAACATCCATTCTTTTAAGCATTACGCAGATATTGAATGCATAATTGTGCACCAAGGATTTAAATCTAATCAAATTCACCTGATGGTAATTTAACAAATGACATGGTGACACAGACATTAATTAATGGCTTATGCGTGTCAGCACTGAACTGTTTCTTACTGTGCAAAATTCATTATCAAGCACACATGTTTACCAAACTTCCACCTTTTAATACAAAATCAGCCATACACAGCAACAAGAACAGCAGTAAACCGAGTCTTATCCATCTAGGCATATTCGGCTGTATGATTTCTGTTATACCCTTACGATCCTGTATTAGATCCTCTGTAAGCCCTAAATGCTCCATGTATTTGCTTATCTTCTGGTTCCACATCCTTCTAGGTCTTCCCTAGCTCTTTTTAACAGGTTTTTCATCTCTTGCTCACCTCTTGTCACTGAAGCATTCGAATGCCCCTGTTTAACATGATCACACCATCTCAAAGGAGCTTCCATGACCTTACAGTTGATTTGGGGAAACACTTAACTTTTTCCTGGGTAGTTCATTTCTTAGTCTTGTCCTCTCTCTAGTGCCCTTACACCCACCAATACAATCTTATGTCCGCCATATCTATTTTATACACAAGGTAAAATTTTTGTACTTGAGCAAATGTATCAATTCTCATTTTCCATGAGTGAATTCTAAATATTACGGTGTGTTTACCGAATAAACATTGAGAACAGGTAGTCTGTTGGTTTTCCTTAGTGTTGCGGTTTTCAATTTTTCTTTCTGAGATTAAAATAAAGAAAACTTGAATATTAAAAGTGACATATGGGGGTGGGTGGGGGCCAGATCTTTGATGAGCCATCATTAGTAGCAAGGGAGGCAACGTAGGGCCGGATTGGAAAGAAGAAGGCCGATCTATATCTAGTCTGCTTATGATGATTATAGGCAAAAGCATGTCATTTGTATATGGATCTTTTAGCATTTTTAATATGGATGGAGAGAAATGTTATTTTCCAATGCTGTCAGGTGTTTGGGTCAATCTTAACGAGAGTCTGCTCTGGCTCTCAATGACTAATTAATTTTCCTATACGTTGTGCAGGTGAAGTTGGTCTGTGAGTACAAAGGAGTTCTGCCTAGTGTGTTGATCCAAGCGCGTTAGGTATAGGGCTTTGCTATACTCATTCTTGTTTGTAATGTGCAATCAGATTCACCTCTCTTATATGAATATGATTGTGTTTGTCCTTGGTATGGCATTTCTGTTTCAGGGTAGACCTTGTCATTAAATTCGAGAAATTCCTTTTGTGGTCCTTCCATACACTTTGTCCATCAAACCTATATGATTCGTTTTAATAATCCCTCAGTATAGTGTAGCGGAAGTGACCCATACTAGTCAATACGACAGGAGCCTTCAGATGACGAATAAAGTTCTGTAGCTACTGTTATTAAACATTATTAAGTGGTTCTTTTCCATGAAGTCCTTATACGTAATGTAAATAGAGACATGATGCCATAGATATGAAAGATTCCTGATTACTGTGAAATACTGTCATTTTGTGTTGAAATTTTTTTTTTTATTCGGAGATATCAAATAAGCTAATTAGGGAATCGGGCATTAAGTGGATAGTGTGTATATGTATATGCGCTACAAACAGAGCCTCCATGTAATTTTTAAATTTACACGAGTAAAGATGTATTTGGACAGAAGAAGTGAGTAAAGATGTTTCCTTTTGTGTTGTCTATCTCCTCTCTTTTGTGATTGCTAAAACACTAACCCAATGGTTTTTCATAGTCAACACCTTGATGGGGAAATGAGGATATTTGTTTTGACTTTTATCGCATTAATTGCAAATTGATCGATAAGTGTTATGGCATTAGGTGTTACTAGTTTACTCTTGCTGTTATCTGCTTGCCAGGGTTAAAAGGTTTTGGTTTTGGACAAAATTTGAGATAATTAATAACTGCCCGACGTAAGTATTCTTCATGGGTAGCAATGTTCAATACCATATTGCCTCTGTCCAAACTTCATGGTAGCCTTTCCTTTTTAGATATACAGTTTTGACTTTTGTATTTTTCATATTTACAGATTAATAATGTTTCATTTTCTTTTTCTTTTTTTCCTTTCATTGGGTTAGGCGGGCTTCTTACTCTGATATGTCTTCATTCCCTGCAGATCTATGAACGCTTTGATGCTGACTCAATATCAGAAGCTGATGATGCACGGCTTGAATATTTTACTGAGAAAGTATGGGTTGGTTATTTTGCTATTTTGTGTGCTCATATGTTCATGTCATTCAGGACATTTAGTAAGCCATGTAACTTAGTCCACGTCAGTCTATCGCATGTATGCGTCAGTTAAATGTGCGTTTCTTTGTAATGCCAATTGCTGAGTGGTCGCTGGTCCTTGTGTTATGTGGGTTGAAGTTTGTTTTGGCCTTTCTCTTGCTGCTCTGATTCTGTCTTTTGGGCAAAGTTGACGTTTGGTCTTATTTGTTTCTAGTTACATCTGAATTCCCTATTCCATCTTTTAATGACCTAGCGTTTTAAGATTGCATAACCTTGCCATTTATCCTATGACTTTCTGAATGTTCCATTTGAAAACGGCCAATAATGTTACTCCACAATGCCTCGCTACCTAGCCAAGTGTTTTCGAAGATCACTTTAGTGTGATTTTGAAAGTAACAATAAATTATGTGGTATTCCAATAATGCTGCATATCTTTAAATGTTCTGTGGAGAAAAGGAGCCTGCGTAACAATTCCTTCCCGCCTTCATTTGTGATTATCTTTCAGATAGTTGCCTTTAGCATACAGTAGAGATGCTTCTGTACAGAGATTTAACACTTTGCATTATTTATAGGCATTGCCTTTTCAAGTGAGGTATAAATTTGTTTTTCCCGTATTCTAAGTCCAGTTTCTTGGTGCAGGTATTCCCAAAAATTAAAGATTCAATACAGGTACATTGACTGGACTTAGCATAGATAAGCAATATATATCTATTTAGCATAGATTGTATCACATTATGTTGTTTTGTAGTTTTGCTCAAAGTTTTCTTGATTTTTAATTAGATTCTTCACAATAAATAGATCTATTGCATATGATATATGCAATAGATTTCTTGACGCTTGTACTGGATATGTTGGCTATATAATTTGCTATTTTCTTTGGGGCCAAGATATCTGCTGCTCTATTTGTGTGTTTAATATGGATAAGGTGTCTGATGACCTCTTAAGGTAGGATTTGCTCGAGGGTAATTTTGTTATGATGCAGTGAAACATTCTTTAGGACAAAGATGACTTCCTTTCTCTTATACCTGGACAATTTTTTATTTTTGGAGTATATTCTTTTTCGTCACATACATTTTGCTCTCCAACTGAGATGACCTTTTGTGGCAAAGGAAAAGGACTTCCGTTATCTTTTAAGATAGCATGCTCTTGAGTGTAATTTTTGTAAAGGTGGTAAACCTATTTTACTAAAAAAATATTTCCCTATTTTTTGAACCTGATGACTCTTTCTGTGCAGGGTGGGATCATGATTTTTATCAGCTCCTACTTTGAGTTTGTCCGGATTCGGAATTTTTTGAAGTCACAAAATGCTTCTTTCTGCCTACTTGGGGAGTAATAACTGAGAAAATTTGATGGAGAGAAATTTGTATTCTCATTCATATTTTTTGCTGCTTTACAATGTTACATTTATAGGGTAATGTGCAGTGAAATCTTGGCAAACAAAAAACAAAAAAAAGGAAACATTCCCACGATTTATGGTAATTACAATCCCACGATTTATGGTAATTACAACAACGTTACATTTATAGGTTAATGTGCAGTGAAATCTTAGCAAACAAAAAACAAAAAAAGGAAACACTCCCACGATTTATGGTAATTACAATCCCACGATTTATGGTAATTACAACCGCACGATTTATGAGATTTGACTAGAATCTACTTCTAACAATCAGCTAATTTCTCAACACATTTACAGCTATAAAATTTGGATATATACGGCTCAACACTCCCCCTCAAACTGGTGAATAGATAGATATCTTCCATTCCTAGCTTGGTAATTAGCTCGTGAAAACTTCCACCATTGAGCCCTTTGGTTAAGACATCTGCCACTTGCTGTCCTGAGGGAACATACGATATGCAAATTAGTCCTTCTTCAAGTTTCTTCTTGATGAAGTGTCTATCAATCTCGATATGCTTTGTCTTGTCATGCTGCAAAGGATTATGAGCAATATTAATTGCAGATTTATTTTCGCAATACAGCTTCATAGGGGACTGCCACTCAACCTTCAAGTCATCAAGAATGATCTTGACCCACAATAGCTCACATATTCCTTGGGCTGCTGCCCGAAACTCAGATTCTGCACTAGATCTTGCCATTACATTCTGTTTTTTTACTTCTCCAAGTTACCTCCAACGAAGGTACAATAACCAGTTGTAGACCTCCTGGCAACCGCTGAAGCATAATCTGCATCTGTATAAGCTTCAAGCTTGAGATTTGGACTCTTCTTGAATAATATTCCCTTTCCTGGGTTCCCTTTCAAGTAGTGTAGGACTTGAAAAACAGCTTGTAGATGTGATTCATTTGGATTATGCATGAATTGACTAATCAAGCTTATTGCATAGGAGATACTGGGTCAAGTATGAGCAAGGTAAATTAGCTTTCCCACCAATCATTGATACATTTCTCGATCTACTGCCGCCTCTTCTTTTGCTTCTGCTAGTCTTTGGTTCGGCTTAATCGGAGTGACTACTGGTTTGCAACCAAGCTTCCCAGTTTCTTCCAAAAGGTCCGTCACATACTTTCGTTGTGAAATAAAGATCCCTTTAAGTATGAAACCTCAATTCCTAGAAAATACCGTAGCTTTCCTAACTCTTTTATTTCAAACTCTCTGATCAAGTACTGTTTTAGTTGCTGTTTCTCCCTTTCATCATTGCCCGTGGCTATTATGTCATCAACATAAACCAACAATACTGTAACTCCCCCTGCATCTGAGTGTTTTATGAACAGTGTATGATCTCCCTCACTTTGTTTATACCCAGATGCCTTCATGACTCTAGCAAATCGTCCAAACCAAGCTCTAGGTGACTGCTTGAGTCAGTATAATGCCTTTTTTAGTCTACAAACCTTTTCGGTTGTTTCTTTTCCTTCAAAATCAGGTGGCATGTTCATGTAGATTTCCTCTTCCAAATCTTCATGTAAAAATGCATTCTTCACGTCATACTGTTTCCAATCAAAATGAGCAGCTAAAGATAGTAAAATTCTTATAGTGTTCATTTTAGCCACCGGTGCAAAAGTCTCTTGGTAATCCACTCCATATGTTTGAGTGTAACCCTTCGCTACCAATCTCGCTTTGTACCTCTCCAGAGAGCCATCTGCCTTGTACTTCGCAGTGAATACCCACTTGCAGCCTACTAGATTTTTCCTTGTTGGGCTGTCAACAATTTCCCACGTTCTATTTTTTTCCAGTGCCTTCATCTCTTCTATCATGGCATTTCTCCATTCCTCTTTTGACATTGCTTCAGACAAGGTGTTAGGGATGACAATAGTGTTTAAACTCACAATAAAGTTTCGAAATGGTGATGACAATCTATCAAGGGACACATAATTTGAAAGTGGATAAACTGGTTTCTTGGTACATTCTCTCGTCCCTTTTCTAATAGCAATAGGCCAATCAAGTTTAGTCTCTGATATATCACTGACCTACTCATTCACAGAAGGCTCAGGACTTACCGTGCTCTCATGGGCAGTACTCGGAGTGGCATTTTGGACTTGCTCTTTTGTCGGAACAGTTGTCCTCCTTGAGTACACCTGAGAAAATCTCATAGAATCATGAAAACGAGTTGGACTAGTGGGAGTAGGAAGAGTAGGACTGGTGGGAACAACAACAACAGAAGGTAGACTAGAGATAGGATTCAAGGTAGGTTCATGAGTTACGGTGGGCAGGTTTGGATTGACGAGAACATTGGACGGTAGATCCAGGTTATCAATAACACCAAGATCCTTATCTTCCTTATCTTCCATGAGTGAAATCTCCCCTTGAAGATAACGTTTTGAAAAATAGGGTTTATTTTCAATAAAAGTGACATTTGCAGAGAGATAGAATTTTTTTGGAAGGTGGGTGGTAACATTTGTAACCCTTTTGTGTTTGTGAGTAACCAAGAAAGATGCATTTGATTGCACGAGGATCTAGTTTTCCTCGTTGATGATGATGAATGTGGACAAAGAAAATACAACCAAAGACTCGAGGCGTAAGGCCATTACATGTACGGAAGTGGGGATAGAACTGAGAAAGAATTTCCTTAAGGGTTTTGTGGTCTAATGTTCGTGATGGTAGCCTATTGATCATATATGTAGCTGTAAAAACAACTTCCCCCCAATACGTTTTAGGAGCATTTCCGTGAAACAAGGCACGAGTTGTGTTAAGGAGATGACCATTTTTCCTTTCAGCAATCCCATTTTGTTGGGGTGTTTTCACACAAGATGACTTGTGGATAGTGCCTTCCTTTTGAAAATAAGAGGACAATATTTGATTGAAGTAATCTCTAACATTATCTGATCTAAAGACCTTGATTTTGACCCCAAATTGTGTTTGAATCATTAAATGAAAGGAAGGAATAATGCTACTCACATCTGATTTATATTTGAGTAAGAAAGTCCAAGTGACCCTAGAGCAATCATCAATTAGAGTAACAAACCAACGAGCTCCAGAGATGTTTGGAACCGTGGAAGGGCCCCAAATGTCACTGTGTCAAAAGGATTAGAGCTACGATGATTGCTAATTGGAAATGATACACGGTTATGTTTGGCTAACTCACAAACATCACAATGGAAATCTTTAATATCCAAACCATTGAACAAGGCTGGAAACATCATACTCAAGACTTGAAAGGATGGATGACCAAAACGAAAATGGTGAAGCCAAATAGCTTCATTATTTGAAAAACTGAGAAATGATGAAGATAAGTTATTCGTGATTCTTCTTGCGGTGAGAGGTGTCTCAAGGTAGTACAATCCACTTTGTTCCTTAGCAAGTCCAATCCTCCTCTCCGAGTCTCGATCTTGAAAAACACAGTAAAATGGATAAAAAACAGCTTGACAATCAAGATCTTTTGTGAGTTTTTGTATAGAAATGAGATCGGAAGACAGTTTAGGGACATGTAGGACATCTTTAAGGATAAAATTAGGTGTGACAAAAACATCTCCAACCCCTGCAACAGTAGCAAGAGACCCATTTGCCACAATAATCTTCCTATTGCTAGGACAAGGTATATAGGTCCTGAAATGTGATGAGATATGAGTCATATGATTGGTCGCCCCTGAATCAATAACCTAGGAATGACCTGAGAGTGCCAGTGAGCATGCATAAGAGGGTTTATTACGAGACCCTAACAAACCTCTTATTTTCTTAATTTCTTCACTATTGAATGTTGCTTTCCCTTTTTCTGCTTCATAACCAGCTTGCTCAATCAAGTAGATCCGGGGCCTTGGTTGTGTTGCTCGGTGCACCCACTTTCGGCTTGAAGTAGTTGGTTTCCCATTCAATTTTCAACATTGCTCCTTTGTATGTCTCGGCTTCCTACAGTATGCACACCACAAATTGTCCCGGTTGTCTCTTCTTTGTAGATCCCGGTTGTCTCTTCTTGGTAGATCACCCTTTTCATCAACCTTTTCCGATTGTCAAGGCTGACCCTTCTATTGCTTGTGGTTCAAGCATGACGGATCGACGACTTTCTTCTGCCCGGATCAAGGAAATCGTCTCCTCCAATGATAGTGCGTCCTCCTTGCCAAGTATTTGAATTCTAACTTGGTCAAATTCAGAATTAAGCCCAGCTAAGAAATCGTAGACTCGATCCTTTTCAATAAAATTCTTCAAAATGGCTGCATCTTCTGGACACAACATGTGGAATACCTAATAATGATCGAGTTCCTGCCATAAGTTCTGCAAAGAGTTAGCATACTCAGTAACATTCTTACCTCCTTGTTTTGTCCCACTAGTTTTCACCTTAATTTCGTACACCTAGGCTGCATCACGGGCCTTTGAATACGTCCGTTGGATGGAATCCCAGATCCCCTTTACGGTTGGTAGAAACATGCAAGTATCGCTTATGGCTGGTTCCATGGAATTCCATAGCCATGACATGATCATGGAATCGGCCTAATCCCATGCATCGAAATTGGGATCTCTTTGCTTGGGTCCTGTCCCTAGTAGATGGCTGAGTTTTCCTTTGCCCTTCAGGTACGTCTTGACGAATTATGACCACTCGAGATAATTTTTCTCGTTCAGTCTATAGGTTGGCCTAATATTCTGAAGGTCGCCGATCATGTTTGACGAGGCGACCTCCTCTGTTTGGTTTGTGGTAGGAGAACGAGAATCTGTGACTTTGGGTGTGGTTTCGGATGTGGTCATTTTTGGAGAGAGAAGGTGGAAAGGGATGAAGAAGATTAACCAAGAGAAGGTTAGCAAGATACGAGCAGTACTGCAACTATGAAGGCTATGCACAATGAAAAATTTTCCTGGACTATAATAGATAGCAATGAAGGCTTGAAAATGCAGCAATGAAGGCTGCAATCTGAAATCCAGAAATCTAGCCTAGTGCTCTGATACCATGTAAGATTTGATGAGACCACTTGCCAACTGCTTTAAAATCTTAAGCTGTTAGAAGAAAGCATGGTTTAATATTTATATATTCTAACACTCCCTTTCACGCTTAGTCTGGTCTTTTTGCCTAGTACTAAGCGTGGACAAATTCATTAGGGTGGCAAATAAGGGCTTGGAAAGATTTGAACTCAGGACTTTCTACTCTGATACCATGAGAAAATTTGATGGAGAGAAATTTGTATTATCATTCATGTTTTCTGCTACTTTACAATGTTACATTTATAGGCTAATGTGCAGTGAAATCCTAGCAAACAAAAAATAAAAAAAAAGGAAACACTCCCACGATTTATGGTAATTACAATCCCACGATTTATGGTAATTACAACCCCACGATTTATGGGATTTGACTAGAATCTACTCCTAACAATCAGCTAATTTCCCAACACATTTATAGCCATAAAATCTGGATATATACAGCTCAACAAGAACCTTTCTACTATTTGTCATAATGACCATCTATATCCTACCATCTTGCCTCTTCTAAGCTAGGAGGCATTACATTTGTAAATGAGTTTTTGTCATTCATTTAAAATATGCAATTGAATTTATCCTTCTTATTTTAGGTACACAAAGCAGAGTGATATTTCTCGTTCATGAGTTTGGTTCTTCGAAGGCAGGAAGAAGATTATGCTGTACACGGAAAGAGCGTACTTCTACCACAGATATAAGGTTATGTTGCGCATGACCTCTCGTTTGTGTTATATATGTAAGAATGTCATGTCCTTAGAAATCCACGTGGGACTTTTCATGAGTCGCTAAAACCCGCTGTTAAGCAAGAATAGGCAACGTATTTCGATCTAATATGAATGAAAATCAGGACGAAGTTATAATTATGCTTATAATTGTAGGAAGAACCGGTAGTTGACTCTGTTTCTAAATCTAGCCCAACATTTCAACTTCGTTAAAAGGATAAATGCAGTTTCAAACCCAGCTTTATGTTAGCCAATCTTTGCTATTTCTTTGAATTGATGACGTGATCAGGTGATCAGACGCTCATTTTCTTTTATGTCGTCGTTGCTCCCCCTTCCCACCCGCCCAAAACAAAACCAAAACAACACTCCTCTCTCTCTCCCCTTTTGGAAATTGGTCTTATAAACTGCAAAATATCATTTAGTTCAACTCAAATGATAGGTAAGTTCATTTGGCTGGTTTGGGAAGAGTGCTTTCAAGGGGGAAGAAGAGTCCTCTGTTCAAGATTTTATGGATATTGTGGATTAGTTGTCTCACAAATGAGCCCTCTTTTTTCTCTTTTTTACATGGGCTGGCACCCTCTTGATGCCTCTAGTGAATTTCTATTTGCTTTCAAAAAAATGAAATTACTTCCTTTGGGAGTATGACCATGTATTAAAACAAGATACATTCCACCACAATATGAGATTGATATTTCTCGAACCCAATCAAGGTGCCACTTTGGTAGTCACTGCCTAATTGAATCCTTGAAAATCTCTCATACCAATGATATAAACTTTATGCTTCGCATTTAATATATATGTAATTTTAGACTTGATGACGGGGGCAATTTGTCCCAAAAACCACACGTGATACTAATTACATTGCTCTACTCAATGATACATATCAATGAATTAGCTCTATATATTCTCTATGTGGTCATGTTCATATAAGCTTATGTTCTTATTTTCAAAACCAAAAGAAAATACAAGAAAAATATCCAAAATACCCTTGAATATACACGTACAAAAGGTTTCGTATGCATTTTTCCATCCATAAAAGCATCAAGTATGTAATATTAATATACCACAATGTAGAGCATCTTCATACGAGTACGCCGGTGCCAAGAACTCTAAAATCGGCGTCCAAATGCCCACTCAAGTACTCGTTTGAAAGTCCGGTCAACACAGGTCAACGGTGGTCAACGGATTGGACGGTTTGGTCAAGCCGATCAAACCAAACCGGGTGGTCGAACCGAACCAGGCGATAGAACCGGGTCGGGTTTTGTTCAATCTAAATGCGCGACACTGACGTCCTCACGACCTATGTAGCACCGACACGATACGGGATACGAGATGCGATACCACACGATACGCTGACACGTAATATCTAAAAAAATCAAGAATTTCGACATGTTGTGATACAATGTATACTAAATATATATTTTTAATAGGTGTTGCGATCGAAGAGAAATTCGTGTCCTAACACTGGGCAAAAAACAGAAAAAGTGATGGCAAAATGTTTAGAAATTGTTGCGTTGAAAGGAAAACATCGTCCCACATCGACCTAATAGACAAAAGTGATGGAAAGCTTATTATAGAAGGGGGCGCACTGCAACTTTTAAGGGTTGGGATGACTGGGCTATGAGGGAGGCCTGAGGGACGAGGCCCATTGGGCTAGTGCTGATCCTGTTTTTGCAGTGCATGAACAAAATTTTTTTATGGCGAGTCTCAGAGGGTGCATCAAACGCGAGTCCGAATCCGATACGCATCGGATACGCATAAAATGGCTCAGCACGCGTGTCCACGTTATATAGCTCATGACTTCAGCGAACGGTTGACCAAACTCAACCGTCGCGCCGTTTCACACCAAGGCCCGTGATGCCCACGCTTGCCGCGCCGGTGTGTAGCAGGGCTTGAGCCTTCGTCTGGCGGCCAACGGAGGTGTGCGACAACTCAAAATACTTGCATCGTCGAGCTCTATATAATTATATAATCAAAATAAAATTTTACCGAATAAAAATGCACAAAACAAGCTTGAATTGTAATGTTCGTCTGTGATTATCGCGCGCCAACTCCGTCGCGGAGCCGGGGCACGTGCGGAGGTTTTCCACGTCCCCTAGAGGCGTGCGATCACTCATTTTTCTCATATCGACGAGACGAATCCGAATATGTAATCAAATATAATTTTCATCGGACGAAACTAACAAAAATATACCAGAACAGAATGCGTTTAGATTTTTGATTAGGTGGCTCTGATACCAAATGTAATACCACGAATGTGGTATGCCCAATAATTGTCTAACTGAAATCAGAAACACTACACATATAAGAGAGAAGAACGTGTGCACCTTTATGAGAATACATCGGAAAATTGATGCGAAACGCCGACGAATTGAGACTCGAGCGCTTCCCCTCTATTCTCTCTTGTTAACGTTGGCCGATGAGACAACCACCCTTAATGACAAGGTACGTTCAGAAAATTCTGAGAGTTAAGTTAGAGGGGGGGACTTGAGCCTTTATATAGAGTTTTGGCACGGACCCTCTCATCACGAGTGTAGGCCTCTTCGGCCTACACTAAGCTCGTCCATATTATAACAAAGTAATAATATGTATCACACTTTAACGTACCAACCTATACTTTAATTTCAATTAATGTATACCATACCAGGATAATTCTAACATTCGCGTAGAAAGTGGTCGATCTGTATCAAAAGTGATGGCGCGTGTGTTGAGATAGTGTTTGGTAAAGATTTGGCATGCTGTTTTCGTGAGTATATCCTCGGATTGTATTGCTCATGCTGTTTCTCGATTGCTCGTGAAGGCATTCCAGATCTTTGCCTTTTCTTGTTGCCTGTTTTTGGATACTCATGGTTGCTTTTCTGCAGTGTCATCGAAGCAATTACATATCCGTTTCCATACGGAGTTGTAGTTAGGGAACTTCTTGAATTTATGTGCAGTCGCGTCAATAGTTAATGGTTTGAAGTATGGTTCGAAATAAGGAGATGGCAGGGTTTTCTTGGTCATGAGTCTTGAAGAGAATGGTAATATACTGAGATAGATGTCTCTTGATAAAGTTTGCTGATACGAAGACCGTTCATTTTGGTGTTAACTTGGACATTCACCCTTCTTTTATTGATTTCAAAAAAAGAAAAATGATTTCCATTTGAGACATTAAATGACTCATGAACGTGATTTTGGACAAACACAAGTTTTTGAGTTTTACATGTTTGTTGGGGCCATAAGATGTCTCTGCGAATCGTATATGCATAAATTGATTCATGAACTTTATTGAATTCTTGTGAATTGGAGGTTGCTTTGTCATCGTGGTGACACCCTATTGTGTTTCCATCTTTCCTTTGCTCTGAACTTCTTATGTAGTTAGAAGGCCAACATCTATCATCATGGAATTACCGACTTGTGGTAGCTCATCTTGTGCGGAATGCGTCATTCTCTTAATTGATCCGGACTTGTGCTTGCCGCAGGTGATCATTGGAGGCGGCGGCGGCGGCGGCTTCATTGGAGGAGGTGTAGCTGCTGGGGCACCTGCTAATGGTCGTGCAGCACCAGCTGCCGAAGCACCTCCAGCAGAGGAGGAGAAGGAAGAGGAGGAGGAGAGCGATGACAACATGGGATTCTCTCTATTTGATTAAGGGCAGTTGACCTGTGCTTTTCTTTTTTAGACATTAGTTAATGCTTGTTTTTCATGTCTCCCTGAACACCCCCATGTCGACGACATCCTAAATAGCATATGAGAATTTTGTTTGGATTTCCAAGTTCAGTGGTTTCTTTCCTCTTCGGTTAGAACAATGGATCGCAGTGAACATTTGGTAATGTGAGTCAAGTTTAATAGTATTTGCGCAGAATGACCTTCCGTAGCACACAGAATTACACATGGTAATGCGAGTCCTTCTTCTGATCATGCACTGCATTTGCTCGTCTTCTCCTCAACTGGAATCGTTTCATCTTTCTGCTATCTAATTATATCCCCGGTTTAGTGAGTTCCGGCATGAGCAGCCGATGCCTTGTTGCCTGTGTAGCCCTTGTTTGCTGACGTGAGATGAGGTTCGATCATGAAGGCGCATGCAGCCGCCACTCTCTTCCTCGGTCCATCTACTCGCAGTCGTCGCTTATTCCCAGCAGTTACCTAGGATAACTCGAGCTTTAAGATCATAAGCACCGTCTCTTTAATCAGCTGGTTTCTCTTGGTAGGACTCCTCTCTCCGAGTTTATCGCTTCTCTTATTCCCTGTCAAAGCAGTCGGATCAAGTTGCTTTGCAAATAACTCGTGCGATGAGGCATGTTCAGCTTGCGCACAAAAGCAATGCGAACCATATGCCCCTATTCTCAGCCACGCCCTTCGGATTGGCTCCGGCAAAACCATCGTTCAGACCATTTGTTCAGCGCCCGCCAGATATATCCCCACAAAGTGCTTAACTGTTCCCGTCACATTCCCAATCACAGAGCTGGAGATTTTAGCTGCAGACGTTTTACCTCTCCAAGGTATACTCTCGATGTCTAATGCTAGTTTTTTTATCCTCTAAAGGCGGGAGCCTTCATGTGCTTCGAGCTGACACCGAACAGGTTCATCCTTCATGTGCTTCGAGCCGACGCCGAACAGGTTCATCGTTGGTGTTTAGTTTTATGTGCATTCGAAAAGCACATCAATGCCCGAATAGCAAGATCATCATCGTGGCCTTAAATTCCCGACCTGAGAACCATCTGATAATATCTTAAGTATCTTATTCTAGATGGGGGCAGTGACCATGATCAGAAAGGGATTTAACACTACATGAAGGTAATGCGGATGGTTATTGGGATGATTGACCGTTGATTATGGATAATCATAAAAAACCAATGTATTATATAATATATTTGACTTCTTATAATAACTGATATTGTCTCACTAACTATATTCTTTGCACAAGAAGCATATTATCATAATTATATGTTGATTATAAATTTGATGTATATCTATCCGACTAAAAAGAATCATGTAAAACTATTAAGTAATTAAAATACATATATGTTTTTTTTTGGGTAAGAAAATACATATATGTTGATCCTTATATGAGTTGTTTTTCATTTCTTGGGTAGCATTATAATGAATTGATAATAAGAGTAACAACTCTAAATGGGTGGTGAATAATATTATTTACTTTTTCTACCATTGTACGGTTTCTCTCTTAAAAAGGAGATACATTTTGTTAATTTTCAATAAGTTCATCAAATGTAGTTTTTATAATCGCTACTACACCTTTTCACATCACCGTCGATTCGTTAATTCAAAAGTGCAAAGTGTATATTTTACGGTATGTTGGGTAAAATTTGTACTTATAATTTTTGTAAGTTTCATGCCCGTTTAATCCACTTTCTGTCTATAATTCGATCAAGGGATTTAAGTTTGTTGTTAGGAAAAGACAAGAAATTTTATATTGAATCTTGAGTAAAGATTTATTTTTTTCCATTCGCGTGATAAAGATATAACTTTTTAAAAATTAATTATATGTTTGTCATGTCGATAATTTGTAGAAAAATTGCATAAATTCTTCTTAAAGTCTATTGATTGTATGTAATTGAAAGTTAAACGGATGGAGTTACAATATCATTTTTTATGGATTGATCTGAAAATCCACTAAATTTGAGTAAATCCAAATGGAATTCACCTTTTGACAAACGTCTGTGCTTGCTACAAACCTTTTGATAAACATCTGTGCTTGCTTAAAAAAAAGAAAAAGAAAAGAAAAAGGAACAAATGTCGACAAGAAAAACCAAAAAAGAAAAAAAAGAATTGCAACCTGAATGTCTCCTCCATTTGCCCGCTTTCCATCTGCGCTTTCCTTCTTCCATAAAAAGCGAAAGCTCACAGGTCACATCCTCTCTCCATTGAACAAGCAGAGGCAAGGCAGTCCGCCCTACCTTCCCCCATTAAATTCGTAGCCGAACGCCACCGCTTCTTCTTCCACCATCTCCATCGAACCCGTTTCAGAGCCACAAGCAATCCATGGAAGACCCAAAACCGGCTCCGGACCCGACAGCCCAAACCCCTCCCGGTCAACCACCTCTTCCACCGCAGAGCAAGAAGCGACCGAGGGATGCCAATGCCTCCTCTGTTCAGAACTCCAAGTACTTCAAGATGCGCGCCGTGCTGAGCGACCTCCGTCCCCATTTCGTTGAGGTATAAATTCGTTTAGATGGAATTACGAGTTGCCCTTGGAAAAAAAAATCGAAACTTTTATCAGTCGACAGATTTGTATTTGAATTTTTGGTAGCTTTAACTGTCTGAATTTTTATTTATTTATTTATCTCTGTTTTGGATCTTTTTGCTTGATGTGTCTCTGAACATACACAGGTTGAAAGTTTGTCTCTTTGTATGTGAAGTCAGAGTGATAACGCGTCGTGAGCTGGTTATGTGTAGTCTACTGTTGATGGGGAGAGAGGATTCAAGATCTGATGCCTGCATCTAACCGAGGCTGTCCTGTTTAGCTAATTCATTTTTCTTTTTGGCTAAATTTTGATGGTTCCATTGTCAATTGGTTAATTTTTAGATTTCAGTAAATCATGCTATTGCACTTGCCCATGCATATGTTTAGACAGGGTGAGTAGGTGATCGCTCATTGGGATTGGGTTGCAGTAGTTCAGACTGGTTGTTTTGTGGCGAATTTCAACTTATCGCTAGGATTCTGTACTTGTTTATCAACTGAATCAATTTTCAAGCATGTCGTTCGGCCCTGCTTTTGGATTTATGTTGAATGCTGGCTCATCAAAGGAGGGGAAGAAAACCTTGTGCAGCCTTGGACCTAACCCTTTTCCTTTTCTGACACCTTTTGAAGGTGCTTCGGACCCCAGATTTTCGGAACTGCAAGTCAGCTGAAGAAATCAGAAAACGTAAGTGTCTGATCTCCATTTCCTTGTCCTGATTTCATGAGGTAGATGTATTGCAAGACGAGAAGTTTGCAGTGTTCACCACCATACTAGATGATCAATTCGACACATCAGCTTCGTTAGGAAAGCCTCTTATGAGGGGATTGTGATCTAGTTGTTTTATTAAATTATACACTTGACCAAACAAACGGAAATTTTTGACTCCTGATGTTTTGGTGCTTTAAGGGAAGGGATTTCTCTTTTCTTAGTCAAAGGAAGAGAGAACATCCTGTTTCAACTCTTGCTGTTGTTTCACCTAAAGCTAACCCAGTTCAAATTTGCATCAACATACCAAATGGATGCTGTTGCTCACTTCTGTCTTGAGCAGTCCAGGGCTTTAACATACTGGAAGTGAATACTTGGTTGAGTCTTTTGGATGTGTATTCTGAAACTTGTATCGGAAACTTTATTTTTGGTACAAAAAGAAGAACTAGTATCACTTATTTTAATGCTTGATGAATTGTGATATCATAACTATTTTCGCTAAGTAGAATTGCGTTGGCCGAGTCATTTATAGTTTACTACTCTAGTGGCATGCTATAGTAGCTGCACATTCTGGATGGTATTCCAAACTTTTTGAGAATGTATACCTCAAATGAGAAATAACAAGAAACATCTGTCTGATGTTATCGAAAGCAAGAGCAGCATGAAAAAGAGTATTATTTCGGACACTCCCAAGCAATGCTTGTGACTTGCCAAAGTCTATCTTGCTTTTATAAGAGGTTTACATTTAGTTTGCATATTTTAATCTTTGGCATCCTTTTTTGCAGAGGTTAGGCTTCTGATTGATCTGTATACTCAGATTACTGGAAATAGCGTTCCGGAAGTCCAGCCTTCCGCAGCAGAAAACCGGAATGGCCAAAAGGGTCCAGATTTCAAGTCTAAAGAGCACCCAGAGCAAAGATCCTCGAAACCAGCTGACAACAAGCCTTTTCAATCAGGGTTTGCATCCGAGAAGCAGCGACCTGATGATGACGGCAAATTCATTGTTGGGGCATCTGCTTTTGGCTGGAATTTCATCACCTTCCCGGGCAACGAACCGGTTTATTATGGCGTGACTAAGGAATCATTCCGAGCTGCTCAAGCGAATGTTCAAGAATCGTAACTGGGTCTCTCTTTCTCATCTTGGGAGATCAAAAGCAATCGATTAACGCCTCGATGTATCATTGCCAAGGAGATTTTTCTTGCTATCATTCTGTATATCTTGTAGTTGATTTATTATCTTCATGAGGATCATTCAGAATCTGACTTTATGTTTTCGGCACAATGTGATGCTTGAGCCAATTCTTCCATGTTGTCTTCTGAAACAAGTTCACGAGTTCTACCTGCTTAATGCGTAAAGTGGAAATCGAGGTTCGTTAGGATTTAAAATTTTCTGAGGGAAAGGATTAATCCCTATTCATCCTGCCACGTATTTTAACTGGTTTGTGCATAAGACGGTGGGCTAGAAAATAGAAAAAGGGTGCGTTGTGTTTGGCTTTAGTAAAATACATTTGCCTAATTGTTTGCAAAATGCATTGGCGTAAATGTAAAGGATTTTAGGTTAAAAGGGCTTTTACGAAATGCAGAAAGTATTTGGGTAAACATTTTTCACCTCAAACTTATGGAGGGCTTTAGCTGAAGAAAAAATGGAAGTGAAAGCACAGATCAGCGATAAGACAGCGGCCCAGGTGAATCTAAAAGAGAGGCAACAGCCTGTCGTCCGGGTTGCTCGCCCTTGGGGCCACCTAAGGCCTGGTTGATAATGTTTCTACTTTGATTAGAATCAATTTTTTTTTTTTTTACTCACTAGATGAATTTTAGAGAATCAGAAAGCGTTAAAATTTTCGTTTCTGAAACATAAATGCGTTTGGTAACTATTTATTTCTCAATTTTTCATTTAAATCAATAACTATGTAATCACATTTGATATCATGCGGACGACGGACCTAGGCAATTGACACTATGCGAATTATCATTGATGCAGCATGGTACTTCAGAACAAATAAGGTAAAGCTTAGGAAAAATCATTAAAAATAGAATTGGCAATCTAAATGGATCCATTTCCTACTTTTTAAGATTTTTTTTTGAAATCTTCAAGATTTTTTGGAACGATTTTTCATGAGGGGGAAAATCATCATTTGGAAGAAATCGAAAGGCAAAATTGTCAAAAATAGATTTGGCAAGTTGATCCCAATTTTTGAGAATTTTTTAGAATTTTTTTGGAATTTTCAGATTTTTTTTATGAATTTTCCATTTCTTTGGATCATTTTCTTTTTTTTTTTATTAATTTCCAAAATTTTTATTTAAAAAATTATCCAGACCTGATCGGATTGACTTGGCCCACTCCTTACGGTCGCCCGATAACTATCATTATTTTTATTCTAAAAAATATTCTTTTTTTTTTGGAGAAATAATTTATTTTTTTATATTTTATTTTTTATCCAAAAATATTCTTGAGAGCAGAATCAGAATCATCATCGTTTGTGTTACCAAATGTAATTGTGATTCTTTTATGTTTAGGAGAGCAGAGATAGAGAAACAAAATGGTTACTGTGGCTCTTTGATTGTGGGCGTGACACAGGTGTGGGCCAGTTGCATACATGTCTGTCGGCACTCTCGCACGCGTTGCACCTTTCGTTGCCATTCATTCATTTTTGGGGAATGCCCTCTAGTAATTTTACGTATTAGGGAATCTCGAGGCGAGGAAACGGTTTAAGGGATTATAAGCTTTTGCTTTGGTAAATAATTAAAGAGTAAAAATTAAAGATCATACGCAAACACTGAAAAAGAAAATAAAGGCGGCTGAGGATGAATTTGTACAGATAAACAAATTCCGAGAAATAGAGAGGAAAGAAAATAAGAAAATAAGAGACCGACGAGAGAACCGCTCCGGAGGGCCGAGAGAGAGAGAGAGAGAGAGAGAGAGGAAAACCCTAGCTCCGCTCTTGGATCGCCATCACTGCGACTTTGAGAAGAGGGCATAACCAATTTCAGTCGAGGTGCCAGAAAAATGTCGAAGAAGAACAGCTTATCTCGTAGGAAGAAGCAGTACGAGTTTGATCTTCGAAGTACTCCTCTCTCTCTCTCTCTCTACCTCTCTCCGTACAAATTCGCGTCGTTCTGTTTGTTTCTACGACTTTTGTTTTTTTGCTTTTTAGTTTCTGCTGCACAATCCTTTATTTTGTCCGTCTGTTTTCGCTCTACGCCTGTCTCGTATGCTGGAAAGTGTTAATTTTTGTGGCTGTTGAGCAGGAGAGAAAGCGGAGAAAGAGAAGAAGGCGAAGAAGCTTCAAGCTAAGAAAAACAAGATGAAGGTAACTTGCTTCCTATCCCCTTTATCTGGACCTTTGGATCATGATTTTTTCGGATTGCGGCTTTAATAGTTGACTTATATCTTTCGTTGCCTCCTCGTTTGCTGTAACTGTAAGGTGCTTTTTGGAGAGCAAAAGGGTAATGGGTGCCTGTATTTGTATACTTTCTGGTTGCTTGCGGGTTATCTTGAATTCAACCGTTTAATTGAATACCCATCGATATTGATGGTTGCGGTAGGATTGATCAACATTCTGATGCCTGATAACTGTTCTTTCCGTGTTGTTAGTGGGTGATTGATCCGAAATCAAATGGGTCAATCGCGGCCAATTTGTTATGCTATTTATTTGGGGGCGGAATGGGAAAAAGGCGATCAAACATATTTGTAGATGAAGATTTGGCTGGAAATATAAGTAGACTTGGGCTTAACCTACTTATTCCTGCAGGTCGATGGTAGTGGCAAGAAGAAGGGTGCGGGTGGATTCCAAGTTGGGAAGAGAAAGGTGAAGACAAAGTTAACTGCTTTGGCAAAGGCTAAGGCAGCACAGGCAATGGAGCTGGACAAATGAGGTTTGGTCTTGTGAGTTGAGGACGATAAATTCCATCATAGTGTGAGTTTTTATTTTCTTGGGAAAATTGACACTTACAGTGGCCAAATGTAATTCTTGACTTCATTGTTTAATTTATAGTGAAAGGTAGCTTCTTTTGGTCTGTGTTCATGATTATCATGATAATGGTTCTTACCCTTAGTGCACATTATGTGCTTAGGGAGCCTGCACATTTGAGAACATCCTTTTGAGATTGAGAATCTGCAGTGCACATTATGTGCGTCAGCTGAATGTTTGTGTCTTGATTGGAGTGAGAACCCAGTTTGATCTGTTTAAGGTGTGGCACACTTTGGATATGGCTATCTGAACATCCTTTTAATAGACACTCGTTGCATCTGTCATCTGAATTAAGGACTTGGTGTCTTTGAATCTTTGTATATTAACTGATGACCATCTTTACTTGGAAGATTATATCCAACCTTCGGGTGAGCTTATGCGCACATGCCATCAGGTTTTATTCGGTAAGGTACCATTATGGGCATTCTTGTTACACTATACCTTATGCCCAAAAACTCTGAATTAAGTACCCATTAGTTTGAAGCTTATATATATGGTCGAAGGAATTCTAATGCTTCTACTTCCTTGGCTTGCAACTGTCATATTATGCAGAAAGGTCATGGACGATCTGCATAAAAAAGATTCTTGGAGTTGGGTTTAAGCAATAGCCTTTAGATTGATGGACATTGTTCAGGATGAATGGGCCTTGAACAAGGCAAAGAACGAAAAGGACGATTTACTCGAGTATATTCGGGGATGAAACGAGAGCTGCCTGAGATTTGCTTACTTTTTCGCTTTCCGACCCAATAGTCCAGAGGATGATCGAAAACTTCCCATCTTATCCCATTTGTCATCATCGTGGAGCTTGTTTTGTAGATTACAGTATAATCTGTTGTGGTGGCTTCATTACGTCCTGGTATATTCGTTCTTAGACATAGATTACGCGGTGTGCATCTTGCTGGTTTTGAAGATGCTTACCAAACAGATGGTCGAATGTATCAGGCAGGGTTTCTGGGTCGGAGAGACGGGGACCCTGTGCAGGTCGATAGATGATAGAACCGACCCACATAACCAAAAAGGTCTTGTGACCCGCAAAGCACGCGAAGCCATCTTCTAGCCTGCCATCTATCATGAGAAGAAGATCGTTTTCGGGTCGGAGTTCATTGTTCAAGTGGTGTGGCAATCTTTTCCACTAGTGAAGTGGGGATGCAGAATGTGGAGCGCTTTGGCAAATTGACAAAGAACATATTCGCTGGACCAGAGATTTTTGAAAAAATTTGGGGCGGGGCGGGGCGGGGCGGGGCGGGGCGTACCTCTCCCAATCAGGAGGGCACATACGTGTAAATTTTGGACGGTCTCCTTGGGATAGCTTTCTACACAAAGCAGAGGGCTTTCCGTTTCGCCTTTCAATACGACATTACCAAGAATTACATGGTAAATAAAAGAAGAAACTGATATTATTTAACACAGCCACATGCAAAAATCTGTTCAAAAAGAAGAAGAAAATTTGAACTTTTCTCAAATCCATTCAGGACTGGGTTATCCAAGTGTGGTCACGTTTCTGACGGCTTTCGTTCTTACCCACGCGTTACCGACACTGCGTGAGTTCCACTCACCTCTTTTAATTGACCAAAAGCAATCAAACACACGGATCTCCTCGTTAGTTCCCTTAGAAACAACACAATTCTTTCAGTCGGGTCTTAATTTCGACATGAAATTTTTGTTTTTCCTGATGTAAAAAAAGCATCTACTTTGGGTTGATCTCAATAAAACATCAATTTTTGGTAGGTTCCAAATCTTGATGCCGGGGAAGTTTTTGTCGAAAGTTCCAATGTGTCATTTTCCATGTAGGCAAAGATTGAAATTTCTATTATTCCACGCGTAGAGAGAGAGAGATGATATGTTGCATTTTTAACGGCACTATTAGACATAAGCTTTACGGGGGTGAGAATTGAATACCAATTTTTTTTCCTATGGGAAAAAAGGAAATTATGGCCAGAATTGAAACCCACATTAAAATCAATATTTTTTTATGAGATAAAAAGAATGCAAGTCAGAAATTGAAAACTGATCTAAAATTGGAACTTTTGAAGGGATTCAACCCGTATTACGTGTTAGCATTTCTATTTTGCTTTTAAATTTGATGGTCGTGCAATTAATGGCCACACAAAGTTACTAATATTGATACCTGAACTTTATCATATGAAAAAAATTAGATTGAAACTATATGGATGTATTTACTATGTGATGAAGCATTTTTTGTTGGTAAATTTTCTGGTAAATATTGGATGCTGAGAGAGATGAGTTCCGACACCTCGTTGACCCAGAGAAATAATTTGTTAATCCTCGGTTTTGACCCAAAGTGACATTTCAATAATGTTCCTTGATCGCAGCGTTGACCGATGTCCCCATTTACGACGCGCCTCGTGACGCGCGTGGGGATGGGGGCCTCGGCATGTCATTGGATCAGCTTGAAAACACGCAGAGTCACACATTCATACGTGTTTTCAAGCTGGAAAAGACGATGCATATCTATTAGTAGAGCAGGAGAAGCAGCGCTTTTTTCTGTTCAAGATTTCTTGTTTGTTTCTCTCTCTCTCTCTCTCACAGAGCCGGGTCTTGATTTGAACAAAGCATCATCACTCACCCCGGATGAGAGAGAACGTGATAATATCTGCTTTGGGGAGGGCAGAGATAGGGATAGGGATAGAGAAAGATCGAGCTCTGGTGTCCTAGAAATTTGCATTGTGATGAGGACCTGCTTTAGCAGTAGGAGGGTTGGTTGTCGTTCAACAATGGCTTCTTCTTCTTCACTCCTCTCAGCAGGTCTTTAAGTCCACTACCAAGCTACATTTGCCTCTCTCTCTCTCTCTCTCTCTCTCTCTCTCTCATCTTCTCAAAGTTCCATCTTTTATCAGTGGGGGTTTCAAGCTTTTTGTTGGCGTTGACCTGGGTTTGTTGTTGAATTTGCATTGCTTTTGTCTTGACGATTTCTGGGTTTTTCTTAGTTGGCCTTGAGGATGCTTAGTGCTAAAGATTGTAGAATAAGTTGGTGAGAGTGTGGACCTGTTTGAGTTTCTCTTCCTTTTTTATCTTGCTCGTGAAGACTTTTTTGCGGTTTCTTTTTTCTTTTGGTAAGGTGTTAACACATCCACACCTTTTTGTCTTTCTGTTCTAGGCCTTTTTGTTCCTCAAAACAATTTTCCCCTCCCGTCCAATTGTACTCGCTTCCTTTCCTTCTTTCATACTCTTGGTTGCTCGTTTATTTATTTCTGTGATCTTGATCTGATATTCTTCTGTTCACTTTGTCAATGCCTCTCTGTAGTGGAAATTCAGAGTTTTGCAAGAGCTTGTGCTTGTTTTGAAGATATACGAAGTTCATACTCTCTTGCCTAATGCTGCTTCCTTTTTTGCATTGCCAGTAACTTTTAAGATTTGAAGCTTGGTTTCAAGGATTCTTCATGTTTTGGCCTAGTGTGCCTTCAAGTGTAATTGGAGCTAAAAAGAGAGTCCTTAGTGTTTTATTGGAGGAAGGAAAAGAGTGAAATTGCTTGCCTGAGTGCCCTTAATTGTACATTACCTAAGTAGATGCATGGATCGGAGAGATGTAATGTCAGCCTCATATTACAGTCAAAGAGGTGCATCTGGAACTGGTTCCGGAGCGCAATCATTCTTCCATGGTTCACATGGAATTCACCCGTTAACAAGTGCAAGTATGCCTTTTCCGAGCAATTTTGGAGGCGGTTCTTTGGGATCGCCATTGTCTGCGGAGACTTCCTCGGCAATACCGACTCATGAAGTTAGTGTTGGGCCGGCGGCGGTTGTGGCAGCTCCACCAGGTGAGCCGGTGAAAAGGAAGCGTGGCCGGCCAAGGAAGTATGGTCCTGAAGGGACCGTGTCTTTGGCATTATCGTCCACGTCGGTCTCTCCTCCAGGATCAACATCCACACCAAGGCGTGGCAGAGGGCGGCCTCCGGGTTCTGGCAGGAAGCAACAGTTAGCTTCCGCAGGTGAGTTTTCTGGGTCTAATTGATTTTGGGAAGTGAAAAGGTCAACTTTGTTAGTTGATTTAGTGCTGCCTTAAGTCAGCGTATGTATTCTTATTCTGGCTTGGATTGAATTCGAATGATTTAAGCTTTGGTGAACTGTTTTCTGTATGAAAATTTGGTTGGCTCAATTTGGAAGACAACCGTTTTTCCTAAAGATAAAGAGCTTGAAATGAAAGCTTTGACAAGTTTTATAAAGCTAATGCAAAATAGGAGTAACCTGTTTTGGAGGGGGAAAGTTTAACTTAATAAGAGTCTTTGACAATGAACTGGGACACTGGTTGATGTCTGAACATGTAATCGGTTTGGTTTTCATATTTTACTTTCAGACAATTAGGCCATATCTAGTCTATCTCGGCAATGCCGTTTCTTTAATGTTACACTACTTGTCTTCTGAATGGTCATTTCATCACACTATTTTAGTTGTCAATCCCGATTAAGGTCTAGTGCCAGTCTTATTTCTTATTGTTATATTTTGGACTGAGGCTGGTGTTTGAGATGTCTGATCTGTTAAGTCAGAGGGAGAGGATGAGTGAAGCCACTTTGTTTAGAGATCTAGTTCAGAATCTTAAGTGAGAGGAGAGTGTAAGAGAAGCCAGTATCTTTTGGGCCTTAGTTCGGAGCTTTAGTGTTTTCTCTAGTTCAATCGCTAACCTGTTTATTTTGATCAACTTTTCCTTCCAACATAAGGATATCTGCCTTCTGTTATATAGGAGAAGCAGAGTTAGGCTCAACTGTTTCATGTTAGTTTTGCTTCTGTCAATTTAAGTTTTTTTCAATGATTGACTTTGTAATGATCTTTTTGCCAGGTGAACTACTGTCTG
Organism: Rhodomyrtus tomentosa; assembly: GCA_028455895.1. Classification (NCBI taxonomy): domain Eukaryota; kingdom Viridiplantae; phylum Streptophyta; class Magnoliopsida; order Myrtales; family Myrtaceae; genus Rhodomyrtus; species Rhodomyrtus tomentosa. The sequence continues at coordinate 33,088,751 of JAPCWY010000008.1, read as the reverse complement.
GTTCAGCTGGAATGGGTTTTACTCCCCATATAATCAATGTCGCAGTGGGAGAAGTATGTGATCTGCTTTAGCGAATCTCTATTCTCTCTCATTAACATGTAATTTGTAGCCAAACTACATATCTCAGGTTGGAGTGCGTACATTTTTTTCTTTTGTATCTTGTTGCTGGCAAGATCTGGTATGTAGTTAGTTGGAATATGAGGCATTTTTGCAATCACTGTGCCGCAATTTGCATAAAAAAAAAAAAAGAATATCCAAGGAATTGCAGCTTGTGATGCTGTTTATAATTTGACAAAGTATTAAGGGAAAGCAAATATTACACTGTTGAGTCCTTTACTTGCTTTGCTTTTTATGACGCTGTGCTTTATGCACAATGTTCTTCTATGCAAGTTCTTCTAGAATTGGAAAAATCATGAATGGGGAATGTAAACATTCAATGGGAAAATATCGAATCTTTCTAAACATTAAAGAAACGATATTTGCCATATGTTAAATGCGTGCACCATTTCATGAACAGCTTCCCTTCATGAGCATGAAAGTGAGCTCTCATGTTTTCAGTCTTTCTTCTTGGTAAAGAAGTTTTTTCTCAAATTGAATACAAAGTCAAGGGCAATGAGCATCCGTGTTGTGCTTTAAAACATCATTGTTGTCATCCTCTTTGCATCCATTGCATTGAATTCTATTAGAATATAATTGTTGCCATTTGTTCTGGTCACTGAAGCTTGCCATTTCCTTTTATGAGACGTTCTTTTAGTAAGTTCCCTCTTTCTTTGGTAGGACGTAGCTGCAAAAATAACATCTTTTTCACAGCAAGGGTCAAAAGCTGTATGCATCTTGTCTGCCAATGGTGCTGTAAATACTGTCACTCTACGTCAACCTTCTAGTTCTGGTGGCACCATCACATATGAGGTTTGAGCAGCTATTCATATTCTTTCTTTCTTTCTGATAGAAGGATCCAGAACACGAAGTTACAGTTTATAAAAATGCAGCTAATATAACGCTGTCTGACATCTGCAGGGCCGTTTAGAAATTTTGTGTCTTTCTGGCTCTTTCTTGCTTGCAGAGGATGGTGGTTCTCGAAATAGGATGGGTGGTCTTAGCATCTCTCTTGCCAGTCCTGATGGTCGTGTAATTGGTGGAGGAGTCGGGGGAATGCTCATAGCTGCAAGTCCTGTTCAGGTAAAACTTCATGGACTTTGGTTTAGACTGAGGTTGATATTATGAAATCGATATTAAGGCCAAGCACTTCTCTCAAAAGTATTGGCAATGTTTTCTTAAAACTACAATTTTAGGATGGGAGCTATGGCGAATATCTTAGTAATCCAATCACGCGAGATCGTCGAAAAGAGTTCATCTGAGCTTCGAATGTATTGAATTTTGTCCGTCTGTTTGTGCCTGACTCAGAATAGTGTCCTCTACTGGACTGATAGCTGTTAGATGCAGGTAATAGTGGGAAGCTTTTCATGGGGAAGTTCGAGAACCAAGCACCGGAAAGGGGAAGGTTCAAAAGCTCGCGCCATGAATACGGCATCAACTCCACCACCAAGTCAAAACCTAACTCCAGCTTCCATGGGGGTTTGGCCAGATTCGCAACCACTGGACATTCATGATCATGTGGACATTGATCTGATGCGGGGATGACAGTTTTAAGTGGAATAGGCACATTGATCGTGTATATATCTTGCTCTTCTGGTGTCGCAAAGACTTGACCTCTTCGAGTATGATGGTATAGCAGCTGACCTAGTCTTAATGTGCTTGTCGTGACACATTGATTTGTGAACCGGTGAGATGCCGATACTTTTTTGTAGCCTTTACTTGAAAGTTTTCCGTATTCTTTCCGGTTTTCTTTTTCTGGCTGCTATTTTTGTGTACAATCTATGATTTCCTCCAAAAAAAGGTTTGTGCTTCTGCATTTGATATAGCCGGATCCTATGAATGGACCAATGCTTGTTACCTAATAGGAACGTTAACCTTCTAAGTGCAGGGAATTTGAAACATTTTGCATCCTGTTTCCGAGCTGTCTGCTAGGGAAAAATTGACTAAACGGGCCCAATTGGTTCGAGGTTGAGCCTGCAGAACTGGTTCGAGGTCGGCCCTTTTGGGACCTTGTGATTTGGTTGTAGATCCACAGGACGTCCTCTGTATTCTGTTGATTGAAATGACAGTTCAAATGATATTCAGGCAAAAATCAGCATCTCTCTCTCTCTCTCTCCCTATTAGCGACCATCTTTCTTCCACTGCCTTAATTCAAGGAAAACATCCTTAATGGCGGGACAGTTAGAAACTTGTTTGTAGTAGAGTATCTTTACAGCTTGAAGTTGCAGCGAAGAACTTCTTAGCTCAAAGACAAAATGATATCTGTTGGGTTCTTTGGGTACTCGACGTTGGATCGTCTTCGTCTGAGAAAAATCATAGGCTTTCAGGCAGCTATACTAAACATAAAACTCAACCTTGACAGATCTCAAATTCGTGAATGCAAACGAGAGAAGAATGCCTTAACCAAACTAGTTTTCAGATTTTCTTTACCACGCCAAAGGTCGTTCTCACAGGCCTATCGTGATTATCTTCCTAGAGTAGGACTGATTTGCTCAATGAAGGCCAATTCTCCATTCAAACATGGGCAAACAATCACCAAGTGGATTCCCCAGAAGATACACATCAAATGAGGCCAAACACCAGGGTTGACGCGCAGTAAAATCACCCTGATTATTCTTTTTCACTCTTCGCCCACCCCCCCCCACCCCTCCCCCCCCCCCCCCCCCCCCAAAAAAAAGGACATTATGTCGCGCTCCGAATCCGGCAAGCATGCAAACATCTCACTAGACTGTCTTGTTTCGATGTCACCCAGGATCCTTCGGCCAATCACTACATTCTTGAAAATGGAACAAGTTCATAGAAGTAATAAAATAACTCCGTACAAATTACAACGAGATGACTCAGGATAAAGGGGTATACTTCTCTTAATAATAAAATTCTCCTCAGAAGTTATCGCAGTCAAATACCCATAATTCAATTCCTAAATTCTCAAAATCAAGATACAAAACCTAAGGCCACAAAAACATAAAACCATTAGTGCTATTACTTCATCAAGAACTCATCATCATCTTGCTTGTATTTCCATCTTCAAGGACCGAAAAAAGGTTAATCCCCAAGATGTGAGATATATATATCTCAGCAAGTGAATTCTAAACCTAGACCCGACCGCCAATCCTCCCAAATTACACAAACAGCGATAAGCAGAAGTTCAGCCAGACAATATCACATGGCATATAAACTAGCACACATAAACTTTAGAGTCATCACATTCATTCATCGCTTGGCCTCTCGGCTGCGATGTACTTATCTGGCACTTTGGCCAATTATTATCACCGGGGTCATAGGTCAATCGATATCATCAGCACTCGAAGCCAATTGGTACTTCTTTAGGCACTCTGGCCAATTAATTTTTTCAGGCCCACAGGTCAATCGATATCATCAAGACTTTTAGTCAATTGGTACAACCGAGGCCATAGGCCAATTGGTACCTTTGAGGCTCACAACCAATTATCATTTTAGGGACGCACAGCCACTCTATACCATTAGGGCCATAGGCCAATCGGTATCACTAGTACTCATAGTCAATTGATATCGCCAGGGTCGCAGGCTAATCGATATCATCAGGGGTTCAAGCCAATGCGATCTCCGGGGCCATAGGCCAATTGATCGCTGAGGCATTACAGCCCATTCATATAGCATCGGCACTATGGCCGTTTATATAGCATATACATTATAGCCAAGTCACTAGTAGGGGCTTTATAGCCAATTCACATAAATTCAGGGCTCAATAGCCGAACTATATTACCAAGCTCAATAGCCACTTACATCACACAATTGCTGCTCAAGGTGAAATACCACACGGCCATGCAAGCATCCATGTCATTCAAGTACACAAGTCATCAATTCAAGCATAAAAAATCACAATTTCACCCCAGGCAAGCATGTATGGTTCGGTCCACTCGCATTCGATGCAACCATTAAAAATTCAAACACCTTAGGTGCACAATTTCACCAATTCACCACCCAAACTCATTCAGTAGTATCCTAACGTTTGAGTAAAGGTTTAAGGGACACTTACCTTTGGTCAATAGCAAGAAATCCAAACCAATTGATCCCTCCCAACTCTGCAAGTCCACGGCCAACAAGGATCACACGCCTTCTTAGGAAATTTTATCAATTCCGAATCAAAACTCAATCGAATTTTACTTCCATCTAACCAATTCCTCAATAACCAATCAAGTGACAACCTAAGGTGCCTTATCGATCAATCAATGACTTGACAATACCTCCACAAGCCCTCAAAGCATTTGGTTCAAATAGCAATACATAGGGCAGAACTGTTTTTGATTTAATCTGCACAAACCAATCGATAACTCAATCCTAGGTCCCAATTCATCATGAAATTAACTAGCTAAAATCTTAATCCACATGTTAAGGGAGCTCATCGAGAGTTTTAGAGCCAAACACAAAGCCTTCGAACAACCCGATTTCCCCCACGGTCCTCTAACGGGCAGAATCTGTCCATGAAAGTTAAGGGGTTTCATCCATTAAAACCCATCTCAAATCTCACAAATCCTCAATATCAGCTTCCTAAACTCTTATACTATGATTTTAGAGTAACTCACCGAAATTTGGAGCCATTTGAAGTCCGGAACCCCCAAAAACCGACTCTCTCCAAAATTGGGTCAGATTCTGACCTTTTCCCACTAAAATAAACTTATGGAACAAACGACCGAGTCAAATTAAGCTCATAATATCTTTTTGAAACGGCAAGATGATAAGATTTAATATGGAGATAGTTTTATCTCAATCCGATATCGGACGCCAAAGTTATGGCTGGAACAGTGAAGCCGTTTTTGTCTGCTCGCGAGAAACATTGCTCGGCCGAGAAGAAAAATGAAGAATAAGAAGAAGAGAGAGAAGGTGGCCTGCCAAATGAAGAGAGAGAGGGTCTTCCCACTAATAATAATTCACTCAGTCAAAGATAAGAATGGTAGGTGAGGTTTAATTAATGCTTAACCTCTCTAGTGGTGACACTTGTCTTCCTCAAAGAGTGACACTTGTCACTTAATAAATATCCAATTTTTCATTGACTTCCATTGACCATTCCTTCTTCAAATTTCAGGCAGCATATAGATGACCTCCATTAGTTCTTAAGGTAATGCCAAAAGTCGAGGGGCAAAATAGTCATTTGTCACTTTTCATCTGAAATTCTATTTTTTCAATACAAACCACCTTCAATGAGGCGACGTCCCTTTCAATTCAAATGTTGGAATTCCTCAATATCTAATACCCAAATCTCGAGGTCTAATTTCATGTCGAACTCTCGTCGACTGTAATTCCAATTTATCTTAAATTGACGGACGATTCTTGCAGGTGCTACGCGTATCAACCTTGGGATTTTCTCAAGCCGTGGCTACTTTAATTGTCATCTAATTGCGAGGGTTTATTGATAGCTCCGACGATCTTGATAATTGAATCCGATTTAGGAAATTTTCGCAAATTATACATTGGTTAAGCGAAATCACCCGCGTCCCAACGTATAGTGCTAGTAAGATATTCCATGATCATTCCTAGATCGTTCTTTGCTGGCCCAAAATACTCTATCGACAATCCTTATGGTCAATATGCCATTTCTTATTCAAATTTCCTAGGTCCACGTATCCGACTCCGCGTCAGTCTTTCCCTTTTGGTTAGATAACTCAAAAGTGACCAACTTCAAGTGAGTTACAACTTAAACACATCGATCGATATCCTTCCATTCAATAATCTTGAGATGATCGGAATTCGGAATGTCACACATTAGGTCTAGTCCTTATTTTTGTCATGAATTTTTTTTGTCTAAAAAAAAATCCCAAATTTTAGGTCCAGTCTAGAATTTTCCCCAAACTTTCTTTTTGTCTCAGAAAAAAATCTCTAACTTGCTCTGTTTGTTTCGCAAAACATGAATTGTTTTTGAAAAATAATTTTTGGGAAGTCATTTTCCAAGAAAATGACTATATTTTCTGGTGTTTGATTGGGATATGAAAAGATCTCGAAAAAAAATTTCCGTTGTTAGGTATGAAAATTTTAGATTTAATTTTCCTCCATGTGCATCATTCAATAATTTTTGTTAATGTTTTTTCTTTTCATTTTGTATTTTTTTACAGATATCAAATTTTTAAAGATCTATTTTTTTTTATTATTTATGTTTTTATTTTTTCCCTTACTATTTTCTTCCGGTTGCCAGCCACAAAGATCGTTGACGACACTTGGCCGAGCCTCACCTGAGGTCAGCGACTTGCCGAAGGAGAAGAAGGGATAAGAAAAAAAAATAAAAAATAAAGATAAAAAGACAAAAAACAGAAAATAAATTAAAGAAAGTAATTAAATGTTTTTATTTGAAAAAAATAAAAAAATATTTTTTTTGAATTTTGAAAAATAATAAAAATGAAAAGAAAGTAAGATTACAATTCAAAAGAAAAAAAAATGTGAAAGAGAGGAGGAATGAAAAATGAGGAAAATATTTTCCTCTTCTCAAAAGAGAAAAACATTTTCCTTACTTTCGAAAGTGTTTTTTTACATAGAGGAAAATATTTTCCTTACTTTTGAAAGCGGTTTTTTCATAGGGGAAAATATTTTTCGGGAATTGCATAATTTCCACACCCCAAATGCCGGAAAATTCAAAAAATATTTCTTAGGAAGTTGTTTTCCACGAAACAAATGGAGCCTATATATCCAGTCCCAAATTTGTCCCAAATTTTATTTTATCTAAAAATAAAACCGATTTTCAATCAATTCTCAAACATACCTTCGAGTGATCCATGTCCCGGCTTGACATGAAATCTTCACGTTGATAACAAATCCACATCAGCAATGTGAATGAAAAATGCCTCCAAAATGAAATTGCTCTAGCATATGAAAATTAAAGACGACTAATGGCGATTTTGGACAAAGGGCTAATGGAGGCATATTTGGAAACTTAGTAAAAATTAGTGACGTTTCTTCTAGACAAAAAATAAAAAAGTTCGGGGTAGACCTGGAATTGGACTTAAAGTTGGAGTGTTTTGCTTTTTGTTGGACAGAGAAAAATTTGGGATAGATTTGGACTGGACCTAAATTTTGAAATTTTTTAGACAAAAAAATTCTGGGTACAATTGAAATTAGATCTAAAGATGGGATTTTTTTAGGGATTAGGCCGTCTTCAAGGGTGTTCATCAAATAAAGCCAAACACTAGGGTTGATACACTGTGAAATCACCGAGAGTTCTCCTTTCCTCTTCTGTCATTGCTGGTGTTCGCTTCTTACCGGCCAAATTCTACTGTTTGTTGCTGACATTAACAATAATAAAAGACAAGACCACGTAATTCTGTATATCCACGGTACAAGACAAACATCTATTTGTTGGGCAAACAGTGTTGAAAATAACAATTCTGTTTTATAAAATTGGAGGATACTTAAAATTCGAATGATAATAGTAAATGTAAGCAAACTGCCTCAAACATAAAAACATTAAATTGGCAGAAATACAAAATATGAGCCTTCAGAAGTAGCTCATAAGCACAAAATCTGAACCCTTCAAAGCAGCTCAGAAGCACAAAATTTGAACCATTCAAAAGTAGTGAATTTGAATTCGTCAGAACGGGAAGCCACGTATTTATAGACTAAGCGAGGCATTTCGGAAATAAAAAATGACGGCTAAATAACTATGTCGGTCGCGACTTGTTATGGACCGACGTCCCGTACAGGGATGCCTACTTGCTGGTGTCGTGCTAGGTGCATTGGAGACATCTCTTGTAGTAGCTGTTGTCGAAGGAAAAATGAACGTAACCCGATCATGCCGGCAGAATGTAGGATCGCATTAATCCTGAGAGTGGATCATACAATCTATGAGTGGATAGCACCAATGCGCGGATCCTTATTAATAAATAGAATTGTGTGGTGTCCAGAGCATACTTATGGATGTGATGCTTTGTTTGAGTAATTGACTGATATGACTGCTGAGTTGAGTCAAACATTGCATTATGCGTGACTGAATGCTGATAAGTGTGCATGTGGATGTTTATGATGTTGTGACTGTGGTTGGTTGTTACACGTGTCTATGTGACATTGTGAGCCTTATGTTAGAATGCCCTGAGTGAATCAGTATCCTAACCGAGCTTAGATATGATTCGCTGAGATGTTTATCTCACCTCGTTGTGGGAAATATTTTTAGGTCCCGAGTGATGAAGTAACGTGGATACTGATACGAGGGCATGAGAGTATACTTTTGAAGTAGATGAGAAATTAACATTGCCTAACCATGTAACCTTTTGAGGTCTTAGTGAGCCACCCCGAAGTATAAACTGTATGCTGCTAGCTCAGTAGGGTTAAAACTCATAAACTATTTTGTTTATGGAGATGTTATTGTCACGTCCTGACTCTCGAATCCGCGACATCCCTCGCCAAATCGCCACAAGGTCATAAAAGATAGCGCCCCAGGCAACTGCTATCGACCTAAGAATATACTGAGCATGCGGAACGTACAATTTTCCATCCAATAAAATCACATGGGATAGATAGGAAGAAAAGCCAGATAACACAACACTAAAATAAACTGATGAGAATAGATGATCTATAACCTTACAGAGCCATTAGCTGCTAATTACAACCCCATGCTTCGGGGCGACCCTCTAGGACTCGCAAAAAGATACAGGAGTCAGGTAAGGTTAACTCTCATCTACTACAAAACAGTACCTCCACAAAAAACATCACCAATTCCCTAACCACAAAAGAAAATTAACCCTCTACTGGGTAAACTCGACATCCGAGTCATAACCAATCGGGGGAGCAGGGTCATTCTGGTCGTCACAGGAACTCTGGCTAGAACTCACAGAGGGGGTTACTGACTGCTCAGGCTCGAGCTTAGGCTGCGTACCGGGTGCGGGATTCACCACCTCCTCATCAGGCGTATTGATGTGCATCAGGTCCCAAAAAGGGATATTAGGGACCCCCTAAAGAGGTGGCCCCTCAAATCCTCTAATCGGACCAAAGAGATCCACCCCATCACGAAGATACCAGACCTTGAAGAGGTGTGCCACAAGCTGTGGCATCCCCTCATCGACCCATATCGGCGTGATGTGGCGTTCCCACATCTTGTCCGTACCTGGCACCGGGTGGAGACTAACATCGTGTGATGAGTTGGTGGGGGTACCAGATCGCACCGATTTTTTCATTATCTTGAACCTGAAAAGTTGTCCCACGACGAGGTGAGAATTTAATCTCATTGAATCAAGCCTAATCTCGGTTAGGACATTGATTCGTCCAGGATATCCTAAGTACCACAATAAGTCACAAGATATCAACAGATATATATCAATAAAATAAATCTGTTAAATCAACAATCAACATAAGCACAACCATTCAGGCGTACAGAAGACATCACACAAGTTCATATTAAACAATGACCCACGCGACTGGTGTGATAAAAACATCAATAGCGCGATCCCGCACTTTTCTGGTAGGACCAGACTACGTCCACTTTACTCTCTCAGTGACGGCTACTACAAGCGGTATATTTAGTGCACCTAGCATGGCACTGCAAGTAGGCATTCCTTAAAAAGGAGCTTCGGTCCATTACAAGCTGCGACCGACATCCAATAATCCCTTAAAACCGTACGACTGAAATAAAATTAGGGTTTATTGCGCGGTGGCCCGTGCACAAACTTCGGCGACACCCCGAGGAAGTCTGGCGAGGTCGCCGGGACAGGTGGCCGGCGGCGGAGCTCCGGCGAGCGGCAGCCGGCGGCCTGAAACAGTGGCGAACAGTAAACTCAACCGGCGAACTATACCGTTTTGGCCATTTTCTGGCGATACGGGCCGGGACAAAGCCGGCCAAGGGTCGGGGGCTCACCCAGGGACGGTAGGGGTCGGCCAGGATCGCCGGACGGCGGCAGGAGGCGGCGGCGGGAGGCGGCGGCGGACAGCCACGATTAGTGGCTGCCCTGTTCGGCGGCGAAATTGGAGCTTCGGTCGACGGCCAATTCCGGGAGCCACGCTCGGCGGCCGACGGAGATGAGCTGGGTGGCGATAGAAGGGATTCAGGGGAGTCGTCCGGTGGTGACGGTGATGCACGGCGGCGGCCGTGGTGGTTGGATCGAAGACCGGACTAAACCGAGCCCAAAATAGGGCACCGGAACTTCAAGGCCCGATTCCGGCGACTCCGACGGCGGACGGCCGGTAGGGAGAGGTTGGATCGGTTGTGGGGGAGTCGGGGGTCAGCTGAGGGACGGTGGTCGGCGTTGGTGGCGGCCGTGGCCGCCGGAGGAGGCCGAGAAGTTCTCGGGTCTTTTGACCCGAAACTGGGTAGGTTTGGCCTCTATTTCTCTTCGGCCGATTGACGGCGACGGCGGCTCGGCTCGAGTCAGGGCGGTCGCGGGGAGTAGCTGAGGACGGTAGCTGCCGGTGGTGAGGCGTCAATTGTGAAAAATGGCGACGAATGGAGGAGAAACGGTCGATAAGTTCGGTGTCCTCGGTTGAACAATGAAAAAGAATAGAAGAAGAAGGAAGAAGAAAGAAGAAGGAAGAAGCGGCAGATGGGGGAAGCGACGTGCATGGGGCAGAGAGAAGGTGGGCCACGACCATGACTTTGAAGACCAACAATAATTTTTTTTTTTTGTCTTAAGTGTATGAATAATTAGGGGGAGGGGTAAAATGGTAATTTTGACGTGCCGCGACTGAAACGAAATTTTTGGTATACTGAACGAAGGGTAATTTTGATAATTTCACTGGCCAAGCTCGGTCAGGGTTAGGATCGATTGCGAAAACGGCAATTCAAAATCACTGCGGATTAATTTCGAAACTCAATTCGAAATAATCTAAAGTTCGAAATTAGTCCAAAATAGACGTCGATTATGACTATAAATTCATATCATTCAATCGACTTCCGACGCTTACAAAAGTTGAATTTCCAAGATGTCACAACTCTTCCCCACTTAGGAAATTTCGTCCTTGAAATTACAGCACAGTTCTAATTATTGAAAAGATAAGGATAACTAAGTTTCATAACTTCTTCGTTCTCCCGTGTAGCTCTTTCAGTACCATGGTGTTGCCAAACTATCTTGACCAACGGAATCGTCTTGCTTCGGAGTACTTGCTCTTTTCTGTCCACGATCTTGATTGGTCGCTCCACATATGACGCCCGTTCATCCAAATCAATTTCCTCGTAGCTCAGCACATGAGCTGGGCCTGGCTCGTACTTCCTCAACATTGACACGTGGAAGACGTTATGTACTTGAGCAAGTCTAGGTGGCAACGCGAGTCGATAAGCCAAAATTTCGATTTGTTCTAGGATTTCAAGCGGTCCAACATACCTCGAGCTCAACTTTCCTTTCCTGCCAAAACGGGATGTTCCTCTCATAGGTGACACTTTTAGAAAGACATGATCACCTACTTGAAATTTCGACGGTCTGCACCTTTTATCAACATAACTTTTTTGGCGACTTTGAGCTGTTTTTAATCTATCTCTAATCACCTTAATTGTTTCCATTGATTGTTCTACTAACTCAGGGCCAGTTATCTTCCTTTCTTCAACCTTATCCCAACAGATTGGCGTCCTGCAAGCTCTGCCATGTAAGGCCTCGAAAGGTGCTATCTTAATACTATGTTGGTAGTTGTTATTATAGGCAAACTCAACCAAATGCAATTGTTCCTCCCAGCTACCTTTGAAATCCAGAACACATGCTCTCAACATGTTCTCCAAGGTCTGAATCGTTCTTTCAGACTGGCCATCTGTCTGCGGGTGATAAGCTGTACTAAATTGCAGCTTCGTCCTAAAGCAATTTGTAGACTCCTCTAAAATATGGCAGTGAATTTGGGGTCTCGGTCAGAAGTGATTGTCACTGGCACACCATGCAACCTTACAATATACCTCACATACAACTTTGCGTATTTGTCTAAGGCGAAGTCCTTTCTTACTGGAATAAAGTGCGCTGACTTCGTTAGCCTATCTACCACAACCCAAATTGAATCATGCCCTCGCTGACTCCTTGGCAAACCCATCACGAAATCCATTGTGATATGCTCCCATTTCCACTCTGGAATTTCCAAAGGCTGCAGCAGTCCTCTAGATTTGCAGTGCTGCGCCTTGACCTGTTGACAGGTCAAACACTTAGCCACATGTTTGACTATATCTGCTTTCATATCGTTCCACCAGAAATGCTATTTCAAATTCTGATACATCTTTGTACTCCCAGGATGGATACTATAACTACTACGATGTGCTTCTGATAATATCTCCTCCTTTAAATTTTCATCTGCAGGCACAACTAAACGTCCTCTGAACTTAAGTATCCCATCCTCAGCTATTTGAAAATCGACCCTTCGTTTGGTCGGATCTCCTTGCAGGATCTTCTGAATAAAAGGGTCCGTGGACTGCAGGGTCTTAATTTTAACTTGTAATTTTGGTTCGATTCTCAAGGTAGCCACCAGACTCGACAGGTGGCTTATCTCCAATTTAAAGTTTGAGTCTCTTAATTGCTCAAGTAAATGCCACTCATGCACCTGCAATTGAGCAATCACTGATTTTCTACTCAGGGCATCAGCAACCTTATTCGCCTTACTAGAATGATACATGATCTCACAGTCGTAATCTTTTAATAACTCCATCCATCGGCGCTGTCTCATGTTCAGCTCCCTTTGAGAGAACAGGTACTTCAGACTCTGATGGTCGGTATACACATGAAAACTTTCCCCAATCAAATAATATCTCCAGATCTTCAAGGCAAACACAACCGTAGCTAACTCCAAGTCGTGTGTAGGATAATTCAACTCGTGCGGTCTCAACTGACGAGACGCATACGCTACCACCCTGCCATGCTGCATTAAAACACAACCCAATCACCTAAGCGAAGCATCGCTATAAATTTCATAACCACCAGGACCAGACGGAATTGTCAGAACAGAAGCCGTAGTTAGCCTATACTCAAGCTCTTGGAAACTACGCTCGCACTTGTCCATCCATTGAAACTTTATATCTTTCTTCAGCAATTTAGTCAAAGACGAGGTGATAGTTGAGAATCCTTCCACAAATCGCCTGTAATAACCTGCCAAACCCAAGAAACTTCTAATTTCTGTAGCAGTTGTAGGTCTTGACCAATTAATAACTGCCTTAATTTTAACCGGATCCACTGCAATACCTTCATCAGAAATTACGTGACCTAAGAATGCCACGCTAGCTAACCAAAACTCACACTTACTGAACTTAGCATATAATTGATGCATTCTCAGAGTTTCCACAACTTCTCTCAAGTGTTGCTCATGATCTTCAGAACTCTTCGAGTACACTAAGATGTCATCTATAAAAACGATTACAAAGCGATCCAGAAACTCCTTGAACACCCAGTTCATCAAATCCATAAAAGTAGCAGAAGCACTTGTCAAACCAAACGGCATCACTATGAACTCGTAATGCCCATAACGTGTTCTAAATGCCGATTTCGGTATATCCTCTTTTCTGATCCTCAACTGATGGTATCCCGTCCGTAGATCAATTTTTGAAAATATAGATGCTCCTTGCAGCTGATCGAACAAGTTGTCAATTCTTGGCAGTGGGTACTTATTTTTTATCGTCACCTGATTCAATTGCCTGTAGTCAATACACAATCTCAAAGACCCATCCTTTTTCTTGACGAACAAGACAGGCGCTCCCCGAGGCGATGCACTAGGGTGAATGAATCTTTTATCTAACAACTCCTGCATTTGAACCTTGAGTTCCTTCAACTTTGACAATGCCATTCTATATGGCGCTTTAGAGATCGGCTCCGTCCCAGGAGCTAACTCTATCACGAACTCAATTTCCCATTCTGGTGGCAAATCAGGTAATTCTTGGGAGAAAACATCTGGAAACTCACACACAATCGCAATATACTCCAATTTCAGTTCTTTAGCAGAAGTATCTACCACAGAAGCCAAATAACTTTGGCACCCATTTTTCAACAATCGAGTTGCCTCTAACGACGATATCATCACAGTCGAGGTTCCTCCTCGATTACCCAAAAATTCAAAGCTAATACCGTCCATCGGATTAAATCGTATCACCTTATTAAAGCAGTCCATTGTGGCTCTTTGCTTTACCAACCAATCCATTCCCACAATTAAGTCAAAATCGTACATTTCTAGCATAATTAAATCTATCTTACTCTCATGGCCATCAACCACAAGTCTACAATCAAGACAGTTCACTGTAGCCACTACTTTATCTTTCAACTACGTAGATACATTAAGCACAATATCTAAAGGTACCGGATTCAACTCAGATAATTTAACGAACTGATCCGCAACAAACAAATGAGTGGCACCTAGATCAAACAAGGCATATGCTACTTGGTTATGCAAGAGGACCGTACCTGTAACAGTCGGCGAATCCTTCGTCGCTTCCCGAGTAACTGCAAAATCCTTTCCTTGTGCCGACGGGCGATTCTGGAAGTTTGGCGGCACAGTTCGTCTAGGCTGTCCTCCTTGCTATGGTGGCGCCTGTCTACCTTACCTATGCGGGTAGTCCCTCACTTGATGGCCTAGCTGGCCACAACCAAAACAGGCACCACCTCGATATGGGCACAAACCAGGCCCATGTCTTTGTCAACACAAGCTGCACATCTCACTTTGACGAAATGTCGGCTTACTAATCGCCCCTCGGTGATTTGGTGAGATGTGACTCCGGTTGTTAAACATGGGTTTCTTCCCTTGTCTCTTGTCGAATCTATTTAGGGACGTAAATCGTGATCCAGATGAGGTAGTCCTTTCAGATAAGTCCCGCTCCACTATCAGCTCCCTTGCGTAGATATCATCATAGTCCTGGAGGTTGAGCAGTGCCAGAGCACTCTTAATCTCGGGCCTCAACCCGTCTTTGAACCTTCTAGCCCTATCCTCCGGATCCTCAATCATTCTCGGAGCATATTTAGACAGTTCAGAAAACTTTGCCTTATACTGGTCAATTATCATCTGATTCTACCGGAGGCGGAAGAACTCAACCATCTTTTGCTCTCTAGCTGTCCTCGAGAAGTATTTATTATTAAAAACATCCACAAAAGTATTCCATGCTGGGATTGTACCTTCCAGAAAAGTTCTACCCTTGACAGCTCTCCACCACATACTAGCGTTCCCTTCGAGTTGATAAACTGCCAGAGTAACTTTATCCAGATCTGAACACCTCAGCAAATCGAACACTTTCTCCATCCCTTCGACCTATCGAGTAGTAGCTTCAGGGTCTCCACTTCCAGTGAATTGAGGTGGCTTCAATTTGAGAAACTGTTCCACCAGCTTTTGAGCCCTACGCTCCTCACTGTCATGTACAGGTGGTGGACTCGCCGATGGAACTGCAAATCGAATCGCAGATGAAGTCCCAACAGCAGCGACAGTAGCTGCAGCTTGATTCCTTACTTGCTGCCCCATCAAATCTCCAATAGCGGCTAAGGCTTGCATAACTTCAGCCATAGTCGGTTCCCTTCCAGTAGATCCTGTAGGTTCTGCAGCAGAGGCTGCAGTAGGGGGTGCAATAGGGGACACTGCAGGTGGTACTCTTTCAACATCAATCAATTCTTCCACTGGCCTTAAAGGCCTCCTTCGAGGTGCTCGAGATGCTCTTTTACCACGTTCGCTCATTTTGCAGTAAGATATGGAGTCTTGCTTACCCCATAGCAAAACGCAGTCAGAAGGAAACCCTTAAATTCTACCACGAAATTAACAATCACAGGCATAATAACCAAAAATCTTACTAACTATCCCATTTTTCAACGCTCCTTATCACTCCATGCCAATGACCAGACGGATCAGGCTGACCTTGCTCTGATACCACCTTGGGTGGGGATGTCACGTCCCGACTCTCGAACCCGCGACATCCCTTACTAAATCGCCACCACGTCATAAAAGATAACGTCCCAAGCAACTGCTATCGACCTAAAAATATACTGCACATGAGGAATGTACAATCTTTCATCCAATAAAATCACATGGGATAGATAAGAAGAAAAGCCAGATAACACAACACTAAAGTAAATTGATGAGAATAGATGATCTATAACCTTACAGAGCCATCAGCTGCTAATTACAACCCCATGCTCAGGGGCAGCCCTCTAGGACTCGCAAAAAGATACATGAGTTAGGTAATGTTAACTCTCATCTATTCCAAAACAGTACCTCCACAAAACATCACCAATTCCCTGACCACAAAAGAAAATTAACCCTCTACTAGGTAAACTCGACATCCGAATTGTCATAACCAACTAGGGGAGCCGGGTCGTTCGGGTCGTCATAGGAACTCTAGCTAGAATGCACAGAGGGGGCTATTGACTGCTCATGCTCTAGCTTAGGTTGCATACCGGGTGCGGGATCCACCACCTCTCCATCAGGCGTATCGATGTCTATCGGGTCCCAAGCGGGGATATTAGGGACCCCCTGAAGAGGTGGCCCCTCAAATCCTCTGAGTGAACCAAAGAGATCCACTCCATCACGAAGATACCAGGCCTTGAAGAGGTGTGCCATCAGCTGTGGCATCCCCTCATCGACCCATATCGTCGTGTTGTGGCGTTCCCATATCTGGTCCGTACCTGGCATCGGGTGGAGACTGACAACGTGTGATGAGTGAGTGGGGGTGCCAAATCGCACCGGTCTTTCCATTATCTTGGACCTGAAAAGTTATCCCACAACGGGGTGATAATTTAATCTCAGTGAATCAAGCCTAATCTCGGTTAGGACACTGATTCGTCCAGGATATCCTAAGTACCACAATAAGTCAAAAGATATCAACAGATATATATCAATAAAATAAATCTGTTAAATCAACAATCAACAAAAGCACAATCATACAGGCGTACAGAAGACATCAAACAAGTTCATTATTAAACAATGACCCACGCGACTGGTGTGATAGAAACATCAATAGTACGATCCCGCACTCTTCTGGCAGGACCAGACTACGTCCACTTTACCCTCTTAATGACGGCTACTACAAGCGGTATATTTAGTGCACCCGGCACGGCACTGCAAGTAGGCATTCCTTAAAAAGGAGGTTCGGTCCATCACAAGCTGCGACCGGTATCCAATAATCCCTTAAAACCGTACGGCTGGCACGAGACATGAATTATCGTGCTTCTGACAAGTCGTAAATTTTCATACAATCTGTACGGCACGAATACCCATGGTACAATGTGAACTTGCCAAGTAACGTCCTTGATCCTTTAAATGACCACACAAATTGCATTCGGCAATCAACTCATTATTTATCTTTGATTAATGCCAAAATCCATAAGGAAATACAATCAACTTGGCCCCAAGGCCCACAAGACTCCCAATCGAGCATTTCGGCCAGGCAATCAATCCAGTCAAGCAGTTCACGCACTCGCGAGCAATCAACTCAACCCGGCAATTTCGAGCTCAATTCATATTATCAATCTTAATTCTCAGTTGAATTATAGCAATCAATCGCTCGCTCGTCTCTAACCAGTCGCTCACTCACGAACAAACACAATCAATCAATTACATGATAAATTACCACAATTAGCCACAAAGATATAATCGATCGGCCATTTATCCTAACCATCGTTTCTATCTAAACCGGCCCCGATCAATTTTTTTAATAAATAAATAAATAAAACTAGTCTTAAGCGTAATTAGCGCCATAATCAAGGTTTAAGGTCAACTCATAACGGGAGTTAGCTCGAGTGGCGGCGGCGACGACGATGGCGACGGCGGCAGCTGCGGCGGCGGCGGCGATAAAATTAGGGTTTATCTTGCGACGGCCCGAGCTCAAACTTCGGCAACACCCTGAGGAAGTCCGGCGAGGTCGTCGGGACAGGTGACCGGCGGCGGAGCTCCGGCGAGCGGCGGCCATCGGCCTGAAACAGTGGCGAACAGTAAACTCAACCGGCGAACTATACTATTTTGGCCATTTTCCGGCGATACGGACCGGGACAAGGCCGGCCAAGGGTCGGGGGATCACCCAAGGATCGGTGGAGGTCGGTCGGGACCGGTGGACGGCAATGGGAGGCGGTGGCGGCGGACAGCCACGATCAGTGTCTGCCTTGTTCGGCGCTGAAACAGGGGTTTCAGTCGGCGGCCGATTCCGGGAGCCATGCTCGGCGGCCGTCGGAGATGGGCTGGGTGGCAGTAGAAGGGACTCAGGAGAGTCGTCCGATGGTGGCGGTGAGGCATGGCGTCGGCCGTGGTGGCTGGATAGAAGACCGGACTAAACCGAGCCCAAAACAGGGCACCGGAACTTCAGGGCCAGATTCCGGCGACTCCGACGGTGGACGGTCGGTGGGAAGAGGTCGGATCGATGAGGGGGAGTCGGGGGTCAGCTAAGGGGCGGTGGTTGACGTCCGTGGTGGCCGGAGGAGGCCGAGATGTTCTCGGGTCGTTTGACCCGAAAACAGGGCAGGTTTGGCCGCGATTTCTCTTCTGCCGATTGACGGCGATGGCGGCTCGGCTTGGGTCAGGGTGGCCGCGGGGAGTAGCTGAGGACGGTGGCTGCAGGTGGTGAGGCTTCAATCGCAAAAAACGGCGACGAACGGAGGAGAAACGATCGGTAAGTTTGACGTCCTCGGTTGAACAACGAAAAAGAACAGAAGAAGAAAGAAGAAGGAAGAAGCGGCGGATGGGGGAAGCGACGTGCATGGGGCAGAGAGAAGGTGGGCCACGACCATGACTTTGAAGACCAACAATAATTTTTTTTTTGTCTTAAGTGTATAAATAATTGGGGGGGGGTAAAATTGTAATTTTGGCGCACCGCGACTCAAACGAAATTTTTGGTATACTAAACGAAGGGTAATTTTGATAATTTCACCGGCCAAGCTCGGTTAGGGTTAGGATCAATTGCAAAAATGGCATTTCAAAATCGCCGCGGATTAATTTCGAAACTCAATTCGAAATAATCTAAAGTTCGGAATTAGTCCAAAATAGACGTCGATTATGATTATAAATTCATATCATTCAATCGATTTCCAGCGCTTACAAAAGTTGAATTTCCAGGACGTCACAATTATTCCTTTGATGAATTGCTTTGGTTTGTATTTCCTGCTAATCTATCCATGTCTATTTATATGTTGTCTGGGAGTAAATCGTTTCCGCGTGCGTATTTAGTCAATAGGTCGATAATGCGCCTGTGACGTTATCTTTCGTGACCTCGTAATGATTTGACAAGGGATGTCGCGGGTTCGAGAGTCGGGGCGTGACAACATGTTAAAAGAACAATGTTCAAGTTTCACCGGATGATGCACCTCTTGAGAAAATCTCACCGGCGACCTCTTATTTGCTGAAGGATAGGTGAAGGTTGCGGACTTCGTAAGATTACGGATTTGCCGGTCGGTGTCACCGTTCTATATTTTGAATCGACGCAATTTCATCAATTTTAGCCATACAACTGGAGTATGAATATTAACCGAAGTGCGGGGAAGAAACCTTATCATATCCGACAAGGGTGTGTCTTTGGTTTTTGTTTTCAGCTGGGTTCGTCGTCTAGATGATCTTTGGAGGGACATGGGAACCAAACAATTCGGTTTCATTGTTGCCAGCTTTCAGGAGACAACAATGTCACAGTATCAGGACTTGTCTTGCTCGGGGCGTTGTATCTTCGTGATGATGCTGAGGCAGATTTTGTTGGACGTCTTGGTTGTTTCTCAGATAAGATAAGCAAGGAAAGGTTGGAGAATCTTCACATCCACGATAACCTTGATGCTGTATGCTTCGGAATCAAAGAAAAACGATCTTTCACCTCATATTCAGAGAATTCACACTTAAATCTGTTGTACCAAACCATTTGATAAAGAACCGAGACAAATAGTCTTAACAGAAAAATTACCCTAGAAAAAAAAAACCAAACCCATACGAAGTGAATTGAGACAAACATATGTTGTCCACAGTTGTATTGAGCTCGCTTCTCTTATGTGCACGTCAAGACTTGTCTTGCATTCCAAAATGTTGCCTCTTGTTTGTTTTACAGGAAATGTTACATTTGGAAAAACGTTTCTCATAAAATCATCTTTAAGAAAAATGACAAATTTTTTCGGTATTTGGTTGAAATCTGATGGGATAAAAGAACCCAAAAATATACTTATTTTGTTCAGAAAAGGAAATCTGATTTGATTTTTCTAAATT
Organism: Rhodomyrtus tomentosa; assembly: GCA_028455895.1. NCBI lineage: Eukaryota > Viridiplantae > Streptophyta > Magnoliopsida > Myrtales > Myrtaceae > Rhodomyrtus > Rhodomyrtus tomentosa. Next base: position 33,068,609 of record JAPCWY010000008.1, on the reverse strand, counting down.
CACATACATTATTTGGGCTCTAGTGGCTTGTGCATGGGCATTGAGATCCCAAGCCTTGGCCTCGATGGACCTGGGCTCGAGCGCGAGAGATTTGGACATCGGCACTGAGGTTTCGAGCTTGGGCACCGGGGTCTTGTGGTATGGTTTTGATGGACCCATTCAGGTTCCTAGGCCTTGGTCTCAATGGACCCCAGACCAACCTCGACGAACCCAGGTCTGGCCTTGGTGAACTTGGTCGGGTCGAAGGACTTGGGCTTGGGTATTGAGGTGCGGGCCTCAGCCTTGATAAACTTGGGCTCGAGGGCAGGGGTTTCGAGCTCTATCTTGATGGCCCTAGGCACAGTCATCGGAGCATTGGGCCTCGACTTTGATGGATCCGCACTCAGGCACGGAGGATCCGAGCATAGGCACAGGGGACCTAAGCCTAAGAATCGAGGTCCCGAGCTCAAATGTTAGGGTCTCGGGCACGACCTTTGTGGACCTTGGGTTGAGTGCTAGTGCATCGGGGGCATGAGGCCTCTAGTTGGCCTTGCCTCGTTGCACTTGGGCTCGGGTGCCGGGGACTTGTGAATCAGCGTATGGGTTCCCATGCCCAAACACAGAGTTTGTGGTCTAAGTGCCGAAATCTAGCTATGTTTGGAATAAATGATTTTCGATTTTTGAAAGGTGCAATTATTTTCCTGAATTTAAGCATAAGTTTTCATTGACTAGGAAAATATTTTTTGTTGACTAATTTTTCTAAGCAATCCAAATGCAGGAAAGAGAAAAAATATGTTCTCAGAAAATATTTTTTTTTTTCCAAAACAGATGGAGCCAAAATTCCAACAAGAATCGAGAATCTTTAAAGCGGGTTTTTTTTTTTGGTCGGAATCTTGGAAGCGAGTTAACCAAGGGGAATCCAGCAAAGATTAAGCAGGCCAATTGATTATAAAGTGAGAGCTGATAAGGAGCATGGTGGAATCACCAAGAATCTTGTGTATATTATGTTGTCACCTTATGCTTTATTAAATGACGATATATCTCGTTATTATGTCATGCCTTAGGTAAAGAGTCTAAAGACAGCTATCTATTTATAGCGATTCGATCTCTATATAAAGTCCTTCAACGTAGCGTAACGTATCCTTCACTGGAATCAAGTGCCAATTGCGATTCATTTCACAGGAAACATAACTTGCTGAAGATGAAGACCCAAGCCCTTTCGAGCTTTCTCGTTCTTACACTCATTCTGCTCATCGGTTCAACTTGTCCAAGTGCTGAAGCTCAATCCTGCAAGCCCAGTGGGAGCATAAGGGGGAGAAAGCCGCCTTCGAAGCAATGCAACTCCGAGAATCAATCCGAATGTTGCAAACGAGGCGTTCTCTACCCGACCTTCAAGTGTTCCCCGCCTGTTTCGCATCGAACGAAGGCTACCCTAACCATCAACAGCTTCGAGAAGGGCGGGGACGGGGGTGGGCCGTCCGAATGTGACAACCGGTTCCACTCGGACGACACCCCGGTGGTGGCGCTGTCGAGCGGTTGGTTTGACCACCGGAGCAGGTGCTTGAAGAACATTACTATCTACGGCAATGGGAGGAAGGTCAAGGCCATGGTTGTGGATGAGTGTGACTCCACCATGGGCTGCGATGCTGACCATGATTTCCAACCTCCATGTCCCAACCACATTGTGGACGCCTCTAAAGCTGTTTGGAAGGCTCTAGGAGTGCCAACCCATGTGGGTGAGCTCGACATTCACTGGTCGGATGCCTGAGCCAGGCGGACGCTTTATGATCTATTATCAATCTGGTGGATAGCCAAGTGACACTATCCGTTTCCTTTTCTATCATGTTCTTCCTTGTTTTGGGTTTTACACAAAACTCAAACTGATGATTGAATAATTCTAAGTAAATAAGAGGAAAAGGTAAAAACTGCAATGAGATATTCCCTTTTTACTTGTTACAGTATCTATGTATGTTGGTCAGCTAAAACCCATGATTAAGAATGGATTCGATTGGTAAAACTGCACACCATTTGGCAAGGGCAATTTTTCACTACTATTTGCCGGCCTTAGCATATGTGAGCGAGCAGAAAACGGGCTACTTTTGAAAGAGCTAAACATTTGCAGAAAGAAAGAAAGAAAGCGTGGGAGCATAACCGTTGCAAAAACTAGCGTTTCAATATTAAAATAAACAAAGTGAGAAAATACATTGAACATCCGATATAAGTGGTTCGGTCGACCTGACGTACTCCATGAGGAGAGCAGCATAGGATTGGACTTTAATCAAACAATGCAATGAGCAACTTCTTAATCATTGGCTTCAGAAAAATAGTAATTTCTTCATGATATTCACAAACGCACCGTGTGAATGATTGATACGGTGAAATCCGGGCAATAAAAGTTCTAAATTTATTGCACTTTTGTCAATTTAGTCATAAACCTTTTAATTTTACTAATTTAGTTCTAAACCTTTTCTATTTGTGCTAATTCTGTTTTGACCATCTGTTTTTTTTTTCCTTTTCTTTCTTTTCTTTCTACTGTCCATCTTCTTCATTCATCTTCTTCCTCTAGAGGGCCTTACCAACCACTGGCGCCCCTGCCGCTCTCACTACACAAGGCCGGCCTTGCCTAGCCAGGGCACCTCGTCTCCATATCTGGGCCAACTCGGCCTCGCTAAGCAATGGTGACGCCATGGTTGGGTGAGGTCAGGCAGCGACGGCCATCGACCAGCTAGCGCCATTGTTTTTTTTTTTTTTCTCCACTTCTCTAAATCCATGAATCACTGCACAACATAAGAAGCAAAAAACTTAGCTCTTGGGAAGAAAAAAAAAACGTAAATATCCGTAGTCTCTCTACCTCAACAATTGAGAATGGATTCATAATCTTGCTTGGCCAGTTAGCGCGCACTGGTCTAGAGAGGCCTCGGGGAGGCCGGCTTGTTGGGGACGGAATTTGTCTTCCTCGCGACCCTCGCCATCAATGCTATATTGGCCACTTTCTTTGTAACTCACCAAAAGATCTCGTCGCCATCTGACCTTGCCCAACCATGACGTTGTTGTCGCTTGGCAAGGCCGAGTTCACCCAGCGATGGTGATGCGACACCATGACTAGGCGAGGTCGGCTTTTCCCAACTATGGGTGTCTCAGTTATGACTAGCGGCAATGTCAACAGAGGCTGGCAATGCCCTCTGGAGGAAGGAGATGAACAATAGAAAGAAAATCAAAGAAAAGGAAACAAAGAAAAAGATAAAAAAATTAAAAGATATTAAAATATTATTAGGAATTGCCCTGTCAGAGTCCACGTTAGCATCGGCTGGTCAAAATTGACCGAATGTATTGAATTGACACAAATATAATAGGCTGATGACTGAATTGGCACAAAAAAGGGGTTTAGGACTGAATTGACACAAATGCAAAAGGTTTAGGACTGAATTAGCTAAATTAAAAAATTCATGATTGAATTGGCAAACGTGCAAAAGGTTTAGGTAGACGTGGCCGGTTCCGGTTTCGAATTTTTATTTTTTATTTTTAAAATAATAAAATAAATAAATAAATTATTAATTATAAATAATAATCATTAATCAAATTGTACATTGTAATAAAATTTGAGAAAAAAAGAAAGAGAAGGAATGGGCTTGAACTTAATGAATTATCATTAAGCGTCTACATATCTTATTGAGAATATAAGAATCAAAGCCCATATAGTTCTATTACTTTCGTAACCCCAACTTACGTCATCGTCAATTGTCGCTACCCGTTGTTGTGGTAGCGATAGTATTTCCACAGTCATTGCTGAAGAATTCGTGTTCTCGATCCATCTTTTATTGTCGAAATTTAGTTTTTGTCCAATCATCGACACAAGCTTAAATTTTCACAATTTACGGACTTAATCTTGAACGGCGGAGGTCTAAAATTAATCCTCCAACGCTAAATGCTTGTTAAACAGCCATTGTTGAAGAAGCAGTCGCTAATATTTATTTCACAATGAGGGAGAGAACTGAAAATTGAGTTGAATGGTTCTTCCACCACTTAAGAATCTTGAAATCTGCGCCGTGTTCGGAATCACTAAACTTAAAAGTAATTATTAAATAATTTTCTAATTCAGAAATTCTACCTGTTGATGTCCCTTTATATTTTTTTTTACCTACTCATGAGCATTTTATACTATACTAAGTGAAATACCTGCATCGTTTTGTGAGACACTATGTTGGGCAGATTCACATTCACTATAACTTAAATCATATCTATTAGAAAATTCATTATATAATGCTACTATAGCTTATTTAACCTCTGCTTATATAATTGAAATATTTATTATTTCATTCAAATGTAAACAATCATAATAATAAGCATTCATATAATCTAATAAAACATCTAATTTAGTATGTAGATCGAAAACAATACCAACTAAATATACAAGAGGAATGTTCAAATAATAATGCAATCATTTTTCTCGCATTACTAAAATACTTGAAGATAATTCAGTATCATTTTCATATTCATTAAAAATACTAGTAATATTAACACACTTTATTAAAAATAAATACGTAGTTGGATAATAAATACCAAATAAAGTATTAGTAACATCATTAAAAACTTTCAAAAAATCTTTTTTTTTTGCAAGCGTCCCAATGTTGCGGGAGCAAAGCAATACCGGAACGGTATTTGAAATAAATGAATATAATAAATTTTTGTAATCAAAAGTTTGTAGAATCATCTCGTAGGTAGAATTCCAACGAGTCGGAATATATTTTGGAAACCTTTTTGTCTTTCTCCCATTTTGTTTACAAAATTTTTTCATCTTTCATAAGATGAAGACGGCTCTATAAAAATATGATTACACTATTGATTGGATAGAGATAAGTCACATGAAATCGTAAAACATCTTGTACACATAAATTCAAAACATGACATGCACATCTAATGTGAAAAAATTATCCGCCAAAAGAGATTTCACAATTTTTCTCTAACTCGAGAATGGAAGCAGTATTTGCGGCAGCATTATCAAAACCAATTGAAAAAACTTTATTAATCAAATCATATTCTTATAAAATTTTCCTAATTAGTCTATAAATATTATGGGCCGTATGCCTTTAAGGAAAAACTCGAAATACAAGAAGTCTTTTTTGAATAACCCAATCATCACCTATCCAATGGCATGTGACACCCATATAAGAATTAATATTCCAAGCATCACTCCAAATATCACTACTTATACGCACACGTCTATTGAATTCTCTAAAAAAACTTATCAATTTATTTTGTCGTTTTTTTTATAAGTTTGTTTAAGTTCGCGTCTAAGAGTAGTTTTCGTAACAGATGGTGCTTGCGGAGCTAGCGCAGTGTTTACCAAATATATAAAATTAAATTTTCACCAGTATTGAACAGAGCATACTCAAGGGCAACATATTCAGCTAATATTTGTTTATGAAGTGCATGAGTGAAACGGAATAAAGGATGAGGGTTAGGATTGATGAACCGGGAAATTTGTTGTTGGCTAGTGTCGATCCCCGCTTGCGTTGGATGTTTTTTCGTCAGATGCCGACGAAATGTTTCGTAACCATCTCCTTTACCAAGTTTGTATGTTTGCGGACAATATTTACAGCTTATATCAAACTTACCTTCATTTTCATTCCATACTATGTTGAAGTGTAGCCATAAGTCGGATTCTTGGCTCTTCCGTCCCGGCTCCTTTGCTATCGATGTTTCTTCGACACCAGTAGGAGGATAAAGACTTTCTTGCGTTGGGACGTGCTCGACGTTGGGATGGGAAACATCGTCGTCTTCTCAATATGCATATTTACGAGGATCGTATTCACGAGCAGGATAATCGGATTCTCCCATCGGACTCTTTTCAGTATTTCCGCTTTCACTTGCCATTTTTTAAGAGAATTGATCGGAAAATTGATTCAAAAAATTAAGACAGAATTGAGAGAGAATAGTGGATTGCGAGAATTTGACAGAATTTGAGAGATTGAGACTTGAGAGAATTGAGATAAATTGTGAGAAAAATAAAGAGGGATTGAGAGGTTTTCATAGATTTTTTTTTAAAGAAATTTGCAAATGCCAAATGGCCGTTGCAAATTTCTAATAGCCTTGGGGAAGAGCCGTTGGGCTTTTCCCCCCTCCTCGCCTAGGAGGGCCTCGAGAAGAGCTAAACGACTCTTCCTGAGGCGGCAAGGGGCGGGGGCCACGTTTACTTTTTTTTTTTTTCGGTTCGGAACCTCCGATGCCGGGCCAGTTCCGAAAAATTAAGAACCGAAATCGGCCCTTGAAGGCCGGTTTCGGTTCGAAACCGCGAGTCTGGTCAATGGGCCGGTTCCGAGTTAGTTCCAGGCCGGCAATTCCAAATGGCCCTGTCTAGGTTTAGGCCTTTTTGACAATTTTCCTGGCAAAAACTTCTTTGCTCACTAATGGATACTTGTAATAATAGGAGCAACGCTAGGAAACCCCATTTAGCCAACTCATTTCAGGTAGCCTAGTCAAACTAGGAATGCTAATGATTTCTTATTTATTTAGGTCAAACCAAAAAAACTATATGGATTGTAAATCTTTACTTAGACTCAGACATATCTTGAGTAATTCCCTGCACTAACTATTTGTAGTCATCAATTCATATGTACTTTCCAAGTTCTCAAGAATGTACATAGATGATGTTGACAGCTTGACATGAAAATTTCCAAATCGATAGTGTTGGGTGGCTTGAGCCTCTCTCAACTCTTGACATGGGAATTTCCAAATCGATAGTAATGGGTGGTCTTGGACCTCTCTCAACCCAAATGCTAACTCAAATGTTAAGGTTTTTCTTCACACAAAAGTTGAGATTTTTCCTCATACTTATAAACCGACTATAAACCCCTTCCATAACCGATGCGGGATAACCCCAATAATCTCCCCCTCACATGTCGGGCCATTGGTCAGAGGGAGCAACAGCTCGTATCTCTACCGAGTGACTGTTGGGTTCAAACTTGTTGGTAACCTGAACTTTGATACCAGTGTTGGGTGATTTTGGGCTTCTCTCAACCCAAAACTAACTCAAAGATTGAGACTTTCCATCACACTTATAAACCGACCACCAGCCCCTTCCATAACTGATGTGGGATAACCCCAACAGATAGCAATTCAACAAGTTCACCCAATCATTCAATTGGAAATGTTTAGAAGAATTATTGAAGTTCACCTACGGTGTAAGCTGACCATACTTTCGTCAATATCATTTCAATGCAAATCCTTCCTCTCCAGATCAGGAGACTTGACTTCCTCGTTGTTTTTATTGAAGTTATTATCCAACAACGGGTCTTATGTGGTCTTTATATTCATATGGTCTTCCTCTACCTAATAGCTTAAGTTTTTGGATTGGACTTTCTAATATGGTATCAGAGTCAGTTTTGTACTTTCTACGAATGTGGGCCCACCTCCTTAGTCAATTTTTACGTATCGCTCGTAACCCGGCTTACACGTGAGACGAGCTTGCACGTGAGAGGGGATGTTGAAGTTATTATCCCACATCGCCTAATAACCGGTCTTATATGATCTTTATATTCATATGGTCTCCCTTAAGTTTTTGGGTTTGACTTTCTAGTAGTTTTAGCATATCTCCAATTTTCCAAGATATGAAATAAGCTGTAAGAGGTTTCTGCTTCCTCGGCTGTTTCTCGTGATTACATCTTCCTCTGCTGTTTTAGCCCTTTTACTTTCTTTTGTCAGGTAAGACGAAAGAATATCAATGTAGGTGCGTAATAAGACAAGATTTTGGTCCTTTAGCTATCGTATGCCAGAGGGAAAAAAAAAACTTGCTTTTGATTATCCGATCGTATTCAATGTACAAAAATATTGATAAAACATGAGCAGGCGAATCCTGCCAAGGGAGAAGGACCTTGAGAAGGTCTTATTTCTAGCCAGGCACAAAGCTGAGTTCAACTAGGAGTTGGAATATTGCATTGAGTCGCCCGGTGACATGCATCTCAGGGACAAGCTCTTGATGTTCTCTTATATATGGAATTGTTGAATTATATCCAGCAAAAATTGCCGCTTCAGTTCTGGCTTTAAGCTCAAGCACTCTTGCAAATGACCCTTGTCATCGTCTTGATAAATGACAGTGTCACATTGCCATGACTTTGCCTTACTGATGTTTCTCGATTTAGATCTACAGATGCAAGGACTGGTGGCGCTAATTTTGTACCACAAAAGTGGAGAAAATTACCAAAAAAAACATAAACGTTTTGTAATTGTGCCAATTCAATTTTTTAGGCCGTTTTGACCGAAAATTGCTAATGTAATGTGGCCAGAATGTGGCCAATTTTTAATAAATTTTTTATTTTTATTTTTTTATGTTGTATAGTAATTTTTTTTCCTTTTTTCTCTTCTACTTCTTCTTCTAGCCGGATGTTGATGTCGCGACCCTCATCCGGAAGGATGGAGGATTTAGCGGTGATTGCCTCATTTCTACGGATCCGTCAATCCATAGATCGTCTTGGACTCTCCCAAGTCCTCACCTCGCACGACAGCGAGATTTAGGAATCGTTTCGACGTTAACGTGCATGGTCGGGTGACATATGAATAGTATGCGTGCACTCAAAGTCGCCACCAATCTTTGAGGAAGGTAGATTGGAAACCTCATCGAGCGGTAGGAGAAGTCGCACGACTCATACGAAACTAGAGATTTGGGAACGGAGACTTAGTTACGTCAATGTCGTTTTTTTTTTTTGCCAATATCGTTTATGACGCCCTTTCAGTACCTAAGTTGAATGATCTTTCCAACGACGTATTTCATGCAGATGATTTGAGATGAGAGAGTCATGAATTCTAGGAGTTCATGCAAACATGAGTGACTATCCTAGCAAGCGCAATCAATGAAATAAATGCGCAAATCAGATAATCATAAAATGCAGATGAAACGCATCAAATCAGCATGGCATCCCTAATATAGCCAATTGGACTAGAGAAGGGACATTCAAGATCCAAAAGTAGTTCAGGAAAGATTTGGAGGCGACATTCCCATGAAAGTCAAAATTATCATTTTGATAAAACTATGGAACAATTAACTCATAAGGGGAAAATTATCATTTCAAAAGGGAATAGGAACCCAGGAGCATTAAAAAAAATATTGAACTGTCGAAGTAGCCCATTTCCTATTTTTTCAAGATTTAAACTGAATTTTTAGAGCAATTTGTTCATGAGAGGAGCATGGGACAATTTGACCACGAGGGGAAAAATTGTCATTGTATGAAGGGATTAGGAACCCAAAGCGTCGAAATAGGATTGGCCAGTTGAATGTGCCCATTTCCTATTTTTTGACATTTTTCTGAATTTTTAGAAATTTTCTTGATTTTTCCCATTTTTATGATTTTTATTTTAAATAATTCTTTATTTGAATTGTCGAATTTTTATAATTTTTTTAATTCCTTAACTCCGAAAATAATGATTCGGATTGGGCTTCTGAGCCCAACCCTTCTAAGACCACGAGATGCCCAAATGAAATCTAACACAAAAAGGCCCATTCTTGACAAAACACGAGTTTTTCCTCTCCCTCCCTCTGTTTTCGCTCAAAAGACCATGGCCGAGCTCTACCTCTCGGTTCACCCTCCTCTGTCTCTGTCTCTCTGTCTCTCTCTCTCTCTATTTTCCTTTTAACATCCATCTTCCGCCCCCTTCTTGGTCCGAAAACCTCCCCTCTTTCTAGCCTCTGTGAACACCCTCCGACTTTTATGAACTTCTCTTTTTGCTTTTCAGCCTTCGACCGAGTCTTCTTGCCCTCCCCTCTATCAACGCTCCGCGCAAGGGGCAACCATGCCTTGCTTGACCTTTGCGCTCAAGGGACAGTTGAAGAGCAGAGGAACGAAATGGGGCAAACAATTGGTAAGCAGTGAGAAAGCTTATTCTTTGACTACTGCAAAATGGCATGGAGTTTTGTCATTTTTCTCTTGGGCACAGCTGGAGATGTCCGCTAGGGCACGAAGTTTGAATTGTGGAATTGATTTTGGCGAAAGCGCAAATAAAGTTCTCAAAACCAAATACCATAAATGACTAAAAATAATCAGAAGACTCAATTCGATTTCTTTTTTTCCTCGATTAAGGCATGAAATCACATAATTTTAAAAAACTATGGACCCAAATCGATTTTTTTTTAGATTTTAAGCAACCAACTTGAAGAGGAAATTAAAATAAAAATAAAAATTATTTTTGTATATTTTCCTGGTCATGAATGGTATTTTTCTATTTTTTTGGATATTTTTATAATAAAAATAAAATTCAAAAATTATGAAAAATATTTTTTGTTAGAAAATGGATCCTTAAGCCAAGCTTCCAAAGTTTATTTTTCGATTTTATAAATTTTATGGATTTTAAATATTTTTTTAAAGAAAAAATAATTAAAAATCGAATGTCAAGAGTTGAGTCTCGTGTGGCCTTGGCAAGGTCGGCCTTGCTATCGCCGGGTGAGGTCGAGCCTCACCGGGGGCAAGCGAGGTTTGCCCATGCCGTTGGTCGGAGGGGGCAAGCTTTGTTGTCCAAAGGAGGAAGAAGAAGAATAGTAAGAAATAAAAGAAAACTAAAAAAAAATATCTTGAACATAACAAAGTATTCTTTTGAATTGGTCACGCCAGCACCAGGTCGCGCCAAGTCAGTACCGGCTGCACCAAATTAGTGATTTCCAATCAAAATTGGCAAGAAAGACGGAACGACATAAATGCAATAAGTTTAATACTGAATTAGACAAAAAAAAATATTTAAGATTGAATTGACACATTTGCAATAGATTTATGACTTTTTTGATAATTTTTCGGATATAAGTAGAATAATCTTAGAACAATTTGGATAGTTTTCCCACCATAAATAAGGATCTATGAAGAATGTGATAAGAATTATACGTGAGATTCTAGGTATCAACTGATGGGTACAACCTATGTAGCACCGATGGTCGGGTAGGGCACCGTGTCGATGTCGGATACGTATCGAATACCGATACGCTTCCGATACGCGTTCAACGCGTGCCAAAACTTTGACACGTGGTCAACTTCGGCGACATGGCGAGGATACGTGAGTTGGTGAGGACTGAGGGCGGAGGAAGCGTAGATCTGGAGATCAGAAATTGGGGGAAGAGAAGGGTAAAGGTGCATGCATCTTGGACCATGAGAGAGGGAGAGAGCTGGCAACGAGCAAGTCGGGGAAACGTCGCTCTTCCTGTAGGGATGCGTCTGCAGTTCCCTGCTCCGCTCGTCTTCCTTTGGCCGTCTGCTACTGGGATGCGTCTGGATGGAACTGGACGGAATGCCGGGGGGAAAGGAGATGGGAAAGCTTTAGGATCAAGGATGGAGCTCGTTGCTTGGCTTCTAGGCTTGGCAAGAAGACGAAGATCATTGTGCGAGGCTGGAGTCGGCCAAGACCAACAATAGAAGAAGAATAAGATGAGAGAGAGAAAGGAAAGACCAACAAAAGAAGAAGTTGGGAGGGAGAGAGAGAGAGAGGTGGGTCACATGGGGGCAAGTGTAGAGAGAGAGAGGAGGAGAGAGAGGGAGGCAATGGCTGATAGGACTTTAGTGGGGCCCACAGGTCACTCAAATACGAATTTTTGTCTTCCGCCGATAATATCTTGAGGGAAAAATAGTCATTAGGCTCATTGATATATTTTTTTGGTTTTATTTATTTATTTATATTTAAAAAATATATATTTAATACAATGTGCCCCCGTCATATCAAATTTTTTTATTTTTGAGAAATTACGTATCGGCGTATTGTGTTGTGTTATATTCGCGTGTCAGTATCAATATCGATGCTACTTAAGGTACAAAATCAAGTATTGGGCCAGATAGTGGCAGCTTGGGAGTTCATTGTTGCGCTTGGACATTAGGAAAATATAACTCGTGGCGCTAGTGTCTGCAACCTAAAATTCGGTTTGAATTTTGGGTTAATGGATTATTAGGTTAATTAAATAAATTAACTAACCTAACATGAGCTCTCTCAAGCCCTATTAATTTGCAACTTAGTTTTCATTTTTTTTTGTAGGTAGATTAGATACCTAAATAAAGTACAAGAGAATACTTTATTTTCTGCTAATCAGAGATTTAAGTTTGGGGACTTGATTATGTTAATTTTTCAATTTACAACCTTTCGGTACCATTCTTGTGAAAAAAAAAATTGATTGGCAAATTCAATTGATTTCACTTGTGCAATTCCTTTTTTTTGAGTTTTTTAATTTAATGAATGCTATGCAAAATGCAACCAAATGACATGCAATGTGATATGCAAATGTGACACGAAATTATATGACGTGAAAAATAATCATGCCTGATGACTTTAGAAAAATAAAATTTTAATGCAAACAAAAAATGCAATTCTAACCTAAATGACATGCGTGATGGTAATGCATGTTGGATTTGCATGAATGATGGACAATAATGCATGGAATGCGAAAATTCTAAACAACATTGCAAGATGATTTATTTTTTAGAAAAATTGAATTTAATGCAAATGCAACATGATTTTCGAATTACATGATATGACATATGGACTATACTAAAGAAACATGAAAATGCATAATGAATTAGACTATATGAAATGCAAACGAGACATCATAACATTTAACGAATATTTGGATTTTCAATAAATTGGTTCGACAGTTAATACAAATTGATTAATTAAAATCTAATTATATTAGGATCCTTTTAAATGTGAATTCTGAAAAAATTCATTTAATACCATAAGCATGATGATTTTTATGTTTTTGTGATTTTTTGTGTTTTTTATGAAAAATGAATCAAATAAAAGTATAATAGACCTCGAGCATAATACACCTTAAATTTTGAATTTTCCGATGAATTCGCTTCGTACCCAGGGGTCGGGTCAGATATTGAATTTGAAATTTGTCAATTCAGTACCAAAGTTATGGGATAGATTAGACAAATTAATGTGCGAATGACGTCGTATTTCAAGGAACAAGGCACAATGGAGCATGTATTATACTCAAGGTAGATTATAAAATTATTTGAATTAAAATAACAAAGATGATGTTCGGCCAAACTAAGGATAGGTGCCGAATTTTAAAGGGGATAAGATCCTATCATCAAAGGATCATATCTTTTAAATTAGGAAATTTATCTCTTGAGATTTAAAAAGAATATTTTAGATAATTCCCAAAATTTTAAAGATATGTACAGTTATTCACTTTAAGATAAAAGTCTTACCCGATATGCTCAAGATTTCCAGAAAAGCCTTAGTTCAAACATAGCAACAATCGATCAAGATTAATATTGGTGAGATATCTCAAAATTTGAAAATTTTTAATTGAGTAACAAAAGATGTCAAATATTCTAGAGATAAGCATAACATCCAAGATTTGCTCAAAATTCAAGTCAAGCAATTCTAACGTAGATATCCAAAAATCAATCCATATTAACCTAATGTTCGTTTGATATTCAAATTAAGCAAGCAATTCTCAGAATATTTCAAAATAAAGATTGTTACCTAATTCTGAAATAGCGTTGCCAAATTCGAACACGAACCGAGCTTGCGGATGGGATTGACGATGGTTTGAGTGGATTTGCGGCCAAGGAGTGCTCTCAACATCTGCTAAGAAACTTATCTAGCAAATATCGTCTTTTCTGAAATCGAATTTCGGTTGATACTTGAGCACCAAGCTTCGAGAAGCTTCCGACGATGGCAAGACTAATGAATGCAAATATGGACGAAATTGACCGAATTTCTCAATGTTTATGATGACTCTTGGTGTCACATGGCAGGTACCAAGATTTGATGACTCAAAGCACGTGTCCTGCTAAGAAAGAAAAACAATGACAAGAATAATGTAGACCAATGAAATCTAAATGGGGAAATTGTCCAGTTTTACAGTAGGGATTGTTTGACAAGGTGAAGACGCCGGCTTAGTGGTAGTTCGTTCCGAGTTTGGCACCTCGGACAATGCTATTAGGAAGCTTCTCGGCGCGACCATTTGTGGAGCTTGCAAAGATCATTTTTGGTTAACAGATATCAATCAAAGAGTCAACGGTTTTGCTCTTTATGATTAGCGATGGTGCAACGTGAGTGCCCTGCAAAAAGAAAGTAAAGAAGCAATTTTTTTTGGTTCTTGTCTGACTCCTTTCTCTCTACCTGTCCTTGGTGAACGCTAACCAAATTGCGGATGAGTTGCTTTGGATTGATCTAGCGTTATGACGGATGCTGGAAACTTCAAGAGGGTTGTTGGGGGCAACGGCTTCGTCATCGAACTCACTTTGAAGGAATCGGCAGGGCTTCAGTTTGCTCGACACGTCCAATACACTTCCTCGACAATAAGATCGCTGGTCTGCAAAAAAGACACAGAAAACAAAATAAGAACCTCCTTGATTCGTAACTAAGATAAGAGAAAGGAGAGGAACACATAGCTTCGATCCATTGAAGCAATCCTGGGACTTGTTGGGACGTCCTCGGAACTTCTGTAACGACCCAACGGGGGACTGAAAAACTCTCGGTCAAGTGAGGAGAAAACATTCGGGAGAGAGAATTCATGGAGTATTCGTCTTCTTATTCTTCTTTTCTCGCGAACCCCCTCTCAATGTTGGCCGTTGCTTGAGTCAGTTGAAGGATACTGACAAATCGCGAAGGAAACTAGTGGAGGGATGGTCTTCTTTCTCTCCCTCGTCCTTCAGCCGCTTCTGATCGTGTCCTCCAATGGCGTTTTTTCTCGCGTGAATGCATCCTCTGGCCGCATCTTTTTAATGAATAATGGCCTCCTCCTTTAATCTTTCTTCTTTCTCTGATCTTTGTCGCCAAGTCTTGCAATTGAATTCACCTTTCCCAAATCTGCCGTATCTTCAATGTGTGGCCTCTCCTTAAACGAGAACATCATGCATTATTTATAGCAAAATAGCTAGGATTTGGTTGGACTAAAAGGCTTTACGCCAAATCTCATCAAGGGCTAATAGGCTCTATTAACTTGAAGTTCAAGGCACTAAATCAACTTCAATTCACATGGGCCTTAATTAATTAAGAAACGATTAAACGAAGGATTTTAATAATTAAATGAGCAAAATGGACTGATTTAATATTAAAAATAGGTCCAATCCCCATGAATATTTTCGGCACCTCCCTTAGTCGGATTTCTTCATGCCATGCAATCACTTGTAAGTTTAAACGCAAATCTTTGCCATTGACCATGAATGCAAATGCATGACAGAAATAAAATATGCAATGCATGTGAATATATTTTTTGTGAGAACTAGGGCTAATTCTCATTTTATGAAATAAATGAATAAATTTTTAAAAACCAAAATTTAGGTGTCAACGGCTGGTTTTGCACGGATCTTGTGGTTCAAAACCTCTTAATACATTACCAGTAGCATTTCGACTCACATAATCGCATAACTTAGAGATTATCTGAAAGAAATACCCGAAACATAGTGGTCTAGAGTTCTCCCTGGGCTGATGTGGTAGGAAAACTTTTCTTATGAATGGAAGTATGGTGTGTAATCTAAATTGCCAGGTATTAGAAGTCGTTTTATGGCAAAAGTACACCTGAAGTGTCAATATTTGCACAAGGTGATTACTTTAGTGTCAATATATATATATATATATATATATATATATATATATATATATATATATATATATATTGGATAACTTAAGTGTCAAATTTGAGAAAAAACGATAACTTAATTGTTAATTTCAACAAAAAAACGATCACTTAAATGCTAATTTCGACTAAATGACACCCATTAGAATTTTTTTAATATTACGTGGATTTTTTTAATAGTCAGTCCACATGGCGTCCACGCAGCAATTAAAAAAAGAAGTCCACGTGGATGCCACATGTAATATATTTTTACAAAATAAAGCAAAATACTTTTTAAAAATTAAATTAATATTAAAAAATTAGCTAAATAAATTAAAAAAATTGATCTGTTGAGGCCGACCTCGCCCAGCGACGGCTAGTCCTCGCCGACACTGCCTCGTAGAGCTGGATGAGGTTGAGCCTCGCTCAGATCTACGATGGCGAGGCCTCGTCGACCTTGCCGAGGGCGAGACTTGGCCATCACTAGGTGCGGTTGGCCTTTCCCAGCCATGGCGAGGCTAGATCTCACAGAACTAGGCGATGTTGAGTCTTGCCCAAATTTGCAACAATTAAGCCCCGTCATCCCTGGTGCGATCTCGCCTACAGCTAGTGGGGGTCGCTCGCCACTTGATGACCCCCGTTGGCCATCCCCCACTCTCGCCGTACATTGTCGGCAATGGTGAGCACAACATAGAGTTTTTCTTTTATTTTTTTATTTTTTTTCATTTTTTAACTTTTGTCTTTCTTTTTTTATTAATGACTTGGAAGCTCTGGCAAATCACATAGAAGTCACGTTAGATTTTCGACGAAGCTTAGCGGAGTTGAAACTGAAATAACTATTTAAAAAAAATAGCACTTAAGTGATCCAAAAAAAATATTGACACTAAAGTGAGCGTTCTATATAAGTATTACACTTTTAGTGTACTTATGCCTTTATTTTATCATCCAAAACAGCACAAACAATTGTTATCCACAAGATTCTCCAACATCCTTCTTGTTTCCGTGCCATCAATTCATAACCACAAAAAGTAAGTTTCACCCTCGTGGAATGAATATCCTCCTTGACTAACACAGTCGTCTGTCAATTTGAGGTTTATGCAAAGAAGGTTAATCGCGATTTTTTCTTAATCAAGGCACTAAATGGAGCGCCGCATAGAATCTTCATTCATCTTATGCATTTTCGGTGGAACATCTGCCTCGCGCGACCCCAGATTTATGGTTGGCCCGAGTCTAGAGAGCTCTACGGCCACCGGTCATGGCCTTTTCATGGAGATAAGAGGTTGCGACTAATGACCTAGGCTAGCGAATGGGACGACACTGTCGGCAGATGGAGGTGCGACAACAAGGGCACTGGCAGTGACGATCGGTGTATGGAGGTGGCGAGGAGCGGGCCTAGATAGCAAGGTCGGGTGGACAAGAAGTACAATTCTGTAAAATGCAAATCCGACACAGATTTGTCGTCAATGGAACCAAACGAGGTCTATGGAGACATTCCTATTCCGCCAAAGAAGAGGAGCAGCCATATCCCGGCGGCCCTATCCACGTAGGGAAGAGTCAAGAACTTGGTAAAAAAAAAAAACCTGCATTTTGAGCGGTTTTGGTAGCTTCTGCGGCTGCAAAGTTGTATTTTCCACTAGGCTCTTGCCATTTCTCTGCTGGCATTGAGACAAATAGTCTTAACAGAAAAATTATCCTAGAAAAAAGCCAATCCCATACGAAGTGAATTGAGGCAAACATATGTTGTCACAGTTGTATTGAGCTCGCTTCTCTTATGTGCACGTCAAGACTTGTCTTGCATTCCAAAAATGTTGTCTATTGTTTGTTTTACAGAAAATATTACATTTGGAAAATTGTTTCTCATAAAATCATCTTTCAAAAAAATATCAAAATTTTCCGGTATCTGGCTGAAATTTGATGGAAAAAAAGAACCAAAAATATATTTATTTTGTTCAGAAAAGGAAATCTGATTTGATTTTTCTAAATTCACATACATTATTTGGGCTTTGGTGGCTTGTGCACGGGCATCGAGATCCTAGGCCTTGGCCTCAATGGACTTGGGCTTGAGCACGGGAGATCTAGACATCGGCACTGAGATTTCGAGCTTGAGTACCGGGGTCCTATGGTATGGTTTTGATGGACCCATTCAGGTTCCTAGGCCTTGGTCTCAATGGACCCCAGACCAACCTCAACGAACCCAGGTCTGGCCTTGGTGAATTTGGTTTGGTCGAGGGACTTGGGCTTGGGCATTAAGGTGCGGGCCTCAGCCTTGATAAACTTGGGCTCAAGGGCAGGGGTTCCCGGTCCCGGTCTTGATGGCCCTAGGCACAGTCATCGGAGCATTGGGCCTCAACTTCGATGGACCCGCACTCAGGCACGGAGGATCTGAGCATGGAACAGGGGACCTAAGCCTAAGAATCGAGGTCCCAAGCTCAAATGTTAGGGTCTCGGGCACGACCTTTGTGGACCCTGGGTTGAGTGCTAGTGCATCGAGCACAGGGCATGAGGCCTCTAGCCGGCCTTGCCTCGTTGCGCTTGGGCCCGGGTGCCGGGGACTCGTGAATCAGCGTATGGGTTCCCATGCCCAAACACAGTTTGTGGTCTTAGTGCTGAAATCTAGCTATGTTTGGAATTTTGAAAGGTGCAATTATTTTCCTGAATTAAAGCATAAGTTTCCATTGACTAGGAAAATATTTTTTGTTGACTAATTTTTCTAAGCAATCCAAATGCGGGAAAGAGAAAAAATATGTTCTCAGAAAATGTTTTTTTTTTTTCAAAACAGATGGAGCCAAGATTCCAATAAGAATCGAGAATCTTTAAAGCGAGTTTTTTTTTTTGGTCGGAATCTTTGAAGCGAGTTAACCAAGGGGAATCCAGCAAAGATTAAGCAGGCCAATTGATTATAAAGTGAGAGCTGATAAGGAGCATGGTGGAATCACCAAGAATCTTGTGTATATTATGTTGTCACCTTATGCTTTATTAAATGACGATATATCTCGTTATTATGTCATGCCTTAGGTAAAGAGTCTAAAGACAGCTATCTATTTATAGCGATTCGATCTCTATATAAAGTCCTTCAACGTAGCGTAACGTATCCTTCACTGGAATCAAGTGCCAATTGCGATTCATTTCACAGGAAACATAACTTGCTGAAGATGAAGACCCAAGCCCTTTCGAGCTTTCTCGTTCTTACACTCATTCTGCTCATCGGTTCAACTTGTCCAAGTGCTGAAGCTCAATCCTGCAAGCCCAGTGGGAGCATAAGGGGGAGAAAGCCGCCTTCGAAGCAATGCAACTCCGAGAATCAATCCGAATGTTGCAAACGAGGCGTTCTCTACCCGACCTTCAAGTGTTCCCCGCCTGTTTCGCATCGAACGAAGGCTACCCTAACCATCAACAGCTTCGAGAAGGGCGGGGACGGGGGTGGGCCGTCCGAATGTGACAACCGGTTCCACTCGGACGACACCCCGGTGGTGGCGCTGTCGAGCGGTTGGTTTGACCACCGGAGCAGGTGCTTGAAGAACGTTACTATCTACGGCAATGGGAGGAAGGTCAAGGCCATGGTTGTGGATGAGTGTGACTCCACCATGGGCTGCGATGCTGACCATGATTTCCAACCTCCATGTCCCAACCACATTGTGGAGGCCTCTAAAGCTGTTTGGAAGGCTCTAGGAGTGCCAACCCATGTGGGTGAGCTCGACATTCACTGGTCGGATGCCTGAGCCAGGCGGACGCTTTATGATCTCCACTATCCATCTGGTGGATAGCCAAGTGATACTATCCGTTAATTTTTCCTATCAAGTTCTTCCCTGTTCTGGGTTTTACTCAAAACTCAACACTGTATGATTGAATAATCCTAAGTAAAGAAGAAGAGAAGGTGATAACTGCAATGAGATATTCCCCTTTCTAATTGTTTACAGCTTTATTTACAGTATCTATATATGTTGGTCAGCTAAACCTCGGAATAAGAATGGATAGTATACATCAGATTCGATTGACAAAGGGCAATTTTTTTTATTACTATTTGTAGGCCTCGGAAGCCCTTATTAACTCTTTGAATTAGCATGTGTAAACGAGCAGAAAACAGACCACTTTTGAAAGAACTAAATGTTTGCAGAAAGAAAGAAGAAAGCGTGGGAGCACAACCGTGGCGAAAACGAGGGATTGCATAATAGAATAAACAAAGTGAGAAAATGAATTGATCCTTCGATATAAGTAGTTCGGTCGGCCTGACATACTCCACGAGGAGAGCGGGACAGGATTGGACTTCAATCAAACGATGCAATGAGCAATTTATTAATCATTGTCTTCATAAAACTAGTTATTTCCTCATAATATTAATGAACACACTGCGCGATTGATTGCCACAGCCGAAAGCTCCTCCGCTCACTATGGGATACTTGTAATATTAGGATCAACATGAGGAAATCCGGTTTAGCTAGCTCACATTAGGTAACCTATTCAAACTTGGAGTGCAGTCCCCACATTATTGATTTAGGAATCAAATAACCTATATGGATTGTAAACCTTTACTTGGGTTTGGTTTTCTTCACGTGAACAAACTCGAGACATATTTTCAGCAATTACTTACGCTAACTATTTTTAGCTGCCTTTTTTATAACAAGTGACATGAGATTCTTGTCATCAATTCATATGTACTTTCCAGTTCTCACGAATGTACGTAGTTGATGTCTACATGGGAATTTCCAAGTCAGCAGCAATTTAAAAAGTTCAACAGTCATTCAATTGGCAGTCTTCAGAAGAGATACTAAGTTTCACATAAGTTATAGTCTGGTCATACATTCTTCAATACAATGTCAGTGCAAATCTTTCCTGTCCAGATCAGGAGTCTTCACTTCCTCGTTGTTTTAGCATTTCTCCAACTTTCTAGGACATGAAGTCAGCCATAACATGTTTCTGTTTCCCCTACGGTTTCTCATATTTACATTATAGATTTCAATATGGGTCATTAATTTTCAAAGGACTCACTAAAAATGGATCCAACAGGTTGAAGTAAAATTAAATGGGTCAACAATTAGTCTATACTTAAACCCATTTTCGACCCATATTGAACCTATTTTCGACCCATAAAGATAATTTCCTTCCATAAATTGCACAAGGTCACGATCGCCGGCCCCGACCCCGGTCGAGGCCCGGTCCCAGTCTGGGATCGGGGTTGGCAATTGGGACTGGGGGTCAGCGACCGGGATCGAGGCCGGGGCTTGCAACCAGGACTGAGGCTGGCGACCGGTGAATGGGGCCGGGGCTAGGGACCAGGGCCTGGTACCGGGGCCACGGCCATGTTCGGGGACAGGGGCTGGGGCCGAGATCGGAAGGGGGGTTGGGGACCGGGACCAGGGTAGGGGCCTAGGCCAGGATTGGGGCAAGGGACCAGGACCGCGACCATGCTGGGGCCGGGACTGGGACTGGGGCTGAGGCATTGTCCCTGTCACCACCCCAATCTAGGTCTCGGTCCCGACCCAGGCTCTCGGCCACGTCGCGGTCCTAGTTCTGAGCCCGGTCCATTGTCCTGGTCCAGGACCTGACCCCCCGGTCTCGGCCCCGACCTCGGTCCCCGGCCCCAGCCTTCGTCTCAAGCCTCGGTCCCCGGCCCCAGTCGTAGTCCCCCACCTCGGCCCCAACCCTCAGCCTCCCACCTCGTACTTGGTCCCCAATCTCGGTCGCCGACCCCGACCCCCGCCCTCAGCCCCGACCCCCGCCCCTTCCCTTGCCTGGCCCTTGACCCCCGTCCCGGTCTCGGTCCCAGCCTCGCCCCTTGCCCCAATCCCCATCTTGGCCTTGGTCCCCAGCCGCCAGCCTCGTACCAAGCCCCAGTCCCGGCCACTTAAAAAATTGCACTAAATTTTTTTATTATATATAAGTATTTTATCAATATTATTTTCTTAAAATATTATTATATTTTGATAATATGGGTCAAACGGGTCGGATCGGGTATTTGTTAGTTGCGGTTCGGTCAAGTATAAGTCATTAAATATGAGTCAATATGGGTCGGACCATATGCGACGCGACCCAAACCTGACCCGACCATCCATTTGACACCTCTAATTTACATCTTCCTATGCTGTTTCTCGTATTTATATCTTCCTCTGCTGTTTTGGCTGTTTTGTCTGGTAAGATGAAAGAATATCAATGCAGACGCGCAATCTTCGTCCAACGACTCTTCTGCTGTAAAACAGGATTGTGGTCCTTTAGCTATCCTATACCAGAAAAAAAAAAAAATTTGATGATCCGAACATATTCAATGTACAAAATATTGATAAAACATGAGCCGAAGAACCCTGCCAAGGGAAAGGACCTTGAGAAGGTCTTATTTCTAGCTAGGCACAAAGCTGAGTTCAAGTAAGAGTATGGAATATTGCGTCGACTATCGAGTCGCCTGGTGAAAAGCATCTCGCTGTTAAGTTCTTGATGTTCTCTTATATATGGAATAGTTGAATTATGTCGGGCAAAAATTGCAGCTTCAGTTCTGGCTTTAAGCTCAAATGCTCTTGCAAATGACCCTTCTTGTCATCTTTTTCACATCTCCATGACTTTGCCTTACTGATGTTTCTCGACGATTTCGGCCCTCAGATGCAAGGACTGGTTCATTTGTTCTTCTTCTCATTGACTTGTGCATAACCCTGGATACGTTGAACGCCAAAGGCTGAATCTTGAAAAGCAGCGCAGTTTCTCTTCATCTTTTTCGGAAACGAAAGTCGCGGATTTGGTCATTGAGTTCATTATGCCATTCCGACAATAATCTGGTGGTGACGCTGTCAACAGGGTGGTTCAAACACAGGCACAATCGATGCTTTACGGAAGAAGTTTTCATGCCATGGCTGTGGATGGGTGTAACCCTAGTGTGGGATCCGACCCGGCTGACGATCACCAACCTCGCCACGGGCCCTTTTGGGGTGCTTCACGTCCACGGTTTGCCAGAAGATGATGTCGTGCATTTGTGTCCATCTCAATCTTGTTTTCTTGTTCGACCAATATATATATAATGAGGGGACACGATCGCAAATCGCATAAATAGAAGACGGACTACTGAGGAAGATTAAAAACGGCGTATCTTAAGTTTGTTAGTCCAATAGTTACGATATGACTCAGAGATTAAGAAATAAACACTCAAAAGATGATATAACAATTCAAGAGCAGTATATAGAATAGCAATAAATATTAAAAGTACAAACAACATTAATTACTTGTGACTAAAATACGTATGGAAAAGTTGTTCAACAGATATGTCTAAAAACCAGTCACAGAAATCAATAAAACACACTACTAAATATAAACAACTTTGTATATAAAAATTGCAACAAGAATAATATAGATACGATAACAGAAAGTAAATATAAACAGGAGTAGAGTATATAGCATAAAAAAACCACCACTAAAGAGGCAGAGCCTACACAATATGGGGTATGATATACAGAAATGTTACAGGAATGTAAATGTGCAAAGTGAAGTGTGTGCGGCTAGTCTAGGAGAAAAGACCACAGGTCAATCTTCACTGGGAGCTGTATGCAAAATGAATGCAAGATACAGAAAGTAGATTGTAGTAATTAAAATTGAACACAATGCCTTTGACTCCAACAGGTGGCAGTGCCTACGGATTCTGGGTCGAAACAGGCAAAAGATGATGAAAAATATAATTTTATTGAAGGATGATGATATATTACACAAGTGAAATATGAAAGAACTTCAGATTTGTGATTACAAGTACAGAAACTTAAAAATAGTTCAGGGAAGAACATAAATGGTTCGAACAGAAAGGGTTTTGAATGGTGGTTGGATTACTTACGGATCTAGATCCGGGGATGTACAGAAAGGTTCTTCAAAATGTAGTGTCTGGGTTGACTAGAAGACAGAAAGGTTCTCCGACAAAGGTTGGATCCGTGTGAGAGGAAGAGCTTTGGGGAGAGAGTGAGCTTCGGGAGAGATGGAGTGAAGACAGTAAGGTGAGAGAATGGAAGCAGCCGAAGTCCCCTTGTCCATTAGAGAGGCTTCGGTTTTAAAGATAGAAATTCACTGTTTCTACAGTGAACAGTGAATGAAAAAGCTGCTACAGTATGTAGTGAATAGTGCACAATGTACAGTGTTATACGGTGTACAAAATACTAAAATATAGAAATACTTTTACAACCAAAATTTAATCAGAATCTCCGGCGAGGTCGAGGTCGATGCCATAACAATCATCTTCGTTGGTGTTACCACTATGGCGTGAAGATGATTCCGCCTGCGATTCTTCATACTCAATAATGGCTCTTTTCATCATGTCATAAAACTCTCCTTCGCTGGTCACACTTGCCAACTTAGAGTGTGCCATCGCTTTGTCATGCAAAAATGTGGTTTTTGAAGCCACAACTGGAACAGAAACTTTGTTGAGATCCATCATCTTTCGTTGTTAGATCTAATTGTGAACGGCTTCCGTGGATATTTTATCCCAGTAGGACCACTTAGTTTTGACCCGCCTGACTAAAATCAAAATCTTCGGATCTTGAGTACTTTTTGTGTATTCAAGTTCCCATGCAGAAACCCATGCCGTCCAGAAATTCACAAAAAACATTAGAAGGGGAGGAAACTGTTTCTCATGCTAGTTTGGCACGAAAGTACTTTGGAACAATTAGTATGATTCCATGGCTTGTGGAGGGAGAATATCAAGGATTGGACCAAAATTATTCCACCGGCGTATGAATCAAAAGAGTAATTTGGATATATCAAAAGGGCTATTGAAAAAGAAAAGTCATGTGTGGCTACAATTTGGATTTTGGCGAAATAGTACATTCCACCAAACTTGTTGGTAATCAAAATAGGTGAAATTATATCGGATAGAAAGTGCTTCAGTTACTCGCGAATCAAGTTTAACTGAAGTGAAGGGGGTATTATTCCACTATGCAGGGTGAATGACCCTCATGATTCTTGCAGTGGAATAATTCACAATATTTGGTTGAACTTTGTCACAAAAATATTTAAATTTTATGGATTCAATCTAAACGAAAATTCTTTCACAAAATTCAACGGGTTTACAAAGGTCATGAGGGGTATAAAAATAATTTTCCCCAAACATATTCTTTTCGAATATATAAGGGTCCTCATGATAGAATCATTTTTCCACCGTGATGATTTTTTCAAAATTTTTCAAAAAAAAAAACTCTGATTTTGATTTTCGAGGGGTTGATTGAGTCGCCAGAACCACCTCTTTTGAAACATTTAAAGGAGAGTGAGACTTTATCTCATCATAAACAGAAATTTCTGGACCCAAAGAATTTTGTAAATCTTTCATAACATACTTAGGCAAAATGGAGGCCAACTTAGAAATAGAAATTGATGATGATGGTTGGCTGCTGAAGCTTCAAAAGGGGTATGTTGTGGTGTTGGTGGTGATGATTGTGCTGCTTCAAGCCAACTACGGATAGAGGCCAATTTCATTGGTTTGGCTGAGACAATGGAAGCTTCTGATGGAGCTTTCTCTTTGTCTCTTTCTTTTCTAGGAGGCATTTTGGAGGAGTTTTTCTGTGACATTCTGATTTTCAATCAACTTCAGACTCTGTAATGAGAAATTTATTTATATCAAGCGATGTATTTTAGTTGTATTCCGCTCAAATCTGATCAATTTGAGTAGCCTGACCAAAGGGGAAAGGTTAACGCAAGACGAGATACGTGGACCTAGGCGACTCGAATAGGAAATGGCGCTTTGACCATAAGGATTGTCGAGGGGATATTTAGGACCGCAAAAAGGCCGATCTAAGAACGATTAAGGATTACCATGCAAGCGTCGTACGATTGGAGCGCGGGTGATGCCGCTTAACCAACGTACGATTTGCAAAATTATCCTAAATCGGACTGTGACGATCGAGACCACAGGGACTAGCGACAAGGCCTCGCAATTACATGACAACCAAGGCTGCCATGAATTGACGAGCTCTAAACGTGATGAGAATCACGGGGTCGATACGTGTATAGTCTGCAGAAGCCGTCCGTCAGTTCGGAATAGGCTGAAATCACGTCTGGTAGAAGGAACAATTAGAATTAAGTCTTGAAAAGTTTGAAAAAGGAAAATCAAGAATTCCAACGTCAATTGGATTGGCTGTCGCCCTATCGAAGAAGTCAAAATCGAGAAAAACGACGTTCCGAACGTCGGGGATAAAATGACCATAATGCCCCTCAAGCTTAGGACTTTGTCTTTATATTGAAGGAAGGGCAAAATGGACATTTCTCTCCCCCTTGGCTGCCGAAAATTGAAGGACAAAGGGATGGCCATTGGATCTTCCTGCTTAGAGTAATATACAAGTGTCAAGCATCCAAGGGTGGTAGATCAACTCACATTAAATGCCCACCTACCAATCACTTCAAATTAATCAATTTTTTAGGGATAATAAGCTCTCTTTCTGCTCCCTCTCACTCTACCATTCGGCCATTTTTGCTCCCTCAAAGAACAGACCAAGTTTTTTCTTCTTCTTCTCCAGTTTCTGTTTTCGCCGACCCCGCCGGACGTCGCCGTTTGGTCCGTATGACCGCCAAATACGGCCGTCCCCTGCTTCCAACCAACCATCCAAACGTAGCCCCATGTCTTGCCGACGTCCCCCAACTTGAATCAGGTCATTTGGAGCTCTGAGGAATTCGGGGCAAGCATTCTCCCACAGGTCGACGGAATCTGTTCTATTTTGAGGTAGGTTCGGTTCTGAACCTTTTAGACAGCCGAAAACTTGGAATCTTTGGTTCAAATTTTGTGGAGATCAAGTAGACATATAGATGGTTATGTGGTAAAAATTTGGGATTGATTTGATAAGTTTTTGACCATGAACCACTCTTGTACATTATGCCCAGAATCTGCCGGTATTCTGTGTTTGAGTGATCCGGCGGCTTCCGACGACTTTCCGGCAACCACGAGACTTGAAACTCACGGTGAGACTTCCAAACTCTTAGGTAGACATTATAAGAGGTAGAATGGTGTATATTTGATGGATTTGAGATTGATTATGGCCGGTTGGACCCGGCATGAACAGAACCGAATGGAACCGGTTCAATGCCGGGCCAAACCGGTTCTGTGGAGGGCTGAATAGGCTGGGATTATGTTGTAATTTGGTGTGTATGATGTGTTAAGATGATGAGGAGTATGTTGTGAGTGATTTGGATGGATGAATTGAGGAATTAGACTTGGAATTTTTATAAATCGATTGGTTAAACTAGGTTGCGCGACAAGTCGGCTTTGGGACTTGGATTGGCCGAACCATAGGAGACTCAAGGAGGGAAAATTTGCGTTGTTAAGTGGAGGTAAGGAATTTTCTAATCCAAGGTTAGGGGGATTGGACTCGATTGGTTAAGTCGAGGGCCGAACGGAACGATTTATGAGAAAACCCTCGTATGTAATAGCTTGATGCGTCCATGGACGTTATAGAATGATTGTTTGACCTAGCCTATGTGTGAATTGTCTGAGTGCCTAAGTACCATTTGAATTGAATTGCATGCCACGAAATTTATTAAACATATTATCATGCGCATTGGCCATTGGTTATGAAATTTGATTTTTTTAAAAATCAAGTTAATTGATATGATGTGGCATGAGACATGATTGTGGCATTGCATGGCATGGCCCGGAGGCGTATGAGACGCGGGGCGAAGGTTGAGACCTTGATGGGACGAGGTCGCGGGGTGGATTATGAAAAGGTGGCGCCCTGATGCGACGGAGTCGCGGGATGAGATAGCCACAGTCCTGATGCGATATAATCGCGGGACAGAATACGAGCTCATAGACCCTGCCTGGAAATTGAACCGAAGCCTGATGCGATCTAATCGCGGGCTAGAGAATGAGGCAGGCAGAGGTTGATTGATGTGGTGAAGTGATAGGCCGAGCATATACATGCAACTGTGTGTGACATGAGAATATAAATGCATGTCTGTCCTATATGCATTATTGTTTATTGAAGTATGAATGTCATACCTACATGAGCACATGAGTTGGATATGTTGAGTGACTTGACGGCCTGAGTGGACGGTCAACCTGACCTAGGGTTAGGTTTTTCTTACTGAGATGTGTATCTCACCCTTTTTGGGGAAATTTTACTTTACAGATCCTAGGCAATAGCTATGTGGTCTATCAGGTTCGGGGACCCGCAAGAGATGACGACGTATTACGATGAGTTCCCCGATAGGCAGGGAAATATATACATAAGGAAATGTACAGTAGTTTGGGTAGATGAGGGCAAACCTGACTGGAAGCCTCATCGGTTTGAGGCTTGGTTTAGACAGGACGGGGATAGGAAGGTCGGGCCGCTGAAGCCCCATGAGGTTCCGAAGGGTGTCATATCTCCTTGGTGTCAGACGATAGCAGACCAGGAGTTTCCCGAGGGCTCAGTGATTTGTTCGAGGAACGGCCCGGAGCGGACGCCGACAGCTGAGTTTCCCATGCCACCGCTAGAGGATGAGGTCATCGTGGTGGAGCCGTCCGAGAGAGATCCATCCGAGCCGGACCAGGAAGCGACTGTGGAGGGAGACCAGGCTGAGCAGTAGCACGAAGCGACCATGGAAGACTCTGTGGAGGTTCCGTTAGAGACTTTCTCCGAGTACGAGCCGTCAGAGGAGAGCGAGGACACCGGAGATTCCAGTAGTTCTTCCTAGGTGACTCCGGATGATGACCTGAATTTTTGACTGGCGACCTGAACCCCCCTTCCCTAGTGGATTTTGTGGACACCTTTTGACATGTTTACCCGCCGCCTTGCTGTATAGCGTTCTGTAGTAGATGTGACCAGTTGATGTTGATGTATGACTTTATGATGCTATCTAGTTCTGCTTAGTCTTGGGATATATATATGTGGTACGGGGAGTTGCTGGGAAACGCTTCCGTGTGCTTAATGTAAATTATTTCATCTCTCGATCTTCCTTTATATATAAGTGGATCCTTGGGACCGCCGAGAGATTATTATTATTTTGCTTGCAGGGATGATTGCGTGCTCGCGATGAGGCGCGGGGCATGACATCCCCGCTTGTTTTGGTATCAAAGCAAAGTCAGCTCGATACGAAGTTGGTTAAGGATTGGAGTAATAAGGAGGACTAGGTAGGACAAGGATGGATAGCTAAACCTTAGGAAATTGGTCAGGGTAAGGCAGGAGATGCCTAGTTGTGACTTGACACCTATGGATGGTTTTTTATCTTCTTAAGGTTTTGACGGGGCATAGAGGATTGAGTTCTCTGCTTAGGATTGAAGGTCGTTTCTGGACCTTGACCGGCTTGATGCTTGAAAGTGATTAGTTTTAGTGAATCACTGGAATGAATGGATTTGAGTAACGGCCATGAACCATTGGTTGGGACATTTCTGGAATTGATGTTGACGTATAAAGTACTGTTGTTATGTAATTGTTTTGATAGGGAGTAGTTAGTAACCCTGGATTGGATGATTAAGTAAGTTGCTAACCTGTTACTGAACTTGTTATGGACCAGGTTCGTTAGTAAGTGACAGAGATGAGTAACCCATTCAGAATACCTAGAAGACCAAGAGGCGGACCCTCTAGCTCGAGGCCGCCCGTAGCTGAAGATCCAAGAGTGGACGGTCTACTGAGGGCAGTGGAAGGACTTAGGGACATCATAGAGAGGTAGGCCCAGGATCGGGACTCTGCCATAGCCCAGGCAGTGGGAGCTGCCCTAGCAGCTGCGAATACCAACACTGGCAACGCTGGTGGAAGTGAAAGTCAGGGCGAGCCGAACCAGAGCAACGAAACGGTGAACCCTCAAGAGGAAATCATAGTGGCCAGGCAGATGGGCCAACTGGTGGAACAATTTATGAAGTTGAAGCCGACGCAGTTTGACGGGATTGGAGATCTCGAGCTAGCACCTAGATGGATAGAGAAGCTGGAAAAGGCTTTCGGGGTACTAAGATACACTGATGAGGAGAAGGTGTTGCTAGCCGTATATTAGCGAGAGGGTACGGCAAACGACTGGTGGGCTGCCACCAAGGATGGAGTTTTCCCTGAAGGTACGGCCCTAAACTGGAACACTTTTAAGAGGGCGTTCAATGACAAGTACTTTTCAGAAACGGCTAGGGAAAGGAAACAAATCGAGTTCCTGCAGCTGCGACAGAACCAGCTATCGATAGATCAATATGAAGCTGAGTTCTCGAGGCTTTCGAGATATGCGTCTCGATTGGTGGAGGATCCTTTGGAGAAGGCACGGAGATTCAGGGATGGTTTGAGGCCCGAACTCCGCAGCCAGATGATAGCCTTGAATTTGAGGACCTACAGGGAGATATACGAGCGAGGTCAGATGATTGAGCGGGACTTAAGGGAAAGAAACATCGCAACTAGATCGCGGTTCCTGTCATTTAGAGACCATCGTCAAATGGGCAAGAGACCGATGGCAGGTCACAGACGTTTCGTGCCGCCTGCAAGGAGGAATATCGTGAAACCGCCAAATCTGGCAAACTGGAGCTGCAGGCTATGTGGCAGAAGGCATGGGAATGGACCGTGCCCTATGAGGACTGGAGCCTGTTTCAAGTGTGGTCAGTTGAGCCACCAAATGAGGACATGTCCACACTAAGCACCGGCCAGTCGACCACAAGGACCGAGGCCGCAAGCAGGACCGTCGACTGCAGCACCCCGGATAGAACCGAGCAGACCACCAGCTCAGGGTAGAGTGTACGCTGTAGCGCGCAACGAGGCAGAAGATGCGCCCGGAGTGGTCACAGGTACGGTTTACTTGTGCAACCAGACTGCTTATGCATTATTTGACCCGGGTGCCATGCATTCTTTTGTATCTGTACAGTTTGCTAAGTTAGTAGGTATGAGATTAGAACCATTAAGCATGGCATTGCATGTAGCCACCCCATTGAAGGATAATGTCTTGGTTTCATTAGGGTGCGCAATGTGAGATTATGGTTGGAGGAAGTAAGGAGAGTATCGACCTAGCTGTATTGCCTATGTTTGATTTTGACGTAATTATTGGCTGAGTAGGCAAGGAGCGGTAGTAGACTGTGGCAATAAAACAATTCGGTTTTACCTGAAAGATCGCCCTAGTTATGAATTGGTAGGAAGCCGAGGAGGAGTCTCAATTCCCTTGGTTTCATCTTTGGAAGTAACTAAGTTGATATCTGAAGGATGTCGGGCATACTTAGTAGCCGTGATGGATACGACTATTGAGGAACCTAAGTTAGAGAACATTCCTGTGGTACAGGAGTTTCCGGATGTGTTTCCCCAGGAATTGCCGGGACTGCCACAGGAGCGGGAAATAGAGTTTGTGATTGAATTAGCTCTTGGAACGGAGCCGATTTCGAAAGCACCGTACAGAATGTCCTAGTCAGAATTAAAGGAGTTAAAGGTGCAAATGCAAGAGTTGCTGGACAAAGGATTCATCCGACCAAGTGCTTCGCCGTGGGGAGCACCGGTGTTGTTCGTAAAGAAGAAAGATGGATCCTTGCGACTATGCATTGATTACCGGCAACTGAATCAGGCGACGGTGAAGAGCAAGTATCCGCTGCCGAGGATTGACGATCTTTTTGATCAATTACAAGGAGCAGCAGTGTTCTCGAAGATTGACTTGAGGACGGGGTATCACCAGCTGAGAATCAAGAAGGAAGACATACCGAAAACTGCATTCAGGACGAGGTATGGACATTACGAGTTTACAGTAATGCCATTCGGATTGACTAACGCCCTAGCTGCATTTATGGATCTAATGCATCAAGTATTCAAAGAGTTTTTGGACAGGTTCGTCATAGTTTTCATTGACGACATCTTAATCTACTCGAGGAGCGATGTAGAGCACGAAGAACATTTGAGAATCGTATTGAGGACCCTGAGGGAACATTCGTTGTATGCGAAGCTAAGTAAATATGAATTTTGGCTAGATAGGGTAGCATTTATGGGTCATATTGTGTCTGGTGAAGGGATTGCAGTGGACCTTGCAAAGTTAGAGGCTGTAACCAATTGGCCGAGGCCTACTACGGTCACGGAGGTGAGAAGCTTCTTGGGACTAGCAGGATATTATAGGCGATTCATGGAAAAGTTCTCATCCATAGCCGTCCCACTGACGCGATTGACGAAGAAGGAAACGAAGTTCGAATGGACTGATAGGTATGGACAGAGTTTCCAAGAGCTTAAACATAGATTGACGACCGCGCCAGTACTGACCATTCCGTCAGGACCGGGAGGATATGAGATCTACAGCGACGCTTCGCTGAAAGGATTGGGTTGTGTATTGATGCAGCACGGCCGGGTAGTAGCTTATGCATCCAGGCAGTTGAGGCCGCACGAAATGAATTACCTAACTCGCGACTTGGAGTTAGCGGCGATTGTGTTTGCCTTGAAGATTTGAAGGCATTATCTTTGTGGCGAGAAGTTTCAGATATATACAGACCACCAGAGTTTGAAGTATTTGTTTTCCCAAAAAGAGTTGAACCTAAGACAGTGCAGGTGGATGGAGCTGTTGAAAGATTATGATTGCGAGATATTATATCATCCTGGGAAAGCAAACAGAGTGGCAGATGCATTAAGTCGAAAGTCGAGTATTGCATGCTTGCTGGTGAGAAGTTGGTCGGCGATAGAGGATCTGAGAGATTCTGAATTTAGATTGGAGGTTAATCAGCTATCCAGTTTCATAGCGACTTTGAGGGTGGAACCTGAGGTCCAAAAAGGGATTAAGGTATTACAGTCTACGGACCTAGAGATTCAGAAAGTTATCGAAATGGAAGCGACGAAGAGGAAGCCAGAGTTCCAGGTGTCTGAGGATGGACTTTTGAGATTTCGAGGGCGATTATGTGTACCAAAGGATGAAGGGCTCCGAGAAAGAATCTTGTCAGAGGCTCATAGGAGCAATTACAGTGTCCACCCTGGAAGTAGAAAGATGTACCAGAACTTAAGACAACATTATTGGTGGAACGGAATGAAAGTAGATGTGGCAAGATATGTGGCTAAGTGTTTGACTTGCCAGTAAGTAAAGGCATAGCATTGTAAGCCTGGAGAATTGTTACAGCCACTGGAGATTCCAGAATGAAAGTGGGAGCACATAACTATGGATTTTGTGATGGGACTTCCGAGGACCCAAAGAGGTCACGACTCTATCTGGGTAGTTGTGGATCGATTGACCAAGTCCGCCCACTTCATTCCCATGCGAAAGGACTTCGCCATGGATAAGTACACAGAATTATACATGAGACACATAGTAAGATTACACGGAGTGCCAGTAACGATCACCTCATATAGGGATCCGAAGTTCACGGCAAATTTTTGGAAGAGTTTGCAAGGAGCAATGGGGATGCGACTACAGTTCAGTACTGCGTACCACCCACAGACTGATGGACAGTCAAAAGGGACCATCCAGACGCTCGAGGACATATTGAGAGCGTGTGTCATAGATTTCAAAGGCGGATGGAAAGAGCAGTTACACCTGGTAGAGTTTGCTTACAATAACAGCTACCAGCAGAATATACGGATGGCACCGTTTGAGGCACTCTATGACAGAGTATGCAGGACGCCAATATGCTGGGATGAAGTAGGAGAAAGGAGTATCACAGGCCCCGAGTTAGTAGAGCAATGGATGGAAGCAGTGAAAATCATCCGGGACAGGTTGAGGACGGCGCAGAGTCGCTAGAAGAGCTATGCAGACAAGCGGCGCAAGCCTTTGGAGTTTCAGGTGGGCGATCATGTCTTCCTCAAGGTGTCGCCAATGAGAGGACTCTCACGATTCGGGAGGAAAGGGAAGCTGAGCCCAAGATACGTAGGTCCTTTCGAGATATTGGAGAGAATTGGAACCCTGGCCTATCGGCTTGCGTTACCACCAAGTCTATCCTAGGTACATAATGTATTCCATGTGTCGATGCTAAGAAAGTATGAGCCTAACCCTACACATGTGCTGGACTATGAAGCCATAGAAGTGGACGACAGAGTATCCTATATAGAAAAGCCAATAAGGATCGAGGACCGGAAGGAGCAGATCCTCAGGAATAAGAAGATCTCGCTAGTCAAAGTAATATGGGAGCACCACGGAACGGAAGGAGCCACGTGGGAGAATGAAGAGATGATGAGGCGACAGCACCCTCATTTATTTGAGTAGTCGAGTGTAACGTAAATTTAGAGGTCTAAATTTTTGTAAGGGGGGAAGAGTTGTGACATTCTGTTTTTCAATCAACTTCAGACTCTGTAATGAGAAGTTTATTTATATCAAGCAATGTATTTCAGTTGTATTCCGCTCAAATCTGATCAATTTGAGTAGCCTAACCAAAGGGGAAAGGCTAACGCAAGACGAGATTCGTGGACCTAGGCGACTCGAATAGGAAATGGCGCTTTGACCATAAGGATTGTCGAGGGGATATTTAGGACCGAAAAAAGTATTTATCTAAGAACGCTTAAGGATTACCATGCGAGCGTCCTACGATTGGAGCGCGGGTGATGCCGCTTAACCAACGTACGATTTGCAAAATTATCCTAAATCGGACTGTGACGATCGAAACCACAGGGACTAGCAATAAGCCCTCGCAATTACATGATAACCAAAGCCGCCATGAATTGACGAGTTCTAAACGTGATAAGAATCACGGGGTCGATACGCGTATAGTCTGCAGAAGCCACTCGTCAGTTCGGAATAGGCTGGAATCACATCTGGTAGAAGAAACGATCAGAATTGAGTCTGGAAAAGTTTGAAAAAGGAAAATCAAGAATTTCAACGTCAATTGGATTAGCCGTCGCCCTATCGAAGAAGTCAAAATCGAGAAAAACGACGTTCCGAACGTCGAGGATAAAATGACCATAATGACCCTCAAGCTTAGGACTTTGTCTTTATAATTAAAGGAAGGGCAAAATGGACATTTCTCTCCCCCTTGGCTGCCAAAAATTGAAGGACAAAGGGATGGCCATTGGATCTTCTTGGTTAGAGTAATATACAAGTGTCAAGCATCCAAAGGTGGTAGATCAACTCACATTAAATGCCCACCTACCAATCACTTCAAATTAATCAATTTTTTGGGGATAATAAGCTCTCTTTCTGCTTCCTCTCACTCTACCATTCGGCCATTTTTGATCCCTCAAAGAACAAACCAAGCTTCTTCTTCTTCTTCTCCATTTTCTATTTTCGCCGACCCCGCCGGACGTCGCCGTTCGGTCCGTACGACCGCCAAATCCGGCCATCCCCTGCTTCCGGCCAACCATTCAAACGTAGCCCCATGTCTTGTCGACATCCTCCAACTTGAATCAGGTCATTTGGAGCTCTGAGGAATTCGGGCCAAGCATTCTCCCACAGGTCGACGGAATCTATTCCAGTTTGAGGTAGGTTAGGTTCTGAACCCTTTAGCCAGTTGAAAACTTGGAATATTTGGCTCAAATTTTGTGGAGATCAAGTAGACATATAGATGGTTCTATGGTGAAAATTTGGGATTTATTTGATAATTTTTTGACCATGAACCACCCTTGTACATTATGCCTAGAATCTGCAGGTATTCTGTGTTTGAGTGATCCGGCGGCTTCCGACGACTTTCCGGCAACCACGAGACTTGAAACTCACGGTGAGACTTCCAAACTCTTAGGTAGACATTATAAGAGGTAGAATGGTGTATATTTGATGGATTTGAGATAGATTAAGGCCGGTTGGACCCGGCATGAACAGAACCGAATGGAACCGGTTCAATGCCGGGCCAAACCGGTTCTGTGGAGGGCTGAATAGGCTGGGATTATGTTGTAATTTGGTGTGTATGATGTGTTAAGATGATGAGGAGTATGTTATGAGTGATTTGGATGGATGAATTGAGGAATTAGACTTGGAATTTTGACAAATCGATTGGTTAAACTAGGTTGCGCGACAAGTCGGCTTTGGGACTTGGATTGGCCGAACCATAGGAGACTCAAGGAGGGAAAATTTGCGTTGTTAAGCGGAGGTAAGGAATTTCTTAAACCGAGACTAGGGGGATTGGACTCGATTGGGTAAGTCGAGGGCCGAACGGAACGATTTATGAGAAAACCCTCGCATGTAATAGCTTGATGCGTCCTTGGACGTTATAGAATGATTGATTGACCTAGCCTATGTGTGAATTGTCTGAGTGCCTGAGTACCATTTGAATTGAATTGCATGCCATGAAATTTATTAAACATATTATCATGCGCATTGGCCATTGGTTATGAAATTTGATTTTTTTAAAAAATCAAGTTAATTGATATGATATGGCATGGGACGTGATTGTGGCATTGCATGGCATGGCCCGGAGGCGTATGAGACGCGGGGCGGAGGTTGAGACCCTGATGCGACAAGGTCGCGGGGTGGATTATGAAAAGGTGGCGCCCTGATGCGACGGAGTCGCGGGGTGAGATAGCCACAGTCATGATGCGATATGATCGGGGGACAGATTATGAGCTCATAGACCCTGCCTGGAAATTGAACCGAAGCCTGATGCGATCTAATCGCGGGCTAGAGATTGAGGCAAGCAGAGGTTGATTGATGTGGTGAAGTGACAAGCCGAGCAAATATGTGCAACTGTGTGTGACATGAGAATATAAATGCATGTCTGTCCTCTATGCATTATTGTTTATTGAAGTATGAATGTCATACCTGCATGAGCACATGAGTTGGATAGGTTGAGTGACTTAACTGCCTGAGTGGACGGTCAACCTGACCTAGGGTTAGGTTTTTCTTACTGAGATGTGTATCTCACCCCTTTTGGAGAAATTTTACTTTACAGATCCTAGACAGTAGTTGTGTGGCCTATCAGGTTCGGGGATCCACAGGAGATGACGGCGTATTACGATGAGTTCCCCGATAGGTAGGGAAATATATACATAAGGAAATGTACAGTAGTTTGGTAGATGAGGGCAAACCTGACTGGAAGCCTCATCGGTTTGAGGCTTGGTTTATACAGGACGAGGATAGGAAGGTCGGGCCGCTGAAGCCCCATGAGGTTCCGGAGGGTGTCATACCTCCTTGGTGTCAGACGATAGCAGACCAGGAGTTTCTCAAGAGTTCAGTGGTTGGTTCGAGGAGCGGTTCGGAGCGGACGCCGACAGCTGAGTTTCCCGTGCCACCGCTAGAGGATGAGGTCATCGTGGTGGAGCCGTCCGAGAGAGATCCGTCCGAGAGAGATCCATCCGAGCCGGATCAGGAGGCGACTGTGGAAGGAGACCAGGCTGAGCAGTCGCAGGAAGCGACCATGGAAGACTCTGGGGAGGTTCCGTCAGAGAATTTCTCCGAGTACGAGCCGTTAGAGGAGAGCGAGGACACCGGAGATTCCAGTAGTTCTTCCTAGGCGACTCCGGATGATGACCTGAATTTTTGACTGGCGACCTGAGCCCCCCTTCCCTAGTGGATTTTGTGGACACTTTTTGACATGTTTACCCGTCGCCTTGCTGTATAGCGGTCTGTAGTAGATGTGACCAGTTGATGTTGATGTATGACTTTATGATGCTATCTAGTCCTGCTTAGTCTTGGGATATATATGTGGTACGGGGAGTTGCTGGGAAACGCTTCCGTGTGCTTAATGTAAATTATTTCATCTCTCGATCTTCCTTTATATATAAGTGGATCCTTAGAACCGCTGAGAGATTACTGTTGTTTTGCTTGCAGGGATGATTGCGTTCGCGCGATGAGGCGCGGGGCGTGACATTTTCCCTGTAAAAATTCCCTGGTGAGAAAATCAGGTGGAGAATTTACTTCTCCAAGTATGAATTCTATTTCAAAATAAAAAACAGAAAGTATTACTTGCCATTGTGCAAAAATTTATTTTGATGCTATATTTAAAACATCTTTTTGCAGAATATCCTTGGCAGACTTACAATCAATTCTTAGTAGAAACTTTTGATTCAAAAGATCACTTTGAAATTTAGATATAGAAGTACAATTGCTAAAATTTCTTTCTTAACAATGGAATAATTCTGTTGAGTCTCATTCCAATATTTAGAAAATAAATCGAACGACTTGTTCTTTGTCATTTATTCTTTGTTTCAAAATACTACCTTAACATAATTCAGAAGCATCAGTTTCCACAATC
Organism: Rhodomyrtus tomentosa; assembly: GCA_028455895.1. NCBI lineage: Eukaryota > Viridiplantae > Streptophyta > Magnoliopsida > Myrtales > Myrtaceae > Rhodomyrtus > Rhodomyrtus tomentosa. The sequence continues at coordinate 33,031,143 of JAPCWY010000008.1, read as the reverse complement.
TTAAATGCAAGGGGGTTTGTCATATGTAAACGTGGTATTTCTTTCACAAGTGATTTTATTTTTCTAACAGTATTAGTATGTAAGTCAGTCCAAGATTTTGGATTCTTCCGCAACCTTTGATGTAATGGCTTACAAATGATATTAATATCAGGAATAAAATCAATCACATAATTTAGACTACCAAGAAATCTTTGTAATTAAGTTTTGTCTTTCAATTCGTCAGAGAATTTATCGCCGAATTGAATAAATCTGTCAATCAAAACAATTGTTCCTTGGAAAATATTATGGCCCAAAAATCTAATCTTTGTTTGAAATAAGTAGATTTTTTTCTCAGAAAGAATTAGATCATGACGATTAGCAATATTAAAAAAATGGTTCACATGTTTGAAATGTGAATCAATGTTAGGAGAGAATATTAGAATATCATCAATATAAACGATTATGAAACTGGAGTAAGGATTGAAAATATCATTCATAATTTTCTAAAATTCATAAGGAGCATTCTTTAAACCAAAAGGCATCACGTTTCATTCATATTGACCAAAAGGAACAGTAAAGGCAGTTTTATATCTGTCTTGCTCAGCAATTTGGATTTGTAAGAAACCAGATTTCATGTCGAACTTAGAGAAAACTTTGGATGAATGGAGTCGATTCAAAAAATCCTTTTTGTTAGGAATAGGATATCGAATCCATTTTAAGACTTTATTCAAAGGTTTATAATTAACCACGAGACGAGAAACACCTCGCTCAATTTCAACATTTTTATTAACATAAAAAGCAGAAAAGCTCCAAGGTGATTGGCATTTACGAATTAATCATTTTTTAAACAAATCATTTATTTCTTTTTCACAAAGTTTAAAAAGTTCGCAATTCATTTGTGAAGGACGAGCTTTTGTCGGAATATTCTTCTCAGAAAAATCATATTCATAAGGGAGTGTCACAATGTGATTGTGATTACTTCTTTCCCAAAAAGCATTGTTAGGAATGAAGCAAAGTTCATCCTTAATTTTTTGTTCTAAAACAGAAATTTTCTTTTGAATCTCAGAATTTTGAAGTTGTTCAATTTTCTAAAAACTTAATTCTTCTTTCAAAAACAAAAGATGGGATTGTTTATCGCAAATGAGATAATTAATTTTTTTAATGGCATGTTCTTGTAGAATATTTAAGTTTCTTGTTTGGGGTTTTTTAACAGAATAGAACATAATTTTTTTACCAAAAATTTGGGATTAAATTTATGAAAGGAGTTCCCAAAATTACATTTATTTTTAGGTCTTTTACCAAAAGAAATGACGTCTTTAAAGAATAATTGTCTTTTACCACAAAAGTTTTAGGAAGTTTGTACTTAATTTTTAAATGATCACCAGAAGCGGATTTTAAAGATTCAGTTGTTTTGTCAAAATACTTTGTGGGAATTAGACCTTCTCTGATGCAATTTAAATCGGCACCAATATCAAAAAGGGTTGTAGTTTCTAAAACAAACTCATCACCAATTTTGATCAAAACATCAACAATCCATTTTCTACTGGTTACTTCAATAAGGAGTTCAAGGAAATTAGAAGGGTTAGAATCAATCAAATTTGAAGTAGAAGTAACATTCTTGGGAATAGGGTTCTCAAGATTATTTTTTCCTTTTAAAATTTGTTTTTTGATTTCTAAAAATTCTTTCTGTTGATCAATTTGATTAATCTTCAAAATACTGATTTCTTTTTTAAGTTCATTAATCTCAAATTTGAGATCGTTAGAGGTTGTCGGTCTTGTTGTAGACTTCTTCCTCCTATTCAAAATTTCAGTGAGATTATAAACATGAATTAGGAATGTTTAGAAAAGGATGAACTGGAATTTTGAATTTGATTAAGTAATATGTTAGAATCAGAATGAGTATCAATTGAATCCAAAATGTATTGTTGTTCTTTGTTCAAAACATTAACTTCGTTTTCAGTATCAGAATCAAACTTAGAAGAAAAATCAGAAGAGGATTTAATTTCATTAATTTGAAGACCTTCTTCCACTTGTTCTTCATTAGTTGATGAACAAATAGAAGTTTTTGAATCAGTCTCAATCATTAATTGATTTAACTGATTTAGTACGTCTTCATCAAGATCAAGTTCATTAATTTTCTTATTTAATTTACAAAATCTTTTTGTGCGACCTTTTTTTCCACAATTAAAACAAGTAAATTTACTAAAATCCTTTTTAGTTTCAGATTTATTAAAGTTCTTTTTCTTGGAAAATTTCTTTTCTGGTTTTGAAATTTATTTTTTATGAAAAGAATTTTTCTTTATTTTAAAATATTTTTCATTTGAACAAGAACCAAAACATTTTTTGGATGGAGAAAAAGAATAAGAAGGTCATACTGACGACAAAATCTCCTTGACCTCTACGAGTAAGAGATTTTTCTTTTTTGAGTTGTTTTTGGAGTTTTATGTTATTACACATTTGGGTTCCAACTTTATAAACATAAGAGATAAGTTCACCATAAGAAAGATAATCAAAAGGAATAGCTTCTCCAAATTGTTCACGTATTTTATCGCAAACCCGGTTTCCTATGATCGTAGGAAGACCTGCGATAAACTTTTCTTTCCAAAAAGGCTGATTACAATCAGGACGGAGTAGTACTCTTTTTAGAAATACATCTTTGTATTCTCGAAATTCTCCAAGGGAACGATATTTTAGGTTAGAAAGAAAATCTTGGTTGTGATCTCGGATCACAGAAGGGTCACCAATAAAATGCTGAGAGGTGGAATACAAAAGAGTAGAAACAGCATCTTGGACTATCTGGCCATAGTCACCGAAAACAGTTTGACCATTGTCATCGACCTTGACAGCATTCAAAATTTGGTCTCTTTTGTCTTGAGTGAGATAGTTATCCCATCAACCTTTCAAAGTGCTAGAAAAGCCAGCAACGATCATGTAAGCCACTTGCCGATCAGTTGTGTCAAGAAGTGTCTTATACGTTGTAGCACACATTACCATTTAACTTAAAACTTGCAAAAGATTCTGTTCGGAAATACCATCTATATTCCACTCATAAAAGACATATGCAAAATATTTAGTTTGAACTTTATTAAAAGATTCTTCAGAAAGAATGTCGGATGAAGTAGCTCGAGAATAATAAAGTTTTTGGAGTTCTTTCCAAGAAATGTGATTAATTTCTGGAATATTAATTTTCTCAAGGATTAATATTTGATTATCAAGCTTGGGAGAATTGATACTTAAGGTTGATTAACTTTGGGAGTATTCAATACGGGTTACTTAAAAACTTTTTCTCTCAAAAGTTTTTGGTTTTTCGCTTGAAGGGCTTCATGAAATTCTTTACTAAAAGTTTTAGGTATTTCAAAATTTTTAAACAAAAGGTACTTTTAAGGACTTAGAAAGAGTAGAAATTGGTTGAATAGAATGAGTAGAAGATGAAGAAACAGAATGGAAAGATGTTTTACTAATTGAAGATTCAATTCTATCCAATTGGATACCTATGAAATGAAGATGTTGATTTGAGAAATTGTTTTGTTCAATAATCTTTTTAAACTCATTATTTTCATTTTCTAATGGAGTTTTAAAAGGAGCATCAGGAATTTCCTTATCGCGATGAGAAATTTTAATTTTTCTTAAAGGATGATGACTTGACTCTATGACGTGATCATCATCGAGTTTCCACTTAAAAGTTTTTTCAAGATTATAAATTTCTCTTTTTTCAAGAAAATGGTCCTCAAACCAATAAAAAAAAACATGTGCATTCCAATTTCATCAAGAAATTCATAAAATTGATCTTTAATTTGTTTAGCGCGATGTTTAAAATTCTCAAAAAACCATTTCTTAATTTAAGAATTGTCTTCAGAATTAAATTATTTATTCAAAAACTTACGATCAGGAGTGAAATCTCTTTCAAGTATATTACCGTCATCTTCCATTTGGGACTGAGTAGGTTCAGGGGACTCAGGACCTTGTTGATGATAAACAAGCTTGTAAATTCCCGAACTAGTATCCAAATCAGAAAGATTCAAAGGAGGTGCACTTGGAGTTGCATGTACTTGTGCAGGATTGGCGTCAGAAATATTGATACTACCTTGACTGCTCACATGGATTGTGATAACAGGAGATAGATTTGGACGAAGATCTACTGACCTTCGAAAGGAAGACCCATGAAAGGAAGGTCTTGTAGAAATGAATGAATTTGTATCAAAAGATCTCCTGGGGAATTGTATTGTGACTTTTACTTCAGGATGTTGGATAACATTAGTGGGTGTGTCATTCTTGATAGAAATCTGAGGAATGAGATTTTCAATTTCTCATTGATCAGGAAGAACAACATCATTCCAACTAATGGACTTTGGAATTATGGAATTTGAATGAAAAATATCAGTCTGCAAAAGAAAGGTTTGTCCTTTCGGAACATCATTTAAAGAATGAACATCAAAAGCAGAATTCATAGCTTTATAATGGACTTTATAGATGAGGGAAAGTGGAATGTATACTTCATCTATAATATAATTATGAGTTTTGATCTGCAAAACAAATGACTTCATAATGTTTTTATCTTTCATAGAAATAGAGAAATTTGGATAACAATCAAAATGAATGGGGCCATTACAAAGACTCGTCTCTATTGTAGCAAGAAGAGAGTCATCGTATCTCAAAAGTCTTGCATCTCTTAAAATTAGAAGAATTAAAGTATTTAAACCTTCTTTCAGAAGAAATTTAATACCAACTTGAACCATACCAAAATGGAGATAATTGTACTTCAAAGCATGTTTCTTCAAGAGTCCTTATTCAAAAAGGTAATTAAATAATATGAGGAAGAAAGAGGTATATCGCGTTCCTCAGTCGTGATAACATAATCATTAGACTGAAAAAGTTTCTTAAACTTTGATTCAGAATAAATTTGATCATATTTAACTTTTGGAATTTTTCAATTCTTAATTGACCTGTTAAAATTTTCAAGAGTAATTTCTTCTCTATTTAAAGGATCTGGAATCTAACTTAACTCAAATATAGAACTATATGAGGAAGAATTAGTTCTTCTAAAAAGATCTATTTTGTATAAAATTGATTTTAGTTGTTCACTTTTGACCTCTGCTACTACGCCAACTGGACTTATGTTACCTTTGCCAAGGCCTTACGGCTCCAAATGAGATCGACCTTAGAACAATCAAAAGCTAGTTTATGCTATATATATATATATATATATATATATATATATATTGTTTTCTTGTCCTACTTTCTCTCAAACTCGCTGCTGATGGAATCTCAAATACAACAACCAAAAAAAAAAAAATCATACTGATCGATGTATTGAAGTGATTCACAAAGTTACAGACTAAAGGATTAAAAATCAAAAGCTCGTCTCATTATATTCATAGCGACTTACAAATCTAGAAGAAATGAAAGATGGAGGGGAAGAAATGAGTCACCTAGCAGAAGATCAAGCAGTATTCACTCCTCCATCACCATATCACCCTTTTTTTTAACACTGAAACAAGCTTATCCTTTCATGGTCAATGTATTCATCTCGTCACGTTCTCAGACTGATGGTTCGGTGGGAAGTAGCTGCTTGGGTGGTCAGCTTTATATGGAGATAAAGCAGTGCATAGCTGTATTTTACAGTGAATTTTGCAGAAACTTTGCTCTGTCTTTTGCTATCAGCTTGAAGCGAGGCAAATGCATTAAGTAAAAGACATCTAACGGGAAAATCAGCTGTCGTCTTCATTGAATAAATCCACGAGACGAGCGAAGATTAGAGCACAGCGGAATCATCAATATTCTCTGAACTCTGATTTGTCTGCAGCTTGCTCTGATGATTTAACTTAACGCATTTGCCTCGCTCCAAGCTGATAGTAAACGACAGAGCCAAGTTTCTGCGAAGTTCACTGTAAAATACCGCTATTCACTGCTTCATCTCTATTTAAAGCTCACCACCGATGTAACAACTTCACACCAAACCATCAGTCTCAGAACATGAAGAGAGGAATACATGGACCATGAAACGACAAGCTTGTTTCAGTGTTAGCACTGATCTTCTATTTGGGAGGAAAAACCTTACGTGCTCCGTGAAGTTGGGTTCCTGGTGTACTTAATGCATTGACCATGAAAGGACAAGAGAGGAATGCATAGACCAATCCAACTCTTCTGCTTCCTTGGTCAAGAAGATAAAAGTGAACTTTTTCCAGGAGCGAGCCCTTGGATCCAGAATATAAATACAAGTAAGTTCTGCTATTTTGTCGACTAAAAATTACATCAACAGAACAAACTAGAGGAGATCGGAGGGAACAGAGGACTTCTTCAAGTTATGCCATATGAACAAAGTTATAATTGCCCTTACCAAAAAAAAAAAAAAACAAAGTTATAATTGTTCCTTACCCAAAAAAAAAACAAAGTTATAATTGACTTGCACAGTGCCAGTATAAGATTACAAAGCTAGAACAAAGCTAGGACAATCGGACAATAATTTACAGAAACACAAGAAACACCTCACACAGTACTGCATAATTTGGGAGGAAAAACTGAGCACAACAGCTGTCCCAACGGAAGAAAAGATCTCGGAGTCAAAAACCAAGCATCCATTCACAACATACTGTCTGTCTGAGCAGGCAGTCGCTTGAAGAAATTGATAGGCGCAGAGGGCACCTTATGTCGTAACTTAGGGTGCCTCATGACATAAGCCCCAAAAATAAGAGCCACAACCGGGAAAGGTGTTGCATACAACACGATTGCTGCCACAAGACAAATCAGAATGAAGATAACTGTGGCGCGTGGGTCTCGCCAGCTCAACAGGGCTTGGATTCGCTCGCCTTGGCTTGCAAGATCACCTACAACCGACTGAACCTTTCCTGCGACACTCCTCAAACGATCATAGCGGTATCGAACCATGTCCGAGCTACGTGTGGTTGGAAACGTGTCAAATTCTTCGTCGAGCTCATCTGGATGAACAGCATCCGCATAAGATATTCTCGTGTTCATATGAGGGGGCTGTCTAGGTCGATACCGGTAATTCCAAAGACCTAATATGAACATGTACAAGAAAACAGTCGGCAAGATCAACTCTGGAAACAGCACGAGCATCCCAAATAGAACATGCACAAGGACGGTTGTCACAGGGTTTTTCCATTTGCAGACCTCCCCAAACCATTTCCCGAAAGCAAATAATCCTGAGAAAACTGACATCAGCCTAAAAAAGTTTGCCTTGCTCCGTCTCATGCTCCATAAATGAGAGTGTGCATCAGACATGTATTCAACTACTTCCCTCTTGAGGGGAGGCTCAGCCCGACTAAGACGAGCTGCCACCAAGTTGACCGCTTGGTGACGCAATAAGTCCTGCTGCATTGGGGTCAATGGCCTTACGTAGTGCATCTTTGGTAGAAGTGGCCGAGAGTAGATGTACATCATATTCATTAGTGACGTACATGAAAATCTTATCGCCAAATGTAGCTCACCCATTTTTTTAACTCCAGAAGAGTGAAGTGCCAGAAGCGGATAGGAGTGTGTATACACACGACCAGTCTCGAGAGTAGATAGCCGAATCCGAACCTTCCCAATCTTAACATCTTTGTTACTGCTTGAGCCTCCATTTATCTGACTATTGTCGAACACTCCCACAACTAGAACAGTTGCTGGATCATAAACTTCCCATGTGTACTGCTCATTGTATTTGGGGCTTAGGCTGTTGATTATGGTCCTAGTTCGCACCCACTTTTGGCCGTACTTTGCTACACAGTAAGTGTCTGATGTACCCTTACCGTCTTTCATCTTCATCGGGTGAAGTCCCTCGGCATTGATAATCCCAAGTTCCAAGACCCCTATGGAATTCTTCCACAGTGGCTTTGCAGTCGGTCTGAGGTCAGTGCTGTAATACGCGGACTCATCAAGCACATGATACCCTCCTTCAAGGCAGACTTGCAGATGCAATCTGCTGTAGAATTTGTCCTTCTTTCCTGCATCCACATCCATAGCAGCCGATGTTGACTTTTCAAGGTTGTACCAGCGGCTGCGCACCATTTTGTCATCGGCACGCTTGTAAACTTGGCTCAGTGGTACAATAACTTTCCCAATAGTTTCCTCCTTATTGGGAGCTAAACGGTCTTCAACTGAAAGAATCAAATGATCTTCAAAGGGCTCGGCAGCAACAAACAGCATTTCCTCTCTCCATACAGGATTCATATTCCGAGAATGAACCGGTTTTGTCTTGAACACCTGATTACCTATCTGTACCTTAACATATGCATCAGGGAACCGGCCCTTGTCTGACACAAGCAAATCTTGTGCCTCAAGTACAACAACACGCACGTACCACAATTTAGGCGAGTGATAGACCTTGCCACGAGTATGGCCATAAATAGCTGAAGAAGGATCAGTTGCAGAAGTAGCGTCTGAGTGCCAAGCATCAGGGAAAGCTTCATCTGCCTGTGTGCCATACCAAACAGCAAGCATCAGTTCCCCTTTCTTCCTCTTCTCCCCATTCTCATCTTCAAGCCTATACCATTCAGGAGCCAACGGGCTGTCAGGTGGAACTCTAGTGGGAATCTCGTAAAGATCCAAGCGAACCAAACCCACGAAGTCATCCATTACAAGATCTTTGTCCTTGACCACAATCTCGAGCACAGATGTCTGAACCTGGTCCTTGGCAAATGCAAACACCTCGTTCCACTCTGGGCTTTTATTCTTTTCAAAATACTTTGTAGTTCCTTTATAGTTCCCCACTCTAACTTCCACATACGGATCAAGGCTTCCTGTTACGTCCTTAGCAGGAAGATCACGGGCTTTTACGACTCGAACAAAAAGATATTGCATCTTTTCAACAAGATCATAGGTATTGTTCGGCCTCTCAGCAGGTATCACTCGCCCTCCGACAATTCGGCCACCTCCAAGATAGGGGCTTGTTTCTTTCACAGAATATTCCCCTGGTTGCATCGGCGATGGGCCCCCATAAGTGTGGACCATATTTGGAGGCCTTGGTCCGGATCTCATCTCGTATGACCCCAAGTTTGGTTTTGGCAGGGAGCCTGCAGCAGAAGCGTCATTATTTTGTTTTCGGCGATCCGAGTTTGGAAGGTGACGGAAAGTCCCCCTTGACTCGGCTCTTTCATCGAAAAAGGGATTTGGAATTGGTTCGGCTGAACGTGGGTCGACATTCATGGTGGATTGCATTGGCTGCATTGGATTTGAGGAGCTCATGTAAGGATCATCTGTTATGAACACTTTCAAACCGAGCTCTCCCTTCACCCGTGACCAAATTCTTTGTTTGTCAAGGGGGTAATGTAGGACGACAGCATCCGAGTATGGCACGAATGATGTGCCAGTAAGAGTAACTTTTCCGAGGAAGGACTTCTTGTTGGTGGCTTTATTGAGGTTAAAGACGTAGGCATCAAGGGTAAGGTCGCGAAGGTTGCTAGGGTTGGTGATGTTGAAGTAGAAGTTTTCATTCCAGACTGGACTGAGATCTCTCTCTTTCAGAGTGGTGCGAAATTTTTGACCCTCAAATTGAAGCTCCACATAAACACCAGAAGAATCTTGCCCATCTTTGGGAACAAGATCATGCGCGCTCACGACCTCCACGCCAAGCTTGAGATTGCTCATGGGACCTAGGCAAACCGAGAACTTGATTGAAGCAAGAATTACTTACTGCAGCTAGCAGAAATTCCCAAATACAACTTATGCCTGTGAGGGATTAACAAACCAGTAAAAATTGATGGCCATCAAAATGAGAAAAGAGGTTGCGGAAATGATTGGGGGGCAGAACATCGGAGGAAAGAGTAAGAGTAGAAGGAACAACTTTCACTTGAAAGAACCATTGTTCAATAAACAAGCGGAAAATCAATCAGCCAACAAAAATCATGACGTTCACTTCACATGTCTCAGAAACCTTGGCTTACTCCTCAAATCAAATCAACTTAACACAAAAGGACTCCTCGTAAATCGGTGAGATAGACAATTTATCTTCTCTAGTAGAGAATAAGAAATGTGACAGAAAGAAGAGTACAGCAAACTTCATAGGCAGACGTGAGATGCACAGAAAGCCAAACTTTTCAATCAAACACAGAGCAAGGTACAAGAAAAGTCGTAAGCCAAACTTTTCAATCAAACACAGAGCAAGGTACAAGAAAAGTCGTAAGCTTCCAATCAGAAAGCAAATGCAATATGAATTTGCTCCATATGGTTGTGGCTTGATTCTCCATTTGAAATTGCTTTTTACGTGTCCAATTCAAACTAAAACATCTAGAGTCTAAACCGCCATGAATGAGAACCTACTATGAAAGATCAGAAAAAGGGGAAAATATAGTCAAAGATAAAAAAAAGTATGTGTTTTGCTAATTATTTGAACGAGGGAAAGACGAGCGTATTCAATTCAGATTCCGAAACTCATCAAGCATCCAAGTTCCTCCCATAATCTTTCTGAGAAACCAAAAAGTAAAAGGCACTGAGAATATTTGGTATCTTCAACCAACCACGAATCAGTTTTCCAAATTTAGCCCTCAGTTTTCTCTGATGACGAAAACAGAGCACGAACTTTATCACCGTATATTCACCATAGTTTGAGGTAACTTAAACAGAGCAAACACTGCTTCCTTGTATCCGACAAAAATTGCTTCCAAAACAATTTGCCTCAGAAAAGATGAGGTCAACGATGCTTGTAATCTACAAAGTCTCTTCCTTTTTTAAGGTCCAGACAGCATGAAAATAAGCACCAAAAGCCAGATGAAAGAAGAGAATCTTATCTGCGGAAACGATCACAAATCCCACGAATTACTACAAGCAAAGCAAGGATAAAGCACAAAGCTTCAACTTTTTCGAAAGTTGTTAATCTCGACTATCGTGAAACAATGATCCGAAGAGGACCCAAATTGGCATAAGCCAAGTATCGACACATAGGGAACGATCAAAGAGGACCCAAATGGAAATTTCCATTTAATAAACGGAAACTGACCTTTCTCTCGGCTGAAAGCTCGACAAATTTGAATACCCGAGCTCTCCAGAGACGAAACAAACAAACTCGGGACGTTTGCAACCGTGACTGACTCCTCCGGTGCACAAAGAGAGACTTATACAAGCGCCATAACTCACAAACGTTTTCGTGATGCTTCGCAGAAGGAGGGAGAGAGAAGCAGAGAGTCGTCGAAAACGAGTCTCAAATGGAGGAGGACGAAGAAGAATGAAGTCGTCGTCTGTCCCTTCGTTTGGCTTCTTCTGTCTGTTGTCTTGTTACGCGACGAACAAATTTACGTATCCGACCGTCGCTCCTGAAACGCGCTCAAGGCACCATTCATTTGCGGATTTTGCTCCCCTGATTTTTGTATTATAACTAAATTTTCTCACTTTGATAATTTTCATGAAAGAACATTATAGTAATTTAGTCAATATTTTTCCTCTCATCTAAAGACATATGCACAATTAAAAAAAAAAAGCCCATTCTGTGAAAATCAAGAGGTTATTTTTTAAAATTGCCAGAATGAAGAACTATATGCCCATTTTAAGTAACTTTCAAAAGATTTCAGAATTTGGGCTTCGAAAAAAATTTCAATTTTTTTTTACAAAAAAAAGTGCGTAAGGTTATGTTGGAGTAAAAAAAAATTCAATTATTCGTGCAGTTGTCTACCGAGACTGACATAAATTACACCATAATAATATATTCTTTATCGAAATAAATTATCGATAAGTATTCAATATAGTCATATCATTTGCTCAAACGACAGATATCGAATCGGTAATTAATGACGTCATTTGATAATGTGAATTATTATTTGCTGAGCTGGAGTATTACAACACCTATTTAAGAAATCGAAACAGAAAATTAGAGCATATCGAATCGGTATTTAATGTCGTGGATTACATCTCTTGATTTAGGATGAATATTTTACTTAGATTGCGAAAAGAAGACATTGTACATATGCATATAATTTACGGACCAAATTGAACTCTTATCAATTGTTTAGCGGCTACGTTAAATAATTTAAAAATACAAGGACGATGTTGTACATCCATTATCCATATGGTTTCGCATTTGCAGGAACCATAAAAATTGTTTAAGCTCAATCCGAGCCAAGTACTTCTTTTATTTTTTTTTTCAAAAATTCGCTACTTCGGATCTTTTAACTGAAATGCATCAATCCCGAAATTAGGACCAAAGTTATGCTTCTTCTCTTCAGGTTTATCTCATATTAGTAATTCAAAAGAAAGGAATTCCTCCACTGTAATTTAAAATCTCAAAAGAGAAGAATGCAAACATATATTACCATACAAAAACTAGATGATAACTGGGATGGATGAGTTGCTTGGTGGGTCTCCTTAGGGTTCAACTTTTGCTGAAGAAAATATTGCTAAAATTCATATTATGAACACAAACTTTTACTTGCTTAGCAAGAAGACATCATGTTGATATCATAGCGACACGTGACTTCAAATGGATTAACGGACGATTGCATTTGGGGCATTGACCCCAAGCGAAGCATCAAGTCAATGCACGTGTGGAGCCCATTCCACAGATGGTTCGATCCTTCTGTGGTCGGAAATCGTTCGAGAAATTGTCTGGTTTTGCCTCAAAACTCATTCTTCACATGCCCATTATTCTTCGCTCGTCCGACCTCCACGACAACTTTGCCTTAATTAAATCCTAATTAGAAAAGCTTTAGCACCAGAAGACATGATCGCTGCCAGTAAAGAATGTCCCCATCTCTTTGTTTAATCTGTACAAAGAACGAAGGTATCATGTGATCCGCATGATAGTGCGAACCGCGTGTTGAAGAAAGCAAGCTAATAATATCTTCCTAACCGGATGGAAGCACAATACGAAAGACACAAACAAGATTTATTAATAGGGATTAGTGCGCTAGAAAGCTTATAACTCATCTCGAAAGTGTAGTTGGATTCTAAAACGTTTAAAAAGTACAATCAAGTCTTAAAATTTGTCAAGTTGGTGCAATCAAGTCTTAAAATCCAACTTGGCAAAAAGAAAAAATTAATTCTAAAATTTTCAAAAAAGTGAATTTATTCCTTATTAAAAAAAATTAATTCCCTTTGCTTTCACCGATAATGAGGTGTCCAAGATTTTTCCCACAGATCGATGGTCGTAAAATATGAACAATCTAATCTTATTGTAAACACGTTTGATCCTAGGAAGGTAACACATGTTTACTGTTGTTATTTCAAGAAGCCGAGAAGTAAATTCACTTCTTTTCCCTCGAAATCCTAACCAGGAGAATGGTATCTTGAGAACAATCATATTCCGAAGCAAACATGCCGACTTTGATTCTTGAAGAGGGCGGTCAGTCACTGGCGTGAACCTCATTGCATATTTCTAATCAAAGAATGCTTAGCTCTTAATCAAGCCATTAGGGTTTCCAAGCATGTTCCTCTGGGATTTGACCAAAACGAACAAAAAACATAGGTCATCATCGTCACCACGCACACACGTATATGAATAGTTAATCAATTAATCAATTCACAAACAACTTGCCAACGGATTGGCATACACGTTCACTCATATATATATATATATATATATATATATATTACATAATTCACTCAAGATACGGCGTGTTCTTCGAACAGAAGCTATTGCGACGGCCTTCAAAACAGGAGAAGAGCATAGACACTATTCTATTTGCACAAGTTACGATGGCTAATAAGATTTCTTTCTTAATTAGCAATTGATCGCTTTAGGCAAGTTCGTACGGCCTGGGGTTTACGGTAAATCGATGTAAATTCACTGGTAGACTACCAATGTAGTAGGCAAGTTCGTACGGCCTGGGGTTTACGGTAAATTGATGTAAATTCACTGGTAGACCTTTTGAATTTTGTCAATCTAATCCTCAATATTTGTCTGAAATTTTCATGTACTGTTTCCAGTCGATTTTTTGCTACCGCGATGGCGTATCGCCACGTGGATGACTTCCGGACAAAAATTAGCTGAGATGATTATATTGAAATTTAAGGTAAAGATTTATGATTAAATTATAAATAACTAAAAAGTGTATGACACTCGTACCATAAATTTATGACTATCTTTGGAAAATTTTTCATTATGGTTTAAAATGATTTTCGCGAATTAATGGCACAGCTATGTTCATTTCTTTGAAGACATCGACTGAACAATTCAAAGAGGACATTACAATCAAGGGCCCTAAAGCTGTCGTTATTGACGGTCGAATCGCCGTCGGATATCTTCTAACTTATTTTGACATAGTCAAATTGCACTAAAAAGAATATTGAAAATCTAAGGATACTTGAGGCCTAGGCACCCCCAAGTCCAAAGTCTATGCGATATTTTCACCAAAGGATGAGATATTACATTCAAGCGATGTCTTTTGGGCAGTCAGGATTTGTTTGAGAGAGAGAAGCAATCCGACAGGCAGAACTCCACTGTTCCGTGCTTAGTGACGTGCTTACTGATAAAGATTTTCTTTCAAACCGACAAAAAAAAAAAAAATCAAGTGTTAGTAAGCGTCAGAAAGTTAGGTTAGGTTCGCTCTATTTTGAGATTGATAAAAAAGAAAAAAGAGTAGTTCGTAAATTTAGATAGATGTTACTCAATATAAAAATTAATAAGCGACTCAAGTGAAAGTTGATCATTTAATGAGAGACAAAAATGGCTTATCACACAGAATAAAAATTAGTATGATCACATAAAAGATGAAGTTATCGCATTTGTAAAGAAAACAAACTGAAATTGACAAACAATGCCATTAAAGTAAAAAAGAAGTCAAACAAACATCGACGAAAAATTTGGAAATTGCACGATAAAAAATTGGTAAATTCGTAAGTAAGCACTGGAAAAAAAAAAATATAACATTCGGCAGAAATTAGAAGGAAAAAAAAAAAGGTTGGTAATTTGCAAATATTAATAAAGAGTTGATAATTTAGTACGACAAGATAGTGAAAAATTATCAAAAATAAGTGGTCCACAATTTTTTTTTGTCGCGAACAGTATTTTGACTCTCAATATCTATTTTAAAAGATCAGATCCGACATCATTACCCAAACAACTTCCTTTCGTGACAAGACTGGTTTGAAAGGCTCAGCTGCTGAAGAATATACGGTTTTCATATCAAAGGATATTCTTTTAAACTCCATGCTGTTGTTCATTTCCGTTCTATATCCTGAATATTCTTCTACCAAATTTTAATTAATCGCTGTAAACACATCAAAATAATAAATGGGTACATCAAGATGAGAGGTTGGGAAGTGCCGATCAAGCAACCGATTGCCGGTCGAACTTGACTTTGGGTTTTAATTGCCATGAGTACTATCGTTAGGTTTGAGCCGGGCTGGCCCGTCTCCCGCCTATCTATACGACGACTATGACCGGTCACTAAATTATGTTAAATGTCACTGATCATGAAAGCATAAAAATTATCCATAAAGTCCAAAAACCTTTTAATTTTACTTGTTGAATCATAGACATTTTTACGTTTTGTCAATTGAGTCCATCCAATTGATATTGGCCGGAAATTACTAAAGTGGACACCGGTTGTTCTACGTGACTGAGGGTGACATGAATAATTTTCTTTTATAATATTGTAATATTCTTTTGAATTTGTATTAATTATTTTATTTTATATTCCTTTTTCTCTCTCTTTTGTTTTTGTTTTTACCCTTTTAAATTTCTACATTTTTTCTTTTTTTCCCCTCCGTCGACCTCTCCCGAGCTTGCGTGGGTGACCCTCACTAGGGACCTGCGAGGCCGGCCCATCACCAAATCGGGCAAGGGTCGCCCATGCTCTCCAGGCAAGGGTGACCCTCACCAAGGGCCCGACAAGGACAGCCCTTGCCCGAGGTCGGCGGAGTTGGCGAGGCTCAAAGATCATTTGCAGAGGGAAAAAGAAAAATAATAAAAGGAAAAAAAATAAAAAAATAACATAGAAAATATCGAAAAAGGAAAAAATAAAAGTTTTATTAAAGTTATTCATGTCAGTGCCAACCGCGTCACATAGGATGGTTGATGCGTACATCAACGATTTTCATCCAAAATTAACTGGATAAACTCAATCGACAAAATTTGTAAAGGTTTGGAATTCGACAAAATTAAAAAATTTAAGATCGACTTGGTAAAATCACAATAAATTTAGGATTTTTTTTAGATGATTTTTCTTCAAGAAAGCTATCTAAGAGATGCTGATGAGGTTAAATGCAAGTGGATAAATTATTCCTCTTGTGAAGTCTTTTTCTTCTCCCACAAAAAAAAAGTCTTTTTCTTCGAACAAATTCTTGTTTATAATAGAAAGCTGATATTTAGGACAACAGTGAGTAGGTTGTGGTGGCAATTGATTAGCTAATGCCAAACTATGCAGCCTAACTTTTGTTATATTCGGTCTAAGGTTGGGTCGTCGGAGACTAGACATATCTCAATACAACTTCTGTGGACTAGGGCTCAACACTAATTGGAATCGTTTAAGGATGAGTTTAGCAACGGTAAAAATATCAAAAAAGTCTTAAACCTATTGCATTAGTGCTAATTTAGTTTTATATTTAGTCTCAAATCTTTTGCATTAATACCAATTTGGTCCTAAACTTTTTATTGGTGTCAATTCAATCTTAAACCTTTTACATTGGTACTATTTCAGTCCTAAATCTTTTGTATTTATGTTAATTGAGCCAATTAAGCCAATTTTGATCGAAAATCGTTGGTGTTGACATCAATTATCCTATATGGCATGACTGGCTAACGTGGATATATATATTTAAAAAAAAAACAAAAAATGCTTAAAAAATATTTAAAATATTAAAATAATATGAAAAAAAAAATGTCTAGAGCTAGTTGTGTCACGTAGGACATTCGACATCCACGTCAGCGATTTTCAGCTAAAATTGGCTAAATTAACTTAATTGGCATAAATACAAAAGATTTGTAATTGAATTGGGCTATTGGCACCAGTAAAAAATGTTTAGGACTGAATTGACATCAATACAAAAGATTAACTAAATTGGTACCAAAAAAAGGATTGAGAACTGAATTAACATCAATACAATAGGTTTAAGATTTTTTTTACACTTATTCTCGCAACACTTTGGCAAAGCCTTTTGGGCAAATGCAAGTACTGCTGGACAATTTTTTGAAAATAGCTTTTTTTGAAAATTTTGGGCGTATGCAATTGTTATTTTCAAATGCCTCTAAATATCTTAAGCCAAAAGTAGCTTTGGAGGAGTTTTGGGCATTAAGTATTTCTGGAATGCTAACATATATTTTTCTCTTTCAGTTTTACTCTCGTTTAGCTTTCATATTTCATATGAGCTCGCCGACAAAGGTTTGAGATTTTTCCTTTGGAAAAAAAAAAAAAAACTAGCAAAAGTCCTTTACAAGTACATTTTTTTTTTCAAATTACATTTCAGTAAAAGTTATTTTGAATGCGCTTTAAGCTACCCTTAAACATACGCTGTTTGCACTGCCGAAAAATATTTTCATCTAAAGTTGTTTGTATTTCTTCAAAAGTCGAATTAAACGCAGACTAAGTCCATTGGATCATTTGAATATGTTTAGAACTCTGGACTCGACGAAGAGGACTTCAAGCTTCAAAGTACTTGCTCAGAAGTCAGACCTGCCCATGACTCAAAAAAATTGTCTTATTATTATTATTATTATTATTATTATTATTATTATTATTATTATAAAGAAGTAGTGGGCTAATTGGGCCAGGGCTCAATAAGAAAGTTTCTTGTAGACATCTGGCCGATTTGTGCTTCGTATGCATCTCCCTCTCTTCCTCGTTAAGTGCTTCGAGTCTTGAAAAATTGATTACATTTGGAATTTGATTGAATTTTCGCAACAAATTTTAAGAATTTTCATGCAGTTATTCCTAAATTTTTCAATGGCGGGCGCGCATGAAATTTTGAATGACTCTAGACATCAAATTTTCCGAGCCATAGAGATCATCAGATTTAATTTATCAAAGTCGAGGAGCATAATTTGGATACGATGGCACATGGAATTAGTTGGTGTGGATGATTAGTAATTTTGACATGTCATGAGAGTAAGAGTGTGCAAACTGAACTGGGCCGGATTGGTCCAGACCGGCCGGGTTGGTCCGATCCTTGAGGTGCGCGGTCCAGTCCTCAGTTCCATGTGTTGAGACCGGACCAGCCCAACCCGGACCGAACCGCGTATAATATATAATTATTTATATATATAAATATATACAATTAGAAAAAAATAAAAATACTTGAAAACAAAAATATCAGTTTGCTGTAGGAGATACTTCAACCTCCCTCGTTCCTTATTATTCTTGAAAAATTATTTCAAAAATAAGAAAATTTTACTTTCATAATCAATCCATCGAGCTCAAAATATTGCATGAGGTTATAGTTAGCGGTATTACTGGGTCGGGACCGAGACCGGATCGAACCGAACCGGGGTCCAGTCCGTGGTCCCAAAAATATTGTCCATTGTAGCACAAATTATGAAAGGCTTCGTATTTTGGGAAAAGGAAACCCATTGTGTTTTTCATGTTCATGTTATCTTATGATTGAGGATATCTTACTATTAGAAAAAAAAAACTCTATATTTAGATTGACAAAAATATTTCTTTACTTAATGCATAACGTTTGTCTATATAGAAAAAAAAATTAAAATAAGGGTTTTAGGTAGAGTCGTTTTTAAGAAAATGAAAATAAGGGTTTTAAATAGACGTCTCAGAGGAGTGTTTGAAGCTGCCAAGTTAGCATGTCTGAGCTTGGCAGCCAATCGGCCAACTCCTCACTCCGGTGAAGCATGGGCAATTCTGGCCACATTGCAACTAGGCAAAAAAAAGAGGGCAAAATCTTTAGAGCCAAAAGCTCCAAATTGAATTTCACTTATGGTTTTTTCGTCGATTTTCTCCTCCTTTCCTAGGTTTGCTCTTCGATTCTCTCTCGATCATGTATAAAAACATACATGGACCATGGAGATCGGGACCTGGGGAGTTGACCTCAATCAGATCACCGAGCCAAGAAATGATTTGGGGAGTTCTTGAGGTCATCAAGTGATGCAACTCGACTGGGCTCGTGGCTAAGGAACAAAGGGCGTGATCTGATATCATGCCAAATAATTGATTAAAAAATAAGGTTGTGGAGATACCTAGCTTTAAGGCCAGAGACCCTAGATGGCATTGCTATAGACGCGGCCACACTTGATGATCGTTGCCGCCGGAGAAGGTGTCCCCATCCCCTCGCTTGAGAGGCTGCTAGATGCGACGGAGGGGCAAGCCAACGCTGAGGAGAGGCGGTGGTAGTGAGAAAAATTCGATTCTCCTCATGTGTACTCCCTTGAGGAATCTTATCTTAGTCTATTCCACCCCTTCCTCTGGGATATTTTTTAAAATCAAAGGATATTTTTTTAAAACTCCATGATGTTGTTTATTTCCAATCCTATCTTGGAATATACAATTTTACATGAAATGATATTCTTTTTATCCTATCTTGAACAGGTTCCAAACACAAAAATAGAATAAAACATATTCTGACTTATATCTGACGACCAAATATAGCTATTATGTTTTTCATTTTCATATTACCTTACGATTGAGGATATTTCAATATTAGAAAAACCACTCTATATTTAGATTGACAAAAACTTAAGCAGAGTCTTTTTTAAAGAAATGAAATAAGGGTTTTAAGTAGACTTGTCTCATATGAGTCTCTGAAGTTGCCAAGTTAGTCGGGTCTAAGCTGGCTAGCTAGCCAACCAATTCCTCACTCCGACAAAGCGTGGCCAATTTTGTCCACATTGCAACTAGGCGAAAAAAGGTTAAAATGTTAAGACCCAAAAGCTCCAACTTGAATTTCAGTTATGGTTTTTCATGAATTTTCTCCTTCATTCTTAGGTTCGCTCTTTGATTCTCCCTCTGTATGGAAACATACATGGACCATGGAGATCGGGACCTGGGGAGCCAACCTCAGTAAGATCACCGAGCTGAGAAACAATGGGGAAGTTCTTGAGGCTATCAAGCGGTGCAACTCGACTAGGCTTGCGAGCTCAGACCATAATTCGAGGCTAACTTGGCCATTTCAAGCTCTTATGTGAGACAAAGTTCATTACCAACCCCACTTTCTAAGAAGATCATTGCGCTCGGGTCCATTGTTTGAAACTGTAATATTAGCCCATAAAAAGAAAAGGAAAAAGAAAAGCTCATTTTTCTTTAAGCCTAGCCAAACCCTACATTTTTCCATTTTCTTCTTCAAGCATACCCACGATAGAAAATAAAGGAAGAAGAAAAGAGGGAAGTAAGAGAGGTCAGCAGAAAAGAAAAAAAAGGAGGAGAAGAAGAAGAAGAAGAAGAAGAAGAAGAAGAAGAGAAGAAGAAGAGCGCATCGTGTTATCTCCCCAAGCTTTCTTGGCATCGACTAACAGCATCCGGTAAGTATTTGCGCATCTCTTTCCTCCAATCGAAGTGGTTTTCAGAGTTATGGCTCAATTTTGAGTTTTGATGAAATATAAGTCGTCGGGTCTGAGTTCTTGGTCTTTTAACCGGATTTTTGTGTGGAAATGAAACTATATGGTGTTATGAAGCTGTAGGATTCGACGGATCTTGATTCAAAGTTACGGTTTATCCTGAATAAGATTTTCAAATCTGGTGCGCTTGATGAACAATACGCGTTCAAAACTGATTTTGCCCATTTTTTTTTTCAATTTTCGAATGAATTTTGGACAAACCATGTCAGGGTTCTTATTGTACGTTAAAAGAGCTCTCTTTGAACTATAAAATCGTTTAAATCGAAGCTCGGATGAGGAAGTTGTGGCCCGTTTAAATTTATCGCAAGTTGCGCATAGTGGAAAACATGCGTTTTTACTATGAGCGAGTATTTTGGTGGTGCATAGGTGTCGTCTTAGTAACAAATAGGCCTTTTTCAATTAAGTTGTGTTTTAGGGTAGCTTGTTACTCAATTTTTGATATCGTTTTCATACTTTTGGTAGGTGTTCGGACGTATCGTTCCAAGTAATCTTTCTAATTTGCTTCTAACGTTATCAGGTGAGTGACACTATTTTTTCTTTGTGTTTGCAAAATGCGTATTTGAAAAGATATAGTACTATATGTCGTTGTGACTAGAGAAAATAACATTTTTGGTGCATAAAATCAAGATCGGACATTTACTATTGTTTTATGTATTTGATATAGTTTCTATTCATTATGTGTTGCTGGTGTGAAGTTGATTCTGAGGAGGATGTTGTTATTGAATTTTTTTATACTCAATATGGCTGTGAACCCGATTGAAGGGTTTGTGGGTATGCGCATATTAGTTAGTATATTCTTGTGCGTCGAGCCACCGGCATTGTACGTAGAGACCTTGCCAATGGGGGAATCTTGATCGCCTTTTGTCACAGGCGTTATACGTGATCATAGCTAGACTCTTGAGTATAAGATTGGTCAATGGATAGACCACTGACATGTTTTTTTGATGAGATTAGTCAATGGATAGACTATTGGCTTGTGTTTTGATGAAATTGATCAATAGATTGGACCATTGGTATTTTCACTTGAGTTTGTGGTTTGAAACAAGTATTTTTGCTAAAAACCTATTATATTAAGGTTTTATATAAATCGTTTTGACTATAAAGATCTGTTATGTTTCGACTTTGACTTAAACGAGCCATATTTTGATATTGAAATATGCATAGTAATTGTTCGATCAGCTTAGAAGAAATGTATTACTCACTAAGTCATGTTAGCTCACCCCTTCCATTTCCCTTGTCTTTCAGGTTCAAGGAATCGCAAGAAGGACGAGAGCGGTCATTAGCAGAAGACATTTTGTAGTGGGGGTTTTGGGAATGAGTTATGAGTTAGAGCTGGTCTTGATGAGCTTTTGAGTTGTGATTAGAGCTGTATATATTTTTGGTGGAGATTATGTACATGTCTCTTTTGGTGGATATATAAATTGATTGGTTTTTATGGTTATAAAAAGCTCTGACTTTGTTTTGTGACTAAAGATCTATTTATCAAGTTTCTTTGGGCGTATATATATTTGTTATAAGGTGGAGCTTTGGATTTGTGAAGGCTGCATTCTTTTGAGAAAGGACGGCCGTATCATGCCTTGAAGTGGATTTGAGGTGTGACATTTGTTAGTATCAGAGCTTATGTTATGATCTCTATGGGTAGATATGAGACATTGTGAGATAGTGTGATAGATTTTAATGCGTTAGCCTACTAAAATATAGCTGATTTCATCCTTGGATCCAAGTAATCATGAGTTGAGATCCAAAGCTGCTTGCCAACTATCGCAAGAGGAGCAAGAGTAAGAGAGCTATCACCTTTTATTCCTTGAAGTTCTAGAAGTAGGCCTTCAAGAGGAGAATAGGATGCAAGAGCATAATTTATGGAATCAAGAGGGGAGAGTCAGCAGCAAGGAACTCAAAATATTGTAGTTAGAGCAGCTGAATCTAAAGGTGATAAAGGCTACACCTTCGCTTAGTTTAGGAAGCCGAAACCACCCATTTATGATGAAAAAATAAATCCTCTTACGACGGAACAATGGATTAAGAAGATAGAGATGATCTTCAGAGTTGAAGAGGTTCATGAAGAGAAAAAGGTTTATTTTGCTACGC
Organism: Rhodomyrtus tomentosa; assembly: GCA_028455895.1. Classification (NCBI taxonomy): domain Eukaryota; kingdom Viridiplantae; phylum Streptophyta; class Magnoliopsida; order Myrtales; family Myrtaceae; genus Rhodomyrtus; species Rhodomyrtus tomentosa. Next base: position 33,008,648 of record JAPCWY010000008.1, on the reverse strand, counting down.
AATATCTAGAAGGTGAAGTCGCGTACTGGTGGGAGGGAATGAGGTCCGCCTTTGGAGACGAAAATACTATTATTCCTTGGGAGGATTTCAAGGAGACCTTCAACACCCAATTCTTCCCGCAATCTTTTCAAGCGCAGATGAAGCATAATTTTCTACACATATCACAAGGTGACTCAACTATTATGGAGCATGCAGGCCACTTCAATCAGATGAGCAAATATGCGAGACGCCTGGTAGCTGATGAAGGGGAGAAGGTTGAACATTCCGTGAGAGGACTCCGGCCCGAGATTTGTTTTACACTTGTGTATTTGTCATTACCTACTTATAAGGATGTGCTGGAACAAACAATTAATATTGAACGAGAGCTTTCTATTAGCGGTACACAGGGTGTTTAATGTATAAGAGGTCAAAGTTCACACATTTTCAAGAAAATCAAGCAAGTGATAGCACTAGGCAAAAAACCATCAATAATCGTGGACATTGAAAGAGTCGGGTTATTTAGAGGCCTTGCGCTACATGTGAGAAACATCATGGAAGCCTTTGTCACCGCAAGACAGGAGCGTGCTTTATTTGCAGAAAAACAGGACACATGGCATGTGATTGTTCCACTCAGAGGAGTGCACTTACAGATAGTAGAGTATGCTTTGTTTATGGGCAGCCTGGATATATAGCAAGTACTTGTTCTATGAGGAAGACAGACTCTTTAACTGGTAGGCCTTAAGATAGTCAACAAAGGTAAAAGATGACAAGGAAAGTTTTTTCTATGATAGAAGATGATGTCGCAGCTTCTAATACCGTTGTTGCATGTATTATTTCACTTACCTCGCGGTGTGCTTATGCATTGTTTGACTTCGATGCTACCCATTCCTTTATTTCTACGGAATTTGTAAAGAAACTTGATGTGTTGCCTGACCCTCTTGATTATGAGTTGCGTGTTGATACTCCAACCGGTGACTTCTTGATTGCTAATTGTGACTCAAGAGGTGTATGCTCCAAATTAATAATGTGAAAATACCTAGAGGTTTGATGTTGTTAGATATACGAGATTTCGATGTTATTTTTGGGATGGATTGACTATCAACATATCATGCTACTATTGATTGTTATTCGAAGAAAGTTGTCTTTCGACTTCCGAATCAGCCCAAGTTTTCTTTTTTGAGAAGTTGAAAAGGCATTTTTTCAAGGCTAATTTCAACTATGCAAGCAAAGAAGCTTCTAAAGAAGGGTTGTTGTGGTTCTTTGGCTTGTGTAAAAGATACCTGTAAGGAAGTTGCAAAGTTGGAAAATAGTTCGATTATTAGAGAATTCTCGGATATGTTTCATAATGACTTAACTAGCTTACCTCCTAATAGAGATATTGAATTTTGCATTAAGTTGTTGCCTGAGACAGCACCTATCTCCAAAGCACCTTGTCGTATGGCACCTGCTGAATTGAAAAAGCTGAAGACGCAGCTACAAGAACTTTTAGATAAGGGTTTCATTAGACCTAGTGTCTCACCTTGGAGAGCTCCCGTTCTTTTTGTAAAGAAAAAGGATGGTAGTATGCGGCTTTGCATAGACTATAGAAAACTTAATAAGGTGACTATCAAGAATAAGTATCATTTGCCTCAGATCAACGACTTATTTGATCAACCCTAAGGTGCTTAGGTATTTTCAAAGATTGACCTTTGCTTTGGTTATCACCAATTGAAAATAAAAGTAGATAATGTGCCGAAAACTACTTTTAGAACAATGTATGGGCATTATGAGTTTCTCATCATGCCTTTTAGACTAATGAATGCACCTGTTACTTTTATGGACTTGATGAACCGAGTATTCAGGCAGTATCTTCATAGATTCATTGCGGTGTTCATTGATGATATTCTGGTGTATTCAAAGAGTTTAGAGGAACATGAACAACACTTGAGGCTAGTTTTACATACTTCGCGTGAGAAAAAGTTATTTGCTAAATTCAGCAAGTGCAACTTCTGGCTTGACCATATAGAGTTCTTGGGCCATGTTGTCTCTAAGGATGGAATTTCTGTTGACCCGAAGAAAGTTGAAGCAATCCTTTAGTGGAATCGTCCTATCAATGTTACAGAAGTAAGAAGTTTTATTGGGTTACCAAGTTATTACAAGCGATTTATGGAGGGGTTCTTAAAAATTGCTAGTGCACTTACTCGTCTGACTTAGAAGGGTGTTAAGTTCGTATGGTCAAATTAGTGTGAGCATAATTTTCAAGAATTGAAGAGGCGGTTGGTGATAACTCTCATATTAACCCTGCCTTCAGGAACTTATGGTTTCACTATATTTTGTGACACGTCCAAGGAAGGTCTAGGCTATGTTCTTATGCAGGATGGTAAAGTTGTGGCTTATGCCTCGAGACAGTTGAAAGCACATGAGAAGAATGATTCTACTCGTGATATGGAGTTAGTAGCAGTTATTTTTGCTTTGAAGATATGACGACATTGCTTGTATGGTAAGAAATGTAAAGTTTTTACTGACCATAAAAGTTTGAAGTACATTTTCACTCATACATAATTGAATATGACCAGAACTCTTGAAGGATTATGACTTATCTATCAACTATCATCCAAGAAAGGAAAATGTGGTGGCGAATGCCTTAAGTCATAAATCTTCGGGAAACATGGCACTATTGCTCACTTCTCGGCAGCATATTCTCGATGATATGAGGAAACTAGAATTGGAGGTGTTGGTGCATCAGTTTGGTGCTCGGTTAGCTAATCTTTAAGTGCAGCCAACGCTGATTGATAGAATCAAGGCTAAGTAGAATGATGATCCTCAGTTGGGGAAGATCAGAGAAGGCGTAAAAGTTGAGGGACAACCAGATTTTAGTATTCACGTGGATGGATCATTGAGGTTCCGTGCTATGTATTCCCGATGATGCAGGATTGAAAAAGGAGATATTGCAAGAGGCTCACACCACTAGATACTCGATTCATCCAGGAAGAACTAAGATGTATAGATATTTGAAAGGAAATTTCTGGTGGATCAACATAAAGAAAGATATTGTGAAGTTTGTCGATCAATGCCTCGTTTGTCAACAAATTAAGATTGAGCATCAGAAACCAGTTAGACAACTGTATCCACTTGATTTACCTAAATGGAAATGGGAACATATCACCATGGACTTCATTGTCAGTTTACCAAGGACGTCGAGTGGTAAGAACGCTATAAGGGTGATTGTCGATCGACTGACTAAGTCCGCACATTTCCTATCATATCGATTTGGCCTTTCAGTGGAATACATGGCAAAACGGGACGTGAATGAGATGGTTAAGCTACATGGGGTTCCAGTGAGCATTGTTTATGTTAGGGATCCCTGATTTGTGTCTAACTTTTGAAAGAGCTTACAAGGGGCATTGGGTACGAAACTTAACTTCAGTACGGCTTTTCATCGGCAAACAGATGGACAGTCAGAGAGAACGATCCATACATTAGAAGATATGTTGAGATCATGTGTTATTGACTTTGAAGATTCGTGGGATGAATATTTATATCTGGTAGAGTTTTCTTATAATAACAGTTGTCATTCCAGCATAAAGATGGCCCCTTTTGAAGCCTTATATGGTCAAAAATGCAGAAGTCTTATTTATTGGGATGATGTTGGCGAGAAAAGACTAACTGACCCTGAGTTCATACAACAGTTAGAGGAAAAAGTCAGACTAATCCGAGAGCATCTGAAAGCCGCTCAAAGCCGTTAAAAAAGTTATGTAAATCTCAAAAGGCGCAACGTAGAGTTTGATGTGGGAGATCACGTATTCTTGAAGGTGTCACCTATGAAAGGTGTTCTGAGATTTAGCACTCATGGAAAGTTGACTCCAAGATATGCGGAACCATTCTTGATACTATATAAGATTGGCGAAGTCGCTTATAAACTTGCTTTGCTACCAGCTTTATCGGGAGTACATAATGTGTTCTATGTATTTTTATTACGAAAATATATGCCGAATCCTGATCATGTGCTGGATTTCACTCCTTTAAGACTAAGAGAGAACTTAACTTATGAAGAGCAGCTTATCCAGATAGTTGATCAGAAAAAGCAAATGTTACAACGACGAACTATTCCTTATGTTAAGATCCAGTGGTAGAATCACATTGAAAGCGAGGCTACGTAGGAACTAGAGGAGGAAGCGAGATGCAAATATCTTCAATTGTTCGAAAATTGAGGTAAGTTCAATTATTCAAATTTCAAGAACGAAATTTTTAAAGAGAGTAGATTGTAATATTAGCTCATAATAAAGAAAAAGAAAAGCCCATTTTTCTTTAAACCCAGCCCAACCCCCACATTTTTCCGTTTGTTTCTTCAAGTAGACCCACGATAGAAAATAAAAGAAGAAGAAGAGAGGGCCAAAGAAGAGGTCAGCAGAAAAGAGAAATGAGAGGAAGAAGAAGGGTCATCACGTTGTCTCCCCAAGATTTCTCGGCATCGACTAATAGCATCCGGTAAGTATTTGCGCATCTCTTTCCTCCAATCAAAGTGATTTTCAGAGTTATGACTCAATTTTGGATTTTGATGAAATATAAGTCGCTGGGTTTTCTTGATTTTTTTAACCATATTTTTGAATGGAAATGAAATTTTAGGGTGTTATGAAGCCGTAGGATTCGACGGATCTTGATTTGAAATTACGGTTTACCCGAAATAAGATTTTCAAATCTGGTGTGCGCGATGAACAGTACGCAACCAGAACTAATTTTGCTCAATTTTTGCCAATTTTTGAATGGATTTTGGAAAAGCCATGTTGGGGTTCTTATTATACGTTAAAAGAACTTTCTTTAGACTACAAAATTGTTTAAATCGAAGCTCGGATGAGAAAGTTATGGCCTGTTAAAATTTATCGCAAGTTGCGCAAAGTGGAAAACATGCGTTTTTACTATGAGCGAGTATTTTGTTGGTGCATAGGTGTCGTCTTAGTGACAAATAGGCATTTTTCAGTTGAGTTGTGCTTTAGGGTAGATTGTTACTCAGTTTTTGATATCGTTTTCATACTTTTGGTAAGTGTTTGGACGTATCGTTCTAAGTAATCTTTCTAGTTTGCTTTTGATGTTATCAGATGAGTGATACTATTTCTTCGTTGTGTTTGCAAAATGCATATTTGAAAGATATAATACTATATGTTGTTATGACCGGAGAAAGTAACATTTTTGGTGCATGAAATCAGGATAGGACATTTATTGATGTTTTGTCTATTTGATATGGTTTCTATTCATTATGTGTTGCTGGTGTGAAGTTGATTTTGAGAATAATGTTGTTATTGAATTTTGTGGTGCTCAAGATGGCTGTGAACCCGGTTGAGGGGTTTATGGGTATGCGCATACTAGTTAGGATATTTTTGTGGGTCAAGCTACTAGCATTGTAGGTGGAAACTTTGCCAAGGGGGGAATTTTGATCGCCTTTTGTCGCGGGCGTCATACGTGACCATAATTAATCTTGAGCATGATATTGGTCAATGAATAGATCACTGACATATGTTTTTGATGAGATTAGTCATCATTGGATTGTGTTTTCATGAAATTGATTAATGGATTGGACCATTAATATTTTCACTTGAGTTTATGGTTTGAAACAAGTATTTTTGCTAAGAACATATTATGTTAAGGTTTTATATAACTAGTTTTGACTATAAAAATCTGTTATGTTTTGACTTTAACTTAAACGAATTATATTTTGATATTGAAATATGCATAGTGATTGTTCGATCAGCTTAGAAAAAATGTATTACTCATTGAGCCATGTTAGCTCGTCCCTTTCATTTTTCTTGTCTTTCAGATTCAACAAGTCATAAGTAGGACGAAAGCGGTCATTAACAGACGATATTTTATAGTGGGACTTTTGGGTATGAGTTATGAGTTAGAACTGGTCTTGAAAAGATTTTGAGTTGTGATTAGATTTGTATATCTTTTTGGTGGAGATTATGTACATATCTCTTTTGGTGGATATATACATTAATCGATTTTGATGTTTATAGAAAGCTCTGGTTTTGTTTTGTGATTAAGGATCTCTTTATCAAGTTTCTTTGGACGTATATATATTTGTTATCAGGTGGAGTTTTGGATTTGTGAAGGCTGCGCCCTTTTAAAAAAGGACCGTGTCATGTCTTGAAGTGGATTTAGGGTGTGGCAGAAACTTTCCTTCATAATTGTGGCAAATATGATCCTCTTCCACGTCAAACCAGTGCTTAAAATTTAACGACCCAGCGAAGTTTGAGCAGAAAAGAATTGCAACTGAGAAATCCAAATAAGCATGGACACAAGAAAAGGGGAGAGGCTAAAAGAATCACATTCTAAATTTAAGAAAAGCCAAAAATAAATCATCCCCCCCATTTGCAAAAAAAAAATAAAAATAAAATGAATAAATAAAACAACGTGGCAAAATCAACAAGGGAATGTGATGACGGAGGGCAATGGTTGGTTAGGGAGGCCTGGAATGAATACCAACCCTTGTTTTGTCCCAAGAAAATCTCTCCTCCAATCTCTTTCTTCCTCCCTCAAAACTCAAAGCCTTTGTTCATGTCCCATCTCCAAAATCAGGGGTCTATTTTCTTCTTCTTCCTCCTCCTCCTCCTTCTAGGGTTGGATCTGATCTCATTCTTGATACTTTCACCCTCGTATTGCTTTCATCTTCCCAGCTAAGGACTTCTCTCCTCCTGTTTGGTGCACGAAAATGGTACGTCCCTCACAACGTCCGCTTTTTTTTTGTTTTTCCTCGTTTTGATGTTTCGCTTTTTTCACGAGATGTAGAGGCTGGAAATCTTGTGATTAGTGCCAATTCGTTCAATTATTCCGTATACAGCGGATGGCATTCGAAATTTGGCCGATGTAGATATGTAGACGCTCGTCGTTTCACCTGAGAGCATTGTTCGGCCGGTGAACATATCGATAGGTGGATTAGCTAGGACTTTGAATGGCTGGCATGTTTCGCCGCACTTTGCAAGAAATGCGGTTTGTTTCATTTGATTCCTTGGTGTACCCGAGCGCCCCCGTGCATGAAGATACAAAAGGAAAGCGCGATATAGTTGCCGTCGTCAATCGTTAACGTGGGTTACTAGTTAGGAGAAAGTTATTTGCACATATAGTCTATCAAAATGCTGATTTGGTGACGAACAATTTGTTCAAATGCGTGCGGAAAATGTGATCTGTCTGGCCCGCACGTATCATCACTCTAGAAACAATCATATAAACCTTTGGCTTTCGCAAGTTAGTGAGACGAAAATTTGCAGGCGAACTCGGCGTCGGGAATGGCGGTGCACGACGAGTGCAAGCTGAAGTTCTTGGAGCTAAAAGCAAAGAGGAATCACCGGTTCATCGTGTTCAAGATCGACGAGAAGATCCAACAAGTCGCCGTGGAGAAGGTTGGGAGTCCCGAGGAGACCTACGACGATTTCACCGCGTGTATGCCCCCCAATGAGTGCCGATACGCTGTTTTCGACTTCGACTTCACCACCGACGAGAACTGTCAAAAGAGCAAGATCTTCTTCATCGCCTGGTAACGGGAAAACTCTCAATTCCTAGCTTGCGTTCGTGTCATATTACACGTATTTGTGTACAACCAGCTCGTATTCCCACTTGCCACGTCTCTATGATATTGTCATCACTAATTATGTACAAATTTAGCGCAATCTTGACTATAAAGTCATAACTTTTCTGATCACGACAAATTGGATGAAAATAATATGAAGGGTCACGACAACCATGATATTAACATAGGCATATTCTACATGTTAGAATATAAACACAGACTGATTGTATTGTGTTGTTATTCTTAGTCATCAACTCGTTTATGTCTGTGAAATGCGACTTAATGAACCCACCTCATATTGTGATCTATTTGCTCACAACGATAAAATTATATCTGACCTTACTTCGCCACAGTTCGTACTACTTAGATATTCGCTTGACAATTTATCTTTGGGTTCTTTTTCTTTTTTTTTTTGGGGGGGGGGGTGTGTAACAGGTCGCCAGACACATCGAGAGTGAGGAGTAAGATGCTATATGCGAGCTCTAAAGACAGATTCAAGAGGGAATTAGATGGCATTCAAGTGGAGTTGCAAGCTACCGACCCCAGCGAAATGAGCATGGACATCATCAAAGCGCGAGCTATCTGAACGAACGAATACCCTTAATTTTATGAGCTAATAATCTTCCTATGTATCCCAGTGAGCAGTAAATTTTGCTTCTTCTGTATGTTCTTGATGGGTTATTTGGATTTTAAAGAATAATTTCGTCATTCTTTCTCAGTCTCACAAGGAGGGAGTGCATATAAATCGTTAGCAGGCACTTGGCCAGAGCGAGGGAGAGATGGGGCTCAAACCCTTATCCACGTTTCCACAATCTTTAAGAATTGTAGTAAGTTTTCACTGGAAGCACAACCATGACCGACCCTCAAAAGGCAAATTATAGATTCTCAAACAAGTGCCCCTCAGCTGAGCTACTAGAAAATGTGAGAACAAAGTCAAACTATGAAAAGGGAATTTTTTTGCCCCCCCACTAGTGGGGCCTTGTGTACATGTCCCTGTCCTTGTCCTTGTCCTTGCTGTTGACTTTTTGCCAGTAGGCACTCTCCATCATCTCAACTTGCCAAGTGGAATGAGCCTTCTTCTCGCTGAAGGCTTGGAGCGAAGGAGTGTCGAATGGAGGAGGGAGAGTGCATGGGGCACCTTCACTTGGGGAGATCACCATGGACTCCTCCATGAACCTCCTGAATGTCCCATTCGACGGGCACGCCATTGCCTCGGAGCATAACTCGACCGCATCCAGCGGTATGCTCGGCTTGTACATCAATAGCCTCGCGTACTCGCTCAGCACATGGTACATGTAGTCGTACACATACTCCATCCTCAGCTCATTGAATACGAATCGGCTCCCACCATGTCCTATGTTCTTTGCCTGGCACAAAAAGATACATTCTAAGATGATTCGGTTTGACATTGGTTTGGATTCGATCAAATAGTCGGTGCGTTCAACAAATTTTGACTATTGATCGTTCCGTAAGTTATAAGAATAGACTCAAGTTGATGATCTAAATTTGGCACGTGAATAGGGATCGACGTTTAAGAGAGAGAGAGAGAGAGAGAGACCTGGCCGGTGTGATTGTTGCCCCATTCCACAGCAAACTTAAGGGAGGTGCATTTGGAGTAGGGCCTAATTGGCCAGTAGTGTTGCAAGGGGACCATTCCTCTGGTGAAGAAATCATAGTAATCTGGACGTACTAACAGAGTCATAGAATCGCATGCCAGGATGTACTTCTCGCTTACGGACCATGCCCACCCGTCAATGTATATCTTGTAGCTGCCGAAATCCGACAAGAAGAGACGCTCATGAAAGCTGTCTTACCGAGGAAAACAAGAGCTGAGTAACTAATAGACTCTATAATGTGTACCGATGTGTGCACTGGTCCTCTAGATTTGATTGGTTGTACCCTTGTTTAGATTGTTCCTCCCAATCCTGCCATAAGAGATTGATACTCCTAACATGTGTTATACAGGCCAAATAGACCATACGCGCACCAACTTCGTGTAAGTTCACATATAGCATGTGGATTTCACACGCGATGTTCATCAAAGTCGACCCGGCATACGCGATTTCCTTTCCTCATGCTTTTACATGTAGATCAAAAGGCGTTACCTGAATAAACAAGCGGGCATTCCAGTCATATTTTTCTGTGACATTGCATTTGAGGAGATCTCTTCTGGTGGAGGCCACATTAGGGTTCCCTCTCCAGTAGGCATAGGGTAATCTATCTTCCCACTTAATCCTCTTATTGCCTTCTTGTATGTCCTTCAACACATGTGTCCATGGTTTGATGTTTGTCTCCACCCTACATATATGTACCAAGCATATCATTCTTATTACAATGATTTCTCATTCAAAAAATGAGAGTGGGTTGCAATGTTCTTATATAGTGAGTGAAGTTTGAATCTAGTCACCATCCCCAAAAAGACCAATCTGGAAAAACTATGTCGAACGTCTTTCCATCCCCGCAATAACGGAATAACGGTGGCGGTCCCGATCTGGGGCGTCGATAGTCCTTCATTCGGATGAGCGGACGATCGTCGCAGTCGAACATCAGCTCCAAATCGGGCAATCTTCCAGGGTACCGCCTAAGGAGTTGCACTATGCCCCACAAGGTGAACACGTCCCTAGTTTGTAGCGCCGGCCTGTACTTTTCAACGTAGGCCCTCCCGTCGAGGATGACGAGCCGGAAGTGTGCTGTCTTGTTCGCTCTCTCGACCATGTCCCTCGTGATCCCGGTCTCCTTCCACGGCCGCAGATCTTCGTGGATCCATACGAAGTATGACGGACATTGACTTGTTGATGCATGGTTTTGAGATTGCTTGGTGAGGTTTTGAGTGGTCGGGTAGTTTCTTGGACATGTTTGAGAGAGGTTATGGTTTGTGCATTGCAGTGGGAATTCTGGTTTCTTTGGTACTTTTGAAATTGTGAAGAATGGACTTGGATAAGCACCTGAAACGAGTAATTGAAACTGGAAGTGCAAAAGGAATATAATTAATGTGGATTCCATCAGATCTAGGAAAATCGCACTGTTCCATATTTCGCTAAAGAGTAATAATCATCTCCTAATTGAAACGAAATTCGGTATGTGGCGAAAACACGGGTCTGTCATCTCTACTTACTGCTTTGATCCAAACGGCAAAAACCAGAGCGCCGACCAAAAGGAATAGGAAGAAGTCGATAAGCAGAGCCGCGGTCAGGCTTCGCTTGTTGAGCTGCCTCCACCTTGCTCCGACCGGGGTTTGCTTATGAATTCCATGACCAGACATGCCCGGATACTTCTCACTGATAATCATCTTCATCTAGTCTTTGATTGTCTCTCCAGCAGTTAAACATCAGAACCACATCGTGCGCTGATGTAACATATAACATAGGAAGACTCCCCACATACACATGATAATTGAAGGGTCATGAAACACTGCGTGAGTCTCGTTCTCAAGCTGAAGTCTCATGTTTTGCGGGACATTACACAGGCCACAATACATGCGGGGATGGGCGCCCTTCTCGCCAGCATCGCCAGCAGAGAATAATCGAGGGCAGTTTCATTTTCTTCATGAAAATCATCTTTTCTCTTCACGTTTAAATGCCTGCAGATGCATGTTCTATCGTCTATCTTGTACATAAAGCAGAAAAGAAAACTTCGAATCTAGGAGTAGAGCAGTAAAGCCAGCTCATTTAACCATTCGATTTCGGGCAAAACATGTGGGGAAAAAACAAAAGTCATCAAGTTCTACTCATGAAACGCGTGCATGGGCGACTACTATCAGATTCAAGGGGAACGTGACATACCGAGGCGATCCGACTCGCATCACGCAGGTCAAGTCTCAAGAATAGTGCTTCCGGTTTTGATTTAGGATAGAGTCCAACATTCTACATGTAACATCTTTGTTAATGGGAGAGCCGACCGGATTTCAGTGCTTAAGTAGATCGGAGAACATGCATATACGAATTGAGAAAAGTTAGGAAATTTTCTTACTCTTCCGAAGTCATTGGTGGTCATGCTCGGGCATGGTCTCTCAAGCTCGACTTGGGGGCTCGCCACGACGCATTGCAAGGCCTTGGAATTATAGTAGGTCTGGCCGAACCCACCTACAGCAGCTCATAAAGATGTCTCCCCTCTATATTCTCATCCTTTCAATGATTCGGAGGTAGTACTGGTGGTAATACAGTGTGTGTGTGTGTGTATATATCCAAACTAAAGATGGCGATTCTAATACCGATCGGTGCGGGCATTACTGTTTTTCCTTTTCTTTGACCTTAACTCTTTATTCATGACAGCCTTGCATTGCATCTATTCCTTATGCTGAAACGACGACCTCTCCTTTCTGTTCATCAACTTTATTCCCAACCAATTTCGTTTGAAATGAGACGGGTCAAGAAGCACAGTCGAGCAGAACGTCGACCAGCGGGCTAGTTTTCGCTCTCTTACTCTTTGTTTGGCAAAAAGAAAAATGCCCGCCTATAGCTGAGGTATATATGGACCCCTTCTATTCAAAGCCACTGCACTATAAAAGGATGGTTAGGACCAATTCACTTGCAAATCATCAGAACGGTTTGGAGTCAAAGCTCTGAGAAGTTGATAGTTAAGGCATGAGGCGAGAGATCAGAGTCATACCACCAGAAGAGAAGAGCAACGAGTCCACAGCTCTCGTTGCTGCTCCAAGTAAAAATTGCCCTCTCTTCTTCAGCCTCCGTTGTGTTTCATTCTTCTCCTTTCTGTGTCTTTGTGGCTGGAGAGAATAAAGAGTGAGTATTGAGCGTATGCTACATTCATGTCTATGCCCGAAGTTAACGGAACGATGGAGTTATATCGCGCTCGTTTCTTGGTTATGTTATTCTTCCTTATTACTAGCTCTGATCACAAAGAGAAAGGTTATGAATCATCCGATGTTCCCACTTCAAGGGAATTATACCCTGTCTTTTCTTGTCTTTGGAAGCTGTCCCAAGCTCAAGGGTCACCTCTACATTCGTTCTTGATAAAACTTGCGATATTCTGAATGACGGACCTACCTTGGAAGAAAGAACTCCCATCAGTGCAAAAATGAGGTTGATCAAAGAATGTGGATTTCATTGTGTCGTCACATCTGTAATGAGATGGAATTGGATCCCAGGTTCAGTCTTTGTCAAAGCTGGATTCGGGGATCGGCATAGTATTAAATGCTTGCTTTCGTTGCAATATGCTTGATCTCTGTTTTTTCAATTCCATACTTGGGTGCTCCACTTTGCTGTCATTATTCTTAGAATTCCCTTTCCCCTATATAAAATAACAAAGGAAAAATAAGGCAATTTCCTGAGGTAATAGGAAGTGTAAATGACCTGTTCTTATCTTCTATTGCTTCAGATTGTTTTCTGATGAGGTCTGAACCAACACGATCCAAGAGAATACCCCTGTTCAGAACCAAGTTAAACCCCGGTCATTGTTGAGTCGTCGCTGATGAGGTCCAGACGTCATTAGACATATGGCGAGTATAGATCTCAACGGAGTTCGCTTATTGCCTTGACGTGAATTTGGCAAAGACTTCAAACAGATGGGGCTTCCTAATGATTAGTCCTTTATGCTCATCTTCTCACGCAAATACTATTGCTTTAACTAAGACCTCAGGAATAATTAGTTTCTTGTTGAGACTAAGTCCTAAGTGCAAGGAACTGGACCATACTTGTTATGCCAATCATCCACACCTTCTTCTCTTATTGGCTTTGCACAAACCATGACGAATGAACTTTAAGTAAAGGACTTCTCACTGACTGAAGTGGAAGATGCTAGCTGTAACTTAGCATAAGACACTGATCACTCAATCTCCTCTCATCCTCCAGAAATTAAAACTAGTATCGAGGGACGGACTTAGAAGTATAAATACGTCGATAATGCATTAGCGGTTGGAAAAATGCTGTGGCGTTTCACTTCATTGTAATGCGCTTCAGTAGTCAATACTTGCCCGAGAACAACTACTCCAGGATACACGTTCAGTAATTATTCCATCTTACTTCAATGTAATTTATACTTATTGACAGCAGAACCGGGTACAGCAAGGCATAAAGGTTCAGGTGGATCAGTCGACAGGGGTGAGTTCTAAGTGCTTCCACATCCAGAAAGATTTGATCTTACCGAAACTTCTTTTATATAGTTCCTAACAATGATGCCATTTTGATTGTATAGCGAAGCAATGAATTTCTCAATTTCCATCATAATCATCTAACATCTATTATGATCTGAGATCCTTTTTTTCTTTGGGAGGTTTTATCATCGAGTTTCTCTCTTTAAAGATCCCAGATGCATGATGGAATTTCCTCCCAACTCCATTAACCCAGATTTTCCGCGTAATGCTTTTTGCAGACCTTGCGCTAGCAGAAGTTGAGAAGGAAAAGAAACTGACATTCATTAAGGCATGGGAAGAAAGTGAAAAGACAAAGGCAGACAACAAGTAAGCTATACACATGACACATCTTCTTGGAGTTTTGAATCGGGTGGTTGCCTTAGCTTAATGCATGAATTTGCTTGAATGAGCAGAATATCTGAAAGTACGATCATGGGAGGAAAGAGTTCTTTGTTTTCTTTGAGGAGTGTTTTCCAACCTCCAGCTTAAAAGCAATCGAGTTGCCAATGTGCATTGCTAAATCAATCTCACGACATTCCTGTAATCACGCAGACCAAATGGTTATACTTATTTCTATCTTCCCTACCATTTTACGTCCGACATCCTAATGCGTGCTACTGAAGTACCAAACTCTTCACTTTTGTTCCGACCGTGAGGAAAAGATAGTTCGTCAGTATATGCTTCGGGACAGAGTGCTCAACCCCAAGTGATGGATGCTCTGCTTTATTAGTTACTTGACCAAAGAAGTTGTGTTCACATCTTTTTGAGTCACTAGCAAGTCCCCCTCACACATGGCCGTCGCCCCACTAGGCCTGTTCTGTTTGCCCTCCTGAGTCCGAACGCCATTGAGCCACTTAGAACTAAGGTTTTAGTGCTAGCTCATAATAGAGTGCGTCCAAGCAAAGCAATGTTTTTGCATGAGCAGGGCACAGAAAAAGATGTCCACAATTACTACTTGGGAAAATAGCAAGAAGGCTGCTAAAGAAGCCGATTTGCGAAAGACAGAGGTAACATCCGGAAACACCCGCTTCCTCCTTTCTGTTTCCCTTACCATTTTGTTCCTTCTCCAGCTTTGAACATCTGCTTCTAAGTTTCTCCTTGCATTGTGCGCTTCTGTCTTGGTTATTCTCAGTTCCGTGTTCATGGTATGCAGGAACAGCTGGAGAAGAAGAAGGCAGAGTACGGGGAAAAAGTGAAAAACAAGGTAGCAATGATTCACAAGCATGCAGAAGAAAAGAGGGCAACAATCGAAGCAAGACGAGGTGAAGAAATTCTCAAGGCAGGGGAAGTGGCTGCAAAATATCGTGCTACTGGGTACATGCCGAAAAAGTTCCTCGGGTGTTTCTGAAAATTGTTGATCTTGGACCTGACCATAAGGCAAATAGCTCTCGACGATATTGTTCCTGCTCTTTCATTCCGTTAGCGCGTGAACCTTGCTGAAAAAGGAAGATTACCGTCTTTTTGTGCTTCGATGATGAAGGGCTTGTCTGCCACGTTACATCTTAAGTACTTAAATGGTTGCGAGCGATCTACACCTGTTATTCCTATGAAGGGAATGGTTTGTCAGTCTAGGTTTTACTGGTTCAGATGTAGCACCTTTCTTCCATAACAGAGGGTTGCTTGTGGTTTTGTCGAACCATATTCCAACTCCAAATGCTTAGAAGCAACTGCTGAACAAATTTAAAATTCCTCTGCAAAGTCGGAACATGAGACCTATCCATGCAATGCATTAGTACGGTCCGGTACAAGAAATTTTCTAGATACAGCAGAGCAAAAGAGACTAAGCAAGTAAGACATTACCATAGAGTCAAATGTTATGTTCACATCTCCTCTTGACAACGGAAAAAGCTCAAAACTCTAGCAGGAGAGGGCCCTATAAAAGGCAAAGGCTTACCCGGGTTTCATAACAGCAACTATCTAGAAACTTTCTAAACTAAACCAGAAGATGAAGCATATTGATCAATATCTCCTCCTAAGAAGCTAATGTCATTGTTGATAGGAAAATCCAGCAGCAGCTGCAACGCAGTATCTGATGAATCTTCTAAGGCACTAGAGCCAGAGGACTCTGTCCCTGCAGCCATTAGTGGAATGTAGGATTTGCAGCTCTTGTATTCCTTATCTTCATCTCCGCCGTTTGCGGCAGCAGCAGAACCAACCACGGAGGGGCCCATTTCGGTGCTGATGGCTGAATTGGATTCACACTTCACAGACGAAGATGCCGGAGAAACCGGGCTTCGTTCCATTTCCACGGTCGTCTTTCTGAAAGATTCTCCAATTTCTGAGTTCCATAGCCGGAGGAAATGGTCAGCATCAGTTTTTGGAAGTGGATTAAACAGGAAGGACTCCCTAGAAAGCCGAGCTTCAGCTTCGAGCCGAGCACTTTCCCATTGTGCCATGTGACGCGTGATTGTGGATGTGGGTGAGCTTGTGATAGGGCCTCGGTTTACAAAAGGTTTATGAGTCTTGGGGTCGAGGCCCATGCAAAGAAGACGCTTCTTTAGATGGGTGTTCCACAGGTTCTTGATCTCATTGTCCGTTCTTCCGGGAAGTTGAGCAGCAATGGCAGCCCACCTGGCATTACGAAGGGAACAAGTCAAAGGCCTCCACTTATGTTTCCAGTGACAACCTGTTTGGAGTCCTTAACGTCTAGGATAAACAGAGCAGTTCTGAGATATTTTTCAATCCCATGCCAAATTTAAATTAGTAGATTCAAACCAAGTGAAAATCAAGTTGCCAATGCTTAAAGCAAGTATGGGACATTGTATAAGCTAAAAAACAAACGGCCTAATGTAAGAGTTGAAAAATGCATCTTCATGATGCTATCAGGAATTCAAACACATCCTTCACAAGCTTAAGAATTCACAACAGAAGCTAAATTATTTCTTAATCGGGTATATTATCTTTATTCTGGGCCATTTTGTGACCAAAAATTTGAATCTAGTAAGATAATATGGTACCGATAATTAACTTGATAAGGCGGAACAAAATGTTCGGGTGTCAAACCACTATAGATCTCCCAAGACTTAGAAGGTCAAGTACCATAAAACAACAGTAACTGATATAATTCCAAAAGGGTGCCTTCCATTCCATTAGCTATTCACGATCCAAATGCAAACAGAGGTTTTATTATCTTTACTCAGCTAAGCCAACCATATCCAATGAGCTGGTTGTTCAGGCTAAGCACCAGGCATGAGTCTCGGAGAGTGTAAGATGGGTACCTGTTACCGAGTATTCCGTGAAGCTGAATGACAAGCTTCTCCTCCTCGGGAGTAAAAGGGCCACGTTTTATGTCTGGCCTAAGATAGTTCGTCCACCTTAGCCGGCAACTCTTCCCGCAACGAAGAAGACCTATCAAGCAGCAGATGCACAACCATCAACAGTGTGCGGACTCACAATATCAGCATATTTAACCAGCCATCTAGTGCAAAACTATGTTTCAGTACCATGTTGTCGTAAAGATGCACAACACCACCAAAAAGAACACTACTTCTGCCCATTCTCAGACTCTCCGAAGCAAAAAGGATGGGACTTCGCCTTTAGAACCACACTAATTCCTCTTATAAGACAAGTTTCAAAGAAGCTCTTATGGTGATCAAACATACAGTAAACTGAAAAAAAAGAACAAAAAAGGGACAACTTTAGAAGAAGAAGAGGAGGAGGAGAGAAGTGTCGACCCCACCTGCAAGCTTGGGGAGAGAACGCCAACTTCCATGGCCATTCTG
The DNA here is from genome assembly GCA_028455895.1 of Rhodomyrtus tomentosa. Lineage (NCBI taxonomy): Eukaryota > Viridiplantae > Streptophyta > Magnoliopsida > Myrtales > Myrtaceae > Rhodomyrtus > Rhodomyrtus tomentosa. The sequence goes on along the minus strand of JAPCWY010000008.1, from coordinate 32,991,319 downwards.
TCTGATATACCCAACAAGAATCTCATCTTCCTCGGCCGTCCATGGCCCTTTCTTCAAATCCTTCTTGTCACAGCATGGTGTCCTTCCCATTTTCTCTCTCCCACTGACAAAGTTATCACAACATAACCCAAAAACAAAAGACCCTGAGAGAACCAAGAAACGCCTTTAAAGCTCTTCTTCCGCCTGTGAGGGAAACGGAGCAAATGAAGAACAGAGCAGCAGTGAAAAAGACTATCTTGGAGAGAGTGAGAGAGAGAGAGAGAGAAGAAGAAGATCATGTAATATGTGAAGGGTTCTCTAAATGCCCATTTCGATTTTACTGCATCTGGGGAGGGTTCGAAACTGAACCGGACACAACTGGTGGGAGTGGAAGGACAATCGGCGAGCTTTAAGCTGTGGCGCGCATTAAATGGGACGTATTTTTGCTGGGAGGAGACATTAAATGCTCAACGTATCACGTATTCAAAGTGATGTATCCCATTGGTCCTACCAGTAGCGCTCGGACCCCAAGAGCAAACGAAGGGATTCGGGAAGAAGAAGAAGAAAGACTGAACCTTGAACCATCATCAAGGGGTGATAAGTTTCTGAGGCCCTTGTGCAGAAAATGAAAGCCATTAAAGCGGGGCACATCCTATTTTGGAGGTTTTCAACTGAGGGGGGAAGGAAGAGAGGGAGCTGAGAGAAAACCCCGTGAAGTGACAATCAAGAGGGTTGCATTAATGGCGGATGGTCTTCAAGAGAGAGAGAGAGAGATCTCAGGCGAGGAGAGAGGTGAGCGATGACATGACATGAATGAGGGGGTACGGACACAGTGTGAGGTGACAACCTCTTCCTCTCTCTTCTTCTCCGTTATCCATTCCTTCATTAATAAGCTGCAGGCTTTCCATCAAAAAAATAAAAATAAAAAACTGATGGCCACAGTGCAATAAATCGACATATATTCGGTTCATGGATTTTATTAGCGACTATCTTACGCAATGCTGATCAAGCATTAAACATGAATTCCACATTTTTTTTGGGGGGGGGGGGGGGGGGGGGGGAATTTTTCTCATTATATTGTACTAATTATGACAGAATTACTCGATCTTCAATATATTCAAAGGAAGACTTATGATCTTGTATGAACCAGTAACCATAAGTACACAGAGATGATAAGGATACATGCGTCGAACCATTTCGGGAAACATCTCGGCCTTCCTCGACACACTGAGAAAGTTAACTCACGGTAGTTCGACTTTGTTGTTGAAAAAGTGGGATATAAACTTACAAGGCGGTAGGGGCGGGAGAAGGATTACGGATTCGTTAAGATAAACGAGTGTGGCCGTGGTCCAAATCGGACTTTTTTACGGGGAAGGCGAAATTGGTATGAGGAGCTTAGATAAATAAAAAGAAAGGGGAAAAAAAAAGAACGGATTTGTTTGCGAAAGCGACAAACGAATCAAACGATTCAATGGCGGGAAAAGGAGATCATAAATGCGGTCAAGGCCACGGAAGCTCAGAACAGGAAAGCTCCTTCGCATCATGTCTGTTGACTCACTCAGCTGAGTTTGCGTGCTCGGTTGAGTCACGGAGTCTCTGGCTCTGCACTTCTGTTTCCAGCTTACATTCTGATCTCTTCTTTACTTGGAAATATCAAAGAGAGTTCGCAAACTAACGGGCAAAGCAAACAAATAAATAATCGTTCGCATCCTATAGAGAGGTCAATCTACGGTCCTTACACGAGCACCGAGAAGGCGAAACAGACGTTAACCGTCCGACGGATTTTCGAATGAACGGCGATATTCTGTTGCTCAATCCGGTGACGGAATCGGTGCAGGCGCATTACCCATGAGATCCCATAGACTCGTCCATGGTTACGCCGTCGGTTCAATATATCCGCCGAATTCAATTACATTCTCATCCGCCTGCATATGAATTTATTTGATCACTTCGCCATTCAGATCACATTTTCTCCAAACCTTATGGCATGAGATGTACACGAACTCTGTCACTCGATTGCTTCATATATAACAAGTCCTGTACAAGTGAAGTCTCAGTTCGTGCTACAGCACGATCGTTGAATGGACACACAGTTGTTAATCCAAGTCCAGCGTCAGAGACACCATTGAATCAATTTTAGGCAACTTAGTATACCCTAGATTCATCCGCCGACGGTCTGGAAGGAAGGAACAAAAGCTTATGCACATTCCTCGTCACCACCACAACAAAGCCCAGAAAACAGAAAACGATATGAACGCATGCCAGCAAACAGCATCCGCAATTTCTTTTATGACAAACTCGAGAGAGGATTGTGATTCAGAGTCTTACAAAATACGACCAAATACTGGCAGTCCCACAAGACATCAGAAAACCAAAACGATTTGGTAAGTTAATAGCGACAATTCCTGAAATAGGACATTTTGGGAAGAGCATAGAAGACAGATGAAGCATAGAAACAAACCTACATTGGTCAATCGAAAACAAACAACAAAAAGGAGAGGGAGAGAAGCTGCAAGTTAAAAAAGTCGAAACAAAAGCCATAAAAAAGAAAAAAAAAAGCAGCAGCAAGAGATTTGATCCAAGGAACATCTGTCAACAGTGATCAATCTTTCTAAAAACAGGGGGAACAAAAGCATTCTAGAAAATACAGGCGAAACAAGAGGGAAACATCTCTTGAGGAAATCCAAAGGTAAATTGGACCAATACGTTGTTTTTCCCGAGACTTGTGTAGATCATCTACCAGCTCTCAGGAATCTCCTGATATAATCCGGGTTACACAAATCCAGACACCATCAAAACCATTCTTAACACTCCTACTTGGGCGTCCACTAAAAAAGTCTTATCATATTAAATCCCTTGCAATTTACCCTCCACAAGCTGCCTGTGCCCACTTATTGAATCAGGCAGCTTCATCAATACCTGAAAGCAGCAGAGGAGATATTAGCAACCTATTAATAGTAATTGAATCAAGGATACACAATCTTATTTGGATTAGTCCGATTCATGCTTATACATAAAAAAGGCGCATGCGTATCTCTGTCACCATGACCCTTTTATTGTCCAATGCATATGTCCCCATTCAGCTACTAATCCTCGTCACAATTGAGGTTACAAAATGGTACTTCACAAGTATTGAAAAGAATGTTAAAAAAGAAAAACATATGGATGGAAAACCATTCACCGTGCTGTAAGAAGAAGATGCAGTCATTCAAGCTCATTCCACTGACCACCAACCAATGATCAACGATAATAACTCTTCCGCTTTGTACAGAGACAGAACCTTATTAATACAAGTAATGAACGAAGGCACCTCCGGACCAGAGTTATAGCAAAATAAAAATTAGCTACACAATCAAAAAATTTCAAGCAATGTCTCCAAAAATTAATTGACATCACTGCCAAAATGATTCACATGATAATACCCACTACAAGAAGAGAAGATATCGTGGCCTTGGTAACAGATGAAAAGCGTGAATCTTGACAATTCTCCTATCAATAAATGCTCTTGTTAAATAAAACATCAGAAAGAAAGAGCCATAAATCTTGACAGATACTTAGACTATATAGCAAGAAAGAATCTAACTCTACATGCCCGTCCACCCCCACATGCCATCACTCACCATTTCCACATCAGTCCAGGATTTCTCCCATATATCACCGACAATAAATTGCCTGATCAATATGTGGAGGAATCTGTTTAATCTCAGTTCCAAGTTCTTGCTCAATCCTATACCTGTAGGAACAGTTTAGGCAAGTTGTTAGTAACTGTTTGGCTAGCAGTTCCAGACAGATGAGGGAATGAAATGCATACAAGTTGAAGCGATCCTCATATGTGATAAGATTGACAGCTAAACCTAGGTGGCCAAATCTTCCTGAACGACCAACCTGCACATGAAACCAAGAGAACTTGTGATGCTTCACATTAACCGCGAAAGAGAGAGAGAGGGAGAGGGAGAGAGAGGGAGGGAGGGAGGGAGAGAGTCTCCCAACATTACCCTGTGCAAGTAAGTTTCAGAGTTCTTGGGGAAATCAAAGTTAATAACGACATTCACAGCTTGAATGTCAATACCCCTAGTGAATAGATCTGCAATGTTACCAAATGAAAAGGAAAAAGTTCATCATATCCGACTAGCAAAGTAAAATAATATGCACGATATTATTTCAATGAGTAGACAAATTGATGCCACGACATGATCACAACCTCCCAAGAACCTCCCAAGAAGAGCAGCGTGAATTAACCATCAAAAGGCGCATCTCTCAAAGAACTTTGATTTGTTGGCCCTAAGAGGGTATAATACCTTACGCTGGAACAGATTCCTAGCAGCCTACCACAACTCCAGTATTAATATCATATCACAAACTGCAAACTAAATCCTAAAAACCTACAGTAAGCGAATAACAATTTTCACCCAGTACCGCACTCAAAACAATCTATAGAGAAAAAAACCAAAACCAGATGAAGCTGAAGATGCTTATGCCACTTTAATCGTGATGAAATTGGAGAAAACATGTACAGAGAGATTCACGTTGTAACAATTTATATTTCAAGTAGAAAAGCACCAGCTTGCACATCCATAGTAAAAGAAAGAACAAAGTAACCAACAGGACACACCAATAACATACCAGTACAAACAAGATTCCTGCAGGCACCATTGCGGAAGTCGTGAAAAACTCTGTTCCGATGGTCTTGCAGCATCTTGGCATGAATGTAGAAACAAGAGTAACCAAGTTCAGTTATTTTCTTGGCTAAAAGCTCCACCCGATTGACCGAGTTGCAAAAAATGATTGATTGGTTGATTTGAAGCTGGAGATAGAACAATGTCTTTGTCACAAATGATACAAACAATAAGATGGAAAATTTATGAATCATCATCTATCAAAACAAACCTTTGAGAACAGTGTGTTGAGACAATGCACCTTCTGCCGTTCTTCAACAAAAGCATAATATTGGGTAATACCTTTCAGAGTGAGCTCATCCATAAGGTTAATAACATAAGGTTTCTGCAGATATCTATCCTTGAAATCCTTCACAGTAACAGGAAATGTGGCTGAATACATCAAGATTTGACGATTGCCTGGCAAAAACCGAATCAGCTGCTCCACCGATGGTTGAAATTCTGGTGACAAGAGTTTATCAGCCTGAAATACATAGATGCACATACATTAGATCTTTGGAATTGGAATTCAATTTAGATAGGTGAAAATTTGCATAACTTAGCAACAAACAAGGATTCCATTTTAATTTAAGAAGGAATAATGAATGAATGAAATGAACAAGAAGAACAACCTTCCAGGTTTATCTCCTCCCCAACACATACAGATAAATTAGTTGAGAAGAAGGGCACACATAGTTTAGCGGCTTGAGCAGCACAATTGGCATTAAAAGAAGAGTCATGGAAAGAATATAGCATTCCACAAATGGAACTTTCATCAAACAGAACTGTAATCTAAACCGTAATGGCAACAAAATCACCAATTTAGATCAGCAGATTATTACCTCATCCATAACAAGCATTGAGCAATCTTTCAATATGCACACCCCCTTCTTTGAAAGATCCAAGATTCTCCCAGGCGTTCCAACAAGTAAATGAACAGGCTGATACAAACGCATAATATCATCCTTTAAGCTGGTTCCACCAGTGGTCACCATCACTTGAATTTTCAAGTGCTTCCCAAGCTCCTTACATACTTGTGACGTTTGAAGAGCCAATTCTCGGGTTGGAACGAGTATGACAACTACATCAAATTAAAGAGTTGTCACATAAGTCACAAGTAACTGCATCAAGTAACACAAGTCACTAGATGACTTACTAACAACAATATGCCAACTTATTATTTCAGCGTCACAAACTTTTTTGATTTCACACCTAAGTCACCTATGGGATATAGCTGCAATGACAAAAAATGCTAATGGTACAGACTGAAACAAGCTCAAGCGAAGCAAGATCTCTTAATAAATAGTCTCACTTCAATTCAAGGGCACTGTGCAGCCTGATTGCCAAAAAGCTACAAAACTGTTCAAAGTTATAGGCACTATAGCATACTTTAGAGACAACTACAAAAAAAAAAACAAATCAACAATTTAAGTTAAGCTCTAATGAGCTTGGAGTCCACCTAGATTTGCCGATCACGCAACATGAAAGATAGCCTTTTAGGTATTGGCAGAAGCAAAGATCATCAAGTCAAAAGAGCCCAATACACTGCCTAAAATCCTTAGACCTAGCATTAAGGGCATGAAATCCGATTCCGCCTCCATGGTGGACTAGGAGTTTAGAGAAGACAGAGACTAACTCTGATATATCTAAGCAAACCTTCTGGCTTATTCTGCAGGGTTACAAGTTTCACATACTATCCAACACAAACCTTGAATAACATTGTTATCTTGATCAATCTTTTCCAAGGCAGGAATGCAGAATGCAGCAGTTTTTCCAGTTCCATTTTTAGCTCTAGCAAGAATGTCACTTCCAGTTAGAGCAATTGGAATGCTTTCTTCCTGGATAGGAGAAGGTCTTTCAAATCCTTTCTCATAAATACCCATAAGGAGCTCACGCTTCAGAAAGTAGTCCTCAAATTCGTTTCCTTTAGTTGCTGTAACATCCTGGAGTCAAATTCAGAAGTTAAGAGATAAAGCCTTTCAACATGGGATCTAAAATATCCAAATCAACAGTGAAAAACATCTTCTCATAAAAATTTCCTAATAATCCATCTGTTTCATCTGACATGGAAAAGTCAGAGAAACATCAAAACTAAGTATTTAGGGTCCATTAAAAGTACCAACTTTTGTCAAAGTAAGATAGAAAAATGAGGAGACATTGCACAAACTAAAAAGAATAAGCCAGAAGGATGTACTGCTATGCCAGACCGGTGTATTGCTTTCAGCTTTAGACAATAAATTGCAGCTCCTTAAATCTTTTGTCAATAAAAGCTACTAAAAACTACCAAATGAGGGTATCATATTGCTCCCCCCAATAGAGTAACTATGCTCCCTCCCATCCCCAAAAACTGCAAAAAGTCTATTTCTCATCAACACCAAACTTTACTGTTAAAACTGCAGTATCCTTGAAAAATTCAATCTGCTGCTAGGACAAAATGGGTGAGTGGGTGATGTGTGTGTGTGTGTGTGTGTGTGTGTGAGAGAGAGAGAGAGAGAGAGAGAGAGAGAGAGAGAGAGATGAGAGAGAAAGAGAGAGAGAGACCGGGTGACCAAATTTTAGACAAAATAAAGTCAGAGGAAATAATAGCTAATAGTATGAGCCAAACACTAGTATCTCAAGCACAAGTACCGTAATGAGCTCTTCTCTCGCCATGCTCGGAGCAGATAAAAACGATCAAACATTCAAAGTTCTCATACCTAGTCATTTTCAACTTCAAAGATGAACCAAACATATTGATATTTACAAGTAGCTGAAACAATTGCCATTTCCCCCCTGTTATGTGCCTCATACCTCTGTCTTGTAGCGTGTATCAGGTGGTGGTATCTTTAGCCTTGCCTTCCAATCTTGTGAACTAGAGGAAAAAGCATTAAATGTCAGTACAACAAGCTCGGGAGATGAAAACACCGACAATGAAAGAAGAACGAGCATGCATACACAAGAAGCATTCATGCCATTGGCGGGGAGAAGTTTCAAAACTGGCATAAATATAACCATCGCTGCAGAATTCCGTAGATCGGCTAAATAACTTTCAATGACTCGACTAAAACGAAACTTCCGAGAAATAGAGTTAAATCATCATAAATTTCCCGTAAAAAGACTCTATTTCACATTGTCCCTTCCTATAGAAAGTGTCACAAAATACATATTCCCAGCTCAAAATCTCCATGGAAATCATGATTTCAGCTCAAATTTGAAAAAAAAAAAAGATGTTTCGCAGGTCACAGATGCGGAAGAAGCTCTGTAGTCCTGATTTGCTGTTCCCGAAATAACATGTGAGGAAGAGATCTTCCACCAAATTAGCCGAAAGAGTAGATTTTGTTAGATGCAAAGATGAGACTAGCCTTTTGTAACATAAGTGAGATAAGCAATGAGATAACGATCTCTCCACCAAAATAGGTAATTCGTGAACTTTCCAAAACTCCACTTCACTCTCTCATTCAAATACATCACGTGCACGACATTTCTCAATAGACGCAACTGGAATCCTTCGTTGTGAGGTAAAGGATCAACTCCTTTTAAGAAATAAAGTTTAATCGTAAGAAAGAAGATTTTTTAGCTATGGGCCTAGCAAATGAAAAATTGGCATAGGATCCTATAGGATCTCCCCCCTTCACAATCGGACGTGAAAGTTTCATTTCATCCGGCTCAAGTAGTTACACCAAATAAAATTTTTTTTGGGAATATTAAGAAAAACTGAAAAGCTTAACACAAAGGAGTAAAAATAAGTATAGTAAGTAAATTACTCCGGGTTGTTCTATCATTATCAGCCGTAGCAAAGAAAGGAAATTCATAGAAGTCAAAGATATGAAGAAATAGACATGCCTAGACACGATATTCAATTGATTAAGTCATCGACCTTTTCATAACTTCCTCAATATTGCAAGTTCAATTTCGTTATTAAGGAAAGTTCCTACAAATATCGGACTGATGACATAGATAATACTTAAAAATTCTCATAATGAAGTTCTCGAAGTCTCTACATTTGGGAACTCAAAAAGATTAAGATAACAACTTCATATCACTGAAGTATCTATTTGTGAAACCCAGGATAAGCAAGCGATGGCACACACAAGCATCAATACCTCTAGCAATGTCATGGCAAGGTCAATAAAGTCAAACACAAGTGGCAAGAAATTCACTTTCGACTGCAAAATCAGCACCAACACAACTAACCGACATGTTCCATTCATAATTTAATCTCTACGAACTCACTAACCACACAGAAATAGTACACATGGGAAAATGTGCATTGCAGTAAGTATAATGCACCTCGAATCAACGGCCTCTGACTGCACTGTCTTCTCGACCTCATCGACTGTCGAATCCGCACCTCCTAATTGAGTTCTCCTAAGCCACTGTTGATGCTGCTGCTGCTGCTGCTGCTGCTGCTGCTGATGCTGATGCTGATGCTGCTGCTGCTGTTGGTGGTGGTGATTCTGTTGATACTGTGGCGGTTGTCCTAACTGGCCTCTCTGCACATACTGCGGCTGAGGCGTCCTCGACTGGAATGCAGGGCCCGCGTTCACGCCCCTGCCTGCGCCGATCCCCGGCGGATACCTAGCTCTATTGTTCATCATCGCTAACCACGAATCGATTAAAAAAGAAACCTAACAACTACCCCTTTGTATACACAAACTGCGAACGAACCAAGATTACAACTAACGCTCCCCTGCCTGTGAAAAAAGAAGAAGAAAATCTGCTAAACCGAACGACCGCGCTCTATACAGATTCGAAACGGAAGCCGAAAGCAACAAGAGAAAGCGCCCGTTAGCTTCTAGGGTTTGGGGACGGCAGCGCGGCCAATTGGAGGTGAAAACCGTGGGTACAAAAAGAGGTTGCCACTTCCAATGACCACAGCGATTGGAAACCCTAGGAAGATCCGGCGACGAAGGAGAGAGAATCACACAATGAGTTCGGGGATTCAGAAGCTCCGAGAGAGCGAGAGAGGGAGTATTTGTACATACAGATCTAGGGCAAATGCTTGAGAACCGACGCGAGAATGACGGCAATATGATGAGAAGAGAGCGAATCAGAGTGTGCGAGAGCTGCAGCTGGAGAGATTGTTCATGATCTTGGAGCCTTTTTTCGTTTTTCCTTCCTCCCTTCTCCCTTTCTTTCTGGCTTTTGCCTGCGAAGCCCGAAACGATGACGATGATGATGAAGATGACGATGGATGGGGAGTTGTTTCTTTGGCTTCCCTTCTTCTCCTCCTCCGTCCTAGGGCGTCGAGGAAATTGTGAATGAAATTGCGGGAAAGTCCCTCACTTCTTGTATATTTATAAAAACGGCACCGACTTTGGAGAGGTCTCGTAGATAGAGGACAGCTTTCTTTTCTAGATTGAATTGAGCTCCAATCAATTTGAATATATATATATATATATATATATATATATATATATATATATATAAAACTTAGTAGAGCTCCAGCTCAGATTTCCTCGTGAAATGAAATGGCTTTAGTATAATATAGATTAATAGGTTATAATCTAACATAATGCAGATAGAAAACTAAATTATAATATATTTAGATTTCTAATTTGAGCTTCAATTTCAACCGATAGAATCGAATTCAGTTGAACGTGACCTTTATCAAACTAAAATACAATGCATTTGGGAGAGATTTGGGAAATTGCAAATCGGCCGAGGGAACACTTGCTCTATGTAAATATTGTTTGATTAAATGAATTTTAGTGTATTTTTTGCAAAGTAGTTTTGCAGTAACAAGAAAAAAAGGAAAAAAAATAAAAATAAAGGCATGCCTATTATAGAATGGAGAACATTGAGCCAACTCCGAAGCGAACCTGATGAAAGAAATCGGAGCCGAGAAAGGATCGAACCATCAAAGAGGCCAAGCAATGCAATGGCATGGGTCATACGGTTTCGAGCAGCCTAGACTCGCGCAATCCCAAGAGCCTTTGGGAATGTTGAATCCTAAATATCTCAAATAGTTTTTGGAATGTTGAGCCAAACGCAATAAATGAGCTTTGTGATGATATAGAAAGACTTGTTAAAATTGCGGTCCAAAATTCTCAGTGACGCTCCTTTGCCACGCAATCTAAATTTTATATGGAATTTATATGAGATAAATGCTTAATTTTTTTCGTGAGAAATGAATGATTTGAAAAATATGTCGTTCATAAATATGAATGGAATAAATATATTTTCATCACATACAATTATATATTGTCGTACATACAATTATATATTGTCTTCTATACTGAAAATATTTTTCATTAATTAACTATTTCAAGTGATATAATCTGAAAAGGAAAATCGTTTATATTTCGCGAATCATTGCGGAGGCAAATTGCTATAGAATTTTACATTATTACATTCGGGTTTTTCCACCATTTGATTCCACTCTCTCTCGCAAATTATACATGCTCTTCATTGAAGTTCGTCTCTTCGGCACTCATCTTCTCCTTGGATTTACTTCAATTGACCCGTTTGCAAAGTTATAAAAGTTACGTCCACTGCTATATCGAAGTGGAATTGGACGGGACATTTAGAATGTTATAGTTATCATCGTGTCGTGTCGTAATGTCTTTGGATCAAATTGAATGTTATAGTTATTATCGTGTCGTGTCACAATGTCTTTGGATCAAATTCAAGCCAAGCGCAAATTTTTTTTTTTTGAAAACCAAGGTATCCGAACCAGTTTGCGCGCATTTCGACTATTCCTCAAAAGAGACTAACACAGCAATCCATCGCCATGGACCCCCACTTATCATAAGTGCTCATATGGAGAACTAAATTTGGGATCAATGCGTCTAACCACATAATCCCAAATGCGCTCTAATCAACTGAGCTATTAATGGATGAGTAGTCGAGCGCAATTTGATCGCTACTATTGCCGCGGACTTGACGTTTGATCAGGACGTGATTATCAAACAGGTCAAGATGCGACATGCTTCACCACATTTCAAAAGATCATGCGATCTCATGCACAAATATGTCCAAGTGCATTTAAAACGCGTTGCGCCAATAGGAATAACATTATGGTACGTTTTAGTTGCACGCAACATACAAAAAGAAGGAGAGATTAATATAATTCATCCGCATGAAACACCTCTACCGATTGTTTGTAACATGAAATGGATTAAACCATGCTCGAGTGCGCTCGATACGTGTTAGAAAGTTGCAAGCGCGATTCCGTTGGAACCACTTGGAGCACTATGCTCTATTTATTTAGCGCAAAAAGAATGATCTAATAAATCTTTTCTTAAAAATGACCACTTAAAATAATTAGTCTGTAAAACGTTTTCATTATCGATAATTGTAAATATTTTCGTGAATACACTCATGGGTGGCTTAGTTGGTTAGGATGCAATTGAGATTGTGTGACTAGAAGCACTGGTCTCAGATTCGATTTTCCAGCTAAGCGCTTGTGATTTAAGTAGGGGCCGTGGCGATGGAATACTAGGCTAGTCTTTCTCAAGAAATAGTTAAGATTCGATTCCACAGCTAAGCATCTGTGATTTAAGTGGGGGGCCAAAGCGATGGGTTGTTGTGTTAGTCTCCCCCGATGAATATTTAAAGTGCGTACAACTTGGCCCGGACACCTTAATTAAAAAAAATTATATACATATTCGTGAACAATGAAAAGATTTATCGTTCATTTATTTTTATAGGCGATAAAGCAATCATTATTAGGGTAATGTATAATTCGCTTTCAAAAAGATTGAATATAATATGAAACAGAAAATTAAATTCTGAAAGGGATGATAATAGAAGTGTATTTTTATTTCTTTCTTGTTTCCGGTGGGGTCACATCTATACGAATACAGATGACGCATACATGTTATAGGACATTTCGAGAATTGTGGTTGAGCAATATAATGTTAGAGGTTTTTAAGTTGGGTAGTAGCTAAAATAGAAAAAGTGTTTAATACGACAATTCTATTTTAATTCAGGAAGAAGTTCGAATTTAAATAAGAGTCCCATATAAATCTCGTTTCAAAAAATAGCCTAAAGTAATCATGACTATTCAAATAAGGGTCTAACCTCGCTGGCAGGTCAACTAAATATTCTGACCGATTAAGGGCATGTGTTGTCAAAATGCAATTTTAACATAAATTCTAATTAAATTAAATTAAATTAAATATTTAAAAATAAAAAAATTTAAAAAAGAAAGAATATAATCGGGGTCGCTAGTGCCTCGGCTAGTAACCCCACCAACTTGAGGCGAAGAAAAAAAATACAGGCCTTCGTTGGCCGCTCTTGGATGAGGCTTGCGTAGATCTAGTGAGGGCCACCCTCGTCATCACAAGTGAGGTTGGCCCTTGCTTAGCCTTATCCAGGCAACATTGGTGGCCGGCCACCGTAAAAAAAGAATGAAAAAAATAAAAAGAAAAAAAAAGGAAAAAAAAAAGAATAAACAAAAAGTAAAAGACTAAAATGTCCTTTGGTGAAGCCCTTATTTGAGATTGGTGTGGCTATTTCAGGTTTTCATTTGAATTCATGTTCACTTCATGCTCTTATTCAAGACAATTGTTAAAATACGTTTTGAGTTCGAGCTCGAAGCGAAAATACGAATTTTTCATAAATAAATAAAATGTTCCTTGATCGTGGAAATTAGAAAGGAAGGAAAATAAAGGGGTATACATGCGATGAAGTCAGCCAAGGAAACTTTAGTTCATTTTTGGGCGCTGGATTCCAAGTGGAGATTTTCTTATGCTTTGATATAAACTTGGTGGACAAGTTTTGCTAGCCAAGCAAGTAAATAATGGATATGCACAGAAGACTTCTTCATGGGTTTTGCTTTACCTTATAAATCAACCAACGTTGTAAACACAGAAGACTTCTTCATGGGTTTTGCTTTACCTTATAAATCAACCAACGTTGTAAGGATTTATTTACGTTGGTTTTGTTTACAAAATTACGTCAAAGAAGAATCCGTGTTCGAGTCATTTAAATCTTGATGTTAGATTTGTTTAATTAGAGTAAGAGATTATTTCGCGAGGAATTGAGTGGCTAAACACTTATTGAATTTAATTGAGGGTTGAGAAACATGAAGAGTGTTTTGAGGGACTCGAGTGTGGTTTGTAATTTTCGTGTATCGCTTATTCTACAATGGAAATTTTTTGTTGCTTTTCCCGTGGACGTAGGTATCTACGACCGAACGACATACATTTGGTGTTCGATTTATTTTCTTGTTCTGTCTATTTATTATTCGATGGCTTGTTCCGCGCAACAATAATGAATCAACATGATTACTTTATTTCAAACTAGATAATCCAAATCAGTAGTGGGGGCATTGGGAAAACCTTCCAATGGAAGGCCATGGCCAGAAAGTGAAAAGGAAAAGGCAGGGCTAGATCAATCTCTTTCAGGGTCTCTTTCATGGCAATACATGCAAAAGTCTTCACAAAGAAAGAAAGGGCGGAAGACAGCAAAAACATAGAATAAAGCAGCATAATTATATACAAGAAAGAAAGGCTAGCTTCTCATTTTCGTAGTTCAATCCTCTTGGAATGGCACTTTTCCTCGCGATCCTATACTTCACAAAGAAGTAACCCCCGATATCAAGTTCTCGTCAGTGCGTCGACTAGGCAAGGGTCGACATCGTCCGTGATTCCGAGCCCAGCGCGATTAGAGGGTTCAGGGTATTTCATTCTGTTTGCGGTGTGCGGGAGACACGTCGAGACCCCGTCGCTTTCGTTTGTAAGACCAATTCTCTGTCGAAGCATCTGAAGTGTCGAAGAGTTTTGCAGGCTTCAAAGGTGTGTTGCTACCTGGCTAGGAAAACTCAGGTTAAGGATGAATAAAGGCAAATTCTGTCAAGGATTCAAGCTTCTGAAAAGGCCAAACGATGTCAATTTCACATCTGCCGTTATTGGTCTCGAGGGACTCCAAATCCCTCTCTAGATTTGCCTTTTCTTCCGTTGCTTTTTGCATCCAAAGCAGCAACAAACGATCTTCTCCTGGGTATGAAACGACAATTTGATAGAGCAATCTAACTTACTTAGGGAAGTCTAAAATGCCTAAATTTTAATGAGACAATTGACTTGGGAAAATTATACAAAAAAAAAAGTCCTAAATTTATTGCAATTGAATCAATTCAGTCGTAAACCTTTTTTTTTTCTAACTTTTTGCATTTATGCCAATTTAGCCAATTCGGCCAATTTTAGAAGCCAACACTGATGTGGAAGCCAACATTGACCTAGACAATTTTTAATAATTTTTCTAGATTATTTTTTAATTTTCTTTTCTTTTCTTCTCCTTTTTTCTCCGGCCGATTAGAGGCGAGCCACGGCGACGACGAGGCCGACCTCTCCCTCGCCCCTAGTATTGGCAACCAGCTAGAGGAAGAAGAAGGATAAAAAGAATGAAAGATAAAAGCTCACATTGGTTATGAGTTGAGAACATGAATTGAATTTTATGAGATCGAATCTCTTGTTGTTCTTCAGTAGCTTAGTGGTAGAGTGGTCGACGGCTAACTAACTGCGAGCGGTTGATGGTTAACTAACTGATTGTAGATATTTATTTAGATAATATTTATTTGAATTCATGTTATATCCACACGTCAGGAAATATCGGATGAGGTGTATTTAAAATCCTATCCTATCTTTATCCTATCCGACATTATTCTATCCAGCAAAAATATTCGGGCAGTCAAACATAACCTGTATGAACGAAGGAGGGAAAGTGATGCCTTCTCGGAGAATTTTCACCACCAACATTTTCTCTCAATGAACCTGTGCCGCGTCGGTAGCATGATAATGCAGCCTGCATTTCACAGCGATTTTTCCCTGTGAAATCGAAAGTTCAGCTAGAAATGAGGGCAAAAGACAAATGAAAAAAAGAAAAGAAAAAGGAAGGCATAGTAAGTAAAATCTACTGGTTCTCTGACCTCATAGTCGCCGGTGATCGATCCGACAGCAAGAGTTTCAAACAGACGTCGCTGTAGTTTCTGGTGCAGTAGAACTCGCGGCCACAACAGCCATGGTTCCGACGCCTTTTAGGAGTTTGAGCTTATAATTTTCCTCTAGATGATGTTTGGCTATCGCCGACTCTACCCATTTGATCCTCTAGTTTTGTAAGTTCATCATCTTGATCTAGATCTGTTTGGCTTGGACCATCTTCCCGCGTCAGTGTATTCTCTTTCTCTGATTTTTTTTTTTAACATCGTCTTCCTCTGATTTTGTTGGTTCAGGACAATCCTGATAAACCATACTTAACACCAGTGACTGGTTGTCTTAGTGTCTGGAGATTGATATCACTTGATCTATTCTGTTCAAACAGCTAATTAACGCAATAGATTTCTTCTTCTTTTTCTTCATCTTCTTTTAATAGATTGTGGGTCGAAAATTTAACGCAATAGATGACTTCCAATGAGGTCAAGTTCACTTGATAACTAGTATCTAGTAAACTCGAACTTTCCAAAGCTTAAATGGCTCATAAACCTTAATCTATGCTTATAATGTGTATTCCCATTAGATAAATAGAATTATTATGCATGAAATGAGAACATGAAATTTTGAAATGGGAAAACTCTAGCTTGATTCCGTATTATCTGCGGGAAAATTACCGAGTCCGTCCCAAACTTATTGTAAGAATGCTAATTTAGTCCTAAACTAATTTTGCACTTTTGTCAATTTACTCATAAATTTTTGTGTGAAATTTCAATGTAGTTCTCTTGGTGAATTTTCGGTGGAAACTGTAGACAAGATAGTCCAATTATCTCTGATCGTCCTGCGAGGCATACTGCCACATTTTAAAAAAAAAATAGTTTTTTTTTTTGGTCTTTGAAAAAAAAATAATTGAAAAGACCATATTTGAACTTCATGCAAAGTATTAGGATTAAATTGGCAAAAGTCTAAAGTTTATGACTGAATTAACATCCGTGAAATAAGTTTAGAATCGTTTCGTTAATCTCGCATACTCTTAGTTTTCTTCTTAATTAAAAAGAAGAGTGAGTTCAAGCTTGAAAGTATCTTCTTTAGTTGAAGCTTGAGTTTGAGTAAGTTTAAACGAAGAATTTTGTTTAATTGGGTGTGTTCGATAACCTCATTAAGTACGTTTGATAAATTTTTCTGTATGATTAAGGGGTAAAGACAAATATAAAAATTTAATCTACCATCCTTATTTTATCACACAATAAAACATGAAATGACTTTACAGGAGGTAATAAAATGAATCTAATATCCAAGCTTTCATCGATTCAAGATTAACAAGTCAGTCAGCAGAGCAATTTCCTTTTTGAAAATTATGTTGCACTTCACACTCGAAATAAGAGCGCAACATTCTTCTAATATCTTTAAGCAAAATAGGGCCATCATTATCAATCATAAGTTCTGATTAACAAGATCACGGCTTTAGAATCAATCTCAATGATGATTTTATGAAAATCTAAGTTATTTTGCGAAGTTGAGTCCCAATCACAAACCTCAAAGTTCTGCTTGTGTCGGCGAACATTTTAATACTGATGCGGCAAAACCACCAATCCAAATTTTACTTTATGGATTATTATGCTGCATTGATGACCTAGACTCGAGAGAGGAGCGCGGTCCGTTTATTTTGCAAAAATGAATGATCTGAAAAATATTTTCAAAAAAATGATTATTTGTGTCATTCAAAAAAATTAGCCAATAATTTATCTTTGAATCATGAAATTATTATTTTTAGTTATTTATTTTTGTAAGCGATTCAAATGATCGTTTAATATAAATATAGGTCATTTTTGAATGTAGTAATTTTTAATTGAAGAACCTTGTCTTCGAGTGAGGAATGAGTACACTTTTAATGGCCAAAAAGTAACACTCTTGAGTCCTGTGATTATTATCGATTGTTCAATTTGATCCTATGCTTTCTTTTGCGCACTCAATTCATCTAATTCATCCGGTTTGTGCAATCGAGATTTTCCATGAATAAACAGTGCTATTTTGCTAATGTGCTGAACGGACGTTCATTAACTCGATAGCACAAAGAATAAAAGTAAAAATAGAGGATTAAATTGAACAAATCAAATTGCGCATAATCTTATAAAAAAAGTTTTTGCCAAAAGCCATATGTTTGTATACAAAATCATAATTTGCAGTAATGAATATAATTATCCAAAATGATTGTCAAATATTTTCACAAATCCTAATCACTCTTATTTACTAATAATTACATTACCTATCCAAAAATAGATCCAAATTTTCACTTAATGCACTATTTCTTTACTAATATAAAACCTTTTCACTAAATTTAACATCTTCCGTTCTCCGTCCCCGGCCTCAGGGGATTCTCCGCCGCCGTCTTCCTCGCATGCTCCGGGCTCCATCCCTTTGCCACCTCCACCTTCAGCTGCTCGATCTAGGAGCCGACTCCTGCGGGCGTTTGCCAACCGCTCTCGCAGTGTCCCAGTCGATCTCTTCCTTCGCCTTCTCCATCCTGAGTCGTCATTCCGCCACAACACCGATCTAGTTCCCGTTCGTCCGTCGTGCTGACAGTATGCCAGTTCGCCAGACTCAAGAACCGTCTCCAGCTCTTCCTTGGCTCTCTTTACTTCATCCACCAAATGCTCATCCAGGTCGTCGCCCTCACGTAGCTTCTTCCGAGCATCTTTAAGCAGCTGCATCTTCGCCTATACTTTAGCCAGGATCTTCTCGTTTATTTCAGCTCCACCAGCCTGTTCACCATGTTCAGTTTCTCGAGCTTTGTCTTTAGTCCAAGATAGGCCCCTGGCCTTGATTATTTACTAGTAAGCTCTCGCAACATGTCGTTGACTCTATCTTGCAGTCGAGAGGTTGTTGCAGTTCTATCGCTGGGAATGCGTCCGTTATATCCTTGTCTTAACTCTTGCCTGAGCTTCTTGATAGCTGGGCTAGGGAGCGGAACGGGTGAATCCGAGAGGAAACGAAGCATCTTTAAGAAGCTGCATCGTTGCCTTCAGGGCTCACCTTCTCCTTTACATATCTCGTGGACATTCCATCCAGAACTGGAGAATAAGCTCAACCAAATAACAACTTAAGAACTAAACGCTGATAGAATGTAATGCTGGACCAATGCCTAAGTTAACCTTGCCGGGGAGCTTTCGCATGATAACTTTGGAATTTTACCTGCTCATACTTGTTTTCTAGTGCGCTCCAATTTGGTCACTGAAGTCTAAACCGGTTTCGTCAGCTATTCTGTGAACCTGCAGGAAACATGAAGAATCACAAGGATGAGGATTGCTATTTCTTTAGATTACAATGGTGAAGAGCTAAATGCCTTTACACCTACTTCTAAGCAAGAACGCTTCATCATCAAACAGCTCAACTAAGTGTGTACCAACTCTTAACACAATGATCATGGGAGGGAAGCAAGCCAGCTTAACTTTCTCACTGCGTTGATGTGATTTGCCTAAAAAGCAATGAAAACATACCTGCGTAGCTTAGAATTCCCCAATGTTTGACATCAAACACAGTTGATAGGAAACTCTCCTCGACTATCGTTTGCTCTAGGTCCGTAATAGGCTGTTCGAAGGGAAGTGTCACTGATTTCGGTTTCTCAGCCAGAGGCTTGAAGTGAGAGAGGTAGGTCAACTGTTGTTCGCCGGGGATATTTGGATAAAGCTTATCAGGCTAGGGATACTCATGCTTCGTAACCTTGTTTACTTCTGCGAACATGCAGAACCGGTGTTATTTCCTAGAACCTCTCGAAAGTTTAGACCATGAACTTCTAAGCAAATCACTAGCAGAGAGCTCCTTGGTAGCATTGTGCGAACATGAACCAAATTCAAAGCCCTGAAAGTTGCCTCGCCGTTGTCCTCCACCATTTCTTCCAAGTAAAGGACAAGGAGCTCGTCTCGAGAGCCAGTACCGGTGGGCTGACTGACCTGTTAACAGAACAATGGATGTTGATTCACTAAAGAGTACGTCCCTGCATTTACATTGTC
The DNA here is from genome assembly GCA_028455895.1 of Rhodomyrtus tomentosa. Classification (NCBI taxonomy): domain Eukaryota; kingdom Viridiplantae; phylum Streptophyta; class Magnoliopsida; order Myrtales; family Myrtaceae; genus Rhodomyrtus; species Rhodomyrtus tomentosa. The sequence continues at coordinate 32,971,822 of JAPCWY010000008.1, read as the reverse complement.
ATAAGTGACTTGGCACAGAGAGGAAGAGCTCCTTGGTCCTCCTTATGCTGTAACCTGCTCCAGTTAAAATTGAAAACTAGGCCCGATACAGTTTGAATTGAAGCCTATTCCAGATGAACTTCATTCTCTGATCTTGTCAACTAGGCTTCACAGTATGGAAGCATCTGAAAAAGAAAAATACAAAGCACGAATGTCCTGAACGTGGCTCTTGGCCAAACGCACTCAAAGCATCCCAGATGGACATGGCTGCCTTAGATCCAATCGGTGCTGTCCGAAGCGCACGACGCGACGCGGCGATCATGATGAGAAAAAGATAAGACTCAATCCCAAGTTCAATAGCAAACTTCTCAAATGGGAAAACGGAATAAGCAGACGGCTTGCGGTGTTCTCACAACATCAAAAGAATCCAGAAACAGAGAGATCCCATGGCAAAAACTCATAGAAAGAGCATCAATGAACAATCTCCTCCGACTTCCCAAGCACGTGAAATGATGTGAACGGGCACTCATAAGGATAAGGTCACACACTATTTGTATTTGAGTTCATCTAAAAAGAATGCTACAACGGATTATGACTCCGAACTATTGATTGGAAAACACGCCTAACGTGGGATCCTCGACAGATAAATCTCCTCCCTACTTCACATCCCTGGCTTTGGTGTGTCGCATCTTCCCTCCGGCCGTCACCCAGCCTCAACCTCCGTCAGCCTCACGCGAGGGAAACGAAAAAGGAAAAGGAAAAAAAAAAAGAAGAAAAAAATTAATAAATAAAGGAAAAATAAATTAATAATCTCATATTAGTAATAATTGTCTACGTTAGTGCCAGTGGCGTCACATATGACCAAATTAGTGAAAGTTGAAAAGTTCTTCTGGGCTAAATCGGTAAACTTAAAATGTTTAGGACTCTTTTGGCAATGCGCAAAAAGTTTAAGACTTTTTTTTTTTTTGACAACTTTCTCAATTATATCTTCTATCTTTCCATTTAAGTCCTTTCGTTGGACACCTTTACGAAAATGACACGGACAAAATATCATAAAAACCATAATCTTTTTATTTGACCTTTTCGTTATGGAAATTCCCCTTTTCAGTGGCAACATTCATCAATAACAGCACTTAATCTAATTATGTACATTTTAATAAAAACCATAATCCTTTTTCTTTCTTTTTTCTTAATGGATATCTTTTTTTATCAACCAAAAAAATCTAATTACTTATATTTTCGTTTCTATTTGGTTTATTAGTTTTCTTCTATCGACCAAGAAGTCAGCATTTTTTCTTCTTCTTTTTTTTTTAAATTTTATTTTATTTTTAATTTTTAATTTTTTTTTCTTCTCCACTTTCCTCTGATCGCCGATCTGGCGACTGGCCAGGACCGGCAAGGGCAAGATTGGGCTTTCGCAGGCTGAGCCTCACCACTGTCGCAGGGTCTCCCGAAGATGATGCAGTCATTGGCGTGGAGGCGCGGAGCCTGGCACCGGTACTCTTCTGCCTTTTTTACCCCCTCGAACCCGTCGACATTGATCCCGCGGGTCTTCCTTTGCGAGGATTGTCCAGTTTTCTTCTATTGATTGAACTTTTACCGTGGCCTATTTTTTGAAGAAATAATTCCAGCTTTGAAGTACATGTATTTCTCGACAATTTCATTTGATTTCTATAGTTATTGACATGATGGAGGAGCCCCCGCGAGGGGAGGCCTGTACGAGGCTGACATTGCCTTCGCTAGCTCTAGCAAGTCGCCGGATGAAAGTGGATCGGAGAAGAAAACAAAAAACAAAAACAAAAAATAAAAATATTGTAAAAACTATCCACATCATCAGCTCGGGTCCACGGTTAAAATAACAATTCCTTGAAGTGGGATTTGAACTTCTTTTTGTTGAAACAAGACCCCAAAACCACTCAATTACTTTCATTTTGATTGTCCATATTACAAACAAATTATAAAATAAATATAAGCAAATTGAACCGGCGGAATCGACTTTTTGAACTGGCCCGAAATGGGAACCATCCTCTTATGGGCTAGTTTCGGTTTCAGCTTTTTTAGAAATCGGAACTGGCGATTCCTAAATTGGTATCGGCGATTCCGCAAAACCGGCCACGTCTACTTTACCCCCACCTTTCAGGAAAAAACAAAAATCTTATCCCCACCTTTTTAGGTCATAAATGATAACCCTCCATCTTTTAATGTCTTATCAAATCCATCAAACAAGATTATATTCCAACCAAAACCATTATTTAAATTTTCTTTTTTCATCCTCTTAAGGTCATAATTTATTTAGAAAAATATAATCTTTTAATTTCTCATTTGAACAGATAGGATTAATACCAAGTAAAATTATAAATTGGTACACGTGTGACAAATTTACCCAAAATTATTTTTTGACTATAAAAAACTTCAAACTGGTATACTTATGATAAATTTACCCCAAATTGATATAGTCATGACAAATTTACCCTCCGTCAGTTTTTGTTAAATTTAACCATTAAATTGCTAGTTAGACAGCGTGTGGCAGTTAATGAATGTATCGGTTTAGGATTTGTTGTCCGTCTTTTTGTTTTAGGCATATTAATTTGGGATTTTTCATAACATTAACCCAATTTGGCGATGGGTAAATTTGTCAGGTGTATCAATTTGAGATTTTTCATAGTAAAAAAAAATCAATTTAGGATAAATTTATCACATATGTACCGATTTTGAGTTTTTTATGGTAAAAAAAATAGTTTGAGATAAATTTATCACGGGTATATCAGTTTAGTGTTTTTCGTTGTGAAAAAATAATTTTGGGGCAAATTTGTCACAAGTATATCAATTTGGGGTTTTTCTTGATATTAACATGAAAAAATAATACAAGATTATAAAGCAAAAAACTCACACAAAGTACAATAATTAAAAGTTGAAACAAAATTGAAATTTAGAAAGAAACCTAACGAAGTATTTTCTCTCAGAAAAGGTGCTAAATGGTTTGTGATAGTTTTGAAACAAATTCGAAATGCAGCATATATATTTTTATAGGATTAGAAGGTCGGAAGATATATGAAAATCATTCGAGAAACTCCCAATTAGTTTCATTTTTAAGATTGCATGGTGGACAATAGCCAATCATCGATGGATTGCATTGAGGAGAAGAGCAGCGGGCGGTTCGATATTGGCGGATAGGTGGGGAGAGAGGGCTGAGGGGGCGTCTTTGGTGTCGTCGCCGTCGCCGTCACTGGACGTGGCGACTAGGCGGTTCATGATGGGGAAAGAGGGTGAGGCAGTTAAGAAATGCAGCCTACCCGATCAATTCATTGAGTGATCTCTAACTATTTCAAGAAATGCAGCGTACAAAATCAAATGGTTTACCCTGACACTCTGGATTGATTTACGTATCAGGTCATTGACTTATGAATCACCTGTGAGTCAAAAACATTCTGGACAAAGAGAAAAACCAAAATTGCCAATAGTGAAATTGGCTGGCCTCAGCCCAATATCTACTTTTGAAAAGGTCAAACACACATGCCCTCCTTTCATTCCCCTACCCCTGGCAATGCATATGCATTCTGAGGAGGATTGTCCATTTTTAGCTCACGGCATGCACATCCATTCAAGTGCCCAAGAAAGCTGGAATGCCATTTCTCACCATTCCAAGGAAAGGGGAAGACCCATTATAATGTGTGATCCGTTGAATTTCTTTCACACAAATCCAAGACTTTTTGTCCAATCTGACTTGTCTGAGGTGGGGTAGCAAGAAAAGGGTTTGATAGTTTTTCTTGCTGAATCCTCTTTGACCCCCATCGGACGATCAGATACAAAGCACAGGTTTTTCAATCTGCTCAGGGAAACGCGGAAGATGGCATTCACTGGAACCGTGGATAAATGTAAGGTTTGCGACAAGACCGTTCATGTCGTCGATATGATGACTCTTGAAGGCATTCCCTATCACAAAACCTGCTTCAGATGCAGCCATTGCAATGGGACACTTGTGGTATGTTATGTTTCTGCATCTTTCTGGGTGCTAATGTTATGCACATCACCTTCCATTCTGGGTTCTCAATGCGAAGGAAAGATTCGACATTGGTTTTATGCGATAGAGCAATACTTTTTCCCTGTGCTGATGTACATTGCTTGGTAGATGAGCAACTATTCCTCAATGGATGGTGTTCTCTACTGCAAGACGCATTTCGAGCAACTCTTCAAGGAATCCGGCGACTTCAGGAAGAATTTCCAGTCAGGTACATTTTCCATGCCGTGTTCTGCTCTTTAGTGGCGGTTTCACCAGATCTCGCGCTAACTATTCTTCTCTTTACAATGTCTTGCCTATGATATGCCGCGGCAGCCAAGTCTGACAAGCCAAATGAGCTGGTAAACTTCGTCACTGATCTTAGGATGCTCTTTTGACAATTTCTTTTCGTTGCGTTAAAATTATCTATATCCTCAAACGCATCGTCCTTCTGGATTTTTCCTGGACGAATTTCACAGCTTTGAATCCTTGGATTGGTTGAGGTTATGTCTAATTCAGGCAATCAAAAACATCATCCACAGTGCTCCTTTCTATGTTATTGTCTTTTACCTGACTGATAGGGGCTAACAGTCCTAACAATCTGTTACAGACAAGAACCCCCAGCAAGCTCTCTTCCATGTTCAGTGGAACCCTAGACAAGTGTTCCACCTGCAACAAAACCGTTTACCCCTTGGAAAAGGTTCGGAAAGCTTTTCTCCTTTCGGCAATCAGAATTATCGGTTCTAGAGGTTTCATGTGTTTCATGGCATTGGCGTGATCGTATCTGACTCATTAGCTATTGTCCGTGTTGATACGAGAAGTGTTACCGTGGACCATTTGGATCGTTGCAGAGCTTTCGGTTACGTCCTGATGGTTTGTTCCTGTAAATAGGTGACGATGGAGGGAGAGTGTTACCACAAGACATGCTTCAGATGCGCTCATGGAGGGTGCCCCCTGACACACTCCTCTTATGCTGCCCTCGATGGAGTTCTCTACTGCCGACACCATTTCGCGCGGCTGTTCATGGAGAAAGGTGACTACAAGCACGTGCTTGACTCTGCCACGCACAGGAGAAATGCCTCCTGTGGCTCCTCTGGTACCCCACCGCCTGAGCCTGCCGACCTGGTGACGGAAGCTAACGATGAGATGCAAGAATAGTCTTGCCGTCTGCGTAGCGCTCCTACATAGTTTTCTGCAACTTGGTTAGCTGGTCATCTGTTTTCGGTTTTTTCAGGGAGCGAAAGATTGAAAGTTCTTGTTTGATTGTTCCAAGTTTGATTCTTCCTGTGTTTGCTTCATTGTATTATGCTCAAATTATGATCTCATAAGCCGATTTCCTCATCCTGAAGCCGATTAGTCCCTATCCATGTCCTCCCCTCTTTTCTCGTCTTTCCCTAAAAAACATATTTTCATTTAGAGGTGGATAAAAGAAAAATTCTTGTAAGATTCACCCAATCAAGAGAAGAGATTACCTGCATAAGGGTAATTAAATGACAAGCAATCCACAAGCTCCAAGCTTCCGACATAAAAAAACTTCAACGGCAATCATCATTCGTATTTCAATTTCTTGTTGCTGTGATACATTGGAGTTAATCCTCCTTGAATATTTAATTCATGTGATCCTCCTAATCCTTTATTTATTCATAATTGGATAGGTAGATAAATCAAGAAGATAGTATACAAATCTTTCATCTCTCTGCTGCTTGAAAGTTATTCTGGATGCAAGTGCTTGTCACGTAAGCATGAGCAATCACAGCACTTCGTGCGTAGAAAGATCAATCCGAGCTTCAAAATGATCAATACTAGTTATCTTCCGCTGTTTTGTACTCCTAAGGATTGAGCCCTGAAAGATACAGAGTGCAAATGTTAGAACAACGATAGGCGACAACAAAAATATCATCCAAGAGGTAGCAGAAACCACTATGGGCTTTACCAATAGCCACGAGGTTATCTGAAAAACATGCATTGGCCAAATCCCATAACACTAAAGCTAGACAAAACATATCAGAACAGGCCTCTCTGCATCAGGATATTAAAGCAAAGACTATCACAAGAATTAGGGAGCACCAACAACCCTAGACACTCCAGGCTTCAGGATGCATTATTATCAAACGCATAAGTCTGTACCATTAAATTCTAGCCATGGTATCATCCTCCAACAGAAAAAGGAGTCGATGGTCATACACTATGTTTTCTTGATCAAGCATTCAGAGTGCCTTATATCATACTGCATCATTTTAACATTGCTAAGCATCTAAACTGCATGTCAACATCGTGATCTTGGACAGTGCAAGTTCACCAGAATTGAATTTTGCAGGCTTCATTCAATAGAAACAAACTGTGCGTTGTCTTCATCTTCTGGGTAGTAACGAAAGAATAACAAGGCATTTCTAAAGAATTACTAAAGATAAAAATCGAAAATCCAGAATTTAATCTTGTGACCTTCGGCCGCTCCATTGCGCTTCCGAAGTATCCAATGCCAAATGATGATGAAGAGAAAGCAGCAGCAATCTCTACGGTCCTCAGCTTCGGTAAAGATCCTGGTACCTAGAATAATTACAATGACAAAAAATTAGAAACTGATGCAAAGATAATCTCAAAGATGGAACTAGCACAAAGTTTAACTAGTCCGTACCGGCACAGAAGCATCAGCTTGTACTGATAAAATACCGGCAGTTCCATCAATACCATGTTGACTGCTCTCCTGGAGTATGGAACTTATGACTTTCATGCAAGCAGAGGCAGGACCTGCCTGTGAACTACGCCATAAAAATCGTTATTTACATGAGCTGGTCTATAGTAACATTAAGCCTCCACCAGCAAGCATAAGCAAAAGCTATCTACCAAAAGAATGTAGTAATCAGGAGAGAAATCTTCACTAGGAAGTTATCACAATTTTCAAAGGGCGTGCTTTCTCCAATTGAATTTTCATCTATCAGTAGGTTCACATAATGTGCATCACTATTCCACGATGGCCATGTAATGAGTAAGTCAAATTATACAGCCCCAAACATTGCTTTCAAAAAGTTGATCAGATTAAAAAAAGCAGCATCACATACTTGCCCAAAAGCAGAAAAGCATAACTGCAGTCACGTAAATTCTTTTGTGTCTCTTAAAGAAACAGCCTCATTGATAGACATTTGAAGAGGATAAATCATACATCGACGATGAGGCGCAGCACTCACGAGCTGCAAAACCCTTCATTAATAACTCCCCTGCACCAGAGACACAACTGGCAGTAATAAAAGGAGCCCCGAATGGACCCTTTGAAGATGCCCAACAACCAGCCCCGTACATTGCAGCCAATCCGACACGGCCACTAATCTGTCATTCTTACAGGAATCAGTATCATGACAACAATTATGGTGACTTAAAAGTGTTTTCAAAATAGACCAATTACCTTCAATGCAATACCACCACTTGAAGCGCCAGATGCTATGTGCCCTTCATTGTCAATGCAAATGACTCCAACGGTGTCCATGATGCTATCGTCTTTGTCAATAAGAAGATGTAGCGCAACAGTTAGTCTAGTCCCTCTAGAAATGCATACTTTTCAGTCTCTTAGGGATACATACCTAAGACTTCAACTGGCTCTTGGAGCATAGGTTGCTCTGTAATGGTCTTTTTCCCAGCTCTAGCATCATTAACCATTTCTTTATATTTTGTCCATTGTGTTTTTGTCCTTTCTGTCACCAGCCACTGTCGGTTTACATTGTGCATTGCACACAGTTTTAGTTAGCACACTTGGAAAGTATTATTACAGTCAAATACAAAATCAACTGACAATAAAAGGAAGAAATCAAGCACTGGGACCTCTTCAGCTTCAGCTATAGTCACAGGCAGAGCAACACCTTTGCCCTTTGCCCATTTGCGAGCACCTTCACCAACCAAAAACCTGTGAGAAGAAAACATAACTCCACAGTGTTATGAAAAAGGGACCTCAAAGGACATTGAGCGATCCAACAGCATACCCACAACAGACCAACATGCAAGTACCAGAAAGCCCTGCTGACACTTTCTCAGCAACTTTTCTCTTGTCATTGATGGCAGTTGCTATGGTAAACTCAAACTACAAGATAGATTTTGGATTTGTACACCAATTTATTCATTATGCAAAAATTTAAAAATAGAAAACCAACAAGCATTTTGAGTAGAAAGGGACTGGCACAGCATAGACGCCATATGATCTGGGATACTATTAGAATGGCCTCACAGTCTTTTGGTTAATCTACAGTAAAGATGGCACAAGTTTGCCAGACTCATACATATTTTCGTTGCTACATAGCTTAGACCATTAAAGCACAAAAGATGCCTGACAGTTTCTCCATTTTTTACCAAGCTCCGTATTTAACAACTAAAAACTGGATATTATGACAGGAGAGAACAGATTTGCTGCTGTTGTTTCAAGGGTAATATTAGAGGTCTGCATCCAGAAACGCCTCAAGATGATTGCTTTCCTCCTTCCACGGGTGATTACTTGGGTTGAGTGGTGGCTGTTGTCCACAACCACTGGAAGCCAAAATCAAATGAAGGGAAGTTAATCTTACATGGGCTGTAGCCGACCCAATAAAGAGGACTCCAGCATCTGCTCCTTGGCTAGTAAAGTAGCAATCTGAATAGCACTTCGGACACCTGGTCTATAGCAAAGAGATAAATCTCAGAAACATCATGAGTATTTTAAAGAGATCCCATGAAATCTACATACATTGAAAAGGAGCAACTCAATGAGAAATCCGATAAGTAAGAGCAGTAGGACAGTCAGTACCAGGCACTGCTCCTACAGCTCCAAATGCCCCAGAAGCACCATCCATTATGCTGCCATCACATTCAACGTGACCATCCTCTGTCAAGTTGGACCCACGTCCCGCATTTGTGATAGGATCATCCTTCAAGTTAAACAACTATAATCTTATTTTGCAAAGTTTTCATATGAGATGGTCTTAACAAATGACTATGTCAATGACAAGAATATGCATTATAGGAGACAGTCTTTGGTGACATATCTTATCGTTCCTACATTGACAAAGATGAGACTGTTTCAATGACAACATAGCACATCATTAACATAGTAAATCATTGGCTTAGAGCCAATATTGTGAGTGCAGATTGGAATGTTAATTCCAATACAGTGCAACTCATCATCAATTTCACAGAATGAAGAGTAAACAAGCATCCGATTCTCTCTTGCCATGGCCAATACCATTACAGTGCAACTCATCATAAATTTTACAAAAATGAAGAGTAACAAAGAATCCGATTCTTTGTAGCCATGACTATTATGTTTGAAAGAGATCGTTAACTCATCAAAGTAGCTGCTTTCTGCTTCAAAATTACCCTCTATCTTTTCTTCACCCTCTTTGGCTTGGAAACAAGTAAATTCTTTTATCAACTCAGCTTTCATCCATCGCATCACAAGTAATTCCCCTCGCCACAGAATTCAATCTTTCGACACGGAAACAAAAGATGAAATCTTGTGGAAAAGTATTCATTTTTATGCGAGGACCAAATATGTGCCCTACCTCAAGCACTTGAATGGCAGCTGAAACAGCGTCCAGACATCCACCAGAGCCCTACACCCGTTACGCCACCCAAGAAATGAAACCGTTAATAAAAGTATCACCTCATCTCTAAGCGCCAAACGATGCAGCATTCAGGAAAGCTACTAACCAAGGGAGTTCAAATAGCTTTGTCGATAAAGAAGACAGACCTTGCGGAGAAGAGAAGCGGCAGCGAGGCAGGCGCGTTTCATGGCGAGCCGGAGGGACTTCTCGTTGGAAGGCGAGTGATAGCCAGCGCCGACGTGGACTGCGACGAAGAACCTACGCCTTTCAGCCGTCGCGTCGCCGTCGGTCGCCATGGCTGGACTGCTAGTGCCGCTTGTGCTGCCGATGTAGTCGAAGACTCTGTTCTTGAAGAAGGCCGGGACCAAAAAACAAAAAAAAAAAAACTCTTATAACGCAAGGCCCAACCACGTGGCCCATAAAACTGCCCCACAACTTCCCATGCTTTAAGCTCGAAACGACACGACAGTCGTTCGTTCCCTTGTCATAAAAAACAAAAGAACACCTTTTTTTTTATTCTTTTCCTTCCCTTGTATGAGATTCGATCTACCTTTGTAATCCGAGGCTACGAATGAGTTCTATATGAAATTAGGAGGCTATGAATGAGCGAATCCGAGGCTACAAAATGACAAATGTTCAGGAAATCGAAGACACAAGCTGGACCGACGAAGATTTCGCGAATTGAAGCTCGAATTCGCCGGACATGCAACTTGAACTCGTTAGATTAGAGCTACTGCGCATAAGAGACGCTTTGACTGTCGCTGTTTTCATGAACGGAGCAAACCATGTAAGACGAGTTGTGCCTGTGAACCAAATGAAGGAATCTATACACCGTAGAATTTTATATCGCGGACAAGAGAAATTTTATCCGGATATATCTCACTGCTCTTTTTAGAATTTTTTTTTTAACCGGGCTATCTCTCATATACCAAACGCAGAATATCATAAAAATATATTATATCTCGGTTTTTATCCGAATGACAAAAAACAGTGTTTGATCCAAACTACAAATCCCTTGCCATGCTGCAATCGATGACCACACTGTTTTTTGTTTCTCCTCAGCCTCGGAACGTTGATAAAAAATGTTCTTTGACTCTTGAAAGGGACAACAGACTGGAAATGAAGGTAAGCGACTTTCATTTCCCTCCTGTCTACTTCACTTTTTTCTCGATCATGTCATCTGCAAGTGAAGTGAATGATGTGTTCTGGGTTAATTGCAGCAGAAGGTGGTCAGTAAGTTCCATCTGAACCAGCATGGCGACACCGAGAAGAGCAGGTTCAAAGCCATGCGGATTGCCGCAAGCATTCTGGGTAATCCTTTCTTGTTTTTCCTCCTCCACCGGAGCGAATCTGAAGTGAGAATTTGCATGTATGGTCCAATCTTGATGCTACCGTCGTAAGTGCACAAACAGGTTTGTTTCTAATTTGTCTTCTTCTTCTTCTTCTTCTTTTTTTCATTTTTCCGCGTTTCTTGTGGTCTTTTGAAGCAATTGCTCGGCAAGGTGAACACAAGGATCCGACCGTTGGTATCCGCGACAGCACCGACTCAGTAACACGGACGCTTTTGCTTAGAACAAGAAGTTCAGATAAGCTCAATATTTTAGTGACGATTCTGTGGATGAGAAGGACTCAGTCATCGAACATGGGACATTGGCCGGACTATTTCTGGCAACGCCCTGATCATCATGCTGCTTCTGGCAGACTGACAGGATACGATTCATAGTAAATTAGATTTTGTGATGTTAATGTTGCTTTTTAGTACTCGTTCTTGAATCTCGATGGATTCTACAGCACAGCGCAATGATTTTTAAGTCGTCCTACTATTGTTTGTTACATTCTTAACATAAGGCCTTGAGTGAGCGACGCTTTGAAATGAATGCGCCTCTCTGCATATGCGTATTAGGAGCTAGGATCAGGAAGGCCATTTCAAATATTGCCAGCTAAAGGAATTGCTCACGGGGCAAACAAAATGGAAACTTTGCGCTTTCTAACTAAACATCCATTGAACATGACTCACAGTTGCGCAACTGAAAATCAACATTGTGATCTGAAGGCCGTAACTCGATTATTCTGTCTCCCCAGTTGAGAAAATTAGACTTTCACACGTCTGAAAGACACAAAAACAAGACATCGATAGTTTCCGGATCGCCAAATGTGGAAAGAATTGGAGAACCACTTCATCAGAACGTCGACAATTCACTTCTTATGTAGAAGAGACCCGAAGGACTGCCGTTGGGCAGGAGTGCCAACCTCACTGAGCTTTTGGCACCTTCTTCCACAGTTAAAATGCCGCTGTTGTAGTTTATGTCGGTTTGGACAAAGCCAGGGCATACAGAATTGATGCAGAAACTCGGATTTTTCCTCGCAAGGATCCTTGTGAAGGCGTTCATGGCTGCTTTTGAGATGGTGTTGGCGGAGAGAAACGTTGGCCATCCTTTGGCTTGTAATGACCCTTCCTTGAAGTCTCTCAGGAATTGGTTCAGGACCTCTTCTATTTGCTCTTCTGTTAGGCTTTCGGCATCACTTAATACGCCATTGGCCCATCCATTCCGAATATTCTGAAACAAAAATGGACCAAACAGTATCCTCTCAGCAAAACTTTGGTCATCAAATGCTCTGAATCGATCAGTTGCGCTTTTGTTCTTAGCGAACCCGCTAGTACGAGGCAACTTACTGACAGTTTATCCATGTAAATGTGGCACCACTACACATTGATTGCTTAGTAGATTAGACATTTCTCTTGGTCAGTAAATGATGTCCTGTGAAAGTTGATCGTGAAAACTCGAGACTGCAGACAATTTTCTTGGACCTTACGTGATGTAATAAATGCTCTTCGGGAGACCGACAGTTCATACCTCTAGCTTTCCCATGAAGGAGGAAACATTCACAATTCTCGGGGCGTTGGATAACTGCAGGAAGGGCACGAGTGCTTCAGCAGTTCTTTTAGCACCATAGTAATTCGTAGCTATACAATCCACAGCTAAATCATATGTTTCGGTCCTCAGTTTCGTCCAGTGGGTTCTCACTCCATTCTGCATCAGGAAGAAAAGATCCCTCACAAGTCCACCAATGTCCGAGACAACAAATGAGGCCGACTAGTACCCAATTTCGATGCCGGAACAAGAACATGAACTACTTCCAGGACCAAGTAGTCCTAAGTAGACAAAAATGTATTCTATTTTGTTACTCGTGTATTTATTTTACGTTTGTGCATGTTATGTAGCGCTTTTCTTTGCTCATCCTAGAAGATAGGTCACCCAGGTTGATTTAAGATTACTTACTGCATACAAAGCATCAGTATCTACCCTGACTCCAACAATCCCTGCATTATTCACCTGCACTGACAATTCAGCTTTCCTATTATTCGCTCGGTAGCAAACACATAAAAAATGCACAAAAGGATGTGTCGAACAGTCTAAATTCTGAAGATTAGTCACTAAGACAGATTGATGTTAAGGCCGACTTTGGGGCATACCAGGATGTCGAGTTTATTGAAATTTGTCCCGATGAAATCGGCCAAAGAAGTTACACTGGCCGGGTCTGCGACATCAAGCTGATGAAAAACCACCAGCTTGGACAACGAGCCATCAGATTCCTTCAGCTTATGCAAAGCCTCAAGACCCCTTTTCTCATCTCTGGCTGTTAAAACCACTCTGACCCCATTAGCGGCTAGCTGCTTCACTGTCTCCAATCCAATCCCTTTGTTTGCGCCTGTCACAACCGCTAACCTGTAACAGCACGAGAAGAGCAAGTGATGGACATGTGGGGTTGAGCCTGAAACAGAGTCATGACTCGTACCGAGTGACCAAATAAGCAAGTGAAAGGGCTATGTGAGGGAATCGGAATTACCTTCTTGCTGTGTCGTCCATTGATGATGAGAGGTTGTGTTGCAGAAACAGGCAAGGAAATGGCGTTTTCAGTCAAATCCCAAACTGAAAACTTTGCCTAAATGTAGTTATATTGCTGAGCAACCACGAGGATGTATTTGGTCAAAAATGGTAGATTATCTGTCAAAACAGGGAGGATGTGAGGCAGTGCCACGAGTCCCTGGATGCGAATTGGGTACGAAGTCATGTTATCGGCCCCCTCTGTCATTCAGATGGCTCTGTTGTTGCCCTTAATCCAAGTTTTGATCATTGGGAAGATTATTTTCCTTTTACCAAAAGCAAAGTACGTTTCTAGAATTATCTTACTAGTATAGTGGAAGATAAGCGTTTCACTGACGGCGGATTGGCAACATCACCCGTGGTATTCGTGCCAATTCGTTGGGCCTCTGATCAAAATTGCCGAGAATCCGCCGATGTAGCATCAAGCTCAATAGGTAGTCTTCCGAGATCTCGTTAATATTATCACAGTTCTCTTCAAACTAGCTTATCAAAAGATTTCTTCGCTGTTATGAAGAACACAGTGCATTCAAAACTCCAAATTTAAACGTCCATTCTCGTCTACCACGTGCCAGGGGAGAAACATGGAACCAAGAAAAATGAAGATTTTGCTGTAAAAGAGCTGTACGATCAAAGACCCAAGAGGGTGGGAGGAACACTGATGGGCCCATCTGCAGATCCCCAAGCATCAGCTCCAAGATTTCATTTTTGTTTTTTCGGGCCTCTACTTAAGGATGGACCCACCATTTTCATGGTTAATTTTCTTCAAAATCTTTTCTTGGAGATATAAACTGAGACGTGTCAAAAGACCCACCACAGATTGAACAGGCCTTATCACTGCCTGTGATCTTGGAACAAGATTGGTCAGCTCAGCACCAGCAAAGCTGTTTACTTGCCCTGCTTCACGTGAGGTGGTGGAAATGGTCCAACATTGAACCTTTCTCATCTGCCATCCTCCTCCTTGCACAGGGAGATGAAAATCTGTGGACTGCTTCAGAACTTTCTTATATTTGCACATCTTTTATGGTTGCATACATGCTTGTCCGCCGGATAGTGGAGGTGCGTGACAAGTCACTCCATTAGATAAATATCACGTGTAACTCACGGTGAGAAAGCGATTAACTAAATCATGCGCCCGTTACTTTGAGCTTTGAGATTTACCAGAAATTTTCAACCGAGTGTTTTTGAATCTAGAAAAGGGTATTTATCCAACAATAGTTAGGGCAATGGGTAAATCCTGAAGTTTTCCAGTACCTTGTTTGATGAAGTGAAACATTGCTTTTATAATGAGCTATGAATTAATGGAACCCATACAGGTTGTCACTTGTCACTCGCGGAATAATGCATGTATTGTTCTTCTTATCATTTCACACCACACGATTTGGCATTTTATACATCAATCTAATGATTGTTTGAGGAAGCGGGAAGCTTTGACATTGTTGTTACTGTTTTAGCAGGAAATCATATTACTCATCGAGAGACTTGCTTTCGAATATTGTAAATCAAGGCTCGTTTTCTTAGTAACTTTCTTGTTTTAGCTAAGAAACTATCCAAAAAGCGTTAAACTTGATTCAGTTTTAAACTTTTTAATTGTGCTAATTCTTTAACAAAAAAAAAATTATGCCAATTTAGTCCTATATCTATTGTTTGATAGCCAATTCAGCTCTAATGAGCCTTGAGAGGGGCTCGCGTTTGAAATCCAATTACAGCGAGTTGGATGATGACGACCCATTAACCCTCAAGAGGGTTTTGACCAACAAACCTCGAGAGGGTTGTGTTAGACTTGGCGGCACCGCTGAGGAGATTAGAGGACTTAAATCGATTAAAAAGTTGAGTGTTTTCTAATTAAGGTGCGTAAATCAAGACTATCACAGCCGTAATACATCGGCAAAAAATGCCTACAACATCAAAACCATAGATGATATAGTAAGAAGGACTAAAAATCTACTTACCTTGACTAAGCGAGAATTCAGACGAACGAACAGTTGGATAGACGGATGGACAGACGAACCATGGCCCAAACTAGAGTAGAACGACCATAGGCGGTTCGGCCAAGGCGGTGGCATGGCAATGGAAGGCACGAATGACAACGACGATGGTGGTCGGCGGTCACAAGCACGGGCTTGCACAACGGGGGATCAGACGGCGTTTGGCAGTCAAGTGACCAAGAACGGTCGGTGGCAATTTCAACAAATTATCGATAGAATGTTCAACTAAAGCTGCTAAATGATCTGATGACGATTTCTAATTATAATAGAGTAGTCATCTCAGTCTAGTTAGCTTGTCAGCAGCTTGCAGTAAAGTCAGCTTTTGACATGTCGTGCTCAATCTTGCAGTGAAGTCAACTTATGACATGTCGTGCTTATAGTCAGCAGTTTGTAGCTATTTCCGCTTTGTCGTGCTTGACGCTTTGTTGTGCTCGCACTAACCAAATTCCAAAATTTCGTGCCAAATGATCCTAAATTGTCAAGCACTGCCCTCCTCCTATTTTAAGCAAGTCAAAGTGTTTATATAATTGACCCGATGGGACTCAATTTCAACATATCTTGTCCCTAAAAATCATACCTGTTATATAAAAATCTTCATAAAATTCCTTAAAAATACCTTGGAGCCCGGATAAAAATCCTTCAGAGCTTGTCCAATGATCCAAGCTAACTAAAAACCAATTCACCCATAAGTAGTTGAGGATTATTGGGTCATCACATTATAGTTATTTCTTATTTGTATGATTTTTATTTAAAAGTAGGAATCAATACAAGGTTATTCATCCAATTATCAATGAGTAAAACTTACATGAATGGTCCATCGAACAACATATTTCAAATCCTTATTAGAGTGGAAAGTGATTATTCTCTTTAGTATCGGCAGCTGTTCCATTAGTCTAGATCTCACACAACAGCAATATATTGCAAATGCCCGCGTTCCCTCATTTGAAGACCATACATCTTCAATTGAAATTAGGAATGACAAGCTTTTCGCCATTTGGAAGATAATAATCATCTTCATACGAGACAAAGGACGATTCTTTGGTCCCTTGAAAGAATTGTCCAGATGGGCCGTCATCGGGCAGCAAGGACAAACTCACGGGACCCTCCGCGCCTTCTTCCGGAGTCCAGTAACCGAGCTGGTGAGACATATCAGTCTTGACGAATCCAGGGCAGACAAGATTGAGCCAATCTGAGGTATGTTCGGTTTCTAGTCCTTTTGAAGGCCGAAATCTTGGAATTTTTGGAGTCAAATTTTGTGGAGATCTAGTAGAGACGTGTAGGAATCTGTGATAAAAATTGAGGCTTAATTTGATGAAGTTTTGACCATGAACCGGCCTTGTAAATTTTGCATAGAAACTGCCAGCAAAACTGATTTGAGGAGTCCGGCGACGTTCGACGAGTTTTCGGCAACCATTTGACTTCAAACCTTCGGTAAGCCTCCCAAACCCTAAGGTAGACATGTTAATAGGTAGAATAGTGTATAAATATTGGATTTGGAGTAGATTTAGGATCGGTTGGACCCGGCTTGCACAAAATCGAGTAGGACGGTTCGGTGCCGGTCCAAACCGAACCTGTTGAAGGCTGAAGATGGTAATTTTGAGTTGCAAATTGATGTTTAGGACATGATGAGATGATGAGGGTTATGTTATGGATGATTGGAGTTAATAGATTGACGAATTGGGTATGGAAAATTGACGGATTCGTTGGAATTCCTAGGTTGCGCGAGGAGTTCGACCTTGAGCCCTAAGGGGCCGAGACTTTGAGGCTATTACAAGAGGAGATTTGTGTTGTCGAGCTAAAGGTAAGGGAATTCTAAACTTAGGATAGGGAGATTAGACTCAATTGGGTGAGTCGAAGTTGAAATTGAGTGATTTATGAAAAGTTTCCAAAGGGTTAGTTCTTGATATGCCCTAAGTGGCTATAGGAGTATTATGTATGTTATTATTTATGCCTGAAATCATCCACCATGTATGTGTGTCATTTGATTGTCTTGCATGCCATGAGTTTTCGAACTGTGCATGAGTTGCACCTGTTGTTTGATTTGTGAAATTGAATTAAAATTATGGCATGAGCATGACATGGCAAGACCCTGAGGCTTATGAGATGCGGGGCGGGAGGTGGATACCCTGATGAGACGAGATCGCGGGGTGAAGTTGATGTTGTGTGACGCCCTGATGCGACAAGATTACGGGATTGAGATGGCCACAATCCTGATGTGAACTATTCGCAAGACGGAGGTGTGAGATGATGAGATTGGCCTGGAGATTCATCGGAACCTGATGCGTTTACGCGAGTTACCGACGACGGTCTGATGCGTTTACGCGGACCAAGCCTGATGCGACGAGATCGCGGGCTGGAGATTGAGGCAGGTGGAGATTGGTGGATGTGGTGAAGTGGCAGGACGGTGGTGCATGATCATCTGAGTGTGACATGAGATCATCATTGCATGCCTGTCATTTGTTTATGGATTTGTGCCTATTATGCCTGTGTGCTTTTGAGTCTGGAATTATTGAGGGGTACGACTACCTGAGCGGACTGTCGACCTGACCTAGGGTTAGGATTCTTTTACTGAGATGAGTATCTCATCCCTTTTGGGGACCCGTATTTTTACAGATCCTAGACTCTAGATATGTGGCCCATACGTTTTGGGGACTCCAAGGAAATGACGGCGTATTTTGATGAGTTCCCGGATAGTCAGGGGAACATATATGTGAGAAAGTGCTCCGTTGTATGGGTCGACAAGGCTAGCCTTGATTGGAAGCCTCATAGGTTCGGGGCATGGTTCAAGAGAGCTGGGGACGAGCAGATTGGGCCGCTGAAGCACCACGAGATACCCCAGGGTGTCATTCCTACTTGGTGTCAGATTGCTGGGGAGCAGGAGTTACCCGAGGGGTCTTTAGTCGGCTCTAGGAATGGGCCGGAGAAGACCCAAACGTTGGACTTCACCGTCGAGGAGGACAAGGTCATTGTCTTGGAGGCGACCGAGGAGGACTTGGCGGAGCCGTCGCGCGAGGAGACCATGGAGGATTCCATCGAGGTTCCGTCCAAGACGTTCTCCGAGTACGAGCCTACCGAGGACGCAAAGGATTCTGGGGACTCCAGCAGCTCATCCTAGGAGATATAGTTTATTAGCTCGACCTGAATTTTTAGAGACGATCCGACCCTGTCCTTTTGGATGTTATGAGGGACTCGTTTTGTGTACTATCCCGTCGCCCAATTTGTTAGAGGATGGTATTAGCCGGCATCTGTACGAACCATATATTATGATGTATGACAGTTCTTATGCTATCTAGGTTCCGCTTAACTTACATATTGTATGGGGATTTATTTGAGTATTGCTCATGCATGCTTGACTATTTTATAACTCTCGAATTGATTGTGGATTTTGGGACCGCTAGAGATTGTATGGTTTGTTTGTAGGGATGGTTACGTGCTCGACGGGTTCGGGGTGTGACAACGAGCATGGGCGCGCAAAACAGGCAATTGGATGGCGTATGGCAGTCAGGCGGCCAAGAACGGTCGGTGGCAGTTCTAACAGAGCAACGATAGAATTTTTTACTAAAGTTGCTGAATGAACTGGCGATGATTCCTATTTATAATACCATAGTCAGCTTAGTCTAGTCAGCTTGTCAGCTGCTTGCAGTGGAGTCAACTTATGGCGTGTCGTGCTCAATCAGCTGCTTGCAATGGAGTAAGCTTATGACGTGTCGTGCTTATATGGCCGTCATCGGGCAGCAAGGACAAACTCACGGGACCCTCCGCGCCTTCTTCCGGAGTCCAGTAACCGAGCTGGTGAGACATATCCATCTTGACGAATCCAGGGCAGACACAATTTGCACGGAACGCGGGGTACTTGGCTGCTAAAATCCTTGTGTAATCGTTTAACGCCGCTTTAGAAACTATATAAGCAGAATGAGAAGCTGGCCAGCCTTTGGTCCCCAGAGAACCTTGCCTAGAATCTTTTAGAAACTCCTCCATTACCTCGTCCACCTTTTCTTTCGTGAGGCATTGAGCATTGCTAAAGACGTTCTTAGCCCAGCCATCCTGGAAAATCTGATCACAAGGTTAGAAAGATGGTTGAAAACATATTCATTCTCTTGGAAAACTAGTCATGTAATTGGATTTCGAGAAAAGACCTCGATGTGATATCTTTGTATTCTCTTGCAAAAAATGGGTTTTTCATTTGATGTGATAACTTGAGTGAATTTCCGTTCTTTAGTTACTGGGAACTAACTCTGGAATAATGTACTTCGACACTTCTTACCGCGAGCTTCCCTGCTCCAGAGGAGACATTAACAATCCTTGGTGCGTCAGATAGTTGGAGGAGGCCAATGAGGGCATCAACCATCCTTTTGGCACCGTAATAGTTGATGTTGATGCACTCCTCAGTTAACTCGTATGTCGTCGTCGAGATTTCACTCCACTTAAGTTGCTCCTGCATCATTCCACAGAGAATGTTAGGAAGGACAATCAGAGGTCACGGAATTGGCAGGTCCAACACGGAATATGCATCTTAAAATTCCCACAGAGCGGAATTCTGATACTTTTCCCTTGGGGAGATCGCCAAGAGGGAGCCAAAGTCCAAGCTCGTCAATATATCCAGTTGGACCTAACTTCGCTCAAAATCTTAAGCTAATGAGTTATGTGCCAACTTGAGTATATTAACTGCTCAATACCAAATCAATTTTTTGATGTATGACTTTTCTAACACAACTCACACGCGCAATCTAACAGAATAGATGACAGTAACATCACAGAGTTCTACTTGCCAAGACCTTCAAGTGGATAACTGGCACCCCTTCAGCGGTCGAGCCAATTAATAGTTCAATTAAGTCTCTACGTACACCATGATCAGAGAAATGAAAACCATACCTTTCCCATGCCGGCTGCTCTTAAAGCATTGACATCCACAATGCATCCCAATACAGCAGCATTGTTCACCTGGACAAGAAATTTTATCATCACAATAAAAGCACAAGGCCAATCGCAAGGCAGAGTGCAAAAAGTGGTAGAGAAGACAAATTTTGCCCTGTACCATTCTCACAAGACAACATCAAATATGGCCATCAAAATCAATCTTAAACTGACTAGATTGAAGCTTAGGAATTCTCGTATCTTGATATTGCGCTTTTCTCGCACCTACATTAGTGCACTCTTGATAGTATGACAAGGTTTTCATGGTAGTACAAACTCACGGGACCCTCCGCGCCTTCTTCCGGAGTCCAGTAACCCAGCTGGTGAGACATATCCGTCTTGACGAATCCAGGGCAGACACAATTTGCACGGAACGCGGGGTACTTGGCTGCTAAAATCCTTGTGTAAGCGTTTAACGCCGCTTTAGAAACTATATAAGCAGAATGAGAAGCTGGCCAGCCTTTGGTCCCCAGAGAACCTTGCCTAGAATCTTTTAGAAACTCCTTCAATACCTCGTCCACCTTTTCTTCCGTGAGGCATTGAGCATTGCTAAAGACGTTCTTAGCCCAGCCATCCGGGAAAAACTGATCACAAGGTTAGAAAGATGGTTGAAAAAGTATTCATTCTCTTGGGAAATTAGTCATGTAATTCAATTTCAAGAAAAGGCCTCGATGTGATATCTTTGTATTCTCTTGCAAAAAATGGGTTTTGCATTCGGTGTGATAACTTGAGTGAATTTCCGTTCTTTAGTTACTGGGAACTAACTCTGGAATAATGTACTTCGACACTTCTTACCGCGAGCTTCCCTGCTCCAGAGGAGACATTAACAATCCTTGGTGCGTCAGATAGTTGGAGGAGGCCAATGAGGGCATCAACCATCCTTTTCGCACCGTAATAGTTGATGTTAATGCACTCCTCAGTTAACTCGTATGTCGTCGTCGAGATTTCACTCCACTTAAGTTGCTCCTGCATCATTCCACAGAGAATGTTAGGAAGGACAATCAGAGATCACGGAATTGGCAGGTCCAACACGGAATATGCATCTCAAAATTCCAGGAGCCCATCATGTCATCTTGTAGCAGGAGTTAGCTGCAAGAAATCAGACTAAGGTACATTGAGTTTGGACTACAATGCTACTTCAAACCGGCTGATTCTTGAATGCTTCTCCTTTCCGCGACTTTTATTCTTAACCCGGTAAAACTAATTAAGACAGCGAAAGCATCACAACCTCAGTATGCAATAATTCACGTCATGCTCTTATGAAAGGATCCCTTTCAATCACTCCATTAGACCGAATATGTTGGGAGTGCACAGAGCGGAAGTCTGATACTTTCCCTTGGGGAGATCGCCAAGAGGGAGCCAAAGTACAAGCTCGTCAATATATCCAGTTGGACCTAGTTTCACTCAAAATCTTAAGCTAATGAATTATGTGCCAACTTGAATATATTAACTGCTCCATACCAAATCAATTTTCCGATGTGGGACTTTTCTAACACAACTCACACGCGCAATCTAACAGAATAGATGACAGTAACATCACAGAGTTCTACTTTCCAAGACCTTCAAAAGGATAACTGGCACCCCTTCAGCGGACGAGCCAATTAATAGTTCAATTAAGTCTCTATGTACACCATGATCAGAGAAATGAAAACCATACCTTTCCCAAGCCGGCTGCTCTTAAAGCATTGACATCCACAATGCATCCCAATACAGCAGCATTGTTCACCTGGACAAGAAATTTTATCATCACAATAAAAGCACAAGGCCAATAGTGCAAAAAGTGGTAGAGAAGACAAATTTTGCCCTGTACCATTCTCACAAGACAACATCAAATATGGCCATCACAATCAATCTTAAACTGACTAGATTGAAGCTTAGGAATTCTCGTATCTTGATATTGCGCTTTTCTCGCACCTACATTAGTGCACTCTTGATAGTATGATAAGGTTTTCATGGTAGTACAGTAGGATCATCTGCAATACATCATCAGCTCTGCATTGAGATTACTATTATGAGTCCTATTGCACCAACCAGAATATCGAGCTTTCCAAATTGGCGTTTGATGAAGTCTGCAAGAGATGAAACGCTGGCAGGATCGGAGACGTCGAGCTGGTGGAAGAAGACATGGTCAGAGAGGCCGGGCTCTTGTTTGAGCTTGTCCACAGCTTCAAGTCCTCTCTTCTCATCTCTTGCAGTCAATACCACCACAATCCCCTTGGAAGCCAAGAGCTTGCATATGGCAAATCCTATGCCTTTGTTTGATCCGGTTACAACTGCATACCTGCAAAAATAAAATAAAATGAAAGGAGTAAAGCGGAAATGCGGAAAAATCGAAATTGGAAGGAATTAAAAGAAGAAAAGGTTTGACTTTTGAGGGTTGATGGGTTTATTATCTCTTAGATGTGGAGTTTTGCAACTGACGATTAACTTGAAATAGATATGGAAATAGGTCGAATAGGAAAATTACAAAAAAAAAAGGGTCTTAATCTTATTATAGTTGTGCCAATTTAATCCCAGACTTTTTTCTCGGCTAATTGAGTCCTAAACATTTTGTAATTATGCAAACACAATCTATTTGGCCGGCCGACGTTGATATAAATAATTCATGTTTTCGAATGCGGCGAGGGCTCACGGCCCTCAGACTAGTGCGACGGCCAGTATTGTCTTTTTCCGTAGGCATCTTCAGGGACCGTTTGTTTCAAGAAGCTTTTCTGTGATGGGAACAAATAAACAGATTCTTCTAGTTTGAGTTTCAAAAAGAAATACTGCATTTCATATGCCCTGGAAAACAGAACAAAGAAATGTGGGTACGGTCTTCATTTTCCTTTTCAGTGGAAAACAAAAACTGAAAAGATTTTCAAAGCACAGACAATCTTTTCTTCACAGGAAAACAAAGTTAATAATAAATTCTTTATCTTGCGCGTGCAAAGGTATGGCCTTTCTTGTTTCTGTCCTAATTTTCCCCTGTTTTCTTTTGATGAATGGGTAATTATCTGCAACGACTGCGCAGCTAAATACCGAAGATAGAAGGTTAAGAAAGTCCCTGCACGCAAGAGGAGGAAGAAAACAGATTGATGGGACTAAAGACATGAGAGAATTAGAGTACCTCTTTGATGACCCTGCCATTTTGATTGCAAACTGCAGCTACTGGGAAGTGCTCACTGTTACTTTTGTTTGTTTACTTACGCACGAGAAGGTACGAGATCAGAGAGTCGCAGCTTTATCTTTTGCAAGTCACTGGTGCGTGTTCTTTCTCTTGACCACAAGTATGAGAGTCGCAGGAAAATATCACGAATGAGTTATGCAATGACGCAGTTCCTGTGTAAACCTCAAGAAAGAAAGAAAGAAAGAAAGAAAGAAAGAAAGAGAGAGGCAGGGGGCCTTCACACTGGGCAGTGCACCGGTGCAGACTTGACCAAGTATTATATACGAGGAAACCGGATGACTTGCTCCGCTCTGGCAATTGGATCCCTCTGATTATGGGTTGGTTCTAGTGGAACAGAACAACAGATGTCGAGCCAAGAGCGTTTGTCTGGTTTTCTTGTGATATCGGTGGGATTTTGCAAGTCCAACCGCCATGGATTTCATTAAAGTGTTGTTTGAGAATCAAAATTTGCTTTCTAAATTTATTACGTGGACTTGAAATCGTCCAATATGAAATAGATTTTATAATGATATTAACTTATTAACTTAAACAAAAGTGTCATTTTCTTGTTTCATGAAAGGAAAATGCTTCCGTGATCGTACGGTCACGGTCAGAGACAATACAATATCAACCATAAACTTATACATCATCACTGCATATTTTACACAAAACACTTATTAATTAATAGTGTTAATTCCTTACCAAAAAAAAAAATTAATAGCGTTAATTTTCTTCTTCTTTTTATTTAAAGTAAGTTTTGTAAAATTTAAAAACTAAAAAAAGATTGCATTGCCAAAAATGACATTTTGGTTGCCCCTCTCTAAATTAGGAACATGTGGCTGGAAGGTTATCGTTATTCTTGACAATAACAGTGACCGTCAGCGTAGCAAGGTAC
Organism: Rhodomyrtus tomentosa; assembly: GCA_028455895.1. Taxonomy (NCBI): domain Eukaryota; kingdom Viridiplantae; phylum Streptophyta; class Magnoliopsida; order Myrtales; family Myrtaceae; genus Rhodomyrtus; species Rhodomyrtus tomentosa. The sequence goes on along the minus strand of JAPCWY010000008.1, from coordinate 32,947,459 downwards.
TTCAAGGTACAAAAGAAAAATCAAGATGAGATAAGACTGAACTCAAGAAGAATCTTTAAAGACAGTCAACCTAAGAAATATCAATATGCTTCCATAACTTTGATACGACGTCCACTTGAGTGCGATAACTTTTTTTTCCGTTAACTTAAAAATCGATCACTGCAGTGCCATAGGGGATTTGTCTCACCACAAAATTCGACATGAATGCTAGTCCTCTATGGGGCACCGCCGACGCTAGTGTTAGAAATTTAGGTAATTTTTTTCTGTCATCGATCGCAATGTCCTTGCCCTAGACAAGGGACTTTGCAGCCTCGAGCGAGGGCTACTATGCCCTTGCCTGTGGTTGTAATGGCTCTGTGTGAGGCCTTCGTGGCCTCGCCGGCAAATTTCGCCTCGCCTTGCATAACTGAGGAATTTGCAGTCGGCGAGGGTTTTGGTGACCCTCGCCGACACCGGAAAAAAGCAAAGAAAAATGATGTTTGATATTAGAAAGGAAAAATAAGTAAAAAATCCAACTTAGACAATGAAAGACAGTATTTTTTTTTCAAGAAATTTCCTTTCATATGCGGATAGACAATTTTATTTATAAAAGCCACATTAAAAACAATTCACATCTATGATTCTCTCTTGCATTCATTCAATTTGGCACTTACTCACTTCGCACTCACCTCAGTTTTGGTATGAGTTTTCCTAGATTATGTAAAATATGAAAGTGATTTAGGAACACCGGCGAGTTCGCGTAAGTGTTGGGTCACTAAATTGGGGGAGAATTGCCAAAAGAAGGGCCATTTCCCAAAAAAAAAAAAAACCGAAACTTTAGGTCAAATTTAAATCTACCTTGACTTTTTTTTTTTCTCAGCAATTTTAGTTCCAGTCCCAAATCTATTCTAAACTTTTTTTAAGAAAAAAATCACCAATTTTTAGTCTAATCTCGAATTTGCTCCATTAGCCCTCTGTCAAATATCACCGTTAATCGTCCATAATTTTTGGATCCTAGAATGGTTTCAGAAGTATTTCTTTATTAGGGTGGATTTCATATCCACTTGGAAGTGCAAAATTGGCAGGTGCCTATCGCCAATTACTTTGCTAATCTAGGTGTTTTTATCGATGTGAAAATGCTATGTCAAGTTGGGACTAGACCACTTGGTAGATTTGAAAATACATTGAAAATTTGCTGTTTTTTTTTTAAACAAAGCAAAATTCAGGATAAATTTGGGATTATACCTAAAGTTTGAGATTTTTTCGAGGAAAAAAAAAAGGTTTGATGTAAATTCGAGATTGATCCTAAATTTGGGGATTTTTCCTGAGGAAAAAAAATTGGGGTTGATCTGGGACCAAACCTAAAGTTGAGGATTTGTTTTATGGAATTATGCCGTAAAAAAGTCCTAAACTTTTTGCAATTGTTTAAATTCAATATCAATTCTTTTTTTTTTGTTAATTGAGTCATAAACCTTTTCGATTTGACCTTACCAAAAAAAAATCCTTTTCGATTTGTGTCATTTAAATCCATCCAAATAATTGTGGTTGAAAATTACTGGCATAGCGAGGTCAACCTTCCCCAGCGACGGTGGGGCCAACCTTACCAGAAAGAGAAAGAAGTGAAGGAAAAAAAGGACAAAAAATGAAAACGTATAGGAAAAATTCCAATTAGGGCTGTAGAGTGCCCTCATTTAGTCAAACGAGGGCCTCATGTAAACTTTATTTTAAATAAAGATCTGAAGGGGTCACATTGTTTCAAAGAATTGAATGACTAAGGGCATTTTCGTCATTTATTTTTTGTTTTATTTATTCCTTCTCTCTCTGCATCTGCAACTCCATGGAACCACCGAGCAAAACCAAAGGCATCCTCCTCCATCTGGCCTGAAACCCTACCCCTCCATCGCTGCCACGAGAACTTCGACTCCAACGTCGGCCTGAACCACCGTGCCATCATTTTTCTATTTTTTTTTTCTTTTTCCCCCATTTTCCCCTCTTCCCTCCGCAAGCCGCCGCCGACTCAAACGAGGCTCTCCCTCGCCAGATCTGAAACAAGAAGCCAAATTACATCTCCATCGCACTCCCTATAAACATGATGTCCTCTTAACTCTAGACCCGTGTTCCCAACTCAAGCTTTCAGAAGAACTCCAAAAACACTACGAAAGGTTCATCTTTCTGCAACTTAACATTCGTTCTCTCATGTTCATGAGAACTTGCGTCTTGACATGATAATCTCGAATGTCACGAATTAATTAGGCTACATACAGTCAGTTAGTATTATTGGTGAGAACCAAGGTTTCCTCTTGCGGAAAGCGATTGTCTAAGGAAATTCTTGGAAAGTTAGGTACTAACTTTACAATCCGGGTCGTTCGTGTTATGAATGGATGTTCCAAGTTATAATTAACAATATATATATATATATATATATATATATATATAAAATTCAAAAAATTGCCCCTAAAAATCGAAGACTTGGCCGTCCGTCCAAAGATGGATGGCTTAAATTGCAAAGTTAGGTGCCTAATCTTCTGAGGAAAGGTTAGGCGATCTAGATTCCTCCCTCGCCTCCATCGGGCCAGGGTAGCCCTCGCCTCGGCTGGCGAATAAAAAATCAAACAAGTAAATGACGAAATGTCCTTCAATCAGGCCATTCTTTGAAACAATGAGAGCACTTTAGGCCATTCTTTGAAACAATATTCACTTCGGGCTTTTTTTGAAAAAATAATGGTACTTCAAGCCCTTATTTGAAAATTTTTCAAACATAAATGAAAAAGAAAAAGAATTTAAAAAAAAAACTATCACATCAGCGATTTTCTGTCAAAATTGGCCAGATGGACTGAATAGACATAAATTGAAAAGGTTCAATATTCAATTGGCAAAAAAATAGATTGAGGATTAAATTGGCATAGTTGCAATAATTTTTAAAAAATTTTGGTAATTTTTCGTTAAATTTGTATCAATGGAAATGAGTCAAAACGGTTTAAATGGATAAATTCGATTTGGACTATTTTCGATCTAATCCTCCCTTTTGACGAGTAATATTACATGCTAAATAATTTAGTGGTTAAACATTAGTTATCAACAACTCTTGAAAATCTACCAACAGTAAAAATAATTTACCGGCACGGATCGGTGCCCGGAGTCTCGCCTGACCTAACGCTAAAAATTAGCTGCATGGTCAAGGAAGATGTTGAAAGTTTGGTGAAGTGGGCACTTCTTCCATCCGAATGGCGGGACCTTGCTGTGGATGCTTCTTTGTCAGGAAGGACGAGTGGGACTTTTGATAGAAGTCTAGAATTGCCAATACAAAGTTCATCTCAGCCATCTTCACTGTGTTTGATTATAGGCTTAGCCGTTGGCCAAATAACATTCATGGAGCTTTTATTAGTTGTGAATCGATGCCAAGGCTATAAGCATTGCTCGGCCGAGTAGTCACACAAGTGTATTTTCACCGGGAGGGTTAACTACCCCTGTAGGAGCCTTCTGTAGATTGATATGAATTCGAAGGCGCCGACAAGAGAACAACCACCACATTGAAGCGAACTATTGCGACGGATATCCTGTGAATATATGACCTTGCAGCTTTTTACATAAATAAGACAATTGGAAGAGTGCAGTTGCATTCCATTGTTCAACAGTGGGCACTTCACACACTAGCTACGGTTTGCAACCAAATGGCAGAATCAACAAAGAGGTTCTCTAATGCTCTAATGGGTTTTGTGCATGCTTGGATTCCATAATTCCATGAGATTGCTTGCTCTTATACTTCGTTTCAATGTGTAGGTACGTAATCGTTATGAATGCGAGCAAGGGGATTGGGTTTGAAATAGTGTGAATATTCACAAAAAGTTATTACAACCTCTCAAGAGGTGTGTCATAAAAGGTTGTGTTTGTGTAGACGTAACTATTTAATCTTTAGAAGGTTATGTCCGTTCGGACATAACTTCTTAACCTTTAAATGTGGTGTGTGTTCAAAAAATGTTGCTGTGAATTATCAAACATTTATGTACAAACACAACTTTGACTTCCATTTTCGTTTCTTTCAAAGAGATGAACGGCCATTAATTTCCAATTGTTTCCCATTGTAAGTTCTTGGACTCATATCATAATTGTTATCTGATTTTTTTTCTTTCCGAGATTTCGTTGTACCTTAAAAGATTTTTGCTGGTAACCATCAGCAAAGTTGTGGGACACATAATTCCTTAAGGAAAGTGAATTCACCACTCAAAATTTGATTCCATTTCTTCCCATTTGATCATCAGATATACTTACAGCTTTAAGGAATTATTCATTCAACAATGGAGTGAGAGACAATCAAAGTGATGAATCAAGATATGGACCGTTTTGACATAAACAAGTTCATTCACTGGAGAGATAAGATGATGTTTTTTCTCATTGCCCTGGAGATTTCTTAAGTCGTGGATCCTAATTTTGATTCCTATAAAGGATGCAACGCAGCGCACAAACCATTCAGAGAGTCAACAATAGAGAAAAAGACAAGAAAAGTAAAAATTCCTCTGTAGAGGACATATCCTGAACACACTATCCGGTCCATTGTATGACTTGTTTACTGAGATGAAATCTGCCGGTTGACATGTACTTGAGTTTACAAAGCCGAAGAGCAAGGTACCCAAAAATATTTGATTGCAAGGTATTTAAATTTTAAATTTGTTGATACTAAACCTTTGTTGGAGCACGTCCATGAATTGCAAATGGTTGTCAATAAAATTTGCGCCTTCAAGATAGATATTCTAGAATCCTTTCAATTTGGAGCAATTATTGCAAAATTGCCTCAAAGTTGGAAAGATTATGAAAAAAGTTGTTGCATAAATCAGAGGACATCACTTTGAAGAAAATCCATAAATATCTTTGCATTGAGGAAGAGTCACGTTTACGTGATAATACTATTTTTGATGATACCAAAGTGAATGTTGTGGAGGAAAATGGATATCATTCCAAAAATTACCAAAACTTGAAATGCTAGAGAAGAAGGAATTTTAAGAAGACACTAAAGAATAAAAGGGGTTGCTGCTTCATTTGTAGCAAAGGAGTGTAGGTTAGCGCAAGAGCACATTCAATGTCGAGAACACATTGGCAATGAAGGCAGATGCTAATATGGTTGGAGAGAATTTTGTGGCCATGGTTTCAATTATGTTTTCGAACATGAATATTTCTGAAAAAGTTAATGATTTCGTTGCCATGATTTCCAAAATTAATTCTGCCTTTGTCAAATATGGTTGACGGGTAGAATCAGGGGCAACAAATTCATGTGTTCAAAGATTGATCAATGTTCAAGCATTTTGAAGAGACTGTTGATGTGAATGTTCAAGAGGTCGAGATAGCAAATAACACTCTTGCAAAAGTTACTGGCAAAGGTATAGTGGTTTTAGACTTTACTTCTAGAAATGAGGTTACACTTCTTTATGTGTAGCCTGTAATCGAAATTAGGAGGAGCTTAGTTTCTATTTATTTGTTAAAAGGGTTTTTAAATTTTTTTTTTTGACAAGGTTATCCTGTCGAGAATGGGCTGTTTGTGAGAAATGATTATCCCAATGACGATATGTATCAACTGAGAATTAATAATAAGGACATATCTTCTACTTATATTGTTGATTCTCCTTCTTTGTGACATAGTAGATTAACACATTTAAATTTTTGCTACTTACAAAATATAAAAAAGTTAGACTTGCTAAGATTTTAATGGTGAATTTGATATATTTGAAATCTGTGCTAAGTCCAAATTGACAAAGAAACCATTTCCCAATGTTAAAAGTAATTCGAATTTATTAGATTTGGTGCATAGTGACATATGCAAATCCAAAGGCATGTTAACACGTTGTAGTCAAAGGTACTTCATAACCTTTGTGGATGATTGCAGTAGGTATTTATATGTTTAACTCCTAACGTAAAAAGACAAGGTTTTTATCATATTTAAGAAATATAAGGCTGAAGTGAAAAATAAATTAAAAATAAAAATTGAAGTTTCAAATAGAGGTGGAGGATGTTTCCTAAATGATTTTTTGAAGTATTGCGAAGAATGTGATATTATTCATGAAGTTTTAGCACCATACATTCCATAGCAAAAATATTTTGGCTGAAAGAAAGATTCTATCTTTATGAAAAATAGTTGATTGTATGTTTTCGAATTCAAAAATACCAAGTAATCTTTGGGAAGAGACATTGCTTAAAACATGTGAAATTCATAATAGAATATCATCCAAAATAAATAATATCAGTCTTTATGAATTGTGGAAAGGTTGAAAATCATACCTTAAAGTGTGGGGTATTTGGCATATGGTAGAGTACTTAAACTAGGCAAAGAGACATATCAAGTGTCAATATTTGTATACGGCGCATACTTTAATGTTAATATTTGTTTTGGATCACTTAAGTGTCAATTTTTAAAAAATAATTATTAAGTGTCAATTCTGATGAGGTTGCTAGAATTGACACTAAAGTGATTTTTTTCTCCGATTTGGCACTAAAGTGATCTTTTTTGGATCACTTAAGTGTTAATTTTTTTTAAAGACTATGTAAGTGCCAATTTGATGCAAAGGAACTACAACTTGGAAAAGAATTCCAAAAGATAATTGAATTGATAGAATGATAATATAAAAATTACAAAAATCGGATGTCGTTTATATATATAGGACTCCTTTAGGAATTAAAATAACTTAAAAATAACCCTAAACAATGTATTAAGAATCAAATCAATTCTAATCAAATAGAAATCAAATCAATATTGCAAATTATGTGAATACCAAAATTGCCTAAATTAGAAACTTCCCATAAACCCGTCTAAATGACTCCGAAACGCGAAAATATACGATGTCAAATGCGGCAAAGCCGCGTGTATGAATCAGAATGCCGTTTCGCTTCAACTGACCAAATTTGAGCACAATCCGAGGTCGTCTGCAAGTCAACGATGAAATCATTCTGATTTCTGACGATCACGTTTGTCAAGAAAATTATGCGCGAACTGTCACGCCCTGCACCCTGAGTACGAGCGCGCAACTCCCTTCCAGTTACTCTCAAGTCCCAGGAATCACACTTAGAGAGATGCGTAATGAAAATGAGCATGCGGAAACGTAACAAGTATCGCACCTCCGTACACAAACCAAGGGGGACCTAGGTAATGAGAACATCACATATTTATAACATTCCATGCATTCATACAAAAGTGTAGGTGAGCTAATCCTGCTAATAGGTCGAGTAATGGATTTAATCGAAAGACAACCATATCAAGTCCCCAAAAGAAACTGGCCGACGAGATTATCACCAAAAGATTACACAGTAAGTCAGGAAACCCCTAGGTCAAACTGCTGGAGTCGTCAGTCTCCTCAGCATCCTCAGTAGGCTCGTAGTCCGAAAAAGTCTCGGAGCGTACGTCTATAGTATCCTCAATCGTCTCATCCTCCAGCTCATCCTCTAAGGCATCAATCTCTATCACATCAACTGTGTCCTCCAGAGTTAGGGTCCTCTTCGACATATTTCTCGAACAAGCAATGGACACCTCTATGTATACAGAATCCCGAGTGGGATGACACAATTTAGGGATAGCTCTGCGAGGCACCTCGGTAGACTTCAATGGACCTGTGGTAACCTCGCCCACCCTACGAAACTATGTGGTTTCTAGTCTTTACCGCTCTCGTCGACCTAGACTACTGTACATTTCCTAACATAGACAGTACCCCGACCATCCGGGAACTCATCAAAATACGCTGTCATTTCCTTAGGGTTGCCTAGTCGAGTCGGCAACATCCTTAAGGCTTAGGGTCTGAAAAAATATGGGTCCCATAATGGGGTGAGATTGACATCTCAGTAAGGTGAGACCTAACCATAGGACAGGTTGACAGTACACCCAGATGAATGCAAATAATGAACAAGAATACGCACTCAACAATATAAGACACTCATCAGTAATATATGCCACAAGGATGCAAGGGATTATCAATCACACAGTCAGGGCATCATATCTTATTAATCAAGTCAAGCATAGAGTACAAAGTCAAGCTACACATTCCATCATTCCGAAATTTCTCATGAATCACGCCCGCGTTTAAAACGCCTCAGGCTCGGCCTGCATAATTACGCCTCAGACCGTCAGATTGATAAACCTGCGTAAACGCATCAGGCTTTCAAATACCATTCCAGGCTTGTGTTGACACATAATCAATCTCGTCCCGCGTCTCAATGCATCAGGATATTAATTCTCACAACCTTGTGTCTCAACGCCTCAGGGTACCAACCACCATAGCCCTACGTCTCAACACCTCAGGGTATCACACGTTCTCAAGCATGCCGAAATTCATTTCAAATCAAGACTTCATGATCAAGTACAAACTCATGCAATGAGCAAAATGTTTAAGGCATGCGAGATAATCAAATTCATTACTCAAATGTGGTAATCAACTCATGGCATATGCATATAGCAAGCATACAAGCAATCATCAATCCACAAAGACGAACATTGGACAATCGCACAATAATCTCAAGAGAATTCACCAAATTCACTACCAATTCATCCAGTCGAGGCCTATCCTCCTAGTCAAGGTTTAGGAACTCCTTACCTTAGGTAAAAATCAACAAAATTTCCCTTCCAAACACCTCAAGTATTCGGCCCAAGCAATCCTAAAACAGGGCAGCATACAACCTTAGAGGAAATCCATCAATTTGTCAACTTTTCTCGCTCAAGTCATCAATCTACGGAGCATAAACCTCAATGACACATTAATCAACATTCTAGTACGTCCCTACGATGCATTTTGAGCTCGATAACATCCCTAACATCCCCTATGATCTCGGTTTGCACAGAACCGAAAACAAGGCATTTTCGGTTCTGTGCTCAACTCCCTCAATCGGTCCATAAACTAACCTTAAACCTCAAATTATCAACTAAACTACTTTCTAACATATAGTTCTAGATGTTAGGAAGCCTCACCAAAACTTTGAAGGCAAGGCGACACCCGAAAGTACTCAAACAGATTCGGTTTCTCACGGTCTTTGCCTGGTCAGAATCTGTCCTTCAAACACAACACCAATTTGGCATCAAAACTCCATCAAACTTAGCCAAAATTTTCACCACAACTCAATATATATGTGCCCTAGATGTCTACAAAAATTGGCCGAAAGATTGAGGTAAATCGAAGTCCTATGGAGCTCAAACGACTACTTACCTCCAACGACTACTTACCTCCAACTGCGACAGAGTCCGTCGACTCTCGGGGAAATGGTTGGCAGGAGCTCCTCATGTGGCTAAATGCTGTGATTCAACTTGGAAGTGATAGACAAGAGGTCGAGGAAGGTGTTGGTGGCTGGCGCGAAGGCTGGAGGTCACCGGAGGTGGCGCTCGACGACAGTGAAGTGGCGGCAGTGGTCTGGTCGGGTGGAGCTGCTCTTGGCGTGAAGAAGAAGAAGAAGAAGAAGAAGAAGAAGAAGAAGAAGAAGAAGAACAATGGGGGGTGTTTCGGCTGAAGCAAGGGGAAGAAGATGGTAACACCAATTTTGAGAGTCAACTATGGTGGAATGGTAGGTTAAAAGTTAAACCATTAATACTAGTTGACCAACCTTTGATACTTGTCACTTAGCTCATTATTAGCACATTAAATGACCAATGTTTTCCAAAATTTTCGGCAGCCTAGACGGTGTGGTTAATGACCAAAATGCCCTCACTCAATTATGAAAATAAGGCCAATACTTGGGGGGCAAAATGGTAATTTCACCCTCATCATTCGGAACGTCGTTTTTTTGATTCAAATTTTCTTCAATGAGGTGATGTCCCATCCAATTATAATGTTGAAATTCTTGATTTTTCACTTTCTAATTTCGAGACTCTTCTCTGGGCTATTTTTCTATCGATTGTAATTTCAGGCTATCCCGAACTAACGGCCAGCTTTTGCAGACGTTACGCGTATCGACTCCGTGATTCTCATCACACTTAGAGCTCGTCAGTTTATGGCGACTTTAGTTGTCATGTAATTACAAGGGTCTATTACTAGCTTCGACGGTCTCGATCGCTATCGTTCGATTTAGGAAAATTTTGCAAATTATACATTGGTTAAGCGGCATTACCCACTCCCCAATTATATAACACTAGTAATGTATTCCTTAATCGTTCTTAGGTCGGCCTTTTATGGCTCTAAATGTCCCCTCGACCATTCTTATGGTCAAAGTGCCATTTCTTATTCAAGTTCCCTAGGTCCATGTACCTTGTCTCGCGTTAACCTTTCCCTTTTGGTTAGTTAACTCGAGATTGATCAGATTCGAGTGAAATATGACTGAAATACATCATTAGATACATTCTCATTGATAAGTCTCAAGATGATTGGAAAAGTCAGAATGTTACAACTCTTTCCCCTTTACAAAAATTTCATCCTCGAAATTTACAATAAGCCTAGCTATTCAAATAAATGCTGGTATTGATGCCTCATCGTTTTCTCGCTTTCCCACGTAGTGCCTTCGGTTCCATGGTGCTCCCAAATGACTTTGACTGGTGGAATTATCTTGTTCCTCAGAACTTGTTCTTTTCGATCTTCAATTCTAATTGGCTTTTCCACATAGGACACTTTGTCGTCAACTTCAATAGTTTCATAATCCAGCACGTGCGTCGGGTCCGACTCATACTTCCTTAACATTGGCACATGGAAGACGTTGTGCACTTGAGACAAATTAGGCGGCAGGGCAAGCCTGTAGGCCAATGTCCCAATCTGTTCCAAAATTTCAAAAGGTCCTATGTACCTTGGACTCAATTTCCCTTTCTTTCCAAATCGAGATAGTCCTCGTATCGGTGAAACTTTAAGGAAAACATGATCACCTACTTGAAACTCTAGAGATTTACGTCGTTTATCCGCATAACTTTTCTGACAACTCTGTGTTGTCTTCAATCTATCCCGTATTATCTTTACGGCTTCCACCGATTGCTCTATCAACTCTGGGCCTGTAATATTTCTTTCTCCAATTTCATCCTAGTAATTGGCGTCCTGCATGCTCTTCCATACAGTGCCTCAAAAGGTGCCATTTGAATGTTCTGTTGATAATTGTTATTATATGCGAACTCTACTAAATGCAGCTGATCTTCCCATCCGCCCTTGAAATCAATAACACACGCTAGTAATATATCCTTGAGCATTTGAATCATCCTTTCTGACTGTCCGTCCGTCTGCGGATGATATGCCATACTAAACTATAGTCGAGTTCCTATGGCATCTTGAAGGCTCTTCTAGAAGTTTGCAGTAAATTTGGGATCTTTGTTCGATGTAATTGTTACGGGTACTCCGTGCAGTTGTGCAGTCGTGCTATCTGCTGCATATACAATTCGGCATATCTATCCATCGTAAAGTCCTTTCGCACTGGAATGAAATGTGTAGACTTGGTCAATCTGTCCACGACTACCCAGATAGAATCGTGACCTCTTTGGCTCCTTGGCAATCCCATTACGAAGTCCATAGTCACGTTCTCCCAATTCCATTTAGGAATCTCCAACGGATGTAGCAGTCCACTAGGCTTACAGTGTTGTGCCTTCACCTGTTGACACGTCAAGCACTTTGCTACAACTTTTGCTACATTCACCTTCATCCCGTTCCACCAATAATGCTGACGTAAGTTCTAGTACATATTCGTGCTACCTGGATGGATACTGTAATTGCTTCTGTAGGCCTCCAATAAAATCTTTTCTCTGAGCTCTTCATCCTTTGGTATGCATAGACGTCCTCAAAATTTCAAAATTTCATCCTCTAACACTTGGAACTCTGGTTCTATTTCGTTGCGTCCATCTCGAGGATCTTCTAAATTTCTAGGTTCATAGACTGTAAGGCTTTTATACTTTCTTGGATCTTCGGTTCTATTCTCAAGGTTGCTACCAAACTAGACAGCTGACAAACTTCCAATTTGAATTCATAATCTCTTAAATTTTCAAATAGCGACCACCTTTTAACCAGTAGACAAGTGATACTCGATTTCCGACTGAGCGCATCCGTGACTTTATTTGCTTTCCCAGGATGATATAAAATATCACAATCATAATCCTTGAGCAGTTCCATTCATCGACCTTGCCTCATGTTCAACTCTTTCTGGGAAAAGAGATACTTCAGGCTCTGGTGGTCTGTATAAATCTGGAACTTCTCCCCTCACAAATAATGCCTCCAGATCTTTAGTGCAAAAATGATTGCAGCAAATTCCAAGTCATTAGTCGGGTAGCTCATCTCATGCGGTCGTAGTTGTCGTGACGCGTAGGCAACCACTCTCCCATGTTGCATTAGCACACAACCCAATCCCTTTAGCGAAGTATCGCTATATATCTCATAGCTTCTAGGTCCTGATGAGATCGTTAATACTGGTGTTGTCGTCAATCGATGCTTAAGCTCTTGCAAGCTCCTTTCACACTTGTCTATCCATTCAAACTTTGTTTCTTTCTTACTCAATCTCGTCAATAGAATGGCTATGGATGAAAACTTCTCAACAAAACGTCTGTAATACCCTGCTAATCCTAAGAAACTTTGAACTTCCGTGACCGTAGTCGGTCTAGGCCAATTCATAACGGCTTCAATCTTTGCAAGGTCCATAGCAATACCTTTTCCAGATACCACATGGCCAAGAAATGTCACTTTATTCAGCCATAACTCATATTTGCTAAACTTAGCGTAAAGTGAGTGCTTCCTCAGAGTCTGCAAAACAATCCTCAGATGTTCTTCATGCTCTTCATTACTCTTTGAATAAATCAGGATATCATCAATAAAGACTATCACAAATCTATCCAAGAATTCCTTGAACATCCAATGCATCAAACCCATAAATGCAGTTGGGGTATTGGTTAATCCAAAAGGCATCACTGTGAACTCGTAGTGACCATACCTTGTCGTAAAAGCTGTCTTAGGTATGTCTTTCTTTTTAATTCTCAACTGATGATACCCGGTTCTCAGGTCTATCTTAGAAAATACTGAAGCTCCTTGCAACTGATCAAATGAATCATCAATCCTTGGTAGTGGGTATTTATTCTTTATAATTACCTGATTCAACTGTCTATAGTCGATGCATAAACATAGGGACCCATCATTTTTCCTTACAAACAACACCGGCACTCCCCATAGTGAAGCACTCGGTCGAATAAATCCTTTATCTAGTAATTCTTCCATTTGCACCTTTAATTCCTTCAATTCTGATAGGGACATCCTATAGGGTGCCTTCGAGATGGGCTCCGTTCAGGGAGCTAACTCGATCACAAATTCAATTTCTCTCTCTAGTGGCAACCTTGGCAATTCTTGGGGAAAGACATCAGGAAACTCATACACTACCGGAATATTTTCTAATTTAGGTTCCACGGTAGTCATATCCATAACTGCGACTAGGTAAGCCTGACATCATTCGGTTATCAGTTTTGTCGCTTCGAGAGATGAGACTAAAGGAATCAAGGTTCCTCCTCGGCTTCCCACAAACTCAAAATTTGGATGGCCATCCGGATAAAATCGAATTACTTTGCTACCATAATCGACTACTGCCATTTGCTTACCCAACCAATCCATCCCGATAATCACGTCAAAGTCATGCATGGGCAACATAGCCAAATCTATACTCTCTTTACTACCACCAATGACTATTTTACAGTCAGCACAGCCCAATGAAACCAACCCATTATCCTTCAACGAGGTAGCAACATGTAGTGTCACATTCAACGATTTTATCTCTATATTAACTAGATTAGCAAATTGAGCAGACACAAACGAGTGCGATGCGCTAGGATCAAACAAAGCATAAGCAGTTTGGTCATACAAATAAACCGTACTTATGACCACGCCAGACGCTTCTTCTGCTTTCCTGCGTGCCACAGCATAGACCATTCCCTAAGCCGGGGGTCGGTTCTGATCATTTTGGGGAGTGGCAGTTGACGGTTCTACCTCTGGTCGTTGCCCTTGAGGTCTAGCCATTAGAGCTTGATTGGGGCAAGTCCTCATCTGGTGGCCCATTTGACCACACTTGAAGCACGTTCCGGTCCTTGCCGGACAAGGTCTGTTACCATGCCTTCTGCCACAGTGGCGGCAACTCCAGTTCACTGGGTTCGACGGCTTCACTATATTCTTTCTCACTGGAGGGACGAAGCGTCTATTACTAGTCATTGGTCTTTTACCGGCTTGGCAGTTATCTCTGAATGAACTGAACGGCGAACTAGATGCAACATTTCTCTATTTCAGGTCCCTCTCGATCATTTGTCCCCATTTGTAGATTTCCTTATAAGTCCTCAGGTTCATAGCTATCATCTGGCTGCGAAGTTTAGGTCTTAGTTCATCCCGAAATCTCTGCGCCTTCTCCAGCGGATCCTCTACTAATCTGGGTATATACCTTGACAGTATAGAGAACTCAGCTCCGTATTGGTCCACTGTCAGATGATTCTGACACAGTTGTAAGAACTTCACTTGTTTCCTTTCTCGAGCTGTCTCGGAGAAGTACTTGTCATTGAATGCCGTAGTGAAAGCATTCCAAGTCAAGGCCGTTCCTTCTGGAAAAACTCCATTCTTGGTGGTACTCCACCATCATTTGCGGTCCCTTCCAGTTGGTACACCGCTTATAATACTTTTTCTTCATATGTACACCTCAGTATTTAAAATTTCTTCTCAAGTTTCTCTATCCATCTTGGCGCCAATTCAGGATCTCCAGCTCCATCAAACTGGGTTGATTTTAGCTTAATAAATTCTTCGACCAGTTCGCCTATCTGCCTAGCCACAACAACTTCCTCCTGGGAATTTCCTACTTCATTGCCCTGGTCATGATCGCCGTTGTTTCCATTTCCTCCATTGTTGACATTATTGGCATTGACAGCAGCTATCGCGGCTTCCACCGCTTGAGCTATGGTAGCATCCCTATCCTGGGTCTGCTTGTCGATGAGGTCGCCAATCCTTTCAAGTGCCCTTAGCACTCCATTCATCCTTAGTTCTTCCGTCACAGGTGGTCTCAAGCTAGAGGCTCCGCTCTTGGATCTTCCAGGTCTTCTAGGAAGATTACTCATTCTTGTATTCTCTTACTATACCTGGACCACTATAATTCCACCACGGAATTAGTAACTTACTTATCTAGTTTAGTACAGTGATACCAAATTATAACTTAAAAGGAATAATCACAACAAAATAATCTTCCACACCATCCTTTCCAAGGAAAATCAGTCAGAGAGTCACCACCACACTTCGGTTCTATTTACTCTAGCGGTTCATCAGAACTAACCATACTCGTTTATTCAACAAGCTAAAATCCAGAAATGACTTTTAGCGCTAAACATGATGTTCAATCTTCATAAGCCACCACTATCATGTCAAGACCAAATATCAATCACATGCGCCAGGTTATATGCCATGCATCCCAGGCCTAACTCTAACGAGTCTCCTAAGGTCTCGCTACCCAATCAATCTCAATCTGTTCCTCCTTATTACTCAAATCCTTAATCAACTCGAATTGAGCTGACCATGCTCTAATACCAAACAAGCGGGAATGTCATGCCCCCCACCTTGGGTACGAGCGCGCAACTCCCTTCCAGTTACTCTCAAATCCCAGGAATCACACTTAGAGAGATACGTAATGAAAATGAGCATGCGGAAACGTAACAAGTATCACACCTCCGTACGCAAATCAAAGGGGACCTAGGTAATGAGAACGTCACATATATATAACATTCCATGAGTTCATACAAAAGTGTAGGTGAGCTAATCTTGCGAATAGGTAGGGGTAATGAGACTGAATTGAAAGACAACCATATCAAGTCCCAAAAGAAACTGGCCGACGAGATCATCACCAAAAGATTACACAGTAAGTCAGGAAACCTCTAGGTTGAACTACTGGAGTCGTTAGTCTCTTTAGTATCCTCAGTAGGCTCATAGTCCGAAAAAGTCTAAGAGCGTACGTCTATAGTGTCCTCCATCATCTCGTCTTCCAGCTCGTCCTCTGAGGCATCAATCTCTATCACCTCAACTATGTCCTCTAGGGTTGGGGTCCTCTCCGGCATATTTCTCGAACCTGCAACAGACACCTCTACCTCTACAGAATCCCGAGTGGGATGACACCAGCTAGGGATAGCTTTGCGAGGCACCTTGGTAGACTTCAACAGACCTGTGGTAACCTCACTCACCCTATGAAATCAGGCCTCAAACCTATGTGATTTCCAATCTTTACCGTCCTCGTCGACCCAGACCACTGTACATTTCCTAACATAGATAGTACTCTGACCATCCAGGAACTCATCAAAATACGCTATCATTTCCTTCGGGTCGCCTAGTCGAGTCGGCGGCATCCTTAAGGCTTAGGGTCTGAAAAATTATAGGTCCCACAATGGGGTGAGATTGACATCTCAGTAAGGTGAGACCTAACCCTTGGACAGGTTGACAGTACACCCAAATGAATGCAACTAATGAACAAGAATACGCACTTAACAATATAAGGCGCTCATCAGTCCTATATGCCACAAGGATGCAAGCGATTATCTATCACATAGTCAGGGCATCATATCTTATTAATCAAGTCAGGCATAGAGTACAAAGTTGAGCCACACATTCCATCATTTTGAACTTTCTCATGAATCACGCTCGCGTTTAAAACACCTTAAGCTTAGTCTGTGTTATTACGCCTCAGACCGTCAGATTGATAAACTCGTGTAAACGCATTAGGTTTTCCAATGCCATTCCAAGCCTGTGTCGACACATAATCAACCTTGTCCCGCGTCTCAACGCATCAGGACATTAATTCTCATAACCCCGCATCTCAACATCTTAGGGACCAACCACCATAACCCTGCGTCTCAACGCCTCAGGGAATCACATGTTCTCAAGCATGCCGAAATTCATTTCAAATTAAGACTTCATGATCAAGTACAAGCTCATGCAATGAGCTAAATATTTACGACATGCGAGACAATCAAATTCATCATTCAAATGTGGCAATCAACTCATGGCATATGCATCTAGTAAACATACAAGCAATCATCAATCCACAAAGACGAACATTGGACAAATGCACAATAATCTCATGAGAATTCACCAAATTCACCACCAATTCATCCAGTTGAGGCCTATTCGCCTAGCCAAGGTTTAGGAACTCCTGACCTTAGGCTAAAATTAACAAAATTTCCCTTCCAAGCACCTTAAGTATTCGGCCCAAGCAATCCCAAAACAGGGCAGCGTACAACCCTAGCGGAAATCAATCAATTTGTCAACTTTTCTTGCTCAAATCACCAATCTACGGAGCATAAACCTCAATGACACATTAATCGACATTCTAGTACGTCCATACGATGAGTTTAGAGCTCGATAACATCCCTAACAGCCCCTATGATCTTGGTTTGCACAGAATCGAAATAGGGCATTTTCGGTTCTGTGCTCAACTCCCTCAATCGGTCCATAAACTAACCTTAAACCTCAAGTTATCAACTAAAATACTTGCTAACACATAGTTCTAGATGTTAGGAGTCTCACCGAAAATTTGAGGGCAAAGTGACTCCCGAAAGTACTCAAACAGGTTCGGTTTCTCAAGGTCTTCGCAGTGTCATAATCTGTCCTTCAAACACAACATCAATTGGCATCAAAACTCCATCAAAATTAGCCGAAATTTCCACCACAACTTAGTATACATGTGCGATGTCTACAAAAATTGACCGGAAGATTGAGGCAAATCGAAGTCCTATGGAGCTCAAACGACGACTTACCTCCAGTTGCGATGGAATCAGTCCACTCTCGGGGAAATGGTTGGTCGGAGCTCCTTAGGTGGCCAAATGCCTTGATTGAACTTGGAGTTGATCAACAAGAGGTCGAGGAAGGTGTTGGTGGCTGGCGTGGAGGCTAGAGGTCGCCGGAGGTGGCGCTCGATGGCGGCGAAGTGGCGGCAGCGGTCTGGTCGGGTAGAGCTGTTCTTGGCGTGAAGAAGAAGAAGAAGAACATCAATGAGGGGGGTTGTTTCGGCTGAAGAAAGGGGAAGAAGATGGTATACACTAATTTTGAGAGTCTACTAAGCTGGAATAGTAGGTTAAAAGTTAAACCATTAATGCTAGTTGGCCATCCTTTGACACTTGTCACTTAGCTCATTTTTATCACATCCAATAGCCAATATTTTTCTAAATTTTCAGTAACCTAGAGGGTGTGGTTAATGACCAAAATACCCTCACTTAAATATAAAGACAAGGCCAAGATTTAGGAGAAAAACAGTAATTTCACCCTCGTCGTCCAGAACGTCGTTTTTCTGATTCAAATTTTCTTCGATGAGGTGCTGTCCCATCCAATTATAATGTTAGAATTCTTGATTTTTCACTTTCTAATTTGAGACTCATCTCTAGGCTATTTCTCTGTCGATTGTAATTTCAGACTATCGTGAATTAATGGACGACTTTTGCAGACTTTACGCGTATCGACTCTGTGATTCTCATCACACTTAGGGCTTGTTAGTTCATGGCGGCTTTGGCTGTCATGTAATTGCGAGGGTCTATTACTAGCTTCGACGGTCTCGATCGTCATCGTTCGATTTAGGAAAAATTTATAAATTATACATTGGTTAAGTGGTATCACCTGCGCCCCAATCGTGTAACACTAGCAATGTATTCCTTAATCATTCTTAGATCGGCCTTTTATGGCTCTAAATGTACCCTCGACTCTCTTTATGGTCAAAGTGTCATTTCCTATTCGAGTTCCCTAGGTCCATGTACCTCGTCTCGCGTTAGCCTTTCCCTTTCGGTCAGTTAACTCGAGATTGATCAAATCTGAGCGAGATATGGCTAAAATACATCATTAGATATAATCTCATTGATAAGTCACGAAATGACAGGAAAAGTTAGAATGTCACACGAACTCTTCTACGTCATTCTCTTCCTCTTCAGAAGAATTCGTCCTCAAGTTAGTATTAGGATATAGAGGAGTATCTAGTGAATGATATTCGAATGAACCTAACTCGACCACTAAGCAGATATTTGCATAATCCTCTTTACTATTATCAAAATTACTTAACGTCTCTACTTTTAGAACCTTTTTGTACTTTTCATACTTGATTTTGTCCCGTTTTAGAATAGGATAATTAGACTTGATATGACATGCCTTCTTGCAATGAAAACATATCACGTTTTTGCTTTCTTGTATATCATTGCTCGAGAACTTCTTATCATTTTTCTTGAATGACTTCTTTCCTTTGAATTTTGCCTTTTTGAGCAACCTTTCCAAATTTCTTCACCATGAGCGCTATCTCTTCATCATCTGAATCAGACAAATTATGATCAATTTCAGTTTTTAAAGCTATTGACTTCTTACCTCTTGAATTTTTTTTCTTGTTGGCCCGTTCTATCTCATAAGATTGCAATGTTCCAATAAGCTCATATACAGAAAATGGTCTGATTGTTTGACATTCTTGAAAAGAAGGTTTGATATAATTCCAATCATTTGTGAGACCTCTAAGTATCTTCCTGACTTGCATTGGCTTAGCAATTGGAGCACCTTGTCTTGCAAGACCACTTGCCAGAATTTGAAATCTATCTATCATATTTGCAATAGGTTCATTTGGCTTCATTTGGAAGGCTTCATAATCACTCAGCAGGATGCTAAGATTTATTTCGTTCATCATGTCTGTTCCTTGAAAAGTATCATGAAGTCTATCCCATATAGCTTTTGCTGATTGTTCTTCTGAAACACGATTGTACAGGGGAGTCGACACAGTACAGAATAATGCATTAACAGCTTTAGAGTCCAGGCTTGGTGTTTTAGCCCTTTCTATATCAGACATCGTTGGTGTAGGATTTATCTCATTTTCAGTAGATGCAGTTGCAGTAGTAATAGGCACGACACCATTTGTAAAAACATCCCACATCAGATTAGCGTAAGCTTTGAAGAACCACTTCATTTTTTTGCTCCACATGTTATATGTCACTCCCTGAACCCGTCGAGCACGTGAACATCCCCGCAAGCGAATAACACATCTCTCGTGGTCCTAAGATCCACAATCAAGTCGAGAGATAATATATATATGTCTAGCATGCGGAAGTGATACTCAAATAAACCCTGTACAAATATAAGTTAAGTGGGACTTGGATAACATAACAACTGTCATATATCATAACATATGGTTCATACAAATGCCGGCTACTACAATTCACTAACAAACTGAGCGACGGGGTAGTACACAAAATGAATCCCTCATGACATCCAAAAGGACAAGGTCGGGTCTCCTCCAAAAAGCTCAAGTCAACGAACTGGGGGTCCTAAGATGAACTGCTGGAGTCCTCAGTATCCTCGGCATCCTCCGTCGGCTCGTACTCGGAGAAGGTCTCTAATGGAACCTCGATCGAATCCTCTATGGTCGCCTCATGAGATGGCTCCGCAAGGTCCTCCTCGGTAGCCTCCAGGACGATGATCTTATCCTACTCCACAGCGAAGTCCAGCATCGAGGTCTTCTCTGGCCCGTTTCTAGAACCAACCACAGACCCCTCTGGTAACTAATGCTCCCTAGCAGTCTGGTACCAAGCAGGGATAACACCCTAGGGTATCTCGTGAGGCTTCAATGGCTCGATCTGCTCGTTCCCGACCCTCTTAAACCACGCCTCAAACCTATGAGGCTTCCAATCAGGGATACCCTCGTCGACCCATGCTACCGTGCATTTCCTCGCATAAACGTTCCCCTGACTATCCGAGAACTTATCAAAATACGCCGTCATTTTCTTGGGATCCCCAAAATGTATAGACCACATATCTAAGACCTAAGATCTGTAAAAATAAGGGTCCCCAAAGGGATGAGATACTCATCTCAGTAACAGAATCCTAACCCTAGGTCAGGTCGATCGTCCACTCAGACAGTCGTACACCCCCATCATTCCAAATTCGTAAACACACAGGCATATCAGACACAAATCAATGAAACAACAACATACAGATGATAGGCATGCAATGATGACCTCATGTCACACTCATGATCAGGTACACCCGTCCTTCCACTTCACCACACCCACCAATCTCTGCCTGCCTCAATCTCCAGCCCCCGATCTCGTCATAACACCTCCGTCCCGCGAATAGTTTCCATCAGGACCGAGACCATCTCAACCCCGTGATCTTATTGCATCAGGGCGCCACACAACATTAACTCCACACCGCGATCTCGTCGCATCAGGGTATCCACCTCTCGCCCTGCGTTTCATGTGCCTCAGGGCCTCGCCATGTCATGCTCATGCCACAATCATAACACATGCCCTTATTTCCAATCCATTTGCACACACACAATGCTAAGTGCCAATTTCAAGTGCAAATCATAAATCTCGTGGCATGCAAAGCAAATAAAATGGCATTCAACATGGCAAACAACTTAGGCATGAACAATGTCACACACAACTATCCTATAACATCTTAGGATATAAAGAAAACTATCCCCTTGGGCAATTCATCATAAATCAGTCAGTTTAACCCCTGACTCGCCCAATTGATTCCAATCCCCTTATCCTAAGCTTAGAATTCCCTTACCTTGTGTTTGATTACACACATTCTTCCCTACAAGTGCCTCAAGTCTCGGCCAAATCAATCCATGGTCAATTCACCGTGCAACCTAGCACATTCAACCAATCCGTCAATTTTCTTCGCCCAATTCCTCAATCCATGAACCATAATCATCCATAACCTATTCCTCATCATCTTAACATGTCTTAATCATCAATTTGGGACTCATGACCATCTGTTCTTGCACCCACCGGAATCGATTTTGCACAGAACCAAACCGGTTCATTTCGGTTCTATGCAAACTGTGCACTTCCAGTCCTAAATCTTCATCAAATCCTTCATGTACTCACTATCCTATCTCTTAACATGTCTATCTAAGGGTTCTTGAGGCTTACCGAGGGTTTGAAGTCAATTAGTCACCGAAAACTTGTCGGACGTCGCCGGTTCTTCCCAAGTCAGAATCGGCAGTTTCTGTGCAAGATTTACAAGACTGGTTCATGGTAAAAAATTCATCAAATTAAACCCCAATTTTTATCACAGATTCCTACACATGTCTACTAGATCTCCACCAAATTTTACTTCGAAATTCCAAGTTTTCGGCCTTCAAAAGGACTAGAAATCGGACCTATCTCAGGTTGGAGCAGAATCTGTCGGCTTTTGGGAAAATGCTTGCCCGGGACCCCTCGGTACTCCAAATGACGTGATTCTTGTTCGAGGATGTCAGCAAGACATAAATCTACGTTGATGTGGTTGGCTGACGATCGGATGGTGGCCGGAAGTGGTTGTCGGAATGGCCGAACAAGAGGCTTGGTTCTGGTCGACGATCGGCAGATTGAGAGAGGAAGAATAGGAGAGTTTTCGGTGGTTTCCTTGGGTGTGGCCGGCCAAATGGAGTGGAGAGAGAGAGAGAGAGAGAGAGAGAGAGAATAAGGCTATAGACAAAGCCTTGGTCAATGGTTAAATGTTAACTGGCCAAAAGTTTGATATGACCACACCATGTCCATCTCTTGATACTTGGCCATTTGTCTTTTCCAAGGTGATCCAATGGCCATCCTTCATCCTTGAATTCGGCAGCCTTGATGAGGGCTTAATGTCCATAATGCCCTTCTTCAATTGCATGGGCAAAGTTCTAGGCTTGAGGGGCAAAAGGGTAATTTTACCCTCGATGTTCAGAATGTCATTTTTCTCTCTCTAGAATCTTTTGATAGTGCGACGGCCAATTCGAATAATGTTGAAATTCTTGATTTTTCATTTCAAACTTTTCAAGACTCATTTCTGATGGTTTCTTTTATTAGAAGTGGTTCCAGCCTATCTCGAACCGACGGGCGGCCTCTGCAAATATTACGCGTATCTACCCCGTGATTCATATCACGTTTAGGGCTTGCCAATTCATGGCGGCTTTGGTTGTCATGTAATTACGAGGGTTTATCGCTAGTCCCTATAATCTCAATCGTCACGGTCTGATTTAAGAAAATTTTGCAAATCATACATTGGTTAAGCGGCATCACCCGCGCTCCAATCATATGACACTCGCAAGGTAATCTTCAATCGTTCTTAGATCAGCCTCTTAGTGGTTCTAAATATCCCCTCGACAATGCTTATGGTTAAAGCGCCATTTCCTACGCGAGTCGCCTAGGTCCACGTACCTCATCTCGTGTTAGCCTTTCCCTTTTAGTCAGCCTACTCAAATTGATCGGATTTGAGCGAAACATGACTGAAACACATCGTTTGATATATATAAATTTCTCATTCATGAGTCTGAAATTGACTGGAAATGAGAATGTCACATTATAATCCTTTCCATCAAAATAAGGTGGTTTGTTTGCAAAATGCGAGTAACTTGTTCTTGAGAAATTGTTGCTAGATATGATAGATCGCTAATTCTGAAGTCAGAACACTTCATAAACAAGAGTAACCTGCTCTGACACCAATGGTTGAATCTAGCAATATCACCTAGAGAGGGTGAATAGGTGATTCTGATCAAATTAAAACTCATTGCCAAATTAAAATAATTTTAAAACACGATCAGAATCAAGAACACTATGACAACGTGCAAATAATCTAAACAAAGAAATAAAAGTTAAGAGTAGAGAAAAGTGCATGCTGAGTTTATAGTGGTTCGGTTTGTTAGACCTACGTCCACTCTCTCACGATGACACCCGATTGGCTAGATTTCACTATAATGATTCAATGGAGATTTATAATAGATGAAGACACTCTGTCGCTCTTACAAGATTTCGCAATAAATGAACTTAAGAACTCAATTTGAACAACTCTGGCACTTTGAAATTTACCGTTCTCAACTCTTCTGCTGGTCACCATGGTTCTTCTTTTATACTCATTTTCTTCCAAACTAGCTGTTGGACAATCCTTCAAAGGATCATTCTTCAATCTTTGATTGTACGTCATCAATCATGATTGAACGAGACTATATATGAGAATATATGGTAGCCATTTAAATAAAACATGAACTCCTCAGATTCAGTCGCCCATACAACTGAATCTTCAGTTTTCAAGAGTAGAGTAGATTCAAATAAGCCACAAATTTTATTCTTGCAAGGTAATATCCAATAGTAGATTTCCTCCTGATCTGAATGAAGAAATATCTTGTCAATCAAATATTACAGACTTCCATAACAAAACTTGCCTTAATCAGAAATCGACCATTCGCAGGTCTTTAGAAGCTGTCCGATAGTAAAAGCAGAATCTGAACGATATTCAATAGTAGTCTTCAGAAGTAAAGACTCATTGAATCTGTACAAATAAATTTGAACCGTGATATTGAGTTTCAATAAAGTCATTCTGACATGTCATATAAGTCTTCAGACGAGCAAACCTTTAGATGGAACACACTTCATCTGAACGACTTCAAAAGCAACTCTATCTAAACATCTTCAGTGGCAGCTCCATCTGAACGTCTCTAGACGTAAATACATGACTACCCCTTCTTTAGTCTTGGTGCCAGAAATGGATCAATATAAACTTATGTTCACTTGTCATTTCTACAATTAAAATATTATAAATATTACATTGATTCTATCTGAACACGGATAGTTGTTCATTGAAAACTTTCGTTCACTTGTTCATTTTGGTCTTTGATAAATAGGGACTAAATGAAAGTTGGTACACTAGAAGAAAGGCATTTTAGCCAATTTAGTGGCTAGGCTCAGTCAGGATTAGGGTTGGATGCGAGAATTTAATTCCTAATTCACGACGATTAGGATTTTCAAAATCGAATCTATTTTGATTGACGCTTTAGAAATCGTCAAATTCTTGTCTCTTCAGTCCGTACGATCCAAAATATTTCGCAAACTGAAATTCAATGTTAATCTATTTTATTGAATTCGTGCACTTTACAGAAGTTGAATTTCCAGGGCATTACAACATTACACAGATTCTATTTGAATATGGAAAGTTTTGTCAAAATAGAAGTATTCAAAGGGAAGGTTTCCTTAGCACTCAGTTGCGTTGTGTGAATTTTGTGATGGATTTTGTGGAGTTTGATAAAGAAAAAAAAAGCAATATTAAGCGTAGCTATTCTACATGGCATACTTGTAATTTACTTCTTATGCCCTAGACTCCTATTATATATTGGGGAGATATCTTTTGTATCTGTAACGCTGAAAAACAGATAGTGGAGAGATTGCCTAGTGCGGCACCGTGGTTTTTTTCCTTTCTGATTTAGAAGGGTTTTTCCACATAAAAATTCTCCTGTCTTCTTCTTCTCTATTTTTTTCTTTCTCTTCAAAAGATTCGTGTTCCTTACAACTGGTATCAGAGCCTAGTTTGGCGAAATAGTGGGAGCGACGAATATGGATGAAGGGAAGGTGAAGATTGATCAGTTCGATGACAAAGATTTTGGTTTCTGGAAGATGCAGATCGAGGATCTACTGTATCAGAAGAACTTGCGTGAGCCTTAGTCAGGAAAAAAATTAGAATCGGTGAAGCAATAAAAGTGTGAATCATTGGATAGGCAAACTTTGGGTGTGATTCGTCTCTCATTGGCTCGGAACGTTGCCTTCAACATCGCTAATGAGAAGACAATGGTAGATTTGATGGCGACCTTATCCAACATGTACGAGAAGCCTTCAGCATTGAACAAGATATATTTGATGCGTCGTCTTTTCAATCTGAAGATGGACGAAGGTGCTTCTGTGACAGATCACATCAACGAATTCAACGTGATCATGACTTAGTTGAGTTTGATGGAAATCAAATTTGGCGATGAGGTAAAAGCTTTAATTTTATTATCTTCTCTACCTGAAAGTTGGAGTGCAACTGTGATTGTAGTGAGCATTTCGTCTGGTAATAAAAAGTTCGAGCTTCAAGCAATCCGAGATTTGATTCTTAGCGATGATATTCGCAGAAGAGAGTCGAGTGAATTTTCAGGTGCTGCCTTAAATACAGAAGGCAGAGGGAGAAGCATTCAACAATGGCAGAATCAGAATCGTGGTAGATCAAAATCTAGAGGAAGAAGCAAATTGAAACCTCGTGGTGAAATAACTTGCTGGAATTGCGAAAAAAAGGGTCATCTGAGACGAGATTGTAGAGCCCCAAAGAAGAAATTTCAGTATCGCGATCGAAATCACGAAGAAGAGAAATCAATGAGTGCAATTCTTAAAGAGACGGTTGATAATGATGCTTTAATTTTGAGCATTGACAGTCCAATTGAATCTTGGTTTCTAGATTCTAGTGTGTCGTTTCACTCTAGTTCTTGCAAATAATTAATGCATAATTTTGTCGCTGGAAAATTTGGAAAGGTTTATCTTGTTGATGATGAACATTTGGATATTATGGGAAAGGGTAATGTTTATATTAAACTACTAATGGATATCAATGGAAGTTGCGCGATGTCAGATATATTTCAAGACTTAAGAGAAATCTGATCTCTATAAGTCAATTAGATAACACAGGATATAGAACGATTTTTGGGGATAGCTCTTGGAAAATAGTTAAAGGTGTTTTGGTTGTAGCACAGGGAACAAAGTCGGGAACATTGTACATGACTAAACGTAGTAGAGAAATCGCAGCTATTACTGAGCTGAAAGCGGACTCTAATTTGTGACATTGTAGGCTTGGACACATGAGCGAAAAAGGGATGAAGTTGTTAGCTTTTAAGGGAAAACTGCCTAATTTGAAGTCCATAGATATTGGTCTATGTGAGGATTGTGTTCTGGGTAAGTAGAAACATGTTAGTTTTTTGAAAATTAGGAAAGAACCAAAGAAATGAAAATTAGAGTTGGTGCATACAGATGTATGGAGACCAACTCCTATTCATTCCCTTGGAGGCTCACGCTATTATGTCACGTTTATTGACAACTCCACCAGAAAGGTATGGGTTTATTTTTTGAAAAATAAATCTGACTTGTTTGCTACTTTTAAGAGATGGAAAGCTAAAGTAGAGAACGAGACTGGCCTGGAGATCAAATGTCTTAGGTTCGATAATGGTGGTGAGTATGATAGCAAGGAGTTCAAGCAATTTTGTGTAGAGAACGGAATCAGAATGACAAGAACAGTTCCTAATAGATCGCAGCAAAACGGAGTTGCTGAGAGGATGAATAAAACTTTGAATGAGCATGCAGGAAGTATGAGGATGCATGCAGGATTACCCAAGATGTTTTGGGCAGATGCAATTAGCACAGTAGCAT
Source organism: Rhodomyrtus tomentosa (assembly GCA_028455895.1). Classification (NCBI taxonomy): domain Eukaryota; kingdom Viridiplantae; phylum Streptophyta; class Magnoliopsida; order Myrtales; family Myrtaceae; genus Rhodomyrtus; species Rhodomyrtus tomentosa. The sequence goes on along the minus strand of JAPCWY010000008.1, from coordinate 32,920,410 downwards.
ATATGATCAACAGAGGACCTTCAGTTCCACTTGATTTCAAGTTACTAGAAGAAGAATGGAGTGGAAGAAAGGTAAATCTCTCCCATCTAAAAGTATTTTGTTGTGTTTCATATGTCCACATAGATTCTGAAAATAGAGATAAGCTTGATGTAAAAGCCAAAAAATGTTTTTTCATTGGATATGGTTCTAATTATTTTGGCTATCGATTTTGGAATGAGCAAAATAGAAAAATAATAAGAACCATTGATGTTACATTCAATGAAAACTCGTTGTATAAGGATAGAGGTATGGTAGAATCTAGTGTGAAGAAGCAAACGATGGAGACTAGAGAGATTGAATTGGAAGGGGTTTCTAATAGTGATATGGCTAGAAATCCTGAAATTGTTGCTATAGACTCTAGTGGAAATTTAGAACAAGAACCATACACTCTTGAGCCCACTTTGAGAAGATCTAGCAGAACATCTAAACCTATACATAAGTATTCTCCGTCATTGAATTATTTGCTTTTAACTGATGCTGGTGAACCGAAATTTTTTTTGGAAGCACTGTAGGTTAAAGATTCTGTTAAGTGGGAGTTAGCAATGCAAGATGAGTTGGATTCACTCGAGAAGAACAGAACTTGGGTGTTAACTAAATTACCAGGTGGGAAAAATACATTGCAGAACAAGTAGGTGTACCGGGTCAAAGAAGAACCTGATGGCAGCAAAAGATACAAATCAAGGTTAGTAGTAAAAGGTTTTCAGTAAAAGGAAGGTATTGACTACACAGAGATTTTCTCTCTAGTTGTGAAATTGACTACTATCAGGCTAATGTTGAGTATTGTTGCTGCTGAGAATTTACATTTAGAGCAGTTAGATGTAAAGACTGCATTCCTCCATGTCGACTTAGAGGAAGATATATACATGGTACAACCAGAAGGTTTTCAAGTCTCTGGAAAAGAAAATTATGTCTGCAAGCTAAAGAAAAGTCTATATGGCTTGAAACAGGCTCCTAGACAGTGGTACAAAAAATTTGATATCTTTTTATGTGGTAACAACTTCATTAGAAGTGAGATGGATCACTGTTGTTACTTCAAGAAATTTGATGACTGCTATATTATTTTGTTGCTGTATGTGGATGATATGCTCATTGTAGGATCTAGCATGAGAGAAATCAATATACTGAAGCAACAATTGTCAAAAGAATTTGAGATGAGGGATTTGAGAGCAGCGAATCGGATTCTTGGGATGAGGATCACGTGGGATAGATCCAAAGGTATTCTAAATTATCTCAAGAAAAGTATATCGAGAAAGTACTGGACAGATTCGAAGTTCAAAATGCAAAGCCTAGAAGTACTCCTTTGGGAAGTCTCTTCAAACTCTCAAAGGAGCAGTCACCAAAGACGGATGAGGAGCAAGAATATATGGCTAAGGTGCCATATGCGTCAGCTGTTGGCAGTTTAATGTGTGCAATGGTGTGTACTAGACCAGACATAGCTCATGCAGTAGGAGTTGTGAGTAGATACATGGTTAATCCGGGAATAAAGCATTGGGAAGCCGTAAAGTAGTTATTATGATACTTGAGAGGCACTTCAGGTATGTCATTATGTTTTGCAAAAAACGGTGTAACTTTATATGGCTTTGTAGATGCAGATCTTGGTGGTGGCTTGGATAAGAGGAAGAGCACATCGGGTTATGTTTTTACTTTAGATGGCACTACAATCAGTTGGATGTCTAGATTTCAGACGTGTGTGTCTCTTTCAACCATTGAAGCAGAGTATGTTGCTATATCAGAAGCTAGTAAGGAGATGATTTGGTTGAAAATTTTTCTAAAGGAAATAGGCAATGAGCAAGATAGCAGTGTTCTTTTCAGTGACAGTAAAAGTGCTATCTGTCTTGCAATGAATCCGGTGTATCATTCAAGGACAAAGCATGCTGAGTTGAAGTATCATCATATCCATGAGTTGATAGATGATGGGACATTGTCATTGAAGAAGATTCTTGTTGCAGAAAATCCAGCAGGCATGTTAACAAAGGTTGTCACCATTGAGAAGTTGAGGTTGTGCATTGCCTCAGTTGGCCTCCATGGATAGTGATGAGGGGGGCCACCACACTAGGACAATTTAGGTTACAAAGAGGAATGAAGACTATGAAGGATTATTGCCGTATTGAAGATCAGCCTCCAAGTGGGAGATTGATGGATTTTGTGGCGTCTGATAAATAAAAAATATAAAGCAATATTAAGCATAGATATTCTACGTGGCATACTTGTAATTTACTTCTCAACTTTGTATGCCCTAGATTCCTATTATATATTGGGGCGATATCTTTTGTATCTGTAACGCTGAAAAGCTGATAATGGAGATAGCCTAGTGCGGCACCGTGGTTTTTTCCCTTTCTGATTTATAAGGATTTTTCCCCGTAAAAATTCTCTTGTCTTTTTATTTTCTACTTTTTTCTTTATCTTCAAAAGATTCGCGTTCCTTACATTATGCTGAGCAATAAGGAGCACGCCAAAGGTCGTGCTTCCTCGAATAGTTACTAAGCTTAAGCTGCATCGCAAATTTAATGACGTGTTGTCGGAAAAACTGAAATGAAATATATGACAGAGCTTAAGAAAAGCAAGACTTGGTTTCTATTGAATGCCCTTTAAGGTCCAACTCGGGCAGGCTCTGTCTGAGGATGCTGAGCTTCATAAGACGAGGTAGTCAGGGAACTTTCCGGAGTCAAAGCTTTTACTCGACATGGAAACTCGCAGATGTCGAACTTGAAACTCTTAATTTAATGGATGAATCACCGTGAAAACCAAAAATGGAGTAAAGGCACTAAAGGAAAGTGTTCTTCTATTCTCTTGCAGAAGTAATAACGAATAGTTACGTAAATCTAACGGGCGTTGGTAGATGGCCTTACAATTAAACACCAGGTAGCTCTGGTTGAGGCATGTCTCAACTCTCTCTAAACTTCTAATTAAGACGCCAACGTCTTAAGATAATAAAAATAATTGGCCTTTCGATTTATGTCAGTTAATTTATATCGGGTCTTGTCCTTGCAAGTGCTAAATTAAGAATGACGTTGTTTTCCTTGCGAGAAAAGACAAGTGCCTCGATGTTAATGATGTCTACCACGCCCACGCAACGATGCTGACCTTCTGGATTCTTGTGCTTTTGCATAATTACGGATTTGATTCTCCATTTTAATTTGTTAGCTCCAAGCCAAAGCTTCGACCTTGGCATTTGCCCGTCACATATCGCTGGACCCGTTTTCATTACCAGTTCATCAGCCATGGCAGACTCCAAACCGGAGAGGTAATTAAACTCATCACCATCTTGCAGTTTCGTTTTGCTCTGCAAATCTGCTTATCCCTTCTTATTTTTCTGTATTTCTTTTATCAGGTGCGCAGTCGTGACAGGAGCTAACAAGGGGGTTGGATTTGCAGTTTGCAAGCTCTTGGCTTCCAAAGGGATTGTGGTGGTGTTGACTGCCAGAGACGAGAAGAGAGGACTTGAAGCTATTGACAAGCTCAAATTAGAGCATGGTCTCTCCGATCATGTCGTTTTCCACCAGCTTGATGTCTCTGATCCTGCCAGTGTTTCATCTCTCGCTGACTTTATTAAGCGCAAATTTGGAAAACTCGATATCCTGGTAAACTCCGAAAACTTGTCAATATTTTGGGGTTAACAAAGATAGTGTTAGATCGGAACACAAAAGCGGCGTTGATTATGTGTGACAGAATACCACGAGCGCCAAAAAAGAGTGATTTGAAATGAGGATCTTGATGTTCAAATTGTGCTATTACTGAATAATTGATATGTGAGATTGAGGTGTTCGGGAGGTCTAGCATTGTTGCAGCTAGTGAGGAATATGCGACCTTCCCTTCGAACCAGGGATATGCCTGAACTTCCTTGTCTATCTGAGGTACATTACTTTCGTAACGAGGAGGGACTTTGAGTTAATTCGACCGAAAATGGAGCCAAAAATATACTCTGATTTATAATTTACTGCTTCTCTTGAATGGTTTCTAGTATATGTAGTTTCAATCTGAGGACAAACGAATAGTTGCATCACTGCATTGATCTACCTTCTGTGCTATAAAATTGTCCAAAATGTCCTACATCTATTACACTTTTTCTAATTCAAGTCTAAATATTTTCATTCTGCCAATTCAATCCTAAACTTTTACATTTAGCCAATTCAGCCATGAACATTTTCACCTTTGCCAATTGAGTCTATCCGGCCAATTTTGGCCAAAAATCACTGACGTGGACGCTTACATCCTACATGGCATGATCGGCATTGACGTGGATAATTTTTAATATTATTTTTAAAAAATTGATTTTTTTAATTAATTTTTTTAATTTTTTCTTCCTTTTTTCCTTTGTCTTTTCTTGCCTTTTCTTAGTGATTGATGAGGGTCAAGAGGCCCTCGCCTAGCTTTGGGACTAGGCTTGGCAACCCTCATAAGCCGCTGAGAAAAGAAAAATAGAGAATAAAAGAAAATTTTAAAATTAAAAAAATAGGTAAAAATTTAAAAGTACTATAAAAATGTGCATGTTAGCGCCTCACTTAAGATGACTGATGTCCATGTTAGTGATATTCGTCCAATAAGATTTAACAGACAAAAACTAAAAAGGTTTAGGATTAAATTGATAAAATTAAAATATTTAAAACTGAATTTGCAAAAGTGTAATATGTATAAGATTTTTTGAATAATTTTCCTGCAATATATTTTTTAATGTATGGGTCATATATGGGGGTAGGCATGGAAACCAGTCCGGTTCCGGATTCTAGGATATGCAAAGTAGGTTCCAGATTTCGAAAATTAAAAGCTGTTTTGGATCGGTAGATTCTAGCTTCCAATTAGAGATGAAGATTCATTGCAAGGGTTTAATTAAGAATATGGATGGAACCAAGGTAGATATTGGACTTGATTTTGAAGCCTATGATATGATAAGTTTCCGGTTCTAGGATATGAGAGTGGGTTTCAGGTTTCCAAAATTTGGAGAACCAATTTCAATAGCTAAGTCCTAAGTTCTAGATGGAACCAGAACCGATCCTAAAACCGTTCACTCGTATCATAGACAGATGTTTTCTATATCATTGTCTAGTTAGTTCAAAGATTAACCGTGATGTTCGTATTCGATTACTGACTTTTCAGTATATAAACGGGGAGAAAAAGCTATCTTCAGTGCCTCTGTACTCGTCTAGTGATTGGCCTTATGCTTCTATTGAATAAGAAAAATCTCTTCCCCAGGTGAACAACGCCGGTGTTGGCGGATCCATTCTCGACGCTGATGCCTTGCGAGTTTCCGGCATTGGAAAGGTACGCTGTTGGTATCTCTTATCATGGTGTTGGTGAAGGAGAAATTTAATTTAACAATTAGTTGGCCTGGAAACCAGAATTACTGCTTGAGGTTCATAGCAAAGAGAGCCCTGTCACATTACCTGTTGTGCAAATCAAATAAGTCTAAACCGGATTTATGTGACTCGGCCGATGTGACTTAACCCACAGTTAGAACAGCACAAGATTGATACAAAACAAAAAAAATTACAATCACACACTAGTGATTCAAACACCCCATCTTTCTTGCTTCTAGTTTGCAATAACTCACCCGGTGTATGGCCATCATAATTTTTTTTTTGGCAATTTAAATATGTATTGACTTTTCAAAAGTTAGGTACATAATATAACCGGACACAAAAACCATGAATCAATAAAGGCATTAACATTGCCAAGATGGGTTCAACGATGAACTTGTTGCAAAATACAATGCCTGAACAAAGTGCTTTGGATAAAGTGGCCCAAGCAAGCCATACAAAACATGGCCAAGATAGAAACTAAGAGAACTAAATAGCTATCTAGGACCTATGATAAGCGAAAACAATGAGCTATATGAAGAAAATAGTGCCGAGAGGTCCCCAAAAAAGAGAGTGACGCATCCCAGCCGAAGATCTTGTGAAGGAGCCTGTTTGTGGAGCCAAGCCTACCTTCTAGAAGTCTAGTTTGTACACGGACCTGATAGAGTAGAGAATAGCCGAGGAGGACAGCCAAAAAATTGGTCGCAAAATAATCCAACAAATGAATCCATAATTTTTATTACAAGATTTCTCAGATTTCAAGCGCCCCATTCGTCTTGGACAAAAACCCACGAAGACGACCCCATCCAAATTTATTTCACTACAATCTCCTCAACAATCCATAAAGACAAGACCAAGTAAATATTTCCAAGAGTTCGGACATCGAATCGCAAGTTATAAACCACAAGTCATACTCCAACTTGATTTTGTGCTTAGATTCGCTTTTCTTTAGGGGCTTAAACTCAATACATTGTTCTAGCATTGCTATCGTCTTTTTCATGAAGAGATTGAAAGGGGGTTTCTTTTCTATAAGAGTATGATGCAAATGACGATTGAAGTTGTAACATCATTCTCTTTGTAAGTTGCCTGTGGTTATTAGAAAGAACGGTCGCGAAGAACCATTTGGGAATCAACCAGTGCAAAGTAGAATTCTGATCCGAACAAAATATGCCTTGTTCTAATTTCTTGCGGCAAACTCCTTCAGTTAGATGGCACGATGAGCTCTCTAGGGATCTAAAATGCATATTCATTCTCATGTTACTGATGCTAGTTCATAAAATTCCCTATTGATGATGCAGAAGCAAGTCGACTGGAGTAAAATCGCGACCGAGACATATGAATTAACTGAGGAGTGTCTGAACATTAACTATTATAGTGCCAAAAGGATGGTTGACACATTCATTGGCCTCCTCCAACTATCGGACTCGCCCAGGATCGTCAATGTTTCCTCATCGGCGGGGAAGCTAGAGGTAAGAAGTATGTAATTTCAAAGTTATCACATTTGATGCAAAGCCTCACTTTTGCGGGAGAACACTAGAAAAAGAGATTGCTGATAGTGCTTTTGTGTAGAATGAACGAATTCTCTCAGATCTCTCTTTACTATTAAGCACAACTGAAATGTGTCCTCGAATACATTGCTGTCATATTGTACTTCCAAGTAGTTGATTACTTTTGGAATGTTCTATCTAGAACGTTAGTCTATTGAAATGCTATTCCATGGTTATATCTTTGATGACGAATAACATTTCAATCATCCTGCGATATTGCGATTAGTTCCTACCCGAGGGCTGGGCTAAAGAAGTGTTCAGCGATGCCGAGAGCCTCACAGAAGAAAAAATGGACGAGGCATTAAAGGTGTTCCTAAAAGATTTCAAACAAGGTTCTCTTAAGACCAATGGTTGGCCTGCTCAACTATCAGCATATGCAGTCTCCAAAGTTGCCTTGAATGCGTACACGAGGATTACAGCAGGGAGTCACCCCGCGTTTCGTATTAATTGTGTCTGCCCTGGATTTGTCAAGACGGACATCAATTGCAACACCGGCTTCTCGACTCCAGAGGAAGGTGCAGAGGGTCCTGTGAGTCTAGCCTTGTTGCCTGATGGCGGTCCATCTGGTCGATTCTTTCAGGGGACAAAAGAGGCAACATTCTGATCAAAGATGCTTCACTTTCAAATAAGGGAATGTAGAAATTTGAAATCTATTGTCTGTGTGTGAGATTCAAACATTGGGATAGCTAATGAAAGATTCTGATACATCGGTGTATATTTGTATAGCCCATGTTTGGAGTGAGGTGTATGATTTGAGATCTGCAATAATGGACATGCCTTCCTCAAAATACTTCAAGATTATGCACAAATGACAAATTTGAGGTACCTACTACATGGATATGCGTTCTCTAGTTTCTGCCCAACCCAAGCTTTTTGGTTAAGGATATTAAGCTTCATGATTCAAGGTAGTGAGAAATTTCAGAAATTATTTCTTTTTCTCTTCTTCGGCAGGAATCATTCGCCGTCTCTGGAGAAGAATTTATACGAGGATATTTTTCTGTTGGTTCAGAACATTCAGTTGAAAACCGCCTTCACTTTTGGTAACTCAATGTAAGGAGCTAATTTTTCGTTCACTCCGTATAATAGCAAATCATAGGAAGAAGTTTTGTTCATGACTTAAAATCTCGCATGAAGTTCCACAGCGTCGAAACGTCTCATTTACATGCTGCCCACACATATTGCCATAACTATCATCTCACTCATATAGAATAATACCACAAAAGAACATGGGAATAAAAACAGTTTTAACCAAGTAGGACCAAGATGAAAAATGAGGGAAGGAGAGAAAAGGGAAACGTATTACGGCCATCGAAATTTAAAAACAAAAAACAAAAAACAAAAACTCGAACCACAACAAATAGAAACCTTTCCACAATGATGGAATAATTAAAATATTAAATCACTCCATCATCCAAGAGTTTAAACTTTTAGAATAGTCAGTTCGCAAATGATTTTTTTAGCGCTTACCTCGTTGAATTTGGGACAGAACAAAGCTGACCAGAAAATTGAGAAAATTATCAAAAAAGTCCTAAAACTATTGTAATTGTGTCAATTCAGTCATGAACCTTTTTTTTCACATTGAGTCCTAAGAATTTTGTAATTGTGTCAATTCAATCCATTTGGCTGGCCAGCGTTGACGTGGTAATTTTTATTAATATTTTAATAATTTTTGAAATTTTTAATAACTTTTTTGTGTCTTTTTTTTTTTACTTTCCTTTTTGTTAGGATTTGGCTGGAAGCCCTACCAGCTACCGGTCAATGGCTAGTGAGGTCGTCTTCCCCCTAGGTGAGGTCTTTGGTCCCGACTTTTGGCCAGCCATGGCCATGGCTCGCGACCGTCAGCCCTTAACCCTCACCTAAGTCGTAGGGGCGATGGCCGTGGCGATTGAGCTCAAAGTGTAATAGGATTCGATCTCAAACAAAGCGCGATAGGAAATTTCAAAATTCAATGTCAAATATTTTGTCTTTCCAAACCCTAAAGGATGGCCTTTTATAAGGTGTCCACCATAATGACAATAGAAAACACGAAATCACAAATATACCATTAAAATATAATATTGCCTAAAAATAGAAAAAGGCTTGAAAACCTATCTAAATGACTCTGAAATATGAAAATCCATCGTAGTTCACAGGCAAAGACGGTGAGTATTGATCAGGATGCCAATTCGCTTTAATCGATCAAATTTGAGTCCATTCCGAAGTTGTCGACTTTCAAGTTCGCTGGTCCTAGGTGCGTCATCTCTCTGACTTCCATTTGGATTTCTGCCTATCCAGTCGGTCAAAAAATGCACCGCTTATATTCTCCACATCATTATCCTCCACTTGAGAATGACTCGTCCTTGAGTTAGATTTAGGATCTTGATACAAAGGCTTAGTGGAATCATGAAACGATGACAAATTAGCAACATTAAAAGTGTTGGAAATGCCCATGCTACGTGGAAGGTCTATAACATAAGCATTATCATTAATCTTCTTGCTGAAAGTGTAATGTCCGTACTTCTTTGGCTGCAACTTGCTGTAAGAGCCAGCTAGGAATCGCTCTTTAAAAAGAAACACTATGCCTTGCTTTCACATGTGTATATCTGCTGCAGCCTAGTACGTCTGGTTATCCTCTTCCAACTTATGTTTAACTTCCTGATGCACCTCAACAATTTGCTTAGTGATATGATCTGTTGCAACACTTTTGTCTGCTTGCTTGGGCAACTGAATCAAATCTAGAATATGCTGAATCAAATTCAGAATATGCTGAGGCGCCTTTGCTTGCTTGCTTGGGCAACTGAATCAAATCCAGAATATGTTGAGGCGCCTTTGTATAAATAACAAAAAAAGACGACCTGCTAGTAGAACTATGAACTTCATTATTATAAGCAAACTCTGCCTGTAATAAAGCGATATCTCGCTGCTTCGGCTTATCTGAGCTGATGCCTCGAATCAAGTTGCCTAGAGTTCTATTGACCACCTCTATCTGCCCATCAGTCTGCGGGTGAGCTGTGCTACTGAAGTTCAAAGAGAAATCAAATAGCTTCCACAAATTTCACAAAAAATGCCAAAGAAATTTGATGTCCCTATCCGAGGTAATAGACTTAAGGACACCATGCAAATGAACCACTTCCTTAAAGATTAATCTGGCCACACTTATTACGTCAGAAGTCTTCCTATAAGGAATGAAGTATGCCGTCTTGGAAAATCTGTCAACCACAACAAAACACTTCCCATATATTTTCAGGGGCAGGTAAAGATATATACATACCCGTATTTTAGACTGCCCATCAGCAATCTGGCAATCATAACACTTATGCACATACCTGCTAACATCTCTACGCAACTAGGGCCAACAAAATCATTCCTAGATGCAGCAATAGTCTTGCCACGTCCCAAATGAGCAGCCAACCCACCATCATGCAAATTGCAAATTACCTTATCCTGTAGTGATATTCGAGGGAGGCAAAGTTGATTGCCACGCATTAGATAACCATCCAGAATAGAGAACTCCTGCACAGGTTGACCAGTAGCACACGTCTCCCAAAGCTGCCCAAAATCACCATCGCCTACATAACAATCTTTTAGCTGCTCGAACCCCAGAATGTCTTGGCTCAGTGTAATCAACAAGCCAGCTCTTTTGCTAAACGTATCTACTACGACATTATGCACACCTGATTTGTGCTTTAATTTGAAAGGGAATTCTTTTAAGAACCGACACCATCGCGCATGCATATCCTTACTGATCCTCTTTTAACTATTCAAATACTACAAAGCTTCATGATCAGAATAGAGCACGAATTCTTTGCCAATCAAATAATGTTCCCACGATTTCAAAGCCCTTACAATAAAATATAGTTATTTGTCATAAGAGCCCCTCTTCTACCTTGCCTCGCTAATCCTCTCACTGAAATAGCAAATTGTTTAGCGCTCCAGAGACAAAACAGCTCCTATACCTACTCCATTGGCATACAATCTACCTCAAACCGCTTATCAAAATTAGGTAAAGCAAGAACATGTGTGGTACAGAACTTCTCATTTAGAATACCAAAAATATTCTAGGCTTTCTCTCCCCACAAAAAATTGTATTTATTCAGACATTCTATAATTGGGTTTGCGATAATACTAAATTTTTTTTTATAAATCGCCTATAAAAAGTAGCTAACCCATGAAAACTTCAAACTTTTTAAACTATTTTATGTGTAGTCTACTCCTTGATTGCTTTCACTTTCGTCTCATCCACCTGTATTCCCTTATCAGTGATGATAAATCCCAAGAAAAGCAGCTTGTTAGTTAAAAAACTACACTTCTTAAGATTTATATATAGCTTATTAGCCTGCAATGTGGTCAACACCTCTTTCAAGTGCATTTCTAATGAAAGATTTCAAAAGTTGATTCATAAGCCTCATAAAAGTGCTCGAAGCATTAGAAAGTCCGAACGACGTCACCAACCACTCGTATGGCCCCTCTCTTGTCTTAAAAGATGTCTTCCGCTCATCATGATCCTTATCGATGGAGAATGGAATTTTGCAACGTTCAGACACCTGAATGGTTTTTGTTCCTGATTTAATCCATCTTAACGTATATGGGTTAGGATGTTTCTCCATAGGTATCCCCAACTTCTTTACTACCTCCTTCCTAATAATATTCTCCATGCTACCACTATCATGACTATAGCAAAGATTTCACCTAGAATGGTGTACCTGGTTTGGAGTAATTGATGGCGCTGCGAATCATCTTCCTATTTGGGGCTAATATCATCCTGCACACTATGCAATTTATTTCCTCATCTTCCCCATCTTCAAAATCTTCTTCCTCACCATCTGATTCACAATATTATTCATCTTCCTGCTCTACTCTCGTTGCCATGCTTATTCTCCTCCTCTAAGGGCATTTATTAGATCGGTGTCATGGCCGATTACACCTATAACAATTTATTGCCGCTATTTTAGCATAAGGATTCGGTTCACATTTTTCTATTCATGTGTCCTTCACCTCATTCATAGGGCGCCTTCCTGCCATCTCGGACCTCGTTCCGTGTTAAAGCTATTATTGGACGTACTCTTCTCCATCGAACTGCTGGCACTAATACCTTTAAAATTTTTGTAGCCACCCTTCTACTCCTTTCTTACAACATCAGTTCTGCCTTTATTGCCATATTTTTCGCTTTAGATAGATTCCGCAGAACCTGCACTCCAATTTTATCTCGAATGAAGGGCTTCAAGCCATCGAGATATCTGGTCACTTGCTATCCCTTCGTCTCCGTCAGATTATTTTGCTCCGCGAATTTCATAAATTCTGTTGTATGCTCATAAACAATTCAATTAGGCTATTGACCACGTTGGTACTGCTGGAACATAATCTGCTCATAGTCGGTGAAAGAAACTCCTGCTTCAACAACCTCTTCATTTTGTGCCAAGTTCGAACTCTCTTTTTTACTTCTTGCTCCCTCTTATTCTGCAATCTCTCCCACCATGCAAACGTACCCGTTGATACCTAAATTTGACTTCTTTTTTTATTATTCATTGCATAAAAATTGGCTAAGTTGAACTAATGGCATATAAGCCTGTGGCGACGAAAATTGACTCCGACTCAATTAAGTTTCGATCGCAAGGCAAAGAAAGCAATTTGTATGAATTCTTGTGTGCTTAGCTGGATAAGGAATAAAAATTGAGGGATAAAGAAAACTTTCCAAAAAAATCAATTGCTCCAGCAAAGTCCCTATTGAAGCACGTAGTCTGCATATTGGGCTGGATTGCCTAAGGAGATAAGGAAAGAACCAAGAATGAAGAAGACGAGAACATTAGAATAATCAAAGGGATATTTCGCGCGCCCAAAAAGGCACGAATGAAAGATGAACGGCCGTGAATAGTGACAAGATTTGGTCATCTGAAAAAAAAATATTGGATTGATGAAACAGATCGAGCATAAGGTTGGAGAATCAACTTAAGAAGGAAGGACTAAAATAGACGGGCATGTGGTGGAATGAATCTGGCCATCAAAGAAGGGATATTCATGGAGATCCACAGGAAGGAAATCCTTGGCACGTTAATTTGCGATCAATTGTTAATGGCAATTCGGAGCAGATTTTCAGCGATTGATTCCACGGTCTGGGCTTTCCAAAGAAGCGCTAGTGATATGTGAGATGAAAGCAAACGTCGCTCACGGGGGGGAGGCAATTCAATGGTTACACGATCATAAGAATTCAGAGGAAGAGAGGATGGTCCTCTTTCTTCACGTTCTTTCTGCAGGCTTAGAGGCCACATCAGGGGCAGCCGCAGAGCAAAAGAAACTTCCGACGAACGGCTGCCCTTGCTGTAATCCCTGCACCAAGGAATCTGCATTCGCCGATCAGACGAGCCGCGTTTCTATTTCCATTAGTTCGAACGAAACTACTGCTCCAATGATATCGCAATTTTCGACGTTTTCGGATCAGTTTTGGCAAGCCGCATCCCTTTTGTGTAATAAGCTTAATTAACTCGTCACCGTTAGTTCTTTCTCGTACATCCTGCAAGCCCATCGATGGCAAGCTGTCAGTCCGCAAACCATCCGAATCGATATCCGCTGCCGATTCGAATTTGGAAAGCTGTCATTGGAATAGGTAAAATCCTTTTCCAATTTGATTTGATTATGTTATTGCCTATTTCAGATAGATCATTATCTAACGAAATCTTTTGAGCCACAGTTGTTCAATTGGGAAATTTTTGTCCTAATTTGCAACTGCACATGTCTATCCGGCATTAGATGGAATTACTTTCATCGAGGGTATTTCGAATTTTAGGATCGATCTATAAGACTTTAGATCAAAACTTGAGTGGAAAGAAATTGTGAAATATTCAAGTTGATTTAATTTCCATATTTGAATTGGTTGGATGTGATTCGCTATTTTTTTAAATTATATCTCTCCGTATTATGAAAATCTTGAAAATTCTAAGAGATCTCAATTGCCATGTTTATTTAAATTGCACATCATGTAGATAATTTGCATCTTTAAATTTGAAAACTACATACTGATGTGTAAACTTATGCCGAATTACTCAATCCCTAAGAATTTAAGGGATAGGGCAATTAAATCATATATATATATATATATATATATATATATAAAAGAAAGATAATTTGACATAGTTTCATTTAAGGTTGTACATAAAAAATACAAAAAAAAATCATAAAAAGAAAACCCAAAAAAATTTGCAACTTTGAACTTCGAATTAGAATTCATCAAATTGCCAAATTGAACATTTTTCATGAAATAGGTATTGAAAGTGCATTAATTGAAAAATTAATCTAACCAAGTTTCGAACTTAAAATATCTTATTCACATGAATAAAATAGTTTTTTCATACTATTTTATTTGGGTTTCTAATCAATCTACCAAGAAATAATTAGTGGTGACTCCTAAAAATTTAAAATCTTTTCTCAAGATAATTACTTGAACCATAAGTCACGATTTGATAGAATTTGAGAGAGTTTAAGCTAGGTTATTTAATTTAATTAATTAATCTAGTAATCCATTAACCTAAAATTAATAGCCCAATTTTTAGGTCACGATAGTACCCCTTCAATTTACAAGCTACTAATCGCACCCGTTTCTCACTAGGGGTCCCATATAATCGAAGAATTCATCCAATTGCATGGATAGACAAATTGCCAAAGATTCTTTCAATTTAGTCCCTGGGTTTTGGGTAAGTTAAAATTAACCAAAATCCATGGACTTTCATGTACCAATGAATACTGACCCAAATATTTTTTACCTCTCTAAAGTCATTGGTGGGGTTAATTTGACCTGGTTTTTTCATTAAGGGGTTTAATTTGAGAGATTTCATATTCGACACATTTTTAAGAGTTTGGGATTTTTGCATTAATTTGAACAAATTCTTCTCGAAAGTCCCTCTCCTAGATGAATTCTATGTCATGGAACTTAATTTTGAGGTCAATTTCACGATTTTAGGACAGTTGGAAACATAATTTTAAAAAAAAATGTCGAATTGGGTCAACTGGGTCGGGTTGACTGACCTAGTCAACCCATTGACCAAGTTTACTCACAAAGCAGAACAATCTACTTGTCATCTCCTCACGCCCACCACTGAAGAAAAGAGGAGATGGTGGAGGGGAATGGCAGAAAAGATAAGGCGTGTTGGTGGAAGGCAAGTAGGAGTGGGAGGATCCAGCCTCCATCATCCTCGGTGGGCAAGCACAAAAGAAAAAGAAGAAGGGAGAAATGGGAGAGCTCGAGGGGGGGGGGAACAGGAGAGAGGCATCCGAGAGCTGGAGAGGGGGAATCCGCAACAAGAAAAAAGAGAAAGAGGTTCGAGAGAGAAGGTGTTTGAGAGAGAATACGATGAAATCGTCACCGTCGTCACACATCGTCGCCGACAAAAATCACATCAGTTCTGCCCTTGCTATTGCTATGTTTTTGCTCCAATGAACAGGGCTTCTCGGTCTGATTCGATTTGATTAAATCAAACCAAAATCAATAGTTCCCAACCATTCCGATGATGCGTATGGTAGGCTTTAACGAACCGTTTTGTTCGATATCTCTCACTGAGCTTCGACGAAATCATTCAAGAATGTTTCTGTGTATGCGCAGTACATGATTGACGAATTGCCATTGAAGTCACTTTAATCTCTTGAGCTCGATTCAGATTATTAATCATTCTTTTGCGTGATTTCTCACTCAAATTTGAGTTAAGAATATTCTGTAAGCCTAGTTTGACCTTTTTCTTGCATGAATTTGGTATAAAATGACGTAACCGTCCATGCTCGAACCTCACCGGAATTGTGAGCTACCAACCTCCAAATGACGATTGTCGAGAGCATAGGATGATTTGGTAAGTCTTATGAGCCATCGTACATGCTACCTATGTGTCGAAATCGCAAGTTGAATAGCTCTCGGTGTCAAAATTAGTGCTTGCTGGAATTCCGTGACCACGTCGGAAAACCAAATTTTGAGTTTTGGCTCAATTGATTCTACTTTGATTAGCTTGTAATATGTTGTAGAGCTCGATAAAAGGGTTTGAATGGCGGTAGTTTCATGCCAATCGGATGTCGGACGACCGAGTTATGGCCTTCTGACGAGGCGCCGTCGATTGAATGCCGGCGCTGATCATCTTCTTCGGCAACGTTGACTTGGGTCAACGATGACGAGGACGCTGACGTGTCAGCCAGGTGGCCACACGTGGCAGCCATGTCTGTAGGGTCCTACGCACTGTGGGATTCTGTGGAGTAATCGGACGATCCACAATTTGGCATGTGGAGGCACATGGGCCGTACGATCATTAATAAGATTTTTCGAATATTCATTTAATAATTTTCAAAAATAATAAATAATAAATACTAATAAGACACTATTTTGGCTGCTGGGCGAACGAGCCTAGTTTTAGGTCTGGGTCGGGCGCCCGGTTCCTGTAGGCTGGGTCGAATCGGTCCGTATAATTCTTTAATAATAAAAAATTCAAAATTTCAAAAATAAGAAAGAATTCAGAAAAATTTTCAAAAAAAGGGAAATTGAAGAAAAATCCAAAAAAATTGAGAAAAATTCCTAAGGTTGAAAATGATCGTGAACAATTGATTGTTGTTGTATTTGGGATTTTTCTTCCGTATAATCTAAAATGACGATTTTACCCCTCAAAGGGTAAACCGTCTTCAATATTCCAATGACTTGTAGAAATTGCTTAGTATTCGGTGATGGGTCAAATGGACAGCCAAACCTTATGTCTAAGATTTCCACATTTCATTTCTTTTTAAAAAATGGTGATTTTATTCCTCAAAAGGTAATTTGCTTTCTAAAAATTCAAAAAATTGTAAAAAATAGGGAATGAGTCAATTGAGTGACCAAACCTATTTATGACGCCTTCTTACTGCAGATTTATTCTGAAATGACGTTTTATTCCCTTTTTAGGCAAATCGTCCCAAATTGTGTCAAAATTACGACTTTGCCCCCTTATGTGCAAAATCACGTCTAAATCATTCCTGAGCTGTGATTTATGCTTCTCTAGGCTAATAGGGCCTTATTAGAGATGCCATGTTATATTCGTATGATTTATTTGTATAACTCTGGATTCCTTGATTTGCATACTTTATTATTTATTGTGAGTATTAGGGTAGTCACTCATATCTGCAAGAACTCCTAAATTTAGTATTCGTACCCAACTCGTTTGCATGGAATCTTAGATCAGTTAATTCATTCAACTTTGGTACTAAAAGGGCGTCAACTCTGACAGTTGGCGTAACTAATTCCCTGAACCCATTTTTCTAATTTTCCTAGAATTGAATAGAAACTCCCAACTATTTGATAGGTTGATCCAATCATACCCTCTACAAAATGATTGGTAGTGACTTCATGGCATGCACACTTAGCATAGGTCACTAGACCACACTGAAGGTTGACCACGCACACCTCCATTATGATATGGGTAATGGGCCTTGGGAGAGCCTGCATTCGACCAAAAGAGACGACACATTTAACCCTCGAGAGCCTTTGGCAAACCTCGAGAGGGTCGCGACAGATTGGCGACTCTGCTAGGGACTTTCGTTAAAACTTTTAGAGGACTTGTGTCGATTAAAATGTTGATTGGTTTATCTGACCATGTTTTCTGTAGTTGCTCTTGAAGGTGAGGTATGTATTTTAACCCTTAAGGTGCTAAATATTTTTGCAGATTTTGGAGTGATATGGGAGCGAAATGTGTGCTAACCCTTTTTTTTATAGATTGAAGTAGGAATGTATGTTTAGGGGTTATATTGAAGCGTTGTTTTGATAAAAACACTTGTGCATGTATTTATTGCTTCTACATCCACACATAGCACACACAACCCGCCATTGCACCTGAATGGCTATGCTTATGATGGATTTGATTAGGGACACTTCGGCCATCACCATTTGGCCCGAGACTCCCTCTTCAAGTCCCGAACTCTTTCAAATCGGTGACATGATTCATCACCCCTACCATTAACCATGTGGTACGGATTGATACTTGGTTGAGCCAGATGTCTTCAAGGGATCTTGATTCAATCACAAACCAATGTGATTTGATCCAAGTATCCTTGGGCTCCACTTTTGTCAAGCTTTACTAGATAGAAATCGAACCTCACGTCGCATTTCATGTGCATGTCTATGGATGGTTGGTATACCTAAAACTGCATATAAGCCAACGAGTTTGGTTGGTATGATTTTTCTGTCCCTCAAATTTGTTACAGTTCATTCAAACGTGATCATTTCATTCATCACATAATTTCGGTGATTGGATTAAATGCCATTTTGAGCGTAAATAGTGATGTCTTCTCTCGATATTCTTGATAGAAGACAAAGATGCTACCATTCTGTTACTAGCACATGGTGAATGAGAAAAGCCCTCTGTGGATGTTATTGAACTCTCGTCCAACGAAGATGACGGTTAGGAATAGGTGATCTTGAAATCATGTCCCGAAGACCAGAGCTGGGGCATCTCTATGTGTTAAGATCACATTCCTTTGGTTTGATTTGCATTCCTAATCCTCATGTATAGGATTTATTTTTATGAGATCCTCTCTATCTCATCCCTTAGATTGATTGCATTAGGGATTTATTTATGTTGTATACATTTGGATTGAAATTTGTTGTATCATTGGAATGTGATAGTGGCATTTCTTCCAATCACTCGGATACTCCAAAATCAAATTTATAATTCCTCTAGAAGAAATTGGAATTGGAATTCTTATGTGACCTTTTGACCATATAGGGGATTCCAATCCCCAATGCGCCAGAAGGATCTATATAATTGAATTGATTCATGCATGTTTTGCGTGATTGGTAATTCACGATAATTGGCCAAGATTATTCGTATTTTTCAAATTTAATGAAAAGATATATATCCTAATTACTCTCGTTCTTAGCAAACGGCTTTAATTTGGATACCGTGTCTTCAATTGAATTTAAAGCACATGAGAATTGTGTTTTGCGCTCCTGGACAGTCCATCGATTCTTTTTGGAATTGATCGAAAGTAATTATCGTGAATTGCATTCCTTTTAACGGTATGTTTTCCCTTGAAGAATATTGATAAGAATTTTTCACACAAGGCTAAAGCTTGTGTAAAGATTCTTATCCTTATTAATCACAAGCAAGCATAAAATTGAAAGGATTTATACTTTCTTTTTCAAATTCTCTCTTCTAATTCTGTCTTTTCATTTAAAAGAGGTAGAGAAGAAAAGTCCATTTGTTGATAGAAGTGCTGAATATTTAATGAATACTCTTTCAGCCAATCACTTGCAAGATGGTGATAGAACGATGGTAAAATTGTAGTCGTTCCAGTAAACACTTTCAGTGTTATACTTGACTTGTTCCTTTTATGTTTTTCTATTTACAGGTCAAAGTAGTTGAAGACCAACGAAAGGAAAGTCTTTTTGGATGGAGAAATTAAGATACCTCGAGTTGAGAACACGAGATATAAAGAAGATTTTGACAACCCCATTTGCTTTAAATGCGATCGGTAAAGTGTTCCTTAAAGAGCCATACCCGATGATCGAAAATGCTCGTTCGCCACCCTACTCCCCATAATAATTTTCAAGAAAAATCAAATTACGTTGGAGTTGTGCAAAAACAATCGTGCTACTAAAGTCAGTACCAATACCTTTCGAAGGGTGGGGCATATATCACCATGATGAGCTTGCTGTCATAGTCAACCAGCTCAATGAAGATGGAATCCCGAAGCTATAGCTTCCAGATCCCGCCTCACCGAAAGCAAGAAGAAGCAGACAAATCAAGTGGAAAACAAGGATCTCTGCAGAGAAGATCTGAAACACGTAAAATTCAAGGAAGAGACAGAGAACGTCTTCATCCGTGAAAAAAGCAAGTACTCATCCGCGACACTGACGCACCAAAAAAAAAAAAGAGTTTCTGCAACTTACACCATCGAAGCTCCTCTCTGAAACATCCAATAATCTTTGGAGTCCATTACAAGAATTCATCACCAATTCTGTAAGGAGATTGATTTACCTTTCAGGTCCAGAACATGTCAAGGTGATTCCTTCATCGAGCTTCTCGCCTTAAGCATTACGCAAATCACATCTCATCCTTTGAGACCACGCAGTCCCTATTAAAAAGGGAGGAGTCATTCTTGGTCTGTGAACATGCTGAAGATTGGTGGAAAATACAAGTTTTCGGCCCAGAAAGGAACAAAAGAAATTTCCTACCCTGAAGGTCTGCGAGTCATGGCCATCGATGGCAATCCAATTTCTCTCTCAGTTTACATGGTTGTGCTGAGAAAAGGCCGATACAAAGTTACTGGTCGAATGAGGGCAACTAAAGCTTTAAAAGTGCTCAGACGGAATAGGGGCATGTATGACATCGTCGTCACTGCCACGATGGCGTTCGGTATGGATGTCTTTGATCTGTTAAAGGTCATCAGCTTCGAGCTGGACATACCGATCATCATAATATCAGCAAGTGATTATCAATCGGTCATAACGAAAGCCATACTACATAGGGCTCAGGATTTCATAACGAAGCCAGCTAGGGTTCGAGTACTCCAAAATATTTGGCAGCATGTGGTAAGAAAGCAATTACTTGAACAAGAGAGGCATAGCCAAGTTGCCAATGCTGTCTTGGGTCACAAGAGGACAAGGGTCAATTGGTCCCCCAAGCTTCATCTCAAGTTTCTTGATGCAGTCCAATAGCTAGGGATCAACTTAGCATGTCCAAAACATAAAATGGAAATCATGAATGTACCAGGACTCGCTAGAGATAGTATCGCGAGTCACCTTCAGAAGTACAGAAAAGGGCTGAGAGAGCGCAATGCAGCTTTAAGCCAGAAAGGCCAAAATGAAGCTGTTTTGAGCCTGAACATTAGTCATCATTGGTAGTACAATGCTCATGGGTTGAGAAGTGTTGAGTGGTCTCTCGACACCGACCAAAATGGCCACTCTACCATTAATCACTCATATGTTAGTCAAAAATTTTCTTCTGAGCCATCTCAATACTCTTTAAGAATGCATGTCGCATGTACAGCCAATGCATACTCCCTGGCTCGAACATCAGCCTTTCCCTGATGCCCTTCCTATGGCCAATGAAGTCATCATGCCGAATTTTCAAGAATTAAATTTCCCAACTGCGCAGTTTGAACATGTGATTCCCAATGAACATATAGGGAGTCGCTCTAAGCACATTCTTCTCTCCAATTTTCGAATGGACACTTTCAGTGGTAGGCCAGCCTATCATCCCCATGTACGCCCAGGTAATGATGGAAGCTCCAGCTCCAAGAATCAAATTGCCTAGGATGAAAGCATGGTGGGAAATTTGTCACCAGCATACAAAATACCCAATTCGAGCATCAAATTGCTCGAGGAATCGGAGGGTTGTCTAGATGATGAGCTTGCTATCATGGTCAAACAATTTGAAATTGATGGACCGTCGTAGTTATAATCCGAAGTTAGCGATCACGTACCTGACTCAAAGCACAACTGGCCGGTCAGTGAAGATTCTCAGGGGAAGAAGGGACATATACATGAATGAATGTATCGTTAATCCTTTCTTTCAAAGTTTCCATGCGGAACAATTTTCTTTAATGCTTAGAACTAATCCTATGCAAGGACCAGCACTACCTGCAAGCATCATCATGCTCAAGAGTGTAGATTCCTTGTTAAATTAGAGGCAAATCAATTCAATCTCACGAAGGCAGGCTTTAAAAGTACTACGCGAGGGAAAATGCAAGCGAGAACCCGAAAGAGTTCAAAAAGGATTAACTTTGTATCGTTCCAATCGGCCCTTGGTCATTTCAAATTCTAAGTTAAAATTTATTTCATTCTTGATAGGGAATGACAGTCGCCTGAAGCATCCCGGGTTCGAACCCGCGATTGGTATCAATGTACAATGATAAAAACTTTTTGGCTGGTGATCCAATGCCTGTGGAAGTTCGACCTAGATGGCTACAGAGCCTGGAGCAGCCTAATTTGGATCGACTCTCTCTACGTCGAAAAGAATGTATCCATCCCAAATGAAATTGATCATTTCACGAATTGATTTTGTTTCCCATTTTTGCAGGTGACCAAGAAAACGAATGGGATCACTAAAAATTATGTTTTCTTGGATAATCAAAATGACGTGAGCTACGAAGATATATCCTGGGGATAGTACTCTGTAATCGCTTCAATTAAAGCCCTTTGTGCAATAATTGATTCATTCATCCCTTCCGTCATGTAGGTGAAATAAAAAGATTATGTGAGATTCACATCCGTTTCTCTTAAAAGGAGACTCAAGTGTAGATACTCAAAACTTTAGGTGAATGTGGCGTAACACGATTGCCAACTTAAGTGCATCAAAAGGAATACAAATACTCATGTTCCTTGCCAAAAGATGGATCATCCTTCAGCCATAAAAGGGTGTATCTCGTTCCTCATTTCAATCTTCATTAAGACATGAAATGATCCTGTCCTTTTTCACATGTACGAATGAAGGAAATTGTTGTCTGTGAAGTGACACTAAAAGCTATTAAAGTACTCAAGCAGAAGTAAACCTGCACTTGTGAATCTCAAGTAGCATAATGCTTAAAAGACGTCATGAAATGATGACAAGACAAAAGATACATGAAGAAATGATCATTGCTCAACTTTCGATCAAGAGGGAGTAATTACTTTAATAATTGATTTCCATAATGAAATGTGAAATATTTTTCTTTTGCTCTAGACAGATTTAAATGCATCGATTGAGCAAAACTGACAAAGTATCACGCAGTCTTCACAAGAAGCGTGATGAGACCAAGAAGTGTCAAACATTGTGGAATATCAAATGTTGAAATCTTCAGATGATCACGATAGAATCCTATCATTTGATGTCACAAAAGGGAGTAAATTCCCCCTTATCCTGATTTCATTCCATACGAATGATCGATATGTGTCTATTTCATGTAGAGAATATGCCAATTTGATGGGACGTCAGAGAAAATTGAAGGGCTCGAATGCCAAAATCACCTGACATGGAGTTAACCGACTCAAATTAAGCATGAATGTGCCAACGCAACGTAATGGAGCTGCATATGACTGAATCAGCCAGCCCTAGATGGAGCACCTAGTTGTTAGGGGCAAATCACTCCTCTACCCGGAAAGGATGTCAAAGTGGAAGACATCGCATTCACCATGGTGATATGTGGGACAAGTTCCCGAAGAAATGGTTATCACCCGCGGATGAAATGGAGTCAATCCATTGAAATAAAAATGCATTAGGCCTTTCAACTAAGAAGGAGAATGATGGCTAATCATCCACTTTTGTAAAAGGACGTATCGTTCCAAAATGATTTTCAGTCATATGTGGAAATAATGTTTCACATCTTTTTTCTCTCAGGTGATGAATAGATGCAAAGGACTCAAGAAGCAACGTCTTCAAATAACAAAACAGGGAGTACCCCTTTTCACGGCGTCTTAGACATACATTTAGGATAAATGATTTCAAGAGCATACTGATGGCTCAATTTGTGAACAAAATCATTGAGAAAACTTGAATAAGGTTCTCATCAATTAGAAGTCTCTTTGAAAAGAGCATTTGAAAATAAAGAATTCAAGATTTGTAGATTGACATACTTGATAAAAAAAATGCTTTCTTTGAATAGAATGGAAGACATGAATCCATTTTTCGTTGCAAACATGAATCAGCACAGATAACACGCATCATGCATATAATGCATATATCCTATATGTGAGAAACCCAAAGACAGAAATGCCAACTATCGCTAGATGAATTTCAAGATAAATTTTATTGATTCCGATGGTCTATTATACATGCTCTTTACTCATGATTTTTTTTTTCTCTTTGATAGGGAAACGTCTAATACCTCAAATGGTGACTGGGATTGAGAGAGTCACGAAATTGCCATGCGAAAGGCTGTCAAGCTGTCGAGACAGAGATGAAAATGATCAAAGACTCTAGTAGTCGAGATAGATGACCGGAATCAACGAAGATTCATGGGAGCAAGTCCATCCACTTTCTTTGAAAGACCAAGCTGGGGTGTCACGCCTCGCACCCCGAGCACGAGCGTGCGACTCCTTGCAAGCACGAATTCCCTCTTCTGGTCCCAAGATGCACATGGGTGGAGAGGTGAACCATATCAATAGCAAGCGGAAGCGATAATAAACAACTCTTTCGTACAATGATAAAAAGGGGACCTGGGTAACGAGAATACCAATAAATACATATGTTCCCAAATATTCATACAAGAGCATGGCAAGCTAGACCTGCTAGTCAGTAGGGTTGACAGGGTAAGTGCAAAAGAGGGTCATCATCATCTCCAAAAGAAGCAGCATCGGGGTCACCATCAAAATATCGGACCAAAAATAGGGACTCCTAAGTCTAGCTGCTGGAGTCGTTAGTATCCTCGATATCCTCGGATGGCTCATACTCCGAGAGTGACTAAGAGCAAATATCAACGGTGTCCTCGAGTGTCTCGTCAACTGACGGCTCAACCTGGTCGTCCTCGGTGACCTCAATCTCGATGACCTCGTCAGTATACTCCAGGGTCGGGGTCCTCTCAAGTACGTTCCTCGAGCTGGCTACTGACCCATCGGCCTCTCCTGAAACCTGAGCGGTATGACACCAGTTAGGGATTACTACACGGGTACCTCAGGGGGCTTCAGTAGCCCGTGGAAACATCCCCTAACTTTCTAAACTAGGTCTCGTACCTATGAGGCTTCCAATTGCTGCCACCCTCATCGACCCAAACCACGGTACATTTCCTAACGTACACAGTTCCCTGTCCATTCGAAAATTCGTCAAAATACACTGACATCTCTTTCGGGTCACCAAACCTGATTGGCTACATGATCACGGTCTAGGATCTGAAAATGGGGTCCCACAATAGGGTGAGATTTACATCTCAGTAAGGTAGGTCCTAACCCTAGGTTAGGCTGACCGTACACTCAGGCAATTGTAGTCAAGGATATAGTGCATAATAGTTACATGAGGCATTCTGCAGTGATTAAATAATATGCGAATAAAACGAGTGTCAAGCATGCAATCATGACACCATACGCATTATCAGAATTAAACACACATAGCCAAGCCAGATTACACCTTCCACCCTTCCATGCCTCCTCATTATCACGCCCGCGTTTAGAACGTCTCAGGCTCGGTCCGTGTAAATATGCCCTAGACCATCTCATTGACAAACCCGCGTAAACGCATCAGGTTTTCAATTTCACTCTAGGCCTGTGTTGATACATCTTAAACTCCGTCCCGCGTTTCAACGCATCAGGACTATGGCCAACTCAACCCCGCGTCTCATACGCCTCAGGGTGCCATTCAATTTAAACCTCGTGCCTCCGCGCCTCAAGGCATTCATCCACACAACCCCGCGTCTCATATGCCTCAGGGTGTCACTCATTTCTCAAACATGCCACATATTCAATTCAATTCATAACATGTAACCAAGTGTGAACTAACGCACGAACAACACACCTATGGCATGCGAGGTAATCAAATTCGACATTCAAATGTGACAATCAATTCATGACACAATCATTGTCAAGCATTCAAGTCATCTATATCTTTTCAAGACGTATATTGGACAAGCACGTTATAATCTTCCAAGAATCAATCAAACTTGCACTCAATTCGCCCAATCGAGTCCAACCTTCCTATCTAAGGTTTAGAAACTCCTTACCTCAAGCTTAATTCAAAAAAAAAAATCTCTTCCTAGGTACTCTTAGGATTCGGTCCAAATAGCCTAAGGACAGGTCAATCGCATAACCTAAGGAAATTCATCCAATTCATCAACATTTCTTGCTCAATTCATCACTTCACTAAACATACACCTCATGGACCTATCAATTAACATCTTCATAATTCTCAACGATGAATTTATAGCTATATTCAATCACCAACAACCTCCCATAGATTCGGTATGCACAGAACCGAAACAGGGCATTTTCGGTTCTGTGCATACCCCAACTATTCAGCCCTTAAACTAACTTAAATCCTCAATTTATTCACTAATATGTAGTACTTACTAACATGTAGTTCTAAGGGTTAGGAAGCCTCACCGAAAATTTGAAGTCAAGGCGACGCCGGAAAGTCCTTGAACGGCGCCGGTTCCTCCAAGTCCTTCACCGGTCAGTTTTTATCCTTCAAACACAAGACACATTTTGGGTCAAAACTCCATCAAATCCCTCCAAACCTTTTACCACAACTTAACCTACATGTCTTCTAGATGTCCACAAAGTTTGGCCAAAAATTCAAAGGATTCGGGGTTCTATGAAGCCCAAACCGTGGCTTACCTTCAGCTGTGACTGTTTCCGTCGACTTTCGGGAGATTGGTCGGCCGGAGATCCTCAGGTGGTCAAATGGCTTGCTTCCACTCGGAGAATGTCGGCAAGAGGATGAGGAAGGGGCTGGTGGTCAGCGTCTAGGCGATAGCCGGAGGTGGAGGTCAGGAGTGGCGAATGGCGACGGTAGAATCAATCGGCTGGAGCTCTCTCGACTAGAAGGGAAGAAGAAGAAGAAGAAGAAGAAGAGCATAATGGAGGCGGTTTCGGCCAAGAAGAGAGAGAGAGAGAGAGGTTTATGCACCATTTTCAAGAGTCAACTTGGTTGAATGGTAGGTTAAAAGTGTCCATATCTACATCATTGTCTAATCCTTTGATACTTGTCCATGTGTCAATCAATGTTCATACAATGGCTCTCAATTTCTTCAATTTTCGGCAGCTATAAAGGGGATTTCAATGATCAAAATGCCCTTATCCAATTATAAATGTAAGTTTAAGGCTTAAGGAGCAAAATGGAAATTTTATCCCCGACGTCGTCGTTTTTCTAATTCTAACTTTCTTTGATAAGGCGACGGCCAATCCAATTATAATGTTGGAATTCTTGATTCTCCATTTTCTGATTTCGAGACTCGTTTCTAAATCATTTCTTTATCAGACGTGGTTACAGCCTATCTCAAACTAACGAGCGGCTTTTGCAGACGTTACACATATTGATCCTGTGATTCATATCACAATTAAGGTTCGTCAATTCACAGCGACTTTGGTTATCATGTGATTGTGAGGGTCTATCACTAGTTCCGGCGATCTCGATCATTACTCCTCGATATAGGATAATTTTGCAAATTATACGTTGGTTTAGCGGCATCACCCGCGCTCCAATCATATAACACTAGCAACACATTCCTTAATCGTTCTTAGATTGGCCTTTTATGGCTCTAAATGTCCCATCGACAATACTTATGGTCAAAGTGTCATTTTCTATTCGAATTCCCTAGGTCCACGTACCTTGTCTTGCGCTAGCCTTTCCTTTTTGGTCAGTCAACTCGAGATTGATCAGATACGACTGAAATACATCGTTAGATATTTTCTCATTAATGAGTCTTGAAATGACAGGAAAAATCAGAATGTCACAACTCTTCCCCCTTACAAAAATTTCGTCCTCGAAATTTACATTAAACCCGTTACTAAAACAAATGGGGGTATTGACACGTTATCGTTTCCTCGCTTTTCCACATAGCGCCTTCGGTTCTATGGTGCTCCCAAATAACCTTGACCTATGAAATCATTTTATTCCTCAGAATTTGCTCCTTTTGATCCTCAATCCTAATTGGCTTCTCTACATATGATACTCTGTCATCCACTTCTATAATCTCTTGATCCAGCACATGCGTCGGGTCTGGTTCGTACTTCCGTAGCATAGACACATGGAAGACGTTGTGCACTTAGGATAGATTAGGCGGTCAGGCCAGTCTGTAGGCTAAGGTCCCAATCCACTCCATAATCTCAAATGGACCTTCATACCTTGGACTCAGTTTTCCTTTTTTTTCAAATGGGGTTAATCCTCTCATCGACGACACCTTAAGGAAAACTTGATCGCCTACTTGAAACTCCAAAGGCTTACGCCATTTATCCGCATAATTCTTTTGACGACTCTATGCCATCTTCAATCTATCCCGAATTCTCTTTACCGCTTCCACCGATTGCTCTAATAACTCTAGGCTTGTGATACTTATTTCTCCAACCTCGTCCCAGCAAATCGGGGTTCTACAAGCATTCCATAGTGTGCTTCAAACGGTGCCATTTAAATGCTCTGCTGATAGATGTTATTATATGCAAATTCCACCAAATGGAGCTGATCCTCCCATCCACCTTTGAAGTCCATCACACACGCTCGTAACATGTCCTCGAGCGTCTGAATCGTCCTCTCCAATTAACCGTCCGTTTGTGGATGGTATGTCGTACTAAATTGCAGTCGAGTCCCCATGGCATCTTAAAGACTTTTCCAGAAGTTTGCTATGAACTTTGGGTCTCTGTCTGATATGATTGTCACGGGTAGTCTCACTATCTGTCACATATATAACTCAGCATATATATCCATCGTGAAATCCTTTCCCACAGGGATGAAGTGTGCGGACTTGGTTAACTTGTCTATGACTTTCTAAATAGAATCATGGCCTCTTTGGCTCCTTGGGAGTCCCATCACAAAATCCATCGTTACGTGCTCCCATTTCTATTCAGGAATTTCTAGTGGCTGTAATAATCCTCTAGGCTTATAGTGTCGGGCCTTTACCTGTTGGCATGTCAAGCATTTTGCCACATACTTCGCCACATCCACTTTCATCCCGTTCCACCATTAATGTTAACGCAAGTTCTGATACATCTTTGTACTTCCTGGGTGGATACTATAATTGCTTCTATGAGCCTCTGATAAAATCCTTTCCCTAAGTTCTTCGTCCTTTGGCACGCATAGACGTCCTTGGAATTCTAGTTTCCGTTTTGTCTCGTCATCTCTAGGATTTTTTGATATCTGGGTCCGTATGCTGCAAGGCTTTTATCTTTTCTCGGACCTGAGGTTCT
This sequence comes from Rhodomyrtus tomentosa, assembly GCA_028455895.1. Classification (NCBI taxonomy): domain Eukaryota; kingdom Viridiplantae; phylum Streptophyta; class Magnoliopsida; order Myrtales; family Myrtaceae; genus Rhodomyrtus; species Rhodomyrtus tomentosa. Next base: position 32,891,752 of record JAPCWY010000008.1, on the reverse strand, counting down.
ATTCTCAGTGTGGCCATTAAACTGGATAACTGACAGACTTCTAATCTGAACTCAAAATCCCTGAAATTCTCAAATAGCGACCACTCTTTCACCAGTAGACAGACAATGCTCAATTTCCGGCTGAGTGCATTCGCGACTCGATTCGCTTTCCAAAGGTGATACAGTATATCGCAATCATAATCCTTAAGCAGCTCCATCCATTGACACTGCCTCATATTTAGTTCCTTCTGAGAAAACAGATACTTCAGGCTCTGATGGTCAGTGTAAATCTGGAACTTCTCACCACACAAATAATGCCTTTATATTTTCAAAGCAAAGATGATTGCTGTTAATTCCAAATCGTGAGTTGGATAGTTCATCTCATGTGGTCTCAATTGTCGGGACGCGTAGGCTACTACTCTTCCATGTTGCATTAGCGCACAGCCTAATCCCTTTAGCGAAGCATCGCTATATATCTCATAGCCTCCAAGTCTTGATGGAATTGTCAACACCGGTGCGGTTGTCAACCGATACTTGAGCTCTTGGAAACTCCTTTCGCACTTATTCGTCCATTCGAACCTCATTTCTTTCTTAGTCAATTTTGTCAGTGGAATGGCTATAGACGAAAACTTCTCCGCGAAGCATCTGTAATATCCCGCCAATCCTAAGAAACTTCGGACTTCCGTGATCGAAGTAGGCCTAGGCCAATTCGTTACAGCTTCAATCTTCGTTAGATCCACACCAATTCCTTCTCGAGATACCACATGGCCAAGAAATGCCACTTTATTCAACCAGAACTCGCATTCGCTAAACTTAGCGTAAAGCGAGTGCTCCCTTAGGGTCTGCAAAATAATCCTCAAGTGCTCTTCGTGTTCCTCGTTACTCCTTGAGTAAATCAGGATATCGTCGACAAAGGCTATGTCGAATCTATCCAAGAACTCCTCGAACACCCAATGCATCAAGTTCATAAATGCGGTTGGAGCATTGGTCAATCCACAAGGCATCACAATGAATTCGTAGTGACCATACCTTATCCTAAAAGAGGTCTTAGGTATGTCTTCTCTCTTGATCCTCAATTAGTGATACCCGGTTCTCATGTCAATCTTAGAGAATTCCACAGCTCCTTGCGACTGATCAAATAGGTCGTCAATTCTCAGCAACGGGTACTTATTCTTCACTGTCACTTGGTGCAACTGTCTATAATTGATGCATAAACGCAAGGACCCATCCTTTTTCCTCACAAACAACATCGGCGCTCTCCACGGTGAAGCACTCGGCCGAATAAATCATTTATCCAGCAATTCCTGCATCTGCACCTTTAACTCCTTCAGTTCTGATAGGGACATCCTATAGGGTGCCTTCGAGATCGGCTCTGTTCCAGGAGCTAACTCGATCACGAATTCTAACTCTCACTCCTGTGGCAACCTTGGCAACTCTTGGGGAAATATGTCAGGAAACTCACGCACTACCGAGATGCTTTCTAGTTTGGGCTCCTCGGCAGTCATGTCTACAACTACGACCAAGTACGCATGACATATTTCAGTCAACAACTTCATCACTTCAAGGGACGAGACTAAAGGAATCGAGGTTCCTCCTCGACTTCCCACAAATTCGAAATTAGGGCGGCCTTCTGGATAAAACCGAATTATCCTACGACCACAATCCTCCACTGCCCCCTGTTTATCCAACCAGTCCATTCCTATGATCACATCGAAATCATATATGGGCAACACAACTAAATCAGTACTCTCATTACTACTACCAATTTCAATTTTACAATCTGCACAACCCAACGAAAGACGGGATTTAAAGCAATGTGAATTGCTGAACTACTATCACACCATAATGATGTGGGACCACTCGATCCATATCCAATCTCATTTAGAAGATGTCTAGTCCACAAAATCTCTGTAATAGCTATAGCAATGGCTCGATACTCTGCTTTAGCACTACTCCTCGTCACAATATCCTGTTTCTTACTCTTTCAGGAAACTAAATTACCACCAACATACAAAGCATATCCAGAGGTAGACTGCCTATCAATAGGGCAACCAGCCCAATCAACATCAGTATAACACTCCATGTGCGCATGACCATGAGCCGCAATAATAATTCCCTTGCTAGGACTACCTCGAAGATATCTTAAAATCCTCAAAACAGCATGCCAATGTAGTTGTCTAGGTGCTGCCATAAATTGACTAACCACACTAACCGAATATGCAAGATTAGGCCTAGTCATCGTAGTGAGATAGTTTAGTTTACCAACAACATGCCGGTATCTTTTAGGATGTTCAAACAAGTTACCCTGATCAGGAAGAAGCTTTAATCCTGGTTCCATAGGGGACTCTACGGAGCGAGATTGTTGCATGTTAAATTCAGTTAGATATCCATAACATACTTACTCTGCGACAAGGAGATACTTTCTTTCTTCCGGGTCACCTCGATCCTAAGAAAATATCTCAAATCATCGAGATCCTTCGTCCCAAAGTAAGTATACAAATATCTTTTCAGTTTAGCAATACCATGCTCGTCATCCTCTATCAAGACAATATCATCCACATATAAAACTAAAAAGATACACCCAATAGTAGCACGCCGATAGAATACTACATGATCTTTTTGAGACTGAAGCAAACCAAAACTCCGAACAGCTGAGCTGAATTTATCAAACCATGCTCGAGGAGATTGCCTCAAACTATACAAAGAGCGATGAAGCTTACAGATTTTCCCTTTCTGAGTAGTAAACCCTGGGGGCTGCTCCATGTAAACATCCTCGGCAAGATCACATGAAGGAAAGCATTCTTGATATCCAACTGATGGAGACACTAAGAATGCACAATTGCAAGGGATAAGAATAGGTGAATAGAGACCATTTTTGTAACCGGAGAAATTGTCTCAAAATAATCAAGATCATGAGTTTGAGCATAACCCTTAGCAACCAACCGAGCTTTCAGACGAGCAACAGTTCCATCAGGATTGACCTTCACGGCAAACACCTAACGACAGCCAATAACTTAAGCACCAGAATGAAGATTAACTTAGGACTAAGTCTGATTGCGTTAGAGGGCGTTCATTTCCTCCTTCAAGGCTAAACGCCAACTGGCATGCTGAAGAGCCTCGAAAATCAAAGCAGATAGAGAAACATCATCGATATTGGCCACAAAAGCCGACAAACTTACTGATAAATCTTTGTAGGAATGTGTATAAAGAGGGCGATCTCTGCAGGCACGGTAGTTCTTACGAAGAGCAATAGGTTGCTCGATAGTATCAGTCTCAAGTGGGTCAGCAACACAAGAGACTATCTCAGCAGGAGAATCCTTCACGAGAGAGACTGGCATAGAAAGGGAATTGTCAATGGGGGCATTGTCTAGTGAAGATGCTGGAGAGATAATTGGATGAGAGACCATTGGTGGAGAATAAACAAGGATGGGGTCAGAAGATGTGGATTCAAACAATTGCGGGATTGAATAAGATGAACTAGAGCCACATGCAGCAAGAAAGGTTGAGACTCTATAAAGGTAACATGACGAGAGGTGAGCATTCTTCCTAAGGTAGGATAATAGCAACGATAACCCATTGACACTCGTGAGTAACCAAGAAAAACACATTTCAATGCACAAGGATTTAGTTTTGATACACTTGGACAATCATCATGGACAAAATAAGTACACCCAAATACTTTAGGAGAAAGAGGAAAGGGACTGCGTTTAGGAAAGAGGAGCCCATGGGGCGTATTGCCTCCAAGAGAAGAAAGAGACATGCGATTAATGAGATAGCATGCTGTAAGAACAGCATCCCCCCAAAACTTCTGTGGAACATGCATATATATAAGGAGAGCACAAGTAGTATCCATAAGATGGCGATTCTTCCACTCAGCAACACCATTCTTTTAAGGTGTGCGAGCACATGAAAGATGATGGTGAATACCATGAGAACGAAGAAATTGATGGAGATGATCCGACATATATTCCCCTCCACAATCAGATTGTAAGGCTTGGATATTATGATAGAATTAAGTGTAGATAGAAAAATAAAATTCATGAAATAACTTAGAACGTTCTTTTATTAAGTAAACAAACGACATTCTTCTGAAATCATCGACAAAGAGAACATAGTAACGATAACCAAAGGCTAAAATAATAGGACTAGGTCCCCACACACCAGAATGGACCAAGGCAAATGGAGCAGTTGCTCGTTGAGATACACTTAGTGGTAAAGAAACACGACTATATTTTGCAAACTGACATGACTCACAATTTATTGTAGACATCGAACGAAAACGAGGAAATAATGACTGCATCATAGACAAAGAGGGATGTCCTAGACGATAGTGAATGTCTAAAACATTAGTCTCTTTCACTAATGCAGCTGGAATGGAAGTACCATCCAGATGATAGATCCCACCATTGACGCTTCCCTTACTGATAGTCTTCCGCGTCAAGAGATCCAGCAAAACACAATAATCAGGATAGAAAGTAACGGAGCAATTCAAATCCCGTGTGATATGACCAACAGATAACAAATTAAATTGCATGCCAGGAGTATATAAAACAGAAGATAAAGAGATCTCGTTGGAAGGTAGTGCAGCTCCGTGTCCCTAAACTGTCACGGATGACCCATTCACGATAGTAATCTGGCGTAACAGAGACGAGGACTTATATGCAGTAAGAATACCTCTATTGCCCGTCATGTGAGCACCGGCACTATAATCAATAATCCAATCAGCGAAAGGAAGAACTGCACATGCTGAGGTGAAGGAATAATTGGATGACTGTTGTAGTTTCGCAACAGATGCAGATGTAGTTCCGCTCCCTGAGGTTTGAAACTCTAAGTATCGAGCATACTCCTCTGGACTCATTGTGATAATTTTTTGGTCCATAGGCACAATTTCAGATGCAACATGAGTAGGTGTGGTCCGTGAACCAGAAGTTGCCTGTACAACTTGTAACTTTCGACAATAGCTGCGAAGATATCCAACAATACCACAGTAATTACAAGTACGAGTCTCCCGACCACGACCAACAATGCTACCATGACCTCTTCCTCGGTCACGACCTCCACTACCACGGCCACCTCCTCTGTTCATATATAGAGCAGTAACCTGTTCACCAACTTCTGAAGGGGCATATCTAACTTCCTCGCGACTTTCGGTACGAAGAATATGGCATTGAACTTCTCCAAGAGAAGGTACTCGAGCATCTGAAAGAATTTGTGATCGAGCAGTATCAAACTGAGCTCCTACTCCATTAAGACAGTAGGTGACAAGAAATTGATTTCGTTGTTCTTGAAAAGTAACTCGATTATATGTAAACGGGACTAACCGATCAAACTCATCAGCAAAGGATTTAAATTCCTCATAATATCCATTCAGAGGCCGACCAGTAGGAGCTGGCTTCAATAACCCACAAATGACATCATAGAATCGTGAAAAATCATTTAGAGAGGAGTATAAATCTGCTAAAGCATTCCATAACTCCTTAACAATATTAGTATTACTAACAATAGTCTGAACAGAAATATCCATAGCATTCAACAATTGACTATAAATATGACAATCAATAGTGTACCATTCATCATAAGTTGGGTCATCCTTGCTCGGAGGAAGCTGGGTAAGATGATGAGATAACCACTGTCCATGTAAATTCTTAAAGACATTCTTCTTCCAAAGTGTGTACGTAAATTGTCTCGTCAAAACACGTTTGACGAGCTTAGATGAAGTAGATATATAGGCCGGAGCTTGTGATCGCATCATATCAGATTCGATCACACCAGATCTATTCATGGCTAATCCAGTTTCACCGAATTTAGCAGCAGCTATTTGAGTGTATGTATTACTCATGACGAATACTTAATCTAGACACTAGATTGTTTAGAAAGTCACAAGCTCTACCGTTTTATGGATCCGAGTAGATCTAATCAGACCTCGACATGTAAATCAAATCTGAACAGTTTGGGACATGTCCGGCCAAGTTGACCAAAAGCCCTAGGTCGTGACCAGCCAAGATGGTTGAGAGCCCTGGGTCGTGGTCAGCCAAGATCGCCGAGACCCTTGGGACGTGGCCGGCGTGGCCGGCCAAGATGGCCGAGAAACTTGGGACGTGGCCTGCCAATTTGGCCGAAATCCAAGTGACATGGCTGGCCAAGTTGGTCGAGATCCCTATCCAAGAGCCTAGGACGTGGCCGACAAGCTGGTCGGGAGAGTAGATTAGAGAGAGAAGTAAGTGCTAGATGGTGGTTGCGTTGATAGTGGGTGTTGGATAGGGTTTATGTTGGGGCGACTAGGGTTGGCTCTGATACCATGTCTGAAGAAGAAGAAAAGAGGAGAATGATATGAATGAATTGTCTAACCCTCTAGGTTAGCATGCTCTCATATTTATAATAATGAAGAGAGCACATAATAATACGGTGGGCATTCCCACACATAATGATAAATAATAAAATAACTTATAACAGGTGTCACTCATTTCTCAAACATGCCACATGTTCATTTCAATTCATAACACATAATCAAGTGCGAACTAATGCACGAACAACACACCTATAGCATGCGAGGCAATCAAATTCGACATTCAAATACGACAATTAATTCATGGCACAATCATTGCCAAGCATTCAAGTCATCTATATCTTTTCAAGACGTATATTGGACAAGCACGTTACAATCTTCCAAGAATCAATCAAACTCGCACTCAATTCGCTCAATCAAGTTCAACCTTCCTATCTAAAATTTAGAAACTCCTTACCTCAAGCTTAATTCAACAAAAATCTCTTCCTAAGCACTCCAAGTATTCGGTCCAAATAGCCCAAGGACAGGTCAATCGCACAACCTAAGGAAATTTATCCAATTCGTCAATTTCTCTTGCTCAATTCATCACTTCACTAAACATACACCTCATGGACCTATCAATTAACATCTTCATACTTCTCAATGATGAATTTGAAGCTCCATTTAATCACCAATAGCCTCCCACAGATTCGGTATGCACAGAACCGAAATAGGGCATTTTCGGTTGCTCTGCATATCCCAACTATTCAGCCCTTAAACTAACTTAAATCCTCAATTTATTCACTAATCTACTTGCTAACATGTAGTTCTAAGGGTTGGGAAGCCTCATCAAAAATTTGAAGCCAAGGTAATGCCGGAAAGTCCTTGAACGGCGCCGGTTCCTCCGAGTCCTTCACTAGTCAGTTTTTATCCTTCAAACACAAGACCCATTTGGGGTCAAAACTCTATCAAATTCGTCCAAATCTTTTACCACAACTCAACCTACATGTCTTCTAGATTTCCACAAAGTTTGGCCAAAAAATTCAAAGGATTCCGGATTCTATGAAGCCTAAACCATGGCTTACCTCCAGCTGCAACTATTTCCGTCGACTTCCGGGAGATTGGTCGGCTGGAGGTCCTCAGGTGGTCAAATGGCTTGCTTCCACTTGGAGAATGTTGGCAAGAGGATGAGGAAGGGGCTAGTGGTCGGCTGGGGTCCAGGCGGTGGCTGGAGGTAGCGGTCGAGAGTGGCGAATGGCGGCGGCAGAATAGATTGGCTAGAGCTCTCTCGGCTGGAAGGGAAGAAGAAGAAGAAGAAGAGCAGAATTGAGGGGGTTTCCGCCAAGAAGAGAGATAGAGAGAGGTTTTTGCACATTTTCAAGAGTCAACTTGCTTGAATGGTAGGTTAAAAGTATCCACATCTACATCATTGTCTAAACCTTTGACACTTGTCCATGTGTCAATCAATGTTCATCCAATGGCTCTCAATTTCTTCAATTTTTGGCAGCTACAAAGGGGCTTCAAAGACCAAAATGCCCTTGTCCAATTATAAATGCAAGGTTAAGGCTTGAGAGGCAAAATGGTAATTTTACCCCCGACATTCGGAACGTCATTTTTCTAATTTCAATTTTCTTCGATAAGGCGACGGCCAATCCAATTATAATGTTGGAATTCTTGATTCTCCATTTTCTAATTTCGAGACTCATTTCTGAATCGTTTCTCTATCAGACGTGGTTTCGGCCTATCTCGAACTGACGGGCGGCTTTTGTAGACGCTACGCGTATCAACCCTGTGATTCATATCACAATTAGGGCTCGTCAATTCATGGCAACTTTGGTTGCCATGTAATTGTGAGGGTCTATCACTAGTTCCGATGGTCTCGATCATCACTGTTTGATTTAGGAAAATTTTACAAATTATACATTGGTTTAGCGGCATCACCCGCGCTCCAATCGTATAACGCTAGTAACGCATTCCTTAATCGTTCTTAGATCGGCCTTTTATGGCTCTAAATGTCCCCTGGACAATCGTTATGGTCAAAGTGTCGTTTCCTATTCGAATTCCCTAGGTTCACGTACCTTGTCTTGCGTTAGCCTTTCCCTTTTGGTCGTCAACTCGAGATTAATCAGATCCGAGGGAGATACGACTGAAAGACATCGTTAGATACTTTCTCATTAATGAGTCTTGAAATGACATGAAAATCAGAATGTCACATGGGGAAAATATTCTCATATGCCTCCACGAAAGTGCATTGGAGCAAGGTTATCAAACCCAAAGATAAAAAACATCAAGATAGGCCCTACTGAGGCAAAGTGCTTGCATAAAATCATTACTTCAAGCATCGGAAGAACGAAATCTCAAAGAGAGTTTCTATTCATAAATGATTCAAATGAGGTCAAATAAAGGCCCACACTTATTTCTTCATATGTAGGTGCAAGGACATCTTCAAATTGAATTGAAAATCATCAAAGAAAATGGAAAAGTGTTATGGTATGACATTCTGATTTCCAATCAACTTGAGGCTTTGTAATAAGAAGTTATATATATCAAGCGATGTATTTCAGTTGTATTCCGCTCAAATCTAATCAATTTGAGTAGGCTGACCAGAGAAAGGCTAACGCGAGATAAGATACGTGGACCTAGGCGATTCGGATAGGAAATGGCGCTTTGACCATAAGGATTATCGAGGAGATATTTCGAATCACCAAAAGGCCTATCCAAGAACGATTAAGGGACGCTTTACGAGTGTCATATGATTAGAGCGCGGGTGATGCCGCTTAACCAATGTATGATTTGCAAAATCTTCCTAAATCAAACGGTGGATATCGAGACAATAGGGACTAGTGATAAACCCTCACAATTACATGACAACCAAAGCCACCATGAATTGACGAGCTCTAAACGTGATATGAATCACGGGGTCGATACGCGTAAAGTCTGCAAAAGCCACCCGTCAGTTCGGGATAGGCTGGAATCACGTCTGATAGAGAAAATTATCAGAAACGAGTCCTGAAAAGTTTGAAATGTAAAATCAAGAATTTCAACGTTATTTGGATTGGTTGTTGCCCTATCGAATAACCTTGGAACAAGAAAAACGACGTTTGGAACGTCGGGGATAAAATAACCGTTTTGCCCCTCAATTTTGAAGTTTTGCCTATACAACTAAAGAAGGGCAATTTGGACAATGGACACTCCCTTGGCTGCCGAAAATGAAGGGGCAAAAGATGGCCCTTGGATCTCCACGGGAAAGCCAAATGCCAAGTGTCAAAGATCAAGCCAAGCATAGTCATATCACTTTTATGCAAACCTACTATTCAACTCATTTGACCAACCTTGGGATAACAAGACTCTCTCTTCTCTCTCTCTCTCGCCATTCCATTCGGCCATAACCCCCCTCAAGCCACCGAGAACCACCATCTTGATCCCCCTTCAAACTGTCGATTTTCGAATAGCCACTGACCTGCAGTTCGCCGGTCACGCTCACCACCTCCGGTTATCATCTGTTGCCAACCAACCACCCAAACGTAGATCCACGTCTTGCCGACGTTCTCCAATAAGAATTAGGCCATTTGGAACACTGTGGAGTTCTGTGCAGAAGTTTTCCCAAAAGCCGACGGAATCAGAACCAACCAGAGGTAGGCCCGGTTCTTGCCCCTTTTCATGGCCGAAACCTTTGAGTCTTGAGCTCAAATTTTGGTATAGGCTCACATAGAGCATTTTGTGGTAAAAATTAGGAATTTATTTGATAAGTTTTTGACCACGAACCGCCCTTGTATATTTTGTACAGAATCTGCTAGTATTCTAGTCCTTGGCGATCCAGTGAGTTCCAACAAGTTTTCGGCAACCATTTGGCTTGAAACTCATGGTGAGCCTCCCAAATCCTTTGGTAGACATGTTAAGAGGTAGAATAAGGTTTGAATGAAAGAATTGAGGAGGACTGAAGGCTGGAAACACTCGGTTTGCACAGAACCGAAGTGAACCGATTCGGTTCTGTGCAAAATTGATTTTGTGGGTTGCAAGAACAGTAGCTTATGGGGGCTTAAATTGATGTTTATGATGTGTTAAAATGTTGAGGATTGAGTAATGGACGATTTGGATTGATGAATTGAGGAATTAGACTTGGAAATTGATGGATCGATTGATTATTCTAGGCCGCGCGACAAATTGTCCCTTGGACTTGAGTTGGCTGAAACTTAGGAGGTTAAAGAAGAAGTGATTTGTGTTACCAAACAAAGGTAAGGAAATTCCTAAACCGAGGCTAGGGGGATTAGACTCGATTGGGTAATTTGAGGGCCGATTGGATTAGTTTATAGAAAATTGACAAATGGGGTAACCTTGATACGTCCTAAAACGTCAAAGTATGATTGTGTAACATTATATAAATGCCTGAGTTGTTTGTCATGCTTGCATGCCATTTGAATTGACTTGCATGCCACGGAATTTATGGAATGCATTGAATGCGCGTTTGCCAGCGAGTGTAAAATTGAATTGAAAATCAATGCATATGATGTGGGGTGGCATGAGCATGGTATGGCGAGGTTCTGAGGCGTGTGAGACGCGGGGCGGGAGGTTGAGACCCTGATGCGACGAGGTCACGGGGTGAAGTATGAATAGGTGGCGCCCTGATGCGATGCAGTCGCGGGGTTGAAATAGCCACAGTCCTGATGCGTATTATTCGCGGAATAAGAGTATGAGCTCATAAACCCTGCCTGGAGATGAATCGGGACCTGATGCATTTACGCGAGTCACCGATGACGGTCTGATGCGTTTACGCGGGCCGAGCTTGATGCGACTAGTTCGCGGGTTAGAGAATGAGGCAGGCATAAGTTGATGGATGTGGTGAAGTGGCAGGCTGAGTATACATGTGCATATGAGTGTGATGTGAGATCATAAATGCATGTTTGTCTTCTAGGTGTTGTTGTTTATTGAGTTGTGATTATTATGCCTATGTGTTCATGAATTAGGATCTGTTGAGTGACACGACTACTTGAGTGGACTGTCACCTGACCTAGGGTTAGGTTTTTCTTACTAAGATGTGTATCTCACCCCTTTTGGGGAACCATTCTTTTTACAGATCCTAGGCCTTAGGAATGTGGCCTATTCGATTTGGCGATCCGAAGGAGATGACTACCTTTTTTGATGAGTTCCCCGACAAGCAGGGGTACATTTTTGAAAATATACAGTGGTGTGGGTCGATGAGGGCAAGCCTGAGTGGAAACCCCACAGGTTCGAGGCATGGTTTAAGAGGGACGAGGATAGACAGGTCGGGCCACTGAAGCCCCATGAGGTGCCGGAGGGTGTTATACCCGACTGGTGCCAAATGATAGCGGACCAGGAGTTTCCTAAGGGATCAGTGGTTGGGTCCAGGAATGGACTAGAGAGGACGCCGAAAGCGGAGTATTTTGTGCCATCACCGGAGGGCGAGGTCATAGTGGTGGAGTTGTCTGATGGAGACCTGGCCGAGCCGTCGCAGGAGCGACTATGGAGGACTCTGTCGAGGTTCCGTCAGAGACTTTCTCCGAGTACGAGCCGACAGAGGAGACTGCGGACACTAGAGATTCTAGCAGTTCTTCCTAGACGACTTTAGATGGCGATCTGATATTTTGACTGGCGACTTGATCTCGCTCCTGATGGATTTTGTGGATATTCCTTTTGACTTGCTTACCCTATCGCCTTTTTATTTAGCAGGCTTAGTGTTCGGGTTATATGAATAGTGCACCTTGATGTATGAATGATTTATGCTATCCGGGTTCCACTTAATCTATCTATATATATATATATATATATATATATTGTATGGGGAATCATTGGAGTATTGCTTACATATGCGTGATGTATTTATTATATCTCTCGACTCCTATTGGTGGATCTTGGGACCGCCGAAAGATTATTGTTAGCTTGCTTACAGGGATGCTCGCGTGCTCGTGCCCGTGGCATAGGGCGTGACATAAGGCATTTGACCAAGACGGAAATCGCCTAACTGGGGAAAGCAATTGTTGATGTGATCAAGGATATCTTATGAATAACACCTGCAAATACAAACAAGAGGATGTGATAGTCATCGTCTAACAATATTGAAATGGCCCCCATTAAATGAGAAGCGTCGACAGTTGACGAAAGAAGGGTAGTTGGTTATCGTATCCAATCTTTCTCTTTTCCTAGCATTTGCTAATACAAATTCATTTGTTTTGGTAGAAGGGATCAGTAAGTCGCCAACATGAGCCTAGAAGGGTCATAAAGAAGATGACAAATGATGGGACTCAGAAAAGAGCAATTATCCCAAATGTTGAAGAGGCAACACCTCAAAAGTGAAAGGTAAAACTGACAATCCTGAAGAGATGTCTTGAATTGAACAGGGGTTGCAAAAGAATGCAAAAATGAACAGAGCCATTAGCTAGGACAAGCATCGCCTAGCTATGACAAGTCATGCCTAGATGAGGCAAGTGAATCTTTCGTGTAGCTGGACAAAAAATGACATTTCGTCCCCAGTAAATTCAATGGATGCAACAGAAGAGTCCTTCGCATCATAATCAAACCTCAAGATAAAAACTTGAATGAACGGGGGATTATAGGCATTGAATAGCCTCAAAAGAAAAGAGCTTGCCAACATGGATTCGAGGCAAAAGAAATATCGACTTCTGAAGTCAAGCGAAGTCAAGCATTCAAGAAATGCTCTTGAGAATTCTGAAGAATCGCATGGAAAACATTCAAACGATTCATCGTCTTCGAGCAAAAGCAAATCATGCCAAAAGAGGTTTTCAAAATGCAAATGATGGGCAGTGTTGGGCACAATCTGATAAATGGATCTCCTCCAATTGAAATCCTTGAGAAGGATTCGTTGCCCAACCAGACGGAGAGATCATGTCCACAAGCTAGATGGCCAATTTCTGCAAACTGCACATTTGTGTTCAAATAGGAACACAAAGTAAGAGTAAGAAAATATCATTTCAATTTATCTTGAATTTCAGAATGCAAACAGACACTTAATATTTGTCCTTGATAGGGACTCGCCATTAGAGCAAATAGGTAAGTGTCCTTCCTCTCCAAAGACAAACAAGTCAAAGGGACTTCAGAACAACTAACAATTATGTGTTGTTAAGCGGAATGCAGATTTTCACAATCCTTGTACACTCGTTGGAGCACATGACCAAGGGTAAGATATATCGTTCCAATATTTTGAAAAATTCAGGAACATACACTAACATGTTTCTTTTATATCTCCAGGGGTCTCCAGCCGCGACGAATAGATAAGTATCCCTTTTCCCAATTCATTAGAGATTGAAAGCTTTCAGAACTCAATTCTCATGTCTAAAAGACGTAGAATTTTCACTTCATTTGACATTCATGTTTTAAAACAAGAGGTTCTTTGAACATGTATAGAACACGCATGGTGCATCATAAAATCACCTTCGAGGGTAAATTTTGGAGAAAATGGAAGGAATTCCTCCAACAAAAGTTGTTCAAACCACTCAAAATGACGTTTTCTCAAAAGATGGGAGGCAAAGTCTAATCCAAAAGCATCTTACACACACTTGAGTGATGAGTGGAGTGGATCAGATAGCAAAATCTGGATCTACGAATGTAGAGATTATTCACAACGATTACATGGATCGGGATGACGAAGGCATTCGTTCTCTATCCCACACACTACAGGTGGCCATTGATAACCCCTTTGAATGGCGATTTTTTATTCTCAACCCTGTCAAGAACCACCCCACATCGGGGCCAAATGGAGGTGAGTCCAGTGAAAGCAGGAGGAAAATGGTTAGAAATTATTTTGCTCGGACTAATATTAATATTTGTGTGTTGTTTATATGGTAATCCAAATACCATAGGATGACGAGAAGCATTCATTTATCTATCCTACACACCATATCTTTTGCATAGCCAAGTCGAGCCTGCAAATTCATTCATGAACCCGTTGGTGATCATTGCGCATTTCGAGGTCGAGGTAGCGTCACTTCAGAAACGGAAGAGTTTAAGACTTAGGGTTTACGAAGAAATTCGTAGGTTAATGTTTAAGCATGTTTAGACCTTAGGTCATATGTCTAACATGATTTTATGAAGATAGGAAAAAGAGGGATTTTAAAAAAAATAAAAAAGAGAGAGAGAGAAATCCCCGGCATCCAGAAAAAACAAAGTATCTGGTAAAAGCAAGGTCAATGCCCATTTAGAATATCCCCCGTGAAGTCTGGAGGAATGAAGAAAAGAATTCCCAAAGGAGTCAGATTAGGAAGACTACTCCCCAAATAGTGTCATGCTCAGATAGCAAAAACACAAATAGAGTCGACAATCTCTTAATGCAACAAGAGTTGCTCTCTGAAGACCCTTGTGTGCTTTAAAAGAGGAGTATGTACATCAAGAATCGAAGATGTTCTTCAAAGGACAGGTGGCAAATCTGCAATGATCACCGATGTCAAATCCTTCGCGATTTCTAGGCCAAAAATAAGTCTTTTTCGGTCATAATCCTGCCAATGTTACAACCCTGAAGCAGTCTTCTCTGACTAAGACACTTGGGTTAATGTATAGCTTAGCTCGAAGAAGTATGAACAAGACGATTTCTTTCTCATTTTCTAGGGTTATTGACTTGTAAACTCGAAGCAGATGGTGAAAACTTTCATTCAATGGTCGGACTCAAAAGTGAATCCCCCTTGAAAATCGATATCCAAGCCCAACATTATGGTCCTGTGAAAGACCTCCCGATTGATCGAAATGTATGCGTTGCGAATGATCCTAAAACCTAGGTATAGGTCAGTAGGAAATTGAGCACTTTCCCTGTTAAAGATCATTATCACAGAGCGGTGAGCCGTCTTGGATGAGAAATACTCCAATTGATGTTTTGAGCAAACTTTTTTTGGAATTTTCAAATTGTTTGATCCTGATTTTCTGTGCAAGGAATTTGTGATCACATTGCATATTGCAAGAATGTTTTGGATAACCTCTAGTATCAAAATGCACATTTCATGACTAAAGCTTAAGCCATAGAATTTTGTCAATTAGACAATAGTTGTCTTCCCAATGATTACTAACATTTTCTTATCGAAGAAAAATCTTTCAGGTTTAAACTTCTACAGGATCCTTGGTGACCCTAAATCCTAGAAGAATGCGTTGCTTTGGGAAGAAGAGCTTACAGATTTATGTTTATCCAGGATTTTTGGCAACTCCAAATCGAAGAAAAAACTCTCACGCTCTATGAAGTGGAGTACACAAATTTTATATCTCTGCAGGATTCATGATCTTATAAGGATATTTTGCCTCGAGAATCACACATATTTGATATCTTTGCAGGATTCCTGGTAACCCCAGATCCTAGAAGGATATTTTTCTCCATAAAGTGGAGTGCATATTTTTTTTTATGTTTCTACAGGATTTTTCAAAACCCCAAATCCCAGAAAAACAGATGTTCCGTAAAGTGGAGTACATACATCTGATATTTTTGCATGATTCCTAGTAACCCTAGATCCCAGAAGGATATTTTACTCCGTAAAGTGGAGTGAACAGGTTTAAGCTTTTGCATGATTTCGTGGAGAACCCATGATCCCAGAAGGATGCCTTACTTTATCAAGAAAAGCTTACATGTTCATGTTTCTACAGGATCCCTCGTAACTCCAAGTTCCAAACTGATACCTTTTGATGAAAAAAATTTACAGATTTGAGCTTTCTGCAGGATAATTGGAGTCCCCAGATCCTATAATGGCACCTCGCAAGTCGAAAAGATAATTTTCAAATCCAACATTCTGTGAGATTTCAGGTAATCCTTAAATCCCAGAATAGCCTCCAGGTGAACCTAGAGTTCGGTAACCTCTCAAATGACCCCTTACAGGTCCTCAATAAGTAGGGACAAGTCATTTTCTATGTAAGCCTCTTTACTAGGTGAACCTTTTCTCAGACCGATCCACCAACAGATCGAGTTCCTGATAAGTCCTCAATGTGTAGGGACAAGTCGTTCTTAGGTAAAGCCTTTTTAGTAGGTAAGCCTTTTCCAAGACCGATCCATAGAAGGATCGAGTCTTTAACAAACACTAAAGACCCGGTGCGTCATCTTTAGGTGGAGCCTTTATTAGGTAAGCCTTTTCCAAGATCGATCCACAGAACGATCAAGTTTTTGACAAGCCCCAAAGGCCGGGTGCGTCATCTTTAGGTGAAGCCTTTTAGTAGGCGAGCCTTTTTTCGGATTGATCCACTAGTGGATCGATTTCATGATGAGTCCTCAAAGATGAGATGAGTCATTCATTGGTAAGCCTTTTTAGTAGGCGAACCTTTTACTCGAATCGATCCACTGACGGATCGAATTCCCGACAAGTCCTCAAAGATAGGATGAATCACTCATAAGTAAGCCTTTTTAATAGGCAAACCTTTTCCTAGACCGATCCACAAAATGATCGAGTCTCTGACAAGCCCTAAAGACTAGGTACGTCATCCGTAGATCCCTATCAGTTTGGAGTCTCATTACGGTTTAGCCTACCATGTGGGCCAAACCAATTGTAGAAACCACTTGAAGGGGTCAATAGATGATAGAAACCGCCTGAAGGGTCAACTGAATAGTAGAGACCGCCTAAAGGATCAAACCAATGGTCCGATCCACCATACGGATCAAAACCTTGACGAATCCTGGATGTAGGAGGAGTCGTTTTCCTTGGTAAACCTTACGAGAGGCAATCCATTTATGGTATGATCCACCATACAAATCAAAAACCTTGGCAAATCCCCAAATGCAGGATGGGTATTCCTTAAAACTCCTATCAGTTAGGAATTCTATTAAGGTTTGGCCTACCATACATGCCAAAGCATAACCTCCCTAGGATGCTCTAATACCGAGTCCTTAGGAATCTTCTTGAATCCATCGGGCACCGCGAATGCCACACAAGCATCAAGCTGGTAAGTGACAAGTACGCCTCTATACTCTTTCACTCTCTCGCATCATTAGAGAACTGAATGAGCACATCTCCTTTTAAGAAAGAGCAAACATCTAGGGGCATGGAAAATTCAAGGGCATGATTCCTTTTCTTTTATTTTCCTTAGTTGAGTCGATCGGAATTCAGGTGTCACCTTGTCTTTAAGAGAAACCTCTAACGAGATTCCCCTCAAAAAGTGATAGCTGTTGACACCTAAATTTTGATAAGTTTTTTTTCTTTATTTTTGAAAAATTCATAGAAAATCAATAAAAAGTCAAAAAGTTGAAAAGTCAACTTTGGTAAACTTGGGCAAGCTAAAGGAACCATTTTGACTAATTTTTTTTTCGTATTTTTAATATTTTGAAAAAATAGAAAAATGCATAAAAAAATCAAGAAAAACAGCATTTGAGGTCACAAAATTGTAGAAAAATAGGCTATATTTTTATTTTAAGTCCCTCTTCATTTTGAATTTAGAAAAAAGAAAAATTCAAGTTCAATTACATGTTTACACATAGAGTTAGAATTGACTAAAAAATGTCATTCGAGTCTTTTAATTTGTAATTTTTTGCATTTTGGAACCTAGACATTCAATTTATTTGCCCCGTGTTGAAATTTGATTCAATTGCCCATAGAATTCGTCCAATTGCATGGATAGACAAATTGCCAAAGATTCTTTCAATTTAGTCCTGGGTTTCGAGTAAGTTAAAATCAATCAAAATTCGTGGACTTCCACGTACCAATGAATACTTACCCAAAGATTTTTTGCCAACTTTGAAGTCATTTGCAGGGTTAATTTGACCTGATTTGGTCACTAAGGGGTTCAATTTGAGGGATTTCATATTCGACGCATTCTAAGAGTTTGGGATTTTTGCATTAATTTGAACAAATTCTTCCTGAAAGTCGCTCTCCTAGATGAATTCTATGTCATGGAACTTAATTTTGAGGTTAATTTCACGATTTTTGGACATGCTTGTCATCTCCTCATGCCCACTACTGAAGAAAAGAGAAGATGGTTGAGGGGAATGGCAGACAAGATAAGGCACGCTGGTGGAAGGCAAGGAGGAGTGGGAGGATTCAGCCTCCATCATCCTCGGAGGGCAAGCACAAAAGAAGAAAAGAGAAATGGGAGAGCTCGGGGGGGTGGGGAGGGGGAGAACAGGGGAGAGGCATTCGAGAGCTGGAGAGGGGGAATCCGCAGCAAGAAAGAGAGAAAGAGGTTCGAGAGAGAAGAGGATGAACTCATCACCGTCGGTGTCTTCACGCATCGTCGCCGCCATCGCTAACAAAAATCAGGTTAGTTCTGCCCCTGTTATTGCTTTATTTTTGCTCCAATGAACAAGGCTTCTCGGTCTGATTTGATTTTGATTGAATTGGACCAAAATCGATAGTTCCCGACCATTTTGACGATGCGTATGGTAGGCTTTAATGAACCATTTCGTTCGATATCTCTCACTGAGCTTCAAGAAATCATTCAAGAAAGTTTATGTGTATGCTCGATAAATTGCCATTGAAGTCGCTTTGATCTCTTGAGCTCGGCTCAGATTATTAATCATTCTTTTGCTTGATTTCTCTAAGCCTGGCTTGACCTTTTTCTTGCATGAATTTGGTCTAAAGTGACGTGACCGTCCATGCCCGAACCTCACTAGAATTGCGAGCTACCAACCTCCAAAGGACGATCGTCCAGAGCATAAGATGATCAGGTAAGTCTTTTGAGCCATCATACATGCTAGCTAGGTGTCGAAATTGTAAGTTGAATAGATATCGATGTCAAAATTAGTGTTCACTGGAATTCGGTGACCACGCCGAAAAACCAAATTTTGAGTTTTGGGTCAATTGATTCTGTTGAGATGATCTTGTGATATGTTGTAGAGCTCAATAAAAGGGTTCGAATGGCGGTGGTTTCATGCCAATCGGACGTCAGATGGCCAAGTTATGGCCATCCGATAAGGCGTTGGCAATTGAATGCCATCGTTGATCATCTTCTCTGGCAGCTTTGACTGGGTCAACGATGACGAGGACACTGACTTGCCAGCCATATGGTGACACGTGACAGCCATTTCAATAAGGTCTTATGCACGGTGGGATTCTGTGGAGTAATCAGAGGACCCACAGTTGGCCATATGAAGGCACATGGACCGTATGATCATTAATAAGATTTTTTGAATATTCAGTTAATCATTTTAGAAAATAAAAAATAATAAATACTAATACGGCGACGTTTTGGCTGCTGGGCTAGCAGGCTCGGTTACAAGTCTGGGTCGAGCGCCTGGTTAGCGTGGTTAGCGTGGGTCGGGTCAAACCAGTCCGTATAATTTTTTTTAATAATAAAAAAATTCAAAATTAAAAAAATCAGAAAGAATTCAGAAAAAATTTCAAAAAAAGGGAAATTGAAGAAAAATAAAAAAAATTGAGAATAATTTCAGAAAATTCCTCAATTTTTTTAGAAAATTCCCAAGGTTGAAAATGACCGAGAACAATTGATTGTTGTTGCATTTGGGATTTTTCTCTTGTATAATCAAAAATGACGATTTTACCCCTCAAAGGGTAAACCGTCTTCAATATTCAGTGACTTGTGGAAGTTGCTTAGTATTCGGTGATGGGTCAAATGGACAGCCAAACCTTCTGCCCAAGATTTTCACATTTTATTTTCTTTTCGAAAATGACGATTTTACCCCTCAAAAGGTAATTTGCTTCTAAAAATTCAAAAAATTGTCAAAAATAGGGGATGAGTCAATTGAGTGACCAAACCTATTTAAGATGCCTTCTTACTGCGGATTTATTTCGAAATGATGATTTTTTCCCTTTTTAGGCAAATCGTCCCAAATTGTGTCAAAATTACGAATTTGCCCCCTGATGGGCAAAATCATGTCTAAATCATTTCTGAGCTGTGATTGATGCTTCTCTAGGCTAATAAGGCCTTATTAGGGATGTCATGTTATATTTATGTGATTTATTTGCATAAGTCTAGATTCCTTCATTTGCACGCTTTATTACTGGTTGTGAGTGCTAGGGTAGTCACTCCTATCTGCATGAATTCCTAGATTTGGGAATTCATACCCAACTCATCTACATGGAATCTTAGGTCAAATAATTCATTCAACTTTGGTACCGAAAGGGCGTTAATTCTGACAGCTGACGTAACTAAGTCTCCGAACCCATGTCTCTAGTTTTCGCTCTATAGGGTGGTCCAATCATGCTCTCCAAAAAATGATTGGTGGCGACTTCATGGCATGCATACTTAGCACATGTCACTAGATCACACTGAAGGTCGACCACGCACACCTTTGTTGCGATTTGGGTAATGGACCTTGGAAGATGCCCGCGTCCGACTAGAAGGGACAACCCATTAACCCTGGAGAGCCTTCGGCAAACCTCGAGAGGGTCGCGACAATGCATTTAGAGACAAATTTCTCCGAAATTTTCGTCGCTAAATCCGCCACTAAATCCTTGTTTTTTTTTTGTAGTGTACTAAGATAACATTAATTGGTCTTAATAGAGAGAAGTTGGTACATCACTCAAATTGGAGTTGTAGTTTCTTATAAAAGATAGTAAAATGCATTGGATAGCTGTAACGAAGTATGTATGTTAGCAGATTATTTTAACAGTTTGTAGATTGTGGAAATACAAGTAAGTGTTAGTACTTTTAAAAAGTTTGTGGTTAACATACTAATGTAGAGAACTGTCGAAATGGATCATAGAACCATTTCTCAACCCATATTTGATGGATTGAGTTGCTATATGGGTTATTTTAAATAAATGTGTTTAGAATGGTAAAACACCAAAAAATATGAGTGTTAAATGAGTTCACAACTTACTTATGTCTAACCCACCTCTATGTTTCTCCCTTACATTAACTCGATCTGGCACTGGCTTACTTCATGCTCTCACTTTAGTTTGGGCATGAGTTTCCTAGACTAGGTTAAATATGAATTTATTTTAGTAATATCGGTGGGTTCGCCTATGGGTTGGGTCAATAAATTTGGGGACAATCGCTAAAAAAGTCCTAAATATATCGTAATTGTATTAATTTAGTCATAATCATTTTTCAGTTGAGTTCTAACCCGTTTGCATTTATATCAATTTGGCCCATCAAGCTAATTTTGGCCTAAAATTACTGACATGGTACGACCGACCTTGCCCAGCAACGATGAGGTCGACCTCGCCGGCAAAAGGAAGAAGTAAAGGAATTTTTTTTAAAAAAAAACATTAATTAAATATTAAAATATTTTCCAAAATTGCCACATCATCGATTTCTAGCTAAAATTGACCAGATGGACTGAATTAATACAAATGCAAAAGGTTTAGACCTCAATTAGCAAAAAAAAAAAAAGGTTTAGGACCGAAATGGCACAATACCAATAATTTAAGAACTGTTTTGGTAAATTTCCATAAATTTGTACCGCAAAAAATTGAGTCAAAACAGTTTGAACGGGTCAATTTGGTTCGGGCTATTTTCGATCCATTCTGCCCTTTTGACTGGCTATTAACATGTAACAGTTTAATTAATTTAGTAGTTAAACTTTAGTTGTCTGACCGCTCTTGAAAAGCTACCGACACGTAAAATAATTTACCGGCACGAATCGGTGTCCAGAGTCTTGCCTGACCTAACATTAAAAATTAGCTGCATGGTCAAGGAAGGTGGTGAAAGTTCGGTGAAATGGGCAGTTCCGAATGGCGGGACCTTGTTGTTGATGCTTCTTTGTCAAGGAAGGACGAGTGGGACTTTTGATAGAAGATAGAAGTCTAGAATTGCCAAAACAAAGTCCATCTCAGCCATCTTCACTGTGTTTGATTATTAAGGCTTGGCCGTTGGCCAAATGACATTTATGGAGCTTTTATTAGTTGTGAATCGATATCGACGCTATAAGTATGGCTCGGAGGGGTAGTAACATGCGTGTTTTTTCACCAAAAGAGTTAACTACCCCTTGTAGGAGCCTTCTGAAGATTGATATGAATTCCAAGGCGCCGACAAGAGAAGAACCACCACATGAAAGCGACCTATTGCAACTGATATCCTGCGAATATATGACCTTGCAGCTTTCTACATAAATAAGACAATTGGAAGAGTGCTGTTGCATTCCATTGTTCAACAGTTGGGCACTCCACACACTAGCTACGGTTTGCAACCAAATGGCAGAATCAACAAAGAGGTTCTCTAATGCTCTAATGGGTTTTGTGCATGCTTGGATTCCATAATTTCATCAGATTGCTTGCTCTTATATTTTGTTTTGGTATGTAGGTATGCAGTAGTTACGGGTGCGAACAAGGGGATTGGGTTTGAAATATGCAGGCAGTTGGCTTCAAATGGCATTGTGGTGGTGTTAACATCTAGAGATGAGAAAAGAGGGCTCGAAGCGGTTCAAAAGCTTAAAGACTCTGGTCTGTCTGATTACGTACTTTTTCATCAGCTGGATGTCACTGATCTCTCCAGCGTTCTATCCCTTGCAAAATTCGTGGAGACTCGAATCGGAAAGCTAGATATATTGGTATACACATGTTTACAATTACATCTTGTCCCTGCCTTTGTCAACCAATACGGGACGTTGCAATAACAGGCGCTAACTTTTGTCCAGGTGAACAATGCCGGGGTTCTTGGAGCCACTATCAAAGACAAAGCTTTAACGGGTACCAGCTTTTTAGAGGCAAGTTTCGAAAGGAACAATGCCTGACCAGATAATCATGCATAGAGACAATGATGTATAAAAAGCATTTAACGACCCATTACAACATATGTATGTCCATGTGAAGCAGAAGAATTTACCAGCATTTGAGCTGTTTAGAAGGCTCAGTGATTTGGTGAAATGATGCTTGGTATCCCTAGTTTTTGGTAGTAGCATATTTGTCTGCGCAATGAGCTGACATGTAGTACATTTCCGATGCTCTTAATAAATAGACTATCTTATTCCTTCATTCAATTAGTAAGAGATTTGGAGCCTCTTGTTGTGACTCTTAGGCTTCTAAAAAGAGGGCTTTCCTTGTTTTGACTATTGATTGCAGAAGCAGGATGCCGACGCCCATGCTCGAGTCAACTGGAGTGAAGTTTTTATGCAGCATCTGGAAGGAGCCAAAACATGCATCGAAACAAATTACTGTGGGTCGAAAAGAATGGTAGAAGCTCATATTGGCCTCCTCCAACGGTCTAATTCGCCAAGGATCGTGAACGTCTCCTCCGTCATTGGGAAGATCCAGGTAGATGCATCCATACAAACCGAGAGAGTTCTGAAAAATTAGTAGATTTGTGTTTTGGAGTAGATCTCCACGGTGTGAAACCTTGTCCAACGCCATTTGGCAGAACATGAATCTTTGTTATCTGGGTTGAGATCAGGTTCCCTGTTGACCAATGACCCTGTTACAGTATGAAGTCATACATCAGCTGAGCTACGATGAGATTGTCTCGTAACGATTGCTGATTTTTTCTTTTCAGTATGTGTCTGACGAATGGGTCAAGGGAGTTCTGAGTGACATCGAGAACCTCACAGATGATAAAGTGGACGAGGTCGTGAACGTTTACCTTGAGAATTTCAAGAATAGTTCATCTGCTGTCACACCGGCTTATATCATCTCAAAAGCAGCGATCAATGCCTACACTAGGATCCTCGCCAAGAAGTACCCGGGTTTCCTCATCAACTGTGTATGCCCCGGCGGTGTGAGAACTGACATCAATGGCCGCACAGGCATCTTGTCCGTCGAAGAAGGCGCGGAGAGTCCGGTGAGGTTGGCGCTTTTTCCCAATGAGGGTCCTACAGGTTGTTTCTTCATTAGGACTGAACAATCAGAGTTCTGATGGATGGTTACGACTTAACCTTTTCTGGCTGTTAGGAAACAGGATCCAGATGAATGAATGTGTATTTTTTTTTTCTTTTTTTGTTAGAATGAATGTTGGAATATGTATTGAGTTTGAACCCATTTAATAAATCAGATTTGAATTGATTTATTTGGTACGTGAAACCGATTCGGAATAAGGAAGTTTCCTTTCGCTTTTAAATTGGCTTCGATGATTTCCCACTTTGAGTCTACGGTGGATTGGGAGTTTGACTTTAGCATGATTTGTAATATCAGAATTGTATCGCTTATTCTATAGTAGAATTTGTTGTTGATCGTCGACGTAGGTCTCTATGATCAAACCACGTATATCTGGTGTTTGATTTACTTTTCTTATTGCGTCTTTTGGTTCCGCGCAACAATGAATGTGTAGTTAACGAACAGCAGGCCAACCTTCCGACCAAAAAAAAAAAAAAAAAAACAGCAGGCGAACCTAATGTCGGTGCCAGAGTGACCATTGTGCAATCAACAGGAAATGGCAAGACCGGCGGCTTTCGCGTCTGCCTCTGGTTTATTTCTTGCATCCTTTTTACCATGTGTTTGGAACGGTCAACTTCCAAAAGATAAGAGTCCAGTGTCCATCATCTTCCCTCCAAGCGTGGATACTGTTGATAGTTTGTTTGTAAAACAAACTAAAAGGTATCTTGTACCATGTCGAAAAAAGATGTGAGTGGGCACATGAACTAAATTAGAAAAAAGGCTTGAAAAAAGATGTTGGTTCAGAACATTCAGTTGAAAACCGCCTTCACTTTTGGTAACTCAATGTAAGGAGCTAATTTTTCGTTCACTCCGTATAATAGCAAATCATAGGAAGAAGTTTTGTTCATGACTTAAAATCTCGCATGAAGTTCCGCAGCGTCGAAACGTCTCATTTACATGCTGCCCACACATATTGCCATAACTATCATCTCACTCATATAGAATAATACCACAAAAGAACATGGGAATAAAAACAGTTTTAAACAAGTAGGACCAAGATGAAAAATGAGGGAAGGAGAGAAAAGGGAAACGTATTACGGCCATCGAAATTTAAAAACAAAAAACAAAAAACAAAAACTCGAACCACAACAAATAGAAACCTTTCCACAATGATGGAATAATTAAAATATTAAATCACTCCATCATCCAAGAGTTTAAACTTTTAGAATAGTCAGTTCGCAAATGATTTTTTTAGCGCTTACCTCGTTGAATTTGGGACAGAACAAAGCTGACCAGAAAATTGAGAAAATTATCAAAAAAGTCCTAAAACTATTGCAATTTTGTCAATTCAGTCATGAACCTTTTTTTTCACATTGAGTCCTAAGAATTTTGTAATTGTGTCAATTCAATCCATTTGGCTGGCCAGCGTTGACGTGGTAATTTTTATTAATATTTTAATAATTTTTGAAATTTTTAATAACTTTTTTGTGTCTTTTTTTTTTTTTACTTTCCTTTTTGTTAGGATTTGGCTGGAAGCCCTACCAGCTACCAGTCAATGGCTAGTGAGGTCGTCTTCCCCCTAGGTGAGGTCTTTGGTCCCGACTTTTGGCCAGCCATGGCCATGGCTCGCGACCGTCAGCCCTTAACCCTCACCTAAGTCGTAGGGGCGATGGCCGTGGCGATTGAGCTCAAAGTGTAATAGGATTCGATCTCAAACAAAGCGCGATAGGAAATTTCAAAATTCAATGTCAAATATTTTGTCTTTCCAAACCCTAAAGGATGGCCTTTTATAAGGTGTCCACCATAATGACAATAGAAAACACGAAATCACAAATATACCATTAAAATATAATATTGCCTAAAAATAGAAAAAGGCTTGAAAACCTATCTAAATGACTCTGAAATGTGAAAATCTATCGTAGTTCACAGGCAAAGACGGTGAGTATTGATCAGGATGCCAATTCACTTTAATCGATCAAATTTGAGTCCATTCCGAAGTTGTCGACTTTCAAGTTCGCTGGTCCTAGGTGCGTCATCTCTCTGACTTCCATTTGGATTTCTGCCTATCCAGTCGGTCAAAAAATGCACCGCTTATATTCTCCACATCATTATCCTCCACTTGAGAATGACTCGTCCTTGAGTTAGATTTAGGATCTTGATACAAAGGCTTAGTGGAATCATGAAACGATGACAAATTAGCAACATTAAAAGTGTTGGAAATGCCCATGCTACGTGGAAGGTCTATAACATAAGCATTATCATTAATCTTCTTGCTGAAAGTGTAATGTCCGTACTTCTTTGGCTGCAACTTGCTGTAAGAGCCAGCTAGGAATCGCTCTTTAAAAAGAAACACTATGCCTTGCTTTCACATGTGTTTATCTGCTGCAGCCTAGTACGTCTGGTTATCCTCTTCCAACTTATGTTTAACTTCCTGATGCACCTCAACAATTTGCTTAGTGATATGATCTGTTGCAACACTTTTGTCTGCTTGCTTGGGCAACTAAATCAAATCTAGAATATGCTGAATCAAATTCAGAATATGCTGAGGCGCCTTTGCTTGCTTGCTTGGGCAACTGAATCAAATCCAGAATATGTTGAGGCGCCTTTGTATAAATAACAAAAAAAGACGACCTGCTAGTAGAACTATGAACTTCATTATTATAAGCAAACTCTGCCTGTAATAAAGCGATATCTCGCTGCTTCGGCTTATCTGAGCTGATGCCTCGAATCAAGTTGCCTAGAGTTCTATTGACCACCTCTATCTGCCCATCAGTCTGCGGGTGAGCTGTGCTACTGAAGTTCAAAGAGAAATCAAATAGCTTCCACAAATTTCACAAAAAATGCCAAAGAAATTTGATGTCCCTATCCGAGGTAATAGACTTAAGGACACCATGCAAATGAACCACTTCCTTAAAGATTAATCTGGCCACACTTATTACGTCAGAAGTCTTCCTATAAGGAATGAAGTATGCCGTCTTGGAAAATCTGTCAACCACAACAAAACACTTCCCATATATTTTCAGGGGCAGGTAAAGATATATACATACCCGTATTTTAGACTGCCCATCAGCAATCTGGCAATCATAACACTTATGCACATACCTGCTAACATCTCTACGCAACTAGGGCCAACAAAATCATTCCTAGATGCAGCAATAGTCTTGCCACGTCCCAAATGAGCAGCCAACCCACCATCATGCAAATTGCAAATTACCTTATCCTGTAGTGATATTCGAGGGAGGCAAAGTTGATTGCCACGCATTAGATAACCATCCAGAATAGAGAACTCCTGCACAGGTTGACCAGTAGCACACGTCTCCCAAAGCTGCCCAAAATCACCATCGCCTACATAACAATCTTTTAGCTGCTCGAACCCCAGAATGTCTTGGCTCAGTGTAATCAACAAGCCAGCTCTTTTGCTAAACGTATCTACTACGACATTATGCACACCTGATTTGTGCTTTAATTTGAAAGGGAATTCTTTTAAGAACCGACACCATCGCGCATGCATATCCTTACTGATCCTCTTTTAACTATTCAAATACTACAAAGCTTCATGATCAGAATAGAGCACGAATTCTTTGCCAATCAAATAATGTTCCCACGATTTCAAAGCCCTTACAATAAAATATAGTTATTTGTCATAAGAGCCCCTCTTCTACCTTGCCTCGCTAATCCTCTCACTGAAATAGCAAATTGTTTAGCGCTCCAGAGACAAAACAGCTCCTATACCTACTCCATTGGCATACAATCTACCTCAAACCGCTTATCAAAATTAGGTAAAGCAAGAACATGTGTGGTACAGAACTTCTCATTTAGAATACCAAAAATATTCTAGGCTTTCTCTCCCCACAAAAAATTGTATTTATTCAGACATTCTATAATTGGGTTTGCGATAATACTAAATTTTTTTTTATAAATCGCCTATAAAAAGTAGCTAACCCATGAAAACTTCAAACTTTATAAACTATTTTATGTGTAGTCTACTCCTTGATTGCTTTCACTTTCGTCTCATCCACCTGTATTCCCTTATCAGTGATGATAAATCCCAAGAAAAGCAGCTTGTTAGTTAAAAAACTACACTTCTTAAGATTTATATATAGCTTATTAGCCTGCAATGTGGTCAACACCTCTTTCAAGTGCATTTCTAATGAAAGATTTCAAAAGTTGATTCATAAGCCTCATAAAAGTGCTCGAAGCATTAGAAAGTCCGAACGACGTCACCAACCACTCGTATGGCCCCTCTCTTGTCTTAAAAGATGTCTTCCGCTCATCATGATCCTTATCGATGGAGAATGGAATTTTGCAACGTTCAGACACCTGAATGTTTTTTGTTCCTGATTTAATCCATCTTAACGTATATGGGTTAGGATGTTTCTCCATAGGTATCCCCAACTTCTTTACTACCTCCTTCCTAATAATATTCTCCATGCTACCACTATCATGACTATAGCAAAGATTTCACCTAGAATGGTGTACCTGGTTTGGAGTAATTGATGGCGCTGCGAATCATCTTCCTATTTGGGGCTAATATCATCCTGCACACTATGCAATTTATTTCCTCATCTTCCCCATCTTCAAAATCTTCTTCCTCACCATCTGATTCACAATATTATTCATCTTCCTGCTCTACTCTCGTTGCCATGCTTATTCTCCTCCTCTAAGGGCATTTATTAGATCGGTGTCATGGCCGATTACACCTATAACAATTTATTGCCGCTAGTTTAGCATAAGGATTCGGTTCACATTTTTCTATTCATGTGTCCTTCACCTCATTCATAGGGCGCCTTCCTGCCATCTCGGACCTCGTTCCGTGTTAAAGCTATTATTGGACGTACTCTTCTCCATCGAACTGCTGGCACTAATACCTTTAAAATTTTTGTAGCCACCCTTCTACTCCTTTCTTACAACATCAGTTCTGCCTTTATTGCCATATTTTTCGCTTTAGATAGATTCCGCAGAACCTGCACTCCAATTTTATCTCAAATGAAGGGCTTCAACCCATCGAGATATCTGGTCACTTGCTATCCCTTCGTCTCCGTCAGATTATTTTGCTCCGCGAATTTCATAAATTCTGTTGTATGCTCATAAACAATTCAATTAGGCTATTGACCACGTTGGTACTGCTGGAACATAATCTGCTCATAGTCGGTGAAAGAAACTCCTGCTTCAACAACCTCTTCATTTTGTGCCAAGTTCGAACTCTCTTTTTTACTTCTTGCTCCCTCTTATTCTGCAATCTCTCCCACCATGCAAACGTACCCGTTGATACCTAAATTTGACTTCTTTTTTTATTATTCATTGCATAAAAATTGGCTAAGTTGAACTAATGGCATATAAGCCTGTGGCGACGAAAATTGACTCCGACTCAATTAAGTTTCGATCGCAAGGCAAAGAAAGCAATTTGTATGAATTCTTGTGTGCTTAGCTGGATAAGGAATAAAAATTGAGGGATAAAGAAAACTTTCCAAAAAAATCAATTGCTCCAGCAAAGTCCCTATTGAAGCACGTAGTCTGCATATTGGGCTGGATTGCCTAAGGAGATAAGGAAAGAACCAAGAATGAAGAAGACGAGAACATTAGAATAATCAAAGGGATATTTCGCGCGCCCAAAAAGGCACGAATGAAAGATGAACGGCCGTGAATAGTGACAAGATTTGGTCATCTGAAAAAAAAAATATTGGATTGATGAAACAGATCGAGCATAAGGTTGGAGAATCAACTTAAGAAGGAAGGACTAAAATAGACGGGCATGTGGTGGAATGAATCTGGCCATCAAAGAAGGGATATTCATGGAGATCCACAGGAAGGAAATCCTTGGCACGTTAATTTGCGATCAATTGTTAATGGCAATTCAGAGCAGATTTTCAGCGATTGATTCCACGGTCTGGGCTTTCCAAAGAAGCGCTAGTGACATGTGAGATGAAAGCAAACGTCGCTCACGGGGGGGAGGCAATTCAATGGTTACACGATCATAAGAATTCAGAGGAAGAGAGGATGGTCCTCTTTCTTCACGTTCTTTCTGCAGGCTTAGAGGCCACATCAGGGGCAGCCGCAGAGCAAAAGAAACTTCCGACGAACGGCTGCCCTTGCTGTAATCCCTGCACCAAGGAATCTGCATTCGCCGATCAGACGAGCCGCGTTTCTATTTCCATTAGTTCGAACGAAACTACTGCTCCAATGATATCGCAATTTTCGACGTTTTCGGATCAGTTTTGGCAAGCCGCATCCCTTTTGTGTAATAAGCTTAATTAACTCGTCACCGTTAGTTCTTTCTCGTACATCCTGCAAGCCCATCGATGGCAAGCTGTCAATCCGCAAACCATCCGAATCGATATCCGCTGCCGATTCGAATTTGGAAAGCTGTCATTGGAGTAGGTAAAATCCTTTTCCAATTTGATTTGATTATGTTATTGCCTATTTCAGATAGATCATTATCTAACGAAATCTTTTGAGCCACAGTTGTCCAATTGGGAAATTTTTGTCCTAATTTGCAACCGCACATGTCTATCCGGCATTAGATGGAATTACTTTCATCGAGGGTATTTCGAATTTTAGGATCGATCTATAAGACTTTAGATCAAAACTTGAGTGGAAAGAAATTGTGAAATATTCAAGTTGATTTAATTTCCATATTTGAATTGGTTGGATGTGATTCGCTATTTTTTTAAATTATATCTCTCCGTATTATGAAAATCTTGAAAATTCTAAGAGATCTCAATTGCCATGTTTATTTAAATTGCACATCATGTAGATAATTTGCATCTTTAAATTTGAAAACTACATACTGATGTGTAAACTTATGCCGAATTACTCAATCTCTAAGAATTTAAGGGATAGGGCAATTAAATCATATATATATATATATATATATATATAAAAGAAAGATAACTTGACATAGTTTCATTTAAGGTTGTACATAAAAAATACAAAAAAAAAATCATAAAAAGAAAACCCAAAAAAATTTGCAACTTTGAACTTCGAATTAGAATTCATCAAATTGCCAAATTGAACATTTTTCATGAAATAGGTATTGAAAGTGCATTAATTGAAAAATTAATCTAACCAAGTTTCGAACTTAAAATATCTTATTCACATGAATAAAATAGTTTTTTCATACTATTTTATTTGGGTTTCTAATCAATCTACCAAGAAATAATTAGTGGTGACTCCTAAAAATTTAAAATCTTTTCTCAAGATAATTACTTGAACCATAAGTCACGATTTGATAGAATTTGAGAGAGTTTAAGCTAGGTTATTTAATTTAATTAATTAATCTAGTAATCCATTAACCTAAAATTAATAGCCCAATTTTTAGGTCACGATAGTACCCCTTCAATTTACAAGCTACTAATCGCACCCGTTTCTCACTAGGGTCCCATATAATCGAAGAATTCATCCAATTGCATGGATAGACAAATTGCCAAAGATTCTTTCAATTTAGTCCCTGGGTTTCGGGTAAGTTAAAATTAACCAAAATCCATGGACTTTCATGTACCAATGAATACTGACCCAAATATTTTTTACCCCTCTAAAGTCATTGGTGGGGTTAATTTGACCTGGTTTTTTCATTAAGGGGTTTAATTTGAGAGATTTCATATTCGACACATTTTTAAGAGTTTGGGATTTTTGCATTAATTTGAACAAATACTTCTCGAAAGTCCCTCTCCTAGATGAATTCTATGTCATGAAACTTAATTTTGAGGTCAATTTCACGATTTTAGGACAATTGGAAACATAATTTTAAAAAAAAATGTCGAATCGGGTCAACTGGGTCGGGTTGACTGACCTAGTCAACCCATTGACCAAATTTACTCACAAAGCAGAACAATCTACTTGTCATCTCCTCACGCCCACCACTGAAGAAAAGAGGAGATGGTGGAGGGGAATGGCAGAAAAGATAAGGCGTGTTGGTGGAAGGCAAGTAGGAGTGGGAGGATCCAGCCTCCATCATCCTCGGTGGGCAAGCACAAAAGAAAAAGAAGAAGGGAGAAATGGGAGAGCTCGAGGGGGGGGGGGGAACAGGAGAGAGGCATCCGAGAGCTGGAGAGGGGGAATCCGCAACAAGAAAAAAGAGAAAGAGGTTCGAGAGAGAAGGTGTTTGAGAGAGAATACGATGAAATCATCACCGCCGTCACACATCGTCGCCGACGAAAATCACATCAGTTCTGCCCTTGCTATTGCTATGTTTTTGCTCCAATGAACAGGGCTTCTCGGTCTGATTCGATTTGATTAAATCAAACCAAAATCAATAGTTCCCAACCATTCCGATGATGCGTATGGTAGGCTTTAACGAACCGTTTTGTTCGATATCTCTCACTGAGCTTCGACGAAATCATTCAAGAATGTTTCTGTGTATGCGCAGTACATGATTGATGAATTGCCATTGAAGTCACTTTAATCTCTTGAGCTCGATTCAGATTATTAATCATTCTTTTGCGTGATTTCTCACTCAAATTTGAGTTAAGAATATTCTGTAAGCCTAGTTTGACCTTTTTCTTGCATGAATTTGGTATAAAATGACGTAACCGTCCATGCTCGAACCTCACCGGAATTGTGAGCTACCAACCTCCAAATGACGATTGTCGAGAGCATAGGATGATTTGGTAAGTCTTATGAGCCATCATACATGCTACCTATGTGTCGAAATCGCAAGTTGAATAGCTCTCGGTGTCAAAATTAGTGCTTGCTGGAATTCCGTGACCACGCCGGAAAACCAAATTTTGAGTTTTGGCTCAATTGATTCTACTTTGATTAGCTTGTAATATGTTGTAGAGCTCGATAAAAGGGTTTGAATGGCGGTAGTTTCATGCCAATCGGATGTCGGACGACCGAGTTATGGCCTTCTGACGAGGCGCCGTCGATTGAATGCCGGCGCTGATCATCTTCTTCGGCAACGTTGACTTGGGTCAACGATGACGAGGACGCTGACGTGTCAGCCAGGTGGCCACACGTGGCAGCCATGTCTGTAGGGTCCTACGCACTGTGGGATTCTGTGGAGTAATCGGACGATCCACAATTTGGCATGTGGAGGCACATGGGCCGTACGATCATTAATAAGATTTTTCGAATATTCATTTAATAATTTTCAAAAATAATAAATAATAAATACTAATAAGACACTATTTTGGCTGCTGGGCGAACGAGCCTAGTTTTAGGTCTGGGTCGGGCGCCCGGTTCCTGTAGGCTGGGTCGAATCGGTCCGTATAATTCTTTAATAATAAAAAATTCAAAATTTTAAAAATAAGAAAGAATTCAGAAAAATTTTCAAAAAAAGGGAAATTGAAGAAAAATCCAAAAAAATTGAGAAAAATTCCGAAGGTTGGAAATGATCGTGAACAATTGATTGTTGTTGTATTTGGGATTTTTCTTCCGTATAATCTAAAATGACGATTTTACCCCTCAAAGGGTAAACCGTCTTCAATATTCCAATGACTTGTAGAAATTGCTTAGTATTCGGTGATGGGTCAAATGGACAGCCAAACCTTATGTCTAAGATTTCCACATTTCATTTCTTTTTAAAAAATGGTGATTTTATTCCTCAAAAGGTAATTTGCTTTCTAAAAATTCAAAAAATTGTAAAAAATAGGGAATGAGTCAATTGAGTGACCAAACCTATTTATGACGCCTTCTTACTGCAGATTTATTCTGAAATGACGTTTTATTCCCTTTTTAGGCAAATCGTCCCAAATTGTGTCAAAATTACGACTTTGCCCCCTTATGTGCAAAATCACGTCTAAATCATTCCTGAGCTGTGATTTATGCTTCTCTAGGCTAATAGGGCCTTATTAGAGATGCCATGTTATATTCGTATGATTTATTTGTATAACTCTGGATTCCT
Source organism: Rhodomyrtus tomentosa (assembly GCA_028455895.1). Classification (NCBI taxonomy): domain Eukaryota; kingdom Viridiplantae; phylum Streptophyta; class Magnoliopsida; order Myrtales; family Myrtaceae; genus Rhodomyrtus; species Rhodomyrtus tomentosa. Next base: position 32,858,031 of record JAPCWY010000008.1, on the reverse strand, counting down.
TGATTTGCACACTTTATTATTTATTGTGAGTATTAGGGTAGTCACTCATATCTGCAAGAACTCCTAAATTTAGTATTCGTACCCAACTCGTTTGCATGGAATCTTAGATCAGTTAATTCATTCAACTTTGGTACTAAAAGGGCGTCAACTCTGACAGTTGGCGTAACTAATTCCCTGAACCCATTTTTCTAATTTTCCTAGAATTGAATAGAAACTCCCAACTATTTGATAGGTTGATCCAATCATACCCTCTACAAAATGATTGGTAGTGACTCCATGGCATGCACACTTAGCATAGGTCACTAGACCACACTGAAGGTTGACCACGCACACCTCCATTATGATATGGGTAATGGGCCTTGGGAGAGCCTGCATTCGACCAAAAGAGACGACACATTTAACCCTCGAGAGCCTTTGGCAAACCTCGAGAGGGTCGCGACAGATTGGCGACTCTACTAGGGACTTTCGTTAAAACTTTTAGAGGACTTGTGTCGATTAAAATGTTGATTGGTTTATCTGACCATGTTTTCTGTAGTTGCTCTTGAAGGTGAGGTATGTATTTTAACCCTTAAGGTGCTAAATATTTTTGCAGATTTTGGAGTGATATGGGAGCGAAATGTGTGCTAACCCTTTTTTTATAGATTGAAGTAGGAATGTATGTTTAGGGGTTATATTGAAGCGTTGTTTTGATAAAAACACTTGTGCATGTATTTATTGCTTCTACATCCACACATAGCACACACAACCCGCCATTGCACCTGAATGGCTATGCTTATGATGGATTTGATTAGGGACACTTCGGCCATCACCATTTGGCCCGAGACTCCCTCTTCAAGTCCCGAACTCTTTCAAATCGGTGACATGATTCATCACCCCTACCATTAACCATGTGGTACGGATTGATACTTGGTTGAGCCAGATGTCTTCAAGGGATCTTGATTCAATCACAAACCAATGTGATTTGATCCAAGTATCCTTGGGCTCCACTTTTGTCAAGCTTTACTAGATAGAAATCGAACCTCACGTCGCATTTCATGTGCATGTCTATGGATGGTTGGTATACCTAAAACTGCATATAAGCCAACGAGTTTGGTTGGTATGATTTTTCTATCCCTCAAATTTGTTACAGTTCATTCAAACGTGATCATTTCATTCATCACATAATTTCGGTGATTGGATTAAATGCCATTTTGAGCGTAAATAGTGATGTCTTCTCTAGATATTCTTGATAGAAGACAAAGATGCTACCATTCTGTTACTAGCACATGGTGAATGAGAAAAGCCCTCAGTGGATGTTATTGAACTCTCGTCCAACGAAGATGACGGTTAGGAATAGGTGATCTTGAAATCATGTCCCGAAGACCAGAGCTGGGGCATCTCTATGTGTTAAGATCACATTCCTTTGGTTGATTTGCATTCCTAATCCTCATGTATAGGATTTATTTTTATGAGATCCTCTCTATCTCATCCCTTAGATTGATTGCATTAGGGATTTATTTATGTTGTATACATTTGGATTGAAATTTGTTGTATCATTGGAATGTGATAGTGGCATTTCTTCCAATCACTCGGATACTCCAAAATCAAATTTATAATTCCTCTAGAAGAAATTGGAATTGGAATTCTTATGTGACCTTTTGACCATATAGGGGATTCCAATCCCCAATGCGCCAGAAGGATCTATATAATTGAATTGATTCATGCATGTTTTGCGTGATTGGTAATTCACAATAATTGACCAAGATTATTCGTATTTTTCAAATTTAATGAAAAGATATATATCCTAATTACTCTCGTTCTTAGCAAACGGCTTTAATTTGGATACCGTGTCTTCAATTGAATTTAAAGCACATGAGAATTGTGTTTTGCGCTCCTGGACAGTCCATCGATTCTTTTTGGAATTGATCGAAAGTAATTATCGTGAATTGCATTCCTTTTAACGGTATGTTTTCCCTTGAAGAATATTGATAAGAATTTTTCACACAAGGCTAAAGCTTGTGTAAAGATTCTTATCCTTATTAATCACAAGCAAGCATAAAATTGAAAGGATTTATACTTTCTTTTTCAAATTCTTTCTTCTAATTCTGTCTTTTCATTTAAAAGAGGTAGAGAAGAAAAGTCCATTTGTTGATAGAAGTGCTGAATATTTAATGAATACTCTTTCAGCCAATCACTTGCAAGATGGTGATAGAACGATGGTAAAATTGTAGTCGTTCCAGTAAACACTTTCAGTGTTATACTTGACTTGTTCCTTTTATGTTTTTCTATTTACAGGTCAAAGTAGTTGAAGACCAACGAAAGGAAAGTCTTTTTGGATGGAGAAATTAAGATACCTCGAGTTGAGAACACGAGATATAAAGAAGATTTTGACAACCCCATTTGCTTTAAATGCGATCGGTAAAGTGTTCCTTAAAGAGCCATACCCGATGATCGAAAATGCTCGTTCGCCACCCTACTCCCCATAATAATTTTCAAGAAAAATCAAATTACGTTGGAGTTGTGCAAAAACAATCGTGCTACTAAAGTCAGTACCAATACCTTTCGAAGGGTGGGGCATATATCACCATGATGAGCTTGCTGTCATAGTCAACCAGCTCAATGAAGATGGAATCCCGAAGCTATAGCTTCCAGATCCCGCCTCACCGAAAGCAAGAAGAAGCAGACAAATCAAGTGGAAAACAAGGATCTCTGCAGAGAAGATCTGAAACACGTAAAATTCAAGGAAGAGACAGAGAACGTCTTCATCCGTGAAAAAAGCAAGTACTCATCCGCGACACTGACGCACCAAAAAAAAAAAAGAGTTTATGCAACTTACACCATCGAAGCTCCTCTCTGAAACATCCAATAATCTTTGGAGTCCATTACAAGAATTCATCACCAATTCTGTAAGGAGATTGATTTACCTTTCAGGTCCAGAACATGTCAAGGTGATTCCTTCATCGAGCTTCTCGCCTTAAGCATTACGCAAATAGCATCTCATCCTTTGAGACCACGCAGTCCCTATTAAAAAGGGAGGAGTCATTCTTGGTCTGTGAACATGCTGAAGATTGGTGGAAAATACAAGTTTTCGGCCCAGAAAGGAACAAAAGAAATTTCCTACCCTGAAGGTCTGCGAGTCATGGCCATCGATGGCAATCCAGTTTCTCTCTCAGTTTACATGGTTGTGCTGAGAAAAGGCCGATACAAAGTTACTGGTCGAATGAGGGCAACTAAAGCTTTAAAAGTGCTCAGACGGAATAGGGGCATGTATGACATCGTCGTCACTGCCACGATGGCATTCGGTATGGATGTCTTTGATCTGTTAAAGGTCATCAGCTTCGAGCTGGACATACCGATCATCATAATATCAGCAAGTGATTATCAATCGATCATAACGAAAGCCATACTACATAGGGCTCAGGATTTCATAACGAAGCCAGCTAGGGTTCGAGTACTCCAAAATATTTGGCAGCATGTGGTAAGAAAGCAATTACATGAACAAGAGAGGCATAGCCAAGTTGCCAATGCTGTCTTGGGTCACAAGAGGACAAGGGTCAATTGGTCCCCCAAGCTTCATCTCAAGTTTCTTGATGCAGTCCAATAGCTAGGGATCAACTTAGCATGTCCAAAACATAAAATGGAAATCATGAATGTACCAGGACTCGCTAGAGATAGTATCGCGAGTCTCCTTCAGAAGTACAGAAAAGGGCTGAGAGAGCGCAATGCAGCTCTAAGCCAGAAAGGCCAAAATGAAGCTGTTTTGAGCCTGAACATTAGTCATCATTGGTAGTACAATGCTCATGGGTTGAGAAGTGTTGAGTGGTCTCTCGACACCGACCAAAATGGCCACTCTACCATTAATCACTCATATGTTAGTCAAAAATTTTCTTCTGAGCCATCTCAATACTCTTTAAGAATACATGTCGCATGTACAGCCAATGCATACTCCCTGGCTCGAACATCAGCCTTTACCTGATGCCCTTCCTATGGCCAATGAAGTCATCATGCCGAATTTTCAAGAATTAAATTTCCCAACTGCGCAGTTTGAACATGTGATTCCCAATGAACATATAGGGAGTCGCTCTAAGCACATTCTTCTCTCCAATTTTCGAATGGACACTTTCAGTGGTAGGCCAGCCTATCATCCCCATGTACGCCCAGGTAATGATGGAAGCTCCAGCTCCAAGAATCAAATTGCCTAGGATGAAAGCATGGTGGGAAATTTGTCACCAGCATACAAAATACCCAATTCGAGCATCAAATTGCTCGAGGAATCGGAGGGTTGTCGAGATGATGAGCTTGCTATCATGGTCAAGCAATTTGAAATTGATGGACCGTCGTAGTTATAATCCGAAGTTAGCGATCACGTACCTGACTCAAAGCACAACTGGCCGGTCAGTGAAGATTCTCAGGGGAAGAAGGGACATATACATGAATGAATGTATCGTTGATCCTTTCTTTCAAAGTTTCCATGCGGAACAATTTTCTTTAATGCTTAGAACTAATCCTATGCAAGGACCAGCACTACCTGCAAGCATCATCATGCTCAAGAGTGTAGATTCCTTGTTAAATTAGAGGCAAATCAATTCAATCTCACGAAGGCAGGCTTTAAAAGTACTACGCGAGGGAAAATGCAAGCGAGAACCCGAAAGAGTTCAAAAAGGATTAACTTTGTATCGTTCCAATCGGCCCTTGGTCATTTCAAATTCTAAGTTAAAATTTATTTCATTCTTGATAGGGAATGACAGTCGCCTGAAGCATCCCGGGTTCGAACCCGCGATTGGTATCAATGTACAATGATAAAAACTTTTTGGCTGGTGATCCAATGCCTGTGGAAGTTCGACCTAGATAGCTACAGAGCCTGGAGCAGCCTAATTTGGATCGACTCTCTCTACGTCGAAAAGAATGTATCCATCCCAAATAAAATTGATCATTTCACGAATTGATTTTGTTTCCCATTTTTGCAGGTGACCAAGAAAACGAATGGGATCACTAAAAATTATGTTTTCTTGGATAATCAAAATGACGTGAGCTACGAAGATATATCCTGGGGATAGTACTCTGTAATCGCTTCAATTAAAGCCCTTTGTGCAATAATTGATTCATTCATCCCTTCCGTCATGTAGGTGAAATAAAAAGATTATGTGAGATTCACATCCGTTTCTCTTAAAAGGAGACTCAAGTGTAGATACTCAAAACTTTAGGTGAATGTGGCGTAACACGATTGCCAACTTAAGTGCATCAAAAGGAATACAAATACTCATGTTCCTTGCCAAAAGATGGATCATCCTTCAGCCATAAAAGGGTGTATCTCGTTCCTCATTTCAATCTTCATTAAGACATGAAATGATCCTGTCCTTTTTCACATGTACGAATGAAGGAAATTGTTGTCTGTGAAGTGACACTAAAAGCTATTAAAGTACTCAAACAGAAGTAAACCTGCACTTGTGAATCTCAAGTAGCATAATGCTTAAAAGACGTCATGAAATGATGACAAGACAAAAGATACATGAAGAAATGATCATTGCTCAACTTTCGATCAAGAGGGAGTAATTACTTTAATAATTGATTTCCATAATGAAATGTGAAATATTTTTCTTTTGCTCTAGACAGATTTAAATGCATCGATTGAGCAAAACTGACAAAGTATCACGCAGTCTTCACAAGAAGTGTGATGAGACCAAGAAGTGTCAAACATTGTGGAATATCAAATGTTGAAATCTTCAGATGATCACGATAGAATCCTATCATTTGATGTCACAAAAGGGAGTAAATTCCCCCTTATCCTGATTTCATTCCATACGAATGATCGATATGTGTCTATTTCATGTAGAGAATATGCCAATTTGATGGGACGTCAGAGAAAATTGAAGGGCTCGAATGCCAAAATCACCTGACATGGAGTTAACCGACTCAAATTAAGCATGAATGTGCCAACGCAACGTAATGGAGCTGCATATGACTGAATCAGCCAGCCCTAGATGGAGCACCTAGTTGTTAGGGGCAAATCACTCCTCTACCCGGAAAGGATGTCAAAGTGGAAGACATCGCATTCACCATGGTGATATGTGGGACAAGTTCCCGAAGAAATGGTTATCACCCGCGGATGAAATGGAGTCAATCCATTGAAATAAAAATGCATTAGGCCTTTCAACTAAGAAGGAGAATGATGGCAAATCATCCACTTTTGTAAAAGGACGTATCGTTCCAAAATGATTTTCAGTCATATGTGGAAATAATGTTTCACATCTTTTTTCTCTCAGGTGATGAATAGATGCAAAGGACTCAAGAAGCAACGTCTTCAAATAACAAAACAGGGAGTACCCCTTTTCACGGCGTCTTAGACATACATTTAGGATAAATGATTTCAAGAGCATACTGATGGCTCAATTTGTGAACAAAATCATTGAGAAAACTTGAATAAGGTTCTCATCAATTAGAAGTCTCTTTGAAAAGAGCATTTGAAAATAAAGAATTCAAGATTTGTAGATTGACATACTTGATAAAAAAAAATGCTTTCTTTGAATAGAATGGAAGACATGAATCCATTTTTCGTTGCAAACACGAATCGGCACAGATAACACGCATCATGCATATAATGCATATATCCTATATGTGAGAAACCCAAAGACAGAAATGCCAACTATCGCTAGATGAATTTCAAGATAAATTGTATTGATTCCGATGGTCTATTATACATGCTCTTTACTCATGATTTTTTTTTTCTCTTTGATAGGGAAACGTCTAATACCTCAAATGGTGACTGGGATTGAGAGAGTCACGAAATTACCATGCGAAAGGCTGTCAAGCTGTCGAGACAGAGATGAAAATGATCAAAGACTCTAGTAGTCGAGATAGATGACCGGAATCAACGAAGATTCATGGGAGCAAGTCCATCCACTTTCTTTGAAAGACCAAGCTGGGGTGTCACGCCTCGCACCCCGAGCACGAGCGTGCGACTCCTTGCAAGCACGAATTCCCTCTTCTGGTCCCAAGATGCACATGGGTGGAGAGGTGAACCATATCAATAGCAAGCGGAAGCGATAATAAACAACTCTTTCGTACAATGATAAAAAGGGGACCTGGGTAACGAGAATACCAATAAATACATATGTTCCCAAATATTCATACAAGAGCATGGCAAGCTAGACCTGGTAGTCAGTAGGGTTGACAGGGTAAGTGCAAAAGAGGGTCATCATCATCTCCAAAAGAAGCAGCATCGGGGTCACCATCAAAATATCGGACCAAAAATAGGGACTCCTAAGTCTAGCTGCTGGAGTCATTAGTATCCTCGATATCCTCGGATGGCTCATACTCCGAGAGTGACTCAGAGCAAATATCAACGGTGTCCTCGAGTATCTCGTCAACTGACGGCTCAACCTGGTCGTCCTCGGTGACCTCAATCTCGATGACCTCGTCAGTATACTCCAGGGTCGGGGTCCTCTCAAGTACGTTCCTCGAGCTGGCTACTGACCCATCGGCCTCTCCTGAAACCTGAGCGGTATGACACCAGTTAGGGATTACTACACGGGTACCTCAGGGGGCTTCAGTAGCCCGTGGAAACATCCCCTAACTTTCTAAACTAGGTCTCGTACCTATGAGGCTTCCAATTGCTGCCACCCTCATCGACCCAAACCACGGTACATTTCCTAACGTACACAGTTCCCTGTCCATTCGAAAATTCGTCAAAATACACTGACATCTCTTTCGGGTCACCAAACCTGATTGGCTACATGATCACGGTCTAGGATCTGAAAATGGGGTCCCACAATAGGGTGAGATTTACATCTCAGTAACGTAGGTCCTAACCCTAGGTTAGGCTGACCGTACACTCAGGCAATTGTAGTCAAGGATATAGTGCATAATAGTTACATGAGGCATTCTGCAGTGATTAAATAATATGCGAATAAAACGAGTGTCAAGCATGCAATCATGACACCATACGCATTATCAGAATTAAACATACATAGCCAAGCCAGATTACACCTTCCACCCTTCCATGCCTCCTCATTATCACGCCCGCGTTTAGAACGTCTCAGGCTCGGTCCGTGTAAATATGCCCTAGACCATCTCATTGACAAACCCGCGTAAACGCATCAGGTTTTCAATTTCACTCTAGGCCTGTGTTGATACATCTTAAACTCCGTCCCGCGTTTCAACGCATCAGGACTATGGCCAACTCAACCCCGCGTCTCATACGCCTCAGGGTGCCATTCAATTTAAACCTCGTGCCTCCGCGCCTCAGGGCATTCGTCCACACAACCCCGCGTCTCATATGCCTCAGGGTGTCACTCATTTCTCAAACATGCCACATATTCAATTCAATTCATAACATGTAACCAAGTGTGAACTAACGCACGAACAACACACCTATGGCATGCGAGGTAATCAAATTCGACATTCAAATGTGACAATCAATTCATGACACAATCATTGTCAAGCATTCAAGTCATCTATATCTTTTCAAGACGTATATTGGACAAGCACGTTATAATCTTCCAAGAATCAATCAAACTTGCACTCAATTCGCCCAATCGAGTCCAACCTTCCTATCTAAGGTTTAGAAACTCCTTACCTCAAGCTTAATTCAAAAAAAAAATCTCTTCCTAGGTACTCTTAGGATTCGGTCCAAATAGCCTAAGGACAGGTCAATCGCATAACCTAAGGAAATTCATCCAATTCATCAACATTTCTTGCTCAATTCATCACTTCACTAAACATACACCTCATGGACCTATCAATTAACATCTTCATAATTCTCAACGATGAATTTATAGCTATATTCAATCACCAACAACCTCCCATAGATTCGGTATGCACAGAACCGAAACAGGGCATTTTCGGTTCTGTGCATACCCCAACTATTCAGCCCTTAAACTAACTTAAATCCTCAGTTTATTCACTAATATGTAGTACTTACTAACATGTAGTTCTAAGGGTTAGGAAGCCTCACCGAAAATTTGAAGTCAAGGCGACGCCGGAAAGTCCTTGAACGGCGCCGGTTCCTCCAAGTCCTTCACCGGTCAGTTTTTATCCTTCAAACACAAGACACATTTTGGGTCAAAACTCCATCAAATCCCTCCAAACCTTTTACCACAACTTAACCTACATGTCTTCTAGATGTCCACAAAGTTTGGCCAAAAATTCAAAGGATTCGGGGTTCTATGAAGCCCAAACCGTGGCTTACCTTCAGCTGCGACTGTTTCCGTCGACTTTCGGGAGATTGGTCGGCCGGAGATCCTCAGGTGGTCAAATGGCTTGCTTCCACTCGGAGAATGTCGGCAAGAGGATGAGGAAGGGGCTAGTGGTCAGCGTCTAGGCGATAGCCGGAGGTGGAGGTCAGGAGTGGCGAATGGCGACGGTAGAATCAATCGGCTGGAGCTCTCTCGACTAGAAGGGTAGAAGAAGAAGAAGAAGAAGAGCATAATGGAGGCGGTTTCGGCCAAGAAGAGAGAGAGAGAGAGAGGTTTATGCCCCATTTTCAAGAGTCAACTTGGTTGAATGGTAGGTTAAAAGTGTCCACATCTACATCATTGTCTAATCCTTTGACACTTGTCCATGTGTCAATCTATGTTCATACAATGGCTCTCAATTTCTTCAATTTTCGGCAGCTATAAAGGGGATTTCAATGATCAAAATGCCCTTATCCAATTATAAATGTAAGTTTAAGGCTTAAGGAGCAAAATGGAAATTTTATCCCCGACGTCGTCGTTTTTCTAATTCTAACTTTCTTTGATAAGCCGACGGCCAATCCAATTATAATGTTGGAATTCTTGATTCTCCATTTTCTGATTTCGAGACTCGTTTCTAAATCATTTCTTTATCAGACGTGGTTACAGCCTATCTCAAACTAACGAGCGGCTTTTGCAGACGTTACACATATTGATCCTGTGATTCATATCACAATTAGGGTTCGTCAATTCACGGCGACTTTGGTTATCATGTAATTGTGAGGGTCTATCACTAGTTCCGACGATCTCGATCATTACTCCTCGATATAGGATAATTTTGCAAATTATACGTTGGTTTAGCGGCATCACCCGCGCTCCAATCATATAACACTAGCAACACATTCCTTAATCGTTCTTAGATTGGCCTTTTATGGCTCTAAATGTCCCATCGACAATACTTATGGTCAAAGTGTCATTTTCTATTCGAATTCCCTAGGTCCACGTACCTTGTCTTGCGTTAGCCTTTCCTTTTTGGTCAGTCAACTCGAGATTGATCAGATACGACTGAAATACATCGTTAGATACTTTCTCATTAATGAGTCTTGAAATGACAGGAAAAATCAGAATGTCACAACTCTTCCCCCTTACAAAAATTTCGTCCTCGAAATTTACATTAAACCCGTTACTGAAACAAATGGGGGTATTGACACGTTATCGTTTCCTCGCTTTTCCACATAGCGCCTTCAGTTCTATGGTGCTCCCAAATAACCTTGACCTATGAAATCATTTTATTCCTCAGAATTTGCTCCTTTTGATCCTCAATCCTAATTGGCTTCTCCACATATGATACTCTGTCATCCACTTCTATAATCTCGTGATCCAGCACATGCGTCGGGTCTGGTTCGTACTTCCGTAGCATAGACACATGGAAGACGTTGTGCACTTAGGATAGATTAGGCGGTCAGGCCAGTCTGTAGGCTAAGGTCCCAATCCACTCCATAATCTCAAATGGACCTTCATACCTTGGACTCAGTTTTCCTTTTTTTTCAAATTGGGATAATCCTCTCATCGACGACACCTTAAGGAAAACTTGATCGCCTACTTGAAACTCCAAAGGCTTACGCCATTTATCCGCATAATTCTTTTGACGACTCTATGCCATCTTCAATCTATCCCGAATTCTCTTTACCGCTTCCACCGATTGCTCTAATAACTCTAGGCTTGTGATACTTATTTCTCCAACCTCGTCCCAGCAAATCGGGGTTCTACAAGCATTCCATAGTGTGCTTCAAACGGTGCCATTTAAATGCTCTGCTGATAGCTGTTATTATATGCAAATTCCACCAAATGGAGCTGATCCTCCCATCCACTTTGAAGTCCATCACACACGCTCGTAACATGTCTTCGAGCGTCTGAATCGTCCTCTCCAATTAACCGTCCGTTTGTGGATGGTATGTCGTACTAAATTGCAGTCGAGTCCCCATGGCATCTTAAAGACTTTTCCAGAAGTTTGCTATGAACTTTGGGTCTCTGTCTGATATGATTGTCACGGGTAGTCTCACTATCTGTCACATATATAACTCAGCATATATATCCATCGTGAAATCCTTTCCCACAGGGATGAAGTGTGCGGACTTGGTTAACCTGTCTATGACTTTCTAAATAGAATCATGGCCTCTTTGGCTCCTTGGGAGTCCCATCACAAAATCCATCGTTACGTGCTCCCATTTCTATTCAGGAATTTCTAGTGGCTGTAATAATCCTCTAGGCTTATAGTGTCGGGCCTTTACCTGTTGGCATGTCAAGCATTTTGCCACATACTTCGCCACATCCACTTTCATCCCATTCCACCATTAATGTTAACGCAGGTTCTGATACATCTTTGTACTTCCTGGGTGGATACTATAATTGCTCCTATGAGCCTCTGATAAAATCCTTTCCCTAAGTTCTTCGTCCTTTGGCACGCATAGACGTCCTTGGAATTCTAGTTTCCGTTTTGTCTCGTCATCTCTAGGATTTTTTGATATCTGGGTCCGTATGCTGCAAGGCTTTTATCTTTTCTCGGACCTGAGGTTCTATTCTCAGTGTGGTCATTAAACTGGATAACTGACAGACTTCTAATCTGAACTCAAAATCCCTGAAATTCTCAAATAGCGACCACTCTTTCACCAGTAGACAGACAATGCTCAATTTCCGGCTGAGTGCATTCGCGACTCGATTCGCTTTCCAAAGGTGATACAGTATATCGCAATCATAATCCTTAAGCAGCTCCATCCATTGACACTGCCTCATATTTAGTTCCTTCTGAGAAAACAGATACTTCAGGCTTTGATGGTCAGTGTAAATCTGGAACTTCTCACCACACAAATAATGCCTTTATATTTTCAAAGCAAAGATGATTGCTGTTAATTCCAAATCGTGAGTTGGATAGTTCATCTCATGTGGTCTCAATTGTCGGGACGCGTAGGCCACTACTCTTCCATGTTGCATTAGCACACAGCCTAATCCCTTTAGCGAAGCATCGCTATATATCTCATAGCCTCCAGGTCTTGATGGAATTGTCAACACCGGTGCGGTTGTCAACCGATACTTGAGCTCTTGGAAACTCCTTTCGCACTTATTCGTCCATTCGAACCTCATTCTTTCTTAGTCAATTTTGTCAGTGGAATGGCTATAGACGAAAACTTATCCGCGAAGCATCTGTAATATCCCGCCAATCCTAAGAAACTTCGGACTTCCGTGATCGAAGTAGGCCTAGGCCAATTCGTTACAGCTTCAATCTTCGTTAGATCCACACCAATTCCTTCTCGAGATACCACATGGCCAAGAAATGCCACTTTATTCAACCAGAACTCGCATTCGCTAAACTTAGCGTAAAGCGAGTGCTCCCTTAGGGTCTGCAAAATAATCCTCAAGTGCTCTTCGTGTTCCTCGTTACTTCTTGAGCAAATCAGGATATCGTCGACAAAGACTATGTCGAATCTATCCAAGAACTCCTCGAACACCCAATGCATCAAGTTCATAAATGCGGTTGGAGCATTGGTCAATCAACAAGGCATCACAATGAATTCGTAGTGACCATACCTTATCCTAAAAGAGGTCTTAGGTATGTCTTCTCTCTTGATCCTCAATTAGTGATACCCGGTTCTCATGTCAATCTTAGAGAATTCCACAGCTCCTTGCGACTGATCAAATAGGTCGTCAATTCTCAGCAACGGGTATTTATTCTTCACTGTCACTTGGTGCAACTGTCTATAATTGATGCATAAACGCAAGGACCCATCCTTTTTCCTCACAAACAACATCGGCGCTCTCCACGGTGAAGCACTCGGCCGAATAAATCATTTATCCAGCAATTCCTGCATCTGCACCTTTAACTCCTTCAGTTCTGATAGGGACATCCTATAGGGTGCCTTCGAGATCGGCTCTGTTCCGGGAGCTAACTCGATCACGAATTCTAACTCTCACTCCGGTGGCAACCTTGGCAACTCTTGGGGAAATATGTCAGGAAACTCACGCACTACCGAGATGCTTTCTAATTTGGGCTCCTCGGCAGTCATGTCTACAACTACGACCAAGTACGCATGACATCCTTCAGTCAACAACTTCATCACTTCAAGGGACGAGACTAAAGGAATCGAGGTTCCTCCTCGACTTCCCACAAATTCGAAATTAGGGCGGCCTTCTGGATAAAACCGAATTATCCTACGACCACAATCCTCCACTGCCCCCTGTTTATCCAACCAATCCATTCCTATAATCACATCGAAATCATATATGGGCAACACAACTAAATCAGTACTCTCATTACTACTACCAATTTCAATTTTACAATCTGCACAACCCAACGAAAGACGGGATTTAAAGCAATGTGAATTGCTGAACTACTATCACACCATAATGATGTGGGACCACTCGATCCATATCCAATCTCATTTAGAAGATGTCTAGTCCACAAAATCTCTGTAATAGCTATAGCAATGGCTCGATACTCTGCTTTAGCACTACTCCTCGTCACAATATCCTGTTTCTTACTCTTTCAGGAAACTAAATTACCACCAACATACAAAGCATATCCAGAGGTAGACTGCCTATCAATAGGGCAACCAGCCCAATCAGCATCAGTATAACACTCCATGTGCGCATGACCATGAGCCGCAATAATAATTCCCTTACTAGGACTACCTCGAAGATATCTTAAAATCCTCAAAACAGCATGCCAATGTAGTTGTCTAGGTGCTGCCATAAATTGACTAACCACACTAACCGAATATGCAAGATTAGGCCTAGTCATCGTAGTGAGATAGTTTAGTTTACCAACAACATGCCGGTATCTTTTAGGATGTTCAAACAAGTTACCCTAATCAGGAAGAAGCTTTAATCCTGGTTCCATAGGGGACTCTACGGAGCGAGATTGTTGCATGTTAAATTCAGTTAGATATCCATAACATACTTACTCTGCGACAAGGAGATACTTTCTTTCTTCCGGGCCACCTCGATCCCAAGAAAATATCTCAAATCATCGAGATCCTTCGTCCCAAAGTAAGTATACAAATATCTTTTCAGTTTAGCAATACCATGCTCGTCATCCTCTATCAAGACAATATCATCCACATATAAAACTAAAAAGATACACCCAATAGTAGCACGCCGATAGAATACTGCATGATCTTTTTGAGACTGAAGCAAACCAAAACTCCGAACAGCTGAGCTGAATTTATCAAACCATGCTCGAGGAGATTGCCTCAAACTATACAAAGAGCGATGAAGCTTACAGATTTTCCCTTTCTGAGTAGTAAACCCTGGGGGCTGCTCCATGTAAACATCCTCGGCAAGATCACATGAAGGAAAGCATTCTTGATATCCAACTGATGGAGACACTAAGAATGCACAATTGCAAGGGATAAGAATAGGTGAATAGAGGCCATTTTTGTAACCGGAGAAATTGTCTCAAAATAATCAAGATCATGAGTTTGAGCATAACCCTTAGCAACCAACCGAGCTTTCAGACGAGCAACAGTTCCATCAGGATTGACCTTCACGGCAAACACTTAACGACAGCCAATAACTTAAGCACCAGAATGAAGATTAACTTAGGACAAAGTCTGATTGCGTTAGAGGGCGTTCATTTCCTCCTTCATGGCTAAATGCCAACTGGCATGCTGAAGAGCCTCGAAAATCAAAGCAGATAGAGAAACATCATCGATATTGGCCACAAAAGCCGACAAACTTACTGATAAATCTTTGTAGGAATGTGTATAAAGAGGGCGATCTCTGCAGGCACGGTAGTTCTTACGAAGAGCAATAGGTTGCTCGATAGTATCAGTCTCAAGTGGGTCAGCAACACAAGAGACTATCTCAGCAGGAGAATCCTTCACGAGAGAGACTGGCACAGAAAGGGAATTGTCAATGGGGGCATTGTCTAGTGAAGATGCTGGAGAGATAATTGGATGAGAGACCATTGGTGGAGAATAAACAAGGATGGGGTCAGAAGATGTGGATTCAAACAATTGCGGGATTGGATAAGATGAACTAGAGCCACATGCAGCAAGAAAGGTTGAGACTCTATAGAGGTAACATGACGAGAGGTGAGCATTCTTCCTAAGGTAGGATAATAGCAACGATAACCCATTGACACTCGTGAGTAACCAAGAAAAACACATTTCAATGCACAAGGATTTAGTTTTGATACACTTGGACAATCATCATGGACAAAATAAGTACACCCAAATACTTTAGGAGAAAGAGGAAAGGGACTGCGTTTAGGAAAGAGGAGCCCATGGGGCGTATTGCCTCCAAGAGAAGAAAGAGACATGCGATTAATGAGATAGCATGCTGTAAGAACAGCATCCCCCCAAAACTTCTGTGGAACATGCATATATATAAGGAGAGCACAAGTAGTATCCATAAGATGGCGATTCTTCCACTCAGCAACACCATTCTTTTAAGGTGTGCGAGCACATGAAAGATGATGGTGAATACCATGAGAACGAAGAAATTGATGGAGATGATCCGACATATATTCCCCTCCACAATCAGATTGTAAGGCTTGGATATTATGATAGAATTAAGTGTAGATAGAAAAATAAAATTCATGAAATAACTTAGAACGTTCTTTTATTAAGTAAACAAACGACATTCTTCTGAAATCATCGACAAAGAGAACATAGTAACGATAACCAAAGGCTAAAATAATAGGACTAGGTCCCCACACACCAGAATGGACCAAGGCAAATGGAGCAGTTGCTCGTTGAGATACACTTAGTGGTAAAGAAACACGACTATATTTTGCAAACTGACATGACTCACAATTTATTGTAGACATCGAACGAAAACGAGGAAATAATGACTGCATCATAGACAAAGAGGGATGTCCTAGACGATAGTGAATGTCTAAAACACTAGTCTCTTTCACTAATGCAGCTGGAATGGAAGTACCATCCAGATGATAGATCCCACCATTGACGCTTCCCTTACTGATAGTCTTCCGCGTCAAGAGATCCAGCAAAACACAATAATCAGGATAGAAAGTAACGGAGCAATTCAAATCCCGTGTGATACGACCAACAGATAACAAATTAAATTGCATGCCAGGAGTATATAAAACAGAAGATAAAGAGATCTCGTTGGAAGGTAGTGCAGCTCCGTGTCCCTAAACTGTCACGGATGACCCATTCGCGATAGTAATCTGGCGTAACAGAGACGAGGACTTATATGCAGTAAGAATACCTCTATTGCCCGTCATGTGAGCACCGGCACTATAATCAATAATCCAATTAGCGAAAGGAAGAACTGCACATGCTGAGGTGAAGGAATAATTGGATGACTGTTGTAGTTTCGCAACAGATGCAGATGTAGTTCCGCTCCCTGAGGTTTGAAACTCTAAGTATCGAGCATACTCCTCTGGACTCATTGTGATAATTTTTTGGTCCATAGGCACAATTTCAGATGCAACATGAGTAGGTGTGGTCCGTGAACCAGAAGTTGCCTGTACAACTTGTAACTTTCGACAATAGCTGCGAAGATATCCAACAATACCACAGTAATTACAAGTACGAGTCTCCCGACCACGACCAACAATGCTACCATGACCTCTTCCTCGGTCACGACCTCCACTACCACGGCCACCTCCTCTGTTCATATATAGAGCAGCAACCTGTTCACCAACTTCTGAAGGGGCATATCTAACTTCCTCGCGACTTTCGGTACGAAGAATATGGCATTGAACTTCTCCAAGAGAAGGTACTCGAGCATCTGAAAGAATTTGTGATCAAGCAGTATCAAACTGAGCTCCTACTCCATTAAGACAGTAGGTGACAAGAAATTGATTTCGTTGTTCTTGAAAAGTAACTCGATTATATGTAAACGGGACTAACCGATCAAACTCATCAGCAAAGGATTTAAATTCCTCATAATATCCATTCAGAGGCCAACCAGTAGGAGCTGGCTTCAATAACCCACAAATGACATCATAGAATCGTGAAAAATCATTTAGAGAGGAGTATAAATCTACTAAAGCATTCCATAACTCCTTAACAATATTAGTATTACTAACAATAGTCTGAACAGAAATATCCATAGCATTCAACAATTGACTATAAATATGACAATCAATAGTGTACCATTCATCATAAGTTGGGTCATCCTTGCTCGGAGGAAGCTGGGTAAGATGATGAGATAACCACTGTCCGTGTAAATTCTTAAAGACATTCTTCTTTCAAAGTGTGTACGTAAATTGTCTCGTCAAAACACGTTTGACGAGCTTAGATGAAGTAGATATATAGGCCGGAGCTTGTGATCGCATCATATCAGATTCGATCGCACCAGATCTATTCATGGCTAATCCAGTTTCACCGAATTTAGCAGCAGCTATTTGAGTGTATGTATTACTCATGACGAATACTTAATCTAGACACTAGATTGTTTAGAAAGTCATAAGCTCTACCGTTTTATGGATCCGATTAGATCTAATCAGACCTCGACATGTAAATCAAATCTGAACAGTTTGGGACATGTCCGGCCAAGTTGACCAAAAGCCCTAGGTCGTGACCAGCCAAGATGGTTGAGAGCCCTGGGTCGTGGTCAGCCAAGATCGCCGAGACCCTTGGGACGTGGCCGGCGTGGCCGGCCAAGATGGCCGAGAAACTTGGGACGTGGCCTGCCAATTTGGCCGAAATCCAAGTGACATGGCTGGCCAAGTTGGTCGAGATCCCTATCCAAGAGCCTAGGACGTGGCCGACAAGCTGGTCGGGAGAGTAGATTAGAGAGAGAAGTAAGTGCTAGATGGTGGTTGCGTTGATAGTGGGTGTTGGATAGGGTTTATGTTGGGGCGACTAGGGTTGGCTCTGATACCATGTCTGAAGAAGAAGAAAAGAGGAGAATGATATGAATGAATTGTCTAACCCTCTAGGTTAGCATGCTCTCATATTTATAATAATGAAGAGAGCACATAATAATACGGTGGGCATTCCCACACATAATGATAAATAATAAAATAACTTATAACAGGTGTCACTCATTTCTCAAACATGCCACATGTTCATTTCAATTCATAACACATAATCAAGTGCGAACTAATGCATGAACAACACACCTATAGCATGCGAGGCAATCAAATTCGGCATTCAAATACGACAATTAATTCATGGCACAATCATTGTCAAGCATTCAAGTCATCTATATCTTTTCAAGACGTATATTGGACAAGCACGTTACAATCTTCCAAGAATCAATCAAACTCGCACTCAATTCGCTCAATCAAGTTCAACCTTCCTATCCAAAATTTAGAAACTCCTTACCTCAAGCTTAATTCAACAAAAATCTCTTCCTAAGCACTCCAAGTATTCGGTCCAAATAGCCCAAGGACAGGTCAATCGCACAACCTAAGGAAATTTATCCAATTCGTCAATTTCTCTTGCTCAATTCATCACTTCACTAAACATACACCTCATGGACCTATCAATTAACATCTTCATACTTCTCAATGATGAATTTGGAGCTCCATTTAATCACCAATAGCCTTCCACAGATTCGGTATGCACAGAACCGAAATAGGACATTTTCGGTTGCTCTGCATATCCCAACTATTCAGCCCTTAAACTAACTTAAATCCTCAATTTATTCACTAATCTACTTGCTAACATGTAGTTCTAAGGGTTGGGAAGCCTCATCGAAAATTTGAAGCCAAGGTAATGCCGGAAAGTCCTTGAACGGCGCCGGTTCCTCCGAGTCCTTCACTAGTCAGTTTTTATCCTTCAAACACAAGACCCATTTGGGGTCAAAACTCTATCAAATTCGTCCAAATCTTTTACCACAACTCAACCTACATGTCTTCTAGATTTCCACAAAGTTTGGCCAAAAAATTCAAAGGATTCCGGATTCTATGAAGCCTAAACCATGGCTTACCTCCAGCTGCAACTATTTCCGTCGACTTCCGAGAGATTGGTCGGCTGGAGGTCCTCAGGTGGTCAAATGGCTTGCTTCCACTTGGAGAATGTTGACAAAAGGATGAGGAAGGGGCTAGTGGTCAGCTGGGGTCCAGGCGGTGGCTGGAGGTAGCGGTCGAGAGTGGCGAATGGCGGCGGCAGAATCGATTGGCTAGAGCTCTCTCGGCTGGAAGGGAAGAAGAAGAAGAAGAAGAGCAGAATTGAGGGGGTTTCCGCCAAGAAGAGAGAAAGAGAGAGGTTTTTGCACATTTTCAAGAGTCAACTTGCTTGAATGGTAGGTTAAAAGTATCCACATCTACATCATTGTCTAAACCTTTGACACTTGTCCATGTGTCAATCAATGTTCATCCAATGGCTCTCAATTTCTTCAATTTTTGGCAGCTACAAAGGGGCTTCAATGACCAAAATGTCCTTGTCCAATTATAAATGCAAGGTTAAGGCTTGAGAGGCAAAATGGTAATTTTACCCCCGACATTCGGAACGTCATTTTTCTAATTTCAATTTTCTTCGATAAGGCGACGGCCAATCCAATTATAATGTTGGAATTCTTGATTCTCCATTTTCTGATTTCGAGACTCATTTCTAAATCGTTTCTCTATCAGACGTGGTTTCAGCCTATCTCGAACTGACGGGCGGCTTTTGTAGACGCTACGCGTATCAACCCTGTGATTCATATCACAATTAGGGCTCGTCAATTCATGGCAACTTTGGTTGCCATGTAATTGTGAGGGTCTATCACTAGTTCCGATGGTCTTGATCATCACTGTTTGATTTAGGAAAATTTTACAAATTATACATTGGTTTAGCGGCATCACCCGCGCTCCAATCGTATAACGCTAGTAACGCATTCCTTAATCGTTCTTAGATCGGCCTTTTATGGCTCTAAATGTCCCCTGGACAATCGTTATGGTCAAAGTGTCGTTTCCTATTCGAATTCCCTAGGTTCACGTACCTTGTCTTGCGTTAGCCTTTCCCTTTTGGTCGTCAACTCGAGATTAATCAGATCCGAGGGAGATACGACTGAAAGACATCGTTAGATACTTTCTCATTAATGAGTCTTGAAATGACATGAAAAATCAGAATGTCACATGGGGAAAATATTCTCATATGCCTCCACGAAAGTGCATTGGAGCAAGGTTATCAAACCCAAAGATAAAAAACATCAAGATAGGCCCTACTGGGGCAAAGTGCTTGCATAAAATCATTACTTCAAGCATCGGAAGAATGAAATCTCAAAGAGAGTTTCTATTCATAAATGATTCAAATGAGGTCAAATAAAGGCCCACACTTATTTCTTCATATGTAGGTGCAAGGACATCTTCAAATTGAATTGAAAATCATCAAAGAAAATGGAAAAGTGTTATGGTGTGACATTCTGATTTCCAATCAACTTCAGGCTTTGTAATAAGAAGTTATATATATCAAGCGATGTATTTCAGTTGTATTCCGCTCAAATCTAATCAATTTGAGTAGGCTGACCAGAGAAAGGCTAACGCGAGATAAGATACGTGGACCTAGGCGATTCGGATAGGAAATGGCGCTTTGACCATAAGGATTATCGAGGAGATATTTCGAATCACCAAAAGGCCTATCCAAGAACGATTAAGGGACGCTTTACGAGTGTCATATGATTAGAGCGCGGGTGATGCCGCTTAACCAATGTATGATTTGCAAAATCTTCCTAAATCAAACGGTGGATATCGAGACAATAGGGACTAGTGATAAACCCTCACAATTACATGACAACCAAAGCCACCATGAATTGACGAGCTCTAAACGTGATATGAATCACGGGGTCGATACGCGTAAAGTCTGCAAAAGCCACCCGTCAGTTCGGGATAGGCTGGAATCACGTCTGATAGAGAAAATTATCAGAAACGAGTCCTGAAAAGTTTGAAATGTAAAATCAAGAATTTCAACGTTATTTGGATTGGTTGTTGCCCTATCGAATAACCTTGGAACAAGAAAAACGACGTTTGGAACGTCGGGGATAAAATAACCGTTTTGCCCCTCAATTTTGAAGTTTTGCCTATACAACTAAAGAAGGGCAATTTGGACAATGGACACTCCCTTGGCTGCCGAAAATGAAGGGGCAAAAGATGGCCCTTGGATCTCCACGGGGAAGCCAAATGCCAAGTGTCAAAGATCAAGCCAAACATAGTCATATCACTTTTATGCAAACCTACTATTCAACTCATTTGACCAACCTTGGGATAACAAGACTCTCTCTTCTCTCTCTCTCTCGCCATTCCATTCGGCCATAACCCCCCTCAAGCCACCGAGAACCACCATCTTGATCCCCCTTCAAACTGTCGATTTTCGAATAGCCACTGACCTGCAGTTCGCCGGTCACGATCACCACCTCCGGTTATCATCTGTTGCCAACCAACCACCCAAACGTAGATCCACGTCTTGCCGACGTCCTCCAATAAGAATTAGGCCATTTGGAACACTGTGGAGTTCTGTGCAGAAGTTTTCCCAAAAGCCGACGGAATCAGAACCAACCAGAGGTAGGCCCGGTTCTTGCCCCTTTTCATGGCCGAAACCTTTGAGTCTTGAGCTCAAATTTTGGTATAGGCTCACATAGAGCATTTTGTGGTAAAAATTAGGAATTTATTTGATAAGTTTTTGACCACGAACCGCCCTTGTATATTTTGTACAGAATCTGCTAGTATTCTAGTCCTTGGCGATCCAGTGAGTTCCAACAAGTTTTCGGCAACCATTTGGCTTGAAACTCATGGTGAGCCTCCCAAATCCTTTGGTAGACATGTTAAGAGGTAGAATAAGGTTTGAATGAAAGAATTGAGGAGGACTGAAGGCTGGAAACACTCGGTTTGCACAGAACCGAAGTGAACCGATTCGGTTCTGTGCAAAATTGATTTTGTGGGTTGCAAGAACAGTAGCTTATGGGGGCTTAAATTGATGTTTATGATGTGTTAAAATGTTGAGGATTGAGTAATGGACGATTTGGATTGATGAATTGAGGAATTAGACTTGGAAATTGATGGATCGATTGATTATTCTAGGCCGCGCGACAAATTGTCCCTTGGACTTGAGTTGGCTGAAACTTAGGAGGTTAAAGAAGAAGTGATTTGTGTTACCAAACAAAGGTAAGGAAATTCCTAAACCGAGGCTAGGGGGATTAGACTCGATTGGGTAATTTGAGGGCCGATTGGATTAGTTTATAGAAAATTGACAAATGGGGTAACCTTGATACGTCCTAAAACGTCAAAGTATGATTGTGTAACATTATATAAATGCCTGAGTTGTTTGTCATGCTTGCATGCCATTTGAATTGACTTGCATGCCACGGAATTTATGGAATGCATTGAATGCGCGTTTGCCAGCGAGTGTAAAATTGAATTGAAAATCAATGCATATGATGTGGGGTGGCATGAGCATGGTATGGCGAGGTTCTGAGGCGTGTGAGACGCGGGGCGGGAGGTTGAGACCCTGATGCGACGAGGTCACGGGGTGAAGTATGAATAGGTGGCGCCCTGATGCGATGCAGTCGCGGGGTTGAAATAGCCACAGTCCTGATGCGTATTATTCGCGGAATAAGAGTATGAGCTCATAAACCCTGCCTGGAGATGAATCGGGACCTGATGCATTTACGCGAGTCACCGATGACGGTCTGATGCGTTTACGCGGGCCAAGCTTGATGCGACTAGTTCGCGGGTTAGAGAATGAGGCAGGCATAAGTTGATGGATGTGGTGAAGTGGCAGGCTGAGTATACATGTGCATATGAGTGTGATGTGAGATCATAAATGCATGTTTGTCTTCTAGGTGTTGTTGTTTATTGAGTTGTGATTATTATGCCTATGTGTTCATGAATTAGGATCTGTTGAGTGACACGACTACTTGAGTGGACTGTCACCTGACCTAGGGTTAGGTTTTTCTTACTAAGATGTGTATCTCACCCCTTTTGGGGAACCCTTCTTTTTACAGATCCTAGGCCTTAGGAATGTGGCCTATTCGATTTGGCGATCCGAAGGAGATGACTGCCTTTTTTGATGAGTTCCCCGACAAGCAGGGGTACATTTTTGAAAATGTACAGTGGTGTGGGTCGATGAGGGCAAGCCTGAGTGGAAACCCCACAGGTTCGAGGCATGGTTTAAGAGGGACGAGGATAGACAGGTCGGGCCACTGAAGCCCCATGAGGTGCCGGAGGGTGTTATACCCGACTGGTGCCAAATGATAGCGGACCAGGAGTTTCCTAAGGGATCAGTGGTTGGGTCCAGGAATGGACTAGAGAGGACGCCGAAAGCGGAGTATTTTGTGCCATCACCGGAGGGCGAGGTCATAGTGGTGGAGTTGTCTGATGGAGACCTGGCCGAGCCGTCGCAGGAGCGACTATGGAGGACTCTGTCGAGGTTCCGTCAGAGACTTTCTCCGAGTACGAGCCGACAGAGGAGACTGCGGACACTAGAGATTCTAGCAGTTCTTCCTAGACGACTTTAGATGGCGATCTGATATTTTGACTGGCGACTTGATCTCGCTCCTGATGGATTTTGTGGATATTCCTTTTGACTTGCTTACCCTATCGCCTTTTTGTTTAGCAGGCTTAGTGTTCGGGTTATATGAATAGTGCACCTTGATGTATGAATGATTTATGCTATCCGGGTTCCACTTAATCTATATATATATATATATATATTGTATGGGGAATCATTGGAGTATTGCTTACATATGCGTGATGTATTTATTATATCTCTCGACTCCTATTGGTGGATCTTGGGACCGCCGAAAGATTATTGTTAGCTTGCTTACAGGGATGCTCGCGTGCTCGTGCCCGTGGCATAGGGCGTGACATAAGGCATTTGACCAAGACGGAAATCGCCTAACTGGGGAAAGCAATTGTTGATGTGATCAAGGATATCTTATGAATAACACCTGCAAATACAAACAAGAGGATGTGATAGTCATCGTCTAACAATATTGAAATGGCCCCCATTAAATGAGAAGCGTCGACAGTTGACGAAAGAAGGGTAGTTGGTTATCGTATCCAATCTTTCTCTTTTCCTAGCATTTGCTAATACAAATTCATTTGTTTTGGTAGAAGGGATCAGTAAGTCGCCAACATGAGCCTAGAAGGGTCATAAAGAAGATGACAAATGATGGGACTCAGAAAAGAGCAATTATCCCAAATGTTGAAGAGGCAACACCTCAAAAGTGAAAGGTAAAACTGACAATCCTGAAGAGATGTCTTGAATTGAACAGGGGTTGCAAGAGAATGCAAAAATGAACAGAGCCATTAGCTAGGACAAGCATTGCCTAGCTATGACAAGTCATGCCTAGATGAGGCAAGTGAATCTTTCGTGTAGCTGGACAAAAAATGACATTTCGTCCCCAGTAAATTCAATGGATGCAACAGAAGAGTCCTTCGCATCATAATCAAACCTCAAGATAAAAACTTGAATGAACGGGGGATTATAGGCATTGAATAGCCTCAAAAGAAAAGAGCTTGCCAACATGGATTCGAGGCAAAAGAAATATCGACTTCTGAAGTCAAGCGAAGTCAAGCATTCAAGAAATGCTCTTGAGAATTCTGAAGAATCGCATGGAAAACATTCAAACGATTCATCGTCTTCGAGCAAAAGCAAATCATGCCGAAAGAGGTTTTCAAAATGCAAATGATGGGCAGTGTTGGGCACAATCTGATAAATGGATCTCCTCCAATTGAAATCCTTGAGAAGGATTCGTTGCCCAACCAGACGGAGAGATCATGTCCACAAGCTAGATGGCCAATTTCTGCAAACTGCACATTTGTGTTCAAATAGGAACACAAAGTAAGAGTAAGAAAATATCATTTCAATTTATCTTGAATTTCAGAATGCAAACAGACACTTAATATTTGTCCTTGATAG
The DNA here is from genome assembly GCA_028455895.1 of Rhodomyrtus tomentosa. NCBI lineage: Eukaryota > Viridiplantae > Streptophyta > Magnoliopsida > Myrtales > Myrtaceae > Rhodomyrtus > Rhodomyrtus tomentosa. Next base: position 32,833,067 of record JAPCWY010000008.1, on the reverse strand, counting down.
GGACTCGCCATTAGAGCAAATAGGTAAGTGTCCTTCCTCTCCAAAGACAAACAAGTCAAAGGGACTTCAGAACAACTAACAATTATGTGTTGTTAAGCGGAATGCAGATTTTCACAATCCTTGTACACTCGTTGGAGCACATGACCAAGGGTAAGATATATCGTTCCAATATTTTGAAAAATTCAGGAACATACACTAACATGTTTCTTTTATATCTCCAGGGGTCTCCAGCCGCGACGAATAGATAAGTATCCCTTTTCCCAATTCATTAGAGATTGAAAGCTTTCAGAACTCAATTCTCATGTCTAAAAGACGTAGAATTTTCACTTCATTTGACATTCATGTTTTAAAACAAGAGGTTCTTTGAACATGTATAGAGCACGCATGGTGCATCATAAAATCACCTTCGAGGGTAAATTTTGGAGAAAATGGAAGGAATTCCTCCAACAAAAGTTGTTCAAACCACTCAAAATGACGTTTTCTCAAAAGATGGGAGGCAAAGTCTAATCCAAAAGCGTCTTACACACACTTGAGTGATGAGTGGAGTGGATCAGATAGCAAAATCTGGATCTACGAATGTAGAGATTATTCACAACGATTACATGGATCGGGATGACGAAGGCATTCGTTCTCTATCCCACACACTACAGGTGGCCATTGATAACCCCTTTGAATGGCGATTTTTTATTCTCAATCCTGTCAAGAACCACCCCACATCGGGGCCAAATGGAGGTGAGTCCAGTGAAAGCAGGAGGAAAATGGTTAGAAATTATTTTGCTCGGACTAATATTAATATTTGTGTGTTGTTTATATGGTAATCCAAATACCATAGGATGACGAGAAGCATTCATTTATCTATCCTACACACCATATCTTTTGCATAGCCAAGTCGAGCCTGCAAATTCATTTCATGAACCCGTTGGTGATCATTGCGCATTTCGAGGTCGAGGTAGCGTCACTTCAGAAACGGAAGAGTTTAAGACTTAGGGTTTACGAAGAAATTCGTAGGTTAATGTTTAAGCATGTTTAGACCTTAGGTCATATGTCTAACATGATTTTCTGAAGATAGGAAAAAGAGGGATTTTAAAAAAAATAAAAAAGAGAGAGAGAGAAATCCCCGGCATCCAGAAAAAACAAAGTATCTGGTAAAAGCAAGGTCAATGCCCATTTAGAATATCCCCCGTGAAGTCTGGAGGAATGAAGAAAAGAATTCCCAAAGGAGTCAGATTAGGAAGACTACTCCCCAAATAGTGTCATGCTCAGATAGCAAAAACACAAATAGAGTTGACAATCTCTTAATGCAACAAGAGTTGCTCTCTGAAGACCCTTGTGTGCTTTAAAAGAGGAGTGTGTACATCAAGAATCGAAGATGTTCTTCAAAGGACAGGTGGCAAATCTGCAATGATCACCGATGTCAAATCCTTCGCGATTTCTAGGCCAAAAATAAGCCTTTTTCGGTCATAATCCTGCCAATGTTACAACCCTGAAGCAGTCTTCTCTGACTAAGACACTTGGGTTAATGTATAGCTTAGCTCGAAGAAGTATGAACAAGACGATTTCTTTCTCATTTTCTAGGGTTATTGACTTGTAAACTCGAAGCAGATGGTGAAAACTTTCATTCAATGGTCGGACTCAAAAGTGAATCCCCCTTGAAAATCGATATCCAAGCCCAACATTATGGTCCTGTGAAAGACCTCCCGATTGATCGAAATGTATGCGTTGCGAATGATCCTAAAACCTAGGTACAGGTCAGTAGGAAATTGAGCACTTTCCCTGTTAAAGATCATTATCACAGAGCGGTGAGCCGTCTTGGATGAGAAATACTCCAATTGATGTTTTGAGCAAACTTTTTTTGGAATTTTCAAATTGTTTGATCCTGATTTTCTGTGCAAGGAATTTGTGATCACATTGCATATTGCAAGAATGTTTTGGATAACCTCTAGTATCAAAATGCACATTTCATGACTAAAGCTTAAGCCATAGAATTTTGTCAATTAGACAATAGTTGTCTTCCCAATGATTACTAACATTTTCTTATCGAAGAAAAATCTTTCAGGTTTAAACTTCTACAGGATCCTTGGTGACCCTAAATCCTAGAAGAATGCGTTGCTTTGGGAAGAAGAGCTTACAGATTTATGTTTATCCAGGATTTTTGGCAACTCCAAATCGAAGAAAAAACTCTCACGCTCTATGAAGTGGAGTGCACAAATTTTATATCTCTGCAGGATTCATGATCTTATAAGGATATTTTGCCTCATGAATCACACATATTTGATATCTTTGCAGGATTCCTGGTAACCCCAGATCCTAGAAGGATATTTTTCTTCATAAAGTGGAGTGCATATTTTTTTTTATGTTTCTACAGGATTTTTCAAAACCCCAAATCCCAGAAAAACAGATGTTCCGTAAAGTGGAGTACATACATATGATATTTTTGCATGATTCCTAGTAACCCCAGATCCCAGAAAGATATTTTACTCCGTAAAGTGGAGTGAACAGGTTTAAGCTTTTGCATGATTTCGTGGAGAACCCATGATCCCAGAAGGATGCCTTACTTTATCAAGAAAAGCTTACATGTTCATGTTTCTACAGGATCCCTCGTAACTCCAAGTCCCAAACTGATACCTTTTGATGAAAAAAATTTACAGATTTGAGCTTTCTGCAGGATAATTGGAGTCCCCAGATCCTATAATGGCACCTCGCATGTCGAAAAGATAATTTTCAAATCCAACATTCTGTGAGATTTCAGGTAATCCTTAAATCCCAGAATAGCCTCCAAGTGAACCTAGAGTTCGGTAACCTCTCAAATGACCCCTTACAGGTCCTCAATAAGTAGGGACAAGTCATTTTCTATGTAAGCCTCTTTACTAGGTGAACCTTTTCTCAGATCGATCCACCAACAGATCGAGTTCCTGATAAGTCCTCAATGTGTAGGGACAAGTCGTTCTTAGGTAAAGCCTTTTTAGTAGGTAAGCCTTTTCCAAGACCGATCCATAGAAGGATCGAGTCTTTAACAAACACCAAAGACCCGGTGCGTCATCTTTAGGTGGAGCCTTTATTAGGTAAGCCTTTTCCAAGATCGATCCACAGAACGATCAAGTTTTTGACAAGCCCCAAAGGCCGGGTGCGTCATCTTTAGGTGAAGCCTTTTAGTAGGCGAGCCTTTTTTCGGATTGATCCACTAGCGGATCGATTTCATGATGAGTCCTCAAAGATGAGATGAGTCATTCATTGGTAAGCCTTTTTAGTAGGCGAACCTTTTACTCGAATCGATCCACTGACGGATCGAATTCCCGACAAGTCCTCAAAGATAGGATGAATCACTCATAAGTAAGCCTTTTTAATAGGCAAACCTTTTCCTAGACCGATCCACAAAATGATCGAGTCTCTGACAAGCCCTAAAGACTAGGTACGTCATCCGTAGATCCCTATCAGTTTGGAGTCTCATTACGGTTTAGCCTACCATGTGGGCCAAACCAATTGTAGAAACCACTTGAAGGGGTCAATAGATGATAGAAACCGCCTGAAGGGTCAACTGAATAGTAGAGACCGCCTAAAGGATCAAACCAATGGTCCGATCTACCATACGGATCAAAACCTTGACGAATCCTGGATGTAGGAGGAGTCGTTTTCCTTGGTAAACCTTACGAGAGGCAATCCATTTATGGTATGATCCACCATACAAATCAAAAACCTTGGCAAATCCCCAAATGCAGGATGGGTATTCCTTAAAACTCCTATCAGTTAGGAATTCTATTAAGGTTTGGCCTACCATACATGCCAAAGCATAACCTCCCTAGGATGCTCTAATACCGAGTCCTTAGGAATCTTCTTGAATCCATCGGGCACCGCGAATGCCACACAAGCATCAAGCTGGTAAGTGACAAGTACGCCTCTATACTCTTTCACTCTCTCGCATCATTAGAGAACTGAATGAGCACATCTCCTTTTAAGAAAGAGCAAACATCTAGGGGCATGGAAAATTCAAGGGCATGATTCCTTTTCTTTTATTTTCCTTAGTTGAGTCGATCGGAATTCAGGTGTCACCTTGTCTTTAAGAGAAACCTCTAACGAGATTCCCCTCAAAAAGTGATAGCTGTTGACACCTAAATTTTGATAAGTTTTTTTTCTTTATTTTTGAAAAATTCATAGAAAATCAATAAAAAGTCAAAAAGTTGAAAAGTCAACTTTGGTAAACTTGGGCAAGCTAAAGGAACCATTTTGACTAATTTTTTTTTCGTATTTTTAATATTTTGAAAAAATAGAAAAATGCATAAAAAAATCAAGAAAAACAGCATTTGAGGTCACAAAATTGTAGAAAAATAGGCTATATTTTTATTTTAAGTCCCTCTTCATTTTGAATTTAGAAAAAAGAAAAATTCAAGTTCAATTACATGTTTACACATAGAGTTAGAATTGACTAAAAAATGTCATTCGAGTCTTTTAATTTGTAATTTTTTGCATTTTGGAACCTAGACATTCAATTTATTTGCCCCGTGTTGAAATTTGATTCAATTGCCCATAGAATTCGTCCAATTGCATGGATAGACAAATTGCCAAAGATTCTTTCAATTTAGTCCTGGGTTTCGAGTAAGTTAAAATTAATCAAAATTCGTGGACTTCCACGTACCAATGAATACTTACCCAAAGATTTTTTGCCAACTTTGAAGTCATTTGCAGGGTTAATTTGACCTGATTTGGTCACTAAGGGGTTCAATTTGAGGGATTTCATATTCGACGCATTCTAAGAGTTTGGGATTTTTGCATTAATTTGAACAAATTCTTCCTGAAAGTCGCTCTCCTAGATGAATTCTATGTCATGGAACTTAATTTTGAGGTCAATTTCACGATTTTTGGACATGCTTGTCATCTCCTCATGCCCACTACTGAAGAAAAGAGAAGATGGTTGAGGGGAATGGCAGACAAGATAAGGCACGCTGGTGGAAGGCAAGGAGGAGTGGGAGGATTTAGCCTCCATCATCCTCGGAGGGCAAGCACAAAAGAAGAAAAGAGAAATGGGAGAGCTCGGGGGGGTGGGGAGGGGGAGAACAGGGGAGAGGCATTCGAGAGCTGGAGAGGGGGAATCCGCAGCAAGAAAGAGAGAAAGAGGTTCGAGAGAGAAGAGGATGAACTCATCACCGTCGGTGTCTTCACGCATCGTCGCCGCCATCGCTAACAAAAATCAGGTCAGTTCTGCCCCTGTTATTGCTCTATTTTTGCTCCAATGAACAAGGCTTCTCGGTCTGATTTGATTTTGATTGAATCGGACCAAAATCGATAGTTCCCGACCATTTTGACGATGCGTATGGTAGGCTTTAATGAACCATTTCGTTCGATATCTCTCACTGAGCTTCAAGAAATCATTCAAGAAAGTTTATGTGTATGCTCGATAAATTGCCATTGAAGTTGCTTTGATCTCTTGAGCTCGGCTCAGATTATTAATCATTCTTTTGCTTGATTTCTCTAAGCCTGGCTTGACCTTTTTCTTGCATGAATTTGGTCTAAAGTGACGTGACCGTCCATGCCCGAACCTCACTAGAATTGCGAGCTACCAACCTCCAAAGGACGATCGTCCAGAGCATAAGATGATCAGGTAAGTCTTTTGAGCCATCATACATGCTAGCTAGGTGTCGAAATTGTGAGTTGAATAGCTATCGATGTCAAAATTAGTGTTCACTGGAATTCGGTGACCACGCCGAAAAACCAAATTTTGAGTTTTGGGTCAATTGATTCTGTTGAGATGATCTTGTGATATGTTGTAGAGCTCAATAAAAGGGTTCGAATGGCGGTGGTTTCATGCCAATCGGACGTCAGATGGCCAAGTTATGGCCATCTGATAAGGCGTTGGCAATTGAATGCCGTCGTTGATCATCTTCTCTGGCAGCTTTGACTGGGTCAACGATGACGAGCACACTGACTTGCCAGCCAGATGGTGACACGTGACAGCCATTTCAATAAGGTCTTATGCACGGTGGGATTCTGTGGAGTAATCAGAGGACCCACAGTTGGCCATATGAAGGCACATGGACCGTATGATCATTAATAAGATTTTTTGAATATTCAGCTAATCATTTTAGAAAATAAAAAATAATAAATACTAATACGGCGACGTTTTGGCTGCTGGGCTAGCAGGCCCGGTTACAAGTCTGGGTCGAGCGCCTGGTTAGCGTGGTTAGCGTGGGTCGGGTCAAACCAGTCCGTATAATTTTTTTTAATAATAAAAAAATTCAAAATTAAAAAAATCAGAAAGAATTCAGAAAAAATTTCAAAAAAAAGGAAATTGAAGAAAAATAAAAAAAAATCGAGAATAATTTCAGAAAATTCCTAAATTTTTTTAGAAAATTCCCAAGGTTGAAAATGACCGAGAACAATTGATTGTTGTTGCATTTGGGATTTTTCTCTTGTATAATCAAAAATGACGATTTTACCCCTCAAAGGGTAAACCGTCTTCAATATTCAGTGACTTGTGGAAGTTGCTTAGTATTCGGTGATGGGTCAAATGGACAGCCAAACCTTCTGCCCAAGATTTTCACATTTTATTTTCTTTTCGAAAATGACGATTTTACCCCTCAAAAGGTAATTTGCTTCTAAAAATTCAAAAAATTGTCAAAAATAGGGGATGAGTCAATTGAGTGACCAAACCTATTTAAGATGCCTTCTTACTGCGGATTTATTTCAAAATGATGATTTTTTCCCTTTTTAGGCAAATCGTCCCAAATTGTGTCAAAATTACGAATTTGCCCCCTGATGGGCAAAATCATGTCTAAATCATTTCTGAGCTGTGATTGATGCTTCTCTAGGCTAATAAGGCCTTATTAGGGATGTCATGTTATATTTATGTGATTTATTTGCATAAGTCTAGATTCCTTCATTTGCACGCTTTATTACTGGTTGTGAGTGCTAGGGTAGTCACTCCTATCTGCATGAATTCCTAGATTTGGGAATTCGTACCCAACTCATCTACATGGAATCTTAGGTCAAATAATTCATTCAACTTTGGTACCGAAAGGGCGTTAACTCTGACAGCTGACGTAACTAAGTCTCCGAACCCATGTCTCTAGTTTTCGCTCTATAGGGTGGTCCAATCATGCTCTCCAAAAAATGATTGGTGTCGACTTCATGGCATGCATACTTAGCACATGTCACTAGACCACACTGAAGGTCGACCACGCACACCTTTGTTGCGATTTGGGTAATGGACCTTGGAAGATGCCCGCGTCCGACTAGAAGGGACAACCCATTAACCCTCGAGAGCCTTCGGCAAACCTCGAGAGGGTCGCGACAATGCATTTAGAGACAAATTTCTCCGAAATTTTCGTTGCTAAATCCGCCACTAAATCCTTTTTTTTTTTTGTAGTGTACTAAGATAACATTAATTGGTCTTAATAGAGAGAAGTTGGTACATCACTCAAATTGGAGTTGTAGTTTCTTATAAAAGATAGTAAAATGCATTGGATAGCTGTAACGAAGTATGTATGTTAGCAGATTATTTTAACAGTTTGTAGATTGTGGAAATACAAGTAAGTGTTAGTACTTTTAAAAAGTTTGTGGTTAACATACTAATGTAGAGAACTGTCGAAATGGATCATAGAACCATTTCTCAACCCATATTTGATGGATTGAGTTGCTATATGGGTTATTTTAAATAAATGTGTTTAGAATGGTAAAACACCAAAAAATATGAGTGTTAAATGAGTTCACAACTTACTTATGTCTAACCCACCTCTATGTTTCTCCCTTACATTAACTTGATCTGGCACTGGCTTACTTCATGCTCTCACTTTAGTTTGGGCATGAGTTTCCTAGACTAGGTTAAATATGAATTTATTTTAGTAATATCGGTGGGTTCGCCTTTGGGTTGGGTCAATAAATTTGGGGACAGTCGCTAAAAAAGTCCTAAATATATCGTAATTGTATTAATTTAGTCATAATCATTTTTCAGTTGAGTTCTAACCCGTTTGCATTTATATCAATTTGGCCCATCAAGCTAATTTTGGCCTAAAATTACCGACATGGTACGACCGACCTTGCCCAGCAACGATGAGGTCGACCTCGCCGGCAAAAGGAAGAAGTAAAGGAATTTTTTAAAAAAAAAAAAATTAATTAAATATTAAAATATTTTCCAAAATTGCCACATCATCGATTTCTAGCTAAAATTGACCAGATGGACTGAATTAATACAAATGCAAAAGGTTTAGACCTCAATTAGCAAAAAAAAAAAAAAGGTTTAGGACCGAAATGGCACAATACCAATAATTTAAGAACTGTTTTGGTAAATTTCCATAAATTTGTACCGCAAAAAATTGAGTCAAAACAGTTTGAACGGGTCAATTTGGTTCGGGCTATTTTCGATCCATTCTGCCCTTTTGACTGGCTATTAACATGTAACAGTTTAATTAATTTAGTAGTTAAACTTTAGTTGTCTGACCGCTCTTGAAAAGCTACCGACACGTAAAATAATTTACCGGCACGAATCGGTGTCCAGAGTCTTGCCTGACCTAACATTAAAAATTAGCTGCATGGTCAAGGAAGGTGGTGAAAGTTCGGTGAAATGGGCAGTTCCGAATGGCGGGACCTTGTTGTTGATGCTTCTTTGTCAAGGAAGGACGAGTGGGAATTTTGATAGAAGATAGAAGTCTAGAATTGCCCAAACAAAGTCCATCTCAGCCATCTTCACTGTGTTTGATTATTAAGGCTTGGCCGTTGGCCAAATGACATTTATGGAGCTTTTATTAGTTGTGAATCGATATCGACGCTATAAGTATGGCTCGGAGGGGTAGTAACATGCGTGTTTTTTCACCAAAAGAGTTAACTACCCCTTGTAGGAGCCTTCTGAAGATTGATATGAATTCCAAGGCGCCGACAAGAGAAGAACCACCACATGAAAGCGACCTATTGCAACTGATATCCTGCGAATATATGACCTTGCAGCTTTCTACATAAATAAGACAATTGGAAGAGTGCTGTTGCATTCCATTGTTCAACAGTTGGGCACTCCACACACTAGCTACGGTTTGCAACCAAATGGCAGAATCAACAAAGAGGTTCTCTAATGCTCTAATGGGTTTTGTGCATGCTTGGATTCCATAATTTCATCAGATTGCTTGCTCTTATATTTTGTTTTGGTATGTAGGTATGCAGTAGTTACGGGTGCGAACAAGGGGATTGGGTTTGAAATATGCAGGCAGTTGGCTTCAAATGGCATTGTGGTGGTGTTAACATCTAGAGATGAGAAAAGAGGGCTCGAAGCGGTTCAAAAGCTTAAAGACTCTGGTCTGTCTGATTACGTACTTTTTCATCAGCTGGATGTCACTGATCTCTCCAGCGTTCTATCCCTTGCAAAATTCGTGGAGACTCGAATCGGAAAGCTAGATATATTGGTATACACATGTTTACAATTACATCTTGTCCCTGCCTTTGTCAACCAATACGGGACGTTGCAATAACAGGCGCTAACTTTTGTCCAGGTGAACAATGCCGGGGTTCTTGGAGCCACTATCAAAGACAAAGCTTTAACGGGTACCAGCTTTTTAGAGGCAAGTTTCGAAAGGAACAATGCCTGACCAGATAATCATGCATAGAGACAATGATGTATAAAAAGCATTTAACGACCCATTACAACATATGTATGTCCATGTGAAGCAGAAGAATTTACCAGCATTTGAGCTGTTTAGAAGGCTCAGTGATTTGGTGAAATGATGCTTGGTATCCCTAGTTTTTGGTAGTAGCATATTTGTCTGCGCAATGAGCTGACATGTAGTACATTTCCGATGTTCTTAATAAATAGACTATCTTATTCCTTCATTCAATTAGTAAGAGATTTGGAGCCTCTTGTTGTGACTCTTAGGCTTCTAAAAAGAGGGCTTTCCTTGTTTTGACTATTGATTGCAGAAGCAGGATGCCGACGCCCATGCTCGAGTCAACTGGAGTGAAGTTTTTATGCAGCATCTGGAAGGAGCCAAAACATGCATCGAAACAAATTACTGTGGGTCGAAAAGAATGGTAGAAGCTCATATTGGCCTCCTCCAACGGTCTAATTCGCCAAGGATCGTGAACGTCTCCTCCGTCATTGGGAAGATCCAGGTAGATGCATCCATACAATACCGAGAGAGTTCTGAAAAATTAGTAGATTTGTGTTTTGGAGTAGATCTCCACGGTGTGAAACCTTGTCCAACGCCATTTGGCAGAACATGAATCTTTGTTATCTGGGTTGAGATCAGGTTCCCTGTTGACCAATGACCCTGTTACAGTATGAAGTCATACATCAGCTGAGCTACGATGAGATTGTCTCGTAACGATTGCTGATTTTTTCTTTTCAGTATGTGTCTGACGAATGGGTCAAGGGAGTTCTGAGTGACATCGAGAACCTCACAGATGATAAAGTGGACGAGGTCGTGAACGTTTACCTTGAGAATTTCAAGAATAGTTCATCTGCTGTCACACCGGCTTATATCATCTCAAAAGCAGCGATCAATGCCTACACTAGGATCCTCGCCAAGAAGTACCCGGGTTTCCTCATCAACTGTGTATGCCCCGGCGGTGTGAGAACTGACATCAATGGCCGCACAGGCATCTTGTCCGTCGAAGAAGGCGCGGAGAGTCCGGTGAGGTTGGCGCTTTTTCCCAATGAGGGTCCTACAGGTTGTTTCTTCATTAGGACTGAACAATCAGAGTTCTGATGGATGGTTACGACTTAACCTTTTCTGGCTGTTAGGAAACAGGATCCAGATGAATGAATGTGTATTTTTTTTCTTTTTTTGTTAGAATGAATGTTGGAATATGTATTGAGTTTGAACCCATTTAATAAATCAGATTTGAATTGATTTATTTGGTACGTGAAACCGATTCGGAATAAGGAAGTTTCCTTTCGCTTTTAAATTGGCTTCGATGATTTCCCACTTTGAGTCTACGGTGGATTGGGAGTTTGACTTTAGCATGATTTGTAATATCAGAATTGTATCGCTTATTCTATAGTAGAATTTGTTGTTGATCGTCGACGTAGGTCTCTATGATCAAACCACGTATATCTGGTGTTTGATTTACTTTTCTTATTGCGTCTTTTGGTTCCGCGCAACAATGAATGTGTAGTTAACGAACAGCAGGCCAACCTTCCGACCAAAAAAAAAAAAAAAAAACAGCAGGCGAACCTAATGTCGGTGCCAGAGTGACCATTGTGCAATCAACAGGAAATGGCAAGACCGGCGGCTTTCGCGTCTGCCTCTGGTTTATTTCTTGCATCCTTTTTACCATGTGTTTGGAACGGTCAACTTCCAAAAGATAAGAGTCCAGTGTCCATCATCTTCCCTCCAAGCGTGGATACTGTTGATAGTTTGTTTGTAAAACAAACTAAAAGGTATCTTGTACCATGTCGAAAAAAGATGTGAGTGGGCACATGAACTAAATTAGACACTAATCAGTAATTATTAATTTTTATTTGTTAATTATAATTATGAAATAACCAGGGCATTCTATTAAAATAATGCAACTATTCACAAAAAGCCTTACAACCTCTAAAGAGGTGTTTCATGAAAGGTTGTGTCTATTCGGACATAACTGTTTAATCTTTATAAGGTTATATCCATTTGGACACAATTTCTTAAAATATTTAGGAATAAATTTGCAAAAGTGCAATAAGTTTAGGATTTTTTGGATAATTTTCCTACAATATACTTTTTAATGTATGGGTCATATATTAGAGGTAGGCAAGGTTCCATGGTATAACCGTGAGTCGAAGAACCAAGCTTGTGGGAACCAGTTTGGCTCTAGGTTTTAGATTATGCAAGGTAGGTTCCAGATTCCGAAAATTGAAAACTATTTTTGACCAATAGGTTCCAGGATCCAATTAGAGATAAAGATTCATTGCAAGCATTCAATTAAGAACATGGATGGAACCTAAGTAGATATTAAAATTGACTATGAAGCCTGTGACATGATAAGTTTTATGTTTTGTTTTGTACCTTTGTACTCGTCTAGTGATTGGCCTAATGCTTCTATTGAATAAGAATAATGCTATGATAAAATCTCTTCCCCAGGTGAACAATGCTTGTGTTGGCGGATCCATTCTCGACGCCGATGCTTTGAGAGTTTCCGGCATTGGAAAGGTACGCTGTCGGTATCTCTTATCATGGTGTTGGTGAAGGAGAAATTTAATTTAACAATTAGTTGGCCTGGAAAATAGAAATAATTACTGCTCGAGGTTCATAGCAAAGAGAGCCCTGTCCCATTACCTGTTGAGCAAATTAAATGAGTCTGAACCGGATTTATGTGACTCGGCCGATGGGACTTAACCCACAGTTAGAGCAGCACAAGATTGCACTACAGATCAGACAATACAAAACAACAAAAATTACAATCCCAGACGAGTGATTCAAATACCCCATCTTTCTTGCCTCTAGTTTGCAATAACTCACCCGGTGTATGGCCATCATAATTGGTCGCAAAATAATCCAACAAAGGAATCCATAGTTCTTATTACAAGATTTCTCAGGCTTCAAGCGCTCCATTCCTTTTGGACAAAAACCCACGAAGACGACCAATTGGATGTAATTCCATCAAGAGTCCCCCCATCCAAATTTATTTCACTACAATCTCCTCAACAATCAATAAAGACAAGACCAAGTAAATATTTATATCCTAAGAGTTCGGACATCGAATCGCAAGTTATAAACCACAAGTCATACTCCAACTTGATTTTGTGCTTAGATTCGCTTTTCTTTAGGGGCTTAAACTCAATACATAGTTCTAGCATTGCTATCGTCTTTTTCATGAAGAGATTGAAAGGGGGTTTCTTTTCTATAAGAGTATGATGCAAATGACGATTGAAGTTGTAACATCATTCTCTTTGTAAGTTGCCTGTGGTTATTAGAAAGAACGGTCACGAAGAACCATTTGAGAATCAACTAGTGCAAAGTGGAATTCCGACCCAAACAAAATATGCCTTGTTCTAATTTCTTGCGGCAAACTCCTTCAGTTAGATGGCACGATGAGCTCTCTAGGGATCTAAAATGCATATTCATTCTCATGTTACTGATGCTAGTTCATAAAATTCCCTATTGATGATGCAGAAGCAAGTCGACTGGAGTAAAATCGCGACCGAGACATATGAATTAACTGAGGAGTGTCTGAACATTAACTATTATGGTGCCAAAAGGATGGTTGACACATTCATTGGCCTCCTCCAACTATCGGACTCGCCCAGGATCGTCAATGTTTCCTCATCGGCGGGGAAGCTAGAGGTAAGAAGTATGTAATTTCAAAGTTATCACATTTGATGCAAAGCCTCATTTTTGCGGGAGAACACTAGAAAAAGAGATTGCTGATAGTGCTTTTGTGTAGAATGAACGAATTCTCTCAGATCTCTCTTTACTATTAAGCACAACTGAAATGTGTCCTCGAATACATTGCTGTCATATTGTACTTCCAAGTAGTTGATTCCTTTTGGCATGTTCTATCTAGAACATTAGTCTATTGAAATGCTATTCCATGGTTATATCTTTGACGACGAATAACATTTCAATCATCCTGCGATATTGCGATTAGTTCCTACCCGAGGGCTGGGCTAAAGAAGTGTTCAGCGATGCCGAGAGCCTCACAGAAGAAAAAATGGACGAGGTATTAAAGGTGTTCCTAAAAGATTTCGAACAAGGTTCTCTTAAGACCAATGGTTGGCCTGCTCAATTATCAGCATATGCAGTCTCCAAAGTTGCCTTGAACGCGTACACGAGGATTATAGCAGTGAGTCACCCCGCGTTTCATATTAATTGTGTCTGCCCTGGATTTGTCAAGACGGACATCAATTGCAACACCGGCTTCTCTACTCCAGAGGAAGGTGCAGAGGGTCCTGTGAGTCTAGCCTTGTTGCCTGATGGCGGTCCATCTGGTCGATTCTTTCAGGGGACAAAAGAGGCAACATTCTGATCAAAGATGCTTCACTTTCAAATAAGGGAATGTAGAAATTTGAAATCTATTGTCTGTGTGTGAGGTTCAAACATTGGGATAGCTAATGAAAGATTCTGATACATCGGTGTATATTTGTATAGCCCATGTTTGGAGTGAGGTGTATGATTTGAGATCTGCAATAATGGACATGCCTTCCTCAAAATACTTCAAGATTATGCACAAATGACAAATTTGAGGTACCTACTACATGGATATGCGTTCTCTAGTTTCTGCCCAACCCAAGCTTTTTGGTTAAGGATATTAAGCTTCATGATTCAAGGTAGTGAGAAATTTCAGAAATTATTTCTTTTTCTCTTCTTCGGCAGGAATCATTCGCCGTCTCTGGAGAAGAATTTATACGAGGATATTTTTCTGTTGGTTCAGAACATTCAGTTGAAAACCGCCTTCACTTTTGGTAACTCAATGTAAGGAGCTAATTTTTCGTTCACTCCGTATAATAGCAAATCATAGGAAGAAGTTTTGTTCATGACTTAAAATCTCGCATGAAGTTCCACAGCGTCGAAACGTCTCATTTACATGCTGCCCACACATATTGCCATAACTATCATCTCACTCATATAGAATAATACCACAAAAGAACATGGGAATAAAAACAGTTTTAACCAAGTAGGACCAAGATGAAAAATGAGGGAAGGAGAGAAAAGGGAAACGTATTACGGCCATCGAAATTTAAAAACAAAAAACAAAAAACAAAAACTCGAACCACAACAAATAGAAACCTTTCCACAATGATGGAATAATTAAAATATTAAATCACTCCATCATCCAAGAGTTTAAACTTTTAGAATAGTCAGTTCGCAAATGATTTTTTTAGCGCTTACCTCGTTGAATTTGGGACAGAACAAAGCTGACCAGAAAATTGAGAAAATTATCAAAAAAGTCCTAAAACTATTGCAATTGTGTCAATTCAGTCATGAACCTTTTTTTTCACATTGAGTCCTAAGAATTTTGTAATTGTGTCAATTCAATCCATTTGGCTGGCCAGCGTTGACGTGGTAATTTTTATTAATATTTTAATAATTTTTGAAATTTTTAATAACTTTTTTGTGTCTTTTTTTTTTTTTTACTTTCCTTTTTGTTAGGATTTGGCTGGAAGCCCTACCAGCTACCAGTCAATGGCTAGTGAGGTCGTCTTCCCCCTAGGTGAGGTCTTTGGTCCCGACTTTTGGCCAGCCATGGCCATGGCTCGCGACCGTCAGCCCTTAACCCTCACCTAAGTCGTAGGGGCGATGGCCGTGGCGATTGAGCTCAAAGTGTAATAGGATTCGATCTCAAACAAAGCGCGATAGGAAATTTCAAAATTCAATGTCAAATATTTTGTCTTTCCAAACCCTAAAGGATGGCCTTTTATAAGGTGTCCACCATAATGACAATAGAAAACACGAAATCACAAATATACCATTAAAATATAATATTGCCTAAAAATAGAAAAAGGCTTGAAAACCTATCTAAATGACTCTGAAATGTGAAAATCTATCGTAGTTCACAGGCAAAGACGGTGAGTATTGATCAGGATGCCAATTCACTTTAATCGATCAAATTTGAGTCCATTCCGAAGTTGTCGACTTTCAAGTTCGCTGGTCCTAGGTGCGTCATCTCTCTGACTTCCATTTGGATTTCTGCCTATCCAGTCGGTCAAAAAATGCACCGCTTATATTCTCCACATCATTATCCTCCACTTGAGAATGACTCGTCCTTGAGTTAGATTTAGGATCTTGATACAAAGGCTTAGTGGAATCATGAAACGATGACAAATTAGCAACATTAAAAGTGTTGGAAATGCCCATGCTACGTGGAAGGTCTATAACATAAGCATTATCATTAATCTTCTTGCTGAAAGTGTAATGTCCGTACTTCTTTGGCTGCAACTTGCTGTAAGAGCCAGCTAGGAATCGCTCTTTAAAAAGAAACACTATGCCTTGCTTTCACATGTGTTTATCTGCTGCAGCCTAGTACGTCTGGTTATCCTCTTCCAACTTATGTTTAACTTCCTGATGCACCTCAACAATTTGCTTAGTGATATGATCTGTTGCAACACTTTTGTCTGCTTGCTTGGGCAACTAAATCAAATCTAGAATATGCTGAATCAAATTCAGAATATGCTGAGGCGCCTTTGCTTGCTTGCTTGGGCAACTGAATCAAATCCAGAATATGTTGAGGCGCCTTTGTATAAATAACAAAAAAGACGACCTGCTAGTAGAACTATGAACTTCATTATTATAAGCAAACTCTGCCTGTAATAAAGCGATATCTCGCTGCTTCGGCTTATCTGAGCTGATGCCTCGAATCAAGTTGCCTAGAGTTCTATTGACCACCTCTATCTGCCCATCAGTCTGCGGGTGAGCTGTGCTACTGAAGTTCAAAGAGAAATCAAATAGCTTCCACAAATTTCACCAAAAATGCCAAAGAAATTTGATGTCCCTATCCGAGGTAATAGACTTAAGGACACCACGCAAATGAACCACTTCCTTAAAGATTAATCTGGCCACACTTATTACGTCAGAAGTCTTCCTATAAGGAATGAAGTATGCCGTCTTGGAAAATCTGTCAACCACAACAAAACACTTCCCATATATTTTCAGGGGCAGGTAAAGATATATACATACCCGTATTTTAGATTGCCCATTAGCAATCTGGCAATCATAACACTTATGCACATACCTGCTAACATCTCTACGCAACTAGGGCCAACAAAATCATTCCTAGATGCAGCAATAGTCTTGCCACGTCCCAAATGAGCAGCCAACCCACCATCATGCAAATTGCAAATTACCTTATCCTGTAGTGATATTCGAGGGAGGCAAAGTTGATTGCCACGCATTAGATAACCATCCAGAATAGAGAACTCCTGCACAGGTTGACCAGTAGCACACGTCTCCCAAAGCTGCCCAAAATCACCATCGCCTACATAACAATCTTTTAGCTGCTCGAACCCCAGAATGTCTTGGCTCAGTGTAATCAACAAGCCAGCTCTTTTGCTAAACGTATCTACTACGACATTATGCACACCTGATTTGTGCTTTAATTTGAAAGGGAATTCTTTTAAGAACCGACACCATCGCGCATGCATATCCTTACTGATCCTCTTTTAACTATTCAAATACTACAAAGCTTCATGATCAGAACAGAGCACGAATTCTTTGCCAATCAAATAATGTTCCCACGATTTCAAAACCCTTACAATAAAATATAGTTATTTGTCATAAGAGCTCCTCTTCTACCTTGCCTCGCTAATCCTCTCACTGAAATAGCAAATTGTTTTGCGCTCCAGAGACAAAACAGCTCCTATACCTACTCCATTGGCATACAATCTACCTCAAACCGCTTATCAAAATTAGGTAAAGCAAGAACATGTGTGGTACAGAACTTCTCATTTAGAATACCAAAAATATTCTAGGCTTTCTCTCCCCACAAAAAATTGTATTTATTCAGACATTCTATAATTGGGTTTGCGATAATACTAAATTTTTTTTTATAAATCGCCTATAAAAAGTAGCTAACCCATGAAAACTTCAAACTTTTTAAACTATTTTATGTGTAGTCTACTCCTTGATTGCTTTCACTTTCGTCTCATCCACCTGTATTCCCTTATCAGTGATGATAAATCCCAAGAAAAGCAGCTTGTTAGTTAAAAAACTACACTTCTTAAGATTTATATATAGCTTATTAGCCTGCAATGTGGTCAACACCTCTTTCAAGTGCATTTCTAATGAAAGATTTCAAAAGTTGATTCATAAGCCTCATAAAAGTGCTCGAAGCATTAGAAAGTCCGAACGACGTCACCAACCACTCGTATGGCCCCTCTCTTGTCTTAAAAGATGTCTTCCGCTCATCATGATCCTTATCGATGGAGAATGGAATTTTGCAACGTTCAGACACCTGAATGTTTTTTGTTCCTGATTTAATCCATCTTAACGTATATGGGTTAGGATGTTTCTCCATAGGTATCCCCAACTTCTTTACTACCTCCTTCCTAATAATATTCTCCATGCTACCACTATCATGACTATAGCAAAGATTTCACCTAGAATGGTGTACCTGGTTTGGAGTAATTGATGGCGCTGCGAATCATCTTCCTATTTGGGGCTAATATCATCCTGCACACTATGCAATTTATTTCCTCATCTTCCCCATCTTCAAAATCTTCTTCCTCACCATCTGATTCACAATATTATTCATCTTCCTGCTCTACTCTCGTTGCCATGCTTATTCTCCTCCTCTAAGGGCATTTATTAGATCGGTGTCATGGCCGATTACACCTATAACAATTTATTGCTGCTAGTTTAGCATAAGGATTCGGTTCACATTTTTCTATTCATGTGTCCTTCACCTCATTCATAGGGCGCCTTCCTGCCATCTCGGACCTCGTTCCGTGTTAAAGCTATTATTGGACGTACTCTTCTCCATCGAACTGCTGGCACTAATACCTTTAAAATTTTTGTAGCCACCCTTCTACTCCTTTCTTACAACATCAGTTCTGCCTTTATTGCCATATTTTTCGCTTTAGATAGATTCCGCAGAACCTGCACTCCAATTTTATCTCGAATGAAGGGCTTCAACCCATCGAGATATCTGGTCACTTGCTATCCCTTCGTCTCCGTCAGATTATTTTGCTCCGCGAATTTCATAAATTCTGTTGTATGCTCATAAACAATTCAATTAGGCTATTGACCACGTTGGTATTGCTGGAACATAATCTGCTCATAGTCGGTGAAAGAAACTCCTGCTTCAACAACCTCTTCATTTTGTGCCAAGTTCGAACTCTCTTTTTTACTTCTTGCTCCCTCTTATTCTGCAATCTCTCCCACCATGCAAACGTACCCGTTGATACCTAAATTTGACTTCTTTTTTTATTATTCATTGCATAAAAATTGGCTAAGTTGAACTAATGGCATATAAGCCTGTGGCGACGAAAATTGACTCCGACTCAATTAAGTTTCGATCGCAAGGCAAAGAAAGCAATTTGTATGAATTCTTGTGTGCTTAGCTGGATAAGGAATAAAAATTGAGGGATAAAGAAAACTTTCCAAAAAAATCAATTGCTCCAGCAAAGTCCCTATTGAAGCACGTAGTCTGCATATTGGGCTGGATTGCCTAAGGAGATAAGGAAAGAACCAAGAATGAAGAAGACGAGAACATTAGAATAATCAAAGGGATATTTCGCGCGCCCAAAAAGGCACGAATGAAAGATGAACGGCCGTGAATAGTGACAAGATTTGGTCATCTGAAAAAAAAATATTGGATTGATGAAACAGATCGAGCATAAGGTTGGAGAATCAACTTAAGAAGGAAGGACTAAAATAGACGGGCATGTGGTGGAATGAATCTGGCCATCAAAGAAGGGATATTCATGGAGATCCACAGGAAGGAAATCCTTGGCACGTTAATTTGCGATCAATTGTTAATGGCAATTCAGAGCAGATTTTCAGCGATTGATTCCACGGTCTGGGCTTTCCAAAGAAGCGCTAGTGACATGTGAGATGAAAGCAAACGTCGCTCACGGGGGGGAGGCAATTCAATGGTTACACGATCATAAGAATTCAGAGGAAGAGAGGATGGTCCTCTTTCTTCACGTTCTTTCTGCAGGCTTAGAGGCCACATCAGGGGCAGCCGCAGAGCAAAAGAAACTTCCGACGAACGGCTGCCCTTGCTGTAATCCCTGCACCAAGGAATCTGCATTCGCCGATCAGACGAGCCGCGTTTCTATTTCCATTAGTTCGAACGAAACTACTGCTCCAATGATATCGCAATTTTCGACGTTTTCGGATCAGTTTTGGCAAGCCGCATCCCTTTTGTGTAATAAGCTTAATTAACTCGTCACCGTTAGTTCTTTCTCGTACATCCTGCAAGCCCATCGATGGCAAGCTGTCAGTCCGCAAACCATCCGAATCGATATCCGCTGCCGATTCGAATTTGGAAAGCTGTCATTGGAGTAGGTAAAATCCTTTTCCAATTTGATTTGATTATGTTATTGCCTATTTCAGATAGATCATTATCTAACGAAATCTTTTGAGCCACAGTTGTCCAATTGGGAAATTTTTGTCCTAATTTGCAACCGCACATGTCTATCCGGCATTAGATGGAATTACTTTCATCGAGGGTATTTCGAATTTTAGGATCGATCTATAAGACTTTAGATCAAAACTTGAGTGGAAAGAAATTGTGAAATATTCAAGTTGATTTAATTTCCATATTTGAATTGGTTGGATGTGATTCGCTATTTTTTTAAATTATATCTCTCCGTATTATGAAAATCTTGAAAATTCTAAGAGATCTCAATTGCCATGTTTATTTAAATTGCAAATCATGTAGATAATTTGCATCTTTAAATTTGAAAACTACATACTGATGTGTAAACTTATGCCGAATTACTCAATCTCTAAGAATTTAAGGGATAGGGCAATTAAATCATATATATATATATATATATATATATATATATAAAAGAAAGATAACTTGACATAGTTTCATTTAAGGTTGTACATAAAAAATACAAAAAAAAAATCATAAAAAGAAAACCCAAAAAAATTTGCAACTTTGAACTTCGAATTAGAATTCATCAAATTGCCAAATTGAACATTTTTCATGAAATAGGTATTGAAAGTGCATTAATTGAAAAATTAATCTAACCAAGTTTCGAACTTAAAATATCTTATTCACATGAATAAAATAGTTTTTTCATACTATTTTATTTGGGTTTCTAATCAATCTACCAAGAAATAATTAGTGGTGACTCCTAAAAATTTAAAATCTTTTCTCAAGATAATTACTTGAACCATAAGTCACGATTTGATAGAATTTGAGAGAGTTTAAGCTAGGTTATTTAATTTAATTAATTAATCTAGTAATCCATTAACCTAAAATTAATAGCCCAATTTTTAGGTCACGATAGTACCCCTTCAATTTACAAGCTACTAATCGCACCCGTTTCTCACTAGGGTCCCATATAATCGAAGAATTCATCCAATTGCATGGATAGACAAATTGCCAAAGATTCTTTCAATTTAGTCCCTGGGTTTCGGGTAAGTTAAAATTAACCAAAATCCACGGACTTTCATGTACCAATGAATACTGACCCAAATATTTTTTACCCCTCTAAAGTCATTGGTGGGGTTAATTTGACCTGGTTTTTTCATTAAGGGGTTTAATTTGAGAGATTTCATATTCGACACATTTTTAAGAGTTTGGGATTTTTGCATTAATTTGAACAAATACTTCTCGAAAGTCCCTCTCCTAGATGAATTCTATGTCATGAAACTTAATTTTGAGGTCAATTTCACGATTTTAGGACAATTGGAAACATAATTTTAAAAAAAAATGTCGAATCGGGTCAACTGGGTCGGGTTGACTGACCTAGTCAACCCATTGACCAAATTTACTCACAAAGCAGAACAATCTACTTGTCATCTCCTCACGCCCACCACTGAAGAAAAGAGGAGATGGTGGAGGGGAATGGCAGAAAAGATAAGGCGTGTTGGTGGAAGGCAAGTAGGAGTGGGAGGATCCAGCCTCCATCATCCTCGGTGGGCAAGCACAAAAGAAAAAGAAGAAGGGAGAAATGGGAGAGCTCGAGGGGGGGGGGGGGGGACAGGAGAGAGGCATCCGAGAGTTGGAGAGGGGGAATCCGCAACAAGAAAAAAGAGAAAGAGGTTCGAGAGAGAAGGTGTTTGAGAGAGAATACGATGAAATCATCACCGCCGTCACACATCGTCGCCGACGAAAATCACATCAGTTCTGCCCTTGCTATTGCTATGTTTTTGCTCCAATGAACAGGGCTTCTCGGTCTGATTCGATTTGATTAAATCAAACCAAAATCAATAGTTCCCAACCATTCCGATGATGCGTATGGTAGGCTTTAACGAACCGTTTTGTTCGATATCTCTCACTGAGCTTCGACGAAATCATTCAAGAATGTTTCTGTGTATGCGCAGTACATGATTGATGAATTGCCATTGAAGTCACTTTAATCTCTTGAGCTCGATTCAGATTATTAATCATTCTTTTGCGTGATTTCTCACTCAAATTTGAGTTAAGAATATTCTGTAAGCCTAGTTTGACCTTTTTCTTGCATGAATTTGGTATAAAATGACGTAACCGTCCATGCTCGAACCTCACCGGAATTGTGAGCTACCAACCTCCAAATGACGATTGTCGAGAGCATAGGATGATTTGGTAAGTCTTATGAGCCATCATACATGCTACCTATGTGTCGAAATCGCAAGTTGAATAGCTCTCGGTGTCAAAATTAGTGCTTGCTGGAATTCCGTGACCACGCCGGAAAACCAAATTTTGAGTTTTGGCTCAATTGATTCTACTTTGATTAGCTTGTAATATGTTGTAGAGCTCGATAAAAGGGTTTGAATGGCGGTAGTTTCATGCCAATCGGATGTCGGACGACCGAGTTATGGCCTTCTGACGAGGCGCCGTCGATTGAATGCCGGCGCTGATCATCTTCTTCGGCAACGTTGACTTGGGTCAACGATGACGAGGACGCTGACGTGTCAGCCAGGTGGCCACACGTGGCAGCCATGTCTGTAGGGTCCTACGCACTGTGGGATTCTGTGGAGTAATCGGACGATCCACAATTTGGCATGTGGAGGCACATGGGCCGTACGATCATTAATAAGATTTTTCGAATATTCATTTAATAATTTTCAAAAATAATAAATAATAAATACTAATAAGACACTATTTTGGCTGCTGGGCGAACGAGCCTAGTTTTAGGTCTGGGTCGGGCGCCCGGTTCCTGTAGGCTGGGTCGAATCGGTCCGTATAATTCTTTAATAATAAAAAATTCAAAATTTTAAAAATAAGAAAGAATTCAGAAAAATTTTCAAAAAAAGGGAAATTGAAGAAAAATCCAAAAAAATTGAGAAAAATTCCGAAGGTTGGAAATGATCGTGAACAATTGATTGTTGTTGTATTTGGGATTTTTCTTCCGTATAATCTAAAATGACGATTTTACCCCTCAAAGGGTAAACCGTCTTCAATATTCCAATGACTTGTAGAAATTGCTTAGTATTCGGTGATGGGTCAAATGGACAGCCAAACCTTATGTCTAAGATTTCCACATTTCATTTCTTTTTAAAAAATGGTGATTTTATTCCTCAAAAGGTAATTTGCTTTCTAAAAATTCAAAAAATTGTAAAAAATAGGGAATGAGTCAATTGAGTGACCAAACCTATTTATGACGCCTTCTTACTGCAGATTTATTCTGAAATGACGTTTTATTCCCTTTTTAGGCAAATCGTCCCAAATTGTGTCAAAATTACGACTTTGCCCCCTTATGTGCAAAATCACGTCTAAATCATTCCTGAGCTGTGATTTATGCTTCTCTAGGCTAATAGGGCCTTATTAGAGATGCCATGTTATATTCGTATGATTTATTTGTATAACTCTGGATTCCTTGATTTGCACACTTTATTATTTATTGTGAGTATTAGGGTAGTCACTCATATCTGCAAGAACTCCTAAATTTAGTATTCGTACCCAACTCGTTTGCATGGAATCTTAGATCAGTTAATTCATTCAACTTTGGTACTAAAAGGGCGTCAACTCTGACAGTTGGCGTAACTAATTCCCTGAACCCATTTTTCTAATTTTCCTAGAATTGAATAGAAACTCCCAACTATTTGATAGGTTGATCCAATCATACCCTCTACAAAATGATTGGTAGTGACTCCATGGCATGCACACTTAGCATAGATCACTAGACCACACTGAAGGTTGACCACGCACACCTCCATTATGATATGGGTAATGGGCCTTGGGAGAGCCTGCATTCGACCAAAAGAGACGACACATTTAACCCTCGAGAGCCTTTGGCAAACCTCGAGAGGGTCGCGACAGATTGGCGACTCTACTAGGGACTTTCGTTAAAACTTTTAGAGGACTTGTGTCGATTAAAATGTTGATTGGTTTATCTGACCATGTTTTCTGTAGTTGCTCTTGAAGGTGAGGTATGTATTTTAACCCTTAAGGTGCTAAATATTTTTGCAGATTTTGGAGTGATATGGGAGCGAAATGTGTGCTAACCCTTTTTTTATAGATTGAAGTAGGAATGTATGTTTAGGGGTTATATTGAAGCGTTGTTTTGATAAAAACACTAGTGCATGTATTTATTGCTTCTACATCCACACATAGCACACACAACCCGCCATTGCACCTGAATGGCTATGCTTATGATGGATTTGATTAGGGACACTTCGGCCATCACCATTTGGCCCGAGACTCCCTCTTCAAGTCCCGAACTCTTTCAAATCGGTGACATGATTCATCACCCCTACCATTAACCATGTGGTACGGATTGATACTTGGTTGAGCCAGATGTCTTCAAGGGATCTTGATTCAATCACAAACCAATGTGATTTGATCCAAGTATCCTTGGGCTCCACTTTTGTCAAGCTTTACTAGATAGAAATCGAACCTCACGTCGCATTTCATGTGCATGTCTATGGATGGTTGGTATACCTAAAACTGCATATAAGCCAACGAGTTTGGTTGGTATGATTTTTCTATCCCTCAAATTTGTTACAGTTCATTCAAACGTGATCATTTCATTCATCACATAATTTCGGTGATTGGATTAAATGCCATTTTGAGCGTAAATAGTGATGTCTTCTCTCGATATTCTTGATAGAAGACAAAGATGCTACCATTCTGTTACTAGCACATGGTGAATGAGAAAAGCCCTCTGTGGATGTTATTGAACTCTCGTCCAACGAAGATGACGGTTAGGAATAGGTGATCTTGAAATCATGTCCCGAAGACCAGAGCTGGGGCATCTCTATGTGTTAAGATCACATTCCTTTGGTTGATTTGCATTCCTAATCCTCATGTATAGGATTTATTTTTATGAGATCCTCTCTATCTCATCCCTTAGATTGATTGCATTAGGGATTTATTTATGTTGTATACATTTGGATTGAAATTTGTTGTATCATTGGAATGTGATAGTGGCATTTCTTCCAATCACTCGGATACTCCAAAATCAAATTTATAATTCCTCTAGAAGAAATTGGAATTGGAATTCTTATGTGACCTTTTGACCATATAGGGGATTCCAATCCCCAATGCGCCAGAAGGATCTATATAATTGAATTGATTCATGCATGTTTTGCGTGATTGGTAATTCACGATAATTGACCAAGATTATTCGTATTTTTCAAATTTAATGAAAAGATATATATCCTAATTACTCTCGTTCTTAGCAAACGGCTTTAATTTGGATACCGTGTCTTCAATTGAATTTAAAGCACATGAGAATTGTGTTTTGCGCTCCTGGACAGTCCATCGATTCTTTTTGGAATTGATCGAAAGTAATTATCGTGAATTGCATTCCTTTTAACGGTATGTTTTCCCTTGAAGAATATTGATAAGAATTTTTCACACAAGGCTAAAGCTTGTGTAAAGATTCTTATCCTTATTAATCACAAGCAAGCATAAAATTGAAAGGATTTATACTTTTTTTTTTCAAATTCTTTCTTCTAATTCTGTCTTTTCATTTAAAAGAGGTAGAGAAGAAAAGTCCATTTGTTGATAGAAGTGCTGAATATTTAATGAATACTCTTTCAGCCAATCACTTGCAAGATGGTGATAGAACGATGGTAAAATTGTAGTCGTTCCAGTAAACACTTTCAGTGTTATACTTGACTTGTTCCTTTTATGTTTTTCTATTTACAGGTCAAAGTAGTTGAAGACCAACGAAAGGAAAGTCTTTTTGGATGGAGAAATTAAGATACCTCGAGTTGAGAACACGAGATATAAAGAAGATTTTGACAACCCCATTTGCTTTAAATGCGATCGGTAAAGTGTTCCTTAAAGAGCCATACCCGATGATCGAAAATGCTCGTTCGCCACCCTACTCCCCATAATAATTTTCAAGAAAAATCAAATTACGTTGGAGTTGTGCAAAAACAATCGTGCTACTAAAGTCAGTACCAATACCTTTCGAAGGGTGGGGCATATATCACCATGATGAGCTTGCTGTCATAGTCAACCAGCTCAATGAAGATGGAATCCCGAAGCTATAGCTTCCAGATCCCGCCTCACCGAAAGCAAGAAGAAGCAGACAAATCAAGTGGAAAACAAGGATCTCTGCAGAGAAGATCTGAAACACGTAAAATTCAAGGAAGAGACAGAGAACGTCTTCATCCGTGAAAAAAGCAAGTACTCATCCGCGACACTGACGCACCAAAAAAAAAAAAGAGTTTCTGCAACTTACACCATCGAAGCTCCTCTCTGAAACATCCAATAATCTTTGGAGTCCATTACAAGAATTCATCACCAATTCTGTAAGGAGATTGATTTACCTTTCAGGTCCAGAACATGTCAAGGTGATTCCTTCATCGAGCTTCTCGCCTTAAGCATTACGCAAATCGCATCTCATCCTTTGAGACCACGCAGTCCCTATTAAAAAGGGAGGAGTCATTCTTGGTCTGTGAACATGCTGAAGATTGGTGGAAAATACAAGTTTTCGGCCCAGAAAGGAACAAAAGAAATTTCCTACCCTGAAGGTCTGCGAGTCATGGCCATCGATGGCAATCCAGTTTCTCTCTCAGTTTACATGGTTGTGCTGAGAAAAGGCCGATACAAAGTTACTGGTCGAATGAGGGCAACTAAAGCTTTAAAAGTGCTCAGACGGAATAGGGGCATGTATGACATCGTCGTCACTGCCACGATGGCGTTCGGTATGGATGTCTTTGATCTGTTAAAGGTCATCAGCTTCGAGCTGGACATACCGATCATCATAATATCAGCAAGTGATTATCAATCGGTCATAACGAAAGCCATACTACATGGGGCTCAGGATTTCATAACAAAGCCAGCTAGGGTTCGAGTACTCCAAAATATTTGGCAGCATGTGGTAAGAAAGCAATTACATGAACAAGAGAGGCATAGCCAAGTTGCCAATGCTGTCTTGGGTCACAAGAGGACAAGGGTCAATTGGTCCCCCAAGCTTCATCTCAAGTTTCTTGATGCAGTCCAATAGCTAGGGATCAACTTAGCATGTCCAAAACATAAAATGGAAATCATGAATGTACCAGGACTCGCTAGAGATAGTATCGCGAGTCTCCTTCAGAAGTACAGAAAAGGGCTGAGAGAGCGCAATGCAGCTCTAAGCCAGAAAGGCCAAAATGAAGCTGTTTTGAGCCTGAACATTAGTCATCATTGGTAGTACAATGCTCATGGGTTGAGAAGTGTTGAGTGGTCTCTCGACACCGACCAAAATGGCCACTCTACCATTAATCACTCATATGTTAGTCAAAAATTTTCTTCTGAGCCATCTCAATACTCTTTAAGAATACATGTCGCATGTACAGCCAATGCATACTCCCTGGCTCGAACATCAGCCTTTCCCTGATGCCCTTCCTATGGCCAATGAAGTCATCATGCCGAATTTTCAAGAATTAAATTTCCCAACTGCGCAGTTTGAACATGTGATTCCCAATGAACATATAGGGAGTCGCTCTAAGCACATTCTTCTCTCCAATTTTCGAATGGACACTTTCAGTGGTAGGCCAGCCTATCATCCCCATGTACGCCCAGGTAATGATGGAAGCTCCAGCTCCAAGAATCAAATTGCCTAGGATGAAAGCATGGTGGGAAATTTGTCACCAGCATACAAAATACCCAATTCGAGCATCAAATTGCTCGAGGAATCGGAGGGTTGTCGAGATGATGAGCTTGCTATCATGGTCAAGCAATTTGAAATTGATGGACCGTCGTAGTTATAATCCGAAGTTAGCGATCACGTACCTGACTCAAAGCACAACTGGCCGGTCAGTGAAGATTCTCAGGGGAAGAAGGGACATATACATGAATGAATGTATCGTTGATCCTTTCTTTCAAAGTTTCCATGCGGAACAATTTTCTTTAATGCTTAGAACTAATCCTATGCAAGGACCAGCACTACCTGCAAGCATCATCATGCTCAAGAGTGTAGATTCCTTGTTAAATTAGAGGCAAATCAATTCAATCTCACGAAGGCAGGCTTTAAAAGTACTACGCGAGGGAAAATGCAAGCGAGAACCCGAAAGAGTTCAAAAAGGATTAACTTTGTATCGTTCCAATCGGCCATTGGTCATTTCAAATTCTAAGTTAAAATTTATTTCATTCTTGATAGGGAATGACAGTCGCCTGAAGCATCCCGGGTTCGAACCCGCGATTGGTATCAATGTACAATGATAAAAACTTTTTGGCTGGTGATCCAATGCCTGTGGAAGTTCGACCTAGATAGCTACAGAGCCTGGAGCAGCCTAATTTGGATCGACTCTCTCTACGTCGAAAAGAATGTATCCATCCCAAATAAAATTGATCATTTCACGAATTGATTTTGTTTCCCATTTTTGCAGGTGACCAAGAAAACGAATGGGATCACTAAAAATTATGTTTTCTTGGATAATCAAAATGACGTGAGCTACGAAGATATATCCTGGGGATAGTACTCTGTAATCGCTTCAATTAAAGCCCTTTGTGCAATAATTGATTCATTCATCCCTTCCGTCATGTAGGTGAAATAAAAAGATTATGTGAGATTCACATCCGTTTCTCTTAAAAGGAGACTCAAGTGTAGATACTCAAAACTTTAGGTGAATGTGGCGTAACACGATTGCCAACTTAAGTGCATCAAAAGGAATACAAATACTCATGTTCCTTGCCAAAAGATGGATCATCCTTCAGCCATAAAAGGGTGTATCTCGTTCCTCATTTCAATCTTCATTAAGACATGAAATGATCCTGTCCTTTTTCACATGTACGAATGAAGGAAATTGTTGTCTGTGAAGTGACACTAAAAGCTATTAAAGTACTCAAACAGAAGTAAACCTGCACTTGTGAATCTCAAGTAGCATAATGCTTAAAAGACGTCATGAAATGATGACAAGACAAAAGATACATGAAGAAATGATCATTGCTCAACTTTCGATCAAGAGGGAGTAATTACTTTAATAATTGATTTCCATAATGAAATGTGAAATATTTTTCTTTTGCTCTAGACAGATTTAAATGCATCGATTGAGCAAAACTGACAAAGTATCACGCAGTCTTCACAAGAAGCGTGATGAGACCAAGAAGTGTCAAACATTGTGGAATATCAAATGTTGAAATCTTCAGATGATCACGATAGAATCCTATCATTTGATGTCACAAAAGGGAGTAAATTCCCCCTTATCCTGATTTCATTCCATACGAATGATCGATATGTGTCTATTTCATGTAGAGAATATGCCAATTTGATGGGACGTCAGAGAAAATTGAAGGGCTCGAATGCCAAAATCACCTGACATGGAGTTAACCGACTCAAATTAAGCATGAATGTGCCAACGCAACGTAATGGAGCTGCATATGACTGAATCAGCCAGCCCTAGATGGAGCACCTAGTTGTTAGGGGCAAATCACTCCTCTACCCGGAAAGGATGTCAAAGTGGAAGACATCGCATTCACCATGGTGATATGTGGGACAACTTCCCGAAGAAATGGTTATCACCCGCGGATGAAATGGAGTCAATCCATTGAAATAAAAATGCATTAGGCCTTTCAACTAAGAAGGAGAATGATGGCAAATCATCCACTTTTGTAAAAGGACGTATCGTTCCAAAATGATTTTCAGTCATATGTGGAAATAATGTTTCACATCTTTTTTCTCTCAGGTGATGAATAGATGCAAAGGACTCAAGAAGCAACGTCTTCAAATAACAAAACAGGGAGTACCCCTTTTCACGGCGTCTTAGACATACATTTAGGATAAATGATTTCAAGAGCATACTGATGGCTCAATTTGTGAACAAAATCATTGAGAAAACTTGAATAAGGTTCTCATCAATTAGAAGTCTCTTTGAAAAGAGCATTTGAAAATAAAGAATTCAAGATTTGTAGATTGACATACTTGATCAAAAAAAATGCTTTCTTTGAATAGAATGGAAGACATGAATCCATTTTTCGTTGCAAACACGAATCGGCACAGATAACACGCATCATGCATATAATGCATATATCCTATATGTGAGAAACCCAAAGACAGAAATGCCAACTATCGCTAGATGAATTTCAAGATAAATTGTATTGATTCCGATGGTCTATTATACATGCTCTTTACTCATGATTTTTTTTTTCTCTTTGATAGGGAAACGTCTAATACCTCAAATGGTGACTGGGATTGAGAGAGTCACGAAATTGCCATGCGAAAGGCTGTCAAGCTGTCGAGACAGAGATGAAAATGATCAAAGACTCTAGTAGTCGAGATAGATGACCGGAATCAACGAAGATTCATGGGAGCAAGTCCATCCACTTTCTTTGAAAGACCAAGCTGGGGTGTCACGCCTCGCACCCCGAGCACGAGCGTGCGACTCCTTGCAAGCACGAATTCCCTCTTCTGGTCCCAAGATGCACATGGGTGGAGAGGTGAACCATATCAATAGCAAGCGGAAGCGATAATAAACAACTCTTTCGTACAATGATAAAAAGGGGACCTGGGTAACGAGAATACCAATAAATACATATGTTCCCAAATATTCATACAAGAGCATGGCAAGCTAGACCTGGTAGTCAGTAGGGTTGACAGGGTAAGTGCAAAAGAGGGTCATCATCATCTCCAAAAGAAGCAGCATCGGGGTCACCATCAAAATATCGGACCAAAAATAGGGACTCCTAAGTCTAGCTGCTGGAGTCATTAGTATCCTCGATATCCTCGGATGGCTCATACTCCGAGAGTGACTCAGAGCAAATATCAACGGTGTCCTCGAGTATCTCGTCAACTGACGGCTCAACCTGGTCGTCCTCGGTGACCTCAATCTCGATGACCTCGTCAGTATACTCCAGGGTCGGGGTCCTCTCAAGTACGTTCCTCGAGCTGGCTACTGACCCATCGGCCTCTCCTGAAACCTGAGCGGTATGACACCAGTTAGGGATTACTACACGGGTACCTCAGGGGGCTTCAGTAGCCCGTGGAAACATCCCCTAACTTTCTAAACTAGGTCTCGTACCTATGAGGCTTCCAATTGCTGCCACCCTCATCGACCCAAACCACGGTACATTTCCTAACGTACACAGTTCCCTGTCCATTCGAAAATTCGTCAAAATACACTGACATCTCTTTCGGGTCACCAAACCTGATTGGCTACATGATCACGGTCTAGGATCTGAAAATGGGGTCCCACAATAGGGTGAGATTTACATCTCAGTAAGGTAGGTCCTAACCCTAGGTTAGGCTGACCGTACACTCAGGCAATTGTAGTCAAGGATATAGTGCATAATAGTTACATGAGGCATTCTGCAGTGATTAAATAATATGCGAATAAAACGAGTGTCAAGCATGCAATCATGACACCATACGCATTATCAGAATTAAACACACATAGCCAAGCCAGATTACACCTTCCACCCTTCCATGCCTCCTCATTATCACGCCCGCGTTTAGAACGTCTCAGGCTCGGTCCGTGTAAATATGCCCTAGACCATCTCATTGACAAACCCGCGTAAACGCATCAGGTTTTCAATTTCACTCTAGGCCTGTGTTGATACATCTTAAACTCCGTCCCGCGTTTCAACGCATCAGGACTATGGCCAACTCAACCCCGCGTCTCATACGCCTCAGGGTGCCATTCAATTTAAACCTCGTGCCTCCGCGCCTCAGGGCATTCGTCCACACAACCACGCGTCTCATATGCCTCAGGGTGTCACTCATTTCTCAAACATGCCACATATTCAATTCAATTCATAACATGTAACCAAGTGTGAACTAACGCACGAACAACACACCTATGGCATGCGAGGTAATCAAATTCGACATTCAAATGTGACAATCAATTCATGACACAATCATTGTCAAGCATTCAAGTCATCTATATCTTTTCAAGACGTATATTGGACAAGCACGTTATAATCTTCCAAGAATCAATCAAACTTGCACTCAATTCGCCCAATCGAGTCCAACCTTCCTATCTAAGGTTTAGAAACTCCTTACCTCAAGCTTAATTCAAAAAAAAAATCTCTTCCTAGGTACTCTTAGGATTCGGTCCAAATAGCCTAAGGACAGGTCAATCGCATAACCTAAGGAAATTCATCCAATTCATCAACATTTCTTGCTCAATTCATCACTTCACTAAACATACACCTCATGGACCTATCAATTAACATCTTCATAATTCTCAACGATGAATTTATAGCTATATTCAATCACCAACAACCTCCCATAGATTCGGTATGCACAGAACCGAAACAGGGCATTTTCGGTTCTGTGCATACCCCAACTATTCAGCCCTTAAACTAACTTAAATCCTCAGTTTATTCACTAATATGTAGTACTTACTAACATGTAGTTCTAAGGGTTAGGAAGCCTCACCGAAAATTTGAAGTCAAGGCGACGCCGGAAAGTCCTTGAACGGCGCCGGTTCCTCCAAGTCCTTCACCGGTCAGTTTTTATCCTTCAAACACAAGACACATTTTGGGTCAAAACTCCATCAAATCCCTCCAAACCTTTTACCACAACTTAACCTACATGTCTTCTAGATGTCCACAAAGTTTGGCCAAAAATTCAAAGGATTCGGGGTTCTATGAAGCCCAAACCGTGGCTTACCTTCAGCTGCGACTGTTTCCGTCGACTTTCGGGAGATTGGTCGGCCGGAGATCCTCAGGTGGTCAAATGGCTTGCTTCCACTCGGAGAA
The DNA here is from genome assembly GCA_028455895.1 of Rhodomyrtus tomentosa. NCBI lineage: Eukaryota > Viridiplantae > Streptophyta > Magnoliopsida > Myrtales > Myrtaceae > Rhodomyrtus > Rhodomyrtus tomentosa. Next base: position 32,800,445 of record JAPCWY010000008.1, on the reverse strand, counting down.
TGTCGGCAAGAGGATGAGGAAGGGGCTGGTGGTCAGCGTCTAGGCGATAGCCGGAGGTGGAGGTCAGGAGTGGCGAATGGCGACGGTAGAATCAATCGGCTGGAGCTCTCTCGACTAGAAGGGTAGAAGAAGAAGAAGAAGAAGAGCATAATGGAGGCGGTTTCGGCCAAGAAGAGAGAGAGAGAGAGGTTTATGCCCCATTTTCAAGAGTCAACTTGGTTGAATGGTAGGTTAAAAGTGTCCACATCTACATCATTGTCTAATCCTTTGACACTTGTCCATGTGTCAATCAATGTTCATACAATGGCTCTCAATTTCTTCAATTTTCGGCAGCTATAAAGGGGATTTCAATGATCAAAATGCCCTTATCCAATTATAAATGTAAGTTTAAGGCTTAAGGAGCAAAATGGAAATTTTATCCCCGACGTCGTCGTTTTTCTAATTCTAACTTTCTTTGATAAGCCGACGGCCAATCCAATTATAATGTTGGAATTCTTGATTCTCCATTTTCTGATTTCGAGACTCGTTTCTAAATCATTTCTTTATCAGACGTGGTTACAGCCTATCTCAAACTAACGAGCAGCTTTTGCAGACGTTACACATATTGATCCTGTGATTCATATCACAATTAGGGTTCGTCAATTCACGGCGACTTTGGTTATCATGTAATTGTGAGGGTCTATCACTAGTTCCGACGATCTCGATCATTACTCCTCGATATAGGATAATTTTGCAAATTATACGTTGGTTTAGCGGCATCACCCGCGCTCCAATCATATAACACTAGCAACACATTCCTTAATCGTTCTTAGATTGGCCTTTTATGGCTCTAAATGTCCCATCGACAATACTTATGGTCAAAGTGTCATTTTCTATTCGAATTCCCTAGGTCCACGTACCTTGTCTTGCGTTAGCCTTTCCTTTTTGGTCAGTCAACTCGAGATTGATCAGATACGACTGAAATACATCGTTAGATACTTTCTCATTAATGGGTCTTGAAATGACAGGAAAAATCAGAATGTCACAACTCTTCCCCCTTACAAAAATTTCGTCCTCGAAATTTACATTAAACCCGTTACTGAAACAAATGGGGGTATTGACACGTTATCGTTTCCTCGCTTTTCCACATAGCGCCTTCGGTTCTATGGTGCTCCCAAATAACCTTGACCTATGAAATCATTTTATTCCTCAGAATTTGCTCCTTTTGATCCTCAATCCTAATTGGCTTCTCCACATATGATACTCTGTCATCCACTTCTATAATCTCGTGATCCAGCACATGCGTCGGGTCTGGTTCGTACTTCCGTAGCATAGACACATGGAAGACGTTGTGCACTTAGGATAGATTAGGCGGTCAGGCCAGTCTGTAGGCTAAGGTCCCAATCCACTCCATAATCTCAAATGGACCTTCATACCTTGGACTCAGTTTTCCTTTTTTTTCAAATTGGGATAATCCTCTCATCGACGACACCTTAAGGAAAACTTGATCGCCTACTTGAAACTCCAAAGGCTTACGCCATTTATCCGCATAATTCTTTTGACGACTCTATGCCATCTTCAATCTATCCCGAATTCTCTTTACCGCTTCCACCGATTGCTCTAATAACTCTAGGCTTGTGATACTTATTTCTCCAACCTCGTCCCAGCAAATCGGGGTTCTACAAGCATTCCATAGTGTGCTTCAAACGGTGCCATTTAAATGCTCTGCTGATAGCTGTTATTATATGCAAATTCCACCAAATGGAGCTGATCCTCCCATCCACTTTGAAGTCCATCACACACGCTCGTAACATGTCTTCGAGCGTCTGAATCGTCCTCTCCAATTAACCGTCCGTTTGTGGATGGTATGTCGTACTAAATTGCAGTCGAGTCCCCATGGCATCTTAAAGACTTTTCCAGAAGTTTGCTATGAACTTTGGGTCTCTGTCTGATATGATTGTCACGGGTAGTCTCACTATCTGTCACATATATAACTCAGCATATATATCCATCGTGAAATCCTTTCCCACAGGGATGAAGTGTGCGGACTTGGTTAACCTGTCTATGACTTTCTAAATAGAATCATGGCCTCTTTGGCTCCTTGGGAGTCCCATCACAAAATCCATCGTTACGTGCTCCCATTTCTATTCAGGAATTTCTAGTGGCTGTAATAATCCTCTAGGCTTATAGTGTCGGGCCTTTACCTGTTGGCATGTCAAGCATTTTGCCACATACTTCGCCACATCCACTTTCATCCCGTTCCACCATTAATGTTAACGCAGGTTCTGATACATCTTTGTACTTCCTGGGTGGATACTATAATTGCTCCTATGAGCCTCTGATAAAATCCTTTCCCTAAGTTCTTCGTCCTTTGGCACGCATAGACGTCCTTGGAATTCTAGTTTCCGTTTTGTCTCGTCATCTCTAGGATTTTTTGATATCTGGGTCCGTATGCTGCAAGGCTTTTATCTTTTCTCGGACCTGAGGTTCTATTCTCAGTGTGGTCATTAAACTGGATAACTGACAGACTTCTAATCTGAACTCAAAATCCCTGAAATTCTCAAATAGCGACCACTCTTTCACCAGTAGACAGACAATGCTCAATTTTCGGCTGAGTGCATTCGCGACTCGATTCGCTTTCCAAAGGTGATACAGTATATCGCAATCATAATCCTTAAGCAGCTCCATCCATTGACACTGCCTCATATTTAGTTCCTTCTGAGAAAACAGATACTTCAGGCTTTGATGGTCAGTGTAAATCTGGAACTTCTCACCACACAAATAATGCCTTTATATTTTCAAAGCAAAGATGATTGCTGTTAATTCCAAATCGTGAGTTGGATAGTTCATCTCATGTGGTCTCAATTGTCGGGACGCGTAGGCCACTACTCTTCCATGTTGCATTAGCACACAGCCTAATCCCTTTAGCGAAGCATCGCTATATATCTCATAGCCTCCAGGTCTTGATGGAATTGTCAACACCGGTGCGGTTGTCAACCGATACTTGAGCTCTTGGAAACTCCTTTCGCACTTATTCGTCCATTCGAACCTCATTCTTTCTTAGTCAATTTTGTCAGTGGAATGGCTATAGACGAAAACTTCTCCGCGAAGCATCTGTAATATCCCGCCAATCCTAAGAAACTTCGGACTTCCGTGATCGAAGTAGGCCTAGGCCAATTCGTTACAGCTTCAATCTTCGTTAGATCCACACCAATTCCTTCTCGAGATACCACATGGCCAAGAAATGCCACTTTATTCAACCAGAACTCGCATTCGCTAAACTTAGCGTAAAGCGAGTGCTCCCTTAGGGTCTGCAAAATAATCCTCAAGTGCTCTTCGTGTTCCTCGTTACTTCTTGAGTAAATCAGGATATCGTCGACAAAGACTATGTCGAATCTATCCAAGAACTCCTCGAACACCCAATGCATCAAGTTCATAAATGCGGTTGGAGCATTGGTCAATCCACAAGGCATCACAATGAATTCGTAGTGACCATACCTTATCCTAAAAGAGGTCTTAGGTATGTCTTCTCTCTTGATCCTCAATTAGTGATACCCGGTTCTCATGTCAATCTTAGAGAATTCCACAGCTCCTTGCGACTGATCAAATAGGTCGTCAATTCTCAGCAACGGGTACTTATTCTTCACTGTCACTTGGTGCAACTGTCTATAATTGATGCATAAACGCAAGGACCCATCCTTTTTCCTCACAAACAACATCGGCGCTCTCCACGGTGAAGCACTCGGCCGAATAAATCATTTATCCAGCAATTCCTGCATCTGCACCTTTAACTCCTTCAGTTCTGATAGGGACATCCTATAGGGTGCCTTCGAGATCGGCTCTGTTCCGGGAGCTAACTCGATCACGAATTCTAACTCTCACTCCGGTGGCAACCTTGGCAACTCTTGGGGAAATATGTCAGGAAACTCACGCACTACCGAGATGCTTTCTAGTTTGGGCTCCTCGGCAGTCATGTCTACAACTACGACCAAGTACGCATGACATCCTTCAGTCAACAACTTCATCACTTCAAGGGACGAGACTAAAGGAATCGAGGTTCCTCCTCGACTTCCCACAAATTCGAAATTAGGGCGGCCTTCTGGATAAAACCGAATTATCCTACGACCACAATCCTCCACTGCCCCCTGTTTATCCAACCAATCCATTCCTATGATCACATCGAAATCATATATGGGCAACACAACTAAATCAGTACTCTCATTACTACTACCAATTTCAATTTTACAATCTGCACAACCCAACGAAAGACGGGATTTAAAGCAATGTGAATTGCTGAACTACTATCACACCATAATGATGTGGGACCACTCGATCCATATCCAATCTCATTTAGAAGATGTCTAGTCCACAAAATCTCTGTAATAGCTATAGCAATGGCTCGATACTCTGCTTTAGCACTACTCTTCGTCACAATATCCTGTTTCTTACTCTTTCAGGAAACTAAATTACCACCAACATACAAAGCATATCCAGAGGTAGACTGCCTATCAATAGGGCAACCAGCCCAATCAGCATCAGTATAACACTCCATGTGCGCATGACCATGAGCCGCAATAATAATTCCCTTACTAGGACTACCTCGAAGATATCTTAAAATCCTCAAAACAGCATGCCAATGTAGTTGTCTAGGTGCTGCCATAAATTGACTAACCACACTAACCGAATATGCAAGATTAGGCCTAGTCATCGTAGTGAGATAGTTTAGTTTACCAACAACATGCCGGTATCTTTTAGGATGTTCAAACAAGTTACCCTAATCAGGAAGAAGCTTTAATCCTGGTTCCATAGGGGACTCTACGGAGCGAGATTGTTGCATGTTAAATTCAGTTAGATATCCATAACATACTTACTCTGCGACAAGGAGATACTTTCTTTCTTCCGGGCCACCTCGATCCCAAGAAAATATCTCAAATCATCGAGATCCTTCGTCCCAAAGTAAGTATACAAATATCTTTTCAGTTTAGCAATACCATGCTCGTCATCCTCTATCAAGACAATATCATCCACATATAAAACTAAAAAGATACACCCAATAGTAGCACGCCGATAGAATACTGCATGATCTTTTTGAGACTGAAGCAAACCAAAACTCCGAACAGCTGAGCTGAATTTATCAAACCATGCTCGAGGAGATTGCCTCAAACTATACAAAGAGCGATGAAGCTTACAGATTTTCCCTTTCTGAGTAGTAAACCCTGGGGGCTGCTCCATGTAAACATCCTCGGCAAGATCACATGAAGGAAAGCATTCTTGATATCCAACTGATGGAGACACTAAGAATGCACAATTGCAAGAGATAAGAATAGGTGAATAGAGGCCATTTTTGTAACCGGAGAAATTGTCTCAAAATAATCAAGATCATGAGTTTGAGCATAACCCTTAGCAACCAACCGAGCTTTCAGACGAGCAACAGTTCCATCAGGATTGACCTTCACGGCAAACACCTAACGACAGCCAATAACTTAAGCACCAGAATGAAGATTAACTTAGGACAAAGTCTGATTGCGTTAGAGGGCGTTCATTTCCTCCTTCATGGCTAAATGCCAACTGGCATGCTGAAGAGCCTCGAAAATCAAAGCAGATAGAGAAACATCATCGATATTGGCCACAAAAGCCGACAAACTTACTGATAAATCTTTGTAGGAATGTGTATAAAGAGGGCGATCTCTGCAGGCACGGTAGTTCTTACGAAGAGCAATAGGTTGCTCGATAGTATCAGTCTCAAGTGGGTCAGCAACACAAGAGACTATCTCAGCAGGAGAATCCTTCACGAGAGAGACTGGCACAGAAAGGGAATTGTCAATGGGGGCATTGTCTAGTGAAGATGCTGGAGAGATAATTGGATGAGAGACCATTGGTGGAGAATAAACAAGGATGGGGTCAGAAGATGTGGATTCAAACAATTGCGGGATTGGATAAGATGAACTAGAGCCACATGCAGCAAGAAAGGTTGAGACTCTATAGAGGTAACATGACGAGAGGTGAGCATTCTTCCTAAGGTAGGATAATAGCAACGATAACCCATTGACACTCGTGAGTAACCAAGAAAAACACATTTCAATGCACAAGGATTTAGTTTTGATACACTTGGACAATCATCATGGACAAAATAAGTACACCCAAATACTTTAGGAGAAAGAGGAAAGGGACTGCGTTTAGGAAAGAGGAGCCCATGGGGCGTATTGCCTCCAAGAGAAGAAAGAGACATGCGATTAATGAGATAGCATGCTGTAAGAACAGCATCCCCCCAAAACTTCTGTGGAACATGCATATATATAAGGAGAGCACAAGTAGTATCCATAAGATGGCGATTCTTCCACTCAGCAACACCATTCTTTTAAGGTGTGCGAGCACATGAAAGATGATGGTGAATACCATGAGAACGAAGAAATTGATGGAGATGATCCGACATATATTCCCCTCCACAATCAGATTGTAAGGCTTGGATATTATGATAGAATTAAGTGTAGATAGAAAAATAAAATTCATGAAATAACTTAGAACGTTCTTTTATTAAGTAAACAAACGACATTCTTCTGAAATCATCGACAAAGAGAACATAGTAACGATAACCAAAGGCTAAAATAATAGGACTAGGTCCCCACACACCAGAATGGACCAAGGCAAATGGAGCAGTTGCTCGTTGAGATACACTTAGTGGTAAAGAAACACGACTATATTTTGCAAACTGACATGACTCGCAATTTATTGTAGACATCGAACGAAAACGAGGAAATAATGACTGCATCATAGACAAAGAGGGATGTCCTAGACGATAGTGAATGTCTAAAACACTAGTCTCTTTAACTAATGCAGCTGGAATGGAAGTACCATCCAGATGATAGATCCCACCATTGACGCTTCCCTTACTGATAGTCTTCCGCGTCAAGAGATCCAGCAAAACACAATAATCAGGATAGAAAGTAACGGAGCAATTCAAATCCCGTGTGATACGACCAACAGATAACAAATTAAATTGCATGCCAGGAGTATATAAAACAGAAGATAAAGAGATCTCGTTGGAAGGTAGTGCAGCTCCGTGTCCCTAAACTGTCACGGATGACCCATTCGCGATAGTAATCTGGCGTAACAGAGACGAGGACTTATATGCAGTAAGAATACCTCTATTGCCCGTCATGTGAGCACCGGCACTATAATCAATAATCCAATCAGCGAAAGGAAGAACTGCACATGCTGAGGTGAAGGAATAATTGGATGACTGTTGTAGTTTCGCAACAGATGCAGATGTAGTTCCGCTCCCTGAGGTTTGAAACTCTAAGTATCGAGCATACTCCTCTGGACTCATTGTGATAATTTTTTGGTCCATAGGCACAATTTCAGATGCAACATGAGTAGGTGTGGTCCGTGAACCAGAAGTTGCCTGTACAACTTGTAACTTTCGACAATAGCTGCGAAGATATCCAACAATACCACAGTAATTACAAGTACGAGTCTCCCGACCACGACCAACAATGCTACCATGACCTCTTCCTCGGTCACGACCTCCACTACCACGGCCACCTCCTCTGTTCATATATAGAGCAGCAACCTGTTCACCAACTTCTGAAGGGGCATATCTAACTTCCTCGCGACTTTCGGTACGAAGAATATGGCATTGAACTTCTCCAAGAGAAGGTACTCGAGCATCTGAAAGAATTTGTGATCGAGCAGTATCAAACTGAGCTCCTACTCCATTAAGACAGTAGGTGACAAGAAATTGATTTCGTTGTTCTTGAAAAGTAACTCGATTATATGTAAACGGGACTAACCGATCAAACTCATCAGCAAAGGATTTAAATTCCTCATAATATCCATTCAGAGGCCAACCAGTAGGAGCTGGCTTCAATAACCCACAAATGACATCATAGAATCGTGAAAAATCATTTAGAGAGGAGTATAAATCTACTAAAGCATTCCATAACTCCTTAACAATATTAGTATTACTAACAATAGTCTGAACAGAAATATCCATAGCATTCAACAATTGACTATAAATATGACAATCAATAGTGTACCATTCATCATAAGTTGGGTCATCCTTGCTCGGAGGAAGCTGGGTAAGATGATGAGATAACCACTGTCCGTGTAAATTCTTAAAGACATTCTTCTTTCAAAGTGTGTACGTAAATTGTCTCGTCAAAACACGTTTGACGAGCTTAGATGAAGTAGATATATAGGCCGGAGCTTGTGATCGCATCATATCAGATTCGATCGCACCAGATCTATTCATGGCTAATCCAGTTTCACCGAATTTAGCAGCAGCTATTTGAGTGTATGTATTACTCATGACGAATACTTAATCTAGACACTAGATTGTTTAGAAAGTCACAAGCTCTACCGTTTTATGGATCCGATTAGATCTAATCAGACCTCGACATGTAAATCAAATCTGAACAGTTTGGGACATGTCCGGCCAAGTTGACCAAAAGCCCTAGGTCTTGACCAGCCAAGATGGTTGAGAGCCCTGGGTCGTGGTCAGCCAAGATCGCCGAGACCCTTGGGACGTGGCCGGCGTGGCCGGCCAAGATGGCCGAGAAACTTGGGACGTGGCCTGCCAATTTGGCCGAAATCCAAGTGACATGGCTGGCCAAGTTGGTCGAGATCCCTATCCAAGAGCCTAGGACGTGGCCGACAAGCTGGTCGGGAGAGTAGATTAGAGAGAGAAGTAAGTGCTAGATGGTGGTTGCGTTGATAGTGGGTGTTGGATAGGGTTTATGTTGGGGCGACTAGGGTTGGCTCTGATACCATGTCTGAAGAAGAAGAAAAGAGGAGAATGATATGAATGAATTGTCTAACCCTCTAGGTTAGCATGCTCTCATATTTATAATAATGAAGAGAGCACATAATAATACAGTGGGCATTCCCACATATAATGATAAATAATAAAATAACTTATAACAGGTGTCACTCATTTCTCAAACATGCCACATGTTCATTTCAATTCATAACACATAATCAAGTGCGAACTAATGCATGAACAACACACCTATAGCATGCGAGGCAATCAAATTCGGCATTCAAATACGACAATTAATTCATGGCACAATCATTGTCAAGCATTCAAGTCATCTATATCTTTTCAAGACGTATATTGGACAAGCACGTTACAATCTTCCAAGAATCAATCAAACTCGCACTCAATTCGCTCAATCAAGTTCAACCTTCCTATCCAAAATTTAGAAACTCCTTACCTCAAGCTTAATTCAACAAAAATCTCTTCCTAAGCACTCCAAGTATTCGGTCCAAATAGCCCAAGGACAGGTCAATCGCACAACCTAAGGAAATTTATCCAATTCGTCAATTTCTCTTGCTCAATTCATCACTTCACTAAACATACACCTCATGGACCTATCAATTAACATCTTCATACTTCTCAATGATGAATTTGGAGCTCCATTTAATCACCAATAGCCTTCCACAGATTCGGTATGCACAGAACCGAAATAGGACATTTTCGGTTGCTCTGCATATCCCAACTATTCAGCCCTTAAACTAACTTAAATCCTCAATTTATTCACTAATCTACTTGCTAACATGTAGTTCTAAGGGTTGGGAAGCCTCATCGAAAATTTGAAGCCAAGGTAATGCCGGAAAGTCCTTGAACGGCGCCGGTTCCTCCGAGTCCTTCACTAGTCAGTTTTTATCCTTCAAACACAAGACCCATTTGGGGTCAAAACTCTATCAAATTCGTCCAAATATTTTACCACAACTCAACCTACATGTCTTCTAGATGTCCACAAAGTTTGGCCAAAAAATTCAAAGGATTCCGGATTCTATGAAGCCTAAACCATGGCTTACCTCCAGCTGCAACTATTTCCGTCGACTTCCGGGAGATTGGTCGGCTGGAGGTCCTCAGGTGGTCAAATGGCTTGCTTCCACTTGGAGAATGTTGGCAAAAGGATGAGGAAGGGGCTAGTGGTCAGCTGGGGTCCAGGCGGTGGCTGGAGGTAGCGGTCGAGAGTGGCGAATGGCGGCGGCAGAATCGATTGGCTAGAGCTCTCTCGGCTGGAAGGGAAGAAGAAGAAGAAGAAGAGCAGAATTGAGGGGGTTTCCGCCAAGAAGAGAGATAGAGAGAGGTTTTTGCACATTTTCAAGAGTCAACTTGCTTGAATGGTAGGTTAAAAGTATCCACATCTACATCATTGTCTAAACCTTTGACACTTGTCCATGTGTCAATCAATGTTCATCCAATGGCTCTCAATTTCTTCAATTTTTGGCAGCTACAAAGGGGCTTCAATGACCAAAATGTCCTTGTCCAATTATAAATGCAAGGTTAAGGCTTGAGAGGCAAAATGGTAATTTTACCCCCGACATTCGGAACGTCATTTTTCTAATTTCAATTTTCTTCGATAAGGCGACGGCCAATCCAATTATAATGTTGGAATTCTTGATTCTCCATTTTCTGATTTCGAGACTCATTTCTAAATCGTTTCTCTATCAGACGTGGTTTCAGCCTATCTCGAACTGACGGGCGGCTTTTGTAGACGCTACGCGTATCAACCCTGTGATTCATATCACAATTAGGGCTCGTCAATTCATGGCAACTTTGGTTGCCATGTAATTGTGAGGGTCTATCACTAGTTCCGATGGTCTTGATCATCACTGTTTGATTTAGGAAAATTTTACAAATTATACATTGGTTTAGCGGCATCACCCGCGCTCCAATCGTATAACGCTAGTAACGCATTCCTTAATCGTTCTTAGATCGGCCTTTTATGGCTCTAAATGTCCCCTGGACAATCGTTATGGTCAAAGTGTCGTTTCCTATTCGAATTCCCTAGGTTCACGTACCTTGTCTTGCGTTAGCCTTTCCCTTTTGGTCGTCAACTCGAGATTAATCAGATCCGAGGGAGATACGACTGAAAGACATCGTTAGATACTTTCTCATTAATGAGTCTTGAAATGACATGAAAAATCAGAATGTCACATGGGGAAAATATTCTCATATGCCTCCACGAAAGTGCATTGGAGCAAGGTTATCAAACCCAAAGATAAAAAACATCAAGATAGGCCCTACTGGGGCAAAGTGCTTGCATAAAATCATTACTTCAAGCATCGGAAGAATGAAATCTCAAAGAGAGTTTCTATTCATAAATGATTCAAATGAGGTCAAATAAAGGCCCACACTTATTTCTTCATATGTAGGTGCAAGGACATCTTCAAATTGAATTGAAAATCATCAAAGAAAATGGATAAGTGTTATGGTGTGACATTCTGATTTCCAATCAACTTCAGGCTTTGTAATAAGAAGTTATATATATCAAGCGATGTATTTCAGTTGTATTCCGCTCAAATCTAATCAATTTGAGTAGGCTGACCAGAGAAAGGCTAACGCGAGATAAGATACGTGGACCTAGGCGATTCGGATAGGAAATGGCGCTTTGACCATAAGGATTATCGAGGAGATATTTCGAATCACCAAAAGGCCTATCCAAGAACGATTAAGGGACGCTTTACGAGTGTCATATGATTAGAGCGCGGGTGATGCCGCTTAACCAATGTATGATTTGCAAAATCTTCCTAAATCAAACGGTGGATATCGAGACAATAGGGACTAGTGATAAACCCTCACAATTACATGACAACCAAAGCCACCATGAATTGACGAGCTCTAAACGTGATATGAATCACGGGGTCGATACGCGTAAAGTCTGCAAAAGCCACCCGTCAGTTCGGGATAGGCTGGAATCACGTCTGATAGAGAAAATTATCAGAAACGAGTCCTGAAAAGTTTGAAATGTAAAATCAAGAATTTCAACGTTATTTGGATTGGTTGTTGCCCTATCGAATAACCTTGGAACAAGAAAAACGACGTTTGGAACGTCGGGGATAAAATAACCGTTTTGCCCCTCAATTTTGAAGTTTTGCCTATACAACTAAAGAAGGGCAATTTGGACAATGGACACTCCCTTGGCTGCCGAAAATGAAGGGGCAAAAGATGGCCCTTGGATCTCCACGGGGAAGCCAAATGCCAAGTGTCAAAGATCAAGCCAAGTATAGTCATATCACTTTTATGCAAACCTACTATTCAACTCATTTGACCAACCTTGGGATAACAAGACTCTCTCTTCTCTCTCTCTCTCGCCATTCCATTCGGCCATAACCCCCCTCAAGCCACCGAGAACCACCATCTTGATCCCCCTTCAAACTGTCGATTTTCGAATAGCCACTGACCTGCAGTTCGCCGGTCACGATCACCACCTCCGGTTATCATCTGTTGCCAACCATCCACCCAAACGTAGATCCACGTCTTGCCGACGTCCTCCAATAAGAATTAGGCCATTTGGAACACTGTGGAGTTCTGTGCAGAAGTTTTCCCAAAAGCCGACGGAATCAGAACCAACCAGAGGTAGGCCCGGTTCTTGCCCCTTTTCATGGCCGAAACCTTTGAGTCTTGAGCTCAAATTTTGGTATAGGCTCACATAGAGCATTTTGTGGTAAAAATTAGGAATTTATTTGATAAGTTTTTGACCACGAACCGCCCTTGTATATTTTGTACAGAATCTGCTAGTATTCTAGTCCTTGGCGATCCAGTGAGTTCCAACAAGTTTTCGGCAACCATTTGGCTTGAAACTCATGGTGAGCCTCCCAAATCCTTTGGTAGACATGTTAAGAGGTAGAATAAGGTTTGAATGAAAGAATTGAGGAGGACTGAAGGCTGGAAACACTCGGTTTGCACAGAACCGAAGTGAACCGATTCGGTTCTGTGCAAAATTGATTTTGTGGGTTGCAAGAACAGTAGCTTATGGGGGCTTAAATTGATGTTTATGATGTGTTAAAATGTTGAGGATTGAGTAATGGACGATTTGGATTGATGAATTGAGGAATTAGACTTGGAAATTGATGGATCGATTGATTATTCTAGGCCGCGCGACAAATTGTCCCTTGGACTTGAGTTGGCTGAAACTTAGGAGGTTCAAGAAGAAGTGATTTGTGTTACCAAACAAAGGTAAGGAAATTCCTAAACCGAGGCTAGGGGGATTAGACTCGATTGGGTAATTTGAGGGCCGATTGGATTAGTTTATAGAAAATTGACAAATGGGGTAACCTTGATACGTCCTAAAACGTCAAAGTATGATTGTGTAACATTATATATATGCCTGAGTTGTTTGTCATGCTTGTATGCCATTTGAATTGACTTGCATACCACGGAATTTATGGAATGCATTGAATGCGCGTTTGCCAGCGAGTGTAAAATTGAATTGAAAATCAATGCATATGATGTGGGGTGGCATGAGCATGGTATGGCGAGGTTCTGAGGCGTGTGAGACGCGGGGCGGGAGGTTGAGACCCTGATGCGACGAGGTCACGGGGTGAAGTATGAATAGGTGGCGCCCTGATGCGATGCAGTCGCGGGGTTGAAATAGCCACAGTCCTGATGCGTATTATTCGCGGAATAGAGTATGAGCTCATAAACCCTGCCTGGAGATGAATCGGGACCTGATGCATTTACGCGAGTCACCGATGACGGTCTGATGCGTTTACGCGGGCCGAGCTTGATGCGACTAGTTCGCGGGTTAGAGAATGAGGCAGGCATAAGTTGATGGATGTGGTGAAGTGGCAGGCTGAGTATACATGTGCATATGAGTGTGATGTGAGATCATAAATGCATGTTTGTCTTCTAGGTGTTGTTGTTTATTGAGTTGTGATTATTATGCCTATGTGTTCATGAATTAGGATCTATTGAGTGACACGACTACTTGAGTGGACTGTCACCTGACCTAGGGTTAGGTTTTTCTTACTAAGATGTGTATCTCACCCCTTTTGGGGAACCCTTCTTTTTACAGATCCTAGGCCTTAGGAATGTGGCCTATTCGATTTGGCGATCCGAAGGAGATGACTGCCTTTTTTGATGAGTTCCCCGACAAGCAGGGGTACATTTTTGAAAATGTACAGTGGTGTGGGTCGATGAGGGCAAGCCTGAGTGGAAACCCCACAGGTTCGAGGCATGGTTTAAGAGGGACGAGGATAGACAGGTCGGGCCACTGAAGCTCCATGAGGTGCCGGAGGGTGTTATACCCGACTGGTGCCAAATGATAGCGGACCAGGAGTTTCCTAAGGGATCAGTGGTTGGGTCCAGGAATGGACTAGAGAGGACGCCGAAAGCGGAGTATTTTGTGCCATCACCGGAGGGCGAGGTCATAGTGGTGGAGTTGTCTGATGGAGACCTGGCCGAGCCGTCGCAGGAGCGACTATGGAGGACTCTGTCGAGGTTCCGTCAGAGACTTTCTCCGAGTACGAGCCGACAGAGGAGACTGCGGACACTAGAGATTCTAGCAGTTCTTCCTAGACGACTTTAGATGGCGATCTGATATTTTGACTGGCGACTTGATCTCGCTCCTGATGGATTTTGTGGATATTCCTTTTGACTTGCTTACCCTATCGCCTTTTTGTTTAGCAGGCTTAGTGTTCGGGTTATATGAATAGTGCACCTTGATGTATGAATGATTTATGCTATCCGGGTTCCACTTAATCTATATATATATATATATATATTGTATGGGGAATCATTGGAGTATTGCTTACATATGCGTGATGTATTTATTATATCTCTCGACTCCTATTGGTGGATCTTGGGACCGCCGAAAGATTATTGTTAGCTTGCTTACAGGGATGCTCGCGTGCTCGTGCCCGTGGCATAGGGCGTGACATAAGGCATTTGACCAAGACGGAAATCGCCTAACTGGGGAAAGCAATTGTTGATGTGATCAAGGATATCTTATGAATAACACCTGCAAATACAAACAAGAGGATGTGATAGTCATCGTCTAACAATATTGAAATGGCCCCCATTAAATGAGAAGCGTCGACAGTTGACGAAAGAAGGGTAGTTGGTTATCGTATCCAATCTTTCTCTTTTCCTAGCATTTGCTAATACAAATTCATTTGTTTTGGTAGAAGGGATCAGTAAGTCGCCAACATGAGCCTAGAAGGGTCATAAAGAAGATGACAAATGATGGGACTCAGAAAAGAGCAATTATCCCAAATGTTGAAGAGGCAACACCTCAAAAGTGAAAGGTAAAACTGACAATCCTGAAGAGATGTCTTGAATTGAACAGGGGTTGCAAGAGAATGCAAAAATGAACAGAGCCATTAGCTAGGACAAGCATTGCCTAGCTATGACAAGTCATGCCTAGATGAGGCAAGTGAATCTTTCGTGTAGCTGGACAAAAAATGACATTTCGTCCCCAGTAAATTCAATGGATGCAACAGAAGAGTCCTTCGCATCATAATCAAACCTCAAGATAAAAACTTGAATGAACGGGGGATTATAGGCATTGAATAGCCTCAAAAGAAAAGAGCTTGCCAACATGGATTCGAGGCAAAAGAAATATCGACTTCTGAAGTCAAGCGAAGTCAAGCATTCAAGAAATGCTCTTGAGAATTCTGAAGAATCGCATGGAAAACATTCAAACGATTCATCGTCTTCGAGCAAAAGCAAATCATGCCGAAAGAGGTTTTCAAAATGCAAATGATGGGCAGTGTTGGGCACAATCTGATAAATGGATCTCCTCCAATTGAAATCCTTGAGAAGGATTCGTTGCCCAACCAGACGGAGAGATCATGTCCACAAGCTAGATGGCCAATTTCTGCAAACTGCACATTTGTGTTCAAATAGGAACACAAAGTAAGAGTAAGAAAATATCATTTCAATTTATCTTGAATTTCAGAATGCAAACAGACACTTAATATTTGTCCTTGATAGGGACTCGCCATTAGAGCAAATAGGTAAGTGTCCTTCCTCTCCAAAGACAAACAAGTCAAAGGGACTTCAGAACAACTAACAATTATGTGTTGTTAAGCGGAATGCAGATTTTCACAATCCTTGTACACTCGTTGGAGCACATGACCAAGGGTAAGATATATCGTTCCAATATTTTGAAAAATTCAGGAACATACACTAACATGTTTCTTTTATATCTCCAGGGGTCTCCAGCCGCGACGAATAGATAAGTATCCCTTTTCCCAATTCATTAGAGATTGAAAGCTTTCAGAACTCAATTCTCATGTCTAAAAGACGTAGAATTTTCACTTCATTTGACATTCATGTTTTAAAACAAGAGGTTCTTTGAACATGTATAGAGCACGCATGGTGCATCATAAAATCACCTTCGAGGGTAAATTTTGGAGAAAATGGAAGGAATTCCTCCAACAAAAGTTGTTCAAACCACTCAAAATGACGTTTTCTCAAAAGATGGGAGGCAAAGTCTAATCCAAAAGCGTCTTACACACACTTGAGTGATGAGTGGAGTGGATCAGATAGCAAAATCTGGATCTACGAATGTAGAGATTATTCACAACGATTACATGGATCGGGATGACGAAGGCATTCGTTCTCTATCCCACACACTACAGGTGGCCATTGATAACCCCTTTGAATGGCGATTTTTTATTCTCAATCCTGTCAAGAACCACCCCACATCGGGGCCAAATGGAGGTGAGTCCAGTGAAAGCAGGAGGAAAATGGTTAGAAATTATTTTGCTCGGACTAATATTAATATTTGTGTGTTGTTTATATGGTAATCCAAATACCATAGGATGACGAGAAGCATTCATTTATCTATCCTACACACCATATCTTTTGCATAGCCAAGTCGAGCCTGCAAATTCATTTCATGAACCCGTTGGTGATCATTGCGCATTTCGAGGTCGAGGTAGCGTCACTTCAGAAACGGAAGAGTTTAAGACTTAGGGTTTACGAAGAAATTCGTAGGTTAATGTTTAAGCATGTTTAGACCTTAGGTCATATGTCTAACATGATTTTCTGAAGATAGGAAAAAGAGGGATTTTAAAAAAAATAAAAAAGAGAGAGAGAGAAATCCCCGGCATCCAGAAAAAACAAAGTATCTGGTAAAAGCAAGGTCAATGCCCATTTAGAATATCCCCCGTGAAGTCTGGAGGAATGAAGAAAAGAATTCCCAAAGGAGTCAGATTAGGAAGACTACTCCCCAAATAGTGTCATGCTCAGATAGCAAAAACACAAATAGAGTTGACAATCTCTTAATGCAACAAGAGTTGCTCTCTGAAGACCCTTGTGTGCTTTAAAAGAGGAGTGTGTACATCAAGAATCGAAGATGTTCTTCAAAGGACAGGTGGCAAATCTGCAATGATCACCGATGTCAAATCCTTCGCGATTTCTAGGCCAAAAATAAGCCTTTTTCGGTCATAATCCTGCCAATGTTACAACCCTGAAGCAGTCTTCTCTGACTAAGACACTTGGGTTAATGTATAGCTTAGCTCGAAGAAGTATGAACAAGACGATTTCTTTCTCATTTTCTAGGGTTATTGACTTGTAAACTCGAAGCAGATGGTGAAAACTTTCATTCAATGGTCGGACTCAAAAGTGAATCCCCCTTGAAAATCGATATCCAAGCCCAACATTATGGTCCTGTGAAAGACCTCCCGATTGATCGAAATGTATGCGTTGCGAATGATCCTAAAACCTAGGTACAGGTCAGTAGGAAATTGAGCACTTTCCCTGTTAAAGATCATTATCACAGAGCGGTGAGCCGTCTTGGATGAGAAATACTCCAATTGATGTTTTGAGCAAACTTTTTTTGGAATTTTCAAATTGTTTGATCCTGATTTTCTGTGCAAGGAATTTGTGATCACATTGCATATTGCAAGAATGTTTTGGATAACCTCTAGTATCAAAATGCACATTTCATGACTAAAGCTTAAGCCATAGAATTTTGTCAATTAGACAATAGTTGTCTTCCCAATGATTACTAACATTTTCTTATCGAAGAAAAATCTTTCAGGTTTAAACTTCTACAGGATCCTTGGTGACCCTAAATCCTAGAAGAATGCGTTGCTTTGGGAAGAAGAGCTTACAGATTTATGTTTATCCAGGATTTTTGGCAACTCCAAATCGAAGAAAAAACTCTCACGCTCTATGAAGTGGAGAACACAAATTTTATATCTCTGCAGGATTCATGATCTTATAAGGATATTTTGCCTCATGAATCACACATATTTGATATCTTTGCAGGATTCCTGGTAACCCCAGATCCTAGAAGGATATTTTTCTTCATAAAGTGGAGTGCATATTTTTTTTTATGTTTCTACAGGATTTTTCAAAACCCCAAATCCCAGAAAAACAGATGTTCCGTAAAGTGGAGTACATACATATGATATTTTTGCATGATTCCTAGTAACCCCAGATCCCAGAAAGATATTTTACTCCGTAAAGTGGAGTGAACAGGTTTAAGCTTTTGCATGATTTCGTGGAGAACCCATGATCCCAGAAGGATGCCTTACTTTATCAAGAAAAGCTTACATGTTCATGTTTCTACAGGATCCCTCGTAACTCCAAGTCCCAAACTGATACCTTTTGATGAAAAAAATTTACAGATTTGAGCTTTCTGCAGGATAATTGGAGTCCCCAGATCCTATAATGGCACCTCGCATGTCGAAAAGATAATTTTCAAATCCAACATTCTGTGAGATTTCAGGTAATCCTTAAATCCCAGAATAGCCTCCAAGTGAACCTAGAGTTCGGTAACCTCTCAAATGACCCCTTACAGGTCCTCAATAAGTAGGGACAAGTCATTTTCTATGTAAGCCTCTTTACTAGGTGAACCTTTTCTCAGATCGATCCACCAACAGATCGAGTTCCTGATAAGTCCTCAATGTGTAGGGACAAGTCGTTCTTAGGTAAAGCCTTTTTAGTAGGTAAGCCTTTTCCAAGACCGATCCATAGAAGGATCGAGTCTTTAACAAACACCAAAGACCCGGTGCGTCATCTTTAGGTGGAGCCTTTATTAGGTAAGCCTTTTCCAAGATCGATCCACAGAACGATCAAGTTTTTGACAAGCCCCAAAGGCCGGGTGCGTCATCTTTAGGTGAAGCCTTTTAGTAGGCGAGCCTTTTTTCGGATTGATCCACTAGCGGATCGATTTCATGATGAGTCCTCAAAGATGAGATGAGTCATTCATTGGTAAGCCTTTTTAGTAGGCGAACCTTTTACTCGAATCGATCCACTGACGGATCGAATTCCCGACAAGTCCTCAAAGATAGGATGAATCACTCATAAGTAAGCCTTTTTAATAGGCAAACCTTTTCCTAGACCGATCCACAAAATGATCGAGTCTCTGACAAGCCCTAAAGACTAGGTACGTCATCCGTAGATCCCTATCAGTTTGGAGTCTCATTACGGTTTAGCCTACCATGTGGGCCAAACCAATTGTAGAAACCACTTGAAGGGGTCAATAGATGATAGAAACCGCCTGAAGGGTCAACTGAATAGTAGAGACCGCCTAAAGGATCAAACCAATGGTCCGATCTACCATACGGATCAAAACCTTGACGAATCCTGGATGTAGGAGGAGTCGTTTTCCTTGGTAAACCTTACGAGAGGCAATCCATTTATGGTATGATCCACCATACAAATCAAAAACCTTGGCAAATCCCCAAATGCAGGATGGGTATTCCTTAAAACTCCTATCAGTTAGGAATTCTATTAAGGTTTGGCCTACCATACATGCCAAAGC
This sequence comes from Rhodomyrtus tomentosa, assembly GCA_028455895.1. Lineage (NCBI taxonomy): Eukaryota > Viridiplantae > Streptophyta > Magnoliopsida > Myrtales > Myrtaceae > Rhodomyrtus > Rhodomyrtus tomentosa. The sequence goes on along the minus strand of JAPCWY010000008.1, from coordinate 32,780,952 downwards.
ATAACCTCCCTAGGATGCTCTAATACCGAGTCCTTAGGAATCTTCTTGAATCCATCGGGCACCGCGAATGCCACACAAGCATCAAGCTGGTAAGTGACAAGTACGCCTCTATACTCTTTCACTCTCTCGCATCATTAGAGAACTGAATGAGCACATCTCCTTTTAAGAAAGAGCAAACATCTAGGGGCATGGAAAATTCAAGGGCATGATTCCTTTTCTTTTATTTTCCTTAGTTGAGTCGATCGGAATTCAGGTGTCACCTTGTCTTTAAGAGAAACCTCTAACGAGATTCCCCTCAAAAAGTGATAGCTGTTGACACCTAAATTTTGATAAGTTTTTTTTCTTTATTTTTGAAAAATTCATAGAAAATCAATAAAAAGTCAAAAAGTTGAAAAGTCAACTTTGGTAAACTTGGGCAAGCTAAAGGAACCATTTTGACTAATTTTTTTTTCGTATTTTTAATATTTTGAAAAAATAGAAAAATGCATAAAAAAATCAAGAAAAACAGCATTTGAGGTCACAAAATTGTAGAAAAATAGGCTATATTTTTATTTTAAGTCCCTCTTCATTTTGAATTTAGAAAAAAGAAAAATTCAAGTTCAATTACATGTTTACACATAGAGTTAGAATTGACTAAAAAATGTCATTCGAGTCTTTTAATTTGTAATTTTTTGCATTTTGGAACCTAGACATTCAATTTATTTGCCCCGTGTTGAAATTTGATTCAATTGCCCATAGAATTCGTCCAATTGCATGGATAGACAAATTGCCAAAGATTCTTTCAATTTAGTCCTGGGTTTCGAGTAAGTTAAAATTAATCAAAATTCGTGGACTTCCACGTACCAATGAATACTTACCCAAAGATTTTTTGCCAACTTTGAAGTCATTTGCAGGGTTAATTTGACCTGATTTGGTCACTAAGGGGTTCAATTTGAGGGATTTCATATTCGACGCATTCTAAGAGTTTGGGATTTTTGCATTAATTTGAACAAATTCTTCCTGAAAGTCGCTCTCCTAGATGAATTCTATGTCATGGAACTTAATTTTGAGGTCAATTTCACGATTTTTGGACATGCTTGTCATCTCCTCATGCCCACTACTGAAGAAAAGAGAAGATGGTTGAGGGGAATGGCAGACAAGATAAGGCACGCTGGTGGAAGGCAAGGAGGAGTGGGAGGATTTAGCCTCCATCATCCTCGGAGGGCAAGCACAAAAGAAGAAAAGAGAAATGGGAGAGCTCGGGGGGGTGGGGAGGGGGAGAACAGGGGAGAGGCATTCGAGAGCTGGAGAGGGGGAATCCGCAGCAAGAAAGAGAGAAAGAGGTTCGAGAGAGAAGAGGATGAACTCATCACCGTCGGTGTCTTCACGCATCGTCGCCGCCATCGCTAACAAAAATCAGGTCAGTTCTGCCCCTGTTATTGCTCTATTTTTGCTCCAATGAACAAGGCTTCTCGGTCTGATTTGATTTTGATTGAATCGGACCAAAATCGATAGTTCCCGACCATTTTGACGATGCGTATGGTAGGCTTTAATGAACCATTTCGTTCGATATCTCTCACTGAGCTTCAAGAAATCATTCAAGAAAGTTTATGTGTATGCTCGATAAATTGCCATTGAAGTTGCTTTGATCTCTTGAGCTCGGCTCAGATTATTAATCATTCTTTTGCTTGATTTCTCTAAGCCTGGCTTGACCTTTTTCTTGCATGAATTTGGTCTAAAGTGACGTGACCGTCCATGCCCGAACCTCACTAGAATTGCGAGCTACCAACCTCCAAAGGACGATCGTCCAGAGCATAAGATGATCAGGTAAGTCTTTTGAGCCATCATACATGCTAGCTAGGTGTCGAAATTGTAAGTTGAATAGCTATCGATGTCAAAATTAGTGTTCACTGGAATTCGGTGACCACGCCGAAAAACCAAATTTTGAGTTTTGGGTCAATTGATTCTGTTGAGATGATCTTGTGATATGTTGTAGAGCTCAATAAAAGGGTTCGAATGGCGGTGGTTTCATGCCAATCGGACGTCAGATGGCCAAGTTATGGCCATCTGATAAGGCGTTGGCAATTGAATGCCGTCGTTGATCATCTTCTCTGGCAGCTTTGACTGGGTCAACGATGACGAGCACACTGACTTGCCAGCCAGATGGTGACACGTGACAGCCATTTCAATAAGGTCTTATGCACGGTGGGATTCTGTGGAGTAATCAGAGGACCCACAGTTGGCCATATGAAGGCACATGGACCGTATGATCATTAATAAGATTTTTTGAATATTCAGCTAATCATTTTAGAAAATAAAAAATAATAAATACTAATACGGCGACGTTTTGGCTGCTGGGCTAGCAGGCCCGGTTACAAGTCTGGGTCGAGCGCCTGGTTAGCGTGGTTAGCGTGGGTCGGGTCAAACCAGTCCGTATAATTTTTTTTAATAATAAAAAAATTCAAAATTAAAAAAATCAGAAAGAATTCAGAAAAAATTTCAAAAAAAAGGAAATTGAAGAAAAATAAAAAAAATCGAGAATAATTTCAGAAAATTCCTAAATTTTTTTAGAAAATTCCCAAGGTTGAAAATGACCGAGAACAATTGATTGTTGTTGCATTTGGGATTTTTCTCTTGTATAATCAAAAATGACGATTTTACCCCTCAAAGGGTAAACCGTCTTCAATATTCAGTGACTTGTGGAAGTTGCTTAGTATTCGGTGATGGGTCAAATGGACAGCCAAACCTTCTGCCCAAGATTTTCACATTTTATTTTCTTTTCGAAAATGACGATTTTACCCCTCAAAAGGTAATTTGCTTCTAAAAATTCAAAAAATTGTCAAAAATAGGGGATGAGTCAATTGAGTGACCAAACCTATTTAAGATGCCTTCTTATTGCGGATTTATTTCAAAATGATGATTTTTTCCCTTTTTAGGCAAATCGTCCCAAATTGTGTCAAAATTACGAATTTGCCCCCTGATGGGCAAAATCATGTCTAAATCATTTCTGAGCTGTGATTGATGCTTCTCTAGGCTAATAAGGCCTTATTAGGGATGTCATGTTATATTTATGTGATTTATTTGCATAAGTCTAGATTCCTTCATTTGCACGCTTTATTACTGGTTGTGAGTGCTAGGGTAGTCACTCCTATCTGCATGAATTCCTAGATTTGGGAATTCGTACCCAACTCATCTACATGGAATCTTAGGTCAAATAATTCATTCAACTTTGGTACCGAAAGGGCGTTAACTCTGACAGCTGACGTAACTAAGTCTCCGAACCCATGTCTCTAGTTTTCGCTCTATAGGGTGGTCCAATCATGCTCTCCAAAAAATGATTGGTGTCGACTTCATGGCATGCATACTTAGCACATGTCACTAGACCACACTGAAGGTCGACCACGCACACCTTTGTTGCGATTTGGGTAATGGACCTTGGAAGATGCCCGCGTCCGACTAGAAGGGACAACCCATTAACCCTCGAGAGCCTTCGGCAAACCTCGAGAGGGTCGCGACAATGCATTTAGAGACAAATTTCTCCGAAATTTTCGTCGCTAAATCCGCCACTAAATCCTTTTTTTTTTTTGTAGTGTACTAAGATAACATTAATTGGTCTTAATAGAGAGAAGTTGGTACATCACTCAAATTGGAGTTGTAGTTTCTTATAAAAGATAGTAAAATGCATTGGATAGCTGTAACGAAGTATGTATGTTAGCAGATTATTTTAACAGTTTGTAGATTGTGGAAATACAAGTAAGTGTTAGTACTTTTAAAAAGTTTGTGGTTAACATACTAATGTAGAGAACTGTCGAAATGGATCATAGAACCATTTCTCAACCCATATTTGATGGATTGAGTTGCTATATGGGTTATTTTAAATAAATGTGTTTAGAATGGTAAAACACCAAAAAATATGAGTGTTAAATGAGTTCACAACTTACTTATGTCTAACCCACCTCTATGTTTCTCCCTTACATTAACTCGATCTGGCACTGGCTTACTTCATGCTCTCACTTTAGTTTGGGCATGAGTTTCCTAGACTAGGTTAAATATGAATTTATTTTAGTAATATCGGTGGGTTCGCCTATGGGTTGGGTCAATAAATTTGGGGACAATCGCTAAAAAAGTCCTAAATATATCGTAATTGTATTAATTTAGTCATAATCATTTTTCAGTTGAGTTCTAACCCGTTTGCATTTATATCAATTTGGCCCATCATGCTAATTTTGGCCTAAAATTACCGACATGGTACGACGGACCTTGCCCAGCAACGATGAGGTCGACCTCGCCGGCAAAAGGAAGAAGTAAAGGAATTTTTTTTTTTAAAAAAAGTAATTAAATATTAAAATATTTTCCAAAATTGCCACATCATCGATTTCTAGCTAAAATTGACCAGATGGACTGAATTAATACAAATGCAAAAGGTTTAGACCTCAATTAGCAAAAAAAAAAAAAAAAGGTTTAGGACCGAAATGGCACAATACCAATAATTTAAGAACTGTTTTGGTAAATTTCCATAAATTTGTACCGCAAAAAATTGAGTCAAAACAGTTTGAACGGGTCAATTTGGTTCGGGCTATTTTCGATCCATTCTGCCCTTTTGACTGGCTATTAACATGTAACAGTTTAATTAATTTAGTAGTTAAACTTTAGTTGTCTGACCGCTCTTGAAAAGCTACCGACACGTAAAATAATTTACCGGCACGAATCGGTGTCCAGAGTCTTGCCTGACCTAACATTAAAAATTAGCTGCATGGTCAAGGAAGGTGGTGAAAGTTCGGTGAAATGGGCAGTTCCGAATGGCGGGACCTTGTTGTTGATGCTTCTTTGTCAAGGAAGGACGAGTGGGACTTTTGATAGAAGATAGAAGTCTAGAATTGCCAAAACAAAGTCCATCTCAGCCATCTTCACTGTGTTTGATTATTAAGGCTTGGCCGTTGGCCAAATGACATTTATGGAGCTTTTATTAGTTGTGAATCGATATCGACGCTATAAGTATGGCTCGGAGGGGTAGTAACATGCGTGTTTTTTCACCAAAAGAGTTAACTACCCCTTGTAGGAGCCTTCTGAAGATTGATATGAATTCCAAGGCGCCGACAAGAGAAGAACCACCACATGAAAGCGACCTATTGCAACTGATATCCTGCGAATATATGACCTTGCAGCTTTCTACATAAATAAGACAATTGGAAGAGTGCTGTTGCATTCCATTGTTCAACAGTTGGGCACTCCACACACTAGCTACGGTTTGCAACCAAATGGCAGAATCAACAAAGAGGTTCTCTAATGCTCTAATGGGTTTTGTGCATGCTTGGATTCCATAATTTCATCAGATTGCTTGCTCTTATATTTTGTTTTGGTATGTAGGTATGCAGTAGTTACGGGTGCGAACAAGGGGATTGGGTTTGAAATATGCAGGCAGTTGGCTTCAAATGGCATTGTGGTGGTGTTAACATCTAGAGATGAGAAAAGAGGGCTCGAAGCGGTTCAAAAGCTTAAAGACTCTGGTCTGTCTGATTACGTACTTTTTCATCAGCTGGATGTCACTGATCTCTCCAGCGTTCTATCCCTTGCAAAATTCGTGGAGACTCGAATCGGAAAGCTAGATATATTGGTATACACATGTTTACAATTACATCTTGTCCCTGCCTTTGTCAACCAATACGGGACGTTGCAATAACAGGCGCTAACTTTTGTCCAGGTGAACAATGCCGGGGTTCTTGGAGCCACTATCAAAGACAAAGCTTTAACGGGTACCAGCTTTTTAGAGGCAAGTTTCGAAAGGAACAATGCCTGACCAGATAATCATGCATAGAGACAATGATGTATAAAAAGCATTTAACGACCCATTACAACATATGTATGTCCATGTGAAGCAGAAGAATTTACCAGCATTTGAGCTGTTTAGAAGGCTCAGTGATTTGGTGAAATGATGCTTGGTATCCCTAGTTTTTGGTAGTAGCATATTTGTCTGCGCAATGAGCTGACATGTAGTACATTTCCGATGCTCTTAATAAATAGACTATCTTATTCCTTCATTCAATTAGTAAGAGATTTGGAGCCTCTTGTTGTGACTCTTAGGCTTCTAAAAAGAGGGCTTTCCTTGTTTTGACTATTGATTGCAGACGCAGGATGCCGACGCCCATGCTCGAGTCAACTGGAGTGAAGTTTTTATGCAGCATCTGGAAGGAGCCAAAACATGCATCGAAACAAATTACTGTGGGTCGAAAAGAATGGTAGAAGCTCATATTGGCCTCCTCCAACGGTCTAATTCGCCAAGGATCGTGAACGTCTCCTCCGTCATTGGGAAGATCCAGGTAGATGCATCCATACAATACCGAGAGAGTTCTGAAAAATTAGTAGATTTGTGTTTTGGAGTAGATCTCCACGGTGTGAAACCTTGTCCAACGCCATTTGGCAGAACATGAATCTTTGTTATCTGGGTTGAGATCAGGTTCCCTGTTGACCAATGACCCTGTTACAGTATGAAGTCATACATCAGCTGAGCTACGATGAGATTGTCTCGTAACGATTGCTGATTTTTTCTTTTCAGTATGTGTCTGACGAATGGGTCAAGGGAGTTCTGAGTGACATCGAGAACCTCACAGATGATAAAGTGGACGAGGTCGTGAACGTTTACCTTGAGAATTTCAAGAATAGTTCATCTGCTGTCACACCGGCTTATATCATCTCAAAAGCAGCGATCAATGCCTACACTAGGATCCTCGCCAAGAAGTACCCGGGTTTCCTCATCAACTGTGTATGCCCCGGCGGTGTGAGAACTGACATCAATGGCCGCACAGGCATCTTGTCCGTCGAAGAAGGCGCGGAGAGTCCGGTGAGGTTGGCGCTTTTTCCCAATGAGGGTCCTACAGGTTGTTTCTTCATTAGGACTGAACAATCAGAGTTCTGATGGATGGTTACGACTTAACCTTTTCTGGCTGTTAGGAAACAGGATCCAGATGAATGAATGTGTATTTTTTTTCTTTTTTTGTTAGAATGAATGTTGGAATATGTATTGAGTTTGAACCCATTTAATAAATCAGATTTGAATTGATTTATTTGGTACGTGAAACCGATTCGGAATAAGGAAGTTTCCTTTCGCTTTTAAATTGGCTTCGATGATTTCCCACTTTGAGTCTACGGTGGATTGGGAGTTTGACTTTAGCATGATTTGTAATATCAGAATTGTATCGCTTATTCTATAGTAGAATTTGTTGTTGATCGTCGACGTAGGTCTCTATGATCAAACCACGTATATCTGGTGTTTGATTTACTTTTCTTATTGCGTCTTTTGGTTCCGCGCAACAATGAATGTGTAGTTAACGAACAGCAGGCCAACCTTCCGACCAAAAAAAAAAAAAAAAACAGCAGGCGAACCTAATGTCGGTGCCAGAGTGACCATTGTGCAATCAACAGGAAATGGCAAGACCGGCGGCTTTCGCGTCTGCCTCTGGTTTATTTCTTGCATCCTTTTTACCATGTGTTTGGAACGGTCAACTTCCAAAAGATAAGAGTCCAGTGTCCATCATCTTCCCTCCAAGCGTGGATACTGTTGATAGTTTGTTTGTAAAACAAACTAAAAGGTATCTTGTACCATGTCGAAAAAAGATGTGAGTGGGCACATGAACTAAATTAGAAAAAAGGCTTGAAAAAAGATGTTGGTTCAGAACATTCAGTTGAAAACCGCCTTCACTTTTGGTAACTCAATGTAAGGAGCTAATTTTTCGTTCACTCCGTATAATAGCAAATCATAGGAAGAAGTTTTGTTCATGACTTAAAATCTCGCATGAAGTTCCGCAGCGTCGAAACGTCTCATTTACATGCTGCCCACACATATTGCCATAACTATCATCTCACTCATATAGAATAATACCACAAAAGAACATGGGAATAAAAACAGTTTTAAACAAGTAGGACCAAGATGAAAAATGAGGGAAGGAGAGAAAAGGGAAACGTATTACGGCCATCGAAATTTAAAAACAAAAAACAAAAAACAAAAACTCGAACCACAACAAATAGAAACCTTTCCACAATGATGGAATAATTAAAATATTAAATCACTCCATCATCCAAGAGTTTAAACTTTTAGAATAGTCAGTTCGCAAATGATTTTTTTAGCGCTTACCTCGTTGAATTTGGGACAGAACAAAGCTGACCAGAAAATTGAGAAAATTATCAAAAAAGTCCTAAAACTATTGCAATTGTGTCAATTCAGTCATGAACCTTTTTTTTTCACATTGAGTCCTAAGAATTTTGTAATTGTGTCAATTCAATCCATTTGGCTGGCCAGCGTTGACGTGGTAATTTTTATTAATATTTTAATAATTTTTGAAATTTTAAATAATTTTTTGTGTCTTTTTTTTTTTTTTTACTTTCCTTTTTGTTAGGATTTGGCTGGAAGCCCTACCAGCTACCGGCCAATGGCTGGTGAGGTCATCTTCCCCCTAGGTGAGGTCTTTGGTCCCGACTTTCAGCCAGCCATGGCCATGGCTCGCGGCCGTCAGCCCTTAACCCTCACCTAAGTCGCAGGGGCGATGGCCGTGGCGATCGAGCTCAAAGTGTAATAGGATTCGATCTCAAACAAAGCGCGATAGGAAATTTCAAAATTCAATGTCAAATATTTTGTCTTTCCAAACCCTAAAGGACGACCTTTTATAAGGTGTCCACCATAATGACAATAGAAAACGCGAAATCACAAATATACCATTAAAATATAAAATTGCCTAAAAATAGAAAAAGGCTTGAAAACCTATCTAAATGACTCTGAAATGTGAAAATCCATCGTAGTTCACAGGCAAAGGCGGTGAGTATTGATCAGGATGCCAATTCGCTTCAATCGATCAAATTTGAGTCCATTCCGAAGTTGTCGACTTTCGAGTTCGCTGGTCCTAGGTGCGTCATCTCTCTGACTTCCATTTGGATTTTTGCCTATCCAGTCGATCAAAAAATGCACCGCTTATATTCTCCACATCATTATCCTCCACTTGAGAATGACTCGTCCTTGAGTTAGATTTAAGATCTTGATACAAAGGCTTAGTGGAATCATGAAACAGTGACAAATTAGCAACATTAAAAGTGTTGGAAATGCCCATGCTACGTGGAAGGTCTATAACATAAGCATTATCATTAATCTTCTTGCTGAAAGTGTAATGTCCGTACTTCTTTGGCTGCAGCTTGCTGTAAGAGCCAGCTAGGAATCGCTCTTTACAAAGAAGCACCATGCCTTGCTTTCGCATGTGTTTATTTGCTGCAGCCTAGTACCTTTGGTTATCCTCTTCCAACTTATGTTTAACTTCTTGATGCACCTCAACAATTTGCTTAGTGATATGATCTGTTGCAACACTTTTGTCTGCTTGCTTGGGCAACTGAATCAAATCTAGAATATGCTGAATCAAATTCAGAATATGCTGAGGCGCCTTTGTTTGCTTGCTTGGGCAACTGAATCAAATCCAGAATATGCTGAGGCGCCTTTGTATAAATAACAAAAAAAGACGACCTGTCAGTAGAACTATGAACTTTATTATTATAAGCAAACTCTGCCTGTAATAAAGCGATATCTCGCTGCTTCGGCTTATCTGAGCTGATGCTTCGAATCAAGTTGCCTAGAGTTCTATTGACCACCTCTATCTGCCCATCAGTTTGCGGGTGAGCTGTGCTACTGAAGTTCAAAGAGAAATCAAATAGCTTCCACAAATTTCACCAAAAATGCCAAAGAAATTTGATGTCCCTATCCGAGGTAATAGACTTAAGGACACCATGCAAATGAACCACTTCCTTAAAGATTAATCTGGCCACACTTACTACATCAGAAGTCTTCCTACAAGGAATGAAGTATGCCGTCTTGGAAAATCTGTCAACCACAACAAAACACTTCCCATATATTTTCAGGGACAGTTAAAGATATATACATACCCGTATTTTAGACTGCCCATCAGCAATCTGGCAATCATAACACTTATGCACATACCTGTTAACATCTCTATGCAACTAGGGCCAACAAAATCATTCCTAGTTGCAGCAATAGTTTTGCCGCATCCCAAATGAGCAGCCAACCCACCATCATGCAAATCGCAAATTACCTTATCCTGTAGTGATATTCGAGGGAGGCAAAGTTGATTGCCACGCATTAGATAACCATCCAGAATAGAGAATTCCTGCACAGGTTGACCAGTAGCACATGTCTCCCAAAGCTGCCCAAAATCACCATCGCCTACATAACAATCTTTCAGCTGCTCGAACCCCAGAATGTCTTGGCTCAATGTAATCAACAAGCCAGCTCTTTTGCTAAACGTATCTACTACGACATTATGCACACCTGATTTGTGCTTTAATTTGAAAGGGAATTCTTTTAAGAACCGACACCAACGCGCATGCATATCCTTACTGATTCTCTTTTAACTATTCAAATACTACAAAGCTTCATGATCAGAATAGAGCACGAATTCTTTGCCAATCAATTAGTGTTCCCGCGATGTCAAAGCCCTTACAATAAAATATAATTATTTGTCATAAGAGCTCCACTTCTACCTTGCCTCGCTAATCTTCTCACTGAAATAGCAAATTGTTTTGCGCTCGTGAGACAAAACAACTCCTATATCTACTCCACTGGCATCACAATCTACCTCAAACCGCTTATCAAAATTAGGTAAAGCAAGAACATGCGTGGTACAGAACTTCTCATTTAGAATACCAAAGATATTCTAGGCTTTCTCTCCCCACAAAAATTTGTATTTCTTCAGACATTCTATAATTGGGTTTGCGATAATACTAAATTTTCTTTATAAATCGCCTATAAAAAGTAGCTAACCCATGAAAACTTCAAACTTTTTAAACTATTTTATGTGTAGTCTACTCCCTGATTGCTTTCACTTTCGCCTCATCCACCTATATTCCCTTATCAGTGATGATAAATCCCAAGAAAAGCAGCTTGTTAGTTAAAAAACTACACTTCTTAAGATTTATATGTAGCTTATTAACCTGCAATGTGGTCAACATCTCCTTCAAGTGCATTTCTAATGAAAGATTTCAAAAGTTGATTCATAAGCCTCATAAAAGTGCTCGAAGCATTAGAAAGTCCGAACGACGTCACCAACCACTCGTGTAGCCCCTCTCTTGTCTTAAAAGATGTCTTCCGCTCATCATGATCCTTATCGATGGAGAATGGAATTTTGCAACGTTCAGACACCTGAATGTTTTTTGTTCCTGATTTAATCCATCTTAACGCATATGGGTTAGATGTTTCTCCATAGGTATCCCCATCTTCTTTACTACCTCCTTCCTAATAATATTCTCCATGCTACCACTATCATGACTATAGCAAAGATTTCACCTAGAATGGTGTACCTGGTTTGGAGTAATTGATGGCGCTGCGAATCATCTTCCTATTTGGGGCTAACATCATCCTGCACACTATGCAATTTATTTCCTCATCTTCCCCATCTTCAAAATTTTCTTCCTCACCATCTGATTCACAATATTATTCATCTTCCTGCTCTACTCTCGTTGCCATGCTTATTGTCCTCCTCTAAGGGCATTTATTAGATCGGTGTCATGGCCGATTACACCTGTAACAATTTATTGCCGCTAGTTTAGCATAAGGATTCGGTTCACATTTTTCTATTCATGTGTCCTTCACCTCATTCGTAGGGCGCCTTCCTGCCATCTCAGACCTCGTTCCGTGTTAAAGCTATTATTGGACGTACTATTCTCCATCGAACTGCTGGCACTAATATCTTTAAAATTTTTGTAGCCACCCCTTCTACTCCTTTCTTACAACATCAGTTCCGCCTTTATTGCCATATTTTTCGCTTTAGATAGATTCCGCAGAACCTGCACTCCAATTTTATCTTGAATGAAGGGCTTCAACCCATCGAGATATCTGGTCACCTGCTAGCCCTTCGTCTCCTTCAGATTATTTTGCTCCGAGAATTTCATAAATTCTATTGTATGCTCATAAACAATTCAATTAGCCTATTGACCACGTTGGTACTGCTGGAACATAATCTGCTCATAGTCAGTGAAAGAAACTCCTGCTTCAACAACCTCTTCATTTTGTGCCAAGTTCGAACTCTCTTTTTTACTTCTTGCTCCCTCTTATTCTGCAATCTCTCCCACCATGCAAACGTACCCGTTGATACCTAAATTTGACTTCTTTTTTTATTATTCATTGCATAAAAATTGGCTAAGTTGAACTAATGGCATATAAGCCTGTGGCGACGAAAATTGACTCAGACTCAATTAAGTTTCGATCGCAAGGCAAAGAAAGCAATTTGTATGAATTCTTGTGTGCTTAGCTGGATAAGGAATAAAAATTGAGGGATAAAGAAAACTTTCCAAAGAAATCAATTGCTCCACCAAAGTCCCTATTGAAGCACGTAGTCTGCATATTGGGCTGGATTGCCTAAGGAGATAAGGAAAGAACCAAGAATGAAGAAGACGAGAACATTAGAATAATCAAAGGGATATTTCGCGCGCCCAAAAAGGCACGAATGAAAGATGAACGGCCGTGAATAGTGACAAGATTTGGTCATCTGAAAAAAAAATATTGGATTGATGAAACAGATCGAGCATAAGGTTGGAGAATCAACTTAAGAAGGAAGGACTAAAATAGACGGGCATGTGGTGGAATGAATCTGGCCATCAAAGAAGGGATATTCATGGAGATCCACAGGAAGGAAATCCTTGGCACGTTAATTTGCGATCAATTGTTAATGGCAATTCAGAGCAGATTTTCAGCGATTGATTCCACGGTCTGGGCTTTCCAAAGAAGCGCTAGTGATATGTGAGATGAAAGCAAACGTCGCTCACGGGGGGGAGGCAATTCAATGGTTACACGATCATAAGAATTCAGAGGAAGAGAGGATGGTCCTCTTTCTTCACGTTCTTTCTGCAGGCTTAGAGGCCACATCAGGGGCAGCCGCAGAGCAAAAGAAACTTCCGACGAACGGCTGCCCTTGCTGCAATCCCTGCACCAAGGAATCTGCATTTGCCGATCAGACGAGCCGCGTTTCTATTTCCATTAGTTCGAACGAAACTACTGCTCCAATGATATCGCAATTTTCGACGTTTTCGGATCAGTTTTGGCAAGCCGCATCCCTTTTGTGTAATAAGCTTAATTAACTCGTCACCGTTAGTTCTTTCTCGTACATCCTGCAAGCCCATCGATGGCAAGCTGTCAGTCCGCAAACCATCCGAATCGATATCCGCTGCCGATTCGAATTTGGAAAGCTGTCATTGGAGCAGGTAAAATCCTTTTCCAATTTGATTTGATTATGTTATTGCCTATTTCAGATAGATCATTATCTAACGAAATCTTTTGAGCCACAGTTGTTCAATTGGGAAATTTTTTTCCTAATTTGCAACAACACATGTCTATCCGGCATTAGATGGAATTACTTTCATCGAGGGTATTTCGAATTTTAGGATCGATCTATAAGACTTTAGATCAAAACTTGAGTGGAAAGAAATTGTGAAATATTCAAGTTGATTGAATTGGTTGGATGTGATTCGCTATTTTTTTAAACTATATCTCGCCGTATTATGAAAATCTTGAAAATTCTAAGAGATATCAATTGCTATGTTTATTTAAATTGCACATCATGCAGATAATTTGCATCTTTAAATTTGAAAACTACATACTGATGTGTAAACTTATGCCGAATTACTCAATCCCTAAGAATTTAAGGGATATGGCAATTAAATCATATATATATATATATATATATATATATATATATATATATAAAAGAAAGATAACTTGGCATAGTTTCATTTAAGGTTGTACATAAAAAATACAAAAAAAAATCATAAAAAGAAAACCCAAAAAAATTTGCAACTTTGAACTTCCAATTAGAATTCATCAAATTGCCAAATTGAACATTTTTCATGAAATTGGTATTGAAAGTGCATTAATTGAAAAATTAATCTAACCAAGTTTCGAACTTTAAATCTTTTATTCACATGAATAAAATAGTTTTCTCATACTATTTTATTTGGGTTTCTAATCAACCTACCAAGAAATAATTAGTGGTGTCTCCTAAAAATTTAAAATCTTTTCTCAAGATAATTACTTGAACTATAAGTCACGATTTGATAGAATTTGGGAGAGTTCAAGCTAGGTTATTCAAAATTTAATTAATTAATCTAGTAATCCATTAACCTAAAATTAATAGCCTGATTTTTAGGTCACGATAGTATCCCCTTCAATTTACAAGCCACTAATCGCACCCGTTTCTCACTAGGGTCCCATATAATCGAAGAATTCATCCAATTGCATGGATAGACAAATTGCCAAAGATTCTTTCAATTTAGTCCCTGGGTTTCGGGTAAGTTAAAATTAACCAAAATCCATGGACTTTCATGTACCAATGAATACTGACCCAAAGATTTTTTACCCCTCTAAAGTCATTGGTGGGGTTAATTTGACCTGGTTTTTTCATTAAGGGGTTTAATTTGAGAAATTTCATATTCGACACATTTTTAAGAGTTTGGGATTTTTTCATTAATTTGAACAAATTCTTCTCGAAAGTCCCTCTCCTAGATGAATTCTATGTCATGGAACTTAATTTTGAGGTCAATTTCACGATTTTAGGACAATTGGAAACATAATTTAAAAAAAAATGTCAAATCGGGTCAACTGGGTCAGGTTGACTGACCTAGTCAACCCATTGACCAAATTTACTCACAAAGCAGAACAATCTACTTGTCATCTCCTCACGCCCGCCACTGAAGCAAAGAGGAGATGGTGGAGGGGAATGGCAGAAAAGATAAGGCGTGTTGGTGGAAGGCAAGTAGGAGTGGGAGGATCCAGCCTCCATCATCCTCGGTGGGCAAGCACAAAAGAAAAAGAAGAAGGGAGAAATGGGAGAGCTTGGAGGGGGGGGGGGGGAACAGGAGAGAGGCATCCGAGAGCTGGAGAGGGGGAATCCGCAACAAGAAAAAAGAGAAAGAGGTTCGAGAGAGAAGGTGTTTGAGAGAGAATACGATGAACTCGTCACCGCAGTCACACGTCGTCGCCGTCGTCGCCGACGAAAATCACATCAGTTCTGCCCCTGCTATTGCTATGTTTATGTTTTTGCTCCAATGAACAGGGCTTCTCGGTCTGATTCGATTTGATTAAATCAAACCAAAATCAATAGTTCCCAACCATTCTGATGATGCATATGGTAGGCTTTAATGAACCGTTTTGTTCGATATCTCTCACTGAGCTTCGACGAAATCATTCAAGAATGTTTCTGTGTATGCGCGGTACATGCTCGACGAATTGCCATCGAAGTCACTTTAATCTCTTGAGCTCGGTTCAGATTATTAATCATTCTTTTGCGTGATTTCTCACTCAAATTTGAGTTAAGAATATTCTGTAAGCCTAGTTTGACCTTTTTCTTGCATGAATTTGGTATAAAATGACGTAACCGTCCATGCCCGAACCTCACCGGAATTGTGAGCTACCAACCTCCAAGTGACGATTGTCGAGAGCATAGGATGATTTGGTAAGTCTTATGAGCCATCATACATGCTACCTATGTGTCGAAATCGCAAGTTGAATAGCTCTCGGTGTCAAAATTAGTGCTTGCTAGAATTCGGTGACCACGCCGGAAAACCAAATTTTGAGTTTTGGCTCAATTGATTATGCTTTGATGAGCTTGTAATATGTTGTAGAGATTGATAAAAGGGTTTGAATGGCGGTAGTTTCATGCCAATCGGATGTCGGACGATCGAGTTATGACCTTCTAACGAGGCGCCGTCGATTGAATGCCGGCGCTGATCATCTTCTTCGGCAACGTTGACTTGGGTCAACGATGATGGGGACGCTGACGCGTCAGCCAAGTGGCCACATGTGGCAGCCATGTCTGTAGGGTCCTACGCACTGTGGGATTCTGTGGAGTAATCGGACGATCCACAGTTTGGCATGTGGAGGCACATGGGCCGTACGATCATTAATAAGATTTTTTGAATATTCATTTAATAATTTTCAAAAATAATAAATAATAAATACTAATAAGACACTATTTTGGCTGCTGGGCGAACGGGCCTAGTTCTAGGTTTGGGTCGGGCGCCCGGTTCCTGTAGGCTGTCAAACCGGTCCGTATAATTCTTTAATAATAAAAAATTCAAAATTTTAAAAATCAAAAAGAATTCAGAAAAATTTTCAAAAAAAGGGAAATTGAAGAAAAATCCAAAAAAATTGAGAAAAATTCCTAAGGTTGAAATTGATCGTGAACAATTGATTGTTGTTGTATTTGGGATTTTTCTTCCGTATAATCTAAAATGACAATTTTACCCCTCAAAGGGTAAACCGTCTTCATTATTCCAGTGACTTGTAGAAATTGTTTAGTATTCGGTGATGGGTCAAATGGATGACCAAACCTTATGTCTAAGATTTCCACATTTCATTTCTTTTTAGAAAATGGTGATTTTATCCCTCAAAAGGTAATTCGCTTTCTAAAAATTCAAAATATTGTAAAAAATAGGGGATGAGTCAATTGAGTGACCAAACCTATTTATGACGCCTTCTTATTGCAGATTTATTCCGAAATGAAGTTTTATTCCCTTTTTAGGCAAATTGTCCCAAATTGTGTGAAAATTATGACTTTGCCCGCTTATGTGCAAAATCACGTCTAAATCATTCCTGAGCTGTGATTTATGCTTATCTAGGCTAATAGGGCCTTATTAGGGATGCCATGTTATATTCGCGTGATTTATTTGTATAACTCTGGATTCCTTGATTTGCGCACTTTTTTATTGATTGTGAGTATTAAGGTAGTCACTCATATCTGCAAGAACTCCTAGATTTAGTATTCGTACCCAACTCGTCTGCATGGAATCTTAGATCAGTTAATTCATTCAACTTTGGTACTAAAAGGGCGTCAACTCTAACAGTTAGCGTAACTAATTCCCTGAACCCATTTTTCTGATTTTTCCAGAATTGAATAGAAACTCCCAACTATTTGATAGGTTGATCCAATCATACCCTCTACAAAATGATTGGTAGCGACTCCATCGCATGCACACTTAGCATAGGTCACTAGACCACACTGAAGGTTGACCACGCACACCTCCGTTATGATATGGGTAATGGGCCTTGGGAGAGCCTGCATTCGACCAAAAGAGACGACACATTTAACCCTCGAGAGCCTTCGGCAAACCTCGAGAGGGTCGCGACAGATTGGCGACTCTACTGGGGACTTTCGTCAAAACTTTTAGAGGACTTGTGTCGATTAAAATGTTGATTGGTTTATCTGACCATGTTTTCTGTAGTTGCTCTTGAAGGTGAGGTATGTATTTTAACCCTTAAGGTGTTAAATGTTTTTGCAGATTTTGGAGTGATATGGGAGCTTAATGTGTGTTAACCCTTTTTTTGTAGATTGAAGTAGGAATGTATGTTTAGGGGTTATATTGAAGTGTTGTTTTGATAAAAACACTTGTGCATGCATTTATTGCTTCTACATCCACACATAGCACACACAACCCGCCATTGGACCTGAATGGCTATGCTTATGATGGATTTGATTAGGGACACTCTAGCCATCACCATTTGGCCCGAGACTCCCTCTTTAAGTACCGAACTCTTTCAAATCGGTGACATGATTCATCACCCCTGCCATTAACCATGTGGTACGGGTTGATACTTGGTTGAGCCAGATGTCTTCAGGGGATCTTGATTTAATCACAAACCAATGTGATTTGATCCAAGTATCCTTGGGGCTCCACTTTTGTCAAGCTTTACTAGATAAAAATCGAACCTCACGTCGCATTTCATGTGCATGTCTGTGGAGGGTTGGTATACCTAAAACTGCATATAAGCCAACGAGTTTGGTTGGTATGATTTTTCTATCCCTCAAATTTGTTACAGTTCATTCAAACGTGATCATTTCATTCATCACATAATTTCGGTGATTGGATTAAATGCCATTTTGAGCGTAAATAGTGATGTCTTCTCTCGATATTCTTGATAGAAGACGAAGATGCTACCATTCTGTTACTAGCACACGGTGAATCAGAAGAGCCCTCTGTGGATGTTATTGAACTCTCGTCCAACAAAGATGACGGTTAGGAATAGGTGATCTTGAAATCATGTCCCGAAGACCAAAGCTGGGGCATCTCTATGTGTTAAGATCACATTCCTTTGGTTTGATTTGCATTCCTAATCCTCATGTATAGGATTTATTTTTATGAGATCCTCTCTATCTCATCCCTTAGATTGATTGTATTAGGGATTTATTTATGTTGTATACATTTGGATTGAAATTTGTTGTATCATTGGAATGTGATAGTGGCATTTCTTCCAATCACTCGGATACTCCAAAATCAAATTTATAATTCCTCTAGAAGAAATTGAAATTGGAATTCTTATGTGACCTTTTGACCATATAGGGGATTCCAATCCCCAATGCGCCAGAAGGATCTATATAATTGAATTGATTCATGCATGTTTTGCATGATTGGTAATTCACGATAATTGACCAAGATTATTCGTATTTTTCAAATTTAATGAAAAGATATATATCCTAATTACTCTCGTTCTTAGCAAACGGCTTTAATTTGGATACCGTGTCTTCAATTGAATTTAAAGCACATCAGAATTGTGTTTTGCGCTCCTGGACAGTCCATCGATTCTTTTTGGAATCGGTCGAAAGTAATTATCGTAAATTACATTCCTTTTAACGGTATGTTTTCCCTTGAAGAATATTGATAAGAATTTTTCACACAAGGCTAAAGCTTGTGTAAAGATTCTTATCCTTATTAATCACAAGCAAGCATAAAATTGAAAGGATTTATACTTTCTTTTTCAAATTCTCTCTTCTGATTCTGTCTTTTCATTTAAAAGAGGTAGAGAAGAAAAGTCCATTTGTTGATAGACGTGCTGAATATTTAATGAATACTCTTTCAGCCAATCACTTGCAAGATGGTGATAGAACGATGGTAAAATTGTAGTCGTTCCAGTAAACAATTTCAGTGTTATACTTGACTTGTTCCTTTTATGTTTTTCTATTTACAGGTCAAAGTAGTTGAAAACCAACGAAAGGAAAGTCTTTTTGGATGGAGAAATTAAGATGCCTCGAGTTGAGAACACGAGATATAAAGAAGATTTTGACAACCCCATTTGCTTTAAATGCGATCGGTAAATTGTTCCTTAAAGAGCCATACCCGATGATCGAAAATGCTCATTCGCCACCCTACTCCCCAGAATAATTTTCAAGAAAAATCAAATTACGTTGGAGTTGTGCAAAAACAATCGTGCTACTAAAGTCAGTACCAATACCTTTCGAAGGGTGGGGCATATATCACCATGATGAGCTTGCTGTCATAGTCAACCAGCTCAATGAAGATGGAATCCCGAAGCTATAGCTTCCAGATCCCGCCTCACCGAAAGCAAGAAGAAGCAGACAAATCAAGTGGAAAACAAGGATCTCTGCAGAGAAGATCTGAAACACGTAAAATTCGAGGAAGAGACAGAGAACGTCTTCATCCGTGAAAAAAGCAAGTACTCATCCGCGACACTGACGCACCAAAAAAAAAAAAAGAGTTTCTGCAACTTACACCATCAAAGCTCCTCTCTGAAACATCCAATAATCTTTGGAGTCCATTACAAGAATTCATCACCAATTCTGTAAGGAGATTGATTTACCTTTCAGGTCCAGAACATGTCAAGGTGATTCCTTCATCGAGCTTCTCGCCTTAAGCATTACGCAAATCGCATCTCATCCTTTGAGACCACGCAGTCCCTATTAAAAAGGGAGGAGTCATTCTTGGTCTGTGAACATGCTGAAGATTGGTGGAAAATACACGTTTTCGGCCCAGAAAGGAACAAAAGAAATTTCCTACCCTGAAGGTCTGCGAGTCATGGCCATCGATGGCAATCCAGTTTCTCTCTCAGTTTACATGGTTGTGCTGAGAAAAGGCCGATACAAAGTTACTGGTTGAATGAGGGCAACTAAAGCTTTAAAAGTGCTCAGACGGAATAGGGGCATGTATGACATTGTCGTCACTGCCACGATGGTGTTCGGTATGGATGTCTTTGATCTGGCAAAGGTCATCAGCTTCGAGCTGGACATACCGATCATCATAATATCAGCAAGTGATTATCAATCGGTCATAACGAAAGCCATACTACATAGGGCTCAGGATTTCATAACGAAGCCAGCTAGGGTTCGAGTACTCCAAAATATTTGGCAGCATGGGGTAAGAAAGCAATGAACAAGAGAGGCATAGCCAAGTTGCCAATGCTGTCTTAGGTCACAAGAGGACAAGGGTCAATTGGTCCCCCAAGCTTCATCTCAAGTTTCTTGATGCAGTCCAATAGCTAGGGATCAACTTAGCATGTCCAAAACATAAAATGGAAATCATGAATGTACCAGGACTCGCTAGAGATAGTATCGCGAGTCACCTTCAGAAGTACAGAAAAGGGCTGAGAGAGCGCAATGCAGCTCTAAGCCAGAAAGGCCAAAATGAAGCTGTTTTGAGCCTGAACATTAGTCATCATTGGTAGTACAATGCTCATGGGTTGAGAAGTGTTGAGTGGTCTCTCGGCACCGACCAAAATGGCCACTCTACCATTAATCACTCATATGTTAGTCAAAAATTTTCTTATGAGCCATCTCAATACTCTTTAAGAATACATGTCGCATGTACAGCCAATGCATACTCCCTGGCTCGAACATCAGCCTTTCACTGATGCCCTTCCTATGGCCAATGAAGTCATCATGCCGAATTTTCAAGAATTAAATTTCCCAACTGCGCAGTTTGAACATGTGATTCCCAATGAACATATAGGGAGTCGCTCTAAGCACATTCTTCTCTCCAATTTTCGAATGGACACTTTCAGTGGTAGGCCAGCCTATCATCCCCATGTACGCCCAGGTAATGATGGAAGCTCCAGCTCCAAGAATCAAATTGCCTAGGATGAAAGCATGGTGGGAAATTTGTCACCAGCATACAAAATACCCAATTCGAGCATCAAATTGCTCGAGGAATCGGAGGGTTGTCTAGATGATGAGCTTGCTATCATGGTTAAGCAATTTGAAATTGATGGACCGTCGTAGTTATAATCCGAAGTTAGCGATCACGTACCTGACTCAAAGCACAACTGGCCGGTTAGTGAAGATTCTCAGGGGAAGAAGGGACATATATATGAATGAATGTATCGTTGATCCTTTCTTTCAAAGTTTCCATGCGGAACAATTTTATTTAATGCTTAGAACTAATCCTATGCAAGGGCCAGCACTACCTGCAAGCATCATCATGCTCAAGAGTGTCGATTCCTTGTTAAATTAGAGGCAAATCAATTCAATCTCACGAAGGCAGGATTTAAAAGTACTACGCGAGGGAAAATGCAAGCGAGAACCCGAACGAGTTCAAAAAGGATTAACTTTGTATCGTTCCAATCGGCCCTTGGTCATTTCAAATTCTAAGTTGAAATTTATTTCATTCTTGATAGGGAATGACAGTGGCCCGAAGCATCCCGGGTTCGAACCCGCGATTGGTATCAATGTACAATGATAAAAACTTTTTGGCTGGTGATCCAATGCCTGTGGAAGTTCGACCTAGATGGCTACAAAACCTGGAGCAGCCTAATTTGGATCGACTCTCTCTACGTCAAAAAGGATGTATCCATCCCAAATAAAATTGATCATTTCACGAACTAATTTTGTTTCCCATTTTTGCAGGTGACCAAGAAAACGAATGGGATCACTAAAAATAATGTTTTCTTGGATAATCAAAATGACGTGAGCTACGAAGATATATCCTGGGGATAGTAATCTGTAATCGCTTCAATTAAAGCCCTTTGTGCAATAATTGATTCATTCATCCCTTCCGTCATGTAGGTGAAATAAAAAGATTATGTGAGATTCACATCCGTTTCTCTTAAAAGGAGACTCAAGTGTAGATACTCAAAACTTTTGGTGAATGTGGCGTGACACGATTGCCAACTTAAGTGCATCAAAAGGAAGACAAATACTCATGTTCCTTGCCATAAGATGGATCATCCTTCAGCGATAAAAGGGTGTATCTCGTTCCTCATTTCAATCTTCATTAAGACATGAAATGATCCTATCCTTTTTCACATGTACGAATGAAGGAAACTGTTGTCTGTGAAGTGACACTAAAAGCTATTAAAGTACTCAAGCAGAAGTAAACCTGCACTTGTGAATCTCAAGTAGCATAATGCTTGAAGGACGTCATGAAATGATGACAAGACAAAAGATACATGAAGAAATGATCATTGCTCACCTTTCGATCAAGAGGGAGTAATTACTTTAATAATTGATTTCCATAATCAAATGTCAAATATTTTTCTTTTGCTCTAGACAGATTTAAATGCATCGATTGAGCAAAACTGACAAAGTATCACGCAGTCTTCACAAGAAGCGTGATGAGACCAAGAAGTGTCAAACATTGTGGAATATCAAATGTTGAAATCTTCAGATGATCACGATAGAATCCTATCATTTGATGTCACAAAAGGGAGTAAATTCCCCCTTATCCTGATTTCATTCCATACGAATGATCGATATGTGTCTATTTCATGTAGAGAATATGCCAATTTGATGCGGACGTTAGAGAAAATTGAAGGGCTCGAATGTCAAAATCACCTGACATGGAGTTAACCGACTCAAATTAAGCATGAATGTGCCAACGCAACGTAATGGAGCTGCATATGACTGAATCAGCCAGCCCTAGATGGAGCACCTAGTTGTTAGGGGCAAATCACTCCTCTACCCGGAAAGGATGTCAAAGTGGAAGACATCGCATTCACCATGGTGATATGTGGGACAAGTTCCCGAAGAAATGGTTTTCACCCGCAGATGAAATGGAGTCAATCCATTGAAATAAAAATGCATTAGGCCTTTCAACTAAGAAGGAGAATGATGGCTAATCATCCACTTTTGTAAAAGGACGTATCGTTCCAAAATGATTTTCAGTCATATGTGGAAATAATGTTTCACATCTTTTTTCTCTCAGGTGATGAATAGATGCAAAGGACTCAAGAAGCAACGTCTTCAAATAACAAAACAGGGAGTACCCCTTTTCACGGCGTCTTAGACATACATTTAGGATAAATGATTTCAAGAGCATACTGATGGCTCAATTTGTGAACAAAATCATTGAGAAAACTTGAATAAGGTTCTCATCAATTAGAAGTCTCTTTGAAAAGAGCATTTGAAAATAAAGAATTCAAGATTTGTAGATTGACATACTTGATAAAAAAAAATGCTTTCTTTGAATAGAATGGAAGACATGAATCCATTTTTCATTGCAAACACGAATCAGCACAGATAACACGCATCATGCATATAATGCATATATCCTATATATGAGAAACCCAAAGGCAGAAATGCCAACTATCGCTAGATGAATTTCAAGATAAATTGTATTGATTCCGATGGTCTATTATACATGCTCTTTACTCATGATTTTTTTTTTCTCTTTGATAGGGAAACGTCTAATACCTCAAATGGTGACTAGGATTGAGAGAGTCACGAAATTGCCACGCGAAAGGCTGTCAAGCTGTCGAGAGAGAGATGAAAATGATCAAAGACTCTAGTAGTCGAGATAGATGACCAGAATCAATGAAGATTCATGGGAGCAAGTCCATCCACTTTCTTTGAGAGACCAAGCTGGGGTGTCACGCCCCGCACCCCGAGCACGAGCGCGCGACTCCTTGCAAGCATGAATTCCCTCTCGAGGTCCCAAGATGCACATGGGTGGAGAGGTGAACCATATCGATAGCAAGCGGAAGCGATAATAAACAACTCTTTCGTACAATGATAAAAAAGGGACTTGGGTAACGAGAATACCAATAAATACATATGTTCCCAAATATTCATACAAGAGCATGGCAAGCTAGACCTACTAGTCAGTAGGGTTGATAAGGTAAGTGCAAAAGAGGGCCATCATCATCTCCAAAAGAAGCAGCATCGGGGTCACCATCAAAATATCGAACCAAAAATAGGGACTCCTAAGTCTAGCTGCTAGAGTCGTTAGTATCCTCGGTATCCTCAGATGGCTCATACTCCGAGAGTGACTCAGAGCAAACATCAACGGTGTCCTCGAGTGCCTCGTCAACTGACGGCTCAGTCTGGTCGTCCTCGGTGACCTCAATCTTGATGACCTCGTCAGTATACTCCAGGGTCGGGGTCCTCTCAGGAACGTTCCTCGAGTCGGTTACTAACCCCTCGGCCTCTACAGAAACCTGAGCGGGATGACACCAGTTAGGGATTACTACACGGGTACCTCAGTGGGCTTCAGTAGCCCCATGAAAACATCACCTAACTTTCTAAACTAGGTCTTGTACCTATGAGGCTTCCAATTGCTGCCACCTTCATCGACCCAAACCACGGTACATTTCCTAACGTACACAGTTCCATGTCCATTCGAAAATTCGTCAAAATACACTGACATCTCTTTCGGGTCACCAAACCTGATTGGCCACATGATCACGGTCTAGGATCTGAAAATGGGGTCCCACAACAGGGTGAGATTTACATCTCAATAAGGTAGGTCCTAACCCTAGGTTAGGCTGACCGTACACTCAGGCAATTGTAATCAAGGATATAGTGCATAATAGTTACATGAGGCATTCTGCAGTGATTAAATAATATGCGAATAAAACGAGTGTCAAGCATGCAATCATGACACCATACGCATTATCAGAATTAAACACACATAGCCAAGCCAGATTACACCTTCCACCCTTCCATGCCTCCTCATTATCACGCCCGCGTTTAAAACGTCTCAGGCTCGGTCCGTGTAAATATGCCCCAGACTATCTCATTGACAAACCCGCGTAAACGCATCAGGTTTTCAATTTCACTCCAGGCCTGTGTTGATACATCTCAAACTCCGTCCCGCGTTTTAACACATCAGGACTATGGCCAACTCAACCCCGCATCTCATACGCCTCAGGGCGCCATTCAATTTAAACCCCGTGCCTCCGCGCCTCAGGGCATTCATCCACACAACCCCACGTCTCATATGCCTCAGGGTGTCACTCATTTCTCAAACATGCCACATATTCAATTCAATTCATAACATGTAACCAAGTGCGAACTAATGCACGAACAGCACACCTATGGCATGCGAGGTAATCAAATTCGACTTTCAAATGTGACAATCAATTCATGGCACAATCATTGTCAAGCATTCAAGTCATCTATATCTTTTCAAGACGTATATTGGACAAGCACGTTATAATCTTCCAAGAATCAATCAAACTTGCACTCAATTCGCCCAATCGAGTCCAACCTTCCTATCCAAGGTTTAGAAACTCCTTACCTCAAGCTTAATTCAAAAAAAAAAAACTCTTCCCAACTACTCTTAGGATTTGGTCCAAATAGCCTGAGGACAGGTCAATCGCACAACCTAAGGAAATTCATCCAATTCATCAACATTTCTTGCTCAATTCATCACTTCACTAAACATACACCTCATGGACCTATCAATTAACATCTTCATAATTCTCAACGATGAATTTAGAGCTCTATTCAATCACCAACAACCTCCCATAGATTCGGTATGCACAGAACCGAAACAGAGCATTTTCGGTTCTGTGCATACCCCAACTATTCAGCCCTTAAACTAACTTAAATCCTCAATTTATTCACTAATATGTAGTACTTACTAACATGTAGTTCTAAGGGTTAGGAAGCCTCACCGAAAATTTGAAGTCAAGGCGACGCCGGAAAGTCCTTGAATGGCGTCGGTTCCTCCGAGTCCTTCACCGGTCAGTTTTTATCTTTCAAACACAAGACACATTTTGGGTCAAAACTCCATCAAATTCCTCCAAACCTTTTACCACAACTTAACCTACATGTCTTCTAGATGTCCACAAAGTTTGGCAAAAAATTCAAAGGATTCGGGGTTCTATGAAGCCCAAACCGTGGCTTACCTCCAACTGCGACTGTTTCCGTCGACTTTTGGGAGGTTGGTCGGCCGGAGGTCCTCAGGTGGTCAAATGGCTTGCTTCCACTTGGAGAATGTCGGCAAGAGGATGAGGAAGGGGGCTGGTGGTCAGCTCGGGTCCAAGCGATAGCCAGAGGTGGAGGTCGGGAGTGGCGAATGGCGACAGCAGAATCAATCGGCTGGAGCTCTCTCGACTAGAAGGGAATAAGAAGAGCATAATGGAGGGGGTTTCGGCCAAGAAGAGAGAGAAAGAGAGAGAGGTTTATGCACATTTTCAAGAGTCAACTTGGTTGAATGGTAGGTTAAAAGTGTCCACATCTACATCATTGTCTAATCCTTTGACACTTGTCCATGTGTCAATCAATGTTCATACAATGGCTACCAATTTCTTCAATTTTCGGCAGCTATAAAGGGGACTTCAATGACCAAAATGCCCTTATCCAATTATAAACGCAAGTTTAAGGCTTAAAGAGCCAAATGGAAATTTTATCCCCGACGTCGTCGTTTTTCTAATTCTAATTTTCTTCGATAAGGCGACGGCCAATCCAATTATAATGTTGAAATTCTTGATTCTCCATTTTCTGATTTCAAGACTCGTTTTGAATCATTTCTCTATCAGACGTGGTTACAGCCTATCTCAAACTAACAAGCGGCTTTTGCAGACGTTACGCGTTTTGATCCTATGATTCATATCACAATTAAGGCTCGTCAATTCATGGCTACTTTGGTTGTCATGTAATTGTGAAGGTCTATCACTAGTTCCGACGATCTCGATCATTATTGCTCGATATAGGACAATTTTGCAAATTATACGTTGGTTTAGCGGTATCACCCGCTCTCAAATCATATAACGCTAGCAACACATTCCTTAATCGTTCTTAGATCGGCCTTTTATGGCTCTAAATGTCCCATCGACAATACTTATGGTCAAAGTGCCATTTTCTATTCTAATTCCCTAGGTCCACGTACCTTGTCTTGCGTTAGCCTTTCCTTTTTGGTCAGTCAACTCGAGATTGATCAGATACGAGCGAGATACGACTGAAATACATCGTTAGATACTTTCTCATTAATGAGTTTTGAAATGACAGGAAAAATCAGAATGTCACAACTCTTCCCCCTTACAAAAATTTCGTCCTCGAAATTTACATTAAATCTGTTACTGAAAAAAATGGGGGTATTGACGCCTCATCGTTTCCTCGCTTTCCCACATAGCGCCTTCGGTTCTATGGTGTTCCCAAATAACCTTAACCAATGAAATCATTTTATTCCTCATAATTTGCTCCTTTAGATCCTCAATCCTAATTGGTTTCTCCACGTAGGATACTCTGTCATCCACTTCTATAACCTCGTGATCCAGCACATGCATCGGGTCCGGTTCGTACTTCCGTAGCATAGACACATGGAAGACGTTGTGCACTTGGGATAGATTAGGCGGTAAGGCCAGTCTGTAGGCTAAGGTCCCAATCCGCTCCATAATCTCAAATAGACCTTCGTACCTTGGACTCAGTTTTCCTTTTTTTCCAAATCGGGATAATCCTCTCATCGGCGACATCTTAAGGAAAACTTGATCGCCTACTTGAAACTCCAAAGGCTTATGCCATTTATCCGCATAATTCTTTTGACGACTCTATGCCGTCTTCAGTCTATCCCGAATTATCTTTACCGCTTCCGCCGATTGCTCTACTAACTCTAGGCTTGTGATACTTATTTCTCCAACCTCGTCCCAGCAAATCAGGGTTCTACAAGCATTCCATAGTGTGCTTCAAACGGTGCCATTTGAATGCTCTGTTGATAGCTGTTATTATATGCAAATTTCACCAAATGGAGCTGATCCTCCCATCCACCTTTGAAGTCTATCACACACGCTCGTAACATGTCCTGGAGCGTCTGAATCGTCCTCTCCGATTAACCATCCGTTTGTGGATGGTATGTCGTACTAAATTGCAGTCGAGTCCCCATGGTATCTTGAAGACTTTTCCAGAAGTTCGCTATGAACTTAGGGTCTCCGTTTGATATGATTATCACGAGTATTTCATGTAGTCTCACTATTTGTCACATATACAACTCAGCAAATATATCCATCGCGAAATCCTTTCCCACAGGGATGAAGTGTGCGGACTTGGTTAACCTGTCTACGACTTTCTAAATAGAATCATGGCCTCTTTGGCTACTTGGGAGTCCCATCACAAAATCCATCGTTACGTGCTCCCATTTCCATTCAGAAATTTCTAGTGGATGTAATAATCCTCCAGGCTTATAGTGTTGGGCCTTTACCTGCTGACATGTCAAGCATTTTGCCACATACTTCGCCACATCCAATTTCATCCTGTTCCACCACTAATGTTAACGCAAATTCTGATACATATTTGTACTTCCTGGGTGGATACTATAATTTCTCCTATGAGGCTCTGATAAAATCCTTTCTCTAAGTTCTTCGTCCTTTGGCACGAATAGACGTCCTTGGAATTCTAGTTTCCGTTTTGTCTCGTTCATCTCTAGGATTTTCTGAATTTCTGGGTCCGTATGTTGTAAGGCTTTTATCCTTTCTCGGACCTTAGATTCTATTCTCAGTGTGGCCATTAAACTGGATAACTGACAGACTTCCAATCTGAACTCAAAATCCCTCAAATTCTCAAATAGCGACCACCCTTTCACCAGTAGACAGACAATGCTCAATTTTCGGCTGAGCGCATTCGCGACTCGATTCGCTTTTCGAAGGTGATACAATATGTCGCAATCATAATCCTTAAGCAGCTCCATCCATCGACACTGCCTCATATTCAGTTCCTTCTGGGAAAACAGATACTTCAGGCTCTGATGGTCAGTGTAAATCTGGAACTTCTCGCCACACAAATAATGCCTTCATATTTTCAAAGCAAAGATGATCGCTACTAATTCCAAACCGTGAGTTGGATAGTTCATCTCATGTGGTCTCAATTGTCGGGACGCGTAGGTCACTACTCTTCCATGTTGCATTAGCACACAGCCTAATCCCTTTAGCGAAGCATCGCTATATATCTCATAGCCTCCAGGTCTTGATGGAATTGTCAACACCGGTGCGGTTGTCAACCGATACTTGAGCTCTTAAAAACTCCTTTCGAACTTATCCGTCCATTCGAACCTCGTTTCTTTCTTAGTCAATCTTGTTAGTGGAATGGCTATAGACGAAAACTTCTCCGCGAAGCATCTGTAATATCCCGCCAATCCTAAGAAACTTCGGACTTCCGTGATCGTAGTAGGCCTAGGCCAATTTGTTACAACTTCAATCTTCGCTGGATCCACAACAATTCCTTCTCCAGATACCACATGGCCAAGAAATGCCACTTTATTCAACCAGAACTCGCATTCGCTAAACTTAGCGTAAAGCGAGTGCTCCCTTAGGGTCTGCAAAATAATCCTCAAGTGCTCTTCGTGTTCCTCGTTACTCCTTGAGTAAATCAGGATATCGTGGACAAAGACTATGTCGAATCTATCCAAGAATTCCTCGAACACCCAATGCATCAAGTCCATAAATGCGGTTGGAGCATCGTCAATCCACAAGGCATCACAATGAATTCGTAGTGACCATACCTTATCCTAAAAGAGGTCTTAGGTATGTCTTCTCTCTTGATCCTCAACTGGTGATACCCGGTTCTCATGTCAATCTTAGAGAATTCCGCAGCTCCTCGCGACTAATCAAATAGGTCGTCAATTCTTGGCAACGGGTACTTATTCTTCACTATCACTTGGTGCAACTGTCTATAATTGATGCATAAACGCAGGGATTCATCCTTTTTCCTCACAAACAACATCGGTGCTCTCCACGGTGAAGCACTCGGTCGAATAAATCATTTATCCAGCAATTCATGCATCTGCACCTTTAACTCCTTCAGTTCTGATAGGGACATCCTATTGGGTGCCTTCGAGATCGGCTCTGTTCCGGGAGCTAACTCGATCACGAATTCTATCTCTCGCTCCGGTGGCAACCTTGGCAAATCTTAGGGAAATATGTCAGGAAACTCACGCACTACCGAGATGCTTTCTAGTTTGGGCTCCTCGGCAGTCATGTCTACAACTACGACCAAGTACGCATGACATCCTTCAGTCAACAACTTCATCACTTCAAGGGACGAGACTGAAGAAATCGAGGTTCCTCCTCGAATTCCCACAAATTCGAAATTAGGGTGGCCTTCTGGATAAATCGAATTATCCTACGACCACAATCCTCCACTGTCCCCTGTTTATCCAACCAGTCCATTCCTATGATCACATCGAAATCATATATGGGCAACACAGCTAAATCAATACTCTCATTACTACCACCAATTTGAATTTTACAATCTGTACAACCCAATGAAACTAGCACATTATCTTTCAACAAGGTGGCAACATGCATAATCACACACAACGGTTCTAACTTCATATCAACCAAATCAACAAACTGAGCAGATACAAACGAGTGTGTTGCACCAGAATCAAACAACGCATATGCAGCTTGGTCACACAAATAAACCGTACCTGTGACCACTCCTGACATTTCTTCTGCCTCCCTGCGGGCTACTGCGTAAACTCTCCCCTAAGATGGGGGTCGATTCTGATCAATTTGGGGGGTGATAGTCGATGGTACAGCCTGTGGTCGTTGCCCTTGAGGTCTATTTGCTGGAGCTTAGTTCGGGCACGTCCTCATGTAGTGGCCCATCTAACCACACATGAAGCATGCTCCCGTTCTTGTTGGGCAAGGTCCATTACCATGCCTTCTACTGCAGAGGCGACAGCTCCAGTTCATGGGGTTCGGCGGCTTCACAGTGTTCTTCCTCACGGGAAGGACGAAGCGCCTATTGCCAGCCACTGGTCTCTTACCAATCTGGCGATTGTCTCTGAATGAATTAAACCGTGATCTAGATACAGCATTCCTCTCCTTCAAATCCCTCTCAATCATTTGTACCCATTTACAAATTTCCTTATAGGTCCTCAAGTTCAGGGCTATCATTTGGCTGCGAAGCTCAGGTCTCAGTCCGTCCCGAAATCTTCATGCCTTCTCCAGGGGATCCTCTACCGATCGGGGTGCATACCTTGATAATTTGGAGAACTCAGCTTCATATTGTTCCACAATTAGCTGATTCTGACGCAGCTGTAAGAACTCAACTTGTTTCCTTTCCCAGGCTGTCTCCAAGAAATACTTATCATTGAATGTCGTAGTTAAGGCATTTCAGGTCAAGGTCGTTCCTTCAAGAAAGACTTCATTCTTGGTGGCAGCCCACCAATCATTTGCGGTCCCTTCCAATTGATACACCTCCAATAATACCTTTTCCTCATCTGTGCACACCAGCACCCCAAAAGCCTTTTGTAGCTTCTCGATCCATCTCGGTGCTAGTTCGGGATCTCCAGTCCCATCGAACTGGGTTGACTTCAGCTTTATGAACTGCTCCACTAGTTGGCCCATCTACCTAGCAACAACAATTTCTTCTCGGGCATTCACTACCACATTGCCCTAGTCGTGATCGCCATTATTTCTATTGCTCCCATTATTTCTATTTCTTCTCGGGCATTCACTCCCGTTGTTGGCGTTAACGACAGTTATTGCGACTCCTACTGCTTAGGCCATGGCAACATCCCTATCCTAGGTCTGCCTGTCGATGAGGTTGCCAATTCTTTCGAGCGCTCTCAGTACTCCATCCATTCTCGGGTCTTCCGCTACAGGTGGCCTCGAACTAGAGGCTCCGCTCCTGAGCCTTTCGGGTCTCCTAGACGGGTTACTCATTCTTATATGCTTCTACTGAGCCTGGACAACCACAAGTCTAGAGCTACCAAACTATACCTTAATAGAAATAGTCATATCACAACGACTTTTCACACAACCAATTCCATAGGCACTTCAATAAGCAATTTATGGTTATTTCTTAATTCCGTTCGCTCCAACGGTTCACTAAAACTAACCATGCTCATTCACTTAACAGACCAAAGTCCAAAAAAGACTTCCAGCGCTAAACATGAAACTTAATCTTCAATAATCATCACAATCCTGTCAAGACCAGATGCCAATCACGTGCGCCAAGTCATATGCCATGCATTTCGTGCCTTATTATAGTAAGTCTCCTAAGGTCTCGCTACCCGTCCTTGTCCCCATTTAATATCCCTTATTACTCCAATCCTCAATCAACTTTGGATCGAGCTAACCTTGCTCTAATACCAAGTAGACGGGGATGTCACGCCCTACACCCCGAGTACGGGCGCGCGATTCCCTGCAAGCACGAACTCTCTCTCGAGGTCCCAAGATGCACATGGGTCGAGAGGTGAACCATATCGATAGCAAGCGGAAGCAATAATAAACAACTCCTTTGTACAATGATAAAAAGGGAACCTAGATAACGGGAATGTTAATAAATACATAAGTTCCCAAATATTCATACTAGAAGATGACAAGCTAGACCTGCTGGTCAGTAGGGGTGACAGGGTTAGTGTAAAAGAGAGCCATCATAATCTCCAAAAGAAGCGGCATCGGGGTCACCATCAAAATATCGGACCAGAAATAGGGAGTCCTAAGTCGAGCTGCTGGAGTTGTCAGTATCCTCGGTATCCTCAGATGGCTCGTACTCCGAGAGTGTCTTAGAACAAATCTCCACGGTGTCCTCGAGTGTCTCGTCAGCTGACGGCTCAACCAGGTCGTCCTCGGTGGCCTCAATCTTGATGACCTCATCAGTGTTCTCCAAGGTCGGGGTCCTTTTAGGCACGTTCCTCGAGCCAGCTACTAACCCCTCGGCTTCCACTAAATCCTGAGCGGGATGACACCAGTTAGGGATTGCCCCGTGGGGTACCTCAATGGGCCTCAGTGACCCCGTGAAAACATCCCATACCTTTCTAAACCAAGCCTCATACCTATGAGGCTTCCAACTGCTGCCACCTTCATTGACCCAAACCACGGTACATTTCTTAACATACACAGTTCCCTGTCCATCCTGGAATTCGTCAAAATACATTGACATCTCTTTCGGGTCACCAAACTTGATTGGCCACATGATCACTGTCTAAGATTTGAAAATGGGGTCCCACAACGGGGTGAGATTTACATCTCAGTAAGGTAGGTCCTAACCCTAGGTTAGGCTGACCGTACACTCAAGCAATTGTAATCAAGGATATAATGTACAATAGTAACATGGGGCATTCAGCAGTGATTAAATAACATGCGAATACAACGAGTGTCAAGCATGCAATCATGGCACCATACGTATCATCAGAATTAAATACACATAACCAAGCCAGATTACACCTTACACCCTTTCATGCCTCCTCATTATTACGCCCGTGTTTAGAACGCCTCAAGCTCGGTCCGCGTAAATACGCCTTAGACCATCTCATTGATAAATCCGTGTAAACGCATCAAGTTTTTAATTCACTATAGGCCTGTGTCGACACATCTCAAACTCCATCTCACGTTTCAACGCATCAAGATTATGGCCATCTCAACCCCGCGTCTCAAACGCCTCAGGGTGCCATTCAATTCAAACCCTGTGCCTCGGCCCCTCAGGGCATTCATCCACACAACCCCGCGTCTCATACGCCTCGGGGTGTTATATGAAGAAGAAGAAAAGAGGAGAATGACATGAATGAATTGTCTAACCCTCTAGGTTAGCATGCTCTCATATTTATAATAATAAAGAGGGTACATAGTAATACGGTGGGCATTCCCACACATGATGATAAATAATAAAATAACTTATACACCCTCCTTCAAGCTGAGGCATAGATATCGACCATGCCCAACTTGTTACATATAAAGCAAACCCGTTGCCCCGCTAAAGTTTAGTAAACACATCTGCTAGCTGATCTCCAATGAGGATGTGTGAGAGAGTGAGACTACCACGTGTAAGCTCTTGTCGAACAAAATGACAATCAATCTCGATATGCTTTGTTCTCTCATGAAAGACGGGATTTGAAGCAATGTGAATTGCTAAACTACTATCACACCATAACGATGTGGGACCACTCGATCCATATCCAATCTCATTTAGAAGATGTCTAGTCCACAAAATCTCTGTAATAGCTATAGCAATGGCTCGATACTCTGCTTTAGCACTACTCCTCGCCACAATATCATGTTTCTCACTCTTTCAGGAAACCAAATTACCACCAACATACAAAGCATATCCAGAGGTAGACTGCCTATCAATAGGGCAACCAGCCCAATCAGCATTAGTATAACACTCTATGTGCGCATGACCATGAGCCACAATAATAATTCCCTTGCTAGGACTACCTCGAAGATATCTTAAAATCCTCAAAACAGCATCCCAATGTAGTTGTCTAGGTGCTGCCATAAATTGACTAAACCACACTAACCGAATATGCAAGATCAGGCCTAGTCATCGTAGTGAGATAGTTTAGTTTACCAACGACATGCCGGCATCTTTTAGGATGTTAAAACAAGTTATCCTGATCAGGAAGAAGCTTTAATCCTGATTCCATAGGGGGCTCTGCGGAGCGAGATTGTTGCATGTTAAATTTAGTTAAGATATCCATAACATACTTATGCTGTGACAAAGAGATACTTTTTTTCTTCCGGGCCACCTCGATCCCAAGAAAGTATCTCAAATCATCGAGATCCTTCGTCCCAAAGTAAGTATACAAATATCTTTTCAGTTTAGAACACCATGCTCGTCATCCCCTATCAAGACAATATCATCCACATATAAAACTAAAAAGATACACCTAATAGTAGCACGTCGATAGAATACTACATGATCTTTTTGAGACTGAAGCAAACCAAAACTCCGAACAGCTGAGCTGAATTTATTAAACCATGCTCGAGGAGACTGCCTCAAACTATACAAAGAGCGACGAAGCTTATAAATTTTTCCTTTCTGAGTAGTAAACCCTGGGGGCTGCTCCATGTAAACATTCTCGGCAAGATCACATGAAGGAAAGCATTCTTGATATCCAACTGATGGAGACACCAAGAATACACAATTGCAAGGGATAAGAATAGGTGAATAGAGGCCATTTTTGTAATCGGAGAAAATGTCTCAAAATAATCAAGACCATAAGTTTGAGCATAACCCTTAGCAACCAACCGAGCTTTCAGACGAGCAACAGTTCTATCAGGATTGACCTTAATGGCAAACACCTAACGACAACCAATAACTTAAGCACCAGAAGGAAGATTAACTAAGGACAAAGTCTGATTGCGTTAGAAGGCGTTCATTTCCTCCTTCATGGCTAAATGCCAACCGGCATGCTGAAGAGCCTCGAAAATCAAAGCAGGTAGAGAAACAGAATCGATATTGGCCACAAAAGCCGACAAACTTACTGATAAACCTTTGTAGGAATGTGTATAAAGAGGACGATCTCTGCAGGCACGATAGTTCTTACGAAGAGCAATAGGTTGCTCGATAGTATCAGTCTCAAGTGGGTCAGCAACACAAGAGACTATCTCAGTAGGAGAATCCTTCACGGGAGAGACTGACACAGAAAGGGAATTGTCAATAGAGGCATTGTCTAGTGAAGATGCTGGAGAGATAATTGGATGAGAAACCATTGGTGGAGAATAAACAAGGATGGGGTTAGAAGATGTGGATTCAAACAATTGCGAGATTGGATAAGATGAACTAGAGCCACATGCAGCAAGAAAGGTTGAGACTCTATAAAGGTAACATGACGAGAGATGAGCATTCTTCCTAAGGTAGGATAATAGCAACGATAACCCATTGACACTCGTGAGTAACTAAGAAAAACACATTTCAACGCACAAGGATTTAGTTTTGATACACTTGGACAATCATCATGGACAAAATAAGTACACCCAAACACTTTAGGAGAAAGAGGAAAGGGACTGCATTTAGGAAAGAGGAGCCCATGGGGCGTATTGCCTCCAAGAGAAGAAAGAGACATGCGATTAATGAGATAGCATGCTGTAAGAACAGCATCCCCCCAAAACTTCTATGGAACATGCATATATATAAGAAGAGCACGAGTAGTATCCATAAGATGACGATTCTTCCGCTCAGCAACACCATTCTGTTGAGGTGTGCGAGCACATGAAAGATGATGGTGAATACCATGGAACGAAGAAATTGATGGAGATGATCCGACATATATTCCCCTCCATAATCAGATTGTAAGGCTTGGATATTATGATAGAATTAAGTGTAGATAGAAAAATATGAAATATAAAAAATAACTTAGAACGTTCTTTTATTAAGTAAACAAATGACATTCTTGTGAAATCATCGACGAAGAGAACATAGTAACGACAACCAAAGGCTAAAATAATAGGACTAGGTCCCCACACATCAGAATGGACCAAGGCAAATCGAGCAGTTGCTCGTTGAGATACACTTAGTGGTAAAGAAACACGACTATGTTTTGCAAGCTGACATGACTCACAATTTATTGTAGACACCGAACGAAAACGAGGAAATAATGAATGCATCATAGACAAAGAGGGATGTCCTAGACGATAGTGAATGTCTAAAACATTAGTCTCTTTCACTAATGCAGCTGGAATGGAAGCACCATCCAGCTGATAGATCCCACCATTGACGCTTCCCTTACTGATAGTCTTCCGCGTCAAGAGATCCAGCAGAACACAATAATCAGGATAGAAAGTAACGGAGCAATTCAAATCCCGTGTGATATGACCAACAGGAAAATAAATTAAATTGCATGCCAGGAGTATATAAAACAGAAGATAAGGAGATCTCGTTGGAAGGTAATGCAGCTCCGTGTCCCTAAACTGTCACGGATGACCTATTCACGATAGTAATCTGGCGTAACGGAGACGAGGACTTATATGCAGTAAGAATACCTCTATTGCCCGTCATGTGAGCACCGGCACTATAATCAATAATCCAATCAGCGAAAGGAAGAACTGCACATGCTGAGGTGAAGGAATAATTGGATGACTGTTGTAGTTTCGCAACAGATGCAGATGTAGTTCCGCTCCCTGAGGTTTGAAACTCTAAGTATCGAGCATACTCCTCTGGACTCATTGTGATAATTTTTTGGTCCATAGGCACAATTTCAGATGCAACATGAGTAGGTGTGGTCCGTGAACCAGAAGTTGCCTATACAACTTGTAACTTTCGACAATAGCTGCGAAGATATCCAACAATACCACAGTAATTACAAGTACGAGTCTCCCGACCACGACCAATAATGCTAACATGACCTCTTCCTCGGTCACGACCTCCACTACCACGACCACCTCCTCTGTTCATATATAGAGCAGCAACCTGTTCACCGACTTCTAAAGGGGCATATCTAACTTCCTCGCGACTTTCGGTACGAAGAATATGGCGTTGAACTTCTCCAAGAGAAGGTACTCGAGCATCTGAAAGAATTTGTGATCGAGCAGTATCAAACAGAGCTCCTACTCCATTAAGACAGTAGGTGACAAGAAATTGATTTCGTTGTTCTTGAAAAGTAGCTCGATTATATGTAAACAGGACTAACCGATCAAACTCATCAGCAAAGGATTTAAATTCCTCATAATATCCATTCAGAGGCTGACCAGTAGGAGCTGGCTTCAATAACCCACAAATGACGTCATAGAGTCATGAAAAATCATTTAGAGAGGAGTATAAATCTGCTAAAGCATCCCATAACTCCTTAACAATATTAGTATTACTAACAACAGTCTGAATAGAAATATCCATAGCATTCAACAATTGACTATAAATACGACAATCAATAGTGTACCATTCATCATAAGTTGGGTCATCCTTGCTCGGAGGAAGCTGGGTAAGATGATGAGATAACCGTTGTCCGTGTAAATTCTTAAAGACATTCTTCTTCCAAAGTATGTACGTAAACTGTCTCGTCAAAACACGTTTGACGAGCTTAGATGAAGTAGATATAAAGGCCGGAGCTTGTGATCGCATCATATCAGATTCAGTCACACCAGATCTATTCATGGCTAATTCAGTCTCACCGAATTTAGCAGCAGCTATTTGTGTGTATGTATTACTCATGACGAATACTTAATCTACACATTAGATTGATTAGAAAGTCACAAGCTCTACCGTTTTATGGATCCGATTAGATCTAATCAGACCTTGACATGTAAATCAAATCTGAACAGCTTGGGACATGTCCGGCCAAGTTGGCCAAAAGCCCTAGGTCGTGACCAGCCAAGATGGTTGAGAGCCCTGGGTCATGGTCGGCCAAGATGGCCGAGAGCCTTGGGACGTGGCCGGCCAAGATGGCCGAGAAACTTGGGACATGGCCTGCTAATTTGGTGGAAATCCAAGTGACGTGGCTGGCCAAGTTGGTCGAGATCCCTAGCCAAGAGCCTAGGACGTGGCCAACAAGCTGGTCGGGAGAGTAGATTAGAGAGAGAAGCAAGTGCTAGATGGTGGTTGCGTTGAAAGTGGGTATTGGATAGGGTTTATGTTGGGGCGACTAGAGTTGGCTCTGATACCATGTTTGAAGAAGAAGAAAAGAGAAGAATGATATGAATGAATTGTCTAACCCTCTAGGTTAGCATGCTCTCATATTTATAATAATGAAGAGAGCACATAATAATACGGTGGGCATTCCCACACATGATGATAAATAATAAAATAACTTATAACAGCTGTCACTCATTTCTCAAACATGCCACATGTTCATTTCAATTTATAACACATAATCAAGTGCGAACCAATGCACGAACAACACACCTATAGCATGCGAGGCAATCAAATTCGACATTCAAATACGACAATTAATTCATGGCACAATCATTGCCAAGCATTCAAGTCATCTATATCTTTTCAAGACGTATATTGGACAAGCACGTTACAATCTTCCAAGAATTAATCAAACTCGCACTCAATTCGCTCAATCGAGTTCAACCTTCCTATCCAAAATTTAGAAACTCCTTACAAAAGCTTAATTCAACAAAAATCTCTTCCTACGCACTCCAAGTATTCGGTCCAAATAGCCCAAGGACAGGTCAATCGCACAACCTAAGGAAATTCATCCAATTCGTCATTTTTTCTTGCTCAATTCATCACTTCACTAAATATACACCTCATGGACCTATCAATTAACATCTTCATACTTCTCAATGATCAATTTGGAGCTCCATTTAATCACCAATAGCCTCCCACAGATTCGGTATGCACAGAACGAAATAGGGCATTTTCGGTTCTATGCATATCCCAACTATTCAGCCCTTAAACTAACTTAAATCCTCAATTTATTCACTAATCTACTTGCTAACATGTAGTTCTAAGGGTTAGGAAGCCTCACCGAAAATTTGAAGCCAAGGTAATGCCGGAAAGTCCTTGAACGGGGCCGGTTCCTCCGAGTCCTTCACTAGTCAGTTTTTATCCTTCAAACACAAGACCCATTTGGGGTCAAAACTCTATCAAATTCCTCCAAACCTTTTACCACAACTCAACCTACATGTCTTCTAGATGTCCACAAAGTTTGGCCAAAAAATTCAAAGGATTCCGAATTCTATGAAGCCTAAATCATGGCTTACCTCCAGCTGCGACTATTTCCGTTGACTTCCGGGAGATTGGTCGGCTGGAGGTCCTCAGGCGGTCAAATGGCTTGCTTCCACTTGGAGAATGTCGGCAAGAGGATGAGGAAGGGGCTGGTGGTCGGCTGGGGTCTAGGCGGTGGTTGGAGGTAGCGGTCGAGAGTGGCGAATGGCGGCGGCAGAATCGATCGGCTAGAGCTCTCTCGGCTGGAAGGGAAGAAGAAGAAGAAGAAGAAGAGCATAATGGAGGGGGTTTCAGCCAAAGAGAGAGAGAGAGAGAGGTTTTTGCACATTTTCAAGAGTCAACTTGGTTGATTGGTAGGTTAAAAGTATCCACATCTACATCATTGTCTAAACCTTTGACACTTGTCCATGTGTCAATCAATGTTCATCCAATGGCTCTCAATTTCTTCAATTTTTGGCAGTTACAAAGGGGCTTTAATGATCAAAATGCCTTTGTCCAATTATAAATGCAAGGTTAAGGCTTGAGAGGCAAAATGGTAATTTTACCCTCGACATCCGGAACATCATTTTTCTAATTCCAATTTTCTTCGATAAGGCGACGGCCAATCCAATTATAATGTTGGAATTCTTGATTATCCATTTTTTGATTTCGAGACTCATTTCTGAACCGTTTCTTTATCAGACGTGGTTCCAGCCTATCTCGAACTGACGGATGGCTTTTGTAGACGCTACGCGTATCAACCCTGTGATTCATATCACAATTAGGGCTCGTTAATTCATGGCAACTTTGGTTGTCATGTAATTGTGAGGGTCTATCACTAGTTCCGACGGTCTTGATCATCACTATTTGATTTAGAAAAATTTTACAAATTATACATTGGTTTAGCGGCATCACCCGCGCTCCAATCGTATAACGCTAGTAACGCATTCCTTAATCGTTCTTAGATCGGCCTTTTATGGCTCTAAATGTCCCCTGGACAATCCTTATGGTCAAAGTGCCGTTTTCTATTCGAATTCCCTAGGTCCACGTACCTTGTCTTGCGTTAGACTTTCCCTTTTGGTAGTCAACTCGAGATTAATCAGATCCGAGCGAGATACGATTAAAAGACATCGTTAGATACTTTCTCATTAATGAGTCTTGAAATGACATGAAAAATCAGAATGTCACATGGGGGAAATATTCTCATATGCCTCCACGAAAGTGCATTGGAGCAAGGTTATCAAACCCAAAGATAAAAAACATCAAGATAGGCTCTACTGGGGCAAAGTACTTGCATAAAATCATTACTTCAAGCATCGGAAGAACGAAATCTCAAAGAGAGTTTCTATTCATAAATGATTCAAATGAGGTCGAATAAAGGCCCACACTTATTTCTTCATATGTAGGTGCAAGGACATCTTCAAATTGAATTGAAAATCATCAAAGAAAATGGAAAAGTGTTATGGTGTGACATTCTGATTTCCAATCAACTTCAGGCTTTGTAATGAGAAGTTATATATATCAAGCAATGTATTTTAGTTGTATTCCACTCAAATCTAATCAATTTGAGTAGGCTGACCAAAGGAGAAAGGCTAACGCGAGATAAGATACGTGGACCTAGGCGATTCGGATAGGAAATGGCGCTTTGACCATCAGGATTGTCGAGGAGATATTTCGAATCACCAAAAGGCCGATCCAAGAACGATTAAGGGACGCTTTGCGAGTGTCATATGATTGGAGAGCGGGTGATGCCGCTTAACCAATGTATAATTTGCAAAATCTTCCTAAATTAAAAGGTGAAGATCGAGACAATAGGGACTAGTGATAAACCCTCACAATTACATGACAACCAAAGCCACCATGAATTGACAAGCCCTAAACGTGATATAAATCACGGGGTCGATACGCGTAAAGTCTGCAAAAGCCACCCGTCAGTTCGGGATAGGCTAGAATCACGTCTGATAGAGAAAATTATCAGAAACGAGTCCTGAAAAGTTTGAAATGTAAAATCAAGAATTTCAACGTTATTTAGATTGGCCGTTACCCTATCGAATAACCTTGGAACGAGAAAACGACGTTCGGAACGTCGGGGATAAAATAACCGTTTTGCCCCTCAATCTTGAAGTTTTGCCTATACAACTAAAGAAGGGCAATTTGGACAATGGACACTCCCTTGGCTACCGAAAATGAAGGGCAAAAGATGGCCCTTGGATCTCCACGGGGAAGCCAAATGCCAAGTGTCAAAGATCAAGCCAAGTATAGTCATATCACTTTTATGCAAACCTACTATTCAACTCATTTGACCAACCTTGGGATAACAAGACTCTCTCTTCTCTCTCTCTCTCGCCCTTCCATTCGGCCAGAACCCCCCTCAAGCCACCGAGAACCACCATCTTGATCCCCCTTCAAACTGTCGATTTTCGAATAGCCACTGACCTGCCGTTTGCCGGCCACGATCACCACCTCCGGTTATCATCTGTTGCCAGCCAACCACCCAGACGTAGATCCACGTCTTGCCGACATCCTCCAATAAGAATTAGGTCATTTGGAGCACTATGAAGTTCTGGGCAGAAGTTTTCCCAAAAGCCGACGGAATCGAAACCAACCAGAGGTAGGCCCGGTTCTTGCCCCTTTTCATGGTGGAAACCTTTGAGTCT
Source organism: Rhodomyrtus tomentosa (assembly GCA_028455895.1). NCBI lineage: Eukaryota > Viridiplantae > Streptophyta > Magnoliopsida > Myrtales > Myrtaceae > Rhodomyrtus > Rhodomyrtus tomentosa. The sequence goes on along the minus strand of JAPCWY010000008.1, from coordinate 32,739,023 downwards.
TGAGCTCAAATTTTGGTAGAGGCTCACATAGAGCATTTTGTGGTAAAAATTAGGGATTTATTTGATAAGTTTTTGACCACGAACTGCCCTTGTATTTTTTGTACAAAATCTGCTGGTATTCTAGTCCTTGGCGATCCGGCGAGTTCTAACAAGTTTCCGGTAACCATTTGGCTTGAAACTCACGGTGAGCCTCCCAAATCCTTTGGTAGACATGTTAAGAGGTAGAATAAGGTTTGAATGAAAGAATTGAGGAGGACTAAAAGCTGAAAACACTCGGTTTGCACAGAACTGAAGTGAACCGGTTCAGTTCTGTGCAAAATCGATTTTGTGGGTTGCAAGAACAGTAGCTTATGGGGGCTTAAATTGATGTTATGATGTGTTAAGATGTTGAGGATTGAGTAATGGACGATCTGGATTGATGAATTGAGGAATTAGACTTGGAAATTGATGGATCGATTGATTATTCTAGGTTGCGCGACAAATTGGCCCTTGGACTTGAGTTGGCTGAAACTTAGGAGGTTCAAGAAGAAGTGATTTGTGTTCCCAAGCAAAGGTAAGGAAATTCCTAAACCGAGGTTGGGTGGATTGGACTCGATTGGGTAATTCGAGGGCCGATTAGATTAGTTTATGGAAAATTGACAAATGGGGTAACCTTGATACGTCCTAAAACGTCAAAGTATGATTGTGTAACATTATATATATGCCTAAGTTGTTTGTCATGCTTGTATGCCATTTGAATTGACTTGCATGCCATGGAATTTATGGAATACATTGAATGCGCGTTTGCCAGCGAGTGTAAAATTGAACTGAAAATCAATGCATATGATGTGGGGTGGAATGAGCATGGCATGGCGAGGTTCTGAGGCGTGTGAGACGCGGGGCGGGAGGTTGAGACCCTGATGCGACTAGGTCGCGGGGTGAAGTATGAATAGGTGGCGCCCTGATGCGACGCAGTCGTGGGGTTGAAATAGCCACAGTCCTGATGCATATTATTGCGGAATAGAGTATGAGCTCATAAACCCTGCCTGGAGATGAATCGGGATCTGATGCATTTACGCGGGTCACCGATGACGGTTTGATGCTTTTACGCGGGCCGAGCCTGATGCGACTAGTTCGCGGGTTAGAGAATAAGGCAGGCAGAAGTTGATGGATGTGGTGAAGTGGCAGGCTGAGTATACATGTGCATATGAGTGTGATGTGAGATCATAAATGCATGTCTGTCTTCTAGGTGTTGTTGTTTATTGAGTTGTGATTATTATGCCTATGTGTTCATGAGTTAGGATCTGTTGAGTGACACGACTACCTGAGTGGACTGTCAACTTGACCTAGAGTTAGGTTTTTCTTACTGAGATGTGTATCTCATCCCTTTTGGGGAACCCTTCTTTTTACAGATCCTAGGCCTTAGGAATGTGGCCTATTCGATTTGGCAATCCGAAGGAGATGACTGCCTTTTTTGATGAGTTCCCTGACAAGCAGGGGAACATTTTTGTAAGAAAATGTACAGTGGTATGGGTCGATGAGGAAAAGCCTGAGTGGAAGCCCCATAGGTTCGAGGCATGGTTCAGGAGGGACAGGGATAGACAGGTCGGGCCACTGAAGCCCCATGAGGTGCCGGAGGGTGTTATACCCGACTGGTGCCAAATGATAGCGGACCAGGAGTTTTTTAAGGGATTAGTGGTTGGGTCCAGGAATGGACCAGAGAGGACGCCGACAGCGGAGTATTCTGTGTCATCACCGGAGGGCGAGGTCATAGTGGTGGAGTTATCTGATGGAGACCTGGCCGAGCCGTCGCAAGAGCGACCATGGAGGACTCTGTCGAGGTTCTGTCAGAGACTTTCTCCGAGTACGAGCCGACAGAGGAGATTGCGGACACCAGAGATTCTAGCAGTTCTTCCTAGACGACTTTAGATGGCGATCCGATCTTTTGACTGGTGACTTGACCCCGCTCCTGATGGATTTTGTGGATATCCCTTTTGACTTGCTTACCCTATCGCCTTTTTGTTTAGCAGGCTTAGTGTTCGGGTTATATGAATAGTGCACCTTGATGTATGAATGATTTATGCTATCCAGGTTCCACTTAATCTATATATATATATATATATATATATATATATATATATTGTACGGAGAATCATTGGAGTATTACTTCCATATGCGTGATGTATTTATTATATCTCTCGACTCCTATTGGTGGATCTTGGGATCGCCGAAAGATTATTCTTGGCTTGCTTACAGGGATGCTCGCGTGCTCGTGCCCGTGGCGCAGGGCGTGACATAAGGCATTTGACCAAGACGAAAATCGCCCAACTGGGGAAAGCAATTGTTGATGTGATCAAGGATATCTTATGAATAACACCTGCAAATACAAACAGGAGGATCTGATAGTCATCGTCTAACAATATTGAAATGGCCCCCATTAAATGAGAAGCGTCAATAGTTGACGAAAGAAGGGTAGTTGGTTATCGTATCCAATCTTTCTCTTTTCCTAGCATTTGCTAATACAAATTCATTTGTTTTGGTAGAAGGGATCAGTAAGTCACTAGCATGAGCCTAGAAGGGTCATAAAGAAGATGACAAATGATGGGACTCAGAAAAGAGCAATTATCCCAAATGTTGAAGAGGCAATACCTCAAAAGTGAAAGGTAAAACTGACAATCCTGAAGAGATGTCTTGAATTGAACAGGGGTTGCAAGAGAATGCAAAAATGAACAGAGCCATTAGCTAGGACAAGCATTGCCTAGCTATGACAAGTCATGCCTAGATGAGGCAAGTGAATCTTTCGTGTAGCTAGACAAAAAATGACGTTTTGTCCCCATTAAATTCAATGGATGCAACAGAAGAGTCCTTCGCATCATAATCAAACCTCAAGATAAAAACTTGAATGAACGGGGGATTATAGGCATTGAATAGCCTCAAAAGAAAAGAACTTGCCAACATGGATTCGAGGCAGAAGAAATATCGACTTCTGAAGTCAAGCGAAGTCAAGCATTCAAGAAATGCTCTTGAGAATTCTGAAGAATCGCATGGAAAACATTCAAACGATTCATCGTCTTCGAGCAAAAGCAAATCATGCCGAAAGAGGTTTTCAAAATGCAAATGATGGGCAGTGTTGGGCACAATCTGATAAATGGATCTCCTCCAATTGAAATCCTTGAGAAGGATTCGTTGCCCAACCAGACGGAGAGATCATGTCCACAAGCTAGATGGCCAATTTCTGCAAACTGCACATTTGTGTTCAAATAGGAACACAAAGTAAGAGTAAGAAAATATCGTTTCAATTTATCTTGAATTTCAGAATGCAAACAGACACTTAATATTTGTCCTTGATAGGGACTCGCCATCAGAGCAGACAGGTAAGTGTCCTTCCTTTCCAAAGACAAACAAGTCAAAGGACTTTAGAACAACTAACAATTATGTGTTGTTAAGCGGAATGCAGATTTTCACAATCCTTGTACACTCGTTGGAGCACATGACCAAGGGTAAGATATATCGTTCCAATATTTTGAAAAATTCAGGAACATACACTAACATGTTTCTTTTATATCTTTAGGGGTCTCCAGCCGCGACGAATAGATAAGTATCCCTTTTCCCAATTCATTAGAGATTGAAAGCTTTCAGAACTCAATTCTCATGTCTAAAAGACGTAGAATTTTCACTTCGTTTGACATTCATGTTTTAAAACAAGAGGTTCTTTGAACATGTATAGAACACGCATGGTGCATCATAAAATCACCTTCGAGGGTAAATTTTGGAGAAAATGGAAGGAATTCCTCCAACAAAAGTTGTTCAAACCACTTAAAAGGACGTTTTCTCAAAAGATGGGAGGCAAAGTCTAATCCAAAAGCGTCTTACACACACTTGAGTGATGAGTGGAGTGGATCAGATAGCAAAATCTGGAACTACGAATGTAGAGATTATTCGCAGCGATTACATGGATCGGGATGACGAAGGCATTCGTTCTCTATCCCACACACTACAGGTGGCCATTGATAACCCCTTTGAATGGCGATTTTTCATTCTCAGCCCTGTCAAGAACCACCCCACATCGGGGCCAAATGGAGGTGAGTCCAGTGAAAGCAGGAGGAAAATGGTTAGAAATTATTTTGCTTGGACTAATATTAATCTTTGTGTGTTGTTTATATGGTAATCCAAGTACCATAGGATGATGAGAAGCATTCATTTATCTATCCTACACACCATATCTTTTGCATAGCCAAGTCGAGCCTGCAAATTCATTTCATGAACCCGTTGGTGATCATTGCACATTTCAAGGTCGAGGTAGAGTCACTTCAGAAACGGAAGAGTTTAAGACTTAGGGTTTACGAAGAAATTCGTAGGTTAATGTTTAAGCATGTTTAGACCTTAGGTCATATGTCTAACATGATTTTCTGAAGATAGGAAAAAGAGGGATTTTAAAAAAAATGAAAAAGAGAGAGAGAGAAATTCCCAACATCCAGAAAAAACAAAGTATCTGGTAAAAGCAAGATCAATGCCCATTTAGAATATCCCCCGTGAAGTCTGGAGGAATGAAGAAAAGAATTCCCAAAGGAGTCAGATTAGGAAGACTACTCCCCAAATAGTGTCATGCTCAGATAGCAAAAACACAAATAGAGTTGACAATCTCTTAATGCAACAAGAGTTGCTCTCTGAAGACCCTTGTGCGCTTTAAAAGAGGAGTGTGTACATCAATAATCGAAGATGTTCTTCAAAGGACAGGTGGCAAATCTACAATGATCACCGATGTCAAATCCTTCGCGATTTCTAGGCCAAAATTAAGCCTTTTTCGGTCATAATCCTGCCAATGTTACAACCCTGAAGCAGTCTTCTCTGACTAAGACACTTGGGTTAATGTATAGCTTAGCTCGAAGAAGTACGAACAAGATGATTTCTTTCTCATTTTCTAGGGTTATTGACTTGTAAACTCGAAGCAGATGGTGAAAACTTTCATTCAATGGTCGGACTCAAAAGTGAATCCCCCTTGAAAATCGATATCCAAGCCCAACATTATGGTCCTATGAAAGACCTCCCAATCGGTCGAAATGTATGCGTTGCGAATGATCCTAAAACCTAGGTACAGGTCAGTAGGAAATTGAGCACTTTCACTGTTAAAGATCATTATCACAGAGCGGTGAGCCGTCTTGGATGAGAAATACTCCAATTGATGTTTTGAGCAAACTCTTTTTGGAATTTTCAAACTGTTTGATCCTGATTTTCCGTGCAAGGAATTTGTGATCACATTGCATATTGCAAGAATGTTTTGGATAACCTCTAGTATCAAAATGCACATTTCATGACTAAAGCTTAAGCCATAGAATTTTGTCAATTAGACAATAGTTGTCTTCCCAATGATTACTAACATTTTCTTATCGAAGAAAAATCTTTCAGGTTTAAACTTCTACAGGATCCTTGGTGACCCTAAATCCTAGAAGAATGCGTCGCTTTGGGAAGAAGAGCTTACAAATTTATGTTTATGTAGGATTTTTGGCAACCCCAAATCGAAGAAAAAACTCTCATGCTCTATGAAGTGGAGTACACAAATTTTATATCTCTGCAGGATTCATGATCTTATAAGGATATTTTCCCTCGTGAATCACACATATTTGATATCTCTGCAGGATTCCTGGTAACCCCAGATCCTAGAAGGATATTTTTCTCGATAAAGTGGAGTACATATTTTTTTATGTTTCTACAGGATTTTTCAAAACCCCAAATCCCATAAAAACAGATGCTCCATAAAGTGGAGTACATACATTTGATATTTCTGCATGATTCCTAGTAACCCCAGATCCCAGAAGGATATTTTACTCCGTAAAGTGGAGTGAACAGGTTTAAGCTTCTGCATGATTTCGTGGAGAACCCATGATCCCAGAAGGATGCCTTGCTTTATCAAGAAAAGCTTACAGGTTCATGTTTCTACAGGATCCCTCGTAACTCCAAGTCCCGGACTGATACTTTTGATGAAAAAAATTTACAAGTTTGAGCTTTCTGCAAGATAATTGGAATCCCCAGATCCTATAATGGCACCTCGCATGTCGAAAAGATAATTTTCAAATCCAGCATTCTGTGAGATTTCAGGTAATCCTTAAATCCCAGAATAGCCTGCAGGTGAACCTAGAGTTCGGTAACCTCTCAAATGACCCCTTACAGGTCCTCAATAAGTAGGGACAAGTCATTTTCTATGTAAGCCTCTTTACTAGGTGAACCTTTTCTCAGACCAATCCACCAACAGATCGAGTTCCTGATAAGTCCTCAATGTGTAGGGACAAGTCGTTCTTAGGTAAAGCCTTTTTAGTAGGTAAGCCTTTTCCAAGTCCGATCCATAGAAGGATCGAGTCTTTAACAAACACAAAAGACCGGGTGTGTCATCTTTAGGTGAAGCCTTTATTAGGTAAGCCTTTTCCAAGATCGATCCACAGAACGATCGAGTTTTTGACAAACCCCAAAGACCGGGTGCGTCATCTTTAGGTGAAGCCTTTTAGTAGGCGAGCCTTTTTTCGGATTGATCCACTAGCGGATCGATTTCATGATGAGTCCTCAAAGATGAGATGAATCATTCATTGGTAAGCCTTTTTAGTAGGCGAACCTTTTACTCGAATCAATCCACCGACGGATCGAATTCCCGACAAGTCCTCAAAGATAGGATGAATCACTCATAAGTAAGCCTTTTTAATAGGCAAACCTTTTCCTAGACCGATCCACAAAATGATCGAGTCTCTGACAAGCCCTAAAGACTAGGTACGTCATCCGTAGATCCCTATCAGTTTGGAGTCTCATTACGGTTTAGCCTACCATATGGGCCAAACCAATTGTAGAAACCACCTGAAGGGGTCAATCAATGATAGAAACCGCCTGAAGGGTCAATTGAATGGTAGAAGTCGCTTGAAGGGTCGACTGAATAGTAGAGACCGCCTAAAGGATCAAACCAATGGTCCGATCCACGATACGGATCAAAACCTTGACGAATCCTGGATGTAGGAGGAGTCGTTTTCCTTGGTAAACCTTACAAGAGGCAATCCATTTATGGTATGATCCACCATACAAATAAAAAACCTTGGTAAATCCCCAAATGCAGGATGGGTATTCCTTAAAACTCCTATCAGTTAGGAATTCTATTAAGGTTTGGCCTACCATACAGGCCAAAGCATAACCTCCCTAGGACGCTCTAATACCGAGTCCTTAGGAATCTTCTTGAATCCATCAGGCACCGCGAATGCCACACAAGCATCAAGCTGGTAAGTGACAAGTACGCCTCTATACTCTTTCACTCTCTCGCATCATTAGAGAACTGAATGAGCACATCTCCTTTTAAGAAATAGCAAACATCTAGGGGCATGGAAAATTCAAGGGCATGATTCCTTTTCTTTTATTTTTCTTAGTTGAGTCAATCGGAATTCAGGTGTCACCTTGTCTTTAAGAGAAACCTCTAACGAGATTCTCTTCAAAAAGTGACAGCTGTTGACACCTAGATTTTGATAAGTTTTTTTCCTTTATTTTTGAAAAATTCATAGAAAATCAATAAAAAGTCAAAAAGTTGAAAAGTCAACTTTGGTAAACTTGGGCAAGCTAAAGGAACCATTTTGACTAATTTTTTTTAAATTTTTTTCGTATTTTTAATATTTTGAAAAAAATAAAAAAATGCATAAAAAATCAAGAAAAATAGCATTTGAGGTCACAAAAATGTAGAAAAATAGGCTATATTTTTATTTTAAGTCCCTCTTCATTTTGAATTCAGAAAAAAGAAAAATTCAAGTTCAATTACATGTTTACACAGAGTTAGAATTGACTAAAAAATGTCATTCGAGTCTTTTAATTTGTAATTTTTTGCATTTTGGAACCTAGACATTCAATTTATTTGCCCCGTGTTGAAATTTGATTCAATTGCCCGTAGAATTCGTCCAATTGCATGGATAGACAAATTGCCAAAGATTCTTTCAATTTAGTCCTGGATTTTGAGTAAGTTAAAATTAATCAAAATCCGTGGACTTCCATGTACCAATGAATACTTAACCAAAGATTTTTTGCCAACTTTGAAGTCATTTGCAGGGTTAATTTGACCTGATTTGGTCACTAAGGGGTTCAATTTGAGAGATTTCATATTCGACGCATTCTAAGAGTTTGGGATTTTTGCATTAATTTGAACAAATTCTTCCCGAAAGTCGCTCTCCTAGATGAATTCTATGTCATGGAACTTAATTTTGAGGTCAATTTCACGATTTTTAGACATGCTTGTCATCTCTTCATGCCCACTACTGAAGAAAAGAGAAGATGGTTGAGGGGAATGGCAGACAAGATAAGGCACGCCGGTGGAAGGCAAGGAGGAGTGGGAGGATTCAGCCTCCATCATCCTCAGAGGGCAAGCACAAAAGAAGAAAAGAGAAATGGGAGAGTTCGGGGGGGTAGGGAGGGGGAGAACAGGGGAGAGGCATTCGAGAGCTGGAGAGGGGGAATCCGCAACAAGAAAGAGAGAAAGAGGTTCGAGAGAGAAGAGGATGAACTCATCACCATCGGTGTCTTCACGCATCGCAGCCGCCGTCGCTAACGAATATCAGGTATGTTCTGCCCTTGTTATTGCTCTATTTTTGCTCCAATGAACAAGGCTTCTCGGTCTAATTCGATTTTGATTGAATCGGACCAAAATCAATAGTTCCCGACCATTCTGACGATGCGTATGGTAGGCTTTAATGAACCATTTCGTTCGATATCTCTCACTGAGCTTCAAGAAATCATTCAAGAAAGTTTATGTGTATGCTCGATAAATTGCCATTGAAGTCGCTTTGATCTCTTGAGCTCGGCTCAGATTATTAATCATTCTTTTGCTTGATTTCTCTAAGCCTAGCTTGACCTTTTTCTTGCATGAATTTGGTCTAAAGTGACGTGACCGTCCATGCCCGAACCTCACTAGAATTGCGAGCTACCAACCTCCAAAGGACGATCGTCCAGAGCATAAGATGATCAGGTAAGTCTTTTGAGCCATCATACATGCTAGCTAGGTGTCGAAATTGTAATTTGAATAGCTATCGATGTCAAAATTAGTGTTCGCTGGAATTCGGTGACCACGCCGAAAAACCAAATTTTGAGTTTTGGCTCAATTGATTCTGCTGAGATGATCTTGTGATATGTTGTAGAGCTCAATAAAAGGGTTCGAATGGCGATGGTTTCATGCCAATTGGACGTCGGATGGCCGAGTTATGGCCATCCGATAAGGCGTTGGCAATTGAACGCCGTCGCTGATCATCTTCTCTGGCAGCTTTGACTGGGGTCAACGATGACGAGAACACTGACTTGCCAGCCAGATGGTGACACGTGACAGCCATTTCAATAAGGTCTTATGCACGGTGGGATTCTGTGGAGTAATCAGAGGACCCACAGTTGGCCATATGGAGGCACATGGACCGTATGATCATTAATAAGATTTTTTGAATATTCAGTTAATAATTTTAGAAAATAAAAAATAATAAATACTAATACGGCGACGTTTTGGCTGCTCGGCTAGTAGGCCCGGTTACAAGTCTGGGTCGAGCGCCTGGTTAGCGTGGGTCAGGTCGAACCAGTCCGTATAATTTTTTTAATAATAAAAAAATCAAAATTAAAAAAATCATAAAAAATTTAGAAAAAATTTCAAAAAATGGAAAATTGAAGAAAAATCGAAAAAAATTGAGAATAATTTCATAAAATTCCTAAATTTTTTTAGAAAATTCCCAAGGTTGAAAATGACCAAGAACAATTGATTGTTGTTGCATTTGAGATTTTTCTCTTGTATAATCAAAAATGACAATTTTACCCCTCAAAGGGTAAACCGTCTTCAATATTCAGTGACTTGTGGAAGTTGCTTAGTATTCGGTGATGGGTCAAATGGACAGCCAAACCTTCTGCCCAGGATTTTCACATTTTATTTTTTTTCGAAAATGACGATTTTACCCCTCAAAAGGTAATTCGCTTCTAAAAATTCAAAAAATTGTCAAAAATAGGGGATGGGTCAATTGAGTGACCAAACCTATTTAAGATGCCTTCTTACTGCGGATTTATTTCGAAATGACAATTTTTTCCCTTTTCAGGCAAATCGTCCCAAATTGTGTCAAAATTACGAATTTGCCCCCTGATGGGCAAAATCATGTCTAAATCATTCCTGAGCTGTGATTGATGCTTCTCTAGGCTAATAAGGCCTTATTAGGGATGTCATGTTATATTTATGTGATTTATTTGCATAAGTCTCGATTCCTTCATTTGCACGTTTTATTACTGATTGTGAGTGCTAGAGTAGTCACTCCTATCTGCATGAATTCCTAGATTTGGGAATTCGTACCCAACTCATCTACATGGAATCTTAGGTCAAATAATTCATTCAACTTTGGTGCCGAAAGGGCGTTAACTCTGACAGTTGACGTAACTAAGTCTCCGAACCCATGTCTCTGGTTTTCGCTCTATAGGGTGGTCCAATCATGCCCTCCAAAAAATGATTGGTGGCGACTTCATGGCATGCACACTTAGCACATGTCACTAGACCACACTGAAGGTCGACCACGCACACCTCTATTGCGATTTAGGTAATGGACCTTGGAAGAGGCCCGCGTCCGACTAGAAGGGACAACCCATTAACCCTCGAGAGCTTTCGGCAAACCTCGAGAGGGTCGCGACAATGCATTTAGAGACAAATTTCTCTGAAATTTTCGTCACTAAATCCGCCACTAAATCTTTGTTTTTTTTTTTTGTAGTGTACTAAGATAACATTAATTGGTCTTAATAGAGAGAAGTTGGTACATCACTCAAATTGGAATTGTAGTTTCTTATAAAAGATAGTAAAATGCATTCGATAGCTGTAAAGAAGTATGTATGTTAGAAGATTATTTTAACAGTTTGTAGATTGTGGAAATACAAGTAAGTGTTAGTACTTTTAAAAAGTTTGTGGTTAACATACTAGTGTAGAGAACTGTCGAAATGGATCATAGAACCATTTCTCAACCCATATTTGATGGATTGAGTTGCTATATGGGTTATTTTAAATAAATGTGTTTAGAATGGTAAAACACCAAAAAATATGAGTGTTAAATGAGTTCACAACTTACTTATGTCTAACCCACCTCTATGTTTCTCTCTTACATTAACTCGATCTGGCATTGGCTTACTTCATGTTCTCACTTCAGTTTGGGCATGAGTTTCCTAGACTAGGTTAAATATGAATTTATTTTAGTAATATCGGTGGGTTCGCCTATGGGTTGGGTCTATAAATTTGGGGACAATCGCTAAAAAAGTCCTAAATATATCGTAATTGTATTAATTTAGTCATAATCATTTTTCAGTTGAGTTCTAACCCTTTTGCATTTATATCAATTTGGCCCATCAAGCTAATTTTGGCCTAAAATTACCGATATGGTACGACCGACCTTGCCCAGCAACGATGAGGTCGACCTCGCCGGCAAAAGGAAGAAGTAAAGGATTTTTTTTTTTAAAAACATTAATTAAATATTAAAATATTTTCCAAAATTGCCACATCATCGATTTCTAGCTAAAATTGACCAGATGGACTGAATTAATACAAATGCAAAAGGTTTAGACCTCAATTAGCAAAAAAAAAAAAGGTTTAGGACCGAAATGGCACAATTCCAATAATTTAAGAACTGTTTTGGTAAATTTCCATAAATTTGTACCGCAAAAAATTGAGTCAAAACAGTTTGAACCGGTCAATTTGGTTCGGGCTATTTTCGATCCATTCTGCCCTTTTGACTGGCTATTAACATGTAACAATTTAATTAATTTAGTAGTTAAACTCTAGTTGTCTGACCGCTCTTGAAAAGCTACCGACACTTAAAATAATTTACCGGCACGAATCGGTGTCCAGAGTCTTGCCTGACCTAACATTAAAAATTAGCTGCATGGTCAAGGAAGGTGGTGAAAGTTCGGTGAAATGGGCAGTTCCGAATGGCGGGACCTTGTTGTGGATGCTTCTTTGTCAGGAAGGACGAGTGGGACTTTTGATAGAAGATAGAAGTCTAGAATTGTCAATACAAAGTCCATCTCAGCCATCTTCACTGTGTTTGATTATTAAGGCTTGGCCGTTGGCCAAATGACATTCATGGAGCTTTTATTAGTTGTGAATCGATATCGACGCTATAAGTATGGCTCGGAGGGGTAGTAGCATGCGTGTTTTTTCACCAAAAGAGTTAACTACCCCTTGTAGGAGCCTTCTGAAGATTGATATGAATTCCAAGGCGCCGACAAGAGAAGAACCACCACATGAAAGCGACCTATTGCAACTGATATCCTGCAAATATATGACCTTGCAGCTTTCTACATAAATAAGACAATTGGAAGAGTGCTGTTGCATTCCATTGTTCAACAGTTGGGCACTCCACACACTAGCTACGGTTTGCAACCAAATGGCAGAATCAACAAAGAGGTTCTCTAATGCTCTAATGGGTTTTGTGCATGCTTGGATTCCATAATTTCATCAGATTGCTTGCTCTTATATTTTGTTTCGGTATGTAGGTATGCAGTCGTTACGGGTGCGAACAAGGGGATTGGGTTTGAAATATGCAGGCAGTTGGCTTCAAATGGCATTGTGGTGGTGTTAACATCTAGAGATGAGAAAAGAGGGCTCGAAGCAGTTCAAAAGCTCAAAGACTCTGGTCTGTCTGATTACGTACTTTTTCATCAGCTGGATGTCACTGATCTCTCCAGCGTTCTATCCCTTGCGAAATTCGTGGAGACTCGAATCGGAAAGCTAGATATATTGGTATACACATGTTTACAATTACATCTTGTCCCTGCCTTTGTCAACCAATACGGGACGTTGCAATAACAGGCGATAACTTTTGTCCAGGTGAACAATGCCGGGGTTCTTGGAGCCACTATCAAAGACAAAGCTTTAACGGGTACCAGCTTTTTAGAGGCAAGTTTCGAAAGGAGCAATGCCTGACCAGATAATCATGCATAGAGACAATGATGTATAAAAAGCATTTAACGACCCCATTACAACATATGTATGTCCATGTACAGCAGAAGAATTTACCAGCATTTGAGCTGTTTAGAAGGCTCAGTGATTTGGTGAAATGATGCTTGGTATCCCTAGTTTTTGGTAGTAGCATATTTGTCTGCGCAATGAGCTGACATGTAGTACATTTCCGATGTTCTTAATAAATAGACTATCTTATTCCTTCATTCAATTAGTAAGAGATTTGGAGCCTCTTGTTGTGACTCTTAGGCTTCTAAAAAGAGGGCTTTCCTTGTTTTGACTATTGATTGCAGAAGCAGGATGCCGACGCCCATGCTCGAGTCAACTGGAGTGAAGTTTTCAGGCAGCATCTGGAAGGAGCCAAAACATGCATCGAAACAAATTACTGTGGGTCGAAAAGAATGGTAGAAGCTCATATTGGCCTCCTCCAACGGTCTAATTCACCAAGGATCGTGAACGTCTCCTCCGTCATTGGGAAGATCCAGGTAGATGCATCCATACAATACCGAGAGAGTTCTGAAAAATTAGTAGATTTGTGTTTTGGAGTAGATCTCCACGGTGTGAAACCTTGTCCAACGCCATTTGGCAGAACATGAATCTTTGTTATCTGGGTTGAGATCAGGTTCCCTGTTGACCAATGACCCTGTTACAGTATGAAGTCATACATCAGCTGAGCTACGATGAGATTGTCTCGTAACGATTGCTGATTTTTTCTTTTCAGTATGTGTCTGACGAATGGGTCAAGGGAGTTCTGAGTGACATCGAGAACCTCACAGATGATAAAGTGGACGAGGTCGTGAACGTTTACCTTGAGAATTTCAAGAATAGTTCATCTGCTGTCACACCGGCTTATATCATCTCAAAAGCAGCGATCAATGCCTACACTAGGATCCTCGCCAAGAAGTACCCGGGTTTCCTCATCAACTGTGTATGCCCCGGCGGTGTGAGAACTGACATCAATGGCCGCACAGGCATCTTGTCCGTCGAAGAAGGCGCGGAGAGTCCGGTGAGGTTGGCGCTTTTTCCCAATGAGGGTCCTACAGGTTGTTTCTTCATTAGGACTGAACAATCAGAGTTCTGATGGATGGTTACGACTTAACCTTTTCTGGCTGTTAGGAAACAGGATCCAGATGAATGAATGTGTATTTTTTTTCTTTTTTTGTTAGAATGAATGTTGGAATATGTATTGAGTTTGAACCCATTTAATAAATCAGATTTGAATTGATTTATTTGGTACGTGAAACCGATTCGGAATAAGGAAGTTTCCTTTCGCTTTTAAATTGGCTTCGATGATTTCCCACTTTGAGTCTACGGTGGATTGGGAGTTTGACTTTAGCATGATTTGTAATATCAGAATTGTATCGCTTATTCTATAGTAGAATTTGTTGTTGATCGTCGACGTAGGTCTCTATGATCAAACCACGTATATCTGGTGTTTGATTTACTTTTCTTATTGCGTCTTTTGGTTCCGCGCAACAATGAATGTGTAGTTAACGAACAGCAGGCCAACCTTCCGACCAAAAAAAAAAAAAAAAAACAGCAGGCGAACCTAATGTCGGTGCCAGAGTGACCATTGTGCAATCAACAGGAAATGGCAAGACCGGCGGCTTTCGCGTCTGCCTCTGGTTTATTTCTTGCATCCTTTTTACCATGTGTTTGGAACGGTCAACTTCCAAAAGATAAGAGTCCAGTGTCCATCATCTTCCCTCCAAGCGTGGATACTGTTGATAGTTTGTTTGTAAAACAAACTAAAAGGTATCTTGTACCATGTCGAAAAAAGATGTGAGTGGGCACATGAACTAAATTAGACACTAATCAGTAATTATTAATTTTTATTTGTTAATTATAATTATGAAATAACCAGGGCATTCTATTAAAATAATGCAACTATTCACAAAAAGCCTTACAACCTCTAAAGAGGTGTTTCATGAAAGGTTGTGTCTATTCGGACATAACTGTTTAATCTTTATAAGGTTATATCCATTTGGACACAATTTCTTAAAATATTTAGGAATAAATTTGCAAAAGTGCAATAAGTTTAGGATTTTTTGGATAATTTTCCTACAATATACTTTTTAATGTATGGGTCATATATTAGAGGTAGGCAAGGTTCCATGGTATAACTGTGAGTCGAAGAACCAAGCTTGTGGGAACCAGTTTGGCTTTAGGTTTTAGATTATGCAAGGTAGGTTCCAGATTCCGAAAATTGGAAACTATTTTTGACCAATAGGTTCCAGGATCCAATTAGAGATAAAGATTCATTGCAAGCATTCAATTAAGAACATGGATGGAACCTAAGTAGATATTAAAATTGACTATGAAGCCTGTGACATGATAAGTTTTATGTTTTGTTCTGTACCTTTGTACTCGTCTAGTGATTGGCCTAATGCTTCTATTGAATAAGAATAATGCTATGATAAAATCTCTTCCCCAGGTGAACAATGCTTGTGTTGGCGGATCCATTCTCGACGCCGATGCTTTGAGAGTTTCCGGCATTGGAAAGGTACGCTGTCGGTATCTCTTATCATGGTGTTGGTGAAGGAGAAATTTAATTTAACAATTAGTTGGCCTGGAAAATAGAAATAATTACTGCTCGAGGTTCATAGCAAAGAGAGCCCTGTCCCATTACCTGTTGAGCAAATTAAATGAGTCTGAACCGGATTTATGTGACTCGGCCGATGGGACTTAACCCACAGTTAGAGCAGCACAAGATTGCACTACAGATCAGACAATACAAAATAACAAAAATTACAATCCCAGACGAGTGATTCAAATACCCCATCTTTCTTGCCTCTAGTTTGCAATAACTCACCCGGTGTATGGCCATCATAATTGGTCGCAAAATAATCCAACAAAGGAATCCATAGTTCTTATTACAAGATTTCTCAGGCTTCAAGCGCTCCATTCCTTTTGGACAAAAACCCACGAAGACGACCAATTGGATGTAATTCCATCAAGAGTCCCCCCGTCCAAATTTATTTCACTACAATCTCCTCAACAATCAATAAAGACAAGACCAAGTAAATATTTATATCCTAAGAGTTCGGACATCGAATCGCAAGTTATAAACCACAAGTCATACTCCAACTTGATTTTGTGCTTAGATTCGCTTTTCTTTAGGGGCTTAAACTCAATACATAGTTCTAGCATTGCTATCGTCTTTTTCATGAAGAGATTGAAAGGGGGTTTCTTTTCTATAAGAGTATGATGCAAATGACGATTGAAGTTGTAACATCATTCTCTTTGTAAGTTGCCTGTGGTTATTAGAAAGAACGGTCACGAAGAACCATTTGAGAATCAACCAGTGCAAAGTGGAATTCCGACCCAAACAAATTATGCCTTGTTCTAATTTCTTGCGGCAAACTCCTTCAGTTAGATGGCACGATGAGCTCTCTAGGGATCTAAAATGCATATTCATTCTCATGTTACTGATGCTAGTTCATAAAATTCCCTATTGATGATGCAGAAGCAAGTCGACTGGAGTAAAATCGCGACCGAGACATATGAATTAACTGAGGAGTGTCTGAACATTAACTATTATGGTGCCAAAAGGATGGTTGACACATTCATTGGCCTCCTCCAACTATCGGACTCGCCCAGGATCGTCAATGTTTCCTCATCGGCGGGGAAGCTAGAGGTAAGAAGTATGTAATTTCAAAGTTATCACATTTGATGCAAAGCCTCATTTTTGCGGGAGAACACTAGAAAAAGAGATTGCTGATAGTGCTTTTGTGTAGAATGAACGAATTCTCTCAGATCTCTCTTTACTATTAAGCACAACTGAAATGTGTCCTCGAATACATTGCTGTCATATTGTACTTCCAAGTAGTTGATTCCTTTTGGCATGTTCTATCTAGAACATTAGTCTATTGAAATGCTATTCCATGGTTATATCTTTGACGACGAATAACATTTCAATCATCCTGCGATATTGCGATTAGTACTTACCCGAGGGCCGGGCTAAAGAAGTGTTCAGCGATGCCGAGAGCCTCACAGAAGAAAAAATGGACGAGGTATTAAAGGTGTTCCTAAAAGATTTCGAACAAGGTTCTCTTAAGACCAATGGTTGGCCTGCTCAATTATCAGCATATGCAGTCTCCAAAGTTGCCTTGAACGCGTACACGAGGATTATAGCAGTGAGTCACCCTGCGTTTCGTATTAATTGTGTCTGCCCTGGATTTGTCAAGACGGACATCAATTGCAACACCGGCTTCTCGACTCCAGGGAAGGTGCAGAGGGTCCTGTGAGTCTAGCCTTGTTGCCTGATGGCGATCCATCTGGTCGATTCTTTCAGGGGACAAAAGAGGCAACATTCTGATCAAAGATGCTTCACTTTCAAATAAGGGAATGTAGAAATTTGAAATCTATTGTCTGTGTGTGAGATTCAAACATTGGGATAGCTAATGAAAGATTCTGATACATCGGTGTATATTTGTATAGCCCATGTTTGGAGTGAGGTTGTGACGTCCTGTGTGACGTCCTGGAAATTCAACCCTTGTAAGTGCCGGGAGTCGATTTAATGATATGAATGTATATTCATAGTCGACGCCATTTTGGACTATAAGGACTGAAAAGACGAAAATTTGGACGAATTCCGAACTTTAGATTATTTCGAATTGAGTTTCGAAATTAATCCGTGGCGATTTTTAAATTGCCGTTTTTGCAAACGAGCTTAACCCTGATCGAGCTTGACCAGTGAAATTGCCGAAATTACCCATCGATCAGTACACCAAAAATTTCGTTTCAGTCCCGGCGCGCCAAAATTACCATTTTGCCCCTCCCAATTATTCATTCATATAAGACAAAGAAAATTAAAATTTGGCCTCCAAAGTCAAGGAGGTGGGCCCCACCTGCCCTCTGCCCAACGTGCCTCTGCCGCCTGCTTCTTCTTCTCTTCTTCTTCTCTTCTTCTTCTCTTCTTCTTCTTTCTTTTATTTCTTTGCCGACAACCCCCTTTGCCGACCGATTCCTCCTCCTTCCGTCGTCATTTTTCGCGACCACCACATCCCCACCGGCAGCCACCGTCCCCAGCCACTCGCCTGGACCCCGGTCGAGCCGCCGTCGCCGCCATTTCGCCGAAGAAAACCCACGGCCGAACGTCCCCTGTTTTCGGGTCAGGCGACCCGAGGACTTCGCGGTCTTCTCCGGCCGCCACGGCCGCCACCGACGTCGACCACCACTACCCAGCTAACCCCCGACCTCCCATCGACCGATCCCACCCCTCGTCGCCGACCGTCAGCCGCCGGAACCGCCGGAATCCGGCCCGAAAGTCTCGGTGCTCTGTTTTTGAAACCGGGTTGTTCCGGTCTTCGTTCGGCCGCCACCGTCGCCGTTGTACCACACCGCCGCCGCCAAACGACTCCCCTGAGTCTCCTCTACCGCCACCCAGCTCAGCTCCGCCGGTCGCCGCGCGTGGCCGCCGGAAACCGCCGCCGACCGAGAGCCCTGTTTTGGCTCGAAAACAGGCAACCACTGATCGCGGCTGTCCGCCGTCGCCGGCCGCCTTCCGCCGCCGTCCACCTGTCCCGGCCGACTCCCACTGACCCCTAGGTGAGCCTCCGACCCCTGGCCGGCCTTGTCCCGGCCCGTGTCGCCGGAAAACGGCCAAAAACCGTGAAGTGTCGGTTGAATATTCTGGTTTCTCACTGTTGCAGGCTGCCGACCGCCGCTCGCCGGAGCTCCGCCGCCGGCCACCTGTTCCGGCGACCTCGCCGGACTCCTACGGGGTGTCGCCGAAGTTTGAGCCCAACCCGCCGCGCGATAAACCTTAGTTTTATCGCCGCCGCCGCCGCCGCCGCCGCTGCCGTCGCCGTCGCCGATCGAGCTAACTCAAATAGTGAGTTGACTCTAAACCTTGGTTAGGGCGCTAATTGCGCTTAGGATTAGTCTGTTTTATTTATTTAGTTAATTAATTAATTATTTATTATTTATTTATTAAAAAATATATATATTTCGATCGGGACCGGTTTAGATAGAAACCATGGTTAGGATACATGGTCGATCAATTAATTGTCTGTGGCTATTTGTGGTAATTTAGCAATTAATTGATTGATTGAGTTGCTCGCGAGTGAGTGTCAGGTTAGAGACGAGCGAACAATTGATTGCTATAGTTTGACTGAGGATTAAGATTTCTATTATGAATTGAGCTTGAAATCGCCGGGTTCAGTTGATTATTTGAGAATGAGTAAATTGCTTGATTGGTTTGTCTGCCTGGTTGATATGCTCCATTGGGAATCTTGTGGGCCTAGGGGCCGAGTTGACTGTATTTCTTGTGGATTTTGGTGTTAATCCAAGATAATCAATGAATTGATTGCCGAGTGCAATTTGTGTGGTCATTAAAAGGGTCAATAACACTACCTGGCAAGTTCGCTTTGTACCGTGGGTACTTGTACCGTACTGATTGTATGGAAATTTGCGACTTGTCAGAAGCACGATAATCCATGCCCCGTGCCAGTCGTACGGTTTTAAGGGATTATCGGATGCCGGTCGCAGCTTGTGAAGGATCGAAGCTCCTTTTTAAGGAATGCCTACTCGCAGTGCCGTGCCGGGTGCACTGGATACACTGCTTGTAGTAGCCGTCGCTGAGAGGGTAAAGTGGACGTAGCCTGGTTTTGCCAGAAGAGTGCGGGATCGCACTATTGATGTATTTATCACGCCAGTCGCGTGGGTCATTGATTAATAATGAACTTGTGTATGCCTGAGTGGTTGTACTTCTGTTGGTGGTAGATTTGTCAGACTTGTTATGATTGATATATATATATATATATATGTATATATATCTGTTGTTATCTTGTGATTTTTTTTGTGGCACTTAGGATGTTCTGGGCGAATCATTGTCCTAACCGAGATTAGGCTTGATTCACTGAGATTCATTTCTCACCCCGTCGCGGGACAAATTTTTTTCAGGTCCGAAGTAATGGAAAGACCGGTGCGGTTCGGCACCCCCACTGACTCATCACTTGATATCAGTCTCCATCCGGTACCAGGTACGGACCAGATGTGGGAGCGTCACATCACGACGATATGGGTTGATGAAGGGATGCCACACCTGGTGGCACATCTCTTTAAAGCCTGGTATCTTCGTGATGGGATGGATCTCTTCGGTCCGCTTCGAGGATTTGAGGGGCCACCTCTACAGGGGGTCCTTAATATCCCCGCTTGGGACCCAATGGATATTGATACACCTGATGGGGAAGTGATGGACCCCGCGCCTGATATGGAGCTCGATCTCGAGCCTGAGCAATCGGTAGCCCCCTCTGTGCGTTCTAGCCAGAGTTCTTGTGATGACCCAAATGACCCGGCTCCCCCGTTTGATTATTACGACACGGATGTCGAGTCTTCCCAGTAGTGGGTTAGGGCCTTTTTGTAGTCAGGGAACTGTGGTTATTTTTGTGGGGGATACTGTTTTGGGATAGATGAGAGTTAACCTTACCTGACTCCTGTATTTTTTTTGTGAGTCCTAGAGGGCCACCCCGAAGCATGGGGTTGTAATTATCAGTTGATGGCTCTGTAAGGTTATGGATCATCTATTCTCATCAGCCTTTTGTATTTTGCAATCTGGCTTTACTTTCTATCTATCCCATGTGTTTTTATTGAATGGAAGATGGTACGTTCCGCTTGCGCAATATAAGCTTAGGTCGATAGCAATTGCCTGGGACGCTATCTATTATGACCTGGTGGCGATTTGGCAAGGGATGTCGCGGGCTCGAGAGTCGGGACGTGACATCCTGGAAATTCAATCCTTGTAAGCGCCGGAAGTCGATTAAATGATATGAATGTATAGTCATAGTCGACACCCATTTTGGACTATAAGGACTGAAGAGACGAAAATTTGGACGAATTCCGAACTTTAGATTATTTCGAATTGAGTTTCGAAATTAATCCGCGGTGATTTTTGAATTGCCGTTTTCGCAAACGAGCTTAATCCTGACCGAGCTTGGCCAGTGAAATTGCCGAAATTACTCTTCGTTCAGTATACCAAAAATTTCGTTTTAGTCCCGGCGCGCCAAAATTACCGTTCTACCCCTGCGATATTTAACCACAAAAGACAAAAAAAAAATTAAATGCTTACCTTGAAAGTCTTGGGCATGGATCCCACCATTCTCCTTCCCCATGCACGCACGTCCCCTCCCTGTCACCATCTTCTGCCTTCTTCTTCTTCTTTTTCCTTTCTTCTTCTTTGCTCTTCTTTTCTTCTTATCTTTGACCAACGAATGCTTCTCCTTGCTGATCGAATCCACCTCCGTTCGTCGCTGTTTTTCGCCACTGTCCCTAGCTACTCACCGTCGCCGCCTTGACCCCGGCCGAGCCGCCGTCGCCGTCGTTTCGCCGAAGAAAAGCCACGGCCGGGCCTGCCCTGTTTTCGGGTCAAGAGACTCGAGGACTCCGCGGCCTCCTTCGGCCGCCACCGACGCCGACCACCACCACCCAACTAACCCCCGACTTCCCCTTGACCGATCCAACCCCTTGTCGCCGACCGTCAGCCGTCGGAATCGCCGAAATCAGGCCTGGAAGTTCCGGTGCTCTGTTTTGAACCCGATTCATTCCGGTCTTCAATCCGGCCGCCACAGTCGCCGCCGTGCCACATCGTCACTGCCAGACAACTCTACTGAGTCCCCTCTACCGCCACCCAGCTTGTCTCCGCCGGTCGCTGCGCGTGGCCGCTGGAAACGGCCGCCGATCGAAACCCTTGTTTCGGTGCAAAACAGGACAGCCACTGATCGTGGCTGTCCGCCGTCATCGGCCGCCTTCCGCCGCCGTCCACCTATCCCGGCCGACCCCTACCGATCCCTGGGTGAGCCCCCGATCCTTGGCTGACCTTGTCCCAGCCCGTGTCGCTGGAAAAACGGCCAAAACAGTGAAGTCGCCAATTGAATATACTGATTTTGTACTGTTTCAGGCTGCCGGCCGCCGCTCGTCGGAGCTCCGCCGCCGGCCACCTGTTCTGACGACCTCGCCGGACTCCCATGGGGTGTCGTCGAAGTTTGAGCTCGATCCGCCGTGCAATAAACCTTAGTTTTATCGTCGTCGCCGCCGCCGCTGCTGCAGCCGCCGCCGCCGCCGATCGAGCTAACTCACATAGTGAGTTGACTCTAAACCTTGGTTAGGGCGCTAATTGCGCTTAGGATTAGTCTTATTTATTTATTTATTTATTTATGTATTTATTTATTTCCAAAAAAAAATTATATTCGATCGGGACCGGTATAAATAGAAACCATGGTCAGGATACATGGTCGATCGATTATTTGTCTGTGGTAATTTAGCAATTAATTGATTGATTGAGTTGCTCGCGAGTGAGTGACAGGTTAGAGACGAGCGAACGATTGATTGCTATAATTTGACTGAGAATTAAGATTTTTATTATGAATTGAGCTTGAAATTGCCGGGTTAAGTTGATTACTTGAGAGTGAGTGAATTGCTTGATTGGTTTGTTTGCCTGGTTGAAATGCTCAATTGGGAGTCTTGTGGGCCTTGGGGCCGAGTTGATTGTATTTCTTGTGGATTTTGGCGTTAATCCAAGATAATCAATGAGTTGATTGCCGAATGCAACTTGTGTGGTCATTTAAAGGGTCAATGGCGCTACTTGGCAAGTTCACATTGTACCTTGGGTACTTGTGCCGTACAGATTGTATGGAAATTCGCGACTTGTCAGAAGCACGATAATCCATGCCCCGTGCCAGTCGTACGGTTTTAAGGGATTATCGAATGCCGATCGCAGCTTGTGATGGACCGAAGCTCCTTTTTAAGGAATGCCTACTTGCAATGCCATGCCGGGTGCACTGGATACACCGCTTGTAGTAGCCGTCGCTGAGAGGGTAAAGTGGATGTAGCCTGGTTTTGCCAGAAGAGTGCGGGATCGCACTATTGATGTATCTATCACGCCAGTCGCGTGGGTCATTGATTAATAATGGACTTGTGTATGCCTGAGTGGTTGTGCTTCTGTTGGTTGTAGATTTGACAGATTTATTTTGATTGATATTTATATATATCTCTATTGAAATCTTGTGATCTTTTTGTGGCGCTTAGGATGTTCTGGGCGAATTAATGTCCTAACCGAGATTAGGCTTGATTCACTGAGATTCATTTCTCACCTCGTCGTGGGACAAATTTTTCAGGTCTGAAGTAATGGAGAGACCGGTGCGGTTCGGCACCCCCACCGACTCATCACTTGATATCAGTCTCCATCCGGTACCAGGTACGGAACAGATGTGGGAACGTCACATCACGACGATATGGGTCGATGAAGGGATGCCACATCTGGTGGCACACCTCTTTAAGGCCTGGTATCTTCATGATGGGATGGATCTCTTTGGTCCGCTTCGAGGATTTGAGGGGCCACCTCTTCAGGGGGTTCCTAATATCCCCGCTTGGGACCCGATGGATATTGATATACCTGATGGGGAAGTGGTGGACCCCGCGCCTGGTATGGAGCTCGAGCTTGAGCCTGAGCAATCAGTAGCCCCCTCTGTACATTCTAGCCAGAGTTCTTGTGATGACCCGAACGACCCGGCTCCCCCGGTTGGTTATGATGACCTGGATGTCGAGTTTTCCCAGTAAAGGGTTAAGTTCCTTTTGTGGTCAGGGAACTGATGATGTTTTTGTGGGGGATACTGTTTTGGGATAGATGAGAGTTAACCTTACCTGACTCCTGTATCTTTTTGTGAGTCCTAGAGGGCCGCCCCGAAGCTTGGGGTTGTAATTATTAGTTGATGGCTCTGTAAGGTTATAAATCATCTATTCTTATCAGCTTTTAGTATTGTGATATCTGGCTTACTTCCTATCTATCCCATATGATTTTATTGGATGGAAGATTGTACGTTCCGCATGCGCAATATAATCTTAGGTCGATAGCAGTTGCCTGGGACGCTATCTATTATGACCTGGTGGCGATTTGGCAAGGGTTGTCGCGGATTCGAGAGTTGGGACGTGACAGAGGTGTATGATTTGAGATCTGCAATAATGGACATGCCTTCCTCAAAATACTTCAAGATTATGCACAAATGACAAATTTGAGGTACCTACTACATGGATATGCGTTCTCTAGTTTCTGCCCAACCCAAGCTTTTTGGTTAAGGATATTAAGCTTCATGATTCAAGTTAGTGAGAAATTTCAGAAATTATTTCTTTTTCTCTTCTTCGGCAGGAATCATTCGCTGTTTCGGGAGAAGAATTTATACGAGGATATTTTTCTGTTGGTTCAGAACATTCAGTTGAAAACCGCCTTCACTTTTGGTAACTCAATGTAAGGAGCTAATTTTTTGTTCACTCCGTATAATAGCAAATCATAGGAAGAAGTTTTGTTCATGACTTAAAATCTCGCATGAAGTTCCACAGCGTCGAAACGTCTCATTTACATGCTGCCCACACATATTGCCATAACTATCATCTCACTCATATAGAATAATACCACAAAAGAACATGGGAATAAAAACAGTTTTAACCAAGTAGGACCAAGATGAAAAATGAGGGAAGGAGAGAAAAGAGAAACGTGTTACGGCCATCGAAATTTAAAAACAAAAAACAAAAACTCGAACCACAACAAATAGAAACCTTTCCACCATGATGGAATAATTAAAATATTAAATCACTCCATCATCCAAGAGTTTAAACTTTTAGAATAGTCGGTTCGCAAATGATTTTTTTAGCACTTACCTCGTTGAATTTGGGATAGAACAAAGCTGACCAGAAAATTGGGAAAATTATCAAGAAAGTCCTAAAACTATTGCAATTGTGTCAATTCAGTCATGAACCTTTTTTTTTCACATTGAGTCCTAAGAATTTTGTAATTGTGTCAATTCAATCCATTTGGCTGGCCAGCGTTGACGTGGTAATTTTTATTAATATTTAATAATTTTGAAATTTTTAATAACTTTTTTGTGTCTCTTTTTTTTTTTTTTACTTTCCTTTTTGTTAGGATTTGGCTGGAAGCCCTACCAGCTACCGCCCAACAGCTTGTGAGGTCGTCTTCCCCCTAGGTGAGGTCATTGGTCCCGACTTTCGGACAGCCATGGCCATGGCTCGCGGCCGTCAGCCCTTAATCCTCACCCAAGCCATAGGGGCGATGGCTGCAGCAATCGAGCTCAAAGTGTAATAGGATTCAATCTCAAACAAAGCGAGATAGCAAACCCTAAAGGACGACCTTTTATAAGGTGTCCACCATAATGACAATAGAAAACGTGAAATCACAAATATACCATTAAAATATAAAATTGCCTAAAAATAGAAAGAGGCCTGAAAACCTATCTAAATGACTCTGAAATGCGAAAATCCATCGTAGTTCTCGGCCAAAGGTGGTGAGTATTGATCAGGATGCCAATTCGCTTCAATCAACCAAATTTGAGCTTATTCGGAAGTCGTCGACTTTCGAGTTTGTTGGTCCTAGGTGCATCATCCCTTTGACTTCCTTTTGGATTTCTGCCTATCTAGTCGGTCAAAAAATGCACTACTTGTATTCTCCACATCATTATCCTCCACTTGAGAAAGACTCGTCCTCAAGTTAGATTTAGGATCTTGATACAAAGGCTTAGTGGAATCATGAAACGATGACAAATTAGCAACATCAAAAGTGTCGGAAATGCCCATGCTACGTGAAAGGTCTATAACATAAGCATTATCATTAATCTTCTTGTTGAAAGTGTAATGTCCGTACTTCTTTGGCTGCAACTTGGTGTAAGAACCAGCTAGGAACCGCTCTTTACAAAGAAACACCATGACTTGCTTTCGCCTGTGTTTATCTGCTGCAGCCTAGTACCTCTGGTTAGCCTCTTCCAACTTACGTTTAACTTCCTGATGCACCTCAACAATTTGCTTAGCCATATGATCTGTTGCAACACTTTTGTCCGCTTGCTTAGGCAACTGAATCAAATCCAGAATATGTTGAGGCGTCTTTGTATAAATAACAAAAAAAGACGACCTGCCAGTAGAACTATGAACTTCATTATTATAAGAAAACTCTGCCTGTGATAAAGCGATATCCCGCTACTTCGGCTTATCTGAGCTAATGCTTCGAATCAAGTTGCCTAGAGTTCTATTGACCACCTCTATATGCCCATTAGTCTGCGGGTGAGTTGTGTTACTAAAGTTCAAAGAGAAATCAAATAGCTTCCACAAATTTCACCAAAAATGCCAAAGAAATTTGATGTCGCTATCCGAGGTAACAGACTTAAGGACACCATGCAAATGAACCACTTCCTTAAAGAATAATCTAGCCACACTTACTACATCAGAAGTCTTCCTACAAAGAAACACCATGCCTTGCTGTCGCTTCCACATGCGATGGGGTAGTGCACAAAAAAAGTCCCTCATGACATCCAAAAGGAAAGGGTCAGGTCGCCTCCAAAAGCTCAGGTCAACGAACTGGGGTCCTAAGATGAACTGTTGGAATCCTCGATATCCTTGGCATCCTCCGTCGGCTCGTACTCGGAGAAGGTCTCGGATGGAACCTCAATCGAGTCCTCCATGGTCGCCTCGTGCGACGGCTCCGCCAGGTCCTGCTCGGTTGCCTCCAAGACTATGACCTCATCCTCCTCGACTGTAAAGTTCAGCATAGGGGTCTTCTTCGACCCGTTCTTAGAGCCAACTACAGGCCCCTCTGGCAACTCTTGCTCACCAACAGTCTGGCACCAAGTAGGGATAACTCCTTCGGGTATCTCGTGAGGCTTTAGTGGCCCAATCTGCTCGTCCCCGACCCTCTTAAACCACACCTCGAACCTATGAGGCTTCCAATCAGAGCTACCCTTATCGACCCATACAACCGTGCATTTCCTCACATAAATGTTCCCCTGACTATCCGAGAACTCATCAAAATACGCCGTCATTTCCTTGGGATCCCCAAAACGTATTGGCCACATGTCTAAGGCCGAGGATCTGTAAAAATAAGGGTTCCTCAAAGGGGTAAGATACACATCTCAGTAAAAGAATCCTAACCCTAGGTCAGGTCGACCGTCCGCTCAGGCAGTTGTACACCCCAATCATTCCAAACTCATAAACACACAGGCATATCAGGCACAAATTAATGAAACAACAACATACAGATGACAGCCATGTAATGATGACCTCATGTCACACTCATGATCATACATACTCATCCTGCCACATCACCACATCCACCAATCTCCGCCTGCCTCAATCTCCAGCCCGCGATCTCGTCGCATCAGGCTCAGTCCGCATAAACGCATCAGATCGTCATCGGCAACTCACGTAAAGGCATTGGGTTTCGATGAATCTCCAGGCCAATCTCATCATCTCACACCTCCGTCCCGCGAATAGTTCGCATCAAGACCGTGGTCATCTCAACCCCGCAATCTTGTCGCATCAGGGCCCCACACAACATCAACTTAGCCCCGCGATCTCGTCGCATCAGGGTATCCACCTCCCACCCCGCATCACATACGCCTTAGGGCCTCGCCATGTCATGCTCATGCCATGTTATCTCAATTCAATTCACATGCCAACAATGGGTGCAACTCATGCACAATTTGAACACTCATGGCATGCAAAGCAAATCAAATGATACCCAGACATGGCAAATGACTCAGGCATAGACAATGCCACACGCAAACATCCTATAACATCTTAGGATATAAAGAAAGCTATCCCCTTGGACAAATCCTCATAAATCAAACAATTCAACCCCTGACTCACCCAATTGAGTCTAATCTCCCTATTCTAAGTTTAGGAATTGCCTTACCTTAGGTTTAATATCACAATAATTCCTTCTTGCAAGCCTTGAAGTCTCAGCCAAACCAACTCAAGGGTTAATTCACCACGCACCTAGAATATTCAACGAATCCGTCAATTTTCCCTATCTAATTCCTCAATCCATTAACCCCAATCATCCACAATATAACCCTCATCATCTCATCATGTCTTAAACATCAATTCACAACCCAAAATCACCATCCTCAGCCCTCAACAGATTCGGTTTGCTCGGAACCGAACCGGTCCTCCTTGGTTCCGTGCAAACCGAACACAACCGATCTTCAGTCTACTCCTAAATCCATCATTCAATCATAATCCTACCTCTTAACATGTCTATCTAGGGGTTTGATAGGCTTACCGAAGGTTTGAAGTCAAATGGCCACCGGAAACTTGTTGGACGTTGCCGGATTCCTCAAGTTAGTTTTCCTGGCAAATTCTGTGCAAGGTTTACAAGACCAGTTTATGGTCAAAACTTCATCAAATTGAGCCCTAATTTTTATCACAGATTCCTACACATCTCTACTAGATCACCACAAAATTTGACTCCAAAACTCCGAGATTTCAGCCTTCAAAAGGACTAGGAACCAAACCTACCTCAGGTTGGAGTGGAATCTGTCGGCTCTCAGGAAAATGCTTGCTCGGGACTCCTCGGTGCTTCAAATGGCTTGATTCTTGTTCGAGGATGTCGCCAAGACGTGGATCTACGTTGGTGTGGTCGGTCGGTGGTTGGATGGTGGCCAAAAATGATCGTCGGAACGGCCGAACAGGGAGGCTCGGTGGCGGTCGACAGATTGAAAGAGGAAGAAGAGGAGAGTTTTCGGTGGTTTCCTCAATTGTGGCCAGCCAAATGGAGTGGAGAGAGAGAGAAAAAAAAGACTATATATAAAGCCTTGGTCAATGGTTGAATGGTAGGTTTGAAAAAGTTGACTTGACTACTCTTTAAGGCATCCATTGACACTTGTCCCATTGTCAATCATGCTTTGATCCAATGGCCCTCATTTCTTCTTATTTTTCGGTAGCAATAAGGTGGGTTTAATGTCCAAAATGCCCTTATTCAATTGCTTGGGCAAGGTTTTAAGCTTGAGGGGCAAAAGGGTAATTTTACTCTCGACGTTCAGAATGTCATTTTTCTCGTTCCAGAATTCTTTGATAGGGCGATGACCAATCCGAATAACTTTGGAATTCTTGATTTTCCATTTCAAATATTTCAAGACTTGTTTCTGATGGTTTCTTCTATCAAACGTGGTTTCAGCCTATCTCGAACCGACGGGCGGCTGTTGCAGACATTACGCATATCGACCCTGTGATTCATATCACGTTTAGGGCTCGTCAATTCATGGTGGCTTTGGTTGTCATGTAATTATGAGGGTTTATCGCTAGTCCTTATGGTCTCGATCTTCATCGTCCGATTTAGAAAAAATTTGCAAATCATACGTTGGTTAAGCGGCTTCACCCGCGCTCCAATCGTATGACACTTGTAAGGAAATCCTTAATCGTTCTTAGATCGGCCTCTTGGTGGTTCTAAATATCCTCTCGACAATCCTTATGGTCAAAACACAATTTCATATCCGAGTCGCCTAGATCCACGTACCTCGTCTCGCGTTAACCTTTCCCTTTTGGTCAGCCTACTCAAATTGATCAGATTTGAGCGTAATATGACTGAAACACATCGCTTGATATATATATATATAAACTTCTCATTAATGAGTCTGAAATTGACTGGAAATCAGAATGTCACACTTTATCAAACTAGTCAATTGGCAACCTTCCAATTTAGAAGTTAAATCTCTTATTTCTTAGGCAAAGCCTATCCTTTATCTGCCAAATGCACGATGTTCAATTTTCACTTATATGCATCCGCTACTTAAATTACCCTTTTCTAGGAGATATAGGATATTTCATCCTTAATCCTTAAGCAATTTCCTTCACACACGTTGTTTCTCATTCAATTTTTCTGGGCAACCGCATACCTCAAATTCTTATGGTTTGTGTAAACTTGAAGCCTCCCATGCGAGTCGTATTTTCCAACTTCGTTGCAAGAACATTTGTAAGCTAACTCCACCCATGCATTATACGTTCCAACTCATATAGCTTTACTATCACGACGTATTCGCATAGTCTAATTCAGTTTGCCTTGTTACGCCTCAAATTTCTTTTCTGCGTCACATCATTATGATTCACTCGACCCCTTTTTAATTCCAAATAGAAACACTATTGTCAGCGTAGTCATCAACTTGACTTAAGTTCTCGAAAACTATTTTCGTATTCATTCATCCATGGAATTGCTTTTGTGGGAAATCTTCCCCCGATACATCCATAACAATTCACCAATTCCAAGAACTTCCAATTTCCGCAACGCACATCGATCTTTGTTGATTCATCACTTATTCCATTCCTCAAGGGTTTCACAGGGATTTCATTTCTCAAAAATTTTACTACTGAGGAATCTTATCTCATCAGGCCCACAATTCGTGCTCTTCACAATTAGCAGCACACAACGAGCATCTCCTTAGAGTCCGTAAGATACTCTCGAAATTTATTTATATTTCTCATGACTTCTTAAATGAGTCTATTCATCATCTCTAAGGAAGGTAACAATCAATCCAATTATTTCTTAGATACTCCATCTGACTTTTATCAATTTCTTTCTATCATGTGTCGAATCTTCAAACTGTTCTTCATACTTTTTAATTAAGAGCTCAAATCTTGGCCTTATACTCTCATGAGTCCCCACTTGAACTACACAATATTCTGTTTATTTTTGTCACTCTTTTCTCAAGAAACATTAGTGTCTTGACTTCTTGGTTTTACAACCAGCTAATGCGACCTTATCTCAATTTCGTCCAATCAACTGAACCTCGACATCATCTTGAAATTCAACATTGTTCACAGGATAACTTCTGGGACTTGACTTTCAGAAGTCATTCAAGCTTGTGTTCTTCTCGTTAGTCCAAACGTTTCTTTTTGGCACCAAGACAATTGGTGTGTGTGTGTGTGTGTGTATATATATATATCCTTCCACACTTGGATCTCTTATCCTATGAAGGAAACCATACACTTCAGTGGTATTCTTTTACTTTGAATCCATATTATCTTTCTTATCCTATTGTACATCTGTCTTGGAGTCTCGCCAACAGTAGTTCCCTTACTTCCTGATTCTAATGCCACCACACTTTAGCATTCTCCTTCCAATAGTTCAACCACCTCAAGTGACAAGTTTCATTCTTCCTTGGTCTCCACAAATTCAAATTTCAGATATTCAATTCGACTTCCTCAAGTCGCCTTGCGATTACAATCTAAACGTCCTTTTTGCTCATCCATCCATTCATTAAAATCACAAGTAACTAGGACCATCAAGTCCTTTCACCTTTCTTTCCATCAATGATCATGGCATGATCCAATCGTCTTAAGGACAACGCCCTATTCTCTAGGGGTGATAACTCGCAATGTCACTTTTAGTGGTTTCAATTCAACCTCAATCAATCTCATAAAATCCTCAGGGTCTGACAGACTGACACATCAGTCTCCTTATTATTCCTCACGACAACAAAATGTTAATCATCATAAGCCTTATGTCATAGTAACGACATTTCCTTATAGGCACATTCTATGTTCCATAAGTGAAGTTCTCTTTTCTCACAATCCATGAACATAAATTCTCTTGCTTATTCCTCTTCCGATCATCCACTTCTTTCCTTGATGTCCATTACGATTCATCAGATTCAGGAATAGCAATTAGCTATAAGGCTTTCAAATTCCAATCCACTCAGAGACTTCACATCTCATTTCAAGGGTCCTTGACCACCCTTAATACGCTTAGATGACCTCGAGAACTCTGTCTCATAATGATCGACCTTCCTCAGGTCCTTTCAAAGCTATTAAAGATCAGGCAATCCTTACTCTCGAGTAACCTCAGAAAAGTACTTTCCATGGAACAATTCAATGAAGACAATCCGGGCAAATATCATGCCTTTAAGGGAAATTCTTCCTTTGGTGACCTTTCATTAATCATTGACAACCTCTTCAGGCTAATAGCTATTAGAGTCGCTTCTCTTCCTTAATGAATTCAATACCTCTAAGGTTCTTTTCTAAATTCTCAATCTCGAGAAAGGCAGTTTAGGCATCATTTTCTCCATCGAACCTTAGTCAATTTCAGCCTTATGCATCGTTCCACAAGCTTTCCATCGAGCGATTTTCATTTTCTATCGCCTTTCCTATGATATCTACTATTCACTTTGCTAGTAAAAGCAACTGCAGTCTCAGTGATAGGGATAACAATGGCAGTTCCTTCTCAAATCTACCTACCCATCTACTTTCTCATTTCCATTCAAAGTTATCATGACCCTTCCAACTCTTAGGTCTTGTACAATCCACAAGCTTGAGCCAAACACTTTTCTAGCACTCATATTCTGGTTACTCATCTTTACTCAATTCTTACAACTCTCTTCAATTCTAGAGTCGTCTCATATCTTGCATGCTTGAGCCAATGCTCCTCTAGTGACCATTCTCTTGTCGTTCAGCCTCATTAGGTTCTTATGGCACTCGAATCACTACAATTCCCTCTAGAAATTAAAGACTTAAGTCATCTACTCGAGTCTAGCAGTTTCAGGCTGCTCATCTCATCATCTATCACTATCAACCATCAGTGGTTTTCAACAATTCTCAACTAGTTGCTCTTTATACAATGATTCCAAATCGTCCTTAAGCAACAACCATTCATCAAGTCAGCCTCAACTAGGCTAAAACACAATTAGGTCAACACCCAACAAATACTCAAGACATCACTTCTATAAGTCAATCGCTCATACCATAAGCATAAGGCATTTACCACTCTGTCATATATGCGACAGGCTATCTCATTCTCAACAGACATCAGTTCAATAGGTATAAATCCAACAGATCGTCTCACCTCTTAATTATACCTTGGCCAAGCCAATCACATGATGCCAATAAAAAAACATGCTTAATAGGCTCATCACAAATATCACTTTTTTTTCAAAGGGCTTCCACTACCAAGCACGAAACTTTTAACCATGCCACTCATAGGTGCCATTACACATGTCATTCCACTTTCAATCATTCTTTTCGAGAATCAATCCCGTGCCGTACATCTCTTAACCACAATTGGACTCAACCTGATACCTAGACTTTTCCTTTCAAGTTATGGCATGAGTCATTCCTGCCTCTTGCCATCTTAGAAACTTGCCAGGAGTCGTTCCTTGTCCGGACGTCTCTGTCCCGGCGATCACTCCTCGCCCTCATCATTCTTGACCATTGCAGGTTGTCCCAAGTCATATATCTACGGAGAAAGCCCTGTTCCACACGTCTCATACCATGCTTCATGACGATTTATAGGTATCCCATCAACTTATCTCATATCAAGCGACAGTTTATTAAGTCCAACAGCGATAAGTTCATGCATACACTCCTATCAACTTTCATTTCGCAACCACAAACACTTGTACAACATGACTGTCCTCACCACTTGTCATATCACAATCGCCGTCAAATCAATTCCTATCCATTGAAGAGTTCTAATTCTACCGATCAATTACCTATATTTAACCATATACCTCAAGTGGAGTCGCTAACTAAATCAAATCCATATGCATTCGATCACAACTGGCCTTTAATAAAAAAATATTCCTTACCTACTTCCTTGTATACACCTCATCTCATATCATCCAAGGTTGTCAATAGTAATCGATAGTTAAACCATCAAGATATAATGTAATTCAAGCCTGAATACACTAATATCAGTCGTCTTTTTATAATTCATACTCCCCAAGTTGGGTCATTGACAAACCACAATCACAATCATATAACCCAATCGACCATTCATTCATAAGCTACTCTCTAGCAACCTCAAATCCAGGCTTATGACTCCTCAATTTTTATTCACTTCCTTGTGAGCCTTATTCATAAAATCACTCAAGATCATCCATTAAATCGGCACTAGGACCATTAGAATACTACACAAGTTCAGGCCTATAGTCCTCAAGATTCAGCAATCCATGCTTATCCCCAAGGTCTCACTACCTAATTGTCCTCAAGTCATTGTTCCTTATCACTCCAAGTCTCAATCACATTGGATCAAGCCGACCTTACTCTGATACCACTTAAACGGGG
This sequence comes from Rhodomyrtus tomentosa, assembly GCA_028455895.1. Lineage (NCBI taxonomy): Eukaryota > Viridiplantae > Streptophyta > Magnoliopsida > Myrtales > Myrtaceae > Rhodomyrtus > Rhodomyrtus tomentosa. Next base: position 32,705,245 of record JAPCWY010000008.1, on the reverse strand, counting down.
TTGTCACTTCCCGAACTTGTCAGGCACGCAAAATCCCACAGGGTTCTTATCTCGGTGGTACCCAGGATCCGTCGGCCAACAATTTATAACTTTTAAATGATACAAACATACGGAAGCGATGAAACTTCTCCATTCAATTCAATCTTAAGATGACTCAGGACATAGGTTACGTCTTCTTATAAACGCCGACTACAAGTTCAGAGGATACAACTCTAATTTCAAGTAACATGAAATCCCTAAAGTCACAAAAGTGTAAATCCATTTCCTATAATTACTTCTTCAAACACCGATAATTGGCAAGCTCAGATTTCCATCGCCTAGGACCTGAAAAAGTTAATCTCACGATAGGGTGAGATATGAATCTCAGTAAGTTCATCCAAAACCTAGATCAGGCCATTAGTCCTCCAAGATTATGTAATAAAACAATAGACAATGATTCATTGATAAAGCAACACATGGCAATAAAAACATCAAGGCACCACGAAACATCTGGCATAACGCAATCACAATTCAAGGACAATCATATCATCACAATTTTCAATTTCAATGGCCAAGCCCACGCCAAAACGCATCAGGCCAATCACAAATTTAATACTAATGGCCAAGCCCGCGTCAATACGCATCAGGCTAATCACAAATTTAATCCCAATGGCTAAGCCCACGTCAATAGGCATCAGGCTAATCAAGATCTCGATTGGCAACCCGCATTCTAACGCATCAGGTTTCAAAGGTCATTTCGATACTTGTGTCGACACGTATCAAGACTATCCTGTGTTCTGACGCATCAGGATATTAATTCTTTTTTCAATAGCTATGCCCGTGTCAATATGCATTAGGTTCGGTCCGCATCAATATGCCTTAGACTATCAAATTGACAAACTCGCGTTAAATGCATAAGGTTTTCAATGCCATTCCCGGCTTGTGTCGACACATAATCAATCTCGTCTCGCATCTCAATGCATCAGGGTACCAACCATCATAACCCCGTGGCTCAACACATCAAGGTGCCACAAGCTCTTAGGCTCACAAAGCAAACTCACCTCTTAAGGAACTTCATGATCGAGTACAATTTTTATCAACCAAGTAACGAATCATTATCATGCGAGACATCAAGGCCATATGTCACATAGCCATGCCATCATCCATGTCAATCGAATGCACACAACAACAATTTAGCCATAAGAGTTATAATTTCTCATTATCAGGAGTACACACGACTCACACCTCTATTATCTTAGTCGATCATGAACAATTAATGCAATAGACTCCCAAATTCATCAATATATCATCCAAATGCATCTAATAGTGTCCTAACTTCCTAGCAAAGGTTTAGGAGTCACTTAATTTTCAATTAAATTAGTAAAATTCCTCCAAGACTCCTCTAAAGATTCGGTTCCCTTGATCCCAAAACAGGACAGCCGTGCGACCTAGTACAAAGTTCGTCAAACGATCAATTTTTCTATTCCAATCATCAATTCACGAAGCATACACCTCATTAACATCTCAATTAACATTCTAGTATGTCTTAATGATGAATTTAAAGCATGGCGACACCTCCCACAGCCCTCAAAGAGCTCGGTTCATCTAAACCGAAACAGGACAAAATTCGATTTTGCCCTCTACCTCCTTAATCAGTCCATAATTCAACTCTAAACATTGATTTACCACAAAACCAACTTGCTAACATGTCCTACAACATCTATAGGAGTCTTACCAAAATTTTTGGAGCAAGTCGAAGCCTTGAAGTGCCGCAAATGACCTTGGTTCTACTCGGTCCATCGGCGACAAATTCTGCTCGACAAAAACCCTCACAAATCAACCATGGAAACCCATCTAAACCCAATCAAACTCACAATTTTAGCTCATCCAACACAAGTGCTATGAGTTAATAAGTACTCACCGAAAATTTAAAGCCGTTTGAAGTCCGGAAGACCCCGGAACAGGTCTTTCCCCAAAATCGGTCAGAATCTGACCTTGTCTGACCTTTGCCTACTCAAATAGACTTACAGGACAAACAGCTGGGCCAAATGGAGTTTATAATATGTTCCTAGAACTATAAGACAATAAGATTTCAGATGGAAGTGATTTTACCTCAATCCAATATCGGACGACAAAGATATGACCGGAATAGTGAAGCAGTCGGGACAGGGCAGCGAGCTGGCGACGGGTCTTCTCGGCCAATATGAAGAAAATGAAAAGGAAGAGAGGAAAGAGAGAGAAAGTGCTGACCAAAAATGAGAGGAAGAGAGAGAGAGAGTTTGGTCTTTAATCCTTCTTGGTCAACAAGATTGAATGGTAGGTTAAAACTTGCTCACTAAATGCCCATCCACCATCCGTTGACACTTGTCCATATGTCAATCAAGGCTCATCCAAGGGCTATCATTTTTCTTGATTTTCGGCAGCCTATAGGGTGTGGTCAATGACCAAAATGCCCTTATTCCATTTATTAAGGCAAGGCTAAGGCTTGAGAGGCAAAATGGTAATTTTACCCTAGACGTCAGGAACGTCATTTTTCTAATTACAATCTTCTTCGATGAGGTGACGTCCAATCTAATTATAACGTTGGAATCTTTATTTTTCATTTTTCAACTTTGAGATTTCATTTCATATCTCAAGTCTCGAGGGGACGGAAATTCGAAATGTCACATTGCCTATCGGCCAGTGAGGACCACAACCCTCTCCCGAGGAGCCAGAGACCTCACCGGTCCTCAACCGATGGTTGATAGGGCTGCCAGCCAAATCTTCCAAAAAAAAAAATAAAGTAAAAAAAGAGCAAAAAAATTAAAAAATTATTAAAATTATTAAATATTATTAAATATTGCCACGTCAGTGCCGGCAATGCCACGTCAGCTCCAGCCTATCAAATGGATTGAATTTGCACAATTGCAAAGAAAAAAAAATTAGGACTCAATCGGCAAAAAAAAGGTTTAGGACTGAATTGGCACAATTGCAATAGATTTATGACTTTTTTGGGAATTATCTCCCAGAAAATCCGTCACCCTCGCTCTCTGCCTCATCAAGTGTCAATCACTAGAGAGATTGGCGTGTGACGTCGCTGCTTCAGCTAGTGTTTATGAATTAACACGGACATGGTAAGAATTGTCCAAAAACGAAGACTTGTTGTGAAATCAGTTAAATGATATGTAAATGACATGTAACTAAGCATGTTGTGTAGAATATGACATTTATCAAGGAGACTATGATCCCATTGACAGGCAATCATGAAAAACAAACACTTGCCATGAATTTGCACTTGAAATTAAATATTCATGTACACCGTTTTCTCTTGGAGGACTCATGACCAATAGTTCCCAAGTTGGTGAACCCTTAAATTAAAACTAATAATTTTATTTAAGGGTCGACTTTGGTACATTAGTGCAAGCTCCAAAAACAAGTAGTAAATTGTTGCATAATTAGTGATTTCAAAAAAACCAAACAAAAAGTTGTTAAGTGGCTTAAATAACATTTACGTTTTCGTAGCTAAATTTAGTCAGGAATAAACGTTTTCGTCGCTATGTTTTCTCGACGAATAAAGTTATTCATCGCCCTTTGCGATGAATTTTTTTGTCGCCGATTATCGACGAACAGGATCATCACCGATTAGCGACGAAAAATGTCGTCGCCGATTAGGGACGAACATCATCCATTTGTCGCTAAATTTGTGACGAGTACTTAGCGACGACATGTTCTTCTGTAGCTAACTTTGTCACTAAACAAGAAATTCGTAGCTAAAATATTTTCAGTTTAGCAACAAAAAAGTCGTGTCGTCGCTAAATTTAGTGACGAATAGTTGATTTCGTCGGTATATTTTAGCAACAGAATCAGGTTGTCATCGCCAATGTTAGCAATGAACAACCATTTCGTCGCTAATTTTAGAGATGTTGTATTACAACGAAATTTTGCTCATAGTGAAATCTGTCGCTAAATGCAGGCTGAAACCTAAATTTTGAAAAGTATTTTAAAAAAAAAAATCATAGAAAATCAATAAAAAGTCAAAGAAAATTGAAAAATCAACTTTGTTAGCCTCGAGCAAGCTAAAGGAACCATTTTGACCAAAAATAATTTTTTTTTATATTTTTCGTATTTTTAATGTTTTTGGAAAAATAGAAAATTGCACGAAAAATCAAGAAAAATATCATTTGAGGTCAAAAAAATGTAAAAAAATAGGCTATATTTTTTATTTTAATTCCCTCTTCATTTTGACTTCAGAAAAAAGAGAAATTCAAGTTCAATTACATGTGTTCCTTTGTTACACAAAGGTTAGAATTGACTAAAAAATGTCATTCGAGTCTTTTAATTTACAATTTTTAAATTTTTGGAACGTAGACATTCAATTTGATTGCTCTGTGTTGAAATTTGATTCAATTGTCCACAGAATTCATCCACTTGCCTGGATAGACAAATTGTCAAAGATTCTTTCAATTTAGTCCCTGGATTTCGAGTAAGTTAAAATTAATCAAAATCCATGGAATTCCATGTACTAATGAATACTGACCCAAAGATTTTTTACCCCTCTGAAGTCAATGGTGGGGTTAATTTTTCATGGGACTGAATTTTGAGGTCAATTTCACGATTTTTGGACAATTGGACACATAATTTTAAAAAATAAAATGTCGAACCGGTCAACCCATTGACCAAATTTACTCGCAAAGCAGAATAGTCTGCTTGTCATCTCCTCACGCCCACCACTGAAGAAAAGAGGAGATGGTGGAGGGGAATGGCAGACAAGATAAGGCGCGTTGGTGGAAGGCAAGGAGGAGTGGGAGGATTCAGCCTCCATCATCCTGGATGGGCAAGCACAAAAGAAACAAAAGAAGGGAGAAATGGGAGAGCTCGGGGGGGGAGGGGGGGGACAGGAGAGAGGCATCCGAGAGCTGAAGAGGGGGAATCCGCAGCAAGAAAAAGAGAAAGAGGTTCGAGAGAGAAGACAATGAACTCGTCACGCATCGCCGCCGTCGTTGCCGACGAAAATCAGGTCAGTTCTCCTCCTGCTATTGCTCTGTTTTTGCTCCAATGAACAGGGCTTCTCGGTCCAATTTGATTTGATTGAATCAAACCAAAATCAATGGTTCCCAACCATTTTGACGATGTGTATGGCAGGCTTTAATGAAACAATTCGTTTGATATCTCTCACTAAGCTTCGAAAAAATCATTCAAGAAAGTTTCTATGTATGCGCGGTTCGTGCTCGACTAATTGCCATCGAAGTCGCTTTGATCTCTTGAGCTCGGTTCAGATTATTAATCATTCTTTTTCATGATTTCTCACACAAATTTGAGTTAAGAATATTCTCTAAGCCTGGCTTGATCTTTTTCTTGCATGAATTTGGCCTAAAATGACGTGACCGTCCATGCCCGAACCTCATTGGAATTGCGAGCTACCAACCTCCAAAGGACGATCGTCGAGAGCATAGGATGATTAGGTAAGTCTTCTGAGCCATCATACATGCTATCCATGTGTTGAAATCACAAGTTGAATAGCTCTCGGTGTCAAAATTGGTACTCGTCGAAATTCGGTGACCACGTCGAAAAACCAAATTTTAAGTTTTGGCTCAATTTATTATGCTGTGATGAGCCTGTGATATGTTGTGGAACTCAATGAAAGGGTTCAAATGGCAGTAGTTTCATGCCAATTGGATGTCGGACGACCGAGTTATGTACTTTCGACGAGGTGCCGACGATTGAACGTTGGCGCTGATCATCTTCTGGCAGCGTTGACTTGGGTCAACGATGACGGGGACGCTGACATGTCAGCTAGGTGGTGACACGTGGTAGCCATGTCAGTAGGTCCTATGCACGGTGGGACTCTGTGGAGTAATCGGATGATCCACAGTTGTCTATGTGGAGGAGCATGTACTGTACGGTCGTTAATAAGATTTTTCGAATATTCAGTTAATAATTTTGAAACATAAAAAATAATAAATACTAATACGGTGCTGTTTTGGCCATTGGGCGAACGGGCTCGATTCTAAGTCTGGGTTGGGTGCCCGGTTCACGTAGGCTGGGTCGAACCAGTCCGTATAATTTTTTAATAATACAAAATTCAAAATTAAAAACATAAGAAAGAATTCAGAAAAAATTTCAAAAAAGGGAAATTGAAGAAAAATCCAATAAATTGAGAAAAATTCCTAAAAAATTTTAGAAAATTCCTAAGGTTGAAAATGACCATGAACAATTAATTGTTGTTGTAGTTGGGATTTTTTTCCCGTATAATCTAAAATGACGATTTTACCCCTCAAAGGGTAATCCGTCTTCAATATTTTAATGACTTGTGGAAATTGCTTAATATTCGGTGATGGGTCAAATGGACAGCCAAACCTTACGTCTAAGATTTCCACATTTCATTTCCTTTTAGAAAAAGACGATTTTATCCCTCAAAAGGTAATTCGCTTTCGAAAAATTCAAAAATTTGTCAAAAATAAGGGATGAGTCAATTGAGTGACCAAACCTATTTACGACTCCTTCTTACTACGGATTTATTTCGAAATGACGATTTTTGCCCTTTTCAGGCAAATCATCCCAAATTGTGTCAAAATTACGACTTTGCCCCCTTTTGGGCAAAATCACGTCTGAATCATTTCTGAGCTGTGATTGATGCTTCTCTAGGCTAATATGGCCTAATTAGGGATGCCTTGTTATATTCATGTGATTTATTAGCATAAGTATGGATTCCTTGATTTGCGCACTTTATTATTGATTGTGAGTGCTAGGATAATCACTCATATCTGCATAAATACCTAGATTTAGTATTCGTATCCAACTCATCTGCATGGAATCTTAGATCACATAATTCATTCAACTTTGGTACCGAAAAGGCGTCAACTATGAAAATTGGCGTAACTAAGTCCCTGAATCCATTTCTCTGATTTTTGTAGAATTGAATAAAAACTCCCAACTATTCAATAAGGTGGTCCAATCATACCCTCCAAAAAATGATTGGTGGTGAATCCATAGCATGCACATTTAGCACATGTCACTAGACCACACTAAAGGTCGACCACGCACACCCCTATTGCGATTTGGGTAATGGGCCTTGGGAGAGCCCGCGTCCGACTAGAAGAGAAGATCCATTAACCCTCGAGAGACTTCGACAAACCTTGAGAGGGTCATGACAGACTGACGACTTTGCTGGAGACTTTCTTTAAAACCTTTAGAGGACTTGAGTCGATTAAAATGTTAATTGGTTTATCTAACCTTGTTTTCTACAGATGCTCTTGAAGGTGAGATACGTATTTTAACCCTTGAGGTGTTAAATGTTTTTGCATATTTTGGAGTGATAAGGGGGCAAAGTGTGTGCTAACCCTTTTTTCTGCAGATTAAAGTAGGAATGTATGTTTGGGGGTTATATTGAAGCGTTGTTTTGATAAAAACTCTTGTGCATGTGTTTACTGTTTCTGCATCCACATATAGCACACACAACCCGCCATTGGACCTGAATTGCTAAGCTTATGATGGATTTGATTAAGGACACTCCGGCCATCACCATTTGGCCCGAGACTCCCTCTTCAGGTCCCAAACTCTTTTAAATCCGTGCCATGATTCATCACCCCTTCCATTAACCATGCGGTACGGGTTGATACTTGGTTGAGCCAAATGTCTACGGGGGATCTTAATTCAATCACAAACCAACGTGATTCGATCTAGGTATCCTTGGGGCTCCACTTTTGTCAAGCTTTACTAGATAGAAACGTCACATTTCATGCGCATGTCTATGGATGGTTGGTATACCTAAAACCGCATATAAGTCAACGACTTTGGTTGGTATGGTTTTTCTATCCCTCAAATTTGTTACAGTTCATTCAAACGTGAGCATTTCATTCATCACATAATTTCGGTGATTGGATTAAATGCCATTTTGAGGGTAAATAATGATGTCTTCTCTCAATATTCTTAATAGAAGACGAAGATGCTGCCATTTTGTTACTAGCACACGGTGAACGAGAAGAGCCCTCTGTGGATGTTATTGAACTCTCGTCCAACGAAGATGACAGTTTGGAATATGTGATATTGAAATCATGTCCCGAAGACCAGAGCTGGGCATCTCTATGTGTTAAGATCACATTCCTTTGGTTTGAATTGCATTCCTAGTCCTCATGTATATGATTTATTTTTCTGAGATCCTCTCTATCTCATCTATTAGATTGATTGTATTAGGAATCTATTTATGTTGTATACATTTGGATTGAAATTTGTTGTATCATTGGAATGTGATAGTGGCATTTCTTCCAATCACTCGGATACTCCAAAATCAAATTTATAATTCCTCTAGAAGAAATTGAAATTGGAAGTCTTATGTGACCTTTTGGCCATATAGGGGAATCCGATCCCAATTTCGCCAGAAGGAACTATATAATTGAATTGGTTCATGCATGTTTTGCATCATTGGTAATTCACGATAATTGAACAAGATTATTTGTGTGACATTCTGATTTTCAATCAACTTCAGACTCTGTAATGAGAAGTTTATTTATATCAAGCGATGTATTTCAGTTGTATTCCACTCAAATCTGATCAATTTGAGCAGACTGACCAAAGGGGAAAGGCTAACGCAAGACGAGATACGTGGACCTAGGCGACTCGAATAGGAAATGACGCTTTGACCATAAGGATTGTCGAGGGGATATTTAGGACCGCAAAAAGGCCGATCTAAGAACGATTAAGGATTACCATGCGAGCGTTGTGCGGTTGGAGCGCCGGTGATGCCACTTAACCAACGTACGATTTGCAAAATTATCCTAAATCAAACTGTGACGATCGAGACCACAGGGACTACCGATAAGCCCTCGCGATTACATGACAACTAAGGCCGCCATGAATTAACGAGCTCTAAACGTGATGAGAATCACGGGGTCGATACGCGTATAATCTGCAGAACCCGCCCGTCGGTTCGGAATAGGCTGGAATCACGTCTGGTAGAAGGAACGATCAGAATTGAGTCTTGAAAAGTTTGAAAAAGGAAAATAAAGAATTCCAACGTCAATTGGATTGGTCGTCGCCCTATCGAAGAAGTCAGAAATGAGAAAAACGAAGTTCCGAACATCGGTGGTAAAAAGATCAAAATGCCCCTCAAACTTAGGACTTTGTCTTTATAATTGAAGGAAGGGCAAAATGGACATTTCTCCTCCCCCAAGCTACTGCAAATTGAAGAGCAATTGATGGCCATTGGATGCCCTTGAGAAGAACAATGGACAAGTGTCAAGCATCCAAGGGTAGTAGATCATTTCACCAATTAATGCCCACCTACCAATTACCTCAATTAATTTAAATTTTTTTGGGATAATAAACAGCTCTCTCTCTCTCTCGTCAAACCCCCCATTCGGCCATTTTTATTCCCCCAAAGACCAAACCAAGCTTCTTCTTCTTCTTCTTCTTCTCCAGTTTCTGCTCCACCCGACCCCGCCGGACGCCGACGTTCGGTCCGTACGACCGCCACCTCCAACCGTCCCCTGTTTCCGATCGACTACCCAGACGTAGCACCACGTCTTGCCGACATCCTCCAACTGGAATCAGGTCATTTGGAGCTCTGAGGAATTCGGGACAAGCATTCTCCCACAGGTCGACGGAATGTGTTCCAGTTTGAGGTAGGTTCGATTCTGAACCCTTTAGGCAGCCGAAAACTTATAATCTTTGGCTAAAATTTTGTGGAGATCAAGTAGACATATATATGGTTCTTTGGTAAAAATTTGGGATTTATTTGATAAGTTTTTGACCATGAACAACCCTTGTACATTATGCCAAGAGTCTGCTGGTATTCTGTGTGTGAGTGCTCCGGCGACTTCCGACGACTTTCCGGCAACCGCGCGACTTCAAACTCACGGTGAGACTTCCAAACTCTTAGGTAGACATTATAAGAGGTAGAATGGTGTATATTTGATGGATTTGAGATAGATTAAGGCCGGTTGGACCCGGCATGAACAGAACCGAATGGAACCGGTTCAATGCTGGGCCAAACCAGTTCTGTGGAGGGCTGAATAGGCTGGGATTGTGTTGTAATTTGGTGTGTATGATGTGTTGTGATGATGAGGAGTATCTAATGGATGATTTGGATGGATGAATGGAGAGATTGAACTTGAAATTTGACAAAATCGATTAATTATCCTAGGTTGCGCGACGGATTGACCTTGGACTTGAGTTGGCCGAACCTTAGGAGGTGCAAGGAGGAGTAATTTACGTTATTAAGTGAAGGTAAGGAATTTTCTAAATCGAGGCTAGGGGGATTGGACTCGATTGGGTAAGTCGAGGGCCGAACGGAACGATTTATGAGAAAATCCTCGCATGTAATAGCTTGATGCGCCCTTGGACATTATAGAATGATTGTTTGACCTAGCCTATGTGTGAATGGTCTGAGTGCCTGAGTACTATTTGAATTGAATTGCATGCCATGAAATTTATTAAACATATTATCATGCGCATTGGCCATTGGTTATGAAATTTGATTTTTAAAAATCAAGTTAATTGAGATGATCTGGCATGAGACATAATTGTGACATTGCATGGCATGGCCCTGAGGCGTATGAGACGCGGGGCGAAGGTTGAGACCCTGATGCGACGGGGTCGCGGGGTGGATTATGAAAAGGTGGCGCCCTGATGCGATGGAGTCGCGGGATTAAGATAGCCACAGTCCTAATGCGATATAATCGCGGGACAGAATACGAGCTCATAGACTCTGCCTGGAAATTGAACAGGGGCCTGATGCGTTTACGCGGACCGAGCCTGATGCGATCTAATCGCGGGCTAGAGAATGAGGCAGACAGAGGTTGATTGGTGTGGTGAAGTGACAGGCCGAGCATATACGTGCAACTGTGTGTGACATGAGAATATAAATGCATGTCTGTCCTCTATGCATTATTGTTTATTGAATTATGACTGTCATGTCCGCGTGAGTTCGTGAGTTGGATAGGTTGAGTGACTTGACTGCCTGAGTGGACGGTCAACCTGACATAGGGTTAGGTTTTTCTTACTGAGATGTGTATCTCACCCCTTTTGGGGAAATTCTACTTTACAGATCCTAGGCAATAGCAATGAGCCTATCAGATTCGGGGACCCGCAGGAGATGACGGCGTATTACGATGAGTTCCCCGATAGGCAGGGTAATATATACATAAGGAAATGTACAGTAGTTTGGGTAGATGAGGGTGAACCTGACTGGAAGCCTCATCGGTTTAAGGCTTGCTTTAGACAGGACGGGGATAGGAAGGTCGGGCCGCTGAAGCCCCATGAGGTTCCAGAGGGTGTCATACCTCCTTGGTGTCAGACGATAGAAGACCAGGAGTTTCCCGAGGGCTCAGCGGTTGGTTCGAGGAACGACCCGGAGCGGACGCCGACAGCTGAGTTTCCCGTGCCACCGCCAAAGGATGAGGTCATCGTGGTGGAGCCGTCCGAGAGAGATCCATCCGAGCTGGACCAGGAGGCGACCATGGAGGGAGACCGGGCTAAGCAGTCGCAGGACGCGACCATGGAAGACTCTGTGGAGGTTCCATCAGAGACTTTCTCCGAGTACGAGCCGTCAGAGGACAGCGAGGACACCGGAGATTCCAGCAGTTCTTCCTAGGCGCCTTCGGATGATGACCTGACTTTTTGACTGGCGACCTGATCCTCTTTCCCTAGTGGATTTTGTGGACATCTTTTGACATGTTTACCCGTCGCCTTAGTGTATAGCGGTTCGTAGTAGATATGACCAATTGATGCTGGTGTACGTCCTTTTGATGCTATCCAGTCCTGCTTAGTCTTGGGATATATATATTCATGTGGTACGGGGAGTTGTTGGGAAACGCTTCCGTGTGCTTAATGTAAATTATTTCATCTCTCGATCTTCCTTTATATATAAGTGGATCCTTGGGACCGCCGAGAGATCGTTGTGGTTTTGCTTGCAGGGATGATTGCGTGCTCGTGATAGGGCGCGGGACGTGACATCCCCGCTTGTTTTGGTATCAGAGCAAGGTCAGCTCGATATGAAGTTGGTTAAGGATTGGAGTAATAAGGAGGACTAGGTAGGACAAGGACAGATAGCTAGACCTTAGGAAACTGGTCAAGGTGAGGCAGGAGATGCCTAGTTGTGACTTAACACCTATGGATGGTGTTTGATCTTGGTAAGGTTTTGACAGGGCATAGAGGATTGAGTTCTCTACTTAGGATTGAAGGTCGTTTCTAGACCTTGACAGGCTTGATGCTTGAAAGTGGTTAGTTTTAGTAAATCACTGGAATGAATGGATTTGAGCAACGACCATGAGCCATTGGTTGGGACATTTCTGGAATTGATGTTGACGTGTGAAGTACTGTTGTTGTGTAATTGTTTTGTTAAGGAGTAGTTAGTAACCCTGGATTGGATGATTGAGTAAGTTGCTAACATGTTACTGAACTTGTTATGGACCAGGTTCGTTAGTAAGTGACAGAGATGAGTAATCCATCCAGAAGACCTGGAAGACCAAGAGGCAGAGCCTCTAGCTCGAGGCCGCCCGCAGCTGAAGATCCAAGGGTGGATGGTCTACTGAGGGCAATGGAAGGACTTAGGGACATCATAGAGAGGCAAGCTTAGGATCGGGACTCTGCCATAGCCCAGGCAGTGGGAGATGCCCTAGCAGCTGCGAAACCAACACTGGCAACGCTGGTGGAAGTGAAAGTCAGGGCGAGCCGAACCAGAGCAATGATACGGTGAACCCTCAAGAGGAAATCATAGTGGCTAGGCAGATGGGCCAACTGGTGGAACAATTTATGAAGTTGAAGCCGACGTAATTTGACGGGATTGGAGATCCCGAGCCAGCACCTAGATGGATAGAGAAGCTGGAAAAAGCTTTCGGGGTACTAAGATGTATTGATGAGGAGAAGGTGTTACTAGCCATATATCAGCTAGAGGGTATGACAAACGACTGGTGCGCTGCCACCAAGGATGGAGTCTTCCCTAAAGGTACGGCCCTAAATTGGAACGCTTTTAAGAGGGCGTTCAACGACAAGTACTTTTCAGAAACGGCCAGGGAAAGGAAACAGATCGAGTTCCTACAGTTACGACAGAACCAACTATCGATAGATCAGTATGAAGCTGAGTTCTTGAGGCTTTCGAGGTATGCGCCTCGATCAGTGGAGGATCCTTTGGAGAAGGCACGGAGATTCAGGGATGGGTCGAGGCCCGAACTCCGCAGCCAGATGATAGCCTTGAATTTGAGGACCTACAAGGAGATTTATGAGCGAGGTCAGATGATTGAACGAGACTTGAGGGAAAGAAACATCGCAACTGGATCGCGATTCCTGTCATTTAGAGACCATCGTCAAACGGGCAAGAGACCGATGGCAGGTAACAGACGTTTCGTGCCGCCTGCAAGGAGGAATATCGTGAAACCACTAAACCCGGCGAACTGGAGTTGCAGGCTATGTGGCAGAAGGCATGGGAATGGACCATACCCTATGAGGACTGGAGCCTGTTTCAAGTGTGGTCAGCTGGGCCACCAAATGAGGACATGTCCAAACCATGCACCGGTCAGTCGACCACAAGGATCGAGGTCGCAAGCAGGACCGTCGATTGTAGCACCTCGGATAGAACCGAACAGACCACCAGCTCAGGGTAGAGTGTACGTTGTAGCGTGCAACGAGGCAGAAGATGCCCCTAGAGTGGTCACAGGTACGATTTACTTGTGCAACCAGACCGCTTATGCATTATTTGACCCGGGTGCTACGCATTCTTTTGTATCTGCACAGTTTGCTGAGTTAGTAGGCATGAGACTGGAACCATTAAACATGGCATTGCATGTAGCCACCCCATTGAAGGATAATGTCTTGGTTTCACTAGGGTGTACGGAATGTGAGATTATGATTAGAGGAAGTAGGGAGAGTATCGACCTAGCTGTATTGCCTATGTTTGATTTTGACGTGATTATAGGAATGGATTGGCTGAGTAGGCAAGGAGCAGTAGTAGACTGTGGCAATAAAACGATTCGATTTTACCCGAAAGATCGCCCTAGTTATGAATTGGTAGGAAGCCGAGGAGAAGTCTCAATTCCCTTGGTTTCATCTTTGGAAGTAACTAAGTTGATATCTGAAGCATGTCGGGCATACTTAGTAGCCGTGATGGATACGACTGTCGAGGAACCTAAGTAAGAAAACATTCCTGTGGTACGGGAGTTTCCGGATGTGTTTCCCCAGGAATTGCCGGGATTGCCACCGGAGCGGGAAATAGAGTTTGTGATTGAATTAGCTCCTGGAACGGAGCCAATTTCGAAAGCACCGTACAGAATGTCCCTGTCGGAATTAAAGGAGTTAAAGGTGCAAATGTAAGAGTTGCTGGACAAAGGATTCATCCGACCAAGTGCTTCGCCGTGGGGAGCACCGGTGTTGTTCGTAAAGAAGAAAGACGGATCCTTGCGACTATGCATTGATTACCGGCAACTGAATCAGGTGACAGTGAAGAACAAGTATCCGCTGCCAAGGATTGATGATCTTTTTGATCAATTACAAGGAGCAGCAGTGTTCTCGAAGATTGACTTGAGGACGGGGTATCACCAGCTAACAAGAAGGAAGACATACCGAAGACTGCATTCAGGACGAGGTATGGACATTACGAGTTTACGGTAATGCCGTTCGGATTGACTAACGCCCCAGCCGCATTTATGGATCTAATGCATCGAGAGTTCAAAGAGTTTCTGGACAGGTTCGTCATAGTTTTCATTGACGACATCTTAATCTACTCGAGGAGCGACGTAAAGCACGAAGAACATTTGAGAATCGTATTGAGGACCCTAAGGGAACATTCGCTGCTTGCGAAGCTAAGTAAATGTGAATTTTGGCTAGACAGGGTAGCATTTCTGGGTCATATTGTGTCTGGTGAAGGGATTGCAGTGGACCCTGCAAAGATAGAGGCTGTAACCAATTGGCCGAGGCCTACTATGGTCACGGAGGTCAGAAGCTTCTTGGGACTAGCAGAATATTACAGGCGATTCATGGAAAAGTTCTCATCCATAGCAGTCCCACTGGCGCGGTTGACGAAGAAGGAAACAAAGTTTGAATGGACTAATAGGTGTGAACAGAGTTTCCAAGAGCTTAAACATAGATTGACGGCCGCGCCAGTACTGACCATTCCGTCGGGACCGGGAGGATATGAGATCTACAGCGACGCTTCGCTGCAAGGATTGGGTTGTGTATTGATGCAACACGGCCGGGTAGTAGCTTACGCATCCAAGCAGTTGAGGCCGCACGAAATGAATTACCCGACCCACGACTTGGAGTTAGCGGCGATTGTGTTTTCCTTGAAGATTTGTAGGCATTACCTTTGTGGCGAGAAGTTTCAGATATATACAGACCACCAGAGTTTGAAGTATTTATTTTCCCAGAAAGAGTTGAACCTAAGGCAGCGCAGGTGGATGGAGCTGTTGAAAGATTATGATTGTGAGATATTATATCATCCTGGGAAAGCAAACAGAGTGGCAGATGCATTAACTCGAAAGTCGAGTATTGCATGCCTGCTGGTGAGAAGTTGGTCGACGATAGAGGATCTGAGAGATTCTGAATTTAGATTGGAGGTTAATCAGCTATCTAGTTTGAAAGCGACTTTGAGGGTGGAACCTGAGGTCCAAGAAGGGATTAAGGCATTACAGTCTACGGACCCAGAGATTCAGAAAGTTATTGAAATGGAAGCGACGAAGAGGAAGCCAGAGTTTCAAGTGTCTGAGGATGGACTTTGAGATTTCGAGGGCGATTATGTGTACCAAAGGATGAAGGGCTCCGAAAAAGAATCTTGTTAGAGGCTCATAGGAGCAATTACAGTGTCCACCCTGGAAGTACAAAGATGTACCAGAACTTAAGACAACATTATTGGTGGAATGAAATGAAGGTAAACGTGGCAAGATATGTGGCTAAGTGTTTGACTTGCCAGCAAGTGAAAGCACAACATTGTAAGCCTGGAGGATTGTTGCAGCCGCTGGAGATTCCGGAATAGAAGTGGGAACACATAACTATGGATTTTGTGATGGGACTTCCGAGGAGTCAAAGAGGTCACGACTCAATCTGGGTAGTCGTGGATCGATTGACCAAGTCCGTCCATTTCATCCCTGTACGAAAGGACTTCGCCATGGATAAGTACGCAGAACTGTGCATGAGGCACAGAGTCAGATTACACGGAGTGCCAGTGACGATCACCTCAGATAGGGATCCGAAGTTCACGGCAAATTTTTGGAAGAGTTTGCAAGGAGCAATGGGGACGCGACTACAATTCAGTACGGCGTACCACCCACAGACTGATGGACAATCAGAAAGGACCATCCAGACGCTCGAAGACATGTTGAGAGCGTGTGTCATAGACTTCAAAGGCGGATGGGAAGAGCAGTTACACCTGGTAGAGTTTTCGTACAATAACAGCTACCAGCAGAGTATACAGATGGCACCGTTTGAGGCACTCTATGGCAGAGCATGTAGGACACCAATATGCTGGGATGAAATAGGAGCAAGGAGTATCACACGCCCCGAGTTAGTAGAGCAATCGGTGGAAGCAGTGAAAATCATTCGGGACAGGCTGAGGACGGCGCAGAGTCACCAGAAGAGCTATGCAGACAAGCGGCGCAAGCCTTTGGAGTTTCAAGTGGGCGATCATGTCTTCCTCAAGGTGTCACCAATGAGAGGACTCTCGCGATTCGGAAGGAAAGGGAAGCTGATCCCAAGATACGTAGGCCTTTTCGAGATTTTGGAGAGAATTGGGACCCTGGCCTACCGGCTTGCGTTACCGCCAAGTCTATCCCAGGTACATAATGTATTCCATGTGTCGATGCTAAGAAAGTATGAGCCTGACCCGACACATGTGCTGGACTATGAAACCATAGAGGTGGACGATAGAGTATCCTATATAGAGAAGCCGATAAGGATCGAGGACCGGAAGGAGCAGATCCTCAGGAATAAGAAGATTCCGCTGGTCAAAGTAATATGGGAGCACCACGGAACGGAAGGAGCCACGTGGGAGAATGAAGAGACGATGAGGCGACAACACCCCCATTTATTTGAATAGTCGAGTGTAATGCAAATTTTGAGGACGAAATTTTTGTAAGGGGGGAAGAGTTGTGACATTTTGATTTTCAATCAACTTCAGACTCTGTAATGAGAATTTTATTTATATCAAGCGATGTATTTCAGTTGTATTCCTCTCAAATCTGATCAATTTGAGCAAACTGACCAAAGGGGAAAGGCTAACGCAAGACGAGATATGTGGACCTAGGCGACTCGAATAGGAAATGGCGATTTGACCATAAGGATTGTCGAGGGGATATTTAGGACCGCAAAAAGGCCGATCTAAGAATGATTAAGGATTACCATGCGAGCGTCGTGCGATTGGAGCGCGGGTGATGCCGCTTAACCAACGTATGATTTGCAAAATTATCCTAAATCGGACTGTGACAAACGGGACCACAGGGACTAGCGATAAGCCCTCGCGATTACATGACAACCAAGGCCGCCATGAATTGACGAGCTCTAAACGTGATGAGAATCAAGGGGTCGATACGCGTATAGTCTGCAGAAGCCGCCCGTCGGTTCGGAATAGGCTGGAATCATGTCTGGTAGAAAGAACGATCAGAATTGAATCCTGAAAAGTTTGAAAAAGGAAAATAAAGAATTCCAACGTCAATTGGATTGGCCGTCACCCTATCGAAGAAGTCAGAAACGAGAAAAACGACGTTCCGAACATCGGAGGTAAAAAGACCAAAATGCCCCTCAAGCTTAGGACTTTGTCTTTATAATTGAAGGAAGGGCAAAATGGACATTTCTCCTCCCCCAAGCTGCTGCAAATTGAAGAGCAATTGATGGTCATTGGATGCCCTTGAGAAGAACAATGGACAAGTGTCAAGCATCCAAGGGTAGTAGATCATTTCACCAATTAATGCCCACCTACCAATCACCTCAATTAATTTAAATTTTTTTGGGATAATAAACAGCTCTCTCTCTCTCCTCAAACCCCCCATTCGGCCATTTTTGTTCCCCCAAAGACCAGACCAAGCTTCTTCTTCTTCTTCTTCTTCTTCTCCAGTTTCTGCTCCACCCGACCCCGCCGGACCTCGCCGTTCGGTCCGTACGATCACCACCTCCGACCGTCCCCTGCTGCCGCCCGACTACCCAGACGTAGCCCCACGTCTTGTCGACGTTCTCCAACTGGAATCAGGTCATTTGGAGCTCTGAGGAATTCGGGGCAAGCATTCTCCCACAGGTCGACGGAATGTGTTCCAGTTTGAGGTAGGTTCGGTTCTGAACCCTTTAGACAGTCGAAAACTTGGAATATTTGGCTCAAATTTTGTGGAGATCAAGTAGACATATAGATTGTTCTGTGGTAAAAATTTGGGATTTAGTTGATAATTTTTTGACCATGAACAACCCTTGTACATTATGCCCAGAGTCTGCCAGTATTCTGTGTGTGAGTGCTCCGGCGACTTCCGACGACTTTCTGGCAACCGCGCGACTTGAAACTCATGGTGAGACTTAAAAACTCTTAGGTAGACATTATAAGAGGTAGAATGGTGTATATTTGATGGATTTGAGATAGATTAAGGCCGGTTGGACCCAGCATGAACAGAACCGAATGGGACCGGTTCAATGCTGGGCCAAACCAGTTCTGTGGAGGGCTGAATATGCTGGGATTGTGTTGTAATTTGGTGTGTATGATGTGTTGTGATGATGAGGAGTATCTAATGGATGATTTGGATGGATGAATGGAGAGATTGAACTTGAAATTTGACAAAATCGATTGATTATCCTAGGTTGCGCGACGGATTGACCTTGGACTTGAGTTGGCCAAAACTTAGGAGGTGCAAGGAGGAGTAATTTGCGTTATTAAGCGAAGGTAAGGAATTTTCTAAATCGAGGCTAGGGGGATTGGACTCGATTGGGTAAGTCGAGGGCCGAACGGAACGATTTATGAGAAAATCCTCGCATGTAATAACTTGATGCGCCCTTGGACATTATAGAATGATTGTTTGACCTAGCCTATGTGTGAATGGTCTGAGTGCCTGAGTACTATTTGAATTGAATTGCATGCCACGAAATTTATTAAACATATTATCATGCGCATTGGTCATTGGTTATGAAATTTGATTTTTAAAAATCAAGTTAATTGAGATGATGTGGCATGGGACCTAATTGTGACATTGCATGGCATGGCCCTGAGGCGTATGAGACGCGGGGCAGAGGTTGAGACCCTGATGCGACGAGGTCGCGGGGTGGATTATGAAAAGGTGGCGCCCTGATGCGACGGAGTCGCGGGGTTGAGATAGCCACAGTCCTGATGCGATATAATCGCGGGACAGAATACCAACTCATAGACTCGTTCTGGAAATTGAACAGGGGGCTGATGCGTTTACGCGAGCCGAGCCTGATGCGATCTAATCGCGGGCTAGAGAATGAGACAAACAGAGGTTGATTGGTGTGGTGAAGTGATAGGCCGAGCATATACGTGCAACTGTGCGTGACATGAGAATATAAATGCATGTCTGTCCTCTATGCATTATTGTTTATTGAATTATGACTGTCATGTCCGCGCGAGTTCATGAGTTGGATAGGTTGAGTGACTTGACTGCCTGAGTGGACGGTCAACCTGACCTAGGGTTAGGTTTTTCTTACTGAGATGTGTATCTCACCCCTTTTGGGGAAATTCTACTTTACAGATCCTAGGTAATAGCAATGTGGCCTATCAGATTCGGGGACCCGCAGGAGATGACGGCGTATTACGATGAGTTCCCCGATAGGCAGGGTAATATATACATAAGGAAATGTACAATAGTTTGCGTAGATGAGGACGAACCTGACTGGAAGCCTCATCGGTTTGAGGCTTGGTTTAGACAAGACGGGGATAGGAAGGTCGGGCCGATGAAGCCCCATAAGGTTCCAGAGGGTGTCATACCTCCTTAGTGTCAGACGATAGCAGACCAGGAGTTTCCCGAGAGCTCAGTGGTTGGTTCGAGGAACTGCCCGGAGCGGACGCCGACAGCTGATTTTCCCGTGCCACCGCCAGAGGATGAGGTCATCGTGGTGGAGCCGTCCGAGAGAGATCCATCCGAGCTGGACCAGGAGGCGACCGTGGAGGGAGACCGGGCTGAGCAGTCGCAGGAAACGACCATAGAAGACTCTATGGAGGTTCCATCAGAGACTTTCTCCGAGTACGAGCCGTCAGAGGAGAGCGAGGACACCAGAGATTCCAGCAGTTCTTCCTAGGCGACTTCGGATGATGACCTGACTTTTTGAATGGCGACCTGATCCCCTTTCCCTAGTGGATTTTGTGGACATCTTTTGACATGTTTACCCGTCGCCTTGGTGTATAGCGAGC
Source organism: Rhodomyrtus tomentosa (assembly GCA_028455895.1). Classification (NCBI taxonomy): domain Eukaryota; kingdom Viridiplantae; phylum Streptophyta; class Magnoliopsida; order Myrtales; family Myrtaceae; genus Rhodomyrtus; species Rhodomyrtus tomentosa. The sequence continues at coordinate 32,684,967 of JAPCWY010000008.1, read as the reverse complement.
GGTTTGTAGTAGATGTGACCAGTTGATGTTGATGTACGACCTTTTGATGCTATCCAGTCCTGCTTAGTCTTGGGATATATATATATATATTCATGTGGTACGGGGAGTTGTTGGGAAACGCTTCCGTGTGCTTAATGTAAATTATTTCATCTCTCGATCTTCCTTTATATATAAGTGGATCCTTGGGACCGCCGAAAGATCGTTGTGGTTTTGCTTGCAGGGATGATTGCGTGCTCGCGATGGGGGGCGGGGCGTGACAATTTGTATTTTTCAAATTTAATGAAAAGATAGATATCCTAATTACTCTCATTCTTAGCAAACGGCTTTAATTTGGATACCGTATCTTCAATTGAATTTAAAGCACATCGGAATTGTGTTTTGGCCTCTTGGATAGTCCATAGATTCTTTTTGGAATTGGTCGAAAGCAATTATCGTGAATTACATTCCTTTTAACGGTATGCTTTCCCTTGAAGAATATTGATAAGAATTTTTCACACAAGTCTAAAGTTTGTATAAAGAATTTTATCCTTATGAATCACAAGCAAGCATAAAATTGAAAGAATTTATATTTTCTTTTTCAAATTCTCTCTTATGATTCTGTCTTTTCATTTAAAAGAGGTGAAAAACAAGTAGAGGTGAAAAGTCCATTTGTTAATAGACGTGCTGAATATTTATTGAATATTCTTTTAGCCGATCACATGCAAGATGGTGATAAAACGATGGTAAAACTGTAATCGTTCTAGTAAACACTTTCGATGTTATACTTGACTTGTTCCTTTATGTTTTTCTGTCTACAGGTCAAAGTGGTTGAAGACCAACGAAAGTAAAGTCTTTTTGGATGGAGCATTTAAGAAGACTCGAGTTAAGAACATGAGATATAAAGAAGATTTTGACACCGCCATTTGCTTTAAATGCGATCGGTAAAGTGTTCCTCAAAGAGTTATACCCGATGATCGAAAATGCTCATTCGCCACCCTACTCCCCATAACAATTTTCAAGAAAAATAAAATTACGTTGGAATTGTGCACAAAAAATCATGCTACTAAAGTCAGTACCAATACCTTTCGAAGGGTGGGGCATATATCACCATGATGAGCATGCTATCATAGTCAACCAGCTAAATGAAGATGGAATCCCGAAGCTATAGCTTCCAGGTCCCGCCTCACCGAAAGCAAGAAGAAGCAGACAAATCAAGTGGAAAACAAGGATCTCTGCAGAGAAGATCTGAAACGCGTAAAATTCGGGGAAGAGACAGAGAACGTCTTCATATGTGAAAAAAGCAAGTACTTATCCGCGACACTGACGCACCGAAAAAAAAAAGAGTTTCTGCAACTTACACCATCAAAGCTCCTCTCTGAAACATCCAATAATCTCTGGAGTCCATTACAAGAATTCATCACCAATTCTGTGAGGAGATTGATTTACCTTGCAGGTCCAGAACATGTCAAGGTGATTCCTTCATCGAGCTTCTCGCCTTAAGCATTACGCAAATCGCTTCGCATCCTTTGAGACCACGCAATCCCTATTAAAAAGGGAGGAGTCATTCTTGGTCTGTGAATATGCTGAAGATTGGTGAAAAAGACACGTTTTCGGCCCAGAGAGGAACCTAAGAAATTTCCTACCCTGAAGGTCTGCGATTCATGGCCATCGATGGCAATCCAGTTTCTCTCTCAATTCACATGGTTGTGCTGAGAAAAGGCCAATACAAAGTTACAGGTAGAATGAGGGCAACTGAAGCTTTAAAAGTGCTCAGACGGAATAGGGGCAAGTATGAAATTGTCATCACTGCCACGACGGTGTTCGATATGGATGTCTTTAATCTGTTAAAGGTCATCAGCTTCGAGCTGGACGTACCAATCATCATAGTATTAGCAAGTGATTATCAATCGATCTTAACGAAAGCCATACTACATGGGGCTTAGGATTCCATAATGAAGCCAGCTAGGGTTCGAGTACTCCAAAATATTTGGCAGCATGTGATAAGAAAGCAATTACATGAACGAGAGAGCCGTAGCCAAGTTGCCAATGTTGTCTTGGGTCACAAGAGGACAAGGGTCAATTGGTCCCCGAAGCTTCATCTCGAGTTTCTTGATGCAGTCCAACAGCTAGGGATCAACTAAGCATGTCCAAAACGTATAATGGAAATCATGAATGTACCATGACTTGCTAGAGATGGTATCGTGAGTCACCTTCAGAAGTACAGAAAAGGGCTGAGAGAGAAAAATGCAGCTCTAAGCCAGAAAGGCCAAAACGAAGCTGCTTTGAGCCTGAACATTAGTCATCATGTAGTACTATGCTCACGGGGTGAGAAGTGTTGAGCGGTCTCTCGACACCGACCAAAATGGCAACTCTACCATCAATCACTCAGATGTTAGTCAAAATTTTCTTCTGAGCCATCTCAATACTCTTCAAGAATACATGTCAAATGTACAGCCAATGCAGGCTCCCTGGCTAGAACATCTGCCTTTCACTAATGCCCTTCCTATGGCCAATGAAGTCATCATGCCGAATTTTCAAGAATTAAATTTCCCAACTGTACAGTTTAAACATGCGATTCCCGATGAACATATAGGAAGTCGCTCGGAGCACATTCTTCTCTCCAATTTTCCAATGGAGGACACTATCAGTGGTAGGCCAGCTTATCATCCCCATGTACGCCCAGGTAATGATGGAAGCTCCAGCTCCAAGAGTCAAATTGCCTGGGATGAAAGCATAGTGGGAAATTTGTTGCCAGCATACAAAATACCCAACTTGAGCATCAAATTGCTCGAGGAATCGGAGGGTTGTCTAGATGATGAGATTGCTATCATGATTTACAATTTGAAATTGATGGACCGTCGTAGTTAGAATCTAAAGCCAGTGATCACGTACCTGACTCAAAGCACGACTGGTCGGTCAGTGAAGATTCTCAAGGGAAGAAGGGACACGTACATGAATAAATGTATCATCGATCCTTTCTTTCAAAGTTTCCATGCAGAACAATTTTATTTAATGCTTAGAACTAATCCTGCGTAAGGACCAGCACTACCCGCGAGCATCATCATGCTCAAGAGTGTCGATACCTTGTTAAATTAGAGGCAAACAATTCAATCTCACGAAGGCAGGCTTTGAAAGTACTACGTGAGGGAAAATGCAAGCGAGAACTTGAACGAGTTCAAAAAGGATTAACTTTGTATCGTTCCAATTGCCCCTCGGTCGTTTCAAATTCTAAGTTAAAATTATTTCATTCTTGATAGGGGAATGACAGTGGTCCGAAGCATCCCGAGTTCGAACCCGCGATTGGTATCACTGTATATGATAAAAACATTTTGCCCGGCGATCTAATGCCTGTGGAAGTTCGACCTAGATGGCTACAGAACCGGGAGCAACCTAATTTGGATCGACTCTCTCTACGTCGAAAGGATGTATCCGTCCCGAATTAAATTGATCATTTCACGAATTGATTTGATTTCTCATTTTTGCAGGTGACCATAAAACCGAATGGGATCACTAAAAATTACATTGTCTTGGATACTCAAAATGACATGAGCTATGAAGATATATCCTGGAGATAGTAAATCTGTAATCGTTTCAATTAAAGCCCTTTGTGCAATAATTGATTCATTCACCCCTTCTGTCATGTAGGTGAAATAAAAGGATTATGTGATATTCACATCTTTTTCTCTTAAAAAGAGACTCAAGTGTAGATACTCAAAACTTGAGGAGAATGTGGCCTAACACGATCCCCAACTAAAGTGCATCAAAAGGAATACAAATACTCATGTTCCTTGCCATAAGATGGATCATCCTTTAGCCATAAAAGGGTGTATCTCGTTCCTCATTAATGATCCTATCCATTTTCACATGTAGGAAAGAAGGAAACTATTGTCTGTGAAGTAACACTTCAAACTATTAAAGTACACAAGCAAAAGTAAACCTACACTTGTGAATCTCAAGTTGAAGGACGTCATGAAATGATGACAAGACAAAAGATACATGAAGAAATGATCATTGCTCACCTTTCGATCAAGAGGGAGTATTTGCTTTAATAATTGATTTCCATAATCAAATGTCAAATATTTTTCTTTTGCTCTAAATAGATTTAAATGCATCGATCGGGCAAAACTGACAAAGAATCACGCAGTCTTCACAAGAAGCGTGATGAGACCAAGAAGTGTCAAACATTGTGGAATTTCAAATGTTGAAATCTTCAGATGATCATGATAGAATCCTATCCTTTGATGTCGCAAAAGGGAGTAAATTGCCCCTTATCCTGATTTCATTCCATACGAATGACCGATATGTGTCTATTTCATGTACAGAAGATTGCAATTTGATGCCGACGTCAGAGAAATTTGTAGGGCTCGAAATGTCAAAATCACCTGACGTGGAATTGACCGACTCAAATTAAGCATGAATGTGCCAACGCAACGCAATGGAGCTACATATGACTAAATTAGCCAGCCCTAGATGGAGCACCTAGTTGCTAGGGGCAAATCACTCCTCTACCCGAAAAGGATGTCAAAGCCGAAGGCATCGCATTCACCATGGTGATACGTGGGACAAGTTCCCAAAGAAATGGTTATCACCCGTAGATGAAATGGAGTCAATCCATTGAAATAAAAATGCATTGTGCCTTTCAACTAAGAAGGAGAATGATGCTTAATCATCCACTTTTGTAAAAGGATGTATCGTTCCAAAATGATTTTCAATCAAATGTGGAAATAATGTTTCACATCTTTTTTTCTCTTAGGCGATGAACAGATGCAAAGGACCCAAGAAGCAACGCCTTCAAATAACAAAACACGGAGTTCCCCTTTTCATGGCGTCTTGACATGCATTTAGGATAAATGATTTCAAGATGATACTAATGGCTCAATTTGTGAATAAAATCATTGAGAAAACTTGAAGAAGGTTCTCATCAATTAGAAGTCTCTTTGAAAAGAGCATTTGAAAATAAAGAATTCAAGCTTTGTAGATTGACATACTTGATAAAAAAAAATTTCTTTCTTTGAATAGAGTGGAAGACATGAATCCATTTTTCGTTGCAAACATGACTCAGCATAGATAACGCGCATCATGCATATAATGCATATATCTTGTATATGAGAAACCCAAAGGCAGAAATGCCAACTATCGCTGGACGAATTTCAAGGATAAATTGTATCGATTCCGATGGTCCATTATACATGCCCATTACTCATGATTTTTTTTTTCTCTTTGATAGGGAAACGTCTAATACCTCAAATGGTGACTAAGATTGAGAGAGTCACGAAATTGTCACGTGAAAAATTCCAAGGCTGTCAAGCTGTCGAGGGATAGATGAAAATGATCAAAGACTCTGGTAGTCGAGATAGATGACCAAAATCAACGAAGATTCTTGGGAGCAAGTCCATCCACTTTCTTCGAAGGACCAAGTTGGAGAAAATATTCTCATATGCCTCCACGAAAGTGCATTGGAGCAAGGTAATCAAACCCAAAGATAAAAAAAAAAAATCAAGAGAGGCCCTACTAGGACAAAGTGCTTGCATAAAATCGTTCCTTCAAGCATCGGAAGAATGAAATCTCAAAGAGAGTATTCTATTCCAAAATAATTCAAATGAGGTCAAATAAAGACCCACACTTATTTCTTCATATGCAGGTGCAAGGACATCTTCAAATTGAATTGAAAATCATCAAAGAACATGGAAAAGTGTTAAGGCATTTGGCCAAGACAGAAATCACGCAACTGAGGCAAAGCAATTGTTGATGTGATCGAGGATATCTTATGAATAACACCTGCAAATACAAATGGGTGGATGTGATAGTCATTGTCCACATCAGTATACAATATTGAAATGGCCCCCATTAACTGAGAAGCGTCGACAGTCAACGAAATCTTTCTCTTTTCCTAGCATTTGCTAATACAAATTCATTTGTTTTGGTAGAAGGGATCAGTAAGTCGCCATCATGAGCCCAAAAGGGGTGAACATCATAAAGAAGATGAAAAATGACGGGATGCTCGGAAAAGAGCAATTATCCCAAATGTTGAAGAGGCAACACCTCAAAAGTGAAAGATAAAACTGACAATCCTGAAGAGATGTCTTGAATTGAACAGGGGTTGCAAGAGAATGCAAAAATGAACAAAGCCATTAGCTAGGACAAGCATCGCCTAGTTATGACAAGTCATGCCTAGATGAGGCAAGTGAATCTTTTGTGCAGCTGGACAAAAAATGACGTTTCGTCCCTAGCAAAGTCAATGGATGCAACAGAAGAGTCGTTCGCATCATAATCAAACCTCAAGATACAAACTTGAATGAACGGGCGATTATAGTCATTGAACAGCCTTAGAAGAAAAGAGCTTGCCAACATGGATTCGAGGCGGAAAGAAATATCAACTTCTAAAGTCAAGCGAAGTCAAGCATTCAAGAAATGCTCTTGGGAATTCTAAAGAATCGCATGGAAAACATTCAAACGATTCATCGTCTTCGAGCAAAAGCAAATCATGCCGAAAGAGGCTTTCGAAATGTAAATGATGGGCAATGTCGGGCACAATTTGATAAATGGATCTCCTCCAGTGCAAATCCTTGAGAAGGATTCGTTGCCCAACCGGACGGAGAGATCATGGCCATAAGCTACATGGCAATTTGTGTTCAAATAGGAACACAAAGCAAGAATAAGGCAGTATCGTTCCAATTTATCTTGAATTTCGGAACGCAAACTGACACTTAATGTTGTCCTTGAGAGGGACTCGCCATTAGAGCAGATAGGTAAGTGTCCTTTCTCTCCAAAGACAAAGAAGTCAAAGGGACGTTAGAACAAGTTAAGTGGAATGCAGATTTTCACAATCCTTGTACACTTGTTGGAGCACATGACCAAGGGTATGATATATCGTTACAATTTTTTGAAAAATTTAGGAACATACACTAACATGTTTCTTTTATATCTCCAGGGGTCTCCAGCCATAACGAATCGGTAAGTATCCCTTTTCCCAATTCATTAGAGATTGAAAGCTTTCAGAACTCAATTCTCATGTCTAAAAAACGTAGAGGTTGTTTGAACATGAATAGAACATGCATGGTGCATCATAAAATCCCCTTGGAGGGTAAATTTTGGAGAAAATGAAAGGAATTCATCCAACAAAAGTTGTTCAAACCACTCAAAAGGACGTTTTCTCAAAAGACGAGAGGCAAAGTCTAATCCAAAAGGGTAGTGGATCAGATACCAAAATCTGGACCTACGAATGTAGGGATTATTCACAGCGATTACATGGATCGGGATGACAGAGGCATTTGTTCTCTATCCCAAACACTACAGGTCGCCATTGATAACCCCTTTGAAAGGTGATTTTTCATTCTTAGCCCTGTCAAGAACCACCCCACATCAGGGCCAAATGGAGGTGAGTCCAATGATAGCAGGAGGAAAATGGTTAGAAATTTTTTTGCTCGGACTAGCATCAATCTTTGTGTGTTGTTTATATGGTGATCCAAGTGCCAAAGGATGACGAAAAGCATTCATTTCTTTATCCTACACACCATATATTTTGCATAGCCAAGTTGAGCCTGCGAATTCATTTTATGAACCCGTTGGTGATCATTGCACATTTCAAGGTCGAGGTAGCATCACTTCAGAAACGGAAGAGTTTAAGACTTAAGGTTAACGAAGAAATTTATAGGTTAATGTTTAAGCATGTTTAGACCTTAGATCATATGTCTAACATGATTTTCTGAAGATAGGAAAAAGAGGGATTTAAAAAAATGGAAAAAAAAGAAAGAAAAATCCTCGGCATTAAGAAAAAGCAAAGTGCCTGGTAAAAGTAAGGTCAATACCCATTCAAAATATCCCCAGTGAAGTCTGGAGGAATGAAGAAAATTTTCCCAAATGAGTCAAATTAGGAAGACTACTCCCCAAATAGTGTCATGCTCAGATGGTAAAAACACAGATAGAGTTGACAATCTCTTAATGCAACAAGAGATGCTCTCTGAAGACCCTTGTGCGCTTTAAAAGAGGAGTGTGTACTTTAAGAACCGAAGATGTTCTTCAAAGGACAGGTGGTAAATCTGCAATGATCACTGATGTCAAATCCTTCGCGATTTTTGGGCCAAAAATAAGCATTTTTCGTTCCCAATCCTACCAATGTTACAACCCTGAAGCAGTCTTCTCTGACTAAGACACTTGGGTTAACGTATAGCTTAGCTCGAAGAAGTACGAGCAAGATGATTTCTTTCTCATTTTGCAGGGTTCTTGACTTGTAAACTCGAAACAAATGGTGAAAATTTTCATTCAATGGGCGGACTTAAAAGTGAGCCCTCCTTGGAAATTGATATCCAAGCCTAACATTATGGTCCTATGAAAGACGTCCCAATCGGTTAAAATGTATGCATTGAGAATGATCTTGAAATCTAGGTACAAGTCAATGGGAAATTGAGCGCTTTCCCTGTTAAAGATCATTATCATAGATCGATGAGGAGCCCTCTTGGATGAGAAATACTCGAATTGATGTTTTGAGCAAACTCTTTTTGGAATTTTCAAACTGTTTGATCCAGATTTTCTGTGCAAGGAATTTGTGATCACATCTGTATATGGCAAGAATGTTTTGGATAACCTCCAGCATCAAAATGCACATTTCATGACTAAAACTTAAGTCATAGAATTTTGTCAATTAGACAATAGTTGTCTTCCCAAAGATTACTAACATTTTCTTGGCGCAGAAAAATCTCTCAGGTTTAAACTTCTGCAGGATCCTTGGTGACCCCAGATCCTAGAAGAATGCCTCGCTTTGGGAAGAAGAGCTTACAGATTTATGTTTATGTAGGATTTTTGGCAACCCCAAATCGAAGAAAAAAATCTCATGCTCCGTGAAGTGGAGTACACAAATTTTATATCTGTATAGGATTCATGATCCCATAAGGATATTTTGCCTTGTGAAGTGGAGCACACATATTTGATATCTCTGTAGGATTCCTGGTAACCCCATATCCTAGAATGATATTGTGACATTCTGATTTTCCCTGTCATTTCGAGACTTATTAATGAGAATGTATCTGATGATGTATTTTAGTCATATCTCGCTCGAATTTGATCAATCTCAAGTTAACTGACTAAAAGGGAAAGGCTAACACGAGACAAGGTACGTGGACCTAGGGAACTCAAATAGGAAAATGACACTTTGACCAAAAGGATTGTTGAGGGGACATTTAGAGCAATAAAAGACCGATCTAAGAACGATTAAAGAATGCATTGTTAGAGTTATACGATTGGAGCGTGGGTGATGCCGTTTAACTAGTGTATAATTTGTAAAATTTTTCTAAATAGAACGATGACGATCGAGACCGTCGGAACTAGAAATAGACCATTGCAATTACACGATAACCAAAGTCGCCATGAACTAAAGAGCCCTAAGTGTGATATGAATCACAGAGTCGATACGCGTAACGTCTGCAAAAGCCGTCTGTCAGTTCGGGATAGGCTGGAATCGCATTTGACTGAGAAATGATTCAGAGACGAGCCTCGGAATTAGAAAATAAACAATCAAGAATTCTAATATTATGATGAGATTGAACGTCGCCTCATCGAAGAAAGTTTGAATTAGAAAAATGACGTTCCGAACTTCGAGAGTGAAATTATCGTTTTGCCCCTCAAGTCTTAACCTTGCCTTAATAAATGAATGAGGGTATTTTGGTCTTTGACACTACCCCAAAGCTTCTTAAAATAAGAGGGATTTATGGCCATTGGATCATCTAGTTGAATGACAATGGGGACAAGTGTCAAAAGATGGCGAATGGGCAATTAATTGTCCAACTTTTAACGTACCATTCCATGAGTTTGACCAAGCCAAAGTGGTGTATGCATCCCCATTGAGCTCATCTGAACACCCCCATCCCCAAAGACTTCTTCTTCTTCCTCTCTTCTTCTTCTTCTTCTTCCCTTCGGCCGAGAACAGCCTCACCCGACCAGCCCGCCGCCGCTCCTTCGCTCGCTCCGACCGCCACTTCCGGCCCCCACCTAAGCTCGAGCCGACCACCAACATCTAGCACCACCTCTCCAAGTGGTAGCTCGACATTTGACCCACTGAGGAGTTCCGATCAATCTTTTCCCCGAAAGTCGACGGATTCTGTCGCAACTAGAGGTAAGTCAATGTTTGAGCTCCGTAGAACTTTGATTTGTCTCAAACTTCCGGCCAATTTTTGTAGACATCTAGGGCACATATATAATGAGTTGTGATAACAATTTTGGGTGAATTTGATGAAGTTTTGACACCAAAATGGTGTTGTGATTGAAGGACAGAAACTGACCAGTGAAGGACTTGGAGAATTCAGCGTCGTTCGTGGACTTCCGGGTGTTGCCTTGACTTCAAACATTTGGTGAGGCTTCCCAACACCTAGAACCTCAGGTTAACAAGTATTTTAGTGGATAATTTGAGGATTTAGGGTAGTTTATGGATTGATTGAGGGAGGTATACACAGAATCGAAAATGCCATGTTTCAGTTCTGTGTAAACCAAAATCTTGGGGGTTGTTCATGGTGTCGTCAGGCTCTAAATTATTCATTGAGGCATATTATAATGTCAATGGGTATGTTATTGATGTTTACGCTTGGTGGTTTAAGGATTTGAAAAGAAAAATTGATGAAATGGATTGAATTATCTTAGGCGGATGGCTGCCCTTTTTTGGATTGCTTAGGTCGAATTATGGAAGTGCTTGGAAGAGAAATATTATTGATTTTAGCACAAGGTAAGGGGTTTCTAAACCTTGGCTAGGAAGATTGGACTCGACTAGGTGAATTGGAGGTAAATTTGGTGGATTTCCATGAAATTATTGTGTGTTTGTCTAATGTTTGTCTTTGTGGATTGGTAATTGCTTGAATACTTGCTAGATGCATATTCCATGAGTTGATTGCCACTTTTGAATGACGAATTTGACTGACTCGCGTGCCGTAGAAATTTAGCTCGTTGCATGAGCTTGTACTTGATTATGAAGTCTTGAATTGAAATGAATGTTGGCATGTTTGAGAAACTCGTGATACCCTTAAGCGTTGAGACGCGGGGTTGTGTTGAATTGTACCCTGATGCGTTGAGATGCGGGGTTGAAATGTCAAATGACCTGATGTGTTGAGACGCGGGACAAGACTTGATATGTGTTGACACAGGCCTGGAATAAAATTGAAAAACCTAATGCATTTACACGGATTTGTCAATTGAATGGTCTAAGGCGTAATTAGCGGACCGAGCCTGAGGCGTTTTAAACGCGGGTGTGAACTTTGAGGAAGTTAGAAGGGTGGAATCTGTGGCTTGATTTATTATTGCCATGCCTGACTTGATTGACATAATATGATGTTAATCATGTGTGATTAACAAATGCTTGCATCTCTGTGGCATATTGATTGATAAGTGCATTATATTACTGAGTGTATATTCTTGTTCATTATTTGCATTCATCTAGGTGTACTGTCAGCCTGACCTAGGGTTAGGACTTGTCTTATTGGGATGTGAATCTCAACCCATCGTGGGACCATATTTTCAAACCCTAAGCCTTGAGGATGCCGCCGACTTGACTAGGTGACCCCAAGGAAATGACAGCATATTTTGATGAGTTTTGGGACGATCAGGAAACTGTGTATGTTAGAAAATGTACAGTGGTCTGGGTCTACAAGAGTGATAAGGACTGGGTACCGTATAGGTTCAAGGCGTGGTTCTGTAGAGTAGGCGATGTCACCACTGGTCCGCTGAAGGCCATAAAGGTACCTCGTAGGGTTATTTCTAGTTGGTGCCATCCCACTTGGGATTCAGTAAAGGTTGAGGTGTCTGTTGTTGGCTCGAGGAACATGCTTGAGAGGACCCCGACCTTGGAAGACACCGTTGAAGTGATTGAGATCGATGCTTCAGAGGATGAGCTGGAAGAGCAGGTAGAAGACGAGAAGATGGAGGACACGGTAGATGTATGCTCCGAGACTTTCTCGAAATACGACCCTACTGAGGATGTTGAACAGACAGAGGATTCTAGCAGCTCGACCTAGGGGCTTTCTGACTTACTGTGTAGCCTTTTGATGATGACCTTGTCGGTTAGTTTCTTCTGGGGGCTTGTTTTAGATATCTTTTGGCTTGGCCCCGTTACCCTGACCGAAACACAAGATTAGCTCACCTACTCTTTTGTATAAACTCACGGGATGTTAGATTTATTTGTTATGTCCTCACTACCTAGGTTCACATTTGATGAGTGTATGGAGGAATGTGTGTTATCGCTTCCGCATGCTATCTTTATAATGCATCTCTCGTTACATGAATCTTGGGCCGCTCGAGAGCTTACTCGTAGGGAGTCACGTACCCGTACCCGGGGTGCGGGGCGTGACAACCCGCCTTGTTTGGTATTAGAGCAAGGTCAGTTCGATCCAAGTTAATTGAAGGTTGGAGTAATAAGGAGGAGTAAGTTGGGACAGGATGAGTAGCGAGACCTTAGGAAACTTGTTAGAGTTAGGCATGAGACACATGGCATTTGACTTGGTGCATGTGATTGACATTTGGTCTTGACAAGATTGTGATGACTGTGAAAATTGAGCTCCATATTTAGCGCTAAAAGTCATTTCTGGATTTTGACCTGTTGAGTAAATGAGCATGACTGATTTCTGATGGACCGTTGAAGTGAACGGAATTGAGTAATGGACATGAACGGCATAATAAAGTGCTTCTAAAAATAGTTGTGTGGAAGGTTGTTATATTATGATTGTTCCTCTTAAGCTATAATTTGGTATCACTAGACTTCACTAGATGAGTAAGTTACTAATTCCGTGGTGGAATTATAGTGGTCCAGGTGTAGTGAAATTGCACAAGAATAAGTAATCCGCCTATAAGACCTGGAAGACCTAAGGGTGGAGCCTCTAACTCGAGGCTACTTGTGGCGGAAGACCCGAGAATGGATGGAGTGTTGAGGGCACTCGAAAGGATCGACGACCTCATTGACCAATAGACCCAAGATATGGACGCTGCTATAGCTCAAGCGGTAGGAGCCGCAATAGCTGCCGTCAACGCCAATAACGGCAATAATAAAGGCAATGGAAACAACGGCTACCATGACCAGGTTAACGAAGTAGGAAATGCCTAGGAGAAAGTTGTTGTGGCTAGGCAAATAGGCCAACTAGTCCAGCAGTTCATTAAATTGAAGTCGACCCAGTTCGATGGGACTGGAGACCCTGAATTGGCGCCAAGGTGGATCGAGAAACTTGAGAAGGCCTTTGGAGTCTTGAGATGCATGGACGAGGAAAAGGTACTACTGGCTGTATACCAACTTGAAGGGACAACAAATGATTGGTGGACTGCCACCAAGAATGGAGTTTTCCCAAAAGAAACAGCCTTGACCTGGAATGCCTTTACTACGGCATTCAATGACAAATACTTCTCCGAGACAGCCCGAGAAAGGAAAGAAGTATAATTCTTGCAGCTACGTCAGAATCATCTGACAATATATCGGTATGAAGATGAGTTCTCCAGATTGTCAAGATACGCACCCTGATTACTAGAGGATCCCTTGGAGAAGGCGCAGAGATTCGGGATGGACTGAGGCCTGAACTTTGCAGTCAGATGATAGCTTTGAACCTAAGGACTTACAAAGAAATCTATGGACAGGGATAGATGATCGAGAGGGACCCGAAGGAGAGAAATGATACATCTAGATTGTGATTTAATTCATTTAGAGATAACCGTCAGGCCGGCAAAAGATCTATGATTGGCATTAGACGCTTCGTCCCTCTAGTAAGAAAGAATATAGTGAAGCCGTCGAACCCAGCAAACTGGAACTGCCGCCTCTGTGTCAGAAGGCATGGTAATGGACCTTGCCCTGCAAGAACTGGAGCGTGCTTCAAATGTGGTCGGATGGGCCATCAGATGAGGACTTGCCCAAACTAAGCCCTAGTGAATAGACCTCTAGGGCAACAACCGCAGGTAGGACCGTCAACTGCCATTTCCCAAATTGATCAGAACCGACCCCAGCTCAAGGAAAGGTCTATGCGGTGGCACGTAGGGAAGCAGAAGAAGCGCATGGTGTGGTCACAGGTATGGTTTATTTATGTGACCAAGCTGCTTATGACTTGTTTGATCCTGACACATCGCACTCGTTTGTGTCTGCTCAATTTGCTGATTTGGTTGATATGGAGTTGAAACCGTTGAGTGTGATTCTGCATGTTGTCACCCCATTGAAGGATAATGTGTTGGTTTCGTTGGGTTGTACTGACTGTAAAATCGTAATTGGCGATAGTAAAGAGAGTATAGACTTGGTTGTGCTGCCCATGTATGACTTTGGTATGATCATAGGAATGGATTGGTTGGGTAAGCAAAGGGCAGTAGTTGATTGTGATAGTAAAATAATTCATTTTTATCAGAATGGTCGCCCAAATTTCGAGTTTGTGGGAAGCCGGGGAGGAATTTTGATTCCTTTAGTCTCGTTTCTTGAAGCGACAAAGCTGATAACTGGAGGATGTCAAGCATACTTAGTCGCAGTTATGGACAAGACTGTCGAGGAACCTAAACTAGAAAACATTCCAGTAATGCGTGAGTTTCTTGATGTTTTTCCTCAAGAATTACCAGGGTTGCCGCCATAGCGAGAAATTGAATTTGTAATTGAGTTAGCTCCTAGGACGGGGCCAATTTCAAAGGCACCTTATAGAATGGCACTATCGGAATTGAAAGAGCTGAAGGTGCAAATGCAAGAGTTGTTAGATAAAGGGTTCATTTGACCGAGTGCTTCACTGTAGAGAGCGCCGATGTTGTTTGTGAGGAAAAAGGATGGGTCCTTGCATTTATGCATTGACTATAGACTGTTGAATCAAGTGACTATAAAGAATAAGTACTCACTACCGAGGATTGATGACTTATTTGATCAGTTGCAAGGAGCTACGGTATTCTCTAAGATAGACCTGAGGACCGAGTATCATCAGTTGAGGATTAAGAAGGAGAATATACCTAAGACTACTTTTAAGACGAGGTATGGTCACTGCAAGTTCACTGTGATGCCTTTTGGACTGACCAATGCTCCAGTTACATTTATGGATTTAATGCATTAGGTATTTAAGGAATTCTTGGATAGATTTGTGATAGTCTTTATTGATGACATTTTGATTTACTCAAAGAGTAACGAAGAGCATGAGGAGCATCTGAGGATTGCCTTACAGACCTTAAGGGAGCACTCACTTTACGCTAAGTTTAGCAAATGCGAGTTCTGGCTGAATAAAGTGGCATTTCTTGGCTATGTGGTATCTGGAGAAGGAATTACAGTGGATCCTACGAAGATCGAAGCTGTTATGAACTGACCTAGACCTACTACGGTCACGAAAGTTTGGAGTTTCTTAGGATTGGCGGGGTATTACCGACGCTTTGTGGAGAAGTTTTCATCCATAACCATTCCATTGACGAGGTTGACTAAGAAAGAAACAAAGTTCGAATGGACGAATAAGTGTGAAGGAGCTTCCAAGAGCTTAAGTATCGGTTAACGACCGCACCGGTATTGATGATTCCATCAAGACCTGAAGGCTATGAAATATATAGCGATGCTTCGCTAAAGGGACTGGGTTGTGTGCTAATGCAACATGGAAGAGTGGTTGCCTACGCGTCACGCCAACTAGGACCGCATGAGATGAACTACGCAACTCATGATTTGGAACTAGCAGCAATCATCTTTGCTCTAAAGATCTGGAGGCATTATTTGTGTGGCGAGAAATTCCAGATTTATACGGACCACCAAAGCCTGAAGTATCTATTTTCCCAGAAGGAATTGAACATGAGGCAACGCCGATGGATGGAACTGCTTCAGGATTATGATTGCGACATATTATATCATCTTGGGAAAGCAAACAAAGTCACGGATGCGCTTAGTCGGAAATCTTGTATCGCCTGTCTACTAGTGAAAGGATGGTCGTTATTTGAAAATTTGAAGGATTCTGAATTCAGATTGGAAGTCTGTCAGCTATCGAGTTTGGTAGCCACACTGAGAATAGAACCCGGGATCCAAGAAAGGATAAGAGCCTTGCAGCCGACGGACCCAGAAATTAAAAAAATCCTAGAGATGGATGTGACGAAAAGAAAGCCAGAGTTCCAAGTGTTAGAGGATGGAATTTTGAAATTTCGAGGGCGTATATGCGTACCAAAGGACGAAGAGCTTAAAGAAAGGATTTTATCAAAGGCTCACCGAAGCAATTATAGTATCCACCTAGGTAGCACGAAAATGTACCAGAACTTAAGTGAGCATTATTGGTGGAACGGGATGAAGGTGGATATAGCGAAGTATGTGACAAAGTGCTTGACATGCCAGCAGGTGAAGGCACAACACTGTAAGTCTGGTAGATTGCTACAACCCTTAGAGATCCCTGAATGGAAATGAGAGCACGTAACGATGGATTTTGTAATGGGATTACCAAGGAGCCAGAGAGGTCAAGATTCTATCTAGGTGGTCGTGTACCGGTTAACCAAGTCTGTACATCTTTATTCCTATGCAAAAGGATTTCACGACGGACGGTTATGCCGAATTGTATATACAATAGATAGTGAGACTACATGGAGTACCCATAACGATTACATCGAATAGAGATCCTAAGTTTATCACTAATTTTTGGAAGAGTCTTTAGGATGCCATGGGAACTCGACTGCAGTTCAGTACAACATACCATCCGCAAACGAACGGACAATCGGAAAGAATGATTCAGACGCTCTATGTTACGAGCGTATGTTATAGACTTCAAAGGCGGATGGGAGGATCAGCTGCATTTGGTGGAGTTTGCATATAACAGCAGTTATCATCAAACTATTTGAATGACACATTTTGAAGCGCTTTACGGAAGAGCTTGCAAAAAACCGATTCGCTGGGACGAAGTTGGAAAAAGAAGTATTACAGGCCGAGAGTTGGTAGAGCAATCGGTGGAAGCAATGAAGATAATCCGGGATAGGCTAAAAACAACATAGAGTCGTCAGAAAAGTTATGCGGATAAACGACGTAAACCTCTAGAGTTTCAAGTAGACAATCATATTTTCCTTAAGGTGTCGTCGATGAGAGGATTATCTCGATTGGGAAAGAAAGGGAAACTAAGTCCAAGGTACGTAGGACCTTTTGAGATTTTGAAATGAATTGGGACCTTGACCTACAGGCTTGCCTCACCGCCTAACTTGTCGTAATTGTACAATGTCTTCCAAGTGTCAATGCTACAGAAGTACAAGCCGAACCCGACGCATGTATTTGATTATGAAACCATCGAAGTGGATGATAGAGGATCCTACGTAGAAAAGCCAGTCATGATCGAAGATCGAAAGGAGCAAGTTATGAGAAACAAGACAATTCCATTGGTCAAAGTCATTTGGGAGCACCATGGAACTGAACATGCTACGTGGGAAAGCAAGGAAACGATGGAGCATCAATACCCCCATTTGTTTGAATAACTGGATTTATTGTAAATTTCGAGGATAAAATTTTTGTAAGAGGGAAGAGTTGTGACATTATGATTTTCCCTGTCATTTTGAGATTTATTAATGAGAATGTATCTGATGATGTATTTCAGTCTTATCTCGCTCGGATCTGATCAATCTCTAGTTAACTGACCAAAAGGTAAAGGCTAACGCGAGACAAGATACGTGGACCTAGGAAACTCAAATTGGAAATGACACTTTGATCATAAGGATTATTGATGGGGCATTTAGAGCCAAAAAAGTCCGATCTAAGAACGATTAAGGAATGCATTTCTAGCGTTATACGATTGGAGCACGGGTGATGCCACTTAATCAGTGTATAATTTGTACAATTTTCATAAATCGAACGATGACGATCGAGACCATCGGAACTAGAAATAGACCCTCGCAATTACATGACAGCCAAAGTCGCCATGAACTGACGAGCCCTAAGTGTGATATGAATCACAGAGTCGATACGCGTAACGTCTGCAAAAGCCGCCCGTTAGTTTGGGATGGGTTGGAATCGCATTTGATAGAGAAATGATTTAGAGACGAGTCTCGGAATTAGAAAATGGAAAATCAAGAATTTCAACATTATAATGGAATTAGACGTCGCCTCATCGAAGAAAGTTTGAATTTGAAAAACGACGTTCCGGACGTCGAGGGTGAAATTACCGTTTTGCCCTCAAGTTTTAACATTGCCTTAATAAATGAATGAGGGTATTTCGGTCTTTGACCCTGCCCTAAGCCTGCTGAAAATAAGAGGGATTTATGGACATTGGATCATCTAATAGAATGAAATGGGGACATGTGTCAAAAGATGGTGAATAGGCAATTAATTGTCCAACTTTTAACCTACCATTCCATGAGTTTGACCAAGCCAAAGTGGTGTATACATCCCCATTGAGCTCAACCAAACACCCCCATCCCAATAGACTTCTTCTTCTTCCTCTCTTCTTCTTCTTCTTCCCTTAAGCTGAGAACTACCTCACCCCACAAGCCCGCCGCCGCTCCTTCGCTCGCTCCGATTGTCACTTCCGGCTGCCACCTGAGCTCGAGCTAACCACCAATATCTAGCTCCACCTCTTGCCGACCACCTCCGAGTGGTAGCTCGACGTTTGACCCACTGAGGAGTTCTGACCAGCCTTTTCCCTGAAAGTTGACGAATTCCGTCGCAACTGGAGGTAAGTCGTCGTTTGAGCTCCATAGGACTTCGATTTGTCTCAAAATTTTGGCTAATTTTTGTAGACATTTAGGGAACATATATACTGAGTTGTGGTAAAAATTTTGGGTGAATTTGATGGAGTTTTGACACCAAAATGGTGCTGTGATTGAAGGATTGAAACTGATCGGTGAAGGACTTAGAGAATTCCGCGTCGTTCGTTTACTTCCGGGTGTTGCCTTGACTTCAAACTCTTAGTGAGGCTTCCCAACACCTAGAACCTCATGTTAGCAAGTAGTTTAGTTGATAATTTGAGGATTTAGGATAGTTTATGGACTAATTAAGGGAGGTATGCACAGAACCAAAAATGCCCTATTTCGGTTCTATGCAAATAGAAATCTTGGGGGCTATTCATGGTGTCGTTGGGCTCTAAATTCTTCATTGAGGCATATTAGAGTGTCAATGGATATGTTATTGAGGTTTACACTTGGTGGTTTGAGGATTTGAAAATGGAAAATTGATGAAATGGATTGAATTATCTTAGGTGGGCGGCTGTCCTGTTTTGGATTACTTGGGCCAAATTTTGGAAATGCTTGGAAGAGGAATATTGTTGATTTTAGTACGAGGTAAGGGATTTCTAAACCTTGGCTAGGAAGATTGGACTTGATTGGGTGAATTGGAGGTGAATTTGGTAGATTTCCATGAGATTATTGTGCATTTGTCCAATGTTTGTCTTTATGGATTGGTGATTGCTTGAATACTTCCTAGATGCATATACCATGAGTTGATTGCCACTTTTGAATGAGGAATTTGACCATCTCGTGTGCCGTAGAAATTTAGCTCGTTGCATGAGCTTGTACTTGATCATGAAGTCTTAAATTGAAATGAATGTTGGCATGTTTGAGAAACTCGTAATATCTTGAGGCGTTGAGACGCGAGATGAGACTTGATATGTGTCGACACAAGCCTGGAATGAAATTGAAAAACCTGATATCTTTACGCGGGTTTGTCAATTGAATGGTCTGAGGCGTAATTACGCAAGCCGAGCCTGAGGCTTTTTAAACGTGGGCATGAACTTTGAGGTAGTTGGAAGGGAAGAATCTGTGGCTTGATTTAGTATCGTCATGCCTGACTTGATTAACATAATATGATGCTAATCCTGTGTGATTAACAAACGCTTGCATATCTATGGCATATTGACTGATGAGTGCATTATATTACTGAGTGCATATTCTTGTTCATTGTTTGCATTGATCTGGGTGTACTGTCAGCCTGACCTAGGCTTAGGATCTATCTTACTGGGATGTGAATCTCACTTCATCGTGGGATCATATTTTCAGACCTTAAGCCTTGAGGATGCTGCCGACTCGACTAGATGACCCCAAGGAGATGACGGCATAGTTTGATGAGTTTCTGGACGGTCGGAGAACTGTGTATGCTAGAAAATTTACAATGGTCTAGGTTGACAAGGGCGGTAAGGACTAGGTACCGCATAGGTTCGAAGCGTGGTTCCGTATAGTAGGCGATGACATCACTGATCTGCTAAAGGCCACGGTGGTATCTCGCAGGGTTATTCCTAATTGGTGCCATGCCACTCGGGATTCATTAGAGGTTGAGGGGGTCTGTTGTTGGCTTGAGGAATATGCCTGAGAGGACCCTGACCCTGGAGGACACCGTTGAAGTAATTGAGATCGATGTTTCAGAGGATGAGCTAGACGAGCAGGTGGAGGACGAGACGATAGAGGACACGGTAGAGGTACGCTCCGAGACTTTCTCGAAATACGAGCCTATTGAGGATGCTGAGTAGACAGATGATTTAAGCAGCTCGACCTAGGGGTTTTCTGACTTACTATGTAGCTTTTTGATGATGACTTTGTCGGTCAGTTTCTTCTAGGCGCTTGTTTTAGATATCTTTTTACTTGGCCCCATTACCTCGACTGAACCACAGGATTGGCTCACATGCTCTTTTATATAAACTCTTGGGCTGTTATATTTATTTGTTATGTCCCCGCTACCCAGGTTCCCATTTGATGAGTGTATGGAAGAGTATGTGTTATCGCTTCCGCATGCTACCTTTATAATGCATCTCTTGTTATATAAATCCCGGGACGCTCGAGAGCTTACTTGCAGAGAGTCGGTGCCCGTGCCAGGAGTGAGGGGCATGACAAATATTTTGCTTCATAAAGTGGAGTAAATATTTTTTTATGTTTCTGTAGGATTTTTAGAAACCCCAAATCCCCGAAAAACAGATGCTCCATAAACTGGAGTACATACATTAGATATTTCTGCGTGATTCCTAGTAATCCCAGATCCCATAAGGATATTTTATTCCGTAAAGTGGAGTGAACAGGTTTAAGCTTCTGCATGATTTCGTGGAGAACCTATGAACCCAGAAGGATGCCTTGCTCTGTCAAGAAAAGCTTACAGGTTCATGTTTCTGCAGGATCCTTGGTAACTCCAAGTCCCAGACGGATACCTTTTGATGAAAAAAATTTACAGGTTTGAGCTTTCTGCAAGATAATTGGAGTTCCCAGATTCTAAAATGGCACCTCGCATGTCGAAAAGACAATTTTCAAATCTAGCTTTCTATGAGATTTTAGGTAATCCTTAAATCCCAAAATAGCCTCCAGGTGAACCTAGAGTTAGGTAACCTCCCAAATGACCCCTTACAAGTCCTCAATAAGTAGGGACGGGTCATTTTCTACGTAAGCCTTTTTACTAGGCGAACATTTTCTCGGACCGATCCACCACGGATCGAGTCCCTAATAAGTCCTCAATGCGTAGGGACAAGTCGTCTTAGGTAAAGCCTTTTTAGTGGGTAAGCCTTTTCCAAGATCGATCCACAGAACGATTAAGTCTTTGACAAACACCAAAGACTAGGTGCATCATCCTTAGGTGAAGCCTTTTAGTAGGCAAGCCTTTCTAAGATCGATCCACAGAACGATCAAGTCTTTGACAAACCCCAAAGACTGAATGCGTCATCTTTAGATGAAGCCTTTTAGTAGGCGAGCCTTTTTTCGGATTGATCCACTAACGGATAAAATTCATGATGAGTCCTCAAAGATGGGATAAGTCATTCATCGATAAGCCTTTTTAGTAGGCAAGCCTTTTGCTCAGACCGACCACCGACGGATTGAATTCCTGACAAGTACTCAAAGATAGGACGAGTCACTCATAAGTAAGCCTTTTTAATAGGCAAACCTTTTCCTAGACCAATCCACAGAATGATGGAGTCTCTAACATGCCCCAAAGACTAGGTACGTCATTCGTAGATTCCTATCAGTTTGGAGTCTCATTACGGTTTGGCCTACCATACGGGCCAAACCGATGGTAGAAACTGCCCGAATGGTCAACTGATGGTAGAAACCGCCTGAAAGGTCAATGAATGGTATAAATCGCCTAAAGGGTCAACCGATGGTAGAAACCGCCTGAAGGGTCAACTGAATGATAGAAACTGCTTGAAGGGTCAACTAAATGGTAGAGACCGCCTGAAGGATCAACCCAATGGTCCGATCCACCATACGGATCGAAACCTTGACGAATCTTGAATGCGAAAGGAGTCGTTTTCCTTGGTAAGCCTTACTGGAGGCGAACCATTTATGGTATGATCCAGCATATAGATCAAAAACCTTGGCAAATCCCCAAATGTGGGATGCGACTTCCTCAAAACTCATATCAGCTAGGAATTCCATTCTGGTTTGGCCTACCGTACGGGCCAAAGCATAACCTCCCTAGGATGCTCTGGTACCGAGTCCCTAGAAATCTTCTTGAATCCATCGGGCACCACGAATGCCACACAAGCATCAAGTTCATAAGTGACAGGTATGCCTCTATACTCTTTAACTCTCTCGCATCATTAGAGAACTGAATGAGCACATCTCCTTTTAAGAAAGAGCAAACATATATGGGCACGGAAAATTGGAGGTCATGATTCCTTTTATTTTATTTTCCTTAGTTGAGTCGATCGGAATTCAAGTTTCACCTTATCTTTGAGAGAAACCTCTAACAAGATTCCCTCAAAGAGGAACAGATGTTGACATCTAAATTTTGATAAGTTTTTTTCCTTTATTTTTGAAAAATTCATAAAAAAATCAATAAAAAGTCAAAAAAAAATTGAAAAGTCAATTTTGGTAGCCTTGGGTAAGCTAAAGGAACAATTTTGACTAAAAAATAATTTTTTGTATTTTTAATATTAAATGTATGAAAAATCAAGAAATATAGCATTTGAGGTAAAAAAAATGTAGAAAAATAGGCCATATTTTTATTTTAATTCCCTCTTCATTTTGACTTTAGAAAAAAGAAAAATTCAAGTTCAATTACATGTGTTTCTTTGCTACACAGAGTTAGAATTGGCTAAAAAATGTCATTCGAGTCTTTTAATTTGCAATTTTTTTTTTTATTTTTGGAACCTAGACATTCAATTTGATTGCCCTGTGTTGAAGTTTGATTCAATTGTCCACAGAATTAGTCCAATTACATGGATAGACAAATTGCCAAAGATTCTTTCAATTTAGTCCCGGGTTTCGGGTAAGTTAAAATTAATCAAAATCCATGGACTTCCATGTACCAATGAATACGGACCCAAAGATTTTTTACTAACTCTGAAGTTATTTGCTGGGTTAATTTGACCTGATTTGGTCACCAAGGGGTTTGATTTGAGGGATTTCATATTCGACACATTCTTAAGAGTTTGGGATTTTTGCATTAATTTGAATAAATTCTTCTTGAAAGTCCCTCTCCTCGATGAATTCTATGTCATGGAACTTAATTTTGAGGTCAATTTCATGATTTTTGGACAATTGCAAACATAATTAAAAAAAATAACAAACCGGGTCCACTGGGTCGGTCAAACTGACCAAGTCAATCCATTGACCAAATTTGGTCACAAAACAGAACAGTCTACTTGTCATCTCCTCACGCCCACTACTGAAGAATAGAGGAGATGGTTGAGGGGAATGGCAGACAATATAAGGCGCCTTAGTGGAAGGCAAGGAGGAGTGGGAGAATTCGGCCTCCGTCATCCTCGGTGGGCAAGCACAAAAAAAAAAAAAGAAGAGAGAAGTGAGAGAGCTCAAAGGGGGGGGGGGACAGGAGAGAGGCATCCGAGAGCTGGAGAGGGGAAATTCGCAACAAGAAAGAGAGAAAGAGGTTCGAGAGAGAAGGTGTTCGAGAAAGAAAAGGATGAACTCGTCATCGTCGGTGTCTTCACACATCGTCGCCGCCATCACCGACGAAAATCAAGTCAGTTCTACCCCTGTTATTGCTCTATGCTCCAATGAACAGGGCTTCTCGGTCCGATTTGATTTTGATCGAATAGGACAAAAATCGATAGTTCCCAACCATTCTAACGATGCGTATGTGTCGTGACCCGTTTTTTTCTTTTCGAAAAAAAAACGAGTGGGCTAATGTATTTTCGATCGGGCCCCCTCACTTTGAAATGTGGACTGTCGGGCCTCGATCGACGCGGGGCCTTCCAGGCCCATACCAAATCGCTACAGGAGTAAATTTAGAGATTTTTCGACGATAAGAGTCGATCGGGTTCGACCTTAGTGTGGTCGCAGTGGCATGTGCTATGTGTGCATGTATTTAGAGTCGCTACCGGTCCTTCTTGGAAAGTGGATCGGAAACCTCACTAATCGATTGGGAAAGATCGACCAATTATGTGGAACCAAAGATTTTAGGTTCGGAGACTTGGTTACGTTGGTGTCATTACCAACGTCCTTTCGGTACCTAACACGAGTGATTTTCCTAACTAAGATTTCCTGCAAGCGCAATTTTGGGTGATGTAAGTCTGATTTGCGATTTCATGCAGATTGTAAAACTAGTCCTATCAATCACAATCAATATAACGAAAGCGCAATCAAGTGCATAAATGAACCACACTAATGCACATCAATTCAAATCAAGGGCCTCCAAATATAGCCTTAACGGCTTAGGGAAGGTGTGATTTAGGACTAGGGATAAAATAGGAAGATTTGGGGACGATTTGTCCAAAGGGCAAAATCATCATTTTGGGAAGGTTCGAGTGTCGAATTAACCAAAATAGGTCTTGGGCAGTTGATTGTGGACATTTCTTATTCTTCAGGATATTTTGGAATTTTTTGATTTTCTTCAATTTTTGGAAGATAATTTACCCAAAGGGTAAAATCATCATTTTGAAAGGTCGGAGTTCGAAAGACCCAAAATAGATCATGGCCAGTTGATTGTGGTCATTTTCTATTTTCTAAATTTTTAGGATTTTTCTGAATTTCTTTAATTTTTGGAAGACGATTTACCAAAAGGGTAAAATTGCCATTTTTGGAAGGTCGGGGTTCGAAAGACCCAAAATAAGTTATGGTTAGTAGATTATGGTCATTTCCTATATTTTGGATTTTTTTGAGAATTTTCTAAATTTCTTCAATTTTTGGAAGACGCTTTGCCCAAAGGACAAAATCATCATTTTGAAAATTCAGTGTTTGAAAGATCCAAAATAAGTCATGGCAGTTGATTGAACCAATTTCCTATTTTTCAGAATTTTTTTGGAATTTTTTGAATTTCTTCAATTTTTGAAAACCAATTTCCCAAAAGGCCAAAATCGTCATTTTGAAAATTCAGGGTTCGAAAGACCCAAAATAGGTCATGGCCAATTGATTGTGGGCATTTCCTATTTTTTGGAATTTTTTAGGAATTTTTTAAACTTTTTCAATTTTTGGAAGACGATTTGCCCGAAGGGCAAAATAGTTATTTTGAAAAGTTAGGTTTTGAAAGATCCAAATTAGGTCAAGGTCAGTTGATTGTGACCATTTGCTATTTTCTGAATTGTTTTGGATTTTTTTGAATTACTTCAATTTTTGGAAAATAATTGGCCAAAAGGGTAAAATTATCATTTTGAAAAGATTGGGTTTGAAAGACCCAAAATAGATCATGGCCAGTTGATTGTGGCCATTTTATATTTTCTGAAATATATTTGGAATTTTTCTATGTTTTTTTCAATTTTTCTGAATTTTCTTTCCTTTTTTATGACTTGTTCATTTTTTAATTTTATTTTATTTAACTTTTTTTTGAATTTTTATAATTTTTTATTAATTAATTATTTTCCAGACCGGGTCAGACTTGACCCGCAACTCTTGAGCACCCGGCCCAACCATACCGATCGAAAATCGATCTAAAACGATGTCGTTTTCAATTTTTTTGAATTTTAAATTTTTTAATTTTTAATCATTTTTTCAATAAATATTCGAAAGTCCCAATCGGACGCCCCATGGTGTGCCACATGGCTTCCTCTGGTATGTCTGATTTAGGTTGTAAAAATTCATATTAAAACCCTAGATCTAACGATAATTCGAGAGCCACGTGGCACAACGATGACTATCATATCTATTTTCTATTATTTTCGAAAATCATTTATATTTCTAACAAAATATGTTTGATTTTTTTGAAAATCCTAGATCGCGACACGTGGCAAGACCATGGCCGACCGATCTAGGTTTTATAGCCTCTTTTTTTTTTTAAAGGAAGGTCTTCCCCCGACGGCAGATGTGGTGGCCCACGTGGCGTGTCACGTCAGCCTTGACCAGTCAACGATAGTTGACTGGTCAAAGGCTCACTGGAAAAGATGGCCGGCGACTCGTTGAAACAGTGATTTTTCCGGCGAGTTTGCCGGAAAATCGGGATCGTGCTTAAAATGTGCAAAATTTTTGTCCAAATTCACCCAAATGAATCCCTAACAACAACACAGCAACCGATTTATGATGAAAAAAAAAGACAAATGACAATCGAAAAGCACCTAGCCGACCATGAACAGTACCGATTCCGGCGACCTCTTTTTTTGCAATTTTTTTTGTGTCGAAACCTCGTCCTAATCATTCAAGCAACATCCAAATAGGGCATAGCGGCTTACCTGAGGCCATTTAGGGCCCGACGACCACCGTGCTCCTCCGTACGAGCTCTCGGTCCGAACCGAGAACGGCGGGGGGTCGAACCGTGATTTTTAGTCCGAATCGATGCAAAACAGAGGCAATCAAGGAGTTAGTGTCGGTTCTAAACAGAATGCAGGATAGAAAATTGGCTAAACGACTCTAGAAGAGAACAACCGAACATCAAAATGCACAAACGACTCCGGCGACATTTCATCGAGCAGTTGGCATGCATACAAAAAGCCAACATTCGGACGAAAATCGTAGAGTGCACAGGCCAAATCGAGCCAAACCAATACTCAAGCATCACCATATGGACTTAAACTAGCGTCGGTGTTGGTTTAGTTTGGTTTGATTTTGTCCGAAATCAAATCCGACCGAAACTTACAGTATCTCAAGAAATAGGGCATGAAACCGAGACGAAAAATACCAACCTTTTCCTTGGCGTCTACGACAACTCGGCTCCTGTGGTGGTGTGTCGAAGGACTTAGGACCTTGGACGTCAGCGCTAGTTGGAGCTCTCTCTCTCTCGCACAGTTTAACCTTTCGTCGGCCGGACATCCCTTCCCTGTTTTTTTTAGACCAAGAAAATTCGAGAATCCTCTCCCTCTCTCTCTCTCTCTGCCGATCGATCCTTATAGCCAGGAACCGTCCAGGATCACTCACGCACTCCCTCATCTCTGAAAAGACACATGTCCCACTCAATTTTGGTCACGACAACACCACGGAGATGATGCCTTGTTTTTTTTGCCAATCCCCTACCTCTCTGTACGTGAAGTCGGGTCGGGTCGGGTCTGAACCAGTTCCAAATCTCAGCCTAATTAAGCCTCTAATTGACCATTTTTCATGAAATTGATGTAAAAATCGGACTCATCAACATGTTTTCCATCTAAAATGAGTATTTTTGGGAACAAATGAATTGGGTTTTAGCAAAACCCCAAATTGTATTTAGGATTCGAAAATGATTTTTGCTTAATTGAGGGTTTAAATGATCAAATAAGTCCAAATTGAGGCTACTAGCGAGTTCGAGATGACAAAAACTATAGGGTTGAGGTGTTTGATTTTCATGAATGTCCCTAGAGAGAATTTAATTTTCAGATTTGCAAAACCGGGGGCTAAATCGAAAGAAAATTGTGCAATTAAGCCCTTTTGGTTAAAATTGATCAATTGAAGGGTGAATCGACACAATATCACTTCAAGGTTCTTAATATCAATGTCATGACTTATTGAAAGCAAAAGTTATAAATTAAAAGACTCAAAAAGGATTTTTTATGCTCGATCCGTTGTTATGCTTATGAAGGAACATAATGGCCTAAGTCGAATTTTCAAGATTTAAAAGGACCAACTTGAAGAGGGAATTAAAATGAAATTACTGACTATTTTTTGTTTATTTTTCTGATCACGAAGTGTATTTTTCTGATTTTTTTATGTATTTTTTTATTTAAATAAATTTGAAAAAATATTAATTAATTGAATCCCCAAGCTAGGCCAAGGCTTCCTAAGTTGATTTTGCAATTTTATGACTTTTTTGCTATTTTTAATTAATTTTATAAATAAAATCAAAATAAAAAATAATTAAAAATCAAGTGTCAATAGATGTCTATCTTTGAGAGTGAGCTCGTCAGAGGTTGCTCTCAAAAACAAAATGACGCCTGAGTCTTAACCGACACGACTGGAAAAGGAGAAATGCCATGACATCGAATTCTTAAACCTCTTGATGAAAGCTTAAATCAATCCTCGGTTTGCTTTAATAACTTGAATATGGGCCAGAGAGAGAGGTTTACCTGAAACTCACTTGTTGAATGATGTGCTTTGGAATTTGAGGGTCCGTCGTTATGCTCCTAGAATGTCGGAATCGTGGACTCGGCCCCTCCCCCTTTTTTTGTCGTAGCCTCCCATCAGCTATACTAGCTTTTTATTATCCCATCGTAGTCTCCTATCGACTATATCGGGGTTTTCCAAAATCTTTTCCGTGGCTACCGTCAGCAATCCGTTTCGAAGGGTGAGAGATTCGAGGCATGGCTAACCGGCACGTACTTCGCAGAAAAGGCAATCACCGTATCTCTAGGCGACAAGTCGCGAGTGTTATGGGCTCTAATCTTGAACTGTGCTTTGAGACACCTTTGTCGTGGATCCCTGTCTGGTGGGATTTTGGGGGAGAAAAGGTCTTTTTCACGACTACCGACTGAAATCCGTTCCGAAGGGTGAGAGCTTCGAGGCATGGCTAACTAGCGCGTACTTCGAGAAAAAGGCGGTCACGGTATCTTTTGGCGGCAATTCGCGAGCGTTATAGGCTCCAATCTTGAACTATCTTTGAGACAGCTCTGTCGTGAATCCCTGCCTAGTGGAAATTTGGGGGAGAAAAGGTCTTTTCCACGGCTACCGGTTGCAATCCGTTCCGAAGGGTGAGAGCTTCGAGGCATGGCTAATCGACGTGGACTTCGCAAAAAAGGTGGTCAGCGTATCTCTAGGCGGCAAGTCGCGAGCATTATAGGCTCCGATCTTGAACTGTCTTTGAGACACCTCCGTCATGGATCCCTGTCTAGTGGGATTTTGGGGGACAAAAGGTCTTTTCCGCTGTTACCAGCTGCAATCCGTTCTGAAGGGTGATAGCTTCGAGGCATGGCTAACCGGTGCATACTTCACGAAAAAGGCGGTCATCGTGCCTCTAGGCAGCAATTCGCGAGCGTTAGAGGCTCCGATCTAGAACTGTGCTTTGAGACTCCTCCGCTGTAAATCCCTATGTGGTGGGATTTGGGGGAAAGAAATCTTCTGAAGCTGAAAATTGGCGATCCGGTCGGGAAGATGACAGATCCGCGGCTACCAACCTGTGAACACCTACAGAGAAATTTGTCAAGGTCATCTCACTTTCGAAACGACAAGCAAGCTTTTTGGGCTTCGATCTTGGGTCGGCTTCTAGGCACCTATTAATTAAAAAGGGATGCCATGACGCTGACAAGCAGGGTCAGAGGGAATTTCTTCTTTTATTTTGAAAGGATTTTCCCATGACAATGACTCTTGACATCAGCGGGAATTTTCTCTAATTTTGAAAGGGTTTTCCCATGACAATGACTCTTGACGTCAGCGAGGATTTTCTCTTATTTTGAAAGTGGTTTCCATGAAAAGCAGAGGGGATTTTTTCTTTGATTTTGAAAAGGGTTTCCAAGACAAGCAGAGGAGATTTTCTTGTTCTTGAAAGAGTTTTCAATGACGATGACTCTTGACGTCAACAGGGATTTTCTCTGATTTTGAAAGAGTTTTCCCCTGACGATGACTCTTGACATCAGCTAGGATTTTCTCTAATTTTGAAAGGGGTTTCCATGACAAGCAGAGGGGATTTTTTTTCTTTGATTTTGAAAAGGGGCTTCCATGACAAGCAGAGTGATGTTTTTTTGCTTTTGGATAGAGTTTTCCATGATAAACAGTGGGGATTTTTTTTTTATTTTGAAAGGAGTTTCCATGACAAGCATATGTGATTTTTTTGATTTTGAAAGGAGTTTCCATGGCAAGCAGAAGGGATTTTTTCTATGATTTTGAAAAGGGGTTCCCATGACTAGTGTAGGGGATTTTTTCCTTTTGGATAGGGGTTTCCATGACAAGCGGAGGAGATTTTTTCTTTGTGATTTTTAAAGGGTTTCTTCTCGTTTCTTTTTTGGAAAGATTCCCATGACGAGGGTTCTCCATGTCGGATGGGATTTTCTTGATTTTGAAAAGAATTCCCATGACTAGTAGAGGGGATATTTTTATTTTGAAAAGGCTATCCCATGACGATGGTTTTCAGCGTCAGATGGGGTTTTTGTTTTTGTTATCCTTTTTGGAAAGGTCCTGAAATTTAACGGAACTTCTGTTTGAATGTTTTTGAAAATTTCATTTTGACAAAATTTCATTTGGATATGTTAATGAAGTAGGGAGGTTATCCGGAACATCTTGCCTTGCAATGATCCCAATTTTTTAATGGAATAATTCTCGATTCAATCGATATCGGGTCATCGAAAGATTTGTCTAAATGCCAGCCGAAGTCTACTCGTCTAGGAAGGCTTCTCACAATTTTCACTGGTTTTTTTGTTTAAGACAACACTCGAATTTTTCTCTCGAGTCTACACTCAAGGCTTCGGAACTAAACGCGATGTATACCCTTGGTTGATCAGAAAGGGCTTTTAAGGGACCGTAATGTTAGGCTTGGTCCATGGTTTTCAAAGGGGACTTGCAATCGAGTCAAGGCCAATGAACTAAAAGTCTTCATCATTTGCTCTGGGTCTACAAGTCAAGAACCTGCAAGAATGAGAAAGAAATAATCTTGCTCGTACCTCCTTGAGCGATGCTTATGATCATTTTAACTCTGCGTTAACTCAAGTGCCATAGTCGGAAAAGACATTTCAAGGTCGTAACGCAAATGAGGATTGGGGATTGAAAAGGAGCATGTTTTTGGCTCAGAATATATGAAAGGGGTTTGGCGTTGATTGTAACATTCTGATTTCTAATCAATTTCAGACTATGTAATGAGAAGTTTATATATATCAAGAGAGGTGTTTCAGTTGTATTTCGCTCAAATCTGATCAATTTGAGTAGGCTGACCCAAGGGGAAAGGCTAACGCGAAATGAGGTACGTGGACCTAGGCGACTCAGATAAGAAATGGCGCTTTGACCATAAGGATTGTCGAGGGGATATTTAGAACCGCCAATAGGCCGATCTAAGAACGTTTAAGGATGACCATGCGAGTATTGTATGATTGGAGCACGGGTGATGCCGCTTAACCAGCATATGATCTGTAAAATTATCCTAAATCAGATTGTGACGATCGAAACCATAGGGACTAGTGATAAACCCTCACAATTACATGACAACCAAAGCTGTCACGAATTGACAAGCCCTAAATGTGATGAGAATCACGGGGTCGATACGCGTAATGTCCGCAAAAATCATCCGTCGGTTCAGAATAGGCTGGAATCACGTCTGATAGAAAAAACTATCAGAAACGAGTCCTGAAAAGTTTTAAATGGAAAATCAAGAATTTCAACGTCATTTGGATTGGCCATCACTCTATCGAATAATCCTGGAACGAGAAAAATGACGTTCGGAACGTGGGGGTAAAATGACCATTTTGCCCCTCAAGCTTAGAACTTTACCCTTGCAATTGAAGAAGGGCATAATGAGCATTACACCCTCCCATGGCTGCCAAAAATGAGCATTAAAAATGGCCATTGGATCTTCATTGGAAAAGCAATTGCCAAGTGTCACAAGATCAAAGGGGTGTGGTCATGTCACCTTTTCATCCACCTAACATTCACTCTCTTTGACCAAATTTGTGTATGGCAATCTTCTCTCTCTCTCCTCAACCCCATTCAGCCAGACCACTCCCAAGAACAGCCGATCATCATCTTCTTCTTCTTCTCAATTTCTGTCGCCGCCCGACTAGACCCGATGCCACTGTTCGCCGGCCATGATCACCCTTTCCGATCATCGTTCGATAGCCGATCAACCACTCCGACGAAGATCCACGTCTTGCCATGCTTCTTCAATAAGAATCAAGTTGATTGGAGCATCGAGGAGTTCTGGGCAAGAGATTTCTCGAGAGCCGATGGAATCGGAACAAACCTGAGGTAGGTTCGGTTCTCAGTCCCTTTGATGGTCGAAATGGTGGAATTTTGGGCTCAAATTTTGTGGAGACTCAGTAGACATGTGTAGGATTCTGTGGTAAAAATTGAGGCTTGATTTGATAATATTTTGACCATGAATTGGCCTTGTAAATTTTGCCCAGAACATGCCGGTGTTTTGACCGTGGGTGATCCGGGAACCTTGGTTGAGGGTTAAGTTATGGATGATTGGGATTGATGGATTGAGGAATTAGGTATGGAAATTTAACGAATTGGTTGAAATTCTAGGTTGCACGACAAGTCTGGGTGTGGACCTTGGTTGGCCGAACCCTAGGTGATCCAAGAAGAAGAAATTGTGTTGTCCAATCAAAAGTAAAGGATTTCCTAAACTGAGGCTAGGGGGATTGGACTCTATTGGGTGTGTCGAGAATTGATTGGATTGATGTATGAGAAATCCTAACAAGGGATGGTTTTTAATACGCCCTAAGGTATTATAGGATGCCTATGTGTGACGTTGTTCTGCTTGAGTCGTTGCCATGTCTGTATGTCATCTAATTTGCTTGCATGTCACAGAATTTACGAAACATATTGAATTGGCACTTGCTACTGAGTGTGCAATTGAATTGAAAGTCAAAGTATAAGTCTTGATTGTGGCATGAGCATGGCATGGCGAGGCCTTGAGGCATATGAGACGCAGGGCGGGTGTTGATACCCTGATGCGACAAGATCGCAGGGTGAAGTTATGGTTGCATGGCGCCCTGATGCGATGAGGTCGCGAGGTTGAGATAGCCACGGTCCTTATGTGAATTATTCGCGGGACGGAGTATGGGTTAATGAGCTTTGTCTGAAGATTCATCGGGACCTAATGCGTTTACGCGGGTCACCGATGACGATCTGATGCGTTTACGGGAACCGAACTTGAGGCGACTAGTTCGCGGGCTAAAGAATGAGGCAGGCAAAGATTGATGGATGTGGTAAAGAGGCAGGCTGAGGGTACATATGCATCTGAGTGTGATATGAGATCATAAATGCATGACTGTCTTCTGTATGTTGTTGTATATTGAATTGTGATTGTTATGCATGTGTGTCCATGAGTTTGGATCTGTTGAGAGATGCGACTACCTGAGTGGACTGTCAACCTGACCTAGGGTTAGGTTTTTCTTACTGAGATGTATATCTCACCCCTTTCGGAGAACCCTTCTTTTGCAGATCCTAGGCCTTAGATATGTGACCGATACGTTTTGGGGACCCAAAAGAGATGACAGCGTATTTTGACGAGTTCCCGGATAGGTAGGGGAACATGTATGTGAGGAAGTGCACTGTTGTATGGGTGGATGAGGTTAAGCCAGATTGGAAGCCTCATAGGTTTGAGGCATGGTTCGAGGCATGGTTCGAGAAGGAGGGGGATGCAGAGATTGGGTTACTAAAGCCCCACGAGGCACCTCAGGGTGTCATACCCGATTAGTGCTAGACTACAGCATAGCAGGAGTTGCCTGAGGGGTCAGTTGTAGGGTCTAGGAATGGGCCAGAGCAGACCCCGACCTTGGAGTCTACAGAGCAGCAGGAGGAGGAGGTCATAGTTCTGGAGGCATCCGAGGGGGACCTTGCTGAGCCGTCGCTAAAGGTGACCATGGAGGATTCTGTCGAAGTCCCATCCGAGATATTTTCTGAGTATGAGTCGACCGAGGACGTCGAGGATACGGGGGACTCCAGCGACTCATCTTAAGATTCTCCAGTTGATGGCCTGATCTTATGATGATGACCTAACCTAGTTCCTGCTGACTTAGTAGATGGTTTTTTTTGTATGTTTACCCTGTCACCCTTTTGCTTATCGGTTGTAGTAGTCAGCATCAGTATAAATAGTATATTATGATGTACGAACGTTATTAAGCTATCCAGGTCCCACTTAACTTATGTATTGTACGGGGATTGTTTATGTATGGCTTTCGCATGCTTATGTTTATATATCATCTCTCAACTGGTGAGCCTAGATCTTGGGACCGCGAGAGATTGTTATTGGTTTGCTTGCAGGGATGCTTACGTGCTCGACAAGGTCGGGGCGTGACATTGATGATCTTAAACCATCAGTTTTCACAAGGCTCCATCATCACGGCAGGGATTGAAGGCTGTTGTTGGTATTACTGCTGCTTGAATGTGATCTGCTGGAGAGATTTTTGACTCCCTTGGGGATTTTCTTCCTTATCATGTGAATGCTCTAATTTTCAGCATTCTCTTTTTTGTTGATATATTTTTTTTTTGAGAGCTCTGAAATTTACGTGGGCATTAGCTTTGCTTTTACTTGGCACTTTACTTTTTCTCTTCTTTGCTTCTTCAATGCCCGAGATTCATTCTCTCTTTTTTTGAATCCCTTATTTGAAATTGCTACACTTCAAGAGAATCAATTTGGAAATATTTTGTAGTCTTGATCTTTCGAGAGTCTTCAGTCTTCTTTTGATGCAGCCTTCTTCATGAAGTGAGCAATGATCACCGACGAGGTTTTTGAGAGGAATGCGTAAGCTCAATTGGGTTGTGCAAGGGATTAAAGTGTGTATGATAGGGAAACGACCACTTTTTGTCGTTCTAAGGCACCCGAGTCTCAGCATGAGTTTGAATGCAAAGAAACACCCGAAGATTGATGTTAGTCCAAGCAAGAAAATTTCTAGCCATTTACGTCCCGTTGTTGTTTGAATTTTCTCTATTTGACCCTAATGTGGGGTGATTCTTGTCAGAGTTGTAGAAATGAAACCTCCGCTCAAAGTGGTTAACGATGGTCACCTGTCGTGTTTGGGATGGAAGAATGAATGCCTTTCGTCGTCTCCACCTGGGTAACACTACGAAGGATTCCTACATTCTGAAGTGCAGCTCCTATCCTAATGCCCACTCAACTCTCAAGTGTATGGAGACGTATTTAAGGGTGGGTTGCCTCCTTTCATCCGAATTTCTCCATGACCTGTTCAAAAAAAGGCTTTTTGATAATGTCGTTTCAGTTTGAGTAGAAATCCTTCCCACAATCTTTGGAGTATCTGAGGCGCATTCCAAGATGTTTGGATAACCAAGGTGGCTTTTGTTTGCATGAAGATGTGATTTTCAAAAGTCTTTTGAGAATTTTTTTTTTTTTTTGAAATTTAAAGGCTCCAAGCATTTCCAGAGTCAAAAGCAAGCGGAATGATGCCCAAGACTTTAGGCTGTCAGTGATAAGGGAAATGACACTTACCTGCCTATGATGGTAGAGAGTTCCTATATAAATAAAGAAAACCATGTCAGTTCATGCCGTTAAATCCAGGGCAAATTGAAACGATACATCTTTACCCTTGACCATGTGTTTCAACTCTGGATGTAATTACAGAGCTACAGAATTCTGGAAGGCCATAGTAGTTCTGATTCTTGGCCCTCATTTCTCTTTTCTTCCTTTCCTTTTCCAGCATGTTCAAAGAGGGTGGATTACGACGGATTTCATCCCTGGCCTTTTGCTTCCTCTCGCTTGGGAAAACAAGTCGGATTTCTGTTGCCTTGTCTAGTTGTTCTCCTCTATGATTGCCTGCCCGTCGTGGTGAAGGGTCCTTAGAGATGCAAAAGAGGCGTATCGGTATACATTCTCGAATTTAGAGAAAATTGGGATGATACAACTTCACCCTTGTTCCAATCTGGATGTATTCGCATAGAGTATGATGATGTGCGATCCAATCGATCAAACAAGATTTGTCAAAGATCTGGAACTTCTTTGGAGCCTTTCGATTTGGGAGAAAAAGGACATTTACTTGTCCTCTGCGAGGGCGAATTCCTATCATGGTAAGACACGAAGAGTTAGTGTGCGTTCCGTATTTAATATGAATTGGAACGATACCACCTCACTCTTGATCCGGTTGCCCCAGTCCGACAGCCTTCACCTCAGTCAGGTGGAATTTGCCTCAACTAAATGGATTAATCTATTCACAACTTTTGTAATTTTATTTTTTTTTATGCCTCTCGTTTAGGGTTTCTTGTCTCTCTTCACGTTTTTCTTTCAGCACTTGAGGATATCCTCTCTCTTAAGATATTCTGCCCCAGTAGGCCATGTCTCGTTGCCTGTCATAATGGTCTTGGCGACTTAGCCCCAATATGCTCTTTTGGTGAGGAGTTTGTTCCAAGTGTATCTTCAATCATCTATTCCAATTATTTGGGTTGCTGGCTACTTTCAATCTTCTTGAAGTACCACTTCTTGAGGCATCTTGTGAAGATCAAGAGAACGTAATCAACAAATTTTCAAGTTCAAAGAGATTCGGTTACAACTAATTCTCTTTCACATGTGGTTCTTTTGACAAAATGCCATCCAGTATCTTGGAAAGTAGCAACTAGAAATCTGCCCCTCCTAAATGACTATTCTTCTTGATGATTCCCTACACAAGTGAGGAAAT
Organism: Rhodomyrtus tomentosa; assembly: GCA_028455895.1. Classification (NCBI taxonomy): domain Eukaryota; kingdom Viridiplantae; phylum Streptophyta; class Magnoliopsida; order Myrtales; family Myrtaceae; genus Rhodomyrtus; species Rhodomyrtus tomentosa. The sequence goes on along the minus strand of JAPCWY010000008.1, from coordinate 32,648,542 downwards.
GCATCCGTATGTATACATGTATGCATGAGGTGTACGCGAAAATCTCTGAGCGACTCGATATGTATGTTTGGACAGTATGCCTAAAATGCCATGAAGGTGGTTAGCCCGAGTACAGCGAAAAGAATCCATGTGTGATGAATTTTTTACGAAAACATTTTGAAAGATTTGATCAGAAGATAGGAAATAGGGGCTAGTCCTCCTATCATCGGACATCCTCGCTTCCCAAAATGATTTTGAAAAGTAAGAGACATGTGGAAAATCAAATCTCAGGAAACTTGTCTCTCTCTTTTTTTCTCTTGTATTTTTTTTTTGTTTTTTTTTTCATCATTGAACGATTTGTGGCTCCCACACGTCTCCATTTTTTTATTTTTTTTTATTTTTTTTTATTTTTTTTTGTTTTCTTCTTCTTCTTTTTTTCTTTTTTTTGTTGTTTTCTTTTTTCTCTTTTTTTTTTGTCGTCATTGATCGATTTGTGGCTCCCATACGTCTTCATTTTTTTATTTTTGATTTTTTTTGTATTATTATTTTGTTTTTGTTTATATTTTTTTCTCTTTTTTTTAATCTCCTTTTTTACGGAAGAATTAAAAAGGTGATGATCGAACTTGAGTTGCGGATGAACTAAAATGCAAGTAAGTTAAAGAGCGATGATGGGAAGGTGGAAGTGACTCCCTTATCCACATAGGCCGTTGTTACTACTTGTTCAACCAGTGAGGACGACACGGTTTTCATCATGGTCCTCCACATATGCCCTATATATTTCTTCATATTTCGACGATGGGTCCTGTTGCATGTTCTGCTTTGGCTCTCCAATACTCAAAATACAGTTGTCAATGAGTTTAAGAACCTTAATCTTCAGTCAAATACAACCATCTGTGTTGTGCCCTTTCTTTCCGGTATGGTAGGCGCACGATTTGGTTTCATTATACCCTTTGAATATGGGAGGATTATACCTCGACACCTCCTTGGTCATTATCCCTTTTTCCAAGAGTCTCAGGAATAGTTTCGAGAGTGGCTTAGAAGTGGTATGAGCTGCATTAGCGATTTCTTCTTGGATTGAAAAACTCTCGATGTTCCGCAAGAATGTCATCCCGAGTGCGAGTTGGTCCTGACAGGCCCTCTTGTTTCAGTGAGCTGGGTATGAATGCCATATTACCTTGACGCATCGAATGCTGCCTCCTGAGTGGCGTTTCAGGTACCTTTCTTATGAACCATCTATCATCTTGGTATACTATTTCTCTGTCAGTTTTCTCTCCTTTGGTAGTATGGGACTTCCCTTTTTTCCTCATATCGAGATTGAACCATGCAGGAGTGTTCATTGGGGGAACTCTTGTCCCTGGGGTCTGGTCAATGTCTGAGGCATTGAAAGAATCTAACTGGACAGTCAGCTGAGGCTCTAGGGTTGTCCGGATTGCCCTTGGTGTATCGAGGAAGAATGTCTTCATCTCTGTTAGCATTGCAATCACTAGGTTCATCTGGCTCTTAATATCGATCAAGTGTTTCTCCATGTTTACTAGTCGTGTCTGAATCCATTGGTTTTCTTCTATCTCGTGGACGTGTGTTTGGGTTGCTTCGACAACTGCCCCAGCTACTTTCTGCTCTTGGGAGTTATCCATGCCTCCCCAGCCATTGGAAACCACATTCTTTGGATCAATAAAGAAGCTTGGAGGGACAAAATATGACACCTTAAAATTGTATCATCCGTTGTCTTGCCCCAGATTATCAATTATCTCACCTTGTTGGAGGGCCTGTCGCATAAACTTTTTATCGCCTCGACGGGTCTTTTCCCAATGCTTCTCATATTCGTCTAGTTCCTCCACTCCTTCAACATCCTTAATGCTTAACAAATACCCCGTGGAAACATTCCAAGCCTCTTCTCTGGTGGCCCTCATCACAAACCGCTTCGAGTCTAGATTGACCCTCATGTATACCCCGCGAAGATGCGGTCATTAGTTTTGGCGATGACCTCCATGTCAGTGAACTTGGATAAGCAAGATATCTTATGCTCCTTCGTAATCTCTCCATGTTCTTGGTATTGAGAAGTTACGGTCAGTACGGCCTCCATCTTGTGTATGTCTAGAAGGAACTCCACATCGCCCCTAAAATCAACATCGAATATCGCGTTTATCGTGTGTTCTGGCAAAGGTTTTTGATGGACGTCGGGATCTTTCATGTCCAATACTAGTAGGTTTTTATCGATGAGAGCTTGCACATCATGTTGTAGGGCTCGGCAATTATCTGCATGATGTCCCTTCTCACCCATGTGGTATGCATAGGTTTGGTTCACATCAAAGCCTGGGAGCCTTGGTGGCCCTGCCCTTAGCGGTTTCTTAGCCACCAACCTTTCCTCCAAAAGACTATGGAGCAGTTATGATATAGGTAATAGGAGTAGTGTAAAAGATTGGGGATCATTCCTACCCAACTGGCGAAATTTCTATACCTTGGGCGCTGGTTGCCCCCAGTAAGGAAGGGAATCACGTGATTGATATCTCAACTTGTGTTTGGAAGCTTGATTCACAACTATCATTCCTTGATGGGTGGTCCTCATTTCCTTAAATGGTTTTTTAATTGTTTGAGAAGACTCCCCATAAGTTTCTTTGTTTCGAACGCTGTCATCGCGCTTAGCCCATTCCATCCTTTCACCAGCATGCACAAAGTGTGAGGATGATTGATAATGAGACGTACGCAATCGATTGTAGGATTCATAGGGTAGAGCTTTCAAACGGTGCTCTATTGACTCATCTTCGTCCGGCGGAGGTTGAACATGGGCCACTTTCGCTCTCCACCTTTGTGCAAATGGCCTAAAGCTTTCATTCCTCCTTGGGTTTATGTGTACCAGATCCCTCCTGGTAGGGGTAGATTTCCTATTAAAGCTATACTGCTGTAGAAATTGGTCAGCCATATCATCCCATTCTCGGATATTCTTGATGTCAAGTGTTGCAAACCATTCTAATGCAGGACCAATCAAGCTATATTGAAAATTTTGAATAAGCAGTGAATCGTCCCTGCCATAATCGATGATCACTGTAACATTCTGATATTTTCCTGTCATTTCAAGACTTATTAATGATAATGTATCTAACGATGTCTTTCAGTCGTATCTTGCTTGGATCTGATCAATCTTGAGTTAACTAACCAAAAGGAAAAGGCCAAGCGAGAAAAAATACGTGGACCTAGGAAACTCAAATAGGAAATGACACTTTGACTATAAGGATTATCGAAGGTACATTTAGAGCCATGAAAGGTCGATTTAAGAACGATTAAGGAATGCATTGCTAGCTTTATACGATTGGAGCGCGGATGATGCCGCTTAACCAACGTATAATTTGCAAAAAAAATTTATATCGAACGATGACGATTAAGACCGTCGGAACTAGTAGACACTCACAATTACATGACAACCAAAGTCATCATGAATTGACGAGCCCTAAGTGTAATATGAATCACAGAGTCGATACGCGTAATGTCTGCAAAAGCCGACCGTCAGTTCGGAATAGGCTGGAATCACATCTAATGGAGGAATGATTCAAAGACGAGTCTCGAAATTAGAAAATGAAGAATCAAGAATTCCAACATTATAATTGGATTGATCGTCACCTCATCGAAGAAAATTGGAATGAGAAAAATGAAGTTCCGAACGTCGAGGGTAAAATTACTATTTTACCCCTCAAGCCTTAGCATTGCCTTAATAAATGAAATGGGGGTATTTTGGTCTTTCACAACACCCCAAGGCTGCCAAAAATGGAGAGAAATAACAGCCATTGGATGAGCCTTGATTGACATGAAGACAAGTGGCAAAGGATTAGGCATTGACATTTAATGAACAACTTTTAACCTATCATTCTACCTAGTTGACCAAGCCATTTGTGTATATATATATCTCTCTCTCACTCCCCTTCAGTCGCACACTTCACCAGCCACCATCTTCTTCATTTTCTTCTTCTTCTTCCTTCAGCCGAGAACTGCACCGCCGACTAGGTTCTACCGCTAGCTTCGTAGCCATCGAGCACCACTTCCGTCCACCACTTGAGCTTGAGCCGACCACCATCACCTTTCTCATCCTCTTATCGACAACCTCTAAGTGGAATCACGGCATTTGACCCACCAAGGAGCTCTGGCCGGCCATTCTCCCAAAAGTTGACGGAAACCGTCGCAGCTAGAGGTAAGCTACTGTTTAAACTCCGTAGGACCCCGAAACTTTTGAATCTTTCGGCCAAATTTTGTGGACATTTAGAGGACATGTAGACTGAGTTGTGATAAAAGGTTTGGATGAATTTGATGGAGTTTTGACCCAAAATAGGTCTTGTGTTTGAAGGAAAAAAACTGACCGATTGAGGACTTAGAGGAACTGGCGTCATTCATGGACTTTTCGGCGTCGCCTCGAGCTCAAATTTTTGGTGAGGCTTTCCAACTCCTAGAACTACATTTTAGCAAGTAGACTAGTGGATAAATTGAGGATTTAACTTAGTTTAAGGGCTGATTAGTTGAGATATGTACAGAACCGAAAATGCCATGTTTCGGTTTTATGCATACCAAACCTGTGGGGGCTATTGGTAATGGAATTGAGTAAAAAATTCATCGTTGAGATGTATTAGTATGTCGATAAATATGTCATTGAGGTTTATGCTTCATGGATTGGTGAATTGAGCAAGAAAAATTGATGAATTGGATTGATTTCCAATAGGTACGAGGCTTCCTTATTTCGGGAATCGTGGGACCGAGTGATTGAAGTGCTTGGAAGAAGAATTTTGTTGAATTAAGCTTGAGGTAAGAAGTTTCTAAACCTTGGCTAGGAGGATTAGATTCGATTGGGTGAAATGAGTGTGAATTAGATTGGTTCTTGGGAGTTTATGGTGTGATAGCTCATTGTGCGTCCTTGAGAGGTATAGTTGGCTTGAATGCTTGTTGAATGCCTGTTCCATGAAATGATTGCCTCTTGTGACTGATGAGATTGACTATCTTGCATGCCATAAATGTGTTGTTCGTTTCATGAGTTTGTATTCAATCATGAAGTTGAAAATTTAAATAATGATTGGCATGTTTGAAACCTATGACACCCTGAGGCATTGAGACGTGGGGTTATGTGAATTGATACCCTGAGGCACTGAGGCGCGGAGTTTGTATTGAATGGTACCCTGATACGTTGAGACGCGGGGTTGAAATGGCCAATGTCCTGATGCATTGAAACGCGAGACGGAATTTGAGATGTGTCGACACAGGCCTGGAATGAAATTGAACACATGATTCGTTTTAGTGGGTTCGTCAATGTGATGGTCTGAGGCGTATTTACGCGGACCAAGCCCGAGGCGTTCTAAACGAAGGCATGAAAATAAGGAGGTCTAGAAGGGCGGAAAGTGTGATCTAGCTTGGCAATATGTGTTTGATTCCAAAAATGTGATATGGTGTCATGATTGCATGTTTGACACTTGTTTGTATTCGTATGTTATTTAATGACTGTTGAATGCCTCATGTGATTGTATGTGTATTTTGTCCTTGATTGCATTCACTTGAGTGTACGGTCAGCCTAACCTTTGGTTAGGACCTGTCTTACTGAGATGTAAATCTCACCCCGTTGTAGGATCCTATTTCCAGATCCTAGGCCGTGAGAATGCTACCCATCAGATTTGGTGACCCAAAAGAAATGTCCGCTTATTTTGAGGAGTTCCCGGACGTACAGAGAACCGTATACGTTAGGAAGTGTACTGTAGTCTGGGTCAATGTGGGTGGAAAGAGCTAGAAGCCTCATAGGTTCGAGGCTTGGTTTCGAAGAGTAGGGGAAGTTACTACGGGACCGCTGAAGCCTACTGAGGTACCCCGTGGGATAACCCTAGTTGGTGTCATCCTGCTCGGGATAATTGAGGCCGAGGGGTCAGTAACTGGTTCGAGAAATATTCTCAAGAGGACCCCAACCCTAGAAGACACCGACGAGGTCATTGAGATCGAGGCTATCGAGGACAACCTAGTGGAGCAGTCAGCTGATGAGACGATGGAGAATAGAGTGGAGGTTTGCTCGGAGACTTTCTAGGAGTACGAGCCTACTGAAGGTGCTATGGAGACTGACAACTCCAGCAGCTCGACTTAGTGGCTTCCATTTTCTGATCTGATATATTTTGATGATGGTCTCGATGCCCTATTTCTTTTGGAGATGTTGATGATCATCTTTTGTGCTGGTCATGTCGCCTCTACCAACCCACTAGTTTAGTCTGCTAGTGTTTTTGCATGAACAGTTGGGAGGTTATGTTTATTTATTGGTGTTCTCGTTACCCCGGTCCCCTTTATTATTGTACGGAGGATTTTGTATATTATCGCTTCCATATGCTATCAATTTTATGTATCTCTTGATATATGTGAATCATGGGACGTTCAAGAAAGTTGGTGCTTGCGGGGAGTTGCGCGCTCGTGCCTGGGGGCGCGAGGCGTGACATCCCCTCCTTGCTTGGTATCAGAGTAAGATCAGCTCGATCTAAGTTGATTGAGGATTGGAATGATAAGGAGGATTAAGTTGGGACAGGACGGATAGCGAGACCTTAGGAAACTTGTTAGAATGAGGCACGAGATGCATGTCATATGACTTGACGCATGTGGTTGACATTTGGTCCTGACAAGATTATGGTGGTTTACGAGGATTAAGTTCCATGCTTAGCGATGAAAGTCATTTTTGGATTTTGATCTGTTGAGTAGATGAGCATAGCTAGTTTTGGTGAACCGTTAAGGTGGACGAAATGGAGTGATGGCCATGTACTATTTAGTGAAGTGCCTCTGGAAATTAGTTGTGTGGAAGGTCGTTATGTTATGACTATTTTTGTTAAGGCATAGTTTGGTAGCTCTGGAATTGGTTGGATGAATGAGTTGTTAACTCCTTGATGAAATTGTGGTGGTTCAGGCTTAGCGAAAGTATATAAGAATGAGTAATCTGCCTAGAAGACCTGAAAGACCCAGGAGCGGAGCCTCTAGATCGAGGCCACCTGTGGCGAAAGACCCGAGAATGGATGGAGTACTGAGGGCGCTCAAAAGGATTGGCGACCTCATTAACAGGCAGACCTAGGATAGGGATGCTGCCATAGCTCAAGCGGTGGGAGCCGCAATAGCTGCCATCAACGCCAATAACGGTAATAATGGAGCCAATGGAAACAACGACGATCATGACCAGGGCCATGAAGCAGTGAATGCCTAGGAAGAAGTTGTTACGGCCAGGTAGATGGGCCAACTAGTTGAACAATTTATCAAGTTGAAGCCAACCCAGTTTGATGGGACTGGAGACCCCGAACTAGCACCAAGATGGATCGAGAAACTGGAAAATGACTTTAGAGTATTGTGATACACTAACGAAGAAAAGATACTACTGGCGGTGTACCAACTAAAAGGCACCGCAAATGACTAGTGGGCTGCCACCAAGAATAGAGTCTTTCTAGAAGGAACGGCCTTGACTTGGAATGTCTTTACTATGGCATTCAATGACAAGTACTTCTCGGAGACAGCCCGGGAAAGGAAGCAAGTGGAGTTCTTACAATTGCATAGAATCACCTGACGGTGGACCAGTATGAAGCTGAGTTCTCCAGATTGTCGAGGTATGCACCACGATCGGTAAAGGATCCCCTAGAGAAGGCGCGGAGATTTCGGGATGGACTGAGGCCTGAGCTTCGCAGCCAGATGATAGCTCTAGACTTGAGGACCTACAAGGAAATCTATGAACGGGGACAAATGATTGAGAGGGGTCTGAAGGAGAGGAATGCCGCATCGGGATCGCGGTTTAACTCGTTCCAAGACAATCGCCAGATTGGTAAGAGACCGGTGACTGGCAATAGACGCTTCGTCCCCCTGATAAGAAAGAACATTGTGAAGCCGCCGAACCCAATGAATTGGAGTTGCCGACTTTGTGGTAGAAGGCATGGTAATAGACCTTGCCCGATAAGAACTGGAGCGTGCTTCAAGCGTGGTCAGATAGGCCACCAGATGAGGACTTGCCCGAATCAAGCCCCAGCAAATAGACCTCAAGGGCAATGACCACAGGCAGGACCGTCAACTACCACTCTCCAAATTGATCAGAACAGACCCCTAACTTAGGGAAGAGTCTATACTGTGGCACGCAGGGAAACAGAAGAAGCGCCAGGCGTGGTCATAGGTACGGTTTATTTGTGTGACCAAGCTGCGTATGTTTTGTTTGACCATAGCGCATCACACTCGTTTTTGTCTGCTCGGTTTGCTGATTTGGTTGATATGAAGTTAAAACCGTTGAGTGTGATTCTGCATGTTGTCACCCCGTTGAAAGATAATGTGCTGGTTTCGTTGGGCTGTGTTGATTATATAATCGTAATTAGAGGTAGTAAAGAGAGTATAGACTTGGTTATGTTACCCATGTATGACTTCGATGTGATCATAGGAATGGATTGATTGGGTAAGCAAATGGCAGTAGTTGATTGTGATAGTAAGATAATCTGTTTTTATCCGAAAGGTCACCCTAGCTTTGAATTTGTGGGAAGTCGGGGAGAAACCTCAATTCCTTTAGTCTCGTCTCTTGAAGCGACAAAGCTGATAATTGAAGGATGTCATGCATAATTAGTCGTGGTTATGGACACGGTTGTCGAGGAGCCTAAACTAGAAAGTATTCCGGTAGTGCGTGAGTTCCCCGTCGTTTTTCCCCAAGAGTTACTAGGGTTGCCACCGGAGCGAGAAATTGAATTCGTGATTGAGTTAGCTCCCGGAACAGAGCCGATCTTGAAGACACCCTATAGAATGTTCTTATTAGAACTGAAGGAGTTAAAGGTACAAATGCAAGAATTACTGGCTAAAGAATTTATTTGACCGAGTGCTTCGCCGTGGGGAGCGCTGGTGTTGTTTGTGAAGAAAAAGAATAGATCCTTGCGTTTATGCATAGACTACAGGCAGTTGAATCAAGCGACTGTAAAGAATAAGTACCCACTGCCAAGAATTGATGACTTATTTGATCAACTGCAAGGAGCTGCGATATTCTCTAAGATTGACTTTAGGACTAGGTATCATCAGTTGAGAATTAAGAAGGAAGACATACCTATGATCGCTTTTAGGACAAGGTATAGACATTATGAATTCACTGTGATGCCTTTTGGACTGACCAATGCTCCAGCTGCATTTATGAACTTGATGCATCGGGTGTTTAAGGAATTATTGGGTAGATTTGTTATAGTCTTTATCGACGATATCCTGATTTACTCAAGGAGCAACGAAGAACACGAAGAGCATCTGAGGATTGTCTTGCAGACCTTGAGGGAACACTCGCTTTACGCTAAGTTAGCAAATTCGAGTTCTGGCTGAACAAAGTGGCATTTCTTGGCCATGTGACATCTGGAGAAGGAATTGCAGTGGATCCTGCGAAGATCTAAGCTGTAATGAACTGGCCTAGGCCAGCTACAATCATGGAAGTCCGAAATTTCTTAGGATTGGCAAGATATTACAGATATTTCATGGAGAAGTTTTCATCTATAGCCATTCCACTAACGAGATTAACTAAGAAAGAAACAAAGTTTGAATGGACGGATAAGTGTGAAAGGAGTTTTCAAGAGCTCAAGCATCAGTTAACAACCGCACCGGTATTGACGATCTCATCAGGACCTGAAGGCTATGAAATATATAGTGATGCTTCGCTAAAGGGACTAAGCTGTGTGCTAATGCAACATGAAAGAGTGGTTGCCTATATGTCCCGACAACTGAGACCGCACGAGATGAACTATCCGACTCATGATTTAGAATTGGCAGCGATCATCTTTGCCTTGAAAATCTGGAGGCATTATTTGTGTGGCGAGAAATTTCAGATTTATACTGACCACCAGAGCCTGAAGTATCTATTTTCCCAGAAGGAATTGAACATGAGGCAGCATCGATAGATGGAGCTACTTAAGGATTATGATTGCGACATATTATGTCATCTTGGGAAGGCAAATAGAGTCGCGGATGTGCTCAGTCAGAAATTGAGCATTGCCTGTCTACTGGTAAAAGGGTGGTCGTTATTTGAGAACTTGAGAGATTCTGAGTTCAGATTAGAAGTCTGTCAACTATCCAGTTTGATAGCCACACTGAGGATAGAACCCGAGATCCAAGAAAGGATAAGAGCCTTGCAGCCTACGGATCTAGAAATCCAAAAAATGCTTGAAATGAATGCGACAAAAAGGAAGCCAGAGTTTCAAGTGTTAGAGGATGGAACTTTGAAATTTCGAGGGCGTTTATGCGTACCAAAAGACGAAGATCTTAGGGAAAGGATTTTATCAGAGGTTCATAGAAGTAATTATAGTATCCACCCAAGTAGCACGAAGATGTATCAAAACTTACGTCAGCACTACTAATGGAATGGGATGAAGGTGGATGTAGCGAAGTATGTGACGAAGTGCTTGACATGCCAGCAAGTGAAGGCACAACACTGTAAGCTTGGTAGATTGTTACAGCCGTTAGAGATTCCTAAATGGAAATGAAAGCACGTAACGATAGATTTTGTAATGGGACTACCAAGGAGCCAGAGAGGCCACGATTCTATTTGGGTAGTCGTGGACAAGTTGACCAAGTCTGCACACTTCATTCGTATGCGAAAGAATTTCGCGACGGACAGATATGACGAACTGTACATGTGGCAGATAGTGAGGCTGCATGGAGTACCCGTGACGATCACATCGAATAGAGATCCCAAGTTCACAGCGAACTTCTGGAAGAGTCTTCAAGATGCCATGAGAACTCGACTATAATTTAGTACGGCATACCATCCACAGATGGACGGACAATCAAAGAGGACAATTCAGACGCTCGAGGACATGTTACGAGCGTGCGTGATAGACTTCAAAGGTGGATGGGAGGATCAGCTGCATTTGGTAGAGTTCGCGTATAATAACAGTTATCAACAGAGCATTCAAATGGCACCTTTTGAGGCTCTCTATGGAAGGGCTTGCAAAACGTCGATTTGCTGGGACGAAGTTGGAGAAAGAAGCATTACAAGCCTAGAATTGGTAGAGCAATCAGTAGAGGCGGTGAAAATAATTCGAGATAGACTAAAGACGGCATAGAGTCGTCAGAAGAGTTATGCTGATAAACGACGTAAGCCTTTGGAGTTTCAAGTAGGCGATCATGTTTTCCTTAAGGTGTCGCTGATAAGGGGATTATCTCGATTTGGAAAGAAACGAAAATTGAGTTCAAGGTATGTAGGACCTTTTGAGATTTTGGAACAAATTTAAGACCTTAGCCTACAGGCTTACCGTACCGCCTAACTTGTCCCAAGTACACAACATCTTGCATGTGTCAATGCTATAGAAGTACGAGCCGGACCTGACACATGTACTGGATTACGAGGTCATCGAAGTGGATGATAGGGTATCCTACATAGAAAAGCCAATCAGGATCGAAGATCGAAAGGAGCATATTCTAAGGAATAAGATAATTCTATTGGTCAAAGTTGTTTGGGAGCACCATGGAACCAAAGGAGTTATGTGGAAAAACGAGGAAACGATGAGGCGTCAATACCCCCATTTGTTTGAGTAACGGGTTTATTGTAAATTTCGAGGACGAAATTTTTGCAAGGAGGGAAGAGTTGTGACATTCTAGTTTTTCCTGTCATTTCGAGACTTATTAATGAGAATATATCTAACGATGTCTTTCAGTCGTATCTCGCTCGAATCTGATCAATCTCGAGTTAACTGACCAAAAGGGAAAGGCTAACACGAGACAAAGTACGTGGACTTAGGAAACTCGAATCGTAAATGACACTTTGACCATAAGGATTGTCGAGGGGACATTTAGAGCCATAAAAGGCCGATCTAAGAATGATTAGGGAATGCATTGCTAGAGTTATACAATTGGAGCGCGGGTGATGCCACTTAACCAATGTATAATTTGTAAAATTTTCCTAAATCGAACGATGACGATCGAGACCGTCGGAACTAGTAATAGACACTCGTAATTACATGACAACCAAGGTTGCCATGAATTGACCAGCCCTAAGTGTGATATGAATCACAGAGTCGATACGCATAACGTTTGCAAAAGCCGCCCATCAATTCGGGATAGGCTGGAATCACATCTAATAGAGGAATGATTCAAAGACGAGTCTCGAAATTAGAAAATAGAGAATCAATAATTTCAACATTATAATTGGACTGGTCGTCGCCTCATCAAAGAAAATTGAAATCAGAAAAACGACGTTCCGGACGTCAAGGGAAAAATTATCATTTTACCCCTCAAGCTTTAGCTTTGCCTTGCCTCACCGAAAATTATCATTTTCGGTAAGGCTTCCCAACTCCTAGAACTATATTTTAGCAAGTAGATTAGTGGATAAATTGAGGATTTAACTTAGTTTAAGGGCTAATTAGTTTTTTTTTGGTAAGAATGGCTGATTAGTTGAGATATGCACAGAACCGAAAATGCCATGTTTCGATTATATGCATACCGAATCTGTAGGGGCTATTGGTGATGGATTTGAGTCTTAAATTCATCGTTGAGACGTATTAGGATGTCGATAAATATGTCACTGAGGTTTATGCTTCATGGATTGGTGAATTGAGCAAGAAAAATTGATGAATTGGATTGATTTCCAATAGGTGCGAGGCTTCCTTATTTCGAGAATTGTGGGACCGAGTGATTGAAGTGCTTGGAAGAAGAATTTTGTTGAATTAAGCTTGAGGTAAGAAGTTTCTAAACCTTGGCTAGGAGGATTGGATTCGATTGGGTGAAATGGGTGTGAATTAGATTGGTTCTTGGGAGTTTATGGTGTGATAGCTCATTGTGCGTCCTTGAGAGGTATAGATGGCTTGAATGCTTGTTGAATGCTTGTGCCATGAAATGATTGCCTCTTGTGACTGATGAGATTGACTGCCTTGCATGCCATAAATGTGTTGTTCGTTTCATGAGTTTGTATTGAATCATGAAGTTGAAAATTTAAATAATGATTGGCATTTTTGAAACCTATGACACCCTGAGGCATTGAGACGTGGGGTTGTGTAGATTGATACCTTGAGGCGCTGAAGCGCAGAGTTTGTATTGAATGGTACCCTGATGCTCGAAACGCGGGGTTGAAATGGCTAATGTCCTGATGCGTTGAAACGCAAGACGAAATTTGAGATGTGTCGACACAGGCCTGGAATGAAATTGAAAACTTGATGCGTTTACGCGGGTTTGTCAATGTGATGGTCTGAGCCGTATTTACGCGGACCGAACCTGAGGCGTTCTAAACGTAGGCGTGAAAATAAGGAGGACTGGAAGGGTGAAAAGTGTGATCTGGCAAGCAATATGTGTTTGATTCCAACAATGTAATATGGTGCCATAATTGCATGTTTGACACTTGTTTGTACCCGTATGTTATTTTGTGACTGTTGAATGCCTCGTGTGATTGCATGTGCATTTTGTTCTTGATTGCATTCGCTTGAGTGTACGGTCAGCCTAACCTAGGGTTAGGAATTGTCTTACTGAGATGTAAATCTCTCTTGTGGGACCCCATTTTCAGATCCTAGGCCGTGAGAATGCCACTAATCAGATTTGGTGACCCAAAAGAAATGTCCGCTTATTTTGAGGAGTTCTCGGATGGACAGGGTACCGTATACGTTAGGAAGTGTACTGTAGTCTGGGTCGATGATGGTGGAAAGAGCTGGAAGCCTCATAGGTTCGAGGTTTGGTTTCGAAGAGTATAAGAAGTTACTACGAGACCACTGAAGCCTACCGAGGTATCCCATGTGGTAATCCCTAGTTGGTGTCATTCGGCTCGGGATTCGGTAGAGGCCGAGGGTCAATAGCTGGCTCAAGGAATATTCCCGTGAGGACCCCAACCCTGGAAGACACCGATGAGGTCATTGAGATCGAGGCTACCGAGGACGATTTGGTGGAGCAGTCAGCTGACGAGACGATGGAAGATACAGTTGAGGTTTGCTCGGAGACTTTCTCGGAGTATGAGCCAATTGAGGGTGCTGAGGAGACTAACGACTCCAATAGCTCGACTTAAGGGCCTTTCATTTTCTGGTATGATATATTTTAATGATGGTCTTGACGCCCTATTTCTTTTGAAGATGTTGATGATCGTCTTTTGTGCTGGTCATGTCGCCCCTACCAACCCACTGGCTTAGTCTGCCAGTGCTTTTGTATGAACTGTTGGGAGGTTGTTTATTTATTGGTGTTCTCGTTACCCTAGTCCCCTGTATCATTCTATGGAGGAGTTTGTATATTGTCGCTTATGCATGCTATCGATTTTATGTATTTCTCGATATATGTGAATCCTGGGACGTTCGAGAGAGTTGGTGCTTGCAGGGAGTTGTGCGCTCGTGCCCAGGGACTCGAGGCGTGACAATCACTTCCAAATGGTATTGGATGTGAGTTCTTGGATAGCCCATACCATCATATTTCTTGGAGAATTCTGGCCTTTGGAGAACCTCAGGAATCTTCCCTTTAAAACATGTAGATGAGATGTTGCATGGATGGATTCCAGTACTGATTAGACTCGTAGGACTTCTTTCCTCCTTGAGGTGGTTAGACTCTTTCTTCTGAATAAGGAATGTGACGAACAAAGCTTCACCACTCATTCCGTCCTCCTCAATGGTCCTGAATTTTTCTTTATCAAGTTTTTCTAGATTGGCCATCATAGGTCTAATTTCAAAGAAGACTTTTGGTCCTACGGCTTGATCCATATCCGATAGATTAGATGAACCTGGTCGGACGGTCAGATCAGAGTTTAAAACTGTCAGGGCCGCCCCTTGTGTGGTGAGGATGAGTGCCTTCATCTCTGCCAACGTTGCAACCACCTTCGTCGTCTGACTCTCTAGGGTGGTCAAGCGTTTCTCCATGCCATCCTGGTCCATCTCAACTTGCGACGGAGTCTTCACACAGGTATTTGGATTTCGCTTTTGGAAATTACCTGCTTTAAATGACATAACTATGTTAGAAAGGGAAGGAAAGCATAAATCCTTTCAATTTTATGTTTTCTTGTGATTAACAAAGACAAAGACTTTTATACAAGCCTTAGCCTCATTTAAACGGTTCTTTATCAATGTTTTTCAAAAGAAAGCATACAATTGGAAGCAGCGTAATCCATGGTTATTGCTTTTGGCAAATTCCCAGAAAAATCTATAGAATGTCCAAAAAGATAAGAATGAAATTTCAACGTGTCCTAAATTCAGTGGGAGATAGGACATCCAAATTGAAGTTGTTTACCAAAAACAATTCGAATATATAATCTCCTCTTGAATTTAGAAAACACAGATGACTTTAGTCAATCACCACGGATTACCAATGATGCATGATATAGGCCGATTCAATTCCATGTCCCACCCACCATGAATGAGTATTAGATTCTCGGACTTGCGTTAAGCACGTCCAGTGTGAGTTCTAACAAAAATTTCATCTGGATGAGACATGCAATTGAACCAAAAAATCCAAATGGTTGAGAGAAATTCCAGTGTCGCGTTCCAATGTCATGACGCCTCGACACGATTTAGAAATTAAAGTACAAAAGATAGGGAAGACCCACATACGGATGCTTCTTACAGACTTGATGACTCTAAAGAAGGACGATTGAAATGCGGCCATAAAGAACCTAAGGAGATGCCTCAGGTAGGGTCTTCAGGAGGTGGAGCTTGGCGTCCTTGGTCTGGCTATTCCGGGCCTTCATCCTCGTCGGACGAAACATCGTTGGGGGTCATAGAGGATGACCAATTCTTAGGAAAGTCTTCTTCATCTGACGAAATCTCGATGACTTCTGGAGGGGGTCTTGGATCGGTTCTCGCCTGGCTGAATATGTCCCTCAGCTTTAGATAAATATGCCACATCATCTCCTTCCCGTAATCGAGTTTGTGTTCGCGTTCGAGTTGCTCAGTGGACTTGGTGTAGAAATACTCCGTCCCTCGGATGAGGTTTCTTCCAGTAAGTGCTCTTCCTTGGACAAATCGGAAGGAGTGGAATCCGTTGAACGTATCAGTAGCTTGATGGCGGATGACACGCTGCTCCTAGTCAAATACCACTTGGATCTTGGACCGACTTAGAGAGATCATCTCTACCCTATCCATAGCCTAAAATGGAAGTGGACTCAACCATTGGACTTGATGAATGAGTATGTTGTGCAGAATGAAAGATTACAAGTAAATTCAATAGAAATGGAAGCACCTTACCATAAGTGATACCTAATGAATTTTGATTTTAGGTATACCAACCGTCCATACACATGCGCATGAGACAAGTGAGGCTTGACTCTAGAAATCAAAATGGTTCAGGTATGGAACCTAACAGCTTCCCACTATTCGAGTCGATAAAATCGTCCATAAGCGCAATCCACAACAGATGGATAAAATAATCGACTTGAATAGTGAGCGGGATCAAATATGGTCAACCCAAGCGCAACTCCACGCTAGAGCCTCGCATATTGATTCCCCATCTATGGCTACCTAAAAAGGTGTTTTGCGGCCAGGGTTTGGGCGCTTTGTGCAAAGTGTCGTGACTCAAATATGCATGTGAATCATACATAACAGTTTATATATAATTTAGTGTTTCAAATCATCCACACAACATACATTCCTACATCCAACCTGCATAAAACAATGTTAATCTCTGACGACTCCCCTTATCACTCAAATCTGCAAAAACATTTAACATCTATCGTAAGCGGACTTACCTCACCTTCAAGAGCGCTTACAAAAAACATGTCAGAAAAATCATTCGACGTTTTAATTACGGCCAAAGTCCACTTGAGGTCTAGAACCAAAGGTTCTAATGCTAGTCTCCAGCGGAGTCGCCAGTCTGTCGCGACCATTTTTTTTATTTTCAAGAAAAACACGCGGGCTAATGGATTGATGATCGGGCCCCCACTCTGAAATGAGGATCGTCGGGCCTCAATCGAAGCGGACCCTCCTAGGCCCATACCAAATCTAACAGGAGTAAATTTAGAGAATTTTCGACGATAAGAGTCGATCGGGTTAGACCTTAGTGTGGTCGTGGTGGCATGTGCTATGTGTGCATGCATTTAGAGTCTCCACCGGTCCTTCTTAGAAAGTGGACCGGAAAACTCACTAATCGATTGGGAGAGATTGATCAGTTCTACGAAACCAGAGATTTTGGATTCGGGGATACGTTAGTGTCATTACCAATGCCCTTTCGATACCTAAAGGAAGTGATTTTCCTAACTAAGATTTTATGCAGGTGCAATTTTGGGTGAGGAAAGTCTGATTTGGTGTTTCATGCAAATTTGAAAACTAGTCTTATCAATCACAATCAATATAAGGAAAGCGCAATCAAGTGCATAAATGAACCACGCCAATACACATCAATTCAAATCAAAAGCCTCCTAATATAGCCCTAAGGGCTGAGGGAAGGTGTGATTTAGGACCAGGGATAAAATAGGAAGATTTGGGGACGAATTGCCCGAAGGGCGAAATCATCATTTTGGGAAGGTTCGAGTGTCGAATTAACCAAAATAGGTCATGGCCAGTTGATTGTGGCCATTTCCTCTTCTTCAGGATTTTTTGGAATTTTTTGATTTTCTTCAATTTTTGGAAGACAATTTACCCAAAGGGAAAAATCGTCATTTTGAAAGATCAGGATTCAAAAGGCCCAAAATAGGTCATGGCCAGTTGATTGTGATCAGTTTCTATTTTCTGAATTTTTTTGGGGATTTTTTTAAATTTCTTCAATTTTTAAAAGACGATTTACCAAAAGGGTAAAATCATCATTTTTTGAAGGTCGGGGTTCGTAAGACCCAAAATAGGTCATGGCCAATTGATTATGGCCATTTCCTATTTTCTGAATTTTTTTGGGAATTTTTTAAATCTCTTCAATTTTTTGAAGACAATTTGCCCAAAGGGCAAAATCATCATTTTGAAAATTCAGGGTTCAAAAGACCCAAAATAAGTCGTGGCCAATTGATTGTGTCCATTTCCTATTTTCTAGAATTTTTTAGAAATTTTTTGAATTTCTTTAATTTTTGGAAGCCAATTTTCCAAAAGGAAAAAATCGTCATTTTGAAAATTCAGCGTTCGAATGACCCAAAATAGGTCATGGCCAATTGATTATGGTCATTTCCTATTTTCTGAATTTTTTTGGAAATTTTTTTGAATTTCTTCAATTTTTGGAAGATAATTTGTCAAAAGGGCAAAATCGTCATTTTGAAAGGATTGGGGTTCGAAATACCCAAAATAGATCATGTCCATTTGATTGTGGTTATTTCCTTTTTTTGGAATTTTTTTGAATTTTCCTGAATTTCTCAATTTCTTCAATTGTTGGAAGACAATTTGCCCAAAAGGCAAAATCATCATTTTGGAAAGATTGGGTATCGAAAAATCCAAATGAGGTCATGGCCAGTTGATTGTGGTCATTTCATATTTTATGAATTGTTTTGGATTTTTTTGTATTTCTTCAATTTTTGGAAGACAATTTGCCAAAAGGGTAAAATCGTCATTTTGAAAAGATTGGGTTCGAAAGACCCAAAATAGATCGTGACCAGTTGATTGTGGTTATTTCCTATTTTCTGAAAAGAAAATTGGAATTTTTCTGAGTTTTTCCAATTTTTTTGAATTTTCTTT
Organism: Rhodomyrtus tomentosa; assembly: GCA_028455895.1. Lineage (NCBI taxonomy): Eukaryota > Viridiplantae > Streptophyta > Magnoliopsida > Myrtales > Myrtaceae > Rhodomyrtus > Rhodomyrtus tomentosa. The sequence continues at coordinate 32,630,042 of JAPCWY010000008.1, read as the reverse complement.
CCTTTTTTATGATTTTTCCATTTTTTAAATTTTATTTTCGATTTTTATTTTATTTTAATTTTTTTAAATTTTTATAATTTTTTATTAATTAATTATTTTTCCAACCGGGTCAGACTCGGCCCAACCATACGAGTCCAAAATCGGTCTAAAACGACGTCGTTTTCATTTTTTTTGAATTTTTCTCCTTTTTTTTATAAATATCCGAAAATCCCGATCGGACTCGCCACGGTGTGCCACGTGGCTTCCTCTGGTGCGTCCAATTTAGGTTTTATAAATTCAGATTAAAACCCCAGATCTAACGGTAATTCGATACCCACTTGGCACAACGATGACCGTCAGATCTATTTTTTTATTATTTCCAAAAATCATTTATAATTCTAAAAAAAATATTTGATTTTTTTGAAAATCCTAGATCGCGACACGTGGCAAGACCACGGCCGTCCGATCTAGGTTTTATAGCCTCTTTTTTTTTAGGGGAGGTCTTCCCCGGAGGCTCACGTGGCGCGCCACATCAGCCTTGACCAGTCAATTATTGTTGACTGGTCAAAGGTTCACTGGAGAAGATTATCGGCGACTCGTCGGAACAGTGATTTTTTCGGGCGAGTTTGCCGAAAAATCGAGATCGTGCCCAAAATATGCGAAATTTTCGCCCAAATTCACCCAAAGGAATCCCCATCAACATAGAAACCAGTTTATGACAACAACAACAAAAAAGACAAACAACGATCGAAAAAGCACCTGGACAATCGTGAACAGTACCGGTTCCGGCGACCTCTTTTTTTGCGATTTTTTTTCTGCCAAAACCTCTTTCTAATCATTCAAGCAACATCTAAATAGGGCATAGAGGCTTGCCTGAGGCCATTTAGGGCCTGACGACCACCGTGCTCCTCCGTGCGAGCTCTCGGTCCGGGCCGAGAATGGTGGGGGGTCGAACTGCGGTTTTTAGTCCAAATCGATGCAAAACAAAGACAATAGAGGACTTAGTGTCGGTTCTAAGCGGGATGCAGGATAGAAAATTGGCTAAATGACTCTGGAAGAGCACAACCAAACATCAAAAGGCACAAATGACTCTGGCGACATTTCATCGAATAGTTGGCGTGCATACAAAAACCAACATTTGGACGGAAATCGTAGAGTACACGGGCCAAACCGAGGCAAACCAATACTCGGGCATCACCATTTGGACTTAAGCTAGCATTGGTGTTGGTTTGGTTTGGTTTGATTTTGTCCGAAATCAAATTCGACCAAAACTTACAGTATCCCAAAAAACAGGGTATGAAACCGGGACGAAAAATACCGACCTTTTCCTTGGCGTCAGCGACAGCTCGGCTCCTGTGGTGGTGTGTCGAAGGACTTGGGACCTTGGACGTCGGCGCTAGTCGAAGCTCTCTCTCTCTCTAGCACTGTTCAGCCTTTCCTCGGCCGAACCTCCCTCCCCTGTTTTTTTAGACTGAGAAAATCCGAGAATCCTCTCCCTCTCTCTCTCTCTGCCGATCGATCCTTATAGCCAGGAGCCATCCAGGATTGCTCACACACTCCCTTATCTCTGAAAAGATACCTGTCCCGCTCAGTTTTGGTCGCGACAACACCACGGAGACGATGGCCTATTTTTTCTGCCAATACCCTGCCTCTCTGTAAGTGAAGAACGGGTTTGTCTTTTGTTGCAGACCCGGTTCGGTCGAGTCGGGTCGGGTCCGACCCAATTCCTATTCTCAGCCTAATTAAGCCTCTAATTGACCATTTTTCATGAAATTGATGTCAAAATCGGACTCCTCAACATGTTTTCCAACTAAAATGAGTATTTTTCGGAACAAATGAGTTGGGTTTTAGCAAAAACCCCAAATTGTATTTAGGATCCGAAAATAATTTTTGCTTAATTGAGCGTTTAAATGATCAAATCAGTCCAAAATGAGGTCACTAAAGAGTTTGGGAGACGAAAACTATAGGGTAGAGGTGTTTGATTTTCATGAATGTCCCTAGATAGAATTTAATTTTGAGATTCGCGAAACCGGGGACTAAATCGAAAGAAACTTATGCAATTAAGCCCTTTTGGTTAAAATTGATCAAGTATGTCTAACCCACCTATATGTTTCTCTCTTACATTAACTCGATGTGGCACTGGCTTACTTCATGCTCTCACTTCAGTTTGGGCATGAGTTTCCTAGACTAGGTTAAATATGAATGTATTTTAGTAATACCGGTGGGTTCGCCTATGGGTTGGGTCACTAAATTTGGGGACAATCGCTAAAAAAGTCCTAAATATATCGTAATTGTATTAATTTAGTCAAAATCATTTTTTTCAGTTGAGTCCTAACCCTTTTGCATTTGTGTCAATTTGGTCCATCCAGCTAATTTTGGTCTAAAATTACCGACATGGTACGATCGGCCTCGCCCAACGACGATGAGGTCGACCTTGCTGGCAAAAGGAAGAAGTAAAGGGAAAAAAAATTAAAAATAATTAAATAATTAAATATTAAAATATTTTCTTAAATTGCCACATCGGCGATTTCCAATTAAAATTGGCCAAATAGACTGAATTAATACAAATGCAAAATGTTTAGAACTCAATTAGCAAAAAAAAAAATCAGGACCGAAGTGGCACAATTCCAATAATTTAAGAACTGTATTGGTAAATTTCCATAAATGTGTACAGTAAGAAAATGAGTCAAAACTGTTTGAACCAGTCAATTCAGGTCGGGCTATTTTCGGTCCATTCTGCCCGTTTGACTGGCTATTAACATGTAACAGTTTAATTAATTTAGTAGTTAGACTTTAGTTGTCTGACCGCTCTTGAAAAGCTACCGACACTTAAAATAATTTACCGGCACGGATCGGTGTCCACAGTCTTGCCTGACCTAACATTAAAAATTAGCTGCATGATAAAAAATTACAATCACACTTGAGTGATTCAAACACCCCGTGTTTCTCGCCTCTAGTTCGTAATAACTCACCCGGTGTATGGCCATCATAATTTGTCACAAAATAATCCAACGAAAGATTCCATAATTCTTATTACAAGATTTCTCAGGCTTCAAGCAGTCCATTCCTCTTGAACCAAAACCCACGAAGTCGACCAATTGGATATAATTCCATCAAGAGTTCCACCATCCAAATTTATATCACTACAGTCTCTTTAACAATTCATAAAGACAAGACCAAGTATATATTTATATCTCAAGAATTCGGACATCGAATCGCAAGTTACAAACCACAAGTCATACTCCAACTTGATTTTGTGCTTAGATTCACTTTTCTTTAGGGGCTTAAACTCAACAAATAGTTGGGAAAATGACACAAATAGTCTTTGAATTTTGGCAGAATGTGCAATATGGTCCATGAACTTTTAATTTGTTCAATATAGTCCTTGAACTTTAGCTCAATATGCGATTTCATCCCTAAACTTTTGACTTGTTCAATTTAGTCTCTGAATTTTTATTACATGTTTAATTTAGTTTTTGGATCATATGAAAATATTCATTATTATCCTTGATCTTAAATTAATAAAAGGACTAGATTGAAGATTTCTCTTTAGTTTAGGGACTACATTGAATATGTAGCAAAAGTTTAGGGACCACATTGAACAAACTAAAAGTTTGGAGATTATATTGAGTATTACAGAAAAGTTCAAGGATCAGATTGAACAAATTAAAAGTTGTGGGGCCACATTACACATTCTGCTAAAGTTCAGAGACTATTTATGTCATTATCCCTAAATAGTTCTAGCATTGCTATCGTCTTTTCCGTGAAGAGATTGAAAGGGAGTTTCTTTTCTATAAGAGTATGATGCAAATGACGACTGAAGTTGTAACATCATTCTGTTTATAAGTTTCCTGTGGTTATTAGAAAGAACGGTCGCGAAGAACCATTTGGGAATCAACCAGTCAAAGTAGAATTCTAATCCAAACAAAATATGCCTTGTTCTAATTTCTTGCGGCAAACTCCTTCTGTTAGATGGCACGATGAGCTCTCTAGGGATCTAAAATGCATATTCATTGTCATGTTTCTGATGCTAGTTCTTAAAATTCCCCATTGACGATGCAGAACCCCGCGCCATAGCCCCTTAGGGTATCCATCCACACAACCCCGCGTCTCGTATGCCTCATGGTGTCACACAATTCTCAAGCATGCCATAAATTCGTTTTAATTCATGACACATAATCAAGTGCAAACTCATGCACGAACAACACACCTACGGCATGCGAGGCAATCGAATTCAACAGTCAAATGCAACAATCAATTCGTGATACAAGCATTGTTAGGCATGCAAGCCATCTACATCTCTCAAGAACACATAAAGGACAATATCTCCATAAGCTTCTAGGAATCAATCCAATTCACGCTTAATTCACCCCATTGAGTCCAATCCTACTAGCCAAGGTTTAGAAACTCCTTACATCAAACTTAATTCAACACAATCCTTCTTCCAAGCATCTCTAAGATTCGGTTCTAATGATCCAAGAACAAGTCCACCACGCAACCTAAGGAAATTCATCCAATTCGTCAATTTTTCTTGCTCAATTCACCAATCCGTGAAACATAAACGTCATTGACATGTTCATCGACATCCTAGCACATCTCAATGATGAATTGGAGACTCAATTCCAACACCAATAGCCTCCCATAGATTCGGTATGCACAGAACCAAAATAGGGCATTTTCGGTTCTGTGCATATCCCAACTATTCAGCCCTTAAACTAACTTAAATCTTCAATTTATCCTCTAATATACTTGTCAATATGTAGTTCTAAGGGTTGGGAAGTCTCACTATAAATTTGAAGCTAAGGCGACGTCGGGAAGTCCTTGAACGACGCCCGTTCCTCTAAGTCCTCCGACGGTCAATTTTCTGCCCTTCAAACACAAGACCCATTTGGGGTCAAAACTCCATCAAATTCCTCCAAACCTTTTACCACAGCTCAGGCTATATGTCCTCTGGATGTCCACAAAATTTGGTCAAAAAATTCAAAGGTTTCGGGGTCCTACAAATCTTAAACAGTGGCTTACCTCCAGCTGCAATGGTTTCCGTCGACTTCCAGGAGAATGGCTGGTCGAAGGTCCTCGGGTGGTCAAATGACGTGATTCCACTTGAAGAATGTCGGCAAGAGGATGAGGAAGAAGCTGGTGGTCGGCTTGGCGCTGGAAGTCACCAGAGACGGCGGTCGGAGCGAGTGAACGGCGGCGGCAGAACCTAGTCTGCTGGAGCTCTCTCGGCCGAATGAAGAAGAAGGAAGAAGAAGAAGAATTCGACAGAATGGGGGGTGTTCGGCCAAGGGGACAGAGAGAGTGAGGTATATACTCAATTTTAAGAGTTAATTATGTTTAAATGGTAAGTTAAAAGTGATTCTATCAACATCAAGGCTTAATTCTTTGACACTTGTCCATGTGTCAATCAATGCTTCCTCCAATGGCTGTCAATTTATCAAATTTTTGGCAACCATAAAGGAGATTCAATGATCAAAATGCCCTTGTCCAATTATAAATGCAAGGCTAAGGCTTGAGGGGTAAAATAGTAATTTTACCCCCGAAGTCCGGAACGTCGTTTTTCTAATTTCAATTTTCTTCGATAAGGCGACAGCCAATCCAATTAGAATGTTGGAATTCTTGATTCTCCATTTTCAAATTTCAGGACTCGTTTCTGAATCATTTCGCTATCAGACGTGATTCCAGCCTATTTCGAATTGACGGGCAGCTTTTGCAGACGTTACACGTATCCCCTATGATTCATATCACAATTAGGGCTTGTCAACTCATGGTGACTTTGGTTGTCATGTAATTGTAAGGGTCTATCACTAGTTCTAACGGTCTCGATCGTCATTGTTCGATTTAGGAAAAATTTGTAAATTATACATTGATTAAGCAGCATCACCCACGCTCCAATCGTATAACGCTAGCAATGCATTCCTTAATCATTCTTAGATCGGCCTTTTTATGGCTCTAAATGTCCCCTCGACAATTCTTATGGTCAAAGTGTTATTTCCTATTCGAGTTCCCTAGGTCCACGTACCTTATCTCGCATTAGTCTTTCCCTTTTGGTCAATTTACTTGAGATTGATCAGATCCGAGCGAGATACAACTGAAATACGCCATTAGATACTTTCTCATTAATGAGTCTTGAAATGATTGAAATGATAGGAAAAATCAGAATGTCACAGAACCAATCTTAACATTCTGCTAAGTGACTATGAAGCCTCCAAAATGAAGCCAGACGAATCAATTGTAGATATGATTGACAGATTTCAATTCCTAGCAAGTGGACTTGCAAGGCAAGGTACATCTGTTGCTAAACCGATGCAAGTCAGGAAAATAATTCAAGGTCTTACATATGACTGAAATTATATCAAACCCTCGATACAAGAGTGTCAAACAATGAGACCATTGTCTATGGATGAACTTGTTAGAATTATACAATCTTACGAGACAAAACGAGAAAACAAGACAAGAGACTCTAAAGGTAAGAAGTCGATTGCATTGAAATCTGAGATTAATCATGATATGTCTGACTTAGATAATGAAGATGAAGCATAATCATTTTTCTTTTCAATTTGTTGAGAAAACTTTCCCTCTGAATATTTTAATTTTGACAAAACTATTCTTATTTAGAAATATTATGTATAATGTTTATAAATTTTTATTACAAAATGAACAAGTGATCAGAAGCTTATATTGATCCAATTCTAGCATTCAGACTCAAGTGGAAGAAGTTATGTATCTGCTTCTGAAATCGTTCAGATTGAGTATGTTATTGTCTCTGAAGACTTATTCGTCTAAAGTTTATATGACATGTCAGAATGACTTTATTAAGGCTCACTGTCACGATTCAAAAGTGCATTCAGATTCATATAGTCTCTAGTTCTGAAAACTGCTTCTGAATAATGTTCAAATTCTGTGATTTTTATCAGACAGATTCTGAAAACCCACGATTGGCAGGTTTCCGTCAATGGCGGTATCTTTTATGGAAGTTTGTAATGTTTGAGATATTGTAAAGATGACCTCGAAAGAAATGGGGCTGAAACCCACTGACTTAAGTCACCGGTAACTCAACCAAATACTACTCGCATATCCTAGTTATTGGGTTTAATGGGTAAAACTAAGTTATGTTATTATATGCTGAGTTATACTCTTAATGAAGTATAATACAAATTAGTAACATGTTTATTAGTAATAGAAACATTTGGTAAACACTTCACCTATATGATTGGAAATGGTGTTGCTTGTTATAAAAGTTAGGGTTACTTTCTACAAAGCCCATGAAATAGGAATAAGCACAATGCCTTAATAGTTTTGAGTCAATCAAAGAAATTCTTGTTGAAACAAGAGTAAGTATATGTGCAGTATATCTAATTTTATTATTTAAAGTAACAAGTTTAAAACTACAGCTACCGTGTAACTTTTATAGAGTTTTAGATACTTGCACTAACTAAAGGTTTAGCTCGAAAGAAACATTTCTATGTATATTAGAATTAAGGAAATCTTGGATGAATATGTTTTTTAAATTGTTTTTTGTAATTTAGTTTTTTACCAAAAATGTGGAGAATAGTGCTAGTCTCCCCCGAGGAATAGTTGAGGTGCGCGCAAGCTGGCCCGAACACCTTGGTTATAAAAAAAAATGGGGAATAGATGATAAAACTAAGACATGCTTTGACCCCACATCGAAAAGATATGAGTACGCACGTGAACTAAGTTTGACACTATTCAAGAATTATTAGTTTTCGTGTGTCAATTATAGCTATGAAATAACCATTGTATTTTATTAAAATAGTGTGACTATTCACAAAAGGGTTCTTAAAACCTTTGAAGTCGTTTGTCATGAAAAATTGAGCTTGTTAGGACATAACAGCTTAATCTTTGGAAGATTGACGTGGCCTAGATTTGACACTGATAAGCAATAATTAGTTTTTATTTGTTCATTATAATTATGAAATAACCATTGTATTCTATCGAAACAATGCTACTGTCCCTTACCCAAAAAAAAAAAAAAAACAATGCTACTGTTCATAAAAAGTCTCTTTCAACCTGTAAAGAGTAGTGTCATGAAAAGTTATGTTTGTTAGGACATAACTACTTGACCTTTGGAAGGTTACGTGTGACATTCTGATTTTTCCGTCGAATATATTTACAAGCGGATTGGTCGATATCGAGTTTAAGTCATGGTATGTTGGGGTTCTAATTATTGTGTCGTGGTTATTGGACTTCGGCAAGCGACGGGTGCGATATAAATTTAGAACTGATGGACCGTTATTTGTCGGTAACAGTTTTGATCTTCTAAAGAGTAGTTCGCGCCGGAATTGTTTCACGAAGCCCCTAAGTCCACCGACCTATTTCGCTATATAAAACCATTCTCTTCTCTCTCCTTCCTTATCTTGTTGGAGTTCAACACCTAATACGAACGTGTGAATATTTTTTGGGCACCACATTCATTGCATGAAGAAGTCGGCGGCGGTGGAGAAGTGAAAGTTGGACTTTTCCAACTTAGTACACCTTGGCTTGGAAAGTAAATGGTCTTTGGCTTGAAGACAAGAATATGGCATATGCATTTTCATACCTGGAAGTCGGCAGATTAGAAGCAGCCAAGTTCGACTTCATCAAAGACTCAAAAGCAAATTCATGCAAGTTGACAGCTCAAAGCCAATTTGTTTTTCTCCTCTTGAAGTCGGCAAAAGAAGCTAGGCGGTGCATATAGGAGTTTGAGGTGTCTACAAATATGTTATGGTTAAGCATGTTTTGTAAGCTTTCTCACATGCTGAGAAATACTTCATTTTCTTGAGGGTTTTGAAGTATGCCATAGTAGAGGGGTCGTGTGCTTCAAGGGCATTGCAGCCTTAGTGTTTTGTGTGTTTTTTCTCGAGACGCAGCCTTGAAGAATGCCATAGTAGAGGGGTCGTGTGCTTCAAGGGCATCATAGCCTTAGCGTTTTGTGTGTTTTTCTCATGGTAATGCAGCCTAGAAGTATGCCATAGTGTGTGGTCTAGAGAGCATAGAGAGCAAGAGAATTAGAGAGGGTTCTTGTATCAAAACAAGCTTAGCAAAGCTTGAGTGTTTTGTTTGTAAAGCCTTAGCACGGCTATTTTGAGTACCACTTCCATATTTACGTATTCGAAAACTCTCTCGCATTGAAACCACCAAACTTCCGCAAAACACCTTCGGGTTCCTGCAATTGGTATCAGAGCGAAGTTGCACACTCTACACATCTTTCCCCTCCCTCACCGTGGACAGCTCCCTCATTCTCTCTTCTCCCTGCTCGGCCTCACCCGTGAGCTCCCTCTTAAGGATGGTCGACAACTTTGGCTTATCGACGACTAATCGGATCCGGGTGAGATAGCTTTCTTAAGGATTGGCTGTCCTACTTACCATGCTTTCCAGGGTTCTCCCCTCCCTCACACTTTCGGCGATATGGGAGACGCGTGCCAAGAAGAAAAGGGCGGTTTGAGCTCAGTCGGGTGGCAAATTGATCTCCATTTCTTCGTGCGCGATTCTAAGGCAAATAGATTTTTAATCATTCAACTATTCTATCCATTAGTTGTTCGGTTTGGCACGAGGTGATGCCGAATTGAAGGTCACATTGCGTGGATCGTTAAATTATGTCTCGAATTTGAGCTCCTAAACCCGATCCAAGATGATAATAATTTATGAATGTCCGAATTACTAAACAAAGCGGTATGGAACAGCATTCTACGAAGAGGAGTTAGTTTCGGAGTTGCGTCAGTGTGAGTGGGCGTTGATACTTTCATCGTGGACTCCAAAGTTGGACTGACTATGGAAATAAGACAACAAATAAAAGGGAATTTTGAATTCCTGATTGCATCAGAGAAAGAAAGAGATAAAGGAAATAAAATCCTTATCTGATACGACATAGGGCATTATCTTGACTCATATATATAGTTTCTTAGGAGATGTTGCTTCACGTAGAAAGAAGAACGCGGTTGTCGGTCTAAGAGTCTTGAAGCGCCTCTTGATGTGAGTGCTTGTACGCATTGACATTGAAGCTCTGTTCGTCGAGCGCTTGGCAATGGTTTAATCGTCGCTGGTTTTATTTGCGAAATTACATCAAGAATTCAAGTGCCGAAGCCGATTAAATCTTGAACTTAGATTTGTATTGTAATTCGTTTGCAAGATTGAGAGATTATTTCTCTAGGAATTAGAGCTAAAAATTATGTGCGTTCTTGGATGTAATTGAGGCTTGAGAAACGCCAAGAGTGTTTGCGTAACTCGAGTGTGATCTGTAATCTCCGTGCATCGCTCGTTCTATAGTGAAATTCGTTACTGCTCTTCCCATGGACGTAAGTCTCTGCAACCGAACCACTGGTGTTCGATTTACTTACTCGTTCTGTCTATTTTATTGTTCGATCACTTGTTCCGCGCAACAATAATAAACAAACATCGATGCATGCTTGGTCTGTTGCTCATAGTAGTACGTATAGGTCACAGGTAACTTGAATCGATGGGCTGATCGTCAAAGAAGTCGTTGGAACACTGTGAATCTGAGTTGCACCGTGTATAGGGGTGGTTTGGCCATGGGTCTTGAGAAGTGATTCCTGATGTTCGGTGCTTGCATGTCAATGTGGTAGTTAAAGTGTTGATATATGGACTTGGATGGATGGAGCCTAAACGTGGGTCACCTGGTAAGTCGCAAGCCCGACGTGGAGTGAAACTGGTTTCATATGGGTATTTAGGCCTTGAGGGCGGAAGGAAGGCTCCTGCGGTTATACAGTCAATTTAGCTGATGGAAGCTTGGTTTTCTTTTTGCCTTTCCGTGGGTATTTCATGGTGATTTTGTTGTGTTTCTATTGATATGCTACTTGCCAGATTGCTTTCCGAATGGATATCGATGTGGATAGTTTAGTCGTTTGATTAGAGGTTTATTTGTTGAGTTTTAACTCACTCCCGTGGATTGAATCCTTTTTCAAATGAGCTGGCCGTTTGAGAAGCAGTGGAAATGGTTGGTGGCGTTGATGAAGCATGACGGTGATAGTGATAAAACGGGAGCAGTTATCTTTTTGTCGTTGTCTTCCAGTTGTTTGTTTATAGAAATGGAAAATGTATAAAACTACTTCTATGTACATATATAAAATCAGTTGTTTGCGATATCAGATGCCATTAGTTTAAACCTTATGAGGCCACGCACTTTAGGCGTGATGCCTACATCTTTTGAATGCACTTATATGTAGAGATGGACGGTTTCGCCGAACCGCCGGTTCCAGTTCCGAAAAAAGGTGGAACCGAAACCGGCCCTTGAAGGGGCCGGTCCCGATTTCGAGCCAGTTCCGGTTCCAACTTAAAATTTAATTTTTAAAATAATAAGTATTGAAATGAAAATACTAAATTATCAATTATAAATTATAATCAAATTGTACATTGTAATAAAATTTGTGAGAAAAAAAAAGTAGAAATGGGCTTGAACTTAATGAATTATCATTAAGTGTTTATATATCTTATTGGGGATAGAAGAATTAAAGTCTATGTAATTCTTTTACCTTTGATCACCCTAACTTACCTCCTCGTCAATCGTCGCTACCCATTGTGTGGTGCCTGTGCTGGTAGTATTTCTACATTTCTCACCAAAAAATTCGTGTTCTTGATCCAGCTCTTGGTGTCGATATTTAGCCTTTATTCAATCATCGACACAAGCTTGAGACTCCACAGATTTCGGACTTAATCTTCAACGACAGTCATCCAAAATTAATTCTCTAGTGCTAAATGCTTATTCAACTGCAACTGTTGAAGAAGGCACTGGTAATATCTATCTTGCGATGAGAGCGAGAACTGGGAATTGAGTTGAATGGTTCTTCCACCACTCCAAAATTTTGAAATCTTTATTGTGTTCGGAATCACTAAACTCAAAAACAATGGTTAAATAGTTTTCTAATTTGGAAATAGTACCTCATGTCGTCCTTTTTTTGTCTATTTATAAGCATTTTGCACCCTCTGCTAATTGAACCATTTGCATCGCTTTGTGAGGCATTAAGTTGAGAAGATTCACTATCATTTAAACCATATCTACAGCAAAATTTATTATATAATTCTATTATAACGTGTTTAACCTCACTTTGTATAATTGAAATATCTATTGTTTTATCTAAATGTAAACAAGCATAATAATAATCATTCAGATAATCTAATAAACCATCTAATTTAGTACGTGGATCAAAAATAATATCAACCAAATAAACAAGAGGAATACTAAAATAATAATGCAACTATTTATCTTGCATTACAAAAATAGTAGGAGCTAATTGAGTATTTTTTTCATAATCACTAAAAACACCAGCAATATTAACACACTTTATTAAAAATAAATGCGTAATAGGATAATAAACACCAAATAAAGTATTAGTAGCCTCATTGAAAACTTTCAAAAAATTAATTTTTTTTACAAACGTCCCAATATTGCGGGAGTAGAGTAACATCGGGAACATTATTCGAAATAAATGCACATAATAAATCTTTGTGCTCAAAAGATTGACGAAGCAACTCGTAGGTAGAATTCCAATGAGCCAAAATATCTTTTGGAAATCTTTTTGCCGTTCTCCCATTTTCTTTATAAAATTTGCCCCATGCTTTCATAAATTGGGGACGGCTCCATAAAAATTTAATTATTTTCTTTATTGGGGCGAGAGCATTCTCAAGAGTTCATAAATCATCTTATACATATAAATTTAAAACATGGCAAGCACATCTAATATGAAAAAATTGTCTGCCAAAAGTGAATTTATAAATATTTTCTAAATCGAGAATGGAAGCGGTATTTGCCACGGCATTATCAAAGTTGTGACATTCTAATTTCCAATCAACTTCAGACTCTGTAATGAGAAGTTTATATATATCAAGCGATGTATTTTAGTTGTCTTCCTTTCAAATCTGATCAATTTGAGTAGGCTGACCCAAGAGGAAAGGTTAACGCGAGACGAGGTACGTGGACCTAGGTGACTCGGATAAGAAATGGCGCTTTGACCAAAAGGATTGTCGATGGGATATTTAGAACCGCCAAAAGGTCGATCTAAGGACGATTAAGGATTACCATGCGAGTGTCGTACGATTGAAGCGCGGGTGATGCCGCTTAACCAGCGTATGATTTGCAAAATTATCTCAAATCGTACTGTGACTATCGAGACCATAGGGACTAGTGATAAACCCTCACAATTACATGACAACCAAAGCCTCCACGGATAAACGAGCTCTAAATGTGATATGAATCACGGGGTCGATAAGCGTAAAGTCTGCAAAAGTCGCTTGTTAGTTTGGGATAAGCTGGAATCACGTCTGATAGAGAAAACTATCATAAACGAGTCCAGAAAAGTTAGAAATGAAAAATCAAGAATTCCAACGTCATTTGGAATGGCCGTCGCCCTATCCAATAATCCTGGAACGAGAAAAACGACGTTCGGAACGTCGAGGATAAAATGACTGTTTTGCCCCTCAAGCTTAGAACTTTGCTTTCACAATTGAAGAAGGGAAAATTAGACATTACAACCCATCCATGGCTGCCGAAAATGGGGATTAAAATTGGCCATTGGATCTTCATTGGAAAAGTAATTGCCAAGTGTCACAAGATCAAAGAGATATGGTCATGTCACATTTTCATCCACCTAACATTCAACTCTCTTTGATCAAATTTGCGTACAGCAATCTTCTCTCTCTCTCCTCACCCTCATTCGACCAGTCCATCCTCCTCAAGCCACCGAAATCTTCTTCTTCTTCCTCTTCAGTTTCTGGTCACCGCCGACCGCCCCGGAGCTCCCTGTTCGCCGCCCACGACCGTCCCTTCCGGCCATCGTCCAATAGTCGACCGACCACACCGACGAAGATCCACGTCTTTCTAAACTCCTCCAACAAGAATCAAGACATTTGAAGCACCGAGGAGTTCTGGGCAAGAGATTTCCCGAGAGCCGACAGAATCAGAAAAAACCTGAGATAGGTCCGGTTCTTAGCCCTTTTGATGGACAAAATGTTGAAATTTTGAGCTCAAATTTGGTGGAGACTCAGTAGACAAGTGTAGGATTCTGTGGTAAAAATTAGAGTTTAATTTGATAAGTTTTTTACCACAAAACCGGCCTTGTACATTTTTCAGAATTTGCCGGAATCTGACCTTGGGCGTTCCGGCGAGCTTCAACGGGAATCCGGCGGCCAATCGACTCGAAACGACCGATGAGCCTTCCAAACCCTTAGGTAGACATTCTAAGAGGTAGGATAGTGTATAATTGATGGATTTAGAGTAAATTAGGACCGATTGGACCCGGCTAGCACAAAACTGAGTGGAACCGGTTCGGTGCCGGGCCCGAACCGAATCTGTGGAGGGCTGATCGTGGATAATTTGAGTTGCAAATTGATGATTATGATGTGATGAGGTGTTGAGGGTTAAGTTATGGATGATTGGGATTGATGAATTGAGAAATTAGGTACGAAAATTTGACGAATTGATTGAAATCCTAGGTTGCGTGACAAGTCCGGGTATGGACCTTGGTTGGCCGAACCCTAGGTGATCCAAGAAGAGGAAACTGTGTTGTCCAGTCAAAGGTAAGGGATTTCCTAAACCGAGACTAAGGGGATTGGACTCTATTGGGTGTGTCGATAATGGATTGGATCTATGTATGATAAATCCTAACAAGGGATGGTTTTAATACGCCTTACGGTATTGTAGGATGCATATGTGTGACGTTGTTTGTGCTTGAGTGGTTGTCGTGTCTGTATGTCATCTGATTTTCTTGCATGCCACAAAATTTATGAAATGCATTTGAATTGCCACTTGCCACTGAGTGTGCAATTGAATTGAAAGTCAAGGCATAAGTCTTGATTGTGGCATGAGCATGGCATGGCGAGGCCCTGAGGCGTACGAGACGCGGGACGGGAGTTGATACCCTGATGCGATAGGATCGCAGGGTGAAGTTATGGTGATGTGGTGCCCTGATGCGACGAGATCGCGGGATTGAGATAGCCACGGTCCTGATGCGAATTATTCGCGGGACGGAGTATGAGTTAATGAGCTTTGCCTGGAGATTCATCGGGACCTGATGCATTTACGCGGGTCACCAATGACGGTTTGATGCGTTTACGCGGACCGAGCCTGAGGCGACTAGTTCGCGGGCTAGAGAATGAGGCAGGCGGAGGTTGATGGATGTGGTGAAGTGGCAGGCTGAGGGTACATGTGCATCTGAGTGTGACACGAGATCATAAATGCTTGTCTGTCTTCTGTATGTTGTTATTTATTGAGTTGTGATTGTTATGCCTGTGAGTTCATGAGTTTGGATCTGTTGAGGGATGCGACTATCTGAGTGAACTGTCAACCTGACCTAGGGTTAGGTTTTTCTTACTGAGATGTGTATCTCACCCCTTTTGGGGAAACCTTTACTTTACAGATCCTAGGCCATAGCTATGTGGCCAATACGTTTTGGGGACCCAAAGGAGATGACGGCGTACTATGATGAGTTTCCAGATAGGCAGGGGAACGTATATGTGAGGAAATGTACTATCGTATGGATGGATGAGGGTGAGCCTGAGTGGAAGCCTCATAGATTCGAGACGTGGTTCAAGAAGGAAGGGAATTCACAGATAGGGCCGTTGAAGCCCCATGAGGTACCATAGGGTGTCATACCCGATTGGTACCAGACTGTAGCGGAATAGGAGCTGCCTGAGGAGTCAGCAGTAGGGTCTAGGAATGGGCCAGAGCAGACCTCGACCTTGGAGTCCACAAAGCAGCAGGAGGAGGAGGTCATAGTCCTGGAGGCGTCCGAGGGGAACCTTGTTGAGCCGTCGCTGGAGGTAACTATGGAGGATTTCATCGAGGTCTCGTCCGAGACGTTTTCTGAGTATGAGCCGACCGAGATCGCAGAGGATACGGATGACTCCAGCAGCTCATCCTAGGAGTCTCCAATTGGTAGCCTGATATTTTGATGATGACCTGACCCGGTTCCTGCTGACTTAGTAGATGGTTCTTTTTGTATGCTTATCTTGTCACCCTTTTGCTTATCGGTTGTAGTAGCCAATGTCAGTATGAATAGTATGCTACGATGTACGAAAGTTATTAAGCTATCCAGGTCCCACTTAACTTATGTATTGTACGGGGATTGTTTATATATGGCTTCTGCATGCTTATGTTTATATATCATCTCTCGACTGGTGAGTCTGGATCTTGGGACCGCGAGAGATTGTTATTGGTTTGCTGCAGGGATGCTTACGTGCTCGACGGAGGCAGGGCATAATATCCCTGCTTGTTTTGATATCAGAGCAAGGACAGCTCGATACAAAGCGGATTGAGGACTGGAGTAATAAGGAGGATTAAGTTGGGATAAGGACGGATAGCGAGATCTTAAGAGACTGATCAGGGCAAGACATGGGTTGCCTAGCATGTGACTTGACACCTATGGATGGTGTTTGACCTTGGTAAGATTGTGGCAAGGCATAAGGAATTAAGTTCTTTACTTAGGATTGAAGGTCATTTCTGGACATTAGCTTGCCTGATGAATGAAAGTGATTGGTTTTAGTGAATCATTGGAGTGGATCGAAATGAGGAATGGCCATGGGCCATTGGTTGAAATGTTTCTGAAATTAATGTATGGAGTACTGTCGTTGTATAATTGTTTCTGTTAAGGAATAGTTAGTAGCTCTAGATTTGGATGGATGAGTAAGTTACTAACTCATTACTGAACTTGTGATAGATCAAGTTTAGTAAAAAGAAGCAAGGACGAATTTTTAACCCACCTAGGAGGGCTGGAAGACCAAGAGGCGGAGCCTCTAGCTCGAGGCCACCCGTAGCGGAGAACCCAAGAGTGGATGGTCTGCTAAGGGCAATGGAAAGGCTCGGAGACATTATAGAAAGGCAAGCCTAGGATCGAGACTCTGCCATAGCCCAGGCAGTAGGAGCTGCCCTAGCTGCCGTCAATACCAACATAGGCAACGCTGGTGGAAGTGGAAATCAGGGCAACCCAAACCTGAACAACGAAACGGTAAGAGGAAATCGTTGTGGCCAGACAGATGGGCCAACTGGTGGAGCAGTTCATGAAACTGAAACCGACGCAGTTTGACGGGATTGGAGATCCCGAGCTAGCACCAAGATGGATAGAGAAGCTAGAGAAGGCTTTGGGGGTGTTAAGATGTACAGATAAGGAGAAAGTGCTGCTGGCTGTGTACTAACTCGAGGGTACAGCAAATGACTGGTGGGCTACCACCAAAGATGGAGTCTTCCCTGAAGGAGTGGCCCTGAACTGGAACGCTTTTAAGATGGCTTTTAATGATAAATATTTCTCAGAAACGGCCAAAGAAAGGAAATAGGTTGAGTTCCTGTAGCTACGCCAAAACCAGCTGACGATATATCAATACGAGGCTGAGTTCGCGAGGCTTTTGAGGTATGCACCTCGATTTGTGGAAGACCCTTTAGAGAAGGCAAGGAGGTTTCGGGATAGTCTAAGACCCGAGCTCCGCAGCCAGATGATCGCTTTGAACTTGAGGATCTACCAGGAGATATATGAGCGAGGCCAAATGATTGAATTTTGAGGGAAAGAAATATCTCAACTCAATCGCGGTTCCCATCGTTCAAAGACAATCGCCAGATGGGCAAGAGGCCGATGGCGAATAACAAACGTTTTGTGCCGCCTGCAAGGAAGAAAATAGTAAAATCGCCAAACCCAACGAACTGGAGCTACAGACTGTGTGGCAGAAGACATGAAAATGGGCCATGCCCAGTGAGTATAGGAGCATGTTTCAAGTGTGGTCAATCGGGTCACCAGATGAGGATGTGTCTAAACTAAGCACCAGCAAGTCAACCGCAAGGACAGAGGCCATAAACTGGGCTGTCGACTGCAGCGCCTCAGATCGAACAGAGCAGACCACCGGCACAGGGCAGAGTATACACTGTAGCTCACAGCGAGGCAGAAGATACGCCAGAAGTGGTCACAGGTACGGTCTACTTGTGCAACCAGACTGCTTATGCATTATTTGACCCTAGTGCCACACACTCATTCGTGTCTGCATAGTTTGCTGAATTAGTAGGCATGAAACTAGAACTGTTGAGCATAATTCTGCATGTCGCCACGCCATTAAAGGATAATACAATAGTTTCATTGGGCTGTGCTGGTTGTGAGATAGTGATTGGGGGTAATAAAGAAAGCATTGACCTAGCAGTACTGCCCATGTTTGACATTGACATAATAATAGGAATGGATTGGTTGGGTAAGCAGGGGACCGTAGTAGACTGTGGCAGTAGAACAATTCGATTTTATCCGAGAGGCCGCCCTAGCTTTGAATTGGTGGAAAGTCGAAGAGGAATCTCGATTCCGTTAGTCTCATCTTTGGAAGAAACTAAGTTGATGTCTGAAGGGTGTCGGGCATATCTAGCGGTAGTAATGGACACGACTACCGAAGAGCCAAAGTTAGAAAGTATCCCGGTAGTGCGTGAGTTTTCGGATGTGTTTTCCCAGGAGTTGTCAGGATTTACCATCAGAACGGGAAATAGAGTTTGTGATTGAATTAGCCCCCGGGACGGAGCCGATGTCGAAAGCACCTTACAGGATGTCCCTGTTAGAATTAAAGGAGTTAAAGGTACAGAAGTAAGAGCTGCTAGATAAAGGATTCATCCAACCAAGTGCTTCGCCGTGGGGAGCACCAGTGCTGTTTGTGAGGAAGAAGGATAGGTCCTTACGGCTATGCATTAACTACCGACAGCTGAACCAACTGACTGTGAAGAACAAGTATCCGCTATCGAGGATCGATGATCTTTTTGATCAGTTGCAAGGAGTGGTAGTATTTTCGAAGATTGACTTAAGGACTGGGTATCACCAACTGAGGATCAAGAAGGAAGACATACCCAAGACTGCTTTTAGGATGAGGTATGGTCACTACGAGTTCACGGTGATGCCGTTTGGACTGACCAACGCTCCAGTTGCATTCATGGACCTGATGCATCGAGCATTTAAAGAATTTTTGGACAGGTTCATCATAGTCTTTATCTACGACATCTTGATTTACTCGGGGAACGATGCAGAGCATGAAGAGCACCTAAGGATCCCTAAGGGAGCATTCGTTGTACGCGAAGTTGAGTAACTGTGAGTTTTGGCTGAACAGGGTAACTTTTCTAGGTAATGTGGTGTCTAGTGAAGGAATTGCAGTAGACCCTGTGAAAATCGAGACTGTAACCAATTGGCTGAGGCCTACTACGGTCACGGAGGTTAGGAGTTTCTTGGGATTGGTGGGATACTATAGGCGATTTGTGGAAAGATTCTTATCCACAGCCATCCCACTGACGCGGTTGGCGAAGAAGGAAACAAGGTTTGAATGGACTGATAGATGTGAGCAAAGTTTCCAAAAGCTTAAGCATAGATTAACGACCGTACCAGTGCTGACCATTCCGTCGGGGCCGAGAGGCTATGAAATTTACAACGATGCTTCGCTAAAAGAATTGGGATGCGTGTTGATGCAGCACGGTAGGATGGTAGCCTATGCATCCAGACAGTTGAGGCCACACGAGATGAATTACCCGACTCATGACCTGGAGTTAGCGGCAATTGTATTTGCCCTGAAGATTTGGAGACACTACCTTTATGGCGAGAAGTTTCATATATATACCGACCACCAGAGTTTGCAATACTTGTTTTCCCAGAAGGAGCTGAACATGAGACAGCGTAGGTGGACGGAATTACTCAAAGATTATGATCGTGAGATATTGTATCATCCTAGGAAAGCAAACAGAGTAGCAAATGTATTAAGTCGAAAGTCAAGTATTGCATACCTGCTAGTGAGAAGTTGGTCGACGATAGAGGACCTGAGAGATTCTAAATTCAGATTAGAGGTCGATCAGTTATCTAATTTGATAGCGACTCTGATGGTGGAACCTGAGATCCAAGAAGGGATTAAGGCATTACAGTCTACGGACCTGGAGATTCAGAAAATTGTCGAGATGGATACGACGAAGAGGAAGCCAAAATTCCAGGTGTTTGAGGACGGAATTTTGAGGTTCTGAGAACAACTATGTGTACCAAAGGATGAAGGACTCCGAGAAAGAATTTTGTCAGAGGCTCATAAGAGCAACTATAGTGTCCACCCTGGAAGTACGAAGATGTACCAGAATTTGCGACAGCATTATTGGTGGAACGGAATGAAGGTAGACGTGCCAAGATACGTGGCTAAGTGTTTGACTTGCTAGCAAGTGAAGGCACAGCACTGTAAGCCTGGAGGACTGCTACAGCCATTAGAGATTTCGGAATGGAAGTGAGAGCACATAACCATGGACTACGTAATGGGACTTCCGAGGAGTCAGAGAGGTCACAACTCGATATGGGTAGTCGTGGATCGATTGACCAAGTCCGCCCACTTCATTCATGTGCGAAAGGACTTCGCTATGGATAAGTATGCAGAGCTGTATATGAGGCAGATAGTAAGATTACACGCGGTGCCGGTGACGATCACCTTGGATAGGGATCCGAAATTCACGGCGAATTTTTAGAAGAGCCTACAAGAGGCCATGGGGACCCGACTGCAGTTCAGTACGGCATATCATCCACAGACAGATGGGCAGTCAGAAAGGACAATCCAGATGCTCGAGGACATGTTGAGAGCGTGTGTCATTGATTTTAAAGGTGGATGGGAAGAGCAGTTACATCTGGTAGAATTTGTTTACAATAATAGCTAACAGCAGAGTATACAGATGGCACCATTTGAAGCCCTCTATGACAGAGCCTACAGAACACCGATTTGTTGGGACGAGGTAGGAGAAAGAAGTATCACAAGCCCCGAATTGGTAGAGCAACCGGTGGAAGCAGTGAAGGTAATCCGGGATAGACTGAGGACGGCGCAAAGTCGCCAGAAGAGCTATGCATACAAGCGGCGCAAGCCCCTAGAGTTTCAAGTGGGCAACCACGTCTTCCTCAAAGTGTCGCCGATGAGAGGACTGTCGCGATTCAGAAGGAAAGGGAAGCTGAGTCCAAGATATGTAGGCCCTTTTGAGATATTGGAGAGAATTGAAACTTTGGCCTACCGGCTTGCTTTGCCGCTAAATCTATCCCAGGTACATAACGTATTCCATGTGTCGATGCTAAGAAAGTATGAGCCTGACCCGACACATGTGCTGGACCACGAAGCCATAGAGGTGGATGACAGAGTGTCTTATGTAGAGAAACCAATAAGGATCGAGGATCGGAAAGAGCAAATCCTCAAGAATAAGAAGATCCCACTAGTCAAGGTAGTATGGGAGCACCACGAGACGGAAGGAGCCATGTGGAAGAATGAAGAGACGATAAGGCGACAGCACCCCCATTTATTTGAGTAATTAAGTGTCATGTAAATTTCTAGGACGAAATTTTTGTAAGGGGGAAGAGTTATGACATTCTGATTTTCAATCAACTTCAGACTCTGTAATGAGAAGTTTATATATATCAAGCGATGTATTTCATTCGTATTCCGCTCAAATCTGATCAATTTGAGTAGGCTGACCTTAGGAGAAAGGCTAACGGGAGACGAGGTACGTGGACCTAGGCGACTCGGATAAGAAATGACGTTTTGACCATAAGGATAGTCGAGGAGATATTTAGAACCGTCAATAGGCCGATCTAAGGACGATTAAGGATTACCATCAAGTGTCGTACGATTGGAGCGTGGGTGATGCCGCTTAACCAGCGTATAATTTGCAAAATTATCCCAAATTGGACTGTGACGATCGAGACCATAGAGACTAGTGATAAACCCTCACAATTACATGACAACCAAAGCCGCCACGGATTGACGAGCCCTAAATATGATATAAATCACGGGATCGATACGCGTAAAGTCTACAAAAGACGTCCGTTAGTTCGGGATAGGCTGGAATCACGTCTGATAAAGAAAACTATCAGAAACGAGTCCAAAAAAGTTAGAAATGGAAAATCAAGAATTCTAACGTCATTTGGATTGGTTGTTGCCCTATCGAATAATCCTAGAACAAGAAAAACGACGTTCGGAACGTCGAGAGTAAAATGACCGTTTTACCCCTCAAGCTTATAACTTTGCTTTCACAATTGAAGAAGGTTAAATTGGACATTACAACCCATCCATGGCTGCTGAAAATGGGGATTAAAATTGGCCATTGGATCTTCATTAGAAAAGTTTGCCAAGTGTCACAAGATCAAAGGGATATGGTCATGTCACATTTTCATCCACCTAACATTCAACTCTCTTTGACCAAATTTGTGTATAGCAACCTCCTCTCTCTCTCCTCACCCTCATTCGGCCGGCCCATCCTCCTCAAGCCACCGAAATCTTCTTCTTCCTCTTCAGTTTCTGGTCACCGCCGACTGTCGTGGAGCTCCCTGTTCACCGCCCAAAGACCGTCCCTTCCGGCCACCGTTCGACCGCTGGCCGACCACATCAACGAAGATCCACGTCTTTCCAAACACCTCCAACAAGAATCAAGACATTTGAATTACCAAGGAGTTCTGGGCAAGAGATTTCCCGAGAGCTGACAGAATCAGAATAAACACGAGGTAGGTCCGGTTCTTAGCCCTTTTGATGGATGAAATGTTGAAATTCTGAGCTCAAATTTGGTGGAGACTCAGTAGACAAGTGTAGGATTCTGTGGTAAAAATTGGGGCTTAATTTGATAAGTTTTTTACCACAAACCGGCCTTGTACATTTTACCCAGAATCTGCCGGAATCTGACCTTAGGCGTTCCGGCGAGCTTCAACGGGAATCCGGCAGCCAATCGACTCGAAAAGACCGGTGAGCCTCCCAAACCCTTAGGTAGACATTCTAAGAGGCATGATAGTGTATAATTGATGGATTTATAGTAGATTAGGACCGGTTGGACCCGGCTAGCACAAAATCGAGTGGAACCGGTTCGGTGCCGGGCCCGAACGGAATCTGTGGAGGGCTGATTGTAGATGATTTGAGTTGCAAATTGATAATTATGATATGATGAGGTGTTGAGGGTTAAGTTATGGATGATTGGGATTGGTGAATTGAGGAATTGGGTACGGAAATTTGACGAATTGATTGAAATCCTAGGTTGCGTGACAAGTCCGGGTGTGGACCTTGGTTGGCCGAACCCTAGGTGATCCAAGAAAAGGAAATTGTGTTGTCCAGTCAAAGGTAAGGATTTCCTAAATCGAGACTTATTGCTATTGATTCGATGATCCCTATAGGACGTGGTCAGCGAGAATTAATTATTGGGGATAGACAGACCGGTAAAACAGCAAGTTGACTCCTGGGTCTGGAACCTGGGGGGTCACCCAGGAGTATTTAGCCTTGCAAGGTGGAATCATTAACCGATCATGAAAATAGACCACTAAGGGGATTGGACTCTATTGGGTGTGTTGATAATGGATTGGATCGCTGTATGATAAATCCTAACAAGGAATGGTTTTAATACGCCTTAAGGTTCTATAGGATGCATATGTGTGACGTTGTTTGTGCTTGAGTGGTTGTCGTGTCTATATGTCATCTGATTTGCTTGCATGCCACAGAATTTATGAAATGCATTTGAATTGGCACTTGCCACTAAGTGTGCAAACGAATTGAAAGTTAAAGAATAAGTCTTGATTGTGGCATGAGCTTGGCATGGCGAGGCCCTGATGCGTGCGAGACACGGGGCGGGAGTTGATACCCTGATGCGACAGGGTCGCGGGATGAAGTTATGGTGATGTGGCGCCCTGATGCAATGAGATCGCAGGGTTGAGATAGCCACGGTCCTGATGCGAATTATTCGCGGGACGGAGTAATGAATTAATGAGCTTTGCCTGGAGATTTGTCGGGACCTAATGCTTTTACGCGAGTTACCGATGACGGTCTAATGCATTTACCCGGACCGAACCTGAGGCGACTAGTTCGCGGGCTAGAGAATGAGGCAGGCGGAGGTTGATGGATGTGGTGAAGTGGCAGGCTGAGGATACATGTGCATATGAGTGTGACACGAGATCATAAATGCTTGCCTGTCTTCTGTATGTTGTTGTTTATTGATTTGTGATTGTTATGCCTGTGAGTTCATGAGTTTGGATCTGTTGAGGGATGCAACTACCTGAGTGGACTATCAACCTTACCTAGGGTTAGGTTTTTCTTACTGATATGTGTATCTCACCCCTTTTGAGGAAATCTTTACTTTACATATCCTAGGCCATAGCTACGTGGCCAATACGTTTTGGGGACCCAAAGGAGATGACGACGTACTATGATGAGTTCCCAGATAGGTAGGGGAACGTATATGTGAGGAAATGTACTGTCGTATGGGTAGACGAGGGTGAGCTTTAGTGGAAGCCTCATAGATTCGAGGCGTGGTTCAAGAAGGAATGGGATTCACAGATAGGGCCTTCACAGATAGGGTTACTGAAGCCCCACGAGGTACCACAGGGTGTCATACCCGATTGGTGCCAGATTATAGTGGAGCAGGAGCTGCCTGAGTGGTCAGTAGTAGGGTCTAGGAATGGGCCAGAGCAAACCCCGACCTTGGAGTCCACAAAGCAGCAGGAGAAGGAGGTCATAGTCCTGAAGGCGTCCGACGGAGACTTTACTGAGCCGTCGCTGGTGGTGACTGTGGAGGATTCCGTCGAGGTCCCGTCCGAGACGTTTTTTGAGTATGATCCGACCGAGGACGCAGAAGATATGGATGACTCCAGTAGCTCATCCTTGGAGTCTCCAGTTGGTGGCCTAATCTTTTGATGATGACCTGACCCGGTTCCTGCTGACTTAGTAGATGGTTCTTTTTGTATGCTTACCCTGTCACACTTTTGCTTATCGGTTGTAGTAGCCAGTGTTAGTATGAATAGTATGCTACGATGTACGAAAGTTATTAAGCTATCTAGGTCTCACTTAACTAATGTATTGTACGGGGATTGTTTATGTATGGCTTCTGCATGCTTATGTTTATATATCATCTCTCAACTGGTGAGTCTGGATCTTGGGACCACGAGAAATTGTTATTGGTTTGCTGCAGGGATGCTTACGTACTCAACGGGGTCGGGACGTGACAAAAATCAATTGAAAAAATTTTATTAATCAAATTATATTCTTCTAAAATTTGTTTAATTATTTAATAAATATTAATGGTCGTATGCTTTTCATCAATAACTAGAAATGCAAGAAGTCTTTTTTGAATGGTCCAATCGTCACCTATCCAATGACATGTGAGACCCATATAAGAATGAATTTGCCAAGGATCAGTCCAAATATCGCTACCTATATGCACACGTCCATTGAAATCCTTAAAAAAATTTGCCAAGCCTTTTTTTTGTTTTTTATAAGCCTTGAAAAGTTTGTGTTTAAGAGTAATTTTTGAAACATATGGTGTTTGCGGAACCAATGTAGTATTTACCATAAATTTTCAATTAAAACTTTCACCAGTAGTAAACGAAGCATGCTCAAGTGCAACATATTCAGCTAATGTTTGTTTATAAAGTGCATCAGAATAATGGAATCAAAGATGAGGGTTAAGATTGGTGAACCCGAAAATTTATTGTCTTCTAATGTTGATCCCCGCTTGAGTTGGATGTTTTTTCATCAGATACCAACGGAATGTTCCGTAGTCGTCTCGTTTAGAAAAATTGAATGATTTTGGATAATATTTACAATTTATCTTAAATTTACCTTCACTTTCATATACCTTGTTGAAGTGTTGCCATAAATCGGATGTACCCTCTTCAGCCTTCCATTCCGGCTCATTTGTTGTCGACATTTCTTCGACACGAGAAGGAGGATAAAGACTTTCTTGCGATGGTTTGTGCTCGACGTTGAGATTGGTAACGTAGTTGATATTATCATCGTCATCTACCCAACATGCGTAGTCACGAGGATCAAATTCAGGATGAGGAGAATTGGATTCTCTCATCAGGCCATTTTCAGTATTTCTGCTTCGACTTGTCATTTTTTGAGAGAATTGATCGAAAAATCGATTCAGAGAATTGAGACGGGTTTGAGAGAATTGAGTGAATTGGGAGAATTTGGGAGAATTTAGAGAATTTGGGAGAATTGAGATGAGAGGAATTGTGAGAAAAATAAAAGGGGGAAATAATATTTATAGAAGGGAGGTATGGTAATAAAAATTGTAAAAAAAAGGGGGGGGAGGATTGTGGCCTGCCGTTGCAATATAGTGCAACGGCCCGAAGGGGGCCCCACCCCACGGGCCATGGGGGAAAGATTTCAGAAAAATGTGGAACTGTAGGCCCGGTTAACAGGCCGGGCCGATCAACAGGCTGGTTTCGGGCCCAACAGTTCAATTTGGCGATTTCTACTTATATTTTTATGTATGGCCGATGATTGTTTTGTTCACAGTCTTCTGCATGCACCGTATTATACTTATGTACTAAAAGATTAAAAGAGCACGTATTTAGTAAGTGGTGTGCCTGGGATGTCACATTATATCTGTTCGTACATAACTTCTTAACCTTAGAAATGTTATGTCTGTTCAAAGCTTTTCGCCAGCCCTCCCCTTAGAAAGGTTGTGTCTGTTCAATCACTACTTTAACTTCCATTTTCATTTCTTTCAAAGAGATGTACAACCATTAATTTTCAATTGTTTCCCTTTGAGAGCTCTTGGAAAAACATCAAAATTATTATATGATATCCTCATTCAGAGATTTTATTGTATCGTGGAGGATTTTTGCCTATAACCATTAACAACGTTGGGGTAAATAATTCCCTAAAGAAAGTGAATTCAAACCTCAAAAGCTGATTGCATTTCTTTCGATTCGATCATCATATTTCCTACTAGTTATAGTGCATTTTTTTATAATTAGTTTCTTGTCCATGTCCACATAGTATGCTTGCTCTTTTTGGTCGGCGTCCCGCATGACATAAAAATCGTTGTAATATTGGACCAAGTGGTCAATATCCGTTCCAAAAGGAAAAAATTATTTTTCAATGATAAGTAGTTACTTTGTTTTAGGAATATGTTCATTAGAAAGCCCAAAAATTGTCACGAAAATTGAATTGAGTCCCAAAATTTGTAAAAAGTCCAATCAAGTTCTATAATTTATCAAATTGATTCAACCGAGTCCTTTTATTAGCATCGTCAATTAGTCAAACAAAAAAAAATGATGACATCGCATTTTTAAATTAATTTTCTTAGCCTACACGGTAGTGTTAATTATTATATTTTTTGAAATCTTATTTAATTTAAATTAAAAACTAGGAAACAATATTTATAAATATTTATAATAAAAAAAACTGGAAAAAGGGCAAGGCTGTTGGCGTGAAGCCAAAATATATCAAAAGATATCATTAAGATTTCTTTTTGTCTTTTGTGTTTTCTTTTTCTTCTAGGTTAAAAGATATACCTTATATATTAGGGATATGTAGGTTGTAGCTGTCAGAAGACGAGAGCAGATAGAAGAGCAGATAGAAAGCGCAAGAGCAGATAGAATACGCAAAGTAGCAAATAGAGAGAAAAAGGAAAAGAGAGAGGCCGTGAAGGCATTTTTGAGAATTCTCGTTTTCTTTTTTCTTCGATCTTGTGAGAAGATCGTCAGTTGTATTACTACTTTTCTCGAAGACTAGTGGATTCGCAGAGTGCCTCTGCGTAGAGACGTAGCCCGGGTTTGGGTGAACTTCGATAACAAAATCTCTTGTGTGTTCTTCTGATTATGTTCTTTTATTATTATATTCTACTAGCGCGTATTATTTGCTTTGGTTATTTTTCTGAAATTGGGGCACGATTCCTATCAACTGGTATCCGAGCCTAGGTTGGCTAATCAAGAAAATCGAGAGTTTTTTGGTGACGTTTGATTGAAAGCAAACGGTATGGCAAAAGATAAAATTACGATCGATAAGTTTGATGGGCAAGATTTCGGATGGTGGAAACTCCAGATAGAGGACTATCTTTATCAGAAAGATCTCTATACACCACTTGAAGGTTGGAAACCTGAACTCGCGGAAGTAGATCCGACAGCAGAATCAGGATAAAAATTCTTGATCGAAAGGTGTCAGGTGCGATTCGTCTAGGTTTAACGAAAAAGACAGGATACCACATCACGAAAGCAAAGACTGCAAAAGAAGCCATGGATATTCTAACGAATATTTATAAGAAGCTATCCACATAAAATCAAATATTTTTGCTTAAAAAGTTGGTTAATATGAAATTATCTGACGGAGGTTCTGTTGCAGAGCATATTAACAGTTTCACGTAGGTTACAGATCAGCTAGAATCTGCAGGCATAAATCTGGATATGAAGTTACAATCTCCATTATTTCTATGTTCCCTTTCGGAAAGCTACAACACCGCGGTGCAAGGAATTTCGAGCACCATGAAGGATGATTTGACTCTGGATGATGCTGTGAGCAGTATCATGGATGAAGAGATGCGACGAAAAGTCTTAGGTGGAGATAAATTTTCGACATCTGCATCTTCAACGTCATTAGCAGTGGAGAACCATGGAAGAAGTAAAAGCAAAGGAAAATTCAGGGGGCGTGGTAGGTCACAATCCAGGGGGAAGAGAGAGGTTACAAAAGGTGAGTGTTAGCTTTGTCACCAGGCAGGACATCATAGATTTAAGTGTGAAGCCAACAAAAAGAAGCTGCAAGATGAGAATCAAGGAGTTAATGTGGTAAGTGATGAACCTTTGCTAGAAAACTTGTGTTTATCTGCAGGATTTGACTTGACAATAGATAAGTGATTTCTTGATTTTGGTGCTTATTTTCATTGTACCTCGCAAAGAAATATATTTATTGATTATGCCATTGGAGATTTTGGGCAAGTGATTGTGGGAAACGGCCACATGTGTCCGATTGTAAGAAAAGGAACTGTAGTTTTGAACATCTTAGGTGGTGGACGTCTAATTTTGCGTGAATCCAGACATATTCCCGAGTTGAAGAAAAATCTAATTTCAACTAGTAAACTTGACCAAGAAGGTATGGTGATAATTTTTGGAGGCGGAGAGTGGAAGATAACCACAGGAGTAAAAGTAGTAGCAAAGGGAAAGCGTACATGTACATTTTACCTTCTCCAGGGAGACAATATCAGTGGCATGGTTGCAACTACAGTGGCTATAGGTAATTTATCTACTCTTTGGCATTGTCGTTTGGGACATCTTGTTGAAAAAGGTGTGAAGCGGTTACATTCAAGAAAGTTGCTTCCAAGTTTGCAAAAAGTTGAGTTAGATTTTTGTGAAAGTTGCATTTATGGAAAATAAAAGGCAGTTAGTTTTCAATTAAATGTGCTACAGAATAAAAAGAAAAAATTAGAGTTGGTTCATACTGATGTGTGGGGACCGGCTCAGGTACTCTCTTATGGTGGTAAGAAATATTTTGTCACTTTTATTGATGATACAACCAAAAATACTTGGGTATATGCTCTCAAAGAAACAGGATATCAAATTAAAGCTCTAAAATCTGATAATGGTGGTGAGTACCGAGCAATGAATTTGCAGAATATTTGAGCCGAGAAGGCATATATGGGTTAAAGACTGTTCCTAGAACCCCTCAAGAGAATGGTGTAGCTGAGAGGATGAATAAGACTATTTTGGAGCGTGCAAGATGCATGAGACTACATGCTAGTCTCCCGATACACTTATGGACTACTAAAGTTGATGCAACTGTATATTTGATTAACAGAAGTCATCTAGTGCACGAGATGGAGGAGTACCGCAAGAGCAGTGGTCAGGTAAAAAGGTTAATTATTCATATGTAAAAGTTTTTTGTTGTATTGCATATGCTTTGATTGACAAAGAGGACAGAAAAAAGCTTGATGCTAAGTCCCAGAAGTGCGTCTTTATTGGATATGGCGACGATAAATATGGATATAGGCTTTGAAATTATGAGAATAACAAAATCATTCGTAGTCGGAATGTGGTGTTCCATGAAGAGAAGATGTACAAGGATCGTCAGATAGAGCATGAGACGGCAGTAGAACCAGAATTTGTTGAGCTGGACACAATTCCTGTGAAGATAATTCCAGCAGATCAAAGTGCACCTGAAGAGGAGGTTCAAGATAAACATATTACTAATGAGCAAGCAGTTAAAGAGGAACGCGGTGATCTGGAACAAGTTAGTAACCCTTAATTACGTATTTTAAGGAGATCTACGCGCGTGAGAAAGCCAAAGGTAATTTTTTATCCTTTAGCTAATATTGTTCTGAGCCATGTCTTATATACATATTCGGGAGAGCCGGAGACTTATGACGAGACAAAGAAAGACACATCTCACTTGCAGTGGGAGCGTGCTATGAAAGACGAGATGAGCTCGTTAATTCAAAACAAAACTTGGGAGTTGACCAAGTTGCCCATAGGGAAAAAAGCTTTGTTAAACAAGTGGGTGTACGAGATAAAAAAATGAAGCTGATGGTAGTATCAGATATAATGCGAGACTTGTAGTAAAGGGATTTTATCAAAAAGAAGGGATCGACTACTCCGAGATATTTTCACCAGTAGTGAAGACGACGTCAGTCCGAGTTTTGCTAAGTATAGTTGCAGTGGAGTATCTTCATCTAGAGTAGTTAGATGTAAAAACGCATGGTGATTTAGATGAAGAGTTATACATGACGCAACCTAGAGGTTTGAAGTCAAAGGTAAAGAACACATGGTATGTCGCTTGAAGAAAAGCTTGTATAGCTTGAAGCAAGCTCCGCGACAATGGTATTTAAAATTTGATGATTTTATGGAAGAAAAAGGATTTGCACGCTGTGAGACTGATCATTGTGTTTATTTTCGAAAGTATAGTGATGGTGATATTGTATATCTCTCTTTATATATTGATGACATGCTAGTGGCTAGTTCTAATATGAAGAGAATCGCAGAAGTAAAAAAGATGTTAGCAGCGCAGTTTGCTATGAAAGACTTGGGAGGGGACAAGAAAATTTTAGGCATGAAAATCATCAGGGACAGGAAAAATAAGAAATTATGGTTGTCGCAAGAAAACTATGTGAACAAAGTATTGAAACGATTCAACATGGACAATTCAAAATCGGTTGCAACTTCTCTAGCGGGTTACTTCACACTTTTCAAGGATATTGTCCAAGTACTCAAGCTTTGAAGAATGAGATGGTGGCAGTACCGAATGCGTCAGTAGTTGGAAGTTTGATGTATGTTATGGTAAGCACGAGACCAGACATTGCACAGGCAGTGAGAGTTATGAGTCGATATTTACAGAACCCGGGCAAAGAGCATTGAAATGCAGTAAAATGGCTATTGAAATATCTAGCTGGTACATCAAATTACTCTCTTTGTTATAGAGGCACATCTCTAGAGTTACGGGTTATGTGGATGTAGATCACTCGGGTGATCGAGATAGTGGTAAGAGTACCACTGGATATGTCTTTACAGTTGCAAGTACAGCAGTAAGTTGGGTATCTCAACTACAAAAAATAGTAGCTCTATTGACGACAGAAACAGAGTACGTGACAATCACGAAAGCCACTAAGGAAATCATGTGGTTACAAGATTATCTAGAGGAGCTACATCAAAAGTAACTAGTGAGCACACTATGGAGTGATAATCAAAGTGCAGTGCACTTAGCAAAGAATGCAGCTTATCATTCAAAAACAAGACATATCAAGAAACGTTATCACTTCATCAGATCAGCAGTGAAAGATAACAAGTTAAAGTTACAAAAAATTGATGGCTCAAAGATTCCACCTGACATGTTTACCAAGGTAGTAGACAGAGAGAAGCATACTTTCTGTGCTACTACTATTGATATTGCTCTATATTAATTGATGAGGAGTATCGCAGAGACACAAGTTCTAGCTGCTAGTGTTTTGAAGAAGATGTATGCAAAGTTGCTTGGTGCATCAGACATATTTGTCTTCAAGTGGGAGATTGTTGCCGTGAAGCCAAAATATATCAAAAGATATCATTACGATTTCTTTTTGTCTTTTGTCTTTTCTTTTTCTTCTAGGTTAAAAGATACACCTTATATATTAGGGATATATAGGTTATAGCCGTCAGAAGACGAGAGCAGATAGAAAGCACAAGAGCAAATAAAATACGCAAAGTAGCAAATAAAGAGAAAGAAGAAGAAGAGAGGGACCATGACAACATTCTTGCGAGTTCTCATTTTATTTTTCCTTCGATCTTGTGAGAAGATCGTCAGTTGTATTCCTACTTTTCTCAAAGACTAGTGGATTCGCAGAGTGCCTCTACGTGGAGACGTAGCTCAAGTTTGGGTGAACTTCAATAACAAATTCTCTGATGTGTTCTTCTGATTTTATTCTTTTATTATTATATTCTGCTAGTGCGTATTATTTGCTTGGGTTATTTTTCTGGAATTGCGGCACGATTCCTATCAAAGGCCTCTCCCAATGAGGCCCTGCTCCGCCGCTGCCCATTGCCAGAGGAACCGGTAGAGGTTGTCGACCCAAAGGTGTTCGGCCCTCACCAACCCTAGGGGAGGGCCAGGGAGTCTCACTAGGCGTGGGCGAGGCCTCACCCAGATCTAAGTTGAAGAAATCCAAACATTATCTAACGGAAACAATTTCCATAAGATTTGGCTCCAAACATTATCTAATATTTTTCTCGATCTTGGATATTCGTAAATTATTTGATTGAAAATATTCATTGTTTCGCTTCAAACTCAAACTCGAGACATATTTTAACATATGTCATCCAATGCAAAGGTAGCTCTAATCAATCTTGGCTCAAGAGTTGCTCTGGGTGTGAAACATCGATTTGTTCTCCGAATTCTGAAACAAATTTCACTGAGAAAGAAAGAAATCATCAGAGATTTAATCTTCAAGTTAGATGGAATGAGTCTTGTTTTCATTTTTATTTTTTTGATTGGATGATCCATTGAGTTTGAAGAGTTTTTTTTATTTTATTATGAAGAATTGAATTATTGTGGTTCTTCAAATAAAGTTTTTTTTTTATCGGATGATCCATTGAGTTTGAAGAGTTTTTTTTTATATTTTGAAGAGTTGAATTATTGTGTTTTTTCTTCAAATCTCCTAACTCACGCTCCGTGACTTAAGTGGGGGTCGCTGGTGGTGGTTGTCGTGCTAGTCCCCCAAGAAATAATCGAGGTGCATGCAAGCTGGCCCGGACACCTCGGTCATAAAAAAAATTATTATGGTTTTTCAAATAAAGTTTTCATTTTTTTCAATTTTAAATTTAATTGACAGTGTTGATAGAAGGAGTCTGTCACGCCCCGCAACCCGGGCATGAGCACGCGAACATCCCTGCAAGCAAACCAACAAAAATCTCTCGGCGGTCCCAAGATTCACTAATAGGAATCGAGAGATATAACGAAAACCATCAAGCATACGGAAGCGTTACTAACATACCCGTACAAAGTATAAAGATTAAGTGGGACCTGAATAGCATATATCATTCATACACCAAGGCGTACTGTTCATATAACTCGAATACTAAGCCCGCTAAATAAAAGGCGACAGGGTAAGCATATCAAAAGGAAACATCCACAAAATCCCTCGGAAACAGGGTCAGGTCGCCAGTCAAGATCGATCCACCGACTGATGTATCCTAGGATGAGTTGCTGGAGTCGTCTGTGTCCTCTGCATCCTTAGTAGGCTCATATTCGGAAAACGTCTCAGACGGAACCTCCACTGAATTCTCCATGGTAACCTCCTGTGACGGCTCAGCAAGGTCCCCCTCGGATGCCTCTAGGACTATAACTTCCTCCTGCTCCTGCTCCTCGGTGAACTCCACGGTCGGTGTCCGCTCTGGTCCGTTCCTAGACCCTACCACTAACCCCTCCGGTAACTCCTGCTCAGCTACGGTCTGGCACCAATCAGGAATGACACCCTGTGGTACCTCATGGGACTCCAGCGGCCCTATCTATGAGTCACCCTCCTTCTTGAACCACGCCTCGAACCTATGAGGCTTCCATTCAGGCTTACCCTCATCGACCCATACGACGGTACATTTTTTCACATATACGTTCTCCTGCCTATCCGGGAACTCGTCAGTACGCCGTCATCTCCTTTAGGTCCCCAAAACGTATTGGCCACATGGCTATGACCTAAGATCTGTGAAGTAAGTTTTCTCCAAAAGAAATGAGATACATATCTCAGTAAGAAAAACCTAACTCTAAGTCAGGTTGACAGTCCACTCAGGTAGTCGCGCCACTCAACAGATCCTAACTCATGAACACATAGGCATAATAATCACGACTCAATAAACAACAACACACAGAAAACAGACATGCATTTATGATCTCACATCACACTCATATGCACATGTATACTCAGCCTACCACTTCACCACATCCATCAACCTTCGCCCGCCTCATTCTCTAGCCTGCGAACTAGTCGCCTCATACTCGGCCCGCGTAAACGCATCAGACCATTATCGGTGACCCGCGTAAACCCATCAGGTCTGGATTCATCTCCAGGCAGGGTTTATGAGCTCATACTCCGTCCCGCGAATAATACGCATCAGGACCGTGGCTATCTCAACCTCGTGACTTTGTCTCATTAAGGTGCCACCTATTCATATTTCACCCCGCGACCTCGTCGCATCAAGGTCTCAACCTCCCGCCCTACATCTCACAAGCCTCAGGGCCTCTCCATGCCATGCTCATGCCACCTCAAATTTAATACCTTGATGTTCAATTCAATTTCACAATCAATGGCAAACACGCATTCAAATGCATTTCATAATTTCCATGCCATGCAACTCAATTTAAATGGCACACAGACATGGCAAACAATTCAGGCATAGGCAATGTCATACAATCATTCCTTAACGTCTTAGGACATATCAAGCTATCCTATTTGGGAATTTTCTCATAAACCACTCCAATCAATCATCGACTTACCCAATCGAGTCCAATCCCCCTAACCTCGATTTATGAATTTCCTTACCTTTGCTTGGCAACACAAATCACTCCTTTTTTAGCCTCCTAGGTTTCGGCCAACTCAAGGTTCAATGGCCAATTTGTCACGCAACCTAGAATAATCAATCGATTTGTCAAATTTCCAAGTCCAATTCCTCAATTCATTAATCCAAATCATCCATAACATGTCTCTCATCATCTCTTCACATCATAAACACCAATTTGCAGCACAAATCCATCATCAACAACCCCCCAACAAAATCGGTTTGGCCCTACATTGAACCGGTTCTGTTCATGCCGGGTCCAACCTGTCCTAATCTACTCTCAATCCATCATTTACACACTATCCTACCTCTTATAATGTCTACCTAAGGGTTTGGGAGGCTCACCGGTTGTTTCGAGTCGCTTGGTCACCGGAATTTCGTCGAAACTCGCCGGACGCCCAAGATCAGTCTACCGGGCAGATTATGTCCAAAATATACAAGGGCGATTCGTGATCAAAAATTAATCAAATAAATCTCCAATTTTTACCACGGAATCCTACATGTCTCAGCTTGATCTCCACAAAATTTGAGCGTAAGATTCCATCATTTCGACCTTCAAATTGACTGAGAATTAGACCTACCTCAGGTTGGTTCCAATTCTGTCGGCCTGTGGGAGATTGCTTGCCTTGAACTCCACAATGCTCTAAATGGCCTGATTCTTGCTGGAAAACGTCGGCAAGATGTAGATATATGTTTGGGTGGTCGGTCGGTAGCAGATGGTGGCCGGAGGGGGTGATCGTGGCCAGCGAACGGCGGCTCGGGCCTAGTCGGGCAGCAACAGAAATTGAAGAGGAAGAAAAAGATGATTCCAGTGGCTTGAGGAGGCGGTTCGGCCGAATGAGAGGGGTGAGGAGAGAGAAAGGAGAGAGAGTTCAATTATATCTAAGCTTGGTCAATGGATTTGAATGTTAGGTGGCAAAAAGGTGACATGACTATCCTTGGTTTGATCTTTGCCACTTGGCATTGCTATTTTCCATGAAGATCCAATGGCCATTTTTTTGCCCTCCATTTTCGGCAACCAAGGGGGGCATAATGTCCATTTTTCCCTTCTTCAATTATAAAAGCAAAGTCCTAAGCTTGAAGAGCAAAACGGTCATTTTACCCCCGACGTTCTGAACGTCGTTTTTCTCGTTCCAAGATTATTCGATAGGGCGACGGCCAATCCAAATGATGTTGGAATTCTCGATTCTTTTTTCCATTTCAAACTTTTTAGGACTCGTTTCTGATAGTTTTCTCTATCAAATGTGATTCCAGCCTATCCCGAACTGATGGGCGGCTTTTGCAGACATTACGCGTATTGACCCCGTGATTCTCATCACGTTTAGGGCTCGTCAATTCATGGCGGCTTTTGTTGTCATGTAATTGTGAGGGTTTATTACTAGTCCCTATGGTCTCGATCGTCCAGTCCGATTTAGGATAATTTTGCAAATTGTACGTTGGTTAAGCGACATCACCCGCACCCTAATCGTACAACGCTAGCATGGTAATCCTCAATCGTTCTTAGATCGGCCTTTTGGTGGTTCTAAATTTTCCCTCGACAATCCTTATGGTCAAAGTGTCATTTCTTATCCGAGTCGCCTAGGTCCACGTACCTCGTCTTGCGTTGGCCTTTCCCCTTTGGCCAGTCTACTCAAATTGATCAGATTTTAGCGAAATACGACTGAAATACATCGCTTGATATATATATATATATATATATATATATATAAACTTCTCATCACAGAGTCTGAAGTTGACTAGAAATCAGAATGTCACAGAGTCAAGTGCATCAATTTGTTAAGTTTTAAGACTTAATTCACTTTTTGCATATTCTATGACTCAATTGCATGACAAGTTTTAAGATCTCTAGTGAACATATCCTTGTGTTATATATTAAAATAAGTTTCAAGAAAGAAGAATTAGCCAAAAAAGCACAAAATCTATCCTACAGACGTCAATTTAGTCTTATACATTTTAATTTGATAATTTAATTCTAAACCCTCTAACAATTTATAAATATAATACTTTCAGTCAATTTTGATTGGAACGCCAGCCGTTCTACATAGCACATCCGACACTGACGTAAACAATTATTGCACTGGAAAATTTTATTGATTATGCCAGAGAGGATAGTCAAGTCCTTAGCAATGGTCAGCTACTGGCAATGGTCACAGCTGTCACTCACGCCCTCGCCCAGATCTAGCTAGATCTTGTAGTCAAGTGGCTAGGAAGAGTCACCACCTAAAATGAATGAAGAAAAGAAAAGAAAAGAAAAAATATTTCTCAAGAAATAAGATTTGTTAAAAATTGCAAAAATTGACCATGTCAACGCCTAGCTAGGGGTGTGCATGGTCCGGGCCGGTCCGGTCCTAGCATGGAATCGGGGACCGAACCAATAGTCTCGGTCCTCACATTTTCGAAACCACGGACCGGACCAAGACCTACGGTCCGAGCCGGTCCTGGTCTAGACCGGTCCCCGTCCGGGCCCAGTAGGACTGCTAACTCTAACTACTTATAAAAATCTAACCCTTGGAAATTACAATACAATATTAATTTACAATCTATAATCAACCTACGATGGCAAGACAACCAGGTAAATGTTAGGGGCACCCAACGTGTGTTCAATCTGGCTTTGAAGGCTTCACGTGATCTTTTATGCTCGTAATCGACGCCCACATATGGCACACTGAACTCAGGTGGGCGATGGAACCGAACTCGGATTTTATTTTATTTTTTTTATTTTTGGTTGTGAAAAAAAATAGATTTATCAAATCTGCATAATGAATAGAGTTTCTGTCCTCATGCACATACGTGCTTATTCTTCGTGCACGTGCCCATCATAAGGAACAAATCTTATCATCAATTAAGACCTGATTTTATTTCAAAGCAATACCAAAATCCAAATTGCTAAATAATATGAACAATGACACCATTAAACTCAAGAGCGCGTGAGATAAGATTCATGGGCTTTTCAGAATATTAAAAATAGGATAACTCTATATGTAGATTAATTTTAAAAAAATATTAACCGGCCGGCCCGGGCCGAGCCGATCTGGGCCGGGCCGATTCGGTCCTAAACCATGGAACCGGGGACCGGACCGCCCAGTCACCGATCCCATTTATTGGGACCGGGGATCGAACCGCCAACCTCAAAGACCGGACCAACCCGGTCGGTCGGGGCCGATCCTGGGTCGGTCCAGGCCGATTCGGTCTAGTTTGCACGCCCCTATGCCTAGCCATGCTAAGAAGGATGGCCGGCATCTACTTCAGCGATTTTCGGCCAAAACTGGCGGAATGAGTATATTGAAAAATTGTTGAAAAGTTAAAGGATTAAATTAATCAAATTGAAAGATTTAAAGCTAAATCGGCATTCGTACAATATGTTTATGATATCTTTTTTTGGTAGTTATCTCATCCCAGAAGTTCTTTTTTTTTTTTTTGGTAAAGTATCTCATCCTAGAAGTTGCTTATGACATATAAGTAGAAAAGTTATTTTTCATTTCTGATAAGTGGCTAATCTCAATGAAAAATCTTTTATGTCCATGTATCTTTTGTGATCAGTCAAAGTTGAGAAAGATCTAAGTTTTCCATACCATATATTAGATTCATTTGTAACTACAACTAATGGTGAAAGTCACAACTTTCCAAATCGATTATGGTTGTCGTGATATTAGCACACTCGCCAATGATCTTCCTCTTTTATTGTGAGTCATCTACAAAACATCACCGTTCGATATTAATACCCCCAAAATTCATTTTCGTCAGCATGACAAGTGGTACACTTACTATTATGTTTTCAAGGATAAACGGAACCTAAGACAAAACCATTAGTTTGAAAAAGAATATTGATTTGACCCAATTAACCTTATATGGAAAAAGTATGTCTACTTTTTGAGATCGATATATGATGTTGAGCAGTCTTTTGAAACAATTGTATATATATGTTTTTTCAAGATGCCTTAGTGGCATATAATTTTGTAACAAATGATAAAGGTCATTATATATATATATATATATATATATATATGTATATCAAAAGATCCAAAGATCAATTTATGATCTTATTATTATATTTGGATAATAAGTACGCCTATATAGTCTACATAACATGTCCCAAGTCAGGCGAAGGAGGAGGATTATGTCAGGCGTAGCGAGCCGGTTATTAAAAAAAAAAAAAGCTACCTTTATGAGATGAACCCGGTTATAATAAAAAAAAACTACCTTTATGAGATGAACCATATTGATATTTCGTTGAAGCGTACCCTTCTTAACGACATGTTGCATCGGCGCTTGGATGTAGCGAAAAATGAGCAAAGGTCTTTGTACCAAAAGAGGTGGATGTATGGGGTAAGGAAGCTAGCCTTGGGCCATCATTCCCAGAGTGATGTGCCACATCGGTGCCCAGATGTGGTGATAAATGAGCAAGGGTCCTCACACTTCCGTGGGAGAGCGTGGGGGGCAAGAAAAGCCTAGGGGGTAGGGATTAAATTAGGGAATTGGAATGTAGAAACCTTAACGGGTAAGTTGAGAGAATTGAAAGATACTTTTGCTAAAAGAAAAGTGGATATTGCTCGCCTGCAATAGACTAAATGGAAAGGAGAGAAGGCTAAAGAAGTGGATGGCACCAGATTCAAGCTATGGTATACAGGCACAACAAAGAGTATAAATAGAGTTGGAATTTTGATCGATAAAAATTTTAAGGATAAAGTTGTTGATGTTAAAAGAATAGGAGATAAGATTATTTTAGTTAAGCTAGTAGTGAGGGATTTGATTATGTATATCCTTAGTGTGTATGCCCCTCAAGTTGGACTGCAAGCGTCCGAGAAGAGCAAATTTTGGAAAGATCTGGAAGAGATTTTAATGAGGATACCACACGAGGAGAAGGTATTCATAGGAGGAGATCTAAATGGACACGTCGGTCAAAATAGTTGGGGTTTTGATAGAGTTCAAGGAAGTTTTGGATATAGGACTAGAAATGAGGCTGGCGAAGACATCTTGATTGTGGCATTAGCTTATGATTTGATATTCGCAAACATCTTTTTTAGGAAAAGAGAGTCACATCTAATCACTTTTCACAACGGTCAAAATTGTAGCCAGATTGATTTCTTTCTTGCGAGAAGAGATGATAGAGTTTCGTATGTAGATTGTAAGGTACACCCTGGTGAATGTATAGTTACATAAGTTGGTGGTCTTAGAAGTTCGGTATAACAAAGTACAGAAGATGAAGAGAAGTGCACAGCACCCCAAAGTGAGATGGTGGAAGTTACATGAGGAGAAACAAATAGAATTCAAGGAAAGAATGCTACAAGAAGTACCGTGGCGACTGGAGGGCGAAATAAATATGATGTGGAAGGAGATGTCTAATTGCATCCAAGCAGGGGGAAAAGGGGTGTTAAGGAAAAGTAGAGAGAATAGACATTAAACAAAGGAAATCTAGTGGTGAAATGAAGAGGTACAAGAGGCAATTAAGCAGAAGAATGAGTGTTTCAGATGCCTACATAACTGTTCTAATGAAGAGAATTTGCAAAAGTTTAGATTGGTGAGAAAAAGTGCCAAGAAAGCTGTACGAGAGGCCAAAGTCAAGGTTTTCACCGATATGTACAACAAACTTGGGAGCAAAGAAAGAGAAAAAGGCATCTATAGACTTGCAAAGTCAAGAAACAAGAAAAGCAAAGACTTGACACAG
The DNA here is from genome assembly GCA_028455895.1 of Rhodomyrtus tomentosa. Taxonomy (NCBI): domain Eukaryota; kingdom Viridiplantae; phylum Streptophyta; class Magnoliopsida; order Myrtales; family Myrtaceae; genus Rhodomyrtus; species Rhodomyrtus tomentosa. Next base: position 32,589,671 of record JAPCWY010000008.1, on the reverse strand, counting down.
GTTAGATGCATCAAAGATGAAAATGAAACACTCTTGATAAGAGATGAAGACGTCAAGGGCAGATGGATAAGTTATTTTAACAAACTTTTTAATGGGGAGAGCGATAGAATTAAGGTGGATTTGGAAGATGCTTCTAATGATTCAAATAGAAGGTTTGTGCGTGAAGTTAAAGCACGGAAAGTTAGGGAGGCATTAAAAAAGATGAAGACTAGTAAAGCCTTGGGACCCAATGGTATTCTTATTGAAGTATAGAGATACTTAGGGAATGTAGCAATAAGTTGGTTGACTAGTCTTTTTAACAAGATCCTTCATACTAATAAGATGTCTGATAAATGGAAGAAGATTATATTTGTGCCTATATATAAGAACAAGGGGGATATCCAGAATTGTTCTAACTATAGAGGCATCAAGCTTATGAGCCATACAATGAAGCTGTGGGAGAGAGTTATTGAGCATCGTTTGAGAATAGAGACCAAGGTTTCTGTCAACCAATTTGGATTTATGCCAAGAAGATCTATCATGGAGGCTATTTTCTTAATACGATAATTGATGGAGAGATATCGAGAAAGAAAGAATTACCTCCATATGGTGTTTATTGATCTTGAGAAGGCGTATAATAAGGTTCCAAGAAAGATTTTGTGGTGGATTCTTGAGAAGAAAAAAGTATCTTCAAAGTATGTCGAAGCAATCAAGGACATGTATGACGGTGCTATTACATGTGTGAAGACTTATAATGGCACATCAAGTTATTTTCCAATCACAGTAGGCTTACACCAAGGTTCTGCTTTGAGCCCTTACCTTTTTACCCTGGTTATAGATGAGCTAATAAAAGATATTCAAGACGAGGTGTCATGGTGTATGCTATTTGCAGACGATATCGTCCTTATTGATAAGACCAAGACTGGGGTTAATGCTAAGTTAGAAGTATAGAGAAGCACGTTAGAGTTTAAAGAATCTACGCTAAGTCAAAGTAAAACGGAATACTTGAAGTGTGAGTTTGACACGGCAAAAAGAGGGGATCAAGAAACCGTAAATATGCTCGGACAGGAGGTACCCAAGAAAGATACATTTAGATATTTGGGATCAATATTGCAAAAGGAGTGAGAGATTGATGAGAATGTAAGCCATAGAATCATAGCAGGTTTGATGAAATGGCGTAGTGTATTGGGATTTTTGTATGATCGCAAAATTTCTCTTTGGTTAAAAGGAAAATTTTATAGAACAGCAGTCAAACCTGTCATGTTATACGGAGCTGAATGTTGGCCAGCACAAAGAAAACATGAGCATAAAATGGAGTAGCGAAAATGAGGATGTTAAGATGGGTGTGTGGCTATACAAGGATGGATAAGATAAGGAATGAAGAAATTCGACGAAAAGTTGGAGTAGAACTGGTGGTGAAACAGATGAGAGAGTATAGATTGAGATGGTTTGAGCATATCCTCCGGAGGCCCTTAGATGCACCGGTACGAACAGAAGTTTGCTATCGAGAGTATAACACGAAAAAAGCAAGAGATCGGCCGAAACTTACTTGGAAGAAAGTAGTACAACAAGATTTAATGGAGTGGGAAATAGATTGGCGTACGATTTGTCTTAAGACGGAGTAGAGGAAGATTATTAATGTTGTTAAGGAGTAGTGTATAGATAGATATATATATATACTTATTTATTTTTACACATTTATCTCTTTTCTCTTCCTTGATTCTGTTTTTATTTTTATGATTCTTTGGGGTTCATCGACTGCCGACCACAACTAATTTGGGATAAAATTGTTGTTGATGTTGATGTTGTATTATATTTGGATAATATACTCCTATTGTAAGGGATAAAGATTTAAGCCGTTATATGTATCTTGAGACTCCACAAGCATATGAAGAAATGGAAAGAGTTCCATATGCTGGTGTTGTTGGAATTTTAATATACGCTGTGATATGTATAAGATCTGGTATTTATTATTCAGTTGGAATGACAAATAGGTACCAATTCAATAGAGGTCAAGCGTACTAAAATGTCGTCATCAGAATTCTGATATAACTGAAAGTACTGCTGATCAATTTATTGAATATTCAAGGTAGATATTTATACCTTGAAGGTATACTGATATTGATTGAGGGGGAGATTTAGATGATATGAATTCTACCTCGGGATTTGCGTTCTTACTTAGTAATGGCGCCATATCATTGAGAAGTAAGAAGCAAACGTGCATGGCCTTATCCACGATGGAAGATGTTCTCGTGATGTTATTAGCGGCAGTATAAAAGATCATTGACTTAAGATATTTAGATCAATGAGGTGTTGGTAAGAATGCTACAGGTCCAATTATTAGTTAATTGTGATAATTAAGTAAGAAGAGCTTACACTAAAGATCCACTACAAGACAAAACATATCGACTTCGGAATATGATGTTGCGAAATACATGTCTAGAAGAAAATATATGAACATGAAGCGTATATCTATGGATAGAATGAAAGCAGATCTTATGATGAAATGAATTACTATAGACATTTTGATTTGGTCATTTGTTGCCAGAAGGATTAGTTCTCTGCATTAGAATCTCTATAAAGCCATAGAAATCGAAGTACTGAATGTTTATATTCCTCGAAGTTCACAGTTAATGATTTAATTGGTATTTATTATCATTATTGATGCCTATGAGTTTAGTGTAACATCTGTGCATATTAATGTTTAGCGCATTAGATTAATAAGGTATGTTGGACAAATGAGAGATTAGCTCACTCACACGCATAATCACCTCTATTTACTATGTGATGAATAGAGATGAGATAATTTTAAGCTTATTATCTAGGTGATAATTGAGAACCGAAGCTTAAAATACTTATTCCACCTTAAAAAAATGTTAAAATGATGACTTAATATTTAATATGTCCAAAAGTGAAATAACCCACATATTTCACTTTATCTGTTTTGATTGCCAGATAATAGTTCTGATGGAAACTCTTGACTGGAGTTGTTACGTGAACTCTAGTTAGACACTGAGTGTGTCTATGTGATCATCTGTACGGTATTATAGTAGAGAGACATACGCTCTATGGAGAAGGAGAAAATATCGTAATACGTACTTCATATTACTTATACATGAATCGACTAATAAGAGCTGGCAAAGTTTTGATCTCAACTTTACTAAGCCGTGCGAGACTCTCGATGATAAGAATTCCTCATATTAGTGCCCTCATGACTTTTCATTATTCTCAAGATTTCTATTTGGTGTTCGCTATATTAGGGTGTTGCCTATAGTCATGAGATTGATTCGATCTAAAGGAACACTTTTAGAAAAGCGGGCTGAATTGAAATTGAGAAGTTTAATGGAAGAGGAAGATCGTTTTAGAGTTTTATGTCACATCATGAATTATATTCACAGACCAGTCAATTATGATTATTTAGTGTGATCATAACTGTGAATATGACAAATCATACTTAAATGAGATCTAGATAGAGATATGCATATGACTGATCGATTTAGGGTACAGCATACGAAAATATACTTATGACTATGTCCATTTTGAGTTATCATAAACTCCCAATGGATGTGTGACAAGGAGCTCTCTCAATGTATGCTGGTCGTCGCACGGATTATTTGTCACTATGAACTTTGCAAAGATAAAGAGAGTAATGTTTGGCTTCTTAGTCCTCCATGGACATGTGGGAGTTGTTTGCCCTACATGGGCAAGTAGGAGATGATGGAATATAGGACTTTCGATGTGCGCCCATTCGGGTAATCACACCTGCCCCTAGAGATAACTGTAAGCAGTTAGCTGACATGAAGAATCACGTCTGTTCACGTACATTAAAAAGGAGGTCTTTCCCTTTTTTCTTTACTCTCTCCCACAGTCACTTTCAAGAACGAAAACGAATGACACTCTCCTCAACGTTGAATTGCGTTCGACGTAAAGGGACTCTCGAGACTGCGAAGACGACACTTAATCTGTGGATAGTGGGTACGGTCTCTCGTGTGATCGTCTTTCGATCGGTGATACAAGTAAGTGATAGATTGGGTATGTTAAAGTAAGATTTTCCGCATATAGAAACTAGAATCCGTTTCTTTCGCCCATCTAAGAAACTCGTTCTAATCTAAACAAAGTAACTACTACTATTTTAAAAAATAAAAAAGAAAACAAGAAAGTTTCGTATATAGTGAGTCAGTAATTCGTCTTTCTTAGTGTGTATAGATGGGGGTCAAAGCTCATAAGTTCAGTCTTTCATGTCTATAGCATTTTTCTACTGTTCATCATCTTTGTAATATATTTGAACGGACATGGACAACTTTGTCCAACATTACAAAGAACTTTTATGTCATGCACGACGACGCTGACAGGAAAGAACAGCATATTATAGAATAGACCATGGACAACAAACTGAATATACACACGCACCAGGAGCCACGCTCAGAAAGAAGATGATCGACTTTATTTTGTGAAAATTGACCGTTCCAGGCTCATGGTAAAAAGGAAGCAGGAAACAAACGTGACGCCCACATGCAGGAACCGCGCACCAGAAGCCACACATACTGGGCATTTTAATACCGGCATTATTGACTACATATTTATTCAGCTGGATCCTGTTTCCTAACAGCCAGAAAAGGATAAGTCGCAACCTTCCATCAGAACTCTGATTGTTCCTTCCTAATGAAGAAACAACCTGTAGGACCCCCCTTGGGAAGAAGCGCCAACTTCACTGGACTCTCCGCCCCTTCTTCGGCGGACAAGATGGCTGTGTGGTTGTTGATGTCTGTTCTCACATTGCCGGGGCATACACAATTGATGAGGAAACCCGGGAACTTCTTGGCGAGGATCCTAGTGTAGGCATTCATGGCTGCTTTGGAGATGATATAAGCAGGCGTGACTGCAGATGAACTATTCTTGAAATTCTTAAGGTAAACGTTCACGATCTCGTCCACTTTATCCTCTGTGAGATTCTCGATGTCGCTCAAAACTCCCTTCGTCCATTCATTAGACACATACTAAAAGGAAAAATCAGCAATTGTCACAAGAGAATGGGTAGTAAATAAACCAAATTTTTAAGTGTCCTGCATCTAACTTTTACTCGATGGGTTCAAGATGAAAATGGAATGCCGATTCAGTAAAAGAGTTGTCGCTTTCATTGTTGCCAATCGACTACCTAGTTCTCGATTAACAAGTTTGATTCTCATTAAGCTGCCCAGTACGATGAATAAATTTAATGTCTTAAGTGTGTTGTAAATTTTAGGTTTCAAGAGTCAATGTTTTGTAAATGCATCGTGACTATTCGTGTTTCTATGTCTAGTTAAATGTTTTGTAAATTCAAGGAATCTATCTCTCTAGAATTCTAGAGACAATTATGAGTTATTTAAAGTACGATCATAGCTCAGCTGATGCACGTAGTTCTAGACCATATACTATAATAGGGTGTTTGTCAATAGGGAGCCTGATCTCAACCCAGATAATAAAGATTCGAGTTCGTTGCACACCTTGGACATCTACTACAAAACGCGAATGGAGTACTTTTCTAGAACCCTCTTGATATTGCATGCATGCACCTACCTGGAGCTTCCCAATGACGGAGGAGACGTTCACGATCCTTGGCGAATCGGACCGTTGGAGGAGGCTGATATGAGCATCCGCCATTCTTTTCATCCCATAGTAATTAGTGTCGACGCATGCTTTGGCTGCTTCATAAGACGGCAAAAAAATATCACTCCAATTGACTTTATCAACGTCCTGTTCCTACAATCACAACCAGGAAAACCCCCTTCTTAATAGCCTAAGCGTCAACCCTAGTTAGTGATAATCTCTATTTCCAATTGCATGAAGAAGAGGAAGTAGCCAATTCAGTAAGAACCTCGGCCCGTACTACCACTTAGTTTGTCGCGCGGACAAGAACATTAGAGGTTATGCAGGCTAGCAGGATGAGCAAAAAAACGAAGCCCGAATTTTGATGAATAACTAGATCAACCTATTCTAAAGTTAAATCTGATCTCTGCTTAATCCAGTTAACGTGAGAGGGTATACATGTTGAAACTTCCATTTTCTGGCAATTCACAGGGGATCGCAATTTTCACTTTCCTCGTTCGCTGTACATGCCTAGAGCATCTCAAACTCGAAAACTTACCTTGATAAAATCAGAGGCCCTTAAGGCCTCAACGTTAATAGTGGCTCCAGCAACCCCGGCATTGTTCACCTGTACATATTTGCACTTTTTTATTTCAAGTTTCTGGGATTGGTCGACAAAAGGCAATGACAAAACGCAATTGGGAATGCATATATACCAATATATCTAGCTTTCCGAATTGGGTCTCAATAAAATTTGCGAGGGATAAAACGCTGGAGAGGTCGGTGACATCAAGCTGATGATATATCATGTAATCAGACAGACCAGAGTCTTTGAGCTTTTGAACTGCTTCAAGCCCTCTTTTTCTATCTCTAGATGTCAGCACAACCACAATCCCGCTTGAAGCCAACTGCCTGCATATTTCAAACCCAATCCCCTTGTTCGCACCTGTAACGACTGCGTACCTAAACACCATGAAGAAGGATAAGAGAGCTCTCACGTAGTAGGTGGAAGAGCAAACAAATTCTGATGGAACCCTGGAAGTTCTTGCATGGGTGGAACCATCAGAGAATTAGAATTAGAGTACCTCTTCGTTGATTCTGCCATTTGGTTGCGAACTGTAGCCACTGAGAAGTTGTCCCCTCTTGAATAAACAAGAAGCAACGAGACTCTCCAATTTTTTAAAGGTAACATCCAAGAAAATCACACGTGAAATATAAATTTGTGGGGGGACCATGATTTACAGCTGGACTTGTCAATCCGTAGGGGAAGGGGAGGCGGCAGGGGCGGCTTATACATTTACGAGTTGGGGTAACATCCAAAACAATCGCACATAAGGAGCAAAGTCATAGGCTTAATTACAGGTTAGGGAAACATCCAAAACATCACAATTGAATATAAGTTTGCGGGTGTCGAAGAATTAAGGGAAAAAAAAATCTCAAAGGAAACAAAAAAGGTAACATCCAAGACAATCACACTTGAAATATAAATTCGTTGGGGACCATGATTTACAACTATGACTTGTCAATCCGTGACGGTAGGGTGGGCGGCAGGAGTGGCTTATAGATCTACGAGTTAGGGTAGCATCTAAACCGATAGCACATGAGGGGCAAAGTCATGTTACGAGGTTAGGGAAACATATAAAAAAGTAGCACATGAGGCGCAAAGTCATGTTTCGTCTATTTCATTTCTGAATTATCGGAATACCTAGACTTAGGAAGTAGGAAATATTTTTCCTATTTCTGCTCCTGTTTTCTTGCTATTTTCTAGATGTCTTAGCCCCTATTTATATTTTATGATCTCCCCCAAAACTCATGTAGCATCAACAGGATACGGTACACAATTTCTTAAAAAATAGAAAATTTCGGCACGTTGAGACACGTCGTATATAATATAAAAATTATTTATACATAAAAATATTCGCGATGAGTTTCTTTTTCTTCTATTAGGGCTTCACGATTAATTTTTTTTTTTGTGCTAACATGATATATTATTTTTGCGGTGGCTAGATTTATATCTTTAGTGTGTGTATTTGATAGATTTATATGTTGACCCCCAATTTATTGAAATACTTAAAATTGATTGCATGAGGGTGGAAATGGCGGGTCCGTGTCGATCGCATATTGAAAAGTATCTAACACGACATGAAAATACTTAGCCTTAAACTCTCTCACTGTTGGCCCTTTTTGCTCTCTAAACCGAGAGATCGGCTCTGCTTTCCCCCCCTTTCTCCGTTTATGCTTGGCCAAATTTGTTCCCCAAGTTCACAGCAGCTTCTCTCCACCAAGTTTTCTTCCACGGTTGTCCTTGCTTCCCCGGTCGCTCTCCCTCTCCCTCTCTCTCTCTCTCTCTCTCTCTCTCTCTCTGTGGCTAATGCATGAAGAAGAGATGGAGGTGGTGACTGGGCTGGCTGAGGGAAAGAAAGGAGGGGGAGCTGGGCCAAAATGGACAAGTATCTTTGGAAAAATGAGATGATGGCTTGCGAGCTTTGAGTGCACTCAAAAGTTCAATGGTCAGTTTAGTGATCTATGTCTAAACATTTTAAAAATGATGGAAATATATACGTTGAATCTTTTTATTTTATTTTTTTGCAAGTGATTTAAGTGATTATTTTTATAAAAAAAAAAAATCTCCATCCAGGAAAACAACCCCCTCCGATTATCATAGTATTTCTAGAAGAAGGAGAACTAGCACGTGCCCGGGACAATTGAATCCGAGGATTCATGTAATATGCGGTACCTACGTGGCCTTGCGGTATAGCCTTGTAGTGCCAAGCAGCTTGTTGAGTCAAAAGCAGAAAATTAATAATAATAAAATAAAATAAAATAAAAAGGGAAAAAGTCTCACCGCCTCAACTGATAATGCATGGACAAGAATATAAAAGGGAGGGAGAGCGTTTCATTCCGTAAAACAGAAATGCGATAACACAGAAAGAAGAGAACGCGGGAAGTGGAGGACGAAGATATAAATAAATCCGTTTTGGCCAAGAATCAAGTCGAATCAATTGCGTTATTCAGTGTTTAGTAAGAATTCGAGCCTCTTGTTCATATTGTCGAAATAGTTTTCGAAGTTACACTATATTTAGGCTTCGCATTACGGATAATTTAGATTATGCGATGCAGGTTAGCGTTTCGTTAACTCGTAGAAATAGTTTGACTAGTGAATAAGCTTATCTTAGTCGATTTCTAGTTATGATAGCATTTTTACTTAGTTGTGATATCAATTTTCGCTAAATTGATAGGAGATGAGTTCGAGGTCTGAATTAGTTGTCGAGATCTGAATTAGGCTATATCATGTGAGTGGTGCTTTATCTATTCTATGAATTTACAAATTAATATCTTGAAAACAATACAGATTTGATATACTATAAATGTTAAAGGCATATTTATTGCATCAAAATCTAGATCGGGCAATTGCTGCGTTTCAATACTTACGAATTATTTAAGAAATGTTTTACGAAATAAATTGTGAAATATGTGCTCAAATTGTGAAATTGGTTTATCAGAAATGGTTGTGGAATATATTCTGGTTTGCAAAATGATTTCTAGATTGGATTTGTAGATTATTTGCAGATGTTGGTTTTGATGCTCAATATCGCTGTAAACCCAATGAAGGGTTTTTTGGTATGCACATACTAGTTAGGATATCATTTGCGGCAGAACCACTAGCTAATATAGCTATAGGTGGAGACCTTACCGAAAGGAGAATTTTGGTCGCCTTGTCACGAGGCGTTATATTTGATCATAATTAGATATTTGAGCATGAGTTTGATCAATAGAATGAACCATTTATATGTGATTTGAGATTTGTCGATCGATGAACTATTAATGTGTGATTTGAGATTAATCAATGGACTTGACCATTGATTTTCATTATGATTTTTATTGATTAACAGAATATTTATGTGACATGTTATTTTTATATGTGCATAGTGAATGTTCGATCTGTTGAGAAGAGATATGTACTACTCACTGAGCTGCGGTTGCTCACCCCCTTTCCTTCCCAATCTTTTCAAGTTCTTCAATCATCGGCAAGTAGAACAAGAGCAAATTCGATGAAGACATGTCTATAAGAAAATATATGAACATGCAGCGTATATCTATGGATAGAATGAAAGCAGATCTTATGATGAAATGAATTACTATAGACATTTTGATTTGGTCATTTGTTGCCAGAAGGATTAGTTCTCTGCATTAGAATCTCTATAAAGCCATAGAAATCGAAGTACTGAATGTTTATATTCCTCGAAGTTCACAGTTAATGATTTAATTGGTATTTATTATCATTATTGATGCCTATGAGTTTAGTGTAACATCTGTGCATATTAATGTTTAGCGCATTAGATTAATAAGGTATGTTGGACAAATGAGAGATTAGCTCACTCACACGCATAATCACCTCTATTTACTATGTGATGAATAGAAATGAGATAATTTTAAGCTTATTATCTAGGTGATAATTGAGAACCGAAGCTTAAAATACTTATTCCACCTTAAAAAAATGTTAAAATGATGACTTAATATTTAATATGTCCAAAAGTGAAATAACCCACATATTTCACTTTATGTGTTTTGATTGCCAGATGATAGTTCTGATGGAAACTCTTGACTGGAGTTGTTACGTGAACTCTAGTTAGACACTGAGTGTGTCTATGTGATCATCTGTACGGTATTATAGTAGAGAGACATACGCTCTATGGAGAAGGAGAAAATATCGTAATACGTACTTCATATTACTTATACATGAATCGACTAATAAGAGCTGGCAAAGTTTTGATCTCAACTTTACTAAGCCGTGCGAGACTCTCGATGATAAGAATTCCTCATATTAGTGCCCTCATGACTTTTCATTATTCTCAAGATTTCTATTTGGTGTTCGCTATATTAGGGTGTTGCCTATAGTCATGAGATTGATTCGATCTAAAGGAACACTTTTAGAAAAGCGGGCTGAATTGAAATTGAGAAGTTTAATGGAAGAGGAAGATCGTTTTAGAGTTTTATGTCACATCATGAATTATATTCACAGACCAGTCAATTATGATTATTTAGTGTGATCATAACTGTGAATATGACAAATCATACTTAAATGAGATCTAGATAGAGATATGCATATGACTGATCGATTTAGGGTACAGCATACGAAAATATACTTATGACTATGTCCATTTTGAGCTATCATACACTCCCAACGGATGTGTGACAAGGAGCTCTCTCAACGTATGCTGGTCGTCGCACGGATTATTTGTCACTATGAACTTTGCAAAGATAAAGAGAGTAATGTTTGGCTTCTTAGTCCTCCATGGACATGTGGGATTTGTTTGCCCTACATGGGCAAGTAGGAGATGATGGAATATAGGACTTTCGATGTGCGCCCATTCGGGTAATCACACCTGCCCCTAGAGATAACGTAAGCAGTTAGCTGACATGAAGAATCACGTCTGTTCACGTACATTAAAAAGGAGGTCTTTCCCTTTTTTCTTTACTCTCTCCCACAGTCACTTTCAAGAACGAAAACGAATGACACTCTCCTCAACGTTGAATTGCGTTCGACGTAAAGGGACTCTCGAGACTGCGAAGACGACACTTAATTTGTGGATAGTGGGTACGGTCTCTCGTGTGATCGTCTTTCGATCGGTGATACAAGTAATCGATCGGTGATACAAGTAAGTGATAGATTGGGTATGTTAAAGTAAGATTTTCTGCGTATAGAAACTAGAATCCGTTTCTTTCGCCCATCTAAGAAACTCGTTCTAATCTAAACAAAGTAACTACTACTATTTTAAAAAATAAAAAAGAAAACAAGAAAGTTTCGTATATAGTGAGTCAGTAATTCGTCTTTCTTAGTGTGTATAGATGGGGGTCAAAGCTCATAAGTTCAGTCTTTCATGTCTATAGCATTTTTCTACTGTTCATCATCTTTGTAATATATTTGAACGGACATGGACAACTTTGTCCAACATTACAAAGAACTTTTATGTCATGCACGACGACGCTGACAGGAAAGAACAGCATATTATAGAATAGACCATGGACAACAAACTGAATATACACACGCACCAGGAACCACGCTCAGAAAGAAGATGATCGACTTTATTTTGTGAAAATTGACCGTTCCAGGCTCATGGTAAAAAGGAAGCAGGAAACAAACGTGACGCCGACATGCAGGAACCGCGCACCAGAAGCCACACATACTGGGCATTTTAATACCGGCATTATTGACTACATATTTATTCAGCTGGATCCTGTTTCCTAACAGCCAGAAGAGGATAAGTCGCAACCTTCCATCAGAACTCTGATTGTTCCTTCCTAATGAAGAAACAACCAGTAGGACCCCCCTTGGGAAGAAGCGCCAACTTCACTGGACTCTCCGCCCCTTCTTCGGCGGACAAGATGGCTTTGTGGTTGTTGATGTCTGTTCTCACATTGCCGGGGCATACACAATTGATGAGGAAACCCGGGAACTTCTTGGCGAGGATCCTAGTGTAGGCATTCATGGCTGCTTTGGAGATGATATAAGCAGGCGTGACTGCAGATGAACTATTCTTGAAATTCTTAAGGTAAACGTTCACGATCTCGTCCACTTTATCCTCTGTGAGATTCTCGATGTCGCTCAAAACTCCCTTCGTCCATTCATTAGACACATACTAAAAGGAAAAATCAGCAATTGTCACAAGAGGAATGGGTAGTAAATAAACCAAATTTTTAAGTGTCCTGCATCTAACTTTTACTCGATGGGTTCAAGATGAAAATGGAATGCCGATTCAGTAAAAGAGTTGTCGCTTTCATTGTTGCCAATCGACTACCTAGTTCTCGATTAACAAGTTTGATGCTCATTAAGCTGCCCAGTATGATGAATAAATTTAATGTCTTAAGTGTGTTGTAAATTTTAGGTTTCAAGAGTCAATGTTTTGCAAATGTATCGTGACTATTCGTGTTTCTATGTCTAGTTAAATGTTTTGTAAATTCAATGAATCTATCTCCCTAGAATGCTAGAGACAATTATGAGTTATTTAAAGTAGGATCATAGCTCAGCTGATGCACGAAGTTCTAGACCATACACTATAATAGGGTGCTTGTCAATAGGGAGCCTGATCTCAACCCAGATAATAAATATTCGAGTCCGTTGCACACCTTGGACATCTACTACAAAACGCGAATGGAGTACTTTTCTAGAACCCTCTTGATATTGCATGCATGCACCTACCTGGAGCTTCCCAATGACAGAGGAGACGTTCACGATCCTTGGCGAATCGGACCGTTGGAGGAGGCTGATATGAGCATCCACCATTCTTTTCATCCCATAGTAATTAGTGTCGACGCATGCTTTGGCTGCTTCATAAGACGGCAAAAAAATATCACTCCAATTGACTTTATCGACGTCCTGTTCCTGCAATCACAACCAGGAAAACCCCCTTCTTAATAGCCTAAGCGTCAACCCTAGTTAGTGATAATCTCTATTTCCAATTGCATGAAGAAGAGGAAGTAGCCAATTCAGTAAGAACCTCGGCCTGTACTACCACTTAGTTTGTCGCGCGGACAAGAACATTAGAGGTTATGCAGGCTAGCAGGATGAGCAAAAAAACGAAGCCCGAATTTTAATGAATAACTAGATCAACCTATTCTAAAGCCAAATCTGATCTTTGCTTAATCCAGTTAACGTGAGAGAGTATACATGTTGAAACTTCCATTTTCTGGCAATTCACAGGGATCGCAATTTTCACTTTCCTCATTCGCTGTACATGCCTAGAGCATCTTAAACTCGAAAACTTACCTTGATAAAATCAGAGGCACTTAAGGCCTCTTCGTTAATAGTGGCTCCAAGAACCCCGGCATTGTTCACCTGTACATATTTGCACTTTTTTATTTCAAGTTTCTGGGATTGGTCGACCAAAGGCGATGACAAAACGCAATTGGGAATGCATATATACCAATATATCTAGCTTTCCGAATTGGGTCTCAATAAAATTTGCGAGGGATAAAACGCTGGAGAGGTCGGTGACATCAAGCTGATGATATATCATGTAATCAGACAGACCAGAGTCTTTGAGCTTTTGAACTGCTTCAAGCCCTCTTGTTCTATCTCTAGATGTCAGCACAACCACAATCCCGCTTGAAGCCAACTGCCTGCATATTTCAAACCCAATCCCCTTGTTCGCACCTGTAACGACTGCGTACCTGAACACCATGAAGAAGGATAAGAGAGCTCTCACGTAGTAGGTGGAAGAGCAAACAAATTCTGATGGAACCCTGGAAGTTCTTGCATGGGTAGAACCATCAGAGAATTAGAATTAGAGTACCTCTTCGTTGATTCTGCCATTTGGTTGCGAACTGTAGCCACTGAGAAGTTGTCCCCTCTTGAATAAACAAGAAGCAACGAAACTCTCCAATTTTTTAAAGGTAACATCCAAGAAAATCACACGTGAAATATAAATTTGTGGGGGGACCATGATTTACAGCTGGACTTGTCAATCCGTAGGGGAAGGGGAGGCGGCAGTGGCGGCTTATAGATTTACGAGTTAGGGTAACATCCAAAACAATCGCACGTAAGGAGCAAAGTCATAGGCTTAATTACGGGTTAGGGAAACATCCAAAACAAGTTTGCGGGTGTCGAAGAATTGAGGGGGGAAAAATCTCAAAGCAAAGTCATAGGCTTGATTCAGAAATGAAATTGTTTCGTCTATTTCATTTCTGAATTCTCGGAATACCTAGACTTAGGAAGTAGGAAATATTTTTCCTATTTCTGCTCCTATTTTCTTGCTATTTTCTAGATGTCTTAGGCCCTATTTATATTTTATGATCTCCCCCAAAACTCATGTAGCATCAACGGGACACGGCACACAATTTCTTAAAAAATAAAAAATTTCGGCACGTTGAGACACGTTGTATATAATATAAAAATTATTTATACATAAAAATATTCGCGATAAGTTTCTTTTTTCTTCTATTAGGGCTTCACGATTAATTTTTTTTTTGTGCTAACATGATATATTATTTTTGCGGTGGCTAGATTTATATCTTTAGTGTGTGTATTTGATAGATTTATATGTTGACCCCCAATTTATTGAAATACTTAAAATTGATTGCATGAGGGTGGAAATGGCGGGTCCGTGTCGATCGCATATTGAAAAGTATCTAACATGACATGAAAATACTTAGCCTTAAACTCTCTCACTGTTGGCCCTTTTTGCTCTCTAAACACCCCCCCCCCCCCCGATTCGATTTTTTTCGTAACTTTTCGTTTTCTATTTTTTTTTTATCTCTTCTTGATTTACGACAATAAAGAAAAGATGCATATTTATGCGATTCGGCCAAGTCTATTTTCAAACGAAAGGAAATAAATTAAATCTACTTGGAAATCCGGCCCCAAAAAATAATCTACTTGGAACCGACAAAATTTGGTGTCCACGAAGGCGAATCTTCTTCACCTAAGAAGGTGTGTGATGTGAAGATCCCCCATGCCTCTCTATAAGTTGTTGCCTTCGTGTTCCTAATAGCCTGAGTTGACAACTTCCCATGCACCATGGGCATCGAGTAGAGCTTTCATTCTAACGGCCCAATTACCATAATTTTCTAGGAGAAAATGTTGAAGAGGAAGCTAAGTGTTTATTGAGACCATGATCACAAATAATAAGCTTTGATACTAGTTTAATGAGGAAGAGGTAGAGATTTGTTTGTCTTTTTTTTCGAAAAATAAGGTGGAGTTGAAATACTTGCATACACTACACAAGACAACTTATGAAAGAGACGAATAGGTTTCTCTTCTTGTTTTCACCATGATTCACCCATAACAAAATGACTACAACTCTTACTTTTATAAAGGCATATTACACGTATCTTAAACTTACTCTTAAAAGACTCATAAATCAATTCCTAGAGACATGAATGGTCATGATGTACTTAGAAATCATTGACTAGACACCCAAATACAAACAGACTTCTGAAAAGTATACCTGATAATGAAGTTTGAAAATAATTTTACAATAACGACTCTTGATTCTTGCACCAATCTTACGAGTCGAACGAACAACGACATCCGATATTGAGGTACCTAGTCGACAAATAAACGACAACTTCTTGGAAGTGAATTCGGTTTATTTTAGACAAGGATGTGTTCTCATTGCTAGAGAACATAAGTCATAGCCTTCAATCAGAACTCAGATTTTTCCTTCCTAATGAAGAAACAACCTGTGAGACCACCGTTGGGCAAAAGTGCCAACTCCACGGGACTCTCCGCGCCTTCTTCGGCGGACAAGATGCCTCTGTGGTTGTTGATGTCCGTTCTCACGGTGCCGGGGCAGACGCAGTTGATGCAGAAACCTGGGAACTTGTTGGCGAGGATCCTTGTGTAGGCATTGAGGGCTGCTTTCGACATGATATACGCGGGTGTGGCTGCAGATGAACCGTTCTTGAAATCCTCGAGGAAAACAGTCACGACCTCGTCCACTTTCTCTGGTGTTAGGTTCTCGATGTCGCTCAGAACTCCATTGGCCCATTCGCTAGACACGTACTGAAGTGGAAAGATCGGCAATTCGTTACAACATAACCTCATCATTATCTCAGTTGATGCATCTACTTAGAGACTCCACAGTATAATATGGTTTTAGTTCAATAAGGCACCTGATCTCTACCCAGATAACAAAGATTTAAGAGTTCTACCAAATGTTTTGGACAGCGTTTCGCACCTTGAGATTGAACTTTATAGTTGCTGGGACAGCAATTAGAGGCCCAAACAGCCCTCCTCTGTCCCAATAAGCTTCAAAAAGTTGCCTCAATGATATAGAAGAAGGGAGAGAGATCAAAGAAACACGAGAAAGAGAGAAAAAAGAACAGAAAATTGTGGTGATTGACCTGGGGTTAGGCCTTCTAATGTAATATGCCTTAATATTTTGCTCCGTTTGTTTCGTGAAAAATGAATCATTTTAAAAACGGAGTGCCTCAGTTGCTGGCCCAACCGCTAGATTCCTTCCTTTATTTTTCATAGTTTGCCCATATATATCACACCTCTTGTATCGTATGCTTGCACCTACCTGGAGCTTCCCAATAACAGAGGAGACGTTCACGATCCTTGGCGAGTCGGACCGTTGGAGTAGGCCGAGATGAGCTTCCACCATTCTTTTCGCTCCATAGTAATTGGTGTCGATGCATGCTTCGGCTGCTTCATAAGACGGCATAAAAATTTCACTCCAGTTGACTTTAGTGGCATCTTGTTCCTGCGGTGACAAGTCACAATCAAGAAAGCCCCCTTCTTTATGATACTCACAGCTAATTGGTGACAACCTCTATTGTAATTGCATGAAGAATGGGACGTAACCTATTTAGTAGACCTGTTAAAATGAGCTATCAATCCATTTGTTGACTCGTATGTGATGATTGAGTTATTACATGGATTTTAAACATAGGATAAGTGTTAAATAGACCATAAATCAGTTCACAACTTATTCACACACGGCTCACTTTTATAATTCTCTCTTCATTTTCTCTCAGTTTCACTCGATTCGTGCTCTCTCACTCGATTCTCTCAACTCAGTTTGGATAATATGGAAGTATTATAGAATATGAGTCACGTTGTGGATCACTAGTTTTGCATTACGATAAAATGTCTATTTTGGACGAGTTTACTATTCAGTAAGAACCCCAGCCCATACTACCACTTAATTCGTTGTGCAGATATGGAGACTAGCCAGGTTCTTGGGGAACCCAAGCACCATTTTTTACAGTCTCTCGTGATTTTTCTCATGCCGCAATCGCTACATATGCCTAGGTAAGTCATGAGCTCGAAAAACTTGCCTTTAAATATTTAGAGGCCCTTAAGGCCTCGTCGTTTATAGTGGCTCCAAGAACCCCGGCGTTGTTCACCTGCACAAAATTCACACTTTGTTCATTGCAAGTTTTGTGGATTGGTTGACAAAAGGCAGGGACGTGATGTAATTGGGAACGCATGTCATACCAGTATATCTAACTTCTTAAAGTGGGTCTCGATGAAATTTGCGAGTGATAAAACACTAGAGAGATTGGTGACGTCGAGCTGATGGAATAATATGTAATCAGACAGACCAAAGTCCTTGAGCTTTTGAGCTGCTTCGAGCCCTCTTTTTTCATCTCTAGATGTCAGCACGACCAAAATCCCCCTCGAAGCCAACTGCCTGCATATTTCAAACCCGATCCCCTTGTTCGCGCCAGTCACAACAGCATACCTGAATGCCAAGAAGAAAGGTAAAAATTGGATGCAGTTCATGGAATTCGTGCATGCATGGAAACCCCATTAGAGACATGGAGTACCTCTTTGTTGATTCTTCCATTTTGGTTGCAAACTGTAGCTGCTGCGAAGTTGTCACACTGTTGAAGAAAGGAAACGCAAATGAACTATTCCATTTTCTTGTTTAACATAAAGGGTGCAAGGTCATGGACTCGTACGTTGTCTCCTGCGACTCACTGGTGCTTTTTTTTCTCGGGACCACGAACATGGGAACCGCTGGAAAATGTCACAGCAGATGAGGTATGCAATGACGTAGCTTCTGTACAAGACTGAATACAGAAAAGAAAAAAACAAAAAACTAGAGAGAGAGAGAGAGAGGGTGGGGGAGAGAGAGAGAAATCCCAAAACTTCTGGAATGGCCAAATCGAACGGCAGAGATATCCGAAAACTTCTTGAAGGGGCTGCTTCACGTGACTCGTCCAGAAACTTGTTCCTTGATTTTTTCTGACTCCTTCCTCTTCAGCCACAATTGGGGTTTGGTCGGAGAAGACAAAGATGAGCAAGCAACTTTCGTACGATTTTTATGATGATGAACCAATTCATTTGATTTACCGAGAAGATCATCGGGAAGTTTTGCTCTTGGCAGGCAAATGGCCTTGATATTCGAACAACGGAGTCAACTGCAAGAAGGGTGAACGCCTTTACAAAATAAGAACTATCCTCATGCATAACACTGTGTATTGGAATATATCAGGTCGCTTGACAATTAGATTTATATGATCTTTTAAATGAATATGATGCCCATTTACCTATTAGCTTAGGTTTCAGGACTAGACATTCTAATACCGTTGCCCACTTTCGCGAGTAAACTCATCCCTATTAATCAAATTTCATATGTCGCTCCTGATATGGCTTGCACGTAAAAGTAAAAAATCATTAATCAAATTTCCCAATCCACTTTGCACGTGAGAGGAGGTGCGGGTTGCACATGCTAAGGCTGAGTATTTAAACCTTTCAACTAGATTGATCTCCATACATGTCGCGGATTCACTAAAAGATTATTTCAATGTTTATAACTTCTTATGATTAAAACAAAAACAGGATTCTTTCCACGCATTTTTGGCTAAATCAAACTTAAAATAATAGTAATAAGCGACCAAATCATAGCGGGTTTGGGTCTGGTATTGCTTGGATTCGGGACAGGTCATGTCGTATATGGGTGGCTGAAGTTTTTGTTACATAAAAATGGATCAATGTAGGTCAGATTCATTAAAAATCAGTCTTGCTTAGCCTTCATGAAAATGACAGAGACCAACCAACATTTTATTCGGGCACGAATCAATGAAGTTCTAGCACATTACACATGCAATTTCACGGCAAAGCTACTAGTTTTACCTTCTTTCGCCTGGTGTCGGAAATGTTCCTCAGAATTAAAGACAAAATCTTCGGTTCGAGCGTCAAGACAACTGTTAATATCTCTGCCTTCTATGATGGATAACGCTGCAGATTCAGATTTCCAGACTCGAAGGATATTCAAGGATTCTATAGAACGGTTCTGTGATGTAGTCTCCATTCACAGTTTTACCCACGGATCATCAGGAGCACACTCTTCAAAGGAGATGACCATCACAGGATTCTGTCCAGGAACTCAAACCAAGTCCTCACCGTGCTGTGCTAGCTCAAAGCCTTTCGATCAATTGAACATGTTAAGGGAAAGGCGATAAAGGCTCCCAGTCCATTGAACATGTTAACTACTCCACAGAAAATTCTGTGGATACTGCTGAATATATCCAAAGAAGTTTTATTATAGGAAATGATAGAAACCAGAAAGTCAAGGAAGAGGATGCGAATCCAACTCAAGACAACATCCAGAAGTTGAGATCCATAATTTACAACCAGAGGACCATCAGGTGGAGACCATCATCTTCTATCAAAAGTCTGACACCTCCTTCCTCACAAAGAAGCAACCGGAAGGACCGCCATTCGGAAGAAGTGCCAACTTCACAGGACTTTCAGCGCCTTCCTGGACCGACAAGATACCGGTGTTGAAGTTAATGTCCGTTTTGACAAATCCGGGGCACACGCAATTCACAATGATTTTTGGGTACTTCTTGGCGATGATCCTAGTGTAAGCGTTCATGGCTGCTTTCGAGATGATGTAAGCGGCAAAGACAGCAGGCCAGCCTTTGGCTTCCAAAGAACTGCTCCTGAAGTCTTCGAGGAAAGCCTTCACAACCCCGTCCACTTTCTCCTCCGTGAGGTTCTCAGCATCGCTCAGTACTCCCCTGGCCCATTCATTAGACACTCTCTGAAAGGAAAATCGCCAAGAATTAACAAAATCATCAGCATAGGTTTCCCTAAGGGAACTTCAGGCCTGGGATATAAATGGCACTACAAAATGCAAGTGGGACTTGAAGCTAGATGCACATTCCTTGATTGAGAATAAGAAAAAAAAAAATCGTTGTCCATGGAGAATGGCTTATGACATCTTGGTCAATGTATATCTAGAGCAACTCCGTCCTAGAAGCAAGCCAGTTCCACGGGATGGAACTCTATCTTTAACGTGAAGGGCGCATTAGGTAAACAACTTGACTGAAGATAGTTATTAAAAGGAAGTTCATATGATGCAATTGAAACAAGGTAAACAGGACAGAAGCTTCCAGCGAGAACGAGATTCACCTAATGGAATGGTCCACAATGCAGACACCAGCATAAAATTCGAGAGGGTCGGCTGCTTACTCGATTTCTAGGGAACCATACGATAATAGCATGCCAGTGGAAATATTTTTGTGCCCCTCTCAATTTTGCTCATTAAAATAGCATGCTCATGAATGGTGGTGGAGGTCAACTCAGAGTTATACTTTTGCCGAGTTTCATCAAATCTGTCCTGTATTACTGCTCAATGTAATTTGAAATTTTCAAGAGCCGACTCGAATCCGAGCTCACCTGGAGCTTCCCCATGCTGGAGGACACGTTCACTATCCGCGGTGAATCGGATAGTTGAAGGAGGTCAATATGAGCCTCGACCATTCGTTTGGCCCCGAAATAGTTTGTTTCCAGACATGCTTCAGCTGTTTCATAAGGTTGGGTCAATACTTCTTTCCAATTGATTTGGGCACCTTCCTGCATAAACAAGAGAAGAGCTCCTCTTACATCCTACTGTCCCGGCAAAACCAAGCATCACAATTTACCAAGCTATGAAAAAGGGCGAAAATACGAACTTGGGAAAATTAACTACGTGAGCTAGTTTTAAGGCTGGCTGGAATCTTATTAAGCTAGATTAATTTTGTGATGCCTAGACAATCAAAACTCCTAGCTGCTAAGTCGAAATAGTTCCTAGCTACCTTTCCGAAACCAGAAGCCTTTAAGGTTTCGCCATCTGCAACGACTCCGCCAATCCCGGCATTGTTCACCTGCAGCAGAGCTCATCATATGGGATCACTGCTAAAAATCTTACAAAATTGATGACGAAGAGACTCCGACTTCGTACCAGAATGTCGAGCTTCCCGAATCGGGTCTTGATGAAATTCGCAAGGGACGAAACACTGGCAGGATCAGTGACATCAAGCTGGTGAAAAACAAAGTGATCAGACGACAGACCACTTGAAGAGTCCTGGAGCTTCCGAACCGCTTCAAGTCCTCTGTTTTCATCTCTACATGTTAATATCGCCACAATCCCATTTGAAGCCAACTGCCTACATATCTCCAACCCAATCCCCTTGTTTGCACCCGTAACCACTGCATACCTGAAAAACACCCCAAGAAAAAAAACCTCAAAAATGAAAAAAATTGGACATGAAAGTATGCACTGAACCATGAAAGGATACCTCTCCTTGGTAGACTCTGCCATCAGTTGCTTTAAGACAAATTGAAACCCTATGAACCTTTTTCGTTGCTTAAGAGAATGAAGAACCTCCGGATCCTTCGACACCCACGAAGGTGAACCACAGTCGTTGTTAATAAGAGTTAATATATTCTAATACTATCGTTAGCTGGGGAAGGTACTATGTTTGAATTGACTTTATGAGTGTGTTTGAAGTATTGGCCAGCATAGAAATTAATATTAAGGACGGCAAGTATAAAAAAACCTTAGGTTAGAGAGTGAAATATTCATATTCATTAGATTTGACTGCGAGGAAAATTAATTAAAATTAATAAACCTATTACATTTGTGTCAATTAAGTTTTTATAACTTTTTATTTGGCCAATTGAGCTCTAAATATTTTCACAATTTGCCAATTTAGTCATTCTGACTAATTGTGGCTGACAATCACTGAAGTGGACGGACGTTAGCGCCACATAAGATAGTTGTCGCAATCATGGACAATTTTATAATTTTAAAATCGTTTTATATTTTCTTTTTCTTTCTTTCTTTCTTTTTTCTACAAAGTCTGGCGACAGTTGCCCACCGACCCTCCTCAATAATTAGGCAAGGGCCACGAAGCCTTGGTCGAGCTTACAAAAAAACAGAAAGGAAAAGAAAAAAGAGAAAGACAAATTTTTTATAAAAAAATCATTATGAAAATTATCCATATCAACGCCGGTCCGCCGTCTGTGTAACATAGGACAGCCGGCATTCACGTCAGTCATTTCTATTCAAAATTAATTGAAATGACAAAAATTGAAAGGTGTCAGACTAAATTGGCATAAGTAGGGGTGAGAAAATTGGATTGCTCAAATCAGGATCGGATCGGACCGGACCGGTGATTCAATTTCCGGTTCTAGATAGGTCCGATCCGGTTTCAGGCTCTTAATATTGAAATCGGTGGTTGGGTGGTCCGGTTCCTGGTTCTATAGACATAGAATCGGACTGGACAAGTTGATTTTTTTTTTAGAGCAATCTAATGTTTATTGATTAGGGTTTGCTTTATTTTGCACTTTGCAGCCGCGGCCTCTTCGGTCTTCGTTCTTCACCGTTTTTAAACCCGCACGAGAAACAAAACAAGGAGGCAATAGAATGTGTTATAGACCAGTTGTTGGCGCCAGAAGGTGTGAATCGTCGTGGGCCTGTGCTGTCAGAATTGCTCTTTGTCGGTGGGCAAGTAGTTGGCTGCAATTTTTTGTCCCCCGATTTGCAAGAAAAGTTTGAAGCAACAGGTGAAAAAGTTTAAATTCACCAGACTCCAAGACTCGCAATCAAAAGGACCCAACTTACCATTCTCAAAAGTTCACCTTGACAATGATGATTGGTAACCGGAAATTTGTCATGTTAATGATTTTTTTGAACCAAACGGAACCGGACGGAACAATAATCTGGTCCAGTTTCCAGTTCCTAGGGTGGTCAATCCGGTCCCTAATTTCGAAAAATGAGAATTGGGACCACCGGTCCTGTTAAAAGAACCGGATCGGATCGAACCTGGAACCGATCATACATAGGCACAAGTATAATAAATTTATGACTTTTTTAATAATTTCCCCTTTAACAATGCCACATCAATCATTTCGATCGGTTAATATTTATTTAATGAATTTTCATCCTGAAACTTTTATCATTCCTTAACAAACCTAAATTTAAAATGGATAAAAATAAAGTATCCTCAATTGTATTATTGAATTGTGTTGGAATTTACCGTTGGGGGTTGCCGCGATGGACACCCTTTTCACTTGGGAAGTAGGGAGTTCGATTTCCCACCTTCTCGGGAGGGTTGGGTGGGGACGCGTGAGTGAGGAAGTAGCTTGTAAAATAGAATAAGATATGATAAAATAGAACCATATCTGCCTTCTCAATTTAAGTATAGAAATAGCGGCACTATCAAGCTAAGGCAAGGGTAAGAATAATTACCTCACAGGCTGAAAAGCTTGGGCAAGCACAAGGCAAAAAACAAATCAAGTATCGACTTGCGTTAAATGTGGTAAATCTAATTACCAAGTATCTTTGGAAAAATGAGATGATGGCTTGCGAGCTTCGAGTGCACTCAAAAGTTCAATAGTCAGTATAGTGATTTATGTCTAAACATTTAAGAAATGATGGAAATATATACGTTGAATTTTTTTTTTTTGCAAGTGATTGAAGTGATTATTTAAAAAAAAAAAAAAAGTCTCCATCCAGGAAAACAACCCCCTCCGATTATCATAGTATTTCTAGAAGAAGGAGAACTAGCACGTGCCCGGGACAATTGAATCCGAGGATTCATGTAATATGCGGTACCTACGTGGCCTTGCGGTATAGCCTTGTAGTGCCAAGCAGCTTGTTGAGTCAAAAGCAGAAAATTAATAATAATAAAATAAAATAAAAAGGAAAAAAGTCTCACCGCCTCAACTGATAATGCATGGACAAGAATATAAAAGGGAGGGAGGGAGGGAGGGAGGGAGGAAGAGGGAGAGAGCGTTTCATTCCGAAAAACAGAAATGCGATAACACAGAAAGAAGAGAACGCGGGGAAGTGGAGGAGAAAGATATAAATAAATCCGTTTTGGTCAAGAATCAAGTCGAATCAATTGCGTTCTTCAGCGTTTAGTAAGAATTAGAGCCCCTTGTTCATATTATCGAAATAATTTTCGAGGTTACATTATGTTTAGGCTTCGCATTACGGATAATTTAGATTATGCGATGCAGGTTAGCGTTTCGTTAACTCGTAGAAATAATTTGACTTGTGAATAAGCTTATCTTAGTCGATTTCTAGTTATGATAGCATTTTTACTTAGTTGTGATACCAATTTTCGCTAAATTGATAGGAGGTGAGTTTGAGGTCTGAATTAGTTGTCGAAATCTGAATTAGGCTATATCATAGGAGTGGTGCTTTATCTATTCTATGAATTTATAAATTAATATCTTGAAAACAATACAGATTTGATACGCTATAAATGTTAAAGGTATATTTATTGCATCAAAATATAGATCGGGCAATTGTTGCATTTCGATACTTGCGAATTATTTAAGAAATGTTTTACGAAATAAATTGTGAAATATGTGCTCAAATTGTGAAATTGGTTTATCAAAAATGGTTGTGGAATATATTCTGGTTTGCAAAATGATTTCTAGATTAGATTTGTAGATTATTTGCAGATGTTAGTTTTGATGCTCAATATCGCTGTAAACCCAATGAAGGGTTTTTTGGTATGCACATACTAGTTAGGATATCATTTGCAGCCGAACCACTAGCTAATATAGCTATAGGTGGAGACCTTATATAGCTATAGGTGGAGACCTTACCAAAAGGAGAATTTTGGTTGCCTTGTCACGAGGCGTTATACTTGATCATAGTTAGATATTGAGCATGAGTTTGATCAATGGAATGGACCATTTATATGTGATTTGAGATTTGTCGATGGATGTACTATTGATGTGTGATTTGAGATTAATCAATGGACTTGACCATTGATTTTTATTATGATTTTTATTGATTAACAGAATATTTATATGACATATGTTATTTTTATATGTGCATAGTGAATGTTCGATCTGCTGAGAAGAGATATGTACTACTCACTGAACTGTGGTTGCTCTCCCTATTTCCTTCCCAATCTTTTCAAGTTCTTCAATCGTCATCAAGTAGAACGAGAGCAAATTCGTTGAGGACTTTTGGGAGCTAAATTTTGGATATGATCTAAGGGGAGTTGTATACATAAATGTTGTTTAGTTGTCAAGTTTAGTTGAATGGTGAGATGTAAATATTTTTTAGAATTGTAGAAACCAACTTTATGTTTAGTCAGATGTGTGTGTGTAGTTGGATATATTTATTCGATAACATATTTATGTTGGTTTCTATCTAAGGCCGCGTCCTTTAGGTACAAGGACGTCCGTGTTATTTCCCATTTCATTGTAGGACTTGGAGTGAGACATCATATTAGGGGTGAGTATAGGCCGGGTGGGCTGGGTCCAGGCCTAGACCCTGAAACCGATTCTGTTATAACCGGTTCTCAATTTTTGGAACCGAGACCCGACCATGTTTTTCTTGGACCGTTTTGGAACCGACCCTGGTTTTCGATTTCGACCACGTTTTTCTTGTAAAAGTGTCAATTGATGAAGTCTATTTAATTACCACAAAATCGTAATTTTCACAAAATGAAGTATATTTATCAATGATAATGTCTTCGGTAAGACAATCCATATTTAAAAATCAAGAAATACTTGGGTAATATACTCATTTAATAGTTTTATTAAGTAACTAAAAATTGAACACCTCAGTATAAAAAAAAATCGGTTCTAAAATCGGTCCAGGTGGGCCTTCACCTAGAACCGATATCCAGACTGATTTCAACCGATTTCCAAAAATTGAAATCGATGGACCGGTTTCAACCGGAACTGGTACCCGATCCTATTTTTCGGATAGGCCGATCCGAGTTTCAAATCAATCCGATTTGGTTGCGTACCCCTGTATCATATAAGTCAATTGGGGTTGGTTTTCTAGAGGTCTTTTTGAAAAGGTGTGAAAAGAACAAGTGGAAGTAAGACAAGGGTCGTTGTCCGAAATTGACTTGTGAGGCGGGCGATGCCATCGAGGGGTCCAATTATTCCATATTCCAGATTATTGTAATCGACATGACAAAGCATGTCCATATATAGGTAAATATTTACCGATATTTCGGGATTATAGTACTGCGCGTATTAGTCAACAATAACGACATACATGGACTAGAGTGGCCCCTCTCTCTCTCTCTCTCTCTCTCTCTCTCTCTCTCTCTCTAGCTTCTTTACGTGTTTAAGTGCACACAAGTACTCCGTCGACGTCGACGTCGACGTCGACGTCGCTTGTGATATTTTTCCAATACTTGTGATAGAGAAAAGTGGCGCCCAAACAAAAAAATCTCTTATACAACATAATAGAGTAAAACAATCACCATTTGAATAAATGGATTGCATACTAAGACAGGGAAACCCGCCTACTTTTTGAAAGTCGAGATAAATGAATGTTTAAGTGGTTAGTCTTCCAATATTACTTTATTATAAGCAACTTTCATCTTGATGCAGGAAGGTGACCAAGTCAATTGGAGTGAAGTCATGACCCAACCTTATGAAGTAGCTGAGGCGTGTATTGAAACAAACTATTACATGGATTTTAAACATAGCATAAGTGTTAAATAGATCATAAATCAGTCCACAACTTATTCACACACGGCTCACTTTTATAATTCTCTCTTCATTTTCTCTCAGTTTCACTCGATTCGTGCTCTCTCACTCGATTCTCTCAACTCAGTTTGGATAATATGGAAGTGTTATAGAATATGAGTCACGTTGTGGATCACTAATTTTGCATTACGATAAAATGTCTATTTTGGACGAGTTTACTATTCAGTAAGAACCCCAGCCCATACTACCACTTAATTCGTTGTGCAGATATGGAGACTAGCCAGGTTCTTGGGGAACCCAAGCACCATTTTTTACAGTCTCTCGTGATTTTTCTCATGCCGCAATCGCTACACATGCCTAGGTAAGTCATGAGCTCGAAAAACTTGCCTTTAAATATTTAGAGGCCCTTAAGGCCTCGTCGTTTATAGTGGCTCCAAGAACCCCGGCGTTGTTCACCTGCACAAAATTCACACTTTGTTTCATTGCAAGTTTTGTGGATTGGTTGACAAAAGGCAGGGACGTGATGTAATTGGGAACGCATGTCATACCAGTATATCTAACTTCTTAAAGTGGGTCTCGATGAAATTTGCGAGTGATAAAACACTAGAGAGATTGGTGACGTCGAGCTGATGGAATAATATGTAATCAGACAGACCAAAGTCCTTGAGCTTTTGAGCTGCTTCGAGCCCTCTTTTTTCATCTCTAGATGTCAGCACGACCAAAATCCCCCTCGAAGCCAACTGCCTGCATATTTCAAACCCGATCCCCTTGTTCGCGCCAGTCACAACAGCATACCTGAATGCCAAGAAGAAAGGTAAAAATTGGATGCAGTTCATGGAATTCGTGCATGCATGGAAACCCCATTAGAGACATGGAGTACCTCTTTGTTGATTCTTCCATTTTGGTTGCAAACTGTAGCTGCTGTGAAGTTGTCACACTGTTGAAGAAAGGAAACGCAAATGAACTATTCCATTTTCTTGTTTAACATAAAGGGTGCAAGGTCATGGACTCGTACGTTGTCTCCTGCGACTCACTGGTGCTTTTTTTTCTCGGGACCACGAACATGGGAACCGCTGGAAAATGTCACAGCAGATGAGGTATGCAATGACGTAGCTTCTGTACAAGACTGAATACAGAAAAGAAAAAAACAAAAAACTAGAGAGAGAGAGAGAGAGAGGGTGGGGGAGAGAGAGAGAAATCCCAAAACTTCTGGAATGGCCAAATCGAACGGCAGAGATATCCGAAGACTTCTTGAAGGGGCTGCTTCACGTGACTCGTCCAGAAACTTGTTCCTTGATTTTTTCTGACTCCTTCCTTTTCAGCCACAATTGGGGTTTGGTCGGAGAAGACAAAGATGAGCAAGCAACTTTCGTAGGATTTTTATGATGATGAACCAATTCATTTGATTTACCGAGAAGATCATCGGGAAGTTTTGCTCTTGGCAGGCAAATGGCCTTGATATTCGAACAACGGAGTCAACTGCAAGAAGGGTGATCGCCTTTGCATAATAAGAACTATCCTCATGCATAACACTGTGTATTGGAATATATCAGGTCGCTTGACAATTAGATTTATATGATCTTTTAAATGAATATGATGCCCATTTACCTATTAGCTTAGGTTTCAGGACTAGACATTCTAATACCGTTGCCCACTTTCGCGAGTAAACTCATCCCTATTAATCAAATTTCATATGTCGCTCCTGATATGGCTTTCACGTAAAAGTAAAAAATCATTAGTCAAATTTCCCAATCCACTTTGCACGTGAGAGGAGGTGCGGGTTGCACATGCTAAGGCTGAGTATTTAAACCTTTCAACTAGATTGATCTCCATACATGTCGCGGATTCACTAAAAGATTATTTCAATGTTTATAACTTCTTATGATTAAAACAAAAACAGGATTCTTTCCACGCCTTTTTGGCTAAATCAAACTTAAAATAATAGTAATAAGCGACCAAATCATAGCGGGTTTGGGTCTGGTATTGCTTGGATTCGGGACAGGTCATGTCGTATATGGGTGGCTGAAGTTTTTGTTACATAAAAATGGATCAATGTAGGTCAGATTCATTAAAAATCAGTCTTGCTTAGCCTTCATGAAAATGACAGAGACCAACCAACATTTTATTCGGGCACGAATCAATGAAGTTCTAGCACATTACACGTGCAATTTCACGGCAAAGCTACTAGTTTTTCCTTCTTTCGCCTGGTGTCGGAAATGTTCCTCAGAATTAAAGACAAAATCTTCGGTTCGAGCGTCTAGACAACTGTTAATATCTCTGCCTTCTATCATGGATAACGCTGCAGATTCAGATTTCCAGACTCGAAGGATATTCAAGGATTCTATAGAACGGTTCTGTGATGTAGTCTCCATTCACAGTTTTACCCACGGATCATCAGGAGCACACTCTTCAAAGGAGATGACCATCACAGGATTCTGTCCAGGAACTCAAACCAAGTCCTCACCGTGCTGTGCTAGCTCAAAGCCTTTCGATCAATTGAACATGTTAAGGGAAAGGCGATAAAGGTTCCCACTCCATTGAACATACATGTTCACTACTCCACAGAAAATTCTGTGGATACTGCTGAATATATCCAAAGAAGTTTTATTATAGGAAATGATAGAAACCAGAAAGTCAAGGAAGAGGATGCGAATCCAACTCAAGACAACATCCAGAAGTTGAGATCCATAATTTACAACCAGAGGACCATCAGGTGGAGACCATCATCTTCTATCAAAAGTCTGACACCTCCTTCCTCACAAAGAAGCAACCGGAAGGACCGCCATTCGGAAGAAGTGCCAACTTCACAGGACTTTCAGCGCCTTCCTGGACCGACAAGATACCGGTGTTGAAGTTAATGTCCGTTTTGACAAATCCGGGGCACACGCAATTCACAATGATTTTTGGGTACTTCTTGGCGATGATCCTAGTGTAAGCGTTCATGGCTGCTTTCGAGATGATGTAAGCGGCAAAGACAGCAGGCCAGCCTTTGGCTTCCAAAGAACTGCTCCTGAAGTCTTCGAGGAAAGCCTTCACAACCCCGTCCACTTTCTCCTCCGTGAGGTTCTCAGCATCGCTCAGTACTCCCCTGGCCCATTCATTAGACACTCTCTGAAAGGAAAATCGCCAAGAATTAACAAAATCATCAGCATAGGTTTCCCTAAGGGAACTTCAGGCCTGGGATATAAATGGCACTACAAAATGCAAGTGGGACTCGAAGCTAGATGCACATTCCTTGATTGAGAATAAGAAAAAAAAAATCGTTGTCCATGGAGAATGGCTTTTGACATCTTGGTCAATGTATATCTAGAGCAACTCCGTCCTAGAAGCAAGCCAGTTCCACGGGATGGAACTCTTATCTTTAACGTGAAGAGCGCATTAGGTAAACAACTTGACTGAAGATAGTTATTAAAAGGAAGTTCATATGATGCAATTGAAACAAGGTAAACAGGACAGAAGCTTCCAGCGAGAACGAGATTCACCTAATGGAATGGTCCACAATGCAGATACCAGCATAAAATTCGAGAGGGTCGGCTGCTTACTCGATTTCTAGGGAACCATACGATAATAGCATGCCAGTGGAAATATTTTTGTGCCCCTCTCAATTTTGCTCATTAAAATAGCATGCTCATGAATGGTGGTGGAGGTCAACTCAGAGTTATACTTTTGCCGAGTTTCATCAAATCTGTCCTGTATTACTGCTCAATGTAATTTGATATTTTCAAGAGCCGACTCGAATCCGAGCTCACCTGGAGCTTCCCCATGCTGGAGGACACGTTCACTATCCGCGGTGAATCGGATAGTTGAAGGAGGTCAATATGAGCCTCGACCATTCGTTTGGCCCCGAAATAGTTTGTTTCCAGACATGCTTCAGCTGTTTCATAAGGTTGGGTCAATACTTCTTTCCAATTGATTTGGGCACCTTCCTGCATAAACAAGAGAAGAGCTCCTCTTACATCCTACTGTCCCGGCAAAACCAAGCATCACAATTTACCAAGCCATGAAAAAGGGCGAAAATACGAACTTGGGAAAATTAACTACGTGAGCTAGTTTTAAGGCTGGCTGGAATCTTATTAAGCTAGATTAATTTTGTGATGCCTAGACAATCAAAACTCCTAGCTGCTAATTCGAAATAGTTCCTAGCTACCTTTCCGAAACCAGAAGCCTTTAAGGTTTCGCCATCTGCAACGACTCCGCCAATCCCGGCATTGTTCACCTGCAGCAGAGCTCATCATATGGGATCACTGCTAAAAATCTTACAAAATTGATGACGAAGAGACTCCGACTTCGTACCAGAATGTCGAGCTTCCCGAATCGGGTCTTGATGAAATTCGCAAGGGACGAAACACTGGCAGGATCAGTGACATCAAGCTGGTGAAAAACAAAGTGATCAGACGACAGACCACTTGAAGAGTCCTGGAGCTTCCGAACCGCTTCAAGTCCTCTGTTTTCATCTCTAGATGTTAATATCGCCACAATCCCATTTGAAGCCAACTGCCTACATATCTCCAACCCAATCCCCTTGTTTGCACCTGTAACCACTGCATACCTGAAAACACCCCAAGGAAAAAAACCTCAAAAATGAAAAAAATTGGACATGAAAGTATGCACTGGACAATGAAAGGATACCTCTTCTTGGTAGACTCTGCCATCAGTTGCTTTAAGACAAATTGAAAACCTATGAACCTTTTTCGTTGCTTAAGAGAATGAAGAACCTGGAACCACTGTCTCTGGCGGTTTTAAATGAGTTACGCAATCTCTCTTTTTCGGCCCAATGAACGAACATGACAAGCGCAGAAAATACTCGAAACGGCGCAGCTCTTTGAGGTGAATGAATTCAATATGAGGTATTTGACCCGCCAAAAAAAAAAGGTCAACGCGAGGTACTAATGTAAATGACGAGGAAGATTTTTTTGCCACTCGTGCGGCTGAGACTTGAGCCAAATGTTTTTGCGACGAGGATTTTTGGCTTCTTTTCTTTTCTTTTCTTTTCTTTTCTTTTTTCTTTATTTTTTTTTTTTTGCTGTCCTATCTTTAACTCCTCCCCCTCTACTTTCGCTTTACTATGCTGTTTTAGAGATCCATAGAGTCGAAATCTTACAGCTATGAAAGTAGCATCTCCACCCGAAATCCCTTTATGCACCGACGATGCTAGCGAACTCATCTCTCAATCCATTTATCGGCAGGGTCAACATGCCTATCGGACGACAAGGATTTTGATAGCAACCTCATTGACAAAATAAATTAATGTTCAAATGAATGTTTTGACATTTATTTATTTTTTACAAATAATGGTTTTGTCAATAAAAATATCTCAACTATCAATGACAATATATGCCTAAGAATGTTAAAAATATCATCTTTTATTCATATTTTGAGGGATATATGCAATCATTTTTAAAAAATTATTTTTTGAATCATTTATTTTTCATGAAATATATGCACCCTAATGTACAGTCAAATTGACCAGCCTTCCAAAATCTCCCTATGCGCTTTTCTTAATCACGTCAGCAAGCAACGACGATATGGCCACATTCTTTTTTCATTTATAGCGGAACCTCCAAATCGAAACGAGAAAGAATATAAAATTTAAGGATCTAATCAGACAAAAAAAATATTCCAGAACTAAATTGAAAAAATTTAAGTGCACTCTCGATAGCTTGCGAATATCAAGAGTGCACTCAAAAGTTCAATGGTCAGTATAGTGATCTACGTCTAAACATTTTAAGAAATGATGGAAATATATGTGTTGAATTTTTATTTTATTTTTGCAAGTGATTTAAGTGATTATTTAAAAAAAAATGTTTTGTATATATACATTAGAAGTACCCAAAAAAAAAGAGTCTCCATCCAGGGAAACAACCCCCTCCGATTATCATAGTATTTCTAGAAGAACTAGCACGTGCCCGGGACAATTGAATCCGAGGATTCATGTAACATGCGGTACATACGTGGCCTTGCTGTATAGCCTTGTAGTGCCAAGCAGCTTGATGTGTCAAAAGCAGAATAATAATAATAATAATAATAATAATAATAATAATAATAATAATAATAAAAGGGATAAAGTCTCACCGCCTCAACTGATAATGCATGGACGAGAACATAAAAGAGAGAGAGAGAGAGAGAGAGAGAGAGAGAGAGAGAGAGCGTTTCATTCCATAAAACAGAAATGCGAGAACACAGAAAGAAGAGAACGCGAGGAATAGGAGGAGAAATATAGAAAGAAATCCGTTTTGGCCAAGAATCAAGTCCAATCAATAGCATTTAGTAAGAATTCGAGCCCCTCGTTCATATCGTCGGAATAATTTTCGAGGTTACACTATGTTTAGACTTCGCATTACGGATAATTTAGATTATGCGATGCAGGTTAACATTTTGTTAATTCGTAGAAATAATTTGACTAGTGAATAAGCTTATCTTAGTCGATTCCTAGTTATGATAGTATTTTTACTTTGTTGTGATACCGATTTTCGCTAAATTGATAGTAGGTGAGTTCGAGGCTTGAATTAGTTATTGAGATCTGAATTAGGCTATATCATGTGAGTAGTGTTTTATATCTTCTACGAATTTATAAAGTCATATCTTCAAAACAGTACAGACTTGATATACTATAAATATTAAAGGCATATTTGTTGCATAAAAATCTAGATCGGGCAATTACTGCGTTTCGATACTTGCAAATTATTTAAGAAATGTTTTACGAAATAAATTGTGAAATATGTGCTCAATTTGTGAGCTGTGGTTGCTCACCTCCTTTCCTTCCCAATCTTTTCAAGTTCTTTAATCGTTGGCAGGTAGAACGAGAGCAAATTCGTTGAGGACTTTTGGGAGCTAAATTTTGGGTATGATCTAAGGGGAGTTGTATACATAAATGTTGTTTAGTTGTCAAGTTTAGTTGAATGATGAGATATAAATATTTTTTATAATTGTAGAAACCAACTTTATGTTTAGTCAGATGTATGTATGTATATATATATATATGTAGTTGGATATATTTATTCGATAACAGATTTACGTTGGTTTCTTTCTAAGGACGCGTCCTTTAGGTACAAGGACGGCCGTGTCATTTCCCATTTCATTATAGGACTTGGGGTGAGACATCATATTGGGGTGAGCATGGGCCAGATGGGCCGGGTCCAAGCCTAAACCTTAAAATCTATTCTGTTATAACCGGTTCTCAGTTTTTGGAACTAAGACCTGCTCATGTTTTTCTTGGAACCTAGTTTAGAGCCGACCATGTTTTTCGATCTCGACCCTGTTTTGGACCCGACCCTATTTTTCTTGCAAAAGTGTCAATCGATGAAGTCTATTTAATTACCACAAAATCGTAATTTTCACAAAATGAAATCTATTTATCAATGATAATATTTTCGGTAAGACAATCCATATTTAAAAATCAAGAAAGACTTAGGTAATATACTTATTTAATAATTTTTTTTAAGTAACTAAAAATCGGACGCCTCAGTATAAAAAACAAATTCGGTTCTAAAACCGGTACCCGGAGCGATTTCAATCGGAATCGATTTTTGACACTATTTTTCGGGTAGTCCGATTCGAATTTCGGGTCAATCCGATTGGGTTTCACCCCTACATCGTATAAGTCAATTGGGGTTGGTTTTCTAGAAGTCTTTTTGAAAAGGAGTGAAAAGAACAAGCGGAAGGAAGACAGGGTAGTTGTCCGAAATTGACTTGCGAGGCGGGCGATGCCATCGAGGGGTCCAATTATTCCATATTCCAGATTATTGTAATCGACATGACAAAGCATGTCCATATATAGGTCAATATTTACCGATATTTCGGGATTATAGTACTGCGCGTAGTAGTCAAATGGAACAGAAAATTGAGAGCTAGTGTTAAGCTTTGCGTTTTTCAACTGTTCGCAAACTTCGCATTACGATCAGGAGCCAATGGAAGGATCAACAAAGAGGTACTCTCTAATGGGTTTTATGCATGACGCGTTCTATTTGTTTGTTCGTACTGTTCTCCAGAAATCCCTTCTTATCGAAACGGTATTTACTTAGGTATGCAGTCGTTACTGGCGCGAACAAGGGAATTGGATTTGAAATATGCAGGCAGTTGGCTTCAAATGGGATCGTGGTGGTGTTAACATCTAGGGATGAAAAAAGAGGGCTTGAAGCAATTCGCAAGCTGAAAGACTCAGGTCTTTCGGACTACCTAGTTTTTCATCAGCTCAATGTCTCCGATCCCTCCAGCATTTTAGCCCTCGCTAATTTCATCAAGACCCGATTTGGAAAGCTGGATATATTGGTATGATATATGCATTTCTAATCATTATTTGACCCAGCCGTCTGTCAAACCAATACTGAAAGCTTGCAATAAACAAGGCAAAGTTTTGTCCAGGTGAACAATGCGGGGGTTACCGGAGCCATTATAAATGGTCATGCTTTAAGGGCATCTGGTTTTGGTAAGGCAAGTTCTCGAATCCTTGATTTTCTGTCATTTATAACAGTTGAATATGTGAAGGGTGCAAGCTCCCCTGGTGGAAAGAATTGCTTTACATAAACTTTGGAACTGGAAGTTCCGAGTGTTGTACTCTCTCCTCATGCATTAGGTGGATCAAACACAGATCAGAACTGGTTTTAGAACAAGCCATCTAATTTTTTTCCTTTCGGCCAGTCTTTTTCCTGCCATGGAGCTGGCAAATTATGCTTGGTTTCTCAAGAACCTGGCTAGTCTGCAAATCATATAATGTCATGTTGGCGTTGGTTCTTTTTTCTGTGAAGACTGCCGGGAAGCATAGAATGAAAAGCATCTCCTTATGCAACATAATAGAGTAAAACAATCATCATTTGAACAAATGGATTGCATACTAAGACAGGGAAACCCGCCTACTTTTTGAAAGTCGAGATAAATGAATCTTTAAGTGGTTAATCTCCCAATATTACTTTATTATAAGCAACTTTCATCTTTGATGCAGGAAGGTGCCCAAGTCAATTGGAGCGAAGTCATGACCCAACCTTATGAAGTAGCTGAGGCGTGTATTGAAACAAACTATTACGGGGCCAAACGAATGGTGGAGGCTCATATCGACCTCCTCCAACTATCTGATTCGCCGAGGATAGTCAATGTTTCATCCAGCATGGGGAAGCTTGAGGTAAGCACAGAGTCCTTAGACTAGGTTGTCCAAAATTTGAACTTAGATTAATCATGCATGTAGGACAGATTTTCAGTGGTTGATAAAAGCAGTTATATGATACAGAATGGGAAAGGGGCCCCGATGACCATAGGAAATGACTCGAAATAGAAGATTAGTGATCATTAGTAAGATATGAACCTTTTGACGGAGTTGTGCTCCATTTTTCATCAGCGTGCTATTGTAATGAGAGAAAGTCCTCCTAGATGAATACATTTCCCATGCTGATGCTCTCTAATTTATGGTTTCTTAGAATTCATCCATTTGAGTTTTGTAAATGGTATCTAGATTCTGGTTGATTGCATTAGGTCTGGTTCTCGCCAAGAGGCTTCTGCATAGTCGTGAAAGATAAACCTTTCTTAGGGCAACTATCGAGCGAGAGTGTTCGCCCTAAGGTGGCCTTGACCTTGGTAAAGAGTCCATTTTGAGGAATTAGCTTACCTCTAGGATGAGGTTACACTAGAAATATAATGCTGGATAATGAACAGACCGTAATCCACGAAGCCTTCACTGGTTCTTGTTTTTGTTTACTTATCTTCTGGATTTGTATCGTATGCATTTGGATTCAAGCCTTCAACTCCAATTTGCATTTGTAGCTCTGTCTAATCCCTGGATTGAAGCTCCTTCCATCCTGAGGATTTGTCCATTTTGGTTTTTTTGTCTCCAGAGACTGTCCAATGAATGGGCCAGGGGAATTCTGAGTGATCCCGGGAACATCACGGAAGAGAAAGTGGAGGGGATCATGAAGGCTTTCCTTGCAGACTTCAAGGATGGTTCATCCGAAACCAAAGGGTGGCCTGCCTTCATGCCCGCTTACAGCATCTCGAAAGCGGTCATGAATGCTTACACTAGGATTCTCGCAAAGAAGTACCCAAGCATCGTTGTCAATTGCGTGTGCCCCGGATTTGTCAAGACGGACATCAACTTTAGCACCGGCATTTTGCCAGTTGAGGAAGGCGCCGAAAGCCCAGTGAAGCTGGCACTTCTTCCAAATGGTGGTCCTTCTGGCTGCTTCTTTTATAGGAAGGAAGAGACAGAATTTTGATAGAAGATAGTAGTATAGTTTTCCTTGTGAATGGAAAGTCTATCTCAGCTATCTCTATTGTGTGGCAAACTGGTCTAGTTGTAGATCATGGTCCTCAACAGATAGATATTTTGTATCCGACTGTTTTAGATGTTTTCCTTGGGTTCAATCTCACGTCCTCTATCTTGACTTCCATTCGTATGGCGAAAGCTCTCTCTCACTCACTCACTCTCAGTGACAGGAATTGCGTCATTGCATTCCTCATTTGTGATATTTTCCTGCACCTTTCAAACTTGTAGTCGAGAGAAAAACAAGCAACAGTGACTTGCAATAGATAACCGGTCAGTGACCTTGCACGTTTTACATGAACAAGAAGATTGAATGGTTGCTTTTAGGACTCTAGTCATACTAGATAGTACGTTTAATAGTTGAAACATGAATGCAAATGCGTGCCTTGAATGCAGATACAAGCATGTCTTGTTACATTCGGCTGGTGAAATTCATCGACGTGGAGATTCACACAAGGGAACAGCCATAAAATTGATCTTCTAAAGTCTTAACACCACCATATGCAAATACCACAGTGATTCACCTGACAAATGCCCGCACAAATAATCTAGAGTTAAAAGTCTGTTCAACCGTAGCAGTAGTAGTAGCATATTCCTAGTCCTGAATCTTTCTTCATCATCGTTCTTCATGTGAGACTCACGACGCGTCCACGATTCTTGAGTCATCCACGCGGCAAAACTTTTATCTCGTCCAGTATTTTATTAACCTCTGCGGATAGACTGGAAGGTGGAGGCTCTATTTTTCGTGAACAAGGGGACTGTAGATAGGGTACCACATGTTTCTCCTGACATATTGCACTGTTTCCTCCTGCATTCGTAGTAATGAACCATAAGTAAGGGTTGCAAGCTTTTGTTGAGCCATAAACCACGATTTGATCTCGTCACCAGAAAGTCCATCCCCATCAGAAGATGCAGCGCATAGAGTTTCTAAGTGGCTACATCTAGAAGGGAGAACGCACGCTACTGAAAATGTATTCAACCTTCCGGGTTATGTAATCCATATGAAAGCAATGCATCTCTATAAAGTTCAATTTTATGATTGAAGATAAGGCTAAGGTCATTCATACCTTTGACATGTGCATCAGTTCTCGCGGCCCGATATCACCATGTCCCTCAGCCAGTTCTTCTGCAACAGCAGCTTGTAAAACGGCAGCCCCAACTTCTGCTGTTATATGCCTAATGCTGCATCGTACAAAATATGATCAGCACATTTAAAGTGTGAAAGCAGGAGAGGAGCAAACCATATTGCAATGTGCCAACCTACATCCTCATGAAAAACATTGCACTTGCATAGGAACAATATTCCCAACAGATTCAATAGCATTAGCTCAGCCATGTGATCTTAGAATGTGCATAAATAGGAGATTGGAGCACTCAAACATTTTAAGATTCATTTCTGGTTGACCCAAATCTGTAGTGGAATGTTGTTCATAAACACTGTCGACGAAAACATATCCAGAGCTCCACAAGAAAGCATCGCTGTAATTATGCAACGAGACAGGTAACAAGGCATTACATTAATCAGGCTTTCAAGCACCAAATAAAGGACTATTCTAGTCAAGCTAGAAGAATGGCCAATAAAACTAGTAGACCATCCCATGGTATACAAAGGCAATAAAGGAAAAATAACTATAACATGCCTCTGGCATCACATCACCGTTCAAATGATTTTGCGGACAAACATACAAGAAAGGGGAGAAACTATTACCTATTAATAGATGGATAAAGGATGCCATTTTGAACTTCTTCATCCATCATATAAGAAGCAAGGCTGGCAACAAGATGAAATTAGCAACTCAAGGAACAAGAGAATATCAAGTCTTCAGTCATTTTGTCTTCAGATCAGATGTAAATGTTTCGACTTGACCCCCTCAAGTTTTGATAGTATGACTTTCACATCTATTATCAGAATAACGATATTTTTTTTTTTGTCCAACCAAGCAAAGAAAAATCTGTTAAAAGAAGACAAATAAGTAAAGGAATAGTAATGTGCCTACCACTCAGCAGCTGCTTGTAGCATTCCATCACTGATAAAACGAGCACCAGAAAGAAGGGTTCCCAGACCAATTCTGTTTCAAAACAACAGAACCTCCATGAAAATTTTAAAATTCAAGAGAAATTCTAGGATAGAAAATGTCGAATTGTCACAAAAAAGCACCAACCCAGGGAAAAGGTACATATTATTTGCTTGATTTACATGACCGACTTTTCCATTCCCTGCCAATATATACATAAGCTAGTCGTTGTAGAAGTTATACACTAGTGGCAGTTCAAAATTTACACACGGAAGGCAGCAATTATTGTAACTCCACCAGCATTTATCACTATGGAAGTAAAAGTTACAGAGATATGACTTGGCTTTAGAACGAAAGACAAATCCTTCCGCGCGTGAAAAGCATCATTAAGAAGACGACGTACCAAGATCAACATTTGTGAAAGGGCTTCCACTGGCAAAAACTATATTTTCTCCAGCATGCTTAAAAGCATCAGCAGCAGTGCATTCAGCTTTTTCATAGATTGATCAACTTTGAGTTAGCAGAGAAAAGAAAAATAGACCTCAAATAAGACAGCATACAGATTCTTAAGAAGAAATTTAAATCAATGCAAACGGGTACCATTGTTTGTGGGATTGGACATGGCAAAAATAGCAGGTATAGGTGAATCGGATTCTCTCATTGCCTTAAGCACCTGATCAGTATGCAAAAAAAGGTATAATCGAGTGAACACCTGATATCCAGCACAGCCACCCAAATAAGTAGAAATAGTGTGCATTGATAACCTGTCACAAGTTATTACTGTACGATAACAGACACCGAAAATGATTCACATTGGCTTACATTTATGATGATTAAGGATACGGCTGGGCACAGTTTACAATGAGTCAGACTTGGACCCATAAAGGAGGAAATAGCAAGAAGCGTCTGAGGGGGAAGAAATAGTACAACTCTTACCAGTCAACTAAAGCTAGAGAGGGAAAAAAAAAAACTAAAGCTAGAGATAAACACGAGCTACAAAATGGTTGAACCAGATGCCTCCAAAGTTAGAACACAAACTGTTGCCATATAATGCAGCAAACTAACGTACACAGTCATCACCCACCATAATAAAGTAAACTATAAAGGAAAGAAGAACCTATACAGTGACCATAACTTGACCAGTTATAAGGAATGCCAAAACTTCTACTCGCATGTATCATAATACAAGTAATTTCTTTCATAACTTGGCATAAAGGATGAGAAAACAAAGAGAATGACAGTCATTATCAAGTCTATACCTCCTCGTTGAAGATACCACCAACTCCAGACAAACCAAGGAGCACATGGGGCCTGACCTTCCTAACCTGCACAGAAAGCTCTCAGCAACTAAAATCCTCGCACACATATACAATCACAAAATCTCCTAGAAACTAAAGACTGCACGCAAGAGATGAGTTTTTCCATTTACTGATGTGGAGTTGATAGGAAGACAATTTGGGCTCATGAAGTCAAAAGATAGTGTCCTGTTGAGCCTACCACTTCGAGTAGGTTGGCTCCCTCTGCGAGACCATCGATTTCTCCTGCGTCTTTAGCAAATGGTGCAGCAGCAGGATCAAGATTTTTTCTTGCTTTTGTGACAAGACCCTGCATCCCATTAAACCTGATAAGGGGCTGTTAACGCATACTATCCGGCAATTTGAGTGAGAAGCAATAATTCGCAATTGACTCGTTTTCTTCTCACATCAATGATATGTGGACCCATACTTTAATGGGAAAGAACCAAAAGGAAGCAAAGTATGAATGAGAATGTCAACACTCCAATTAAATGAGTTTGTTGGTTGCCTGCAGTCTATATCAAACAAAGTGAAGGACTTGCTGATGCAGGCCACTTTGATATGAGACATCATTGCGGTCACAACAAGAGAGCTATAATGGAAAATAGTTAGCCCAAAACCATACATCTTTGTCGAGCAAATAAAATTGACTATTTGCAGCTGCTTCACTATTCCCTGCCATTCTTGAAACAGCCTGTACAGCCTGCTTAAGAACACCAAGCCCCGCACTGAAAGCCAAATTGCACACATGATAAGATTGGAAACGCAGGTGAGTATTAGAACATGCAGCTCACTCATAGATAACCATTTGTGTAGGCTCTAGTCTGACCTCCCAGCACCCACTACAACAATCTTCTGCTTAACAAAGTCTGTCAATGGCCGACCTTGGGCTCTCACTGTTCCCAACAATCCTGCAAGTGCAACACCAGCTGTTCCCTGTGACATAACAAGGCAAGAATGATAAAAAAAAAAAAAAATAGCAGAAGCAATATGATTAATCCACAGTCCATAGGTGAGACACAAGACCCGTAGCATAGTTACATTTTCCGCATATTTTTTTTTAGCTAAACCACTAAGCACGTTTTAGAAGTCATCAGCGAGTAACTGAGGCAGGACCAGTACAGGAAGGCGATCCTAGCCCTTGCTCCACTGCATTGATTACTCGTCAGGGCCAGGCCCTTGAGTTTGATCTCTTTCTACAACGATCCTTCTTCTCAGATAGCACTCATGAGCGAGTTAACCTTCTTTCTTTAAGTCATATGCTCCACAGCCTTTCTTTTAATTGAAACAACAATCAAATATGAGGAAACAAGTGCTCACCTGTATGTCATCATTGAACATGCAAAACCTTGTACGATATCGTTGCAATGTCTCAAAAGCCCACTTAAATTGAAAATCTTCGAACTATGAAAGTTCAACAAAAGTTTAAGTAAGATAGTCCAATCAAAAGAGACAGAAAACAGGTACTTTTCAACAATGACCTGCACAATTGCCTTTGGCCAACGTGTGTATACAGCTTCCATAAATTCATCAACAATTTCAAGATACTCTTCCCCTTCCAACCTGGGTTGTCGAAGCCCTAAATCTGTTGTTGAAAACATTTGTGAGACTAGTACCCGGATTCTCTTGCGAGACTATGTCCTGACAATGCTTGCTAACATCAACAACACCTTTATCCCAAACTAGCTGGGGTCGGCGGTCGATGAACCCCAAAGAATCATAAAAATAAAAGCAGAATCAAGGGAGGAAAAAGAGACAAAAGTGTACAATGCTTGCTAACGGAAGCAGAAAAATTATACTTGTACAATGTCTACTAAGAAGGCTCCTAATAAGTTGTTGCGGCCAGCCATTAATTATGAAAAGGATCCTCACAAAATTGAGAGAACTTCACCATTGCATAGGAGTTCAAAATTTATTTTGACAGCAGCAATATTTGTCCACCACAGAGAGAGAGAGAGAGAGAGAGAGAACATGAAATTTTGAGAACAAAAAGTATGATTTGAAAGCAGAAAATGTCTCACCAAAAAAAAAAAAACAGAAAATGAACGCAATTGTTACTCACAAAGCCGATCTTCAAGTAGTTTCTGATTATTGGTGCCAACATCAAGCATGACGGGGAGTATCTGGCAAGGATCAACATGAACAAATTTCTTTCTGATCAGCATAAATTTTCTATTACAAACTTACTTACCAAAGTCATATCCTGTCCACATTACACGAGGTTATCATCTCCCAAAGGTTTTCACATATTATCAATTCATACATAGAATAAAAAGTATCTGTGCAGGCCACTCAATGGATGTTAAATTGTTAATCACAATGCAAGTCTGAGACCATGCTCCCTAGATACCCGGGGAGGAGTGGAAATGCATTTACATTCAGATCATAAACAAGGAATACCAAAATATATAAAATTAGGCATGCTCTAGAATGAACTAGAACGCATAAAGTTTTTTCTTTTCTTTTCTTTTTTTCCCTTTTTCCACTCTGGGGATGTGGGATGGGTTGGCAACCAAGGACTGTGAAAAAGGAAAGGGGCAGTCATACTCGCTGTGGGTTGATACCGGCAGCTGCAACATACATATCTAGCTTTCCAATTGGGATTCCAATCCCCTGAACTCCAAGGTCACCAAGCCCAAGAATCCGACTACCATCTGTAAGGACTATCATGTCGACCTGCAATTGTTTGGGAAAGCAGGCATTAAAGACATCACAACTGCCGTGAGGAGACGAAAGGAAGCAACATGATGGACAAATTTGAACTTTACAAATATCAATGAAAATGCACCTAAAGGACCAACTCACAATTCCCTGATAATCATCTACGTGGTTTGAACTTTTACTGATTGGCACACCATACACACTAAATGTGATTTCGACAGGTACACGTTACCCATAACTATTTATCAAACCGAAACTGATAAAAAGAAATATACACCATAAATTGGAAAGGATTCCATGATGACCTTCCAAAATAATGCTGCAACGGTTTTCCACCGTGCAGATCTTTTTAATGATAATTCTCCGATATTTTTGGCAAAAGGGAAAACACATCTATTTTTAGCAACTCTGTTGGAATCAAGATTCAAGATATGATCAGTGCGTCAGCAAGTGAGAAACTCCATATAGATTCAATTTCAAAACCCCATGCAAAATTTGGACTACCTTCCATATCACTTACAAGCATCAAAGAATAATCGTTTCGGCTTGAAAGTATACCGAGAGGATATAAATAAAGATCAGCATTCACTGTAAGATTGGACACAGAGAGCCAAAGGTAAACAACATACGCGATAATATAGTGGTCTAAGAGAATGATATTATACCTTTTGAGCAGGCCAGTTATAGATCATGGACATCATTTCTCCTTTATCCTTTGCGCTGAAGTACATTCCACGAGGACGTCTGAATAAACCTGAATAATTTTGACATACTAGTCCTACGGTGGGGGTATAAATTATTGGGGCAAAGTCTTTGATGTTGTCAATTAGAACCTGGACGAAAGCAAAGCAGCTCTCTCAGACAAAACCAGAACAGATTTATTTTCTGGCCATTCTAAGACAGATTGCTGCCATACTTACTCGGTAGTAAAGCGTCTCATTCCTGTCATGCAGCCTATTTAGAATCCTCCACTTTGACAATGACGAAACACTCTCCGGTTCGTTACGAGTATTTTTCTCTAACGACCGATATGATTGCACTACAAAATTAAGCAGTATCTGTCAATCAAAATTTGCTAACAAATATATCGACGAACTCAATGAGCTTCGGAACAAAATTTTCAAGGTTGGAGCAACTCTCTGAAAAAGA
This sequence comes from Rhodomyrtus tomentosa, assembly GCA_028455895.1. Taxonomy (NCBI): domain Eukaryota; kingdom Viridiplantae; phylum Streptophyta; class Magnoliopsida; order Myrtales; family Myrtaceae; genus Rhodomyrtus; species Rhodomyrtus tomentosa. The sequence continues at coordinate 32,545,559 of JAPCWY010000008.1, read as the reverse complement.
AATTTAAATTAACAAGATTTTAATTCCTAATGAAGTTTACTGCAAGAATGGTAACTGAAACGATGCACACTTTCTGTTAGGAAAAAGACAAGACTCTACCCTCCTGAAAAGTGCAGCAAGCCCACTAGTGCAATTGCCAATTGGAAGTCACCTGATGAAAACGGTTCTACTTTGATTAATTTTTAGCTTTCATCCCTGCACAATCTATAACATTATGCATGCAGCGATCCAAATTCTTTATTATCCACTAACCGAAGCTTCATAGAAAGTTTTCTTAAATCAAAAGGTCGAAGACTGTTAGCCTACGTAAATATTGAGAAGTCGCCTTCTTTCCTAGTGCCAAGTGAAATGCACTGTTGCCCTTTATTAAGAGAGCACCATTTTATATTACGAAGGACAAGGAATAGGGCAGTGCAAGATCAGTTTTTGTAGGTAGTTAGACATCGAAGAAAAATTTTATTCCCACCGATATACCCGATACCACTGGCGTGAGTAACTATCGTAAGTCTCAAAATAGGTACCATCACAGAAAGAGGTGATGGTATCAGAAAATGAGACTCATATGGGAAAACAATTTGCGAAAAACAGCAGGAGTGTCGTTATCCCACAATGGTGCGCATGTTATTTCAGAAAAGCTTAAATGCCAATAAATTACATGATAGAAACATGCTTCATTCGGCAACTACATAAGATGGCTCAGGCTTCACAGTGTTGTTGAAAAGCAACCACAAGTTTCTTTTCAGTACCTATCTTCTCCAGTTGAATCGAACTCACAACTGCCATTTCCTTTTATTTAGAGATCTTTAAATAAATTCGATTTCCCTAATGAGTACCTCACACTTGACGAGCATGACATAGTAATTAACTCTGGGAAGTGGAAAAGCAGGCTTACTGAATCGATCATATTGCTGTTCAAAGGATATCACACGAGGTGGAAGGAGGCCACGGAGCCCAAGTCGATCTCTCTCAGTCAACGGGAAGCCAGTGTCCTGCTCTTGGAAAAATGTGTAACAGCATAGTAGAAAAACTGTCGTAGTCAGCCAATTGTTTTTATTTTCACATCCGCAAAATGCAGGAAGACTCGCGAAAAAATGCTTGTAATGCTTCGAGACGAGCCCAAGACAATCCTAATCGAAATCGACATTCGTCAATTTCAGTAACCCAAGAGAAACGACTGGTCCGAAATGTACACTGTAGTCGCTACACATGCCAAAGCACGAAGAACAACCAGTTCATTCTTTAAACGAACAAAACGAAGAAACTTTTAACCGTCTAACCAGTGACAAACACGGCGAATTGCTTGGAGAACTTCTCCCGCCGACACTATAGTCTACAGACGCACACCAAAGCTGACTCCTCCCAACAACATCAACCGTGCACTCATTCAAGTACGCCGAAACACAGCGAGATCCCAAACAAACAAACAACCGTGGATCGAGTCAGAAGATGCTGACCTTGTTGAACCACGGATCGTGGAGAATATCGGCACCCCGCTTGTGCACGATGCAGGGACCAGGTATGGCAGTGGAGAGCCGCCTCGTTCCACGCAGACTCGAGGCCGCGATCCGCGCGAAGTTCCACATCTTTTGCCCTAAGAAAGCACGGCTCCCCGATCGCCGGAAAAACAAACCAGGAGCAGGAGATCCTAAACGACGACGAACCGGGAGAGCGAAGCTCCGAACCTTCACTCCGATTCGGCTAGTTCATCATGGCCCGCAGGGGGGAGATTGCAGCTTCGCGAGCTAAAACGATGGAGATCGGTGTCTGGACTGGACTGATGAGACACTACCGATGAGTCTCATCGGCTTCGCTGCTGGAGCTCATTATATAGTCCGGTGAAAATTTGGCTTTTTCTTTTTTAAATAAAATTTCCTGATCTGCTGGAGATTTTGTTTTGGTCATGCTGCGGGAGCATGAAACGGCTAAGCTGTGTAGTGTAGTGGTGAGACTGGAAAGCTGCCCGAATTTCTACGGGCAGGAGAGACGCTATATGAAAGTAAAATCAGCTTTAGTGGGGGTCACACCTTGAATTTGACTTATTAAAAAAAAAAATTTGATACAATGAATAATTCTAAATTCATGTGTTTATTCAAATTAATTTTTTTGACCAAAAAGACCTAAAAAATTTGTATATTTGTGAAAATTTTATTTCTATTTGACCATCAACAATCTCGAATTAATATACATGTAATAAATGGACTAATTAAATTAAATCAATAACACGAAAAACTTAAAATTAATATACATGTGATAAATATAAAATAAAAAATCCATATTAATATACATGTCGATTATGACGTGTCATTTAATTCAGTAATTTGACTACAAAATTTATTATGAGCCTTGTTTGATGGTTAAATGAACGCAAAATGAAAAATGGAATTAACAGAGTCGAAAAGCTTTGCTTTAAAAGGAAAAATAAAATAAAAAAAGAATGCCAGTGGCATGCAAAGGTTGCCCAATGAAAAAAGTTCAGGCAGCGGGGGGTTGCGGAAGGGGAAATTATGCGCTGCGGGGCGTAGACAATCATGTGAGCGAACGGTGAGTCGCCACGTGGACTGTTCGGGCTGATGTCAAGGGCCGCTGGAGGTGATTGCTGACTGGGGCTTTTCGTTTTGCCCAATGCGAATATGGCTTCAGTCCTCAGCCGTTCGATGTGCCGCGTGTAAATACAATGGCGGCAGATTAATAGGGTATTAATTTTCCATAATTCATTGTCTTGTTTTTTTTTTTTTTACCCCTTTAAATAGGCACGTGCTAACTTGAAACCGAAAAGCTGGAAAGTAATAAAAATATGTTTTTCGAGGCGTTCGAGGATTAACGAAAATCAAAGGCGTGGATTACCATAACCCCACCCGTGGGGATCATAGGAGCTAATTATGGCGATCCAGACCGACATGTGTCGATCATTCAGTTGAAGGCGATTTTGGCTAGATTAATGGGTCGATATTTTCAATCAACGTGTTTTTTTTTTTTCTTTCAAGGTCAAAAAATTCAATCAACAGGTTGAAAAAGCTAGTTCGTCGTGAGTTTGTGGTGATATCAAAACCGATTAATATCCTTTCCGATTGACATTCGAAATAAATCCCTTTATGGTTGTTGAATGTACACATGATGCTAAATTAACCCTCCCCAAATATTATAAAGAAAGAAGTTAACTCCGCCAAAATAAGCATAAGCTCCCTTGACAATGAGTAGCACGCATTAATTTAACCGTTCAAGCATTTTGATTATTATTATTATTATTATTATTATTATTATTTCTTTTTAAAAAAATCGTGTTGATGCGTTGAGGAGATGCGATCTGCCTTGGAATCGAATGTAAACCTGAAAAAATAAAAGGCAATCCCAATCCGTCTATCTGACGTACGTCGTGTCGAGAGATGTCGTGAAGAAAACGAGATACGTCAAGGAGCTCGCACCAAATGGCGTATTGTATACCGTATCATGTTGTGTACGTCGGCCCTTTTTCGTTTTCTTTTTTTTTTTAAACCATCAAATGGGGGAGGCTCGTGTTCAAAGGAGACCTGTGAGGACCTCTGTTTTGGCGTGTCTGCCGTCATAAAAACCAAAAGGGTGCAAAAAACCTCATTACCTGAGTCGAGCAGAGCAGGTCTCTTCTGGGGTAGGTACCTAGGCAGGTAGCTAAGGTTGTTCAAGTCAAAATTAAGCAAAGTGGGAAATTTTTTCGCTTTAGTTTATTCGAGAGCTAAAGAGTGGGGGAATTTATTCGTGTGATGTTCTTACTTTTTGAGAGCTCTACCCTCCCCGGGGAGATAAAATCATGGATTTCTTGTTCCCAATCGGTCGCTTCTTCTTCTTCTTTTGTGTGATGAATGTAATTGATGATGAATTAGATAAATACGTTGGTGAATCGTATTTTTTTATTAGTAATTGCTCGACTTAGTAGTGAATTCACCTTTTTAGCAGAGAAGTTTTGGATCAATCGTATTCGTATCATATGTGAGGGTGCGGATTTTTTTATTTTTTTGTCGAAGAATCTTGTGTGTTTTCGTTTGAGTGGTTTTGTGAATTAAGCTCTATTTATTTCGTTGAAAATGGATGATTTCCTATTCTAGCCGAGTCCAGATTAAGTCAACGATCTCATCTAGCAAAAGCAAAGGCACGTATGGACCTAGAATATGGTGAGGACATTCAACAACCTATGCTCACGACCCATTCTTGGACAAGAGTTTGTAACTCAGAATACGTGAATTGGTTCGATTCTATGTCGAGAGGGCATCTAAAGCAACTTAGAAATATGCCGTGATTTAGAGACCCTTGCCTCCTCTTTGCTCATTTTATTCCCTTTTGCTTTATTGCACTCTGGTCCGGTGCAGTTTTCCTTCGCACAATCTCGTGTTGGCCTTTCGGCTGTCGAATATGGTGCTTCGCTCCATTTCTCGTCTCCCGAATTGCATATCCTAGAAGAAAAATTTGTCCATTCCAGTCAATCCTAAACTTATCATATGGGCGATGATTATTCAACTCGAAGTTTTTTTTTTGTTTTGTTTTTTTTTATATCAATTTAATCCCAAATTCTTCTTCTTTTTTATATAATCCCAAATTAATCGAGATTTAGCAATCACAAGCAATTTTGATTTCTATCGCGATAATGATACTATTTATCATGATTCGACATGCACCCCCGTTTTTCATTTATTTTTTCTCAAAAAAGAAGGCGGACATAAAACGAGTAAACACAAACCTCAATCGGGCCCCACAGCCGCAGACATCAGAGAACATGCTCTTCGTCAAGCAAAAGCCACCCCCCGAAAAATTAATTAAGTTAACATGGAATAATAACACTGATTGTAATAAATAGGGAATGGGAATACGCGGCGACGCCAGCAAGTGGGCGCAAATTCGTTATTCCACCCCGCGGGGGTCTTTTCTTTGACTCAGTCGTTACGCGGCAACCAGACGGAAACGACTGCGTTTCCCACATTGGCGACCTGGAATGGAATAAAAAGAGGAACCAATCATCTCACAATTAACACACTTGTTTTTAGCGACCCGAACAATGTTAATATCTACCGATCCCACAACCGGTGTGTCGATATCGATCTTAAACACAAAGTTATACAACAATGCAAGACACTTAGATTTTAAGGAAAAAAGACGAGAACAGAGGTGGTGGTTAATTTTGCGAAAGGGACGGGCTGAACAAGGGTAACGGGGCCAATTGCCACCGATTTAGCCGCTGACCACCGGACGGAGCAACTGGGCCTAGACTAACTTACACTGTTGATTCACTTTGCCGTCCTCTAGTTGACGTCGGATGCGTACTTGAGGCGCTCGACATTGTATCGGGGAATCTTGGAGTGGCAAAGACTTAGAGACGAAAGAGGACCCAGATGGAAAGTAGGCAAGCTATATGTTGAATTGGGGAATTCGGATGACTTGTCGGAACCATGATGGGAACGGAGGCTCTAGGCTCCGTTGGGTTTCCACTTTCCGAGTTTAAGGAACATATATAATTGGGTTGGCCAGTGTTCTCAAAGAAGCACCAGTGGTCTAGTGGTAGAATAGTACCCTGCCACGGTACAGACCCGGGTTCGATTCCCGGCTGGTGCAGAGCCGTGATGATGAATGCGCTTCAGTGGCAATTAGATTCTGTCACATCGTCTGATCCATCGGATGATGCGTAAGCGCTTCTGAGCTCTTTTCTTTTCTGAAAATTTTCTTATATTTATAATTTTCAGACATTTCCTGTGTTTCGTGTCTCATAATTTTCAGACCTTTTTTTTTTTTACCCCCTTTCTCAGCTTCGGTGGATTCTTGCTTTAGAGTCGCATCCTATGAAACTGACCAAACCCATTTTGACCAAAGAAAACGAAGGGAAAAACCTTAACCATTACGCGCCAGCCCAACGCCGTTCATATCCTAACCCTCCAATGATCGTTAGATCGCCGCCCCCGCCTGACGAGCCAACTGAAATTTCACGTTCTGAACTGAGAACGCAAGGGAAAGGGCCGACTTTCGCCACCAAATTTCCGGGGATACTCACATTAGCAAATAGATAAGATCGAGATGATACTCTACAATTTACAGAGGACAGGATTCACCATAATCTGACCAACAGGAGACATCCTAGATGCTAACACAACCGAGCGTAGCTCGTTTAGAATGCACGACTTTTTCAGCAGGAGCAACAGGAAAGCTCTCCTATATGTGCCCAAGTGCCTAGTAGTTTTAAAGCATTTATCTCTAGAGAAACCTAAAATTCCTCATGCTACTTCGCTTCCACTCTGGTTCTGATACTTCAGAATGTTAAACTTGCAGAGCGGGCAAATGGCATTAATGTACAGCCACTTGTCGATGCAACCACAGTGGTAGTGGTGACGGCAGGGAAGTTCTCTCAACTCCGATCCATCTTCGTAAGCAGAAAGGCAGATGCAGCATTCCTTCAACAAAATAGCCATCGCAAACCGTCAATATGAATCACAGTTTTATCATCAAGAACGGAAGCAATTCCTCTCAATCTGATGACTAAGCAAGCACCAGATGAGAAGAATGGTCCCTCAATAAAGGCAATCACAACGCCATGACAAACAGCCAAATTAATGTGTCTATGACAGAGTCTTACAGCATCCTCCTGCGATAGAGCACGCTCAATAGTTGTGCTGCTGTCAGATTCCGTCATTATCCCTCCAGATGATGGCTGAGTTTCCTCATTGGCTTTGTCATAATCACCTAACCTGCGGAACTTGTACTTAGGCAACTGATTGATCTCCTCCTGTGTTGCTCCTTCCTGTTATTATGAAAAAATTAAAAAAGCAAAGTAAAAGCACGTGAACTACCGAAAAATCATTACTACAAACTACCCCTTCATTCTATGTAAGCTTGTGTTCTAAAGAAAGGAAGCACATCAAGATAAAGAGAGAGAGAGAGAGATGCAAAACATCTTAAGCTGTGCTATAGGAACTTCTACAAACAAAGCACAAACTTTTAGTTTAGTTAGAGCTATTACAAAAGAATCTGCAAAAAGTAATTATATTCAAATGACAGACCAGAGGTCACATGATGACTGTACTTCGCTGAGTGTTTTCACTTATTATTAGGCCCTGAATTCGTGGTCTTCATAACTACTTTTTCTTCTTTAAAAGGCAGTGTTCCAGGCACTGCGCCATTCAAGCACACAAGGAGCAGCAAAGTATAAAACATACGAAGTGTACCACCCAACCAAAAAGAAGACGAGGAATGGGAATACTGGGTTGGAGAATCAAGAAGAGGATAAAGCCACTTGAATTTTGATAAACTAATCTCCCTAAAGGATAGGTGTTCACAAATTATTTTACCTGATCTGCCACAGCATACAGGATTGCGATTATACATGGGAGACAGCAGCATATTGCAATACCAATCAGGCACGCAATAGCAACGCAGATAACAACGAAAACCACATCAAACGCCAGGAATGATATACAGAGCCTGCAAACAGTAATAATTGAAAGCACTCAAAAAGGAGAATAGTTCATCCCGGAAACAACGGGCAGAAAGAAGGGAAAGGAATCTAGGTTATCGTCCGAACTCGAACCAGTAGAGCCGAGGTGAATCACGTATCAGGTCTTGGCCACCGGCAGTTACCCAGTAAAACCCGATTATCCACCAGACGAATGACAACATCGTGTTCGCAGACTCGAAATGCTTTAGGATGCTGTCGAGAAACCATCAAAGGAAGATGCCATGAGATTCAGATGTATAACGGGGTCACTCGACTTGTGATGTGCAAAGTAAGGCGAAGAGTGATGACACATTTTCCCCCATCCTTCTTTTGTGAATGAGAGAGCATCACTGCCATGTAGGAAATGCCTTAGAACTAAACTCCCACAAGGGTTGCCTTCCCTCGCAGTATGTATGAAAGGAATTAATTTCAGACTTGAAATGAACCCCAACTATGATAAGAGCATGTGGAGATAGATTGCAAAAACACTAGGCACTGCGCAGAAATGCAACCAATGCAGCTGCCTTCAAATATATTTCAATCTTGATATCTGAAGCGCATCGCGAGTGGTGCAAACATAATTGTCTTTTCCCCAATTGGAAAGAAACAAGGGGCACAAGTTACACACTGTTACAGTGTCAAGACAGCATCTGGAGCCAGAAAGAGAAAAAACACTGATAGACGATTGGCAAATACCTGGTTTCTTCTTCATCTCTACCCTGTTCAACTCCAAACTCGTCTGATTCGCCTCCATCACTCCCGGGACCTGAGGCTGCGCTCAGGTAAGCATTCAAATCAGCAGCGGCCCAGGCGCCGGTCCCACCCAATCCCGCGTGCTCCGCCTCCCTACGCCGTCGCTTGTACTCTGCAACGACGCACGCCACGTGAAACAGGCACTGAAACGCGTATACTAGGACCCAGAGCCGCAGAGGCACCTCGGGCCTCTCATTCGGGCTCAACACGACGACGCTAAGAGCGACGCCGATGAACGCCAGGTTCCAAAGAATGTCAAGGGCCACGATGGGCTTCGAGTAGGCCCAGTCGCTCTGGCGCGTCTCGAGCTGCTCGGCGGCATTCTCGCGGACCTGCATCGAAGGCTCGCGGAGCATCATGCGGCGGCCGCTGGCCCGGCGCAGGAGGCGCGCCGCGACGCCTCGCAGGGGCAGCACGGGGCGGCGGATGAAGCGCCGGCTGCGCAGCAGGTGGTCGGCCACGGAGTGCGTGAGGAGCGGGGTCGCATCCACGGCGTCGACCAAGGCGTTCCCCCGCCGCTGCACCGGCGTCGAGCTCGTCGGGTGCATGTCACCGCAATTGGTGGGAAGAAACCGGGAAGGATTAGCGAGTTAGCGAGCTGAACTGAGCTCGCTCCCGGCCACGACCGGAGAAAAGCAAGAGCTCATTCACGCGATCGCAGGACAATCAGAGGAAAAGGAAGCCTAGCATCACCGGATTCGGATCGGGATTCATCGGAGATGGTTGTTTTCCGACGAGATCAGCTCCCGGGTCGGAGCGCAGCGATTCGGGAAGCTGAAGGAATCGGATCGACAGGTGGAAGCGGGATTCGTAGGGTTTTCGAAAGGGAAGGGGTGGGGAGCGGGGGAGAGAGAGAGAGAGTGGGGGGGGGGGGGGAGAGAGAGAAATCGGATGAGATAGAGAGAGTTGAATTTGAATCCGAGGTAATAATTGGCCACAGAGAGAGAGAGAGAGAGAGAGTGAGAGATGGTGGGGCCCACCGGCCACGTTCGTGGATTTGCAGGGGTAGATTACTGCTAAAAGCGAATGGATCATTCCCGAAAGCGTGGGAAGCTTTTAATGGCGCTCGCCGTTGCGTCGACACGTGTGAGATTGTCCCGAAATGAAAAGAGGTGTTCCGGACTGATAAAATTTCCACCGCCGGCGCCACCCTTCGTGAAGATTCACGAGCGTCGACCGGAGCAGAGTTCGAAGGTGAATTTGCCCCCCTTGAAATGAAATGTAAAAGGGATAACCCATAAGTGCTCCATGGATTTTGATTTAGTGTTTATTACGGTTGCTTAATTTTAAATTTGTTCAATGTAGTTCTTAAATTTTAGCTTAATGTTCAATATGATTCCTGAACTATTAATTTGTTCGATATGATCTTTAAATTTTTGCTACATGTTTAATATAGTATTCAGACTATATGAAAATATTCAATATAGTACTTCCGTTAATTTAAAATTAGATACCGTAATGAATATTTTTCATATGTTATAGCGATTAAATTGAACATGTATCAAAATTTCAGGAAATATATTAAACAAGTCAAAATTTTATGGATCAAATTGCACATTGAGTTACAATTTGTGGACTGTATTGAATAAATTAAATGTTCAGAGGCCACATTACACATTAAATCAAAGTTCGTGAATTATTCATTTCATCTTCCCAATGTAAAAAGCTCACATTTCTAACTTTGGGTTTTGGTTCAGCATTTTAAAAGATGTTTGGGAGTGAAAAGGCGATGGGTAAATATTGACTGTTTGGTAACTGATTTGAAATAGCTTTGAGATGAAAGTCATCATTTTCAATGCTTCAATTAATGAAAATTATTTAATTGCCTATTTTGCCCTCACAAATTTAGTAAGTGTCCCCTTTTGCCCTTTTTAAAATACACAACCCTAGATCTACACCACACAATTTCTGTTACCCTTGCTCATGCAGCTCTGCTCACGCTCTGCACTTCGCCTCTTCGTTTCTTCGGTCGCCCTGTTCGCTCCATACCCCTCGTCCCATCTCCACCTCGTCTCCAAATAAGATTTTCTAAAGCCTTTCTGTTTGAAGAAATGTCGTTTTGGAGCTTGGACTCGCGTTCTCTGTTCGACCCCCCCCCCCCCTTTCGGTCCGTGCCTTACCATGCTCTCATACCTGGAATGGAAATACCTAAGTTTGAGAGGAACGAGGTAGCTCGCCTAAAAGAAGAGGAATTCTACCCTTTTGGGATGAACTTTTGGTTTTGTGTGGTTTGGTTTTGTAATTGCCCTGACTTTCAGGTTCTATTGTTTGTTTCCAGAAGATTTTGATGCTCATTGCTTCTCATGTCTAGTAAGTGAATGTAAAAATAGGGAACTTTAGCTTTTCATCTTGAAAAAATGACACAGAGACATTTTTTAGGAGTTCTTATACTCTGTACAGCAATTTCAAGAAGGGAGCTGGTGATGATTTCCTCGTGAAAACTTGCTGGGTGCCATTGATTTCAGACCCACGGTTTCAAATGATAATGTGTTAGCTTTGCAATTAATCGTATCCACTTAAAAGAGACCGATTAAAACGGGTTACCTGTATTGGACCCAAACAAAAAAAGAAAAAAGAAAGATAGAAGAGTGGCAGGAACGACCGGTCACACAGGTCAGAGGTCAGATCAGGATTGAAACCTGGGTTTTTTAAATTTTTGGGGGGGAACCTATAACGGTGGAGAAAGGGGAAAGTGCCAAGAGCTTCCTACAGATCAAACCATACCAAAGTACGTACGGCCGCGAAAGGTACGTATGTGCGCAAACACCGGAATAATTGCTGAGCTGTCCGCCTCGTACGTACACGTGTCCACTCCTCTTCGTGTCTCCCTTGCCGGCCAAGGTTCCCGCCCAGCGACTTCAAAGCTGGATTTCCCGTTTCACTCACTTTTTTTTCTCCCAATGTTCTTTTCAACACTTACCATAAAGGAAGACGGAATGGGATCTTCATATAAAAGAATCAAACGTTTGCGTCAACCCAACATACCCTTGTCGGCCTTGAGAGCTGTTCTTACAGGTCACGTGCAACCTTGAGAAATTTTGCCTTTGCCGGAGCTCTGAAGGAATGAGTTTCTCGACCGAAAACACAAACCCGGGCTTATCGCATGGAGCTTGAATAATCATGCTACTGCGTTATCAGTTGATAACGTATCGCAATACATACGCACTACGCGATCGCATCATGTTAGTCTACGTTACAAACTCACTCCCCAGCGCCTGCTGTATACGGCAAAACAATAACCCCAATTGAAAATGCAAACCCAACTTCTCCCCCCCCCGGCCCCCTCCTACAAAAAAAAAAAAAAAATGAAAAACCAACCCCCTCCCAACCAACCCAGAAAAAGAGAAAGGAAAAAAAAAAATAAAGAATTGGCAAAGCGATGACAATTCCAGCAATTAGCCTCGACAATTCCTGTTTGATCTGCCCGCAGAATGTGGTCGGGTTTCATTCGGCAGCTCCACCACCTCCAAGATTCTATTCCAGCTTCGATTTATGACGAACTCCTAAAATTGACAGCCTATCCACTAACTTGATTTCATTCCCAGCATATATATATATATATATATATATATATATATATATATATGCTCAGTCGAGCTGAAGGCCAAAGAATGTTCGAACTTCGCACGAGTAATAAACAAGTATCCAAGAAATCTCATGTTCCTGATGATGCAAGGATACGATTGGAGCTCAGTTCCTTGCGTGCTGAGGAATGAGGCGTCGACGCAGTTCAGAGGGTGCACCTGCCAACTCTGCAGTAGAATTGGATATAAATTATCTGGAACGAGGACCAAAATGGAAAAAGAGCATTTGCCACTATTTTTTACTCTACCTTGAGCTGTGAAATCAAAGAGGATTGGTAAGGCACGTCCATTGGGCAACGTTGCATTCGGGTCCCTCAAATCATCAAAGAAAGGATGTGCACAGGCCTCCAACTGACATTACCAAGAGATCACAATCAGCATTTTAAGGAAATACTCTGTTCTCTACATGCACACCCACGCAGAAAGCAGGAACAAAATCCAAAAACACGTCTGATATAAACTTGCTTTAAACTGATGCCAAACGTATAGCCTGCCTAAAGTTTATTCTCCAGGTCCAATAGTAGCAGCAATTAGGTCTGGTCTTTGGGTTTTTAATTCATAGCAAAGACATTTAACTGAACAGTTGCTACCATCATTTGACACAAATAATCAATCAAATTAGAATGAGTCACCAGACTGTCGTAAACATCATTTTAGTCAACTCGATCACTACAGCTCAATAATGGCATTAAACAAGAAAAGCAGTTCCATAAAAGGATTTCAGTCATGCTAGGTGAAGTCAAAAAGTGGCTGACACTAAGCCCCAAGAAATCTAATGCAAGGATTCGAGGTTCAAAGCAGTTGCACATTCTAAGCGACACAAATCTAACTGATAGTTGACTTCATTATAGACTTACAGCAGTGCAACGTAGATTTGGTGAATACTGGAGTAGCCTCGATACGAGATCCACCGCATCAGGAGGCAATCGCTTCTGAAACACCTGTATCAGTTTCAATAATTCTTTTCAGAAAAAGCAACTAACGACACCCACAGGTCATCACACTAATAACACTCAAAATAAAACCTTGTGCCAAGGATGAGCTTTAATCTGAGGAAACTTGAATTCTGAATAATTTGGATTCATGCACTTAATTTCTTCCCTGGTAGGCGTCCCCAGAATCTTATACAATTTGCAAAACGAGAGGATGAAAATTAGTAACAAAAAAAGTTTGAAGCGAAGGTAATTCAGCATCATTCTATGAAGAAAGTAGTTAAGTTGAAACCTTTATTATTTCCACGAGCTGATCAACACCACTCTCTCCAGGAAACAGTGGCTGCAGCAAGATAACATAAGCAGAGGCCATATTAATTTTAAACAAGAGCATCATTCTAAGGAGTTCAGCCTACAAGGAGACATAAAACAAATGCTTTCCTAGAGAATACAAAGCAAAGACAGTGAATTTAAAATATAGAAATGCCATGAACAAGGCTGCCGTGGATACCCTTAATTACTTATTTTGGAAAAAGATACTCACATGTCCCAGAAGAAGCTCGGCCAAGACACAACCAACAGACCACATATCAATTGCAGTTGTATATTCTGAGGCCCCAAATATCAACTCTGGGGCCCTATAATACCGTGAGCATATATATGATATATTGGGCTCTCCTGGGACCTAAAAAATATAACTACATCAAATTAGATCCCGTCATATAAAAGAGACTATTAAGTATAGTACTGATAGAAATGGACTTACCAACTTCTTTGCACTACCAAAGTCGCATATCTTCAACTGATGAGTGTGGGGATTGACCTGTGGCGTTAAAGATAACATCAGTACAAGATAACATCAGTACCTATAGGAGGAGCATCACAGCATTACACAAATGGATAGGGAGTCCTCTCGCGCGTGCAGTCATATCCATGCATTTCGTGCCAAATTATCATACTTCAATGTTAATGCACTCTCTCTCTCTCTCTCTCTCTCTCTCCATGCACCATCATCTGCGTGTCTGCTTGTGTGTTTGTTTGACAGAAGGGACAAGAGACAAATCTTACCAGTAGATTCTGAGGCTTGATGTCCCGATGACACACACCAACCACGTTATGCAAATAGTTTAATGCGCGACAGATCTGTATTGGAGAAAATCCAGAATATCAAAAAGGAAACCTCAACCAGTACAACATACTGCAACATTGAAGAGCATAACAAAGACTGAAAATCAGTTAAATGCAACAATAGTTCACCTGGTACGCGTACAGCTGCCCAAAAATGATCGGCACATGCTGGTTCATTCTAACATAATGCTTTGAAGCTCGATAGACTGTTTCAGAGATATACTCCAAAACAAGGTTGAGGTACACCTCGTCTTTTTCAGTAGTCGAAAAGAAACAGTGCTTCAGTTGGACAACATTAGAATGATCAAGCATACGCATGATCTGAAGTTCTCTATTCTTATATCTCTTATCTTGCAACACCTTCTTAATGGCAACGGTCTCCCCTGTCTCTAAACACTTTGCCTGCATACCAAATATCTGTAGGTCAGAAGAAAGACTACTTATTAAAAGTTGATTCATATTGAAGGAGTCAACAAACCTGGAAGACAACACCAAACGAGCCAGTGCCAACTACACGCTCTGCCATATACGAGATAGTCTGCAACCCAAATATTGGAATTTGTTATGAAACTTCTTGTGCGTGTTAATTTTTTAAGAGAAAATCATAGTTAAACATGCAATTCTTCAGCAAGCCATACAACTCATATTAAACATAACAATGGTGAAAAGAGGGATACATATGTATATTACCATATACCTTTCACAAAGCAGTAAAAGAGAAAGCAGATGACAAACATACAGCATGTTAGATTTTCCAGGTTCAGTTGCTAATTAGATCTCTCCACCCACCCAATAATTCGACTTAATAAAAATATGACATGTACTTTCTGTCATACACGACAAAAGACTTTGGTCCCCGCTGATGCAATAGTTACTTGATTCAATTTCCTAAACACTAGATAGGATTCACGTGATAACCATATCAATAAACATGCTTCATGAGGTTCACATTCATAAGACAGGACCTAGTGACAACACTGCACAACGACAGCCATACAAGACATCTAACCTGTTTGGGTTGTCCATCTTGGCCACCAACTGTTGTTGTAATAATGTGACCTGTTTCAGTTCCATGTCCATTAACTACAGTTGGTTCAGAGTCCTGAAATTTGAAGCATAAATGAGGTTCAGAATCCATCATAAGGGAACTATTCTTGAAAAAAAGGAACATGCGATTAATCCACATGCGATACTTTCTCACTAACTCCTTAGAAGCAGATCATACCTTGTCATCGTGAAATGCTTTGTCATCTTTAATTCTTGTCTCTTGTCCTCCTTTATGAATCTGATCATCCCCAGGTTTAGAAACTGACGATTTACTGGAAGTGCTTGCAACAGCTTCCAGAGATGTGGAAGCCATGTGCTGCTCTAGACCCGTTGCACCTCTCTCAACAGAGTGCAAAAGCTGCTCCACATTATTCATGCGATGAACTTCTTGATCTACCTTCACCCTTTTTGTAACAGAATCTCCACCCTGGAGTAAACAAAACACGTGTTAGAGTTCAAAGAAAAGTAAAGTCAAAAAAATTCTTGGCCACAAGGCACTAGTGGTTGGTTTTCTCCTTCTTCTTTTTTTTGGGTTTGTGTGTTGTTGTTGTTTTTTTTTTTTTTTTTTTTTTTTTTGGGGGGGGGGGGGGGGGGTGGTGTTGAGGAGGAGGGGGGAGACATGAGGTCAAGGATCCAAACCCAAATAAAATAGAAGGAAAAAAATAATTGGATGCATAGTTGCATAGCTGAACCGTATCACTGTAAACATCACAAGTCGAAAGGAAAATAAGAATCTTATAGAAAGAAAGGATTTAGGGTGTATAAGTAGAACAGCAACAATATCAGAAAGAACCAATCTAAGTTTAGAAGATCATGAGAATCAAACAGAATCAACCAAAGTTTCATACACAATGAGCTTCATCAAGTGTTGCTCTCAAATTCCTCAATGAAATAACAGATATATCTTTCCCTATCTAAGTTAACTAATTTGCAGATCGAGATATAATTATCATATGTTGACTTCATATGATACTGGAAAAGGCCAATTATAATGTTCACATTCAAACAACACTCGGCAGAAGGTTCTGCTGCATCAGGCTTATTGAATCAACTCCCATAAAACACACAGCAGTTCGCATATTGCATCAGGTACTCCCAGCAGCGGATTCTCCATGGTCTTAGAATTCTTGTTAATACAATTCGAAACTTTTACGACATATTCTAACTGGCTTACCGATTGTCAAAAAAAGAACAGACAAAATTGACTTTGACCATTCGCCTACCTACTCCTGCAAATACCTCTCAGAAAAGCCAAAAAACCAACATACAGGTCGCCGTTATGACTAACAACCGCTACTCACTTGTTAATCACCTAACATTGTATTTGTTGAGCCTTTTGCTGAAAATGAAGGTTTGCATAACAAAATTCGCTCAAAAGACAAAACGCAAGAATGAAAAAGAAGGCAGAAGAGGAGCTCCATGAATTGCCAGAGAAACAAATTAAAGGGAAAAAGAAGAAGGACATCAACAACACCAATCAGCCTTAGATGTTTCCCAAAAAAAATTGCAGAAATGTTCCCAATCAACGCAATTCAAAGAAGTCCTAGGCGAAAACACCACCTTCAACGTTCTCCATGTACTTTGGGATATAGCGGCTTGGCGAACTTTAAAAAACCGCATTTTTTCGACAAATAATGACCCATATAATCATGGAATTAAAGAAAAAGAAACTTTGATTGCCAGCAAACACCCTCTCCACGCCCAAAATGATCCACGGTACATGAAAAGCAATCAATCGAGCTAAAAAAAAAAAAAAAATTCTTCCCAAATGGATACAATCTAATCGAAGGAGCCAAAAGCAGCTACAACGCACAAAATCAACAATACCAACGACATTTCCCGAAGCAAAACGACAAAATTCGGTCCCCCGACGGCCAATAGGAACCCTAGGACATGAAACTCGAGAAAAAAGAAAGAATCCCATGAAAGCCTGATTCAGAACTTACAGGCTCAGAAGAAATCGAGGTGCGACCCGAGGCAATGCTCTTGATCCGGCGCATCATATTCATCGCTGACGAATCCCAACCAGTACGCCCGCTCGATCGGGGTGGGATTCCCGGGAAAGCTTCAAGAGGAACAGGAATCGAAAAGCGAAGAATATCTCTGACAAAGGAGAAGGGAGAAGACGCGGCGCTCTCTCTCTCTCTCCTCCTCCTTCCCCTCCTCCTCTCGTCTCAGTTGGCGAAAAACAGAAACGAATGAAAATCTATATAGCCTCCCCACAAAAATCTCCCTCTCTCGATCGATCGATCGAGGATGTATAGTCTCTCTCTCTCCCCAGCTGCGCTGCCTGCTGTTTTCTCATTTTTCCTCTCGATTTTTCATATTTCCTTTTTCATTTTCATTTTTTTTTCAAATTTTGCTGCCTTCGGTCAAAGTTGGACCGAACCCCCCCAATCATGCCACCTTCAACAATCAAAATTGCTCCCGTACGTCAGTCAAACCTGGATGCCTGGTCGTCCATACCTCATCATCCCCAATCCGACGGCCAAGATTCGACTTTCCGGCAGAGCGCCAGGTATCGGCAACTTTTTACCAGAATGCCCCTCTACAGCAGTGCAAATTAAATTACCTTTTTTTTTTCTAATAAGCCGATGAAAAACATCCCGTTTCTTATTAATAATAATTCGTCGCATAAATATTTTGTCTAGAGAAAATGGCACCGAACCAAAATTTTTAAACTACGTCAATAAATTATAACACGTTTTATTGTAAACCCCCCCCCCTTTTTTAAGACCTTTGAAAATATGTCTACACAGACATGAAGAGAGATAAATCGGAGTTAACAAGGCACTCACCTAAACTGTAAAATCATTTGACAAAGCTTGGTACTCACAAAATCTCAGGAAATATTTAGGGTAATTGTGTCGAGAGTGAATATAGCTGATGGATTTTCTGTGTCAAAAAAAAAATCAAGATAAATGCGTGTCAATGAGCATATCGTGTCTTTTTTGGCAGTTTTTTTTCTTTGTATTGATGGAAAAGAAAAATGTTTTTTAATGCCTCTATTCCGGAGAAATATAAATAATTAAACTTAGGGAAAAAATTGCAAATCATTAATTTACGGCAAAACAAACCAGCATGAGTTAATATTCATTTTGCGAATTTATAGCTGAAATCTTGTTCAATCAAATTGTTACTAAACATAAAAAGTATCGGGTTATGAAATTCCCGGAATATTCGGGATTTGACTGTGTCGTTGACGTTTTCTTCTTCTTCTTCTTTTTCAAATTACTCTAGCGAATATTTAAAGCCCAAAAGATTAAATTAAGCATCCGTGTCGCGACTCGTTGGGAACACACGTCGTTTTCAAGACCGACTTTTGTTTTCTTATTAACGTAGTTATCTTCTTACAACTTAATTAATGCAATGAACGCAAATGTTAAAATGAAAACAAACACGTTATCCCTTACTTGGACTATAAGGTCCCAAAAAAACAAAACAAAATAAAAAATATTGGTCAAAGATAATTCGAAGTTGCTCAGTTTTAATATAGCAAGCTTTTATAACAATATCCCATGACAGAAATGCCATGTTTTAAATTTAGGTTGATACCGCCAAAGAAATTCCATAATCGGTATGACTCATGCCACATTTGTCTCTAATTAATTTTGGTGCCACGAGAAAATCAAAAGTAGGTGCCCCGGTACCGCATTTCCCCAAATTAATTTTCGTGCTACAAAAAGTTCAAAAAAGATTTTGGGAAAGTCAAAACTAAAAGGGTTTAGCGGATCTCCGAGCCTCAGTTCGATCCAGAATGGATTCTACCAAAACCTTAATGCCAAATTAGAGCGCGATCTTAGCATATTCGATATGGCAAAATTAGCAAGTTTTAGCAAATCTCCCAACCTCGATTCATTTTCTATAAAACATGATTTCCCCTCATTTAAGAGATCTATTTGTATCGATGGCAAAATTAGCAAGTTTTAGCAAATCTCCCAGCCTAATTCATTTTCTATAAACACGATTTCCCCGAGAAGACGTCATTTAAGAGATCTATTTCCACGTGACATGCCTAGCGTCCGAGTTATTTGACACGTGTCTTTCCGCATCTGGGTTTTGAACGCAAGCTAATGGAGCATGAATTAATTACGGGATGCCAATTAAGATGTTCTTTTATAAGAAAATCAGCTTTGGGTAAACGCGGCGTTGGGATATTGTTTTGATATCAGTTTTATCATGACATGAGAATTAGTTTAAGGATAATTGAGGTAAGAATGTATAGGTTTGAGATTTATGATCCACACACACACACTCTTCGTTTGGTAGGGTTAAAAGAAAAGAACCTTGGTCAAATATTTTGGGCTAAGATTAAGGTTGAAAGTATAATAATCAATTTAGAAATTTCACGTGGATGGACCTTATAATCTCGTCTACTATTTAGTATTTCTCTGACCAAGTTACCTTTCTCCGATGGCGAGGATGACCACCTTGTGACGATGACGACAACCAAAAGCCAGCTCTCATCCTGACGTTAGTGGCTTATCTTCCTTGCTCGAAAATAATTAAAAACTCATAGGGCGGTTAACACAAAAAATAAATTTGTGTTAATACCATAAAAAATTACAAACTAATATACTTATGGTAAAATTATTTTTACCTTAAATTATTTTTTTTATCACAAAAAATCCTAAAATTAATACACATGTGATATATTTAACTAAAATTATTTTTTATCGCACAAAATTATATTGAGTTATGAGCTCGAGAATATGGCTTGTTGATCATCCATTTGACTTGTTTGAAGCTAAAAAATGGCTCGTTTTACGCGCTTTTGAGATGGTTCTTGTTTCATATTACTCGAGGTTTGTGGCTCCTTTGTATTGACATATTTCTTGTCCATTGGTTGTAATCGAGGTGTGAGATATGGTCCTCTAAAGTCACCTATATAAATTGTGTTTTTTCAGATCTGAAAAAAATTTCGTGTTTCAAGCTTTGGTCAGTGCAAACCCTCGACTATCAGGACGATTTTCTCTCTGGCCTCACGTGTTTTTGGGGTGAATCTTATTTTATGTTACTCTTGGTTTGTAGTTCTTTATATTGATATATGGCTCGCCATTGGTTGTGCATATGGAGAGAGATATGGGTTCGTGAATATCCCCTGGTGGTCTGATTCTGGTGCGAAAACAGCACAAACCCCTATCTTTTGGGACATTTTTCTCATTCGTTTTCCTAGGTCTAAGTGTCGTTTTTGTTTCGTCTTATTCCTCATACGTAGATCTTTGCATTGACATGTGCGTTTTGTATTGGTTATGATCAGAGTGGCAGAAAATCAATAACGAACATGCCTCTGTGAACCATTTTTGGTTATCGAAATTTTTTTTTGAAGTGTTACAAACGGTGCGAACCCGTTATTTTGGGGTCACTTTTCTATATGATTTCTCGAGCTTTTGAGGTCGTTCTTTGATTGGTTATGCTCTCTGTTTGTAGTATTTCACGTTGATATCTTAGATTTGGTCCGATTATCTCTATGGACTGAGTTCCGATTTTTGAAAGTTGCCTCAGTAATCTGGAGGCTTGAATTTTTTTTTTTTTGAAGTGTTGGCTTACGAATTGTCATTTTTCCGACTTCACCACTACTCATTCGGTCAGCCAATTCCCGAGCCTTTGGTTGTTTTTGAAACCTTATTACACCTATTTTTGGATGGTATAATCGGTTTCCTTTAATTGCAAGCAAGGACCGAGTTATTTGTCCGAAAAATGCCACGTCAATTGGCTTTCAAACCATTTTTTTTTCCGGAAAATCAATCTCGTACACAATTTTAGTGAGATTTCCATTATACGTTTGTGAGATGCACCATCCTTCGAATCCGATCCGACCGGATATCTCTTTTCTAAAAATAAAAATATATAATAAAATAACAAAAAATAAAAATTTCAAAAATAAAATAAAAATTTGAAAATTATTTGAAAAATTCATAGTGGAGCTTTCCCCCCATTTTGCCGATGTCCATTCCGGCCCGTTCTTTTTGTACATCCGACCTTATCATTATTTTATTTTATTTTATTTTTATTTGAGCTTTGTGTATAAATATCCAAGAGCCACGGGTTTTTATTTAATCGCTTTAGAGTAGCTCTTATATGCTTCCTCCTTTTTGCCCTTTGAATTCTTTGGTTGATTTTCATTTTCTTAAGATGAAGATCGAAAATCAGAAAAATGCCATAAAATGAATCCATACAAAACCATTTTGTATGAAGGCTTAGCATGGTTGCAAAAATATGATTAGGAATTAAAAGTGAGTACACCTCACATGATCACTTTAGGTAACAATCAATCTCACGATGACCGTAAGGGCTCTAGTAGAACTACTAGGGTAACCTAATCCCCAAACCCAAAAATCTATGATTGTGTGGAATCGAGTAGTCTCTCCTAACCTCTCAATTGGATTTTCGGTCTACCGTACTCGAAAGACAGGTAGCGACTTCTTTGCATGTACACAATGCACATGACACCCGATCACACTAAGGTCAAAATATGAATTCCCAACGTTGCGACTTGGTATGGATTTGGGGGAGAGCCCGAGCGAAGGGGCCCACATTCAAGGCCTCCGTTGGCAATCCATTAGGCCGCCCTTTTCCCCTCGATCCATTTGAGAGCCGAGGGCAGGTCGCGACACTCTTCAGTTCAAAAATAAGAACTTTAAGAAGAAAACTCTAAGAATTCATTGAAATACTCCTATAGTATTCGTTGTAATCATTCTCTAATATAAGTGTGCGGATTTCAAGAAGTGTTCGAAAAGGGTTTTTTTCGCATATTATTAATACAAACAGGTTCGATGCGTTATATATTGAAAGGTATAGTTTGTGAAGCTGTTCAGCACTATTGATAGGAACTAATCGGCTTAAAGAAATTCGGTTACCCGTAACTTTAGCATATCAGAGAAATTTGACTATTGAGCGCAAAGGAGAACCCAAAAAGCTCATTCGAGGTAACGTCAGCAAGTCACTTCCTATTTCCACACTCCAAGAAAGAAAAAAGAGGGACATCCCTCCTAAATCAGAAAATTCTCTGTCCTGTCCTAATTTATGTATTTACAATTTTCACAAATAAAGCATCAACATCTTCATCCTCACTCCCCTCAAAAAAAAAAAAAAATTTTGAAGAAGGGCATCTTCTCAAAAAGTCTCATTAATAGCACCGCAGTCATCCTCCCGTAATCGTCTTCACGACATTAAATGTCGACTTTGGGCCAAAAGTCCAACCAACCCAACGCTTTCTCCAATTCACATTGAAAGCTAAAAGGAATCCCTTCAGCCCCATCTTCAAGAACATCTTTCCCACTTCATTCAATCAATGCATGCACTTTTTCCAACTTCGCATCAAATGGCACCCACATCACGACCTCCGATGCGAACGGAATCTTTTGCTCTTCTGGTCCACTTGTTGGGTGCCGGCCCAGCTTTCTTGGAGCCTAGGACTGATGTTCATTCATCAGCCCTTTGCAAGTCCACAAGCCCTGCCAAATTCCTTTTCAGCTCCCATCCCTTCCCTTCCCCACTTTGGTCCATATGGAATTGAGGCACAAGGATGATCGATACATGTCATGCCACGATCTAGTTCGCATACTCCCCGCGAAAGTGTGAGCATGGTTTCAATGTAGGACCAAGAATCAGAAAGAAAAGCCGAACTGATACCGATCTGGTTTCAGATTCCAAAACATGCAGGGGAGGCTTCGGATTGCAAATATTGAGGAGATTGTTTGCGAAAGGTAGGTTACAAGTCCTAGGTAGGCAGAACCCGGAAACCCGAAACTTGGAACAAGTTTTTGCGTTTTTCTTTGTATAAGTGTTCGAACGAATCTTGCAATACTCCATAGTCTCCGATGGTGGTGAGTGTATAATCTAAAACTGTTAGTTGAAGCTTCTATTTTCGACGATGTTTATAACTGAGATTTTTACTTTGTTAAAATGTTTCTTTTTTTTTTTTCGCGTGCCTTAACATGAGTCGTGAATTGAAGATGATAATTTACTGCAATCGTTCAATCGAGAATACATGTGGAGCCTGAGTATACTTTGGAACTGACCTAGGAAGTCATGACAGGTTAGGTTTCGGATTTAACGGGATTTGGAAACCGCTCATCCCTAATTATGCTTAGTGGTATGAACGAGGCTGCATTAATAAGCCCTAAATCTCGAGGAACACGAGAGCACGCAATAATCTGGAAAGGGGAAAAAAGAAAAACTCAGCAACAACTGAAGAATCAATTGAGCAAAAAGTCAACGGGATGGCAGGACATGAGGTTGGCCAGAGGCGCTGCCAGAAAGAGCTGAAAGACTTAAAACCCTGGCCTGTCCCTATGCATGGCATTCAGCAGTAATCCAACCGGAGATTTTTTGTCACAGTCCATGAATTATTCTCTCGGATTGGATCGTTGCCCTCGGCCAGCAACGTCAGGGATGGTCCCCCTCTCCCGTCCTCATTAGACGACGTCCTGGCCCGCTCATAATACACCAACGGAAAATTTGTAATCCGGTCCCGAATATGTTCATCGGCTGGCCAGATAAGAACACCCCGTGAACATAAGGGTTGTTCGGGGGGGTTTTTTCCCACGAGCACGGTCCGCACTGGAGGGTGTCAATGATTCGAAACCCCAATCCGAATCGAACTGTTTAGGTATGCGTTAGCTTTCGACTGGACTTGCACGAAGAGAAGGGTAGAGGGGTGAAGCCGGCTTATTGGCAAAATTTCACTCTAGCGACAAGAAATCCGGCCGATTACGCGCGGAATCCGGCGTGCCGGCTTTGGAAACGGCAGATGAATGTAGTTGCTTGTGCATAGAATTTGGAGGTGGTGCCATGGGCATGTGATGGTGTAGGCAAGGACTGGGATTGACTTGAGGGAAAATAAGTTGAACGTCGAAAATCATCTTTATTGCGAAATTAAAAGGGCAAAAAAAAAAAAGAAAAGACAGAAGCCAACTGCCGTTCCTGATTCGGATAGCATTTCGCTATCTTGATTCTTGACTTTGTGGCCCTTCGTGCTTACCTACCACATCAGTGATGATCACGTGCTTGTGCACGTGAGAAATCGGAGGGGATTTGTTTTTCCTTATTTTCTCCTTTTTTAATCTTAGAATTTTAAGTTTGAAAATAGCATATTATCCATTCCCCTCTAGGTTTAAACGAGAAGTAGGGAAAATTGTTTGTTATCTATCGTTTCGAGCTCCAAAAATGTCTAAAGATCGAAAATTACGTATTGCTAATGTGAGATGTGGCTCATGTCCCCGCGGTAGGAAACCTAGCCAAAACCGTTGTGAAGGATGCGCAAGGACCTAGCCGCGTCTTGGTCTCTCATCTGTGCATCGCAACATCTTTCTGCTGACTACATACCTTTAAACCCCCAGTCGTACCATAGTTCAGAAGCTATCGCGCTCTACCTGATAAAATTGCAACAAAGGAAAATTTATCAAAAAGATTTATGACTCAATTGGCAAAATCGAAATGTCTAAGACTCAATTGGTAAAGCATCAAGAGATTTGGAACTTGATTGGCAAAATTGAAAAGTTTTAGATCGAATTGATCAAAGTGCAATAATACTTTGGTCATTTTTTTTGTCTAACATAGACTAAGATACTATCTCATTCGACCCTTTCAGTCGGATTCTCATACACGATTGTGATTACATTCATTCGAGTCGCGTCGAAAAGGCAATCTCATAAACCAAGTGGCCCATGGGATTCGACCCTAAGATACCCCATTGATTATCACCTTCCAAAAGCCTTCAAAGTTGTCTTTGGACAACGCCAAATTTGACTACATGTGGTGGGGATTTGAGCTTTGATGAGCGGTAGCACCCTCTCTTGACGATCATCAGTGAAATGAAATCTGGCGTCAACGATGGTGGGAAAGAGAGACGATGAGTCATTCCACGAGTGATCGTTGAAAAGGTGACTTCTTGGTCTCCTGAATATAAACGCAGACTCAAAAGATCAAGAGAGGAGAAGACGAGCCAACAAAAATTTATTGAGGTTGCAAGTTGCCACAGAAAGGTAGGAATAAGGAGAGGAATAGTAGATGATCTACATGTAGAAGATGGGACAAAATCCGACACCCCATGTAATTATTGTGTCGTTTTTAGCAGAGGTGGCAAGTGAAAAGCAAAGTCTATCTAGGGTTGTGCAAAAAAACCGAAAATCGCTCCGACTGCCCGAAATCGATGGTTCCTAAATTGGAATCAATGGGAACCGATTCAGCTCCAAGTTTAAAGTGCAAAACTGCTCACCTGTCCATCCAGATCGGACGGCTAATACATAATATGTAATATTTAGAAAAACGAAAAATTCTAAAATTGTAATTTGAAAATCGCTCATCTTGTCTCAAACTCACTCTCTCTCTCTCTCTCTCTCTCTTAGAATTTCAGTGTCTCGTTCTCACCTCGATCCCTTCATTTGCATCTCCATCTTGGTCCCTCATCTCCCATTGACTCACGACTACAACTCCCATCAACTCACGGCCACACCTTCGACCGTTCATCACCTCTCTCTCTCTTGCTCACGCTTGCCTACATTTGTTATAAGTTTTAATTCCTAAAACTCAGTCTACTCACCAATCCCTGATTTTCAATCTTCATTTGGTCGGTAAAGTGTGGGGTGACTGGTTCCATTGACCCACCTGGAAATATGACTAGACCGACGATCTGGTTCCCAAATGGATCCATGAAATCAACGAGTAGTTCTCGATTCTAATTTTTTGAAATCGATCCATAGTAGGAGATTCTCGATTCTAGAGTGGCAACCGTCTACCTAGACCATTCTCACCCCTAGTCTATCCCAAGGCCTAATTAGTTATATCCTATCATTCGATTTCTCGAGACGCCTTTGTTTCGCAAAAAAAAAAAAACTAATAATCGAAAAAAATATATTTCTCTGAAAATGATCCCTTGTATCCTTACAAAGATGGATGAACGGAAAAGTTTAGAAATGTTGTCGAAAATTAAATATTTTTAGCTAGGTAATTACTTCAAGCAATATAAAAGATTATTTTTAGGAATTTTTTTTCAAATCATTCGTTTTTCACGAAACAAGCGGACATGAATTCATGATCAGTCTTATTAACAAATACGACCGTTCGAGATGATAATAATAAAAATGACAGCGATAATAATAGCAATCTCTCGGAGGAATAAGATAAGCATGTCATGAATACGTTTTACTTTTCGAAACGCATGAAGATGACCCTAGAAATCCAATCCATCATTCGATGGGAGGGAATTTCGTTCCTGCCCAAAAATTCATGCTTGCGGTAAATTACTCGACTTCATGATTGTTTCTTCCTCCATAAGTTCTACATTCACATGTCGGGGGGAGCTTTTTACCCAGGATATGATCCGAAGTCTCATCCCTCTCCCTTTCCCTTTCCCTTTCCCTTGCGTTGGCCGGCCGATTGCCCTAGCCGGTTTAGCGAGGGAACTAGTCGTAGCTTATCGAGAGTGTAATTCGAAACCTACGACAAATAATAGGTTTGAAACCGATGCCGGAAAAATCCATATGAAATGGTACGTAATGGCCAACGTCAGGCAACATCGGAAATGGCTTGTCTTTACGCCCGATGGTGTATGGATACAATCACACAAATAGTCTCATCCATCGAGAGAGTTGATAGTTTGATGAAACAGTGAGAAAGCCTACAATCACGAAATGGGGAGGGGGGTAGGATGATTATAGCTAATGCCGCGTTAAATATACTTTACTAACAGGGTTTTGCTATTGTGATATTTTTGACATACTATCATTATTTCTGACTCAATAATTTTAAAAATTAATAAGTGTTTTATACAAAATATACATTGATAGAGTATAGATCTGCGATTTGAAAAAAAAATAAAAATTGACAGTAATACCATATTGTCTTGTAAGATTTTCCCTTACTAATATCAGTTTTTCTTTTTTTGGGTTGTATGTGAGTTGTTTTGGCGCGATTGAGAAGTAATCCCGTTGGTCATTTGTCCGTGATCCTGCAGATGAACAGCCATCTCAGAGAGGGCCACGTGGCAGGTGGTGAGAGGCGGATGGGAGTAAGCAGGAGACAAGCGTAGGAGTCTACGCAATAAATGAGGGCAGCACTTTCCCCCAGCACCCTCTGCCCCCTCTCATTTAATGCCCCTCCCCCACCTCCTACCCCTACAGGAACCCCACTACTACCGGCGGCGCGTCATCACCACGTGAGAGCGCTTCACCGCTAACGCCGACACGCCCCAGTCCCCACCCACCTGTCCGATAGTTTCCTCGTACCCCAAAATTCGGTGTCGAAGTTACTCGTAGACTGACCCTAAATAAGCCCTTAAGCTATTTTATCTAACCTTCAGGACGTCAAACTCGAGCATAATCCCCGAGATGAAGAAGAGAAATATTTTTTTTTTCTCAACTCGAGAGGAAAAAGATGGGAAAAATGAACTCCATGTCATATTCAGATGGCTACTTTCACGTGTAGGGCTCATTTAGTGAGGACCTCGCACTTGAGCTGAGTCATCGAAATTCCGACTTTGTACATTGGTGGCTAGCGCGCACACTACTTATTAACTAAACAAACCATACCCCCATTAACAAGCACTGTACAAAAAAAAGTTACACACTTTTAGGGTTTTTTAATAAAAAAAAATGCAAAGTAAGAGCTAGAAAAGAGCCGGAGAAGCCAACACAAGCAACCACCAAGAAGTTACAAATGTTCAAGTTGGAAGTAGCCTAGGCTTCAACACCCACAAAAAAAAAAAAAAAACCAAAATGATTTCGATTTCTGAACAAAAACAGCTGACTAAGCACCCTGTCTCATAAAACTATTTCCTCTTTGTTTTTTTTTCTCACCCCTTCTCTTGTTGAGCCAACTCGGGATGAACATGAGTCAATACCCGAACCACCACCCTTGCCCGGCACTAAGAATGCTCCGACTTCCGAAGCTCTCTCGTACAAACCCACAGCGCCGCACCGCTCCGCTTCTTACCACCGTGCAAGGAGTCTCGACGCGCGGTTCGTTCTTGACTCGACACCCCCACCTTAGTTTTAACCAAAAAAACCTGCTCTTTTGTTTCCCCCCTCCCCCCCCCCCTCAGTCCTTCGCCCATTCCACACGCCCAAAATGCCTCGCAATCTCGAAAACCACCAACCCTAACGCTCGTAACTACACCCGTCATGCACAAAACCTAGAACGGAAGAAGAGAAATAAACATCAAGTCCGATCAGCTTTCGCACTGGAGCGCGGCCTTGATCTTCTGGATCGTGCACGATATCAGATTGTTGACCGTCTCCACCGACTCCACCGTGAGCTTGGCCGTGGGCAGGCTGTTCACCAGGATCTGGAACGCCACCGTCAGGAGCGACCCACCCACCCTCTGCGGCCCACCATTGCTCGCGGGCCCATCCGGGTTCCCAGCGCCCCCGCTGTGGGAGCCCGGCCCGTCGGGGACGATGGCGAACCCGGACGGGAGGAGGGCGACGTAGGCGGAGTCCCCGCCGTTCATGACGACGTGCATGGCGGGGATGTCCACGGGCGCGTACACCACAAGCGACCCGGCCGCGTCTATGCACGTCTCCTGCAGTATCAACATGCTGCTCTGATTCGCGTTCATGGCCTGCACGTAAAGCGGTAAGAGAAAAGGGGAAAAAAAAAAACGACAAAAAGTCAATTTTACACCCTCGCCCCACACAAATTTACGGGTAAATGCCATCGAACGCAGCAGCGCAACCCCACGTTAACGTGTCAGAATCCATGCACGGAGGCCATGAGAGTCAAACCCTGCAACGAAATCGACTTTTTTTTTTTTTTTGCCCCTCTTTCCCTTCCAAAATCCCGATCACAGAAAAAAAGTAACGACCGCACTTTTCACTTTGACTTTTCAATTCAAAGGAAACAGGACAACATGAAACTGTCCCCCCTTTTTTCCAGCTTCCCGAAGAAAGAAGCGTCTCTTTACTTTTAGATCTCTCCGCTCTCTCTCACGCTTTTTCGATCCTCTCTTCCACGCCAGGACAAAGGGAGGGAGACCCAACACGAGCTGACGTGGCGCACAGGGTCTCATGCGTCATTTTCATTTTCTTACAAGAGATTAGACATTGGACAGACAGGTAGAGAGAGAGAGAGAGGGGGAGAGAGAGGGAGTCCTTACGCTGGCACGTAGGAGGGAGACGCAGTTGCCGTGGTTCTGGCCCTTGGCGATGTGGGCCATCTCCTGCATGGGGCCTCCGTTGGAGAGGATATCCCACTCGCTCCGGAGCTGCTCGTCGCGGAGGAAGTCGAAGAGCCGCTGCGGCGAGACGGGCAGCCACACCGACGTGGCCGCACTCAGCACAATGCCTGGCGGCTCTCCCGGGTCGTCCACGCTCTTCCGTGTCATCACCCGCACGTCCTCGTCCACATTCCCCCCGCTCAGCTTGTTCCACTTGTGCACCGTCGACGCGCACACCCCCGCGCAGAAGTTGGCCGTCATCCGCTGCGCCAGCTTCAGCATGCTTCGCCTCCCGCTCGCCGTTATCGCTGATTCCAAAAAATAAAGATGGAAACCAGTGAATTATGTGAATAGGAAGACGTTTTTCCTCAATCGGAACTTAGTTTCACTTAGGCAGACGGTAAAGATGCATATATATATATATATATATATATATACATATATGTTTCAAGTGTGTACCGGTGTGGTCGCGAGAAGGGACGGCAGACGACATGAGAATGGCAAGGCACTGACACTGTCGCTGGAGGGTGGTGATCCACCGTTGAGCGCCGAAGCCCATGCCCGAGCCGACCAACGGCCTGTACAGCTGGTGTATCTGGTTCTCATCGTACTCCGCATGCTCCACCCAAGTCACCTGCAATGTTTCATCTCCGTAATAGGTCACTTAACATTCTAATCTTTTCCCTAAACACGCGAAAATGACGAAACACATTCGACGTAGTCTGTCGCAAGAAAAGATGCATCACACTCACGAAACACAACAGCAATGATTTCGCGAGCCACGTCCCACAGGATTTGCGCAAGAAATTAGGTTTGTCCAAGCACGAGATGTTCAAGTCCCATGAATTTTAGTGCAATTTTCAACACTATTTCGTTGGTTTCTGACCAATACAAAAACACCAAGTCACACGCATAAGATACGAGGCGGATCTCGGGAACAGGTCGAGGGTGGGCTCAATGACAGAAATAAAGTAATCAGCAAGAAGCTTCTTCTCTTCCTCCTCCTCCTCCTCCTCCTCGTGCATAAAATAATGGCGGAACACAGATCGAGCCCACGCAAGATTTTTGAGGAACAGAGAGCGAGCGCCACGAAACTTCGGTTGCCCTAACAAAGGTCCAAACTCCGAGCCTAAAGATGCTCATGCAAGAACAAAGAACCGAGTCCTCGGAGTTTCGACTCCCATGAGGGTTTTTTAGTTATAAAATCGGGTCACACATGGTTCT
Source organism: Rhodomyrtus tomentosa (assembly GCA_028455895.1). Lineage (NCBI taxonomy): Eukaryota > Viridiplantae > Streptophyta > Magnoliopsida > Myrtales > Myrtaceae > Rhodomyrtus > Rhodomyrtus tomentosa. The sequence goes on along the minus strand of JAPCWY010000008.1, from coordinate 32,515,286 downwards.
TAGGACTCCCATAGAATAAGAAGAGGGGGGGAGAGAGGAGGGGATGGGATATTCGAGACAGCATCAAAGATGATGGGAATAGAAACATCAAAATGCATTTTATATTCACCCAAAGAAGACCTCGCAGATTACAAGGCATTTACTTTCCAAATGGGATATGGTAGAAATTAATGTGTTCAGAGATTGGGGCAAAGACAGAGGCTTCCAATTCATATACAATGATAGCGATTAGGGTTGGGAGGCAATCTCGATATCTTGATGCACGGTCCAAATTTAAAAAATGGGGTTCTTTGATATTCAAGAGCAAGAAACCCCAGTTGTCGAAATCTGGGGCGGTCTAATCCCTACATTTGAATAATAAAGTACCACCTGACACACGGAGAAGCATCCGGTCCGGTGGGTCAAAATGGAAGCATGGATTCTCCAGGAAGGTTCAGATTCTCTGGACGGATGCATGAGAAGGAAGGCTAGAGAAGAAGAACACCGCCAATGGTGACGACGATAGAGACCTTGTGGCGTTCCCTCGGTGAGGATTTAATGGTCCTCAACCAATACAAGTTTTGCCGAACTCATGCCCTAGTCTTTTAGGCTTCAACAAACGACATTTAAAGAGACCCAACTGGAAAAGAAAGGAACCCCACCACCACCCCCAGCCAGGCATTAAATGGGAGAGAGCTGAGCCAGGAACTGGGGCTGGGGCACGTGAAGGGGACCTCCAGAAAAAAGGAAGATTTTTGACGGAAATGAAGGGGGGTTTGGTTTTTGATTTTTCTTACCTTGGAGTACCCATTGGGCATGTCTTGAACCACGCAGCCGGAAGGAAGCCTCCTGCAGCTCGGGAACGAGGGGCCGCCCCCTCCGCCGCCGCCAGGAGCAGCTTGTCGTATGGCGTCCACCGACACGTCGACCACTGCCCACACGCCCTCCGCGTGCTGCTTGCAGAACCGGAGGAAGGTCACCTCCCGGACCGGAACCAGCGGCGACAGCAATTGCAACTCGGCGTGCATCTAAACCCACAAATTACAACCAAACGGAATAGAAGTTTTCAGTGCAGCTGTTTGAACAGCCAAGGAGTGTAGCAATTAAACAATATATTTCTCTCACCAGCTGAAGTGCACCATTTCTGGTTCCTCCCATTCCACTACAGATCACGTCCGTGGTCGATGTTCTAGCTATCGTACATGGAAACATCTCAGCCCACCGGCTCTGCAGAAAAGGCCGTGGAACTTTCATCGAACCGAACAAATGATCATCCAACGGTTCCAGAAAAATTACGAGTTTGCTCTAATGTTTTTTCAATTTTTGGTGTAATGAATATGCAATAATTCATGAGAAGATAGAAAAGTGAGAGAAACTCAAAACTCACAGAGTCCATGAGGGTCTCCACAAGTGCCAAGCTATTGATGATCACCATGCCAGTCTCTCTAGAGGCCTCGGTCACAAATCCACTGGGCTTCATGCCGATGCACGGTGTGAAGGTCCTCATGTACTCGTCGTGGTTCAGTATTTCCCTCCCGCCTTCCAAGCTCCTGATCCAAAGCGGCTCGTCGGTCTGAGCCATCTTGACCAGCTCATCCATGGCAGCCAAGGCGAGCTCCAGCAACATCGACCTCTCGATCGACACCATGCCCCCGACTCCCGGGGCCCTCGGCGTGTTCGCCACCACCATCGCCGGGTTGCCAGAGATCCCACCCCCGAAATCGGGCCCCAGGGGCAGTGTGGTCGCGGCCACCGTGCCCAAGCTACCGATAAACCCGTTGTTAGTCCCAACCCCTAGCTCGAGGCTCGAGTTGGGCATCAGCGAAGCCATGGATGCGGCGACGGACGAGACGGGGCGGCCAAGGAACTTCCCCGCGAGCGCGCACACGCGGTCCAGCTCGTCCTTGAGGCGGGCGTTCTCGATCCGGAGGTGCTGCTCCTCAAGGGATATCTCGCCGATGACGGCCGGGCCGCCGCAGTTGGTGCAAATCGGGTCCCTCATGGCGTCCCGAAGGGACAAGTTCTCGGCACGGAGCTTGTCGTTCTCTTGCCGGAGCAACGAATTCTCATGTCGCTCCAATTGTGTCTGGTTGGTGCAATCAAGAAAATCACCCCCCAAAAAAGAAAAGATCAAAACTTTTTCCAGTTTCTTGGAAAAGATGGGAGTTTTTAGAGAACTGATCATTGCTACCTTCATCTGGGTGCGCCGATTCTGGAACCAGAACTTGACTTGCCTGGTCTCCAAGCAAAGCCTCTTGCTCAGCTCCAACCTTTGCTTCTCATCGGGATGTGGACACTCCTTGAACAACCTAAAGCCACCACCCCACCAACAAAACGAAACAAACCCACGATAATTACGGAAAATGCCACTAAGATCGAGCAAAATCATAACCACGGTACACCGAAAGAAAAATCTTGCTGCGAAAGTTGCTTCCTTTGTTTTTTCTTTTGGGTACGTGAAGAAGATAAGTGAAGAGACGGATGGTATTCGTACGCTTCAAGCTCTTGGATTTGCTGGGGAGTGTGTCGGTGGTAACGCTTCTTCCTCGGAGGGTTGTCGGCGGAGGCATCCTGGTCGTCGCCGGAGGCTCCGCCACCGTCGAGGTTGTCGCTGCCGGATCTGCTCTCGTGCTCCTCCTCTCTGCTCCTCCGGAGGTGGTGATTGCTCACGCTCATTTGCTCGTAGCTGTCCCCCATTTGCTGGTTCTCCATCCCAGTTTGCTGCTCCCAAAATCACCAAACCGAATCAAATCACGAAAAGAGAATATAGACGACGAAGGAGGACGATGGTGAGGTTGTGGCGTCGTACGAGAGCGAGAGAGAGTCCAGGAGAGTTGTTGAACATGGATTTGGACATAGAAGGGCTCAAGAGGCGCGGCTGCCCGATTGCGCTCGACGGCACCATGTCGTTCTTCCCCGCGTACGGAATATCAGCGGCAACGACCCTCGTTGCCCCTCCTCCGCCGCCTACGCCGCCCGAGCCGGTGTCGAGGAATCCCCCGAAACTCATAAAAAAGGTCGCAATTTTTGCGCTCTCAGTTTCTCCCTTCCTTCCCCTGTAGCTGTATCGGATGTCTTTCTGATCTTTCAAAACTCACCGAGCGTAAAGCTTCTTCTCTCCGGCGAACTCAATCCCAACCAAAAACGAGCTCAACAGTCATCGCTGGTCTGCTCCACTTCCAAAGCTTTTCAAAGAGGGTCGTGCGGACAAACAAACACCCACGAACCAGTATACACCACACAACACATTCGAGAGAAGGCAAAACTCGTTCTTTGGTATGCGAATCACAAAGGGGAAAAATTGAGAGCGAAAAAAGGAAGAAGTAGGGGTTTTTTTTTTTTAATAGAGAGGACGAGGAGACAAAAGGGGGAATTTTTCGCAGGCCCAAATGTCTCCAACTTCCTCTCTATCTATGAGGAGGACGCTGAGAGAAAGAAAGAGGAGGCAAAACTTCTATCCTCCCTTTTCCTCTTTCTAACTCACAGCTACGCTTGCTCTCGCCCCTCTCTCTCTCTCTCTCTCTCTCTCTCTCTCTATAACAATCTATGAGCGTGCCTAGGTCTGCAAAACGGCGAGAGAAGGCGCTGCGAGGAGGCACCAGTGGGTAGCTGCAGAAAATAAAAGGGGGAGAGAGAGAAGTACCCTAAAAGAAAGTTTTCCTTTTTCTCTATATTTTGTTGCTATTTAGGTGAGAGAGAGGGAGGGGGAGAGTCTCTCGTCTGCGTGATATCTCGTCCGCTGCATGCTTGACTCTAGGGCAGGTAGAGATAGAGATAGAGAGAGAAACGAGTTTTCAAAGGAAAAGAAAAAAAGGGCGACTTGGAGGAAAACGAAAGGGGCCAGCCAAGGCACAGAGAAGAAGGTTGAAGAAGATAAAACAGGCGGGGGGGTGTATGTGGAGTCATCGAAGCCATACAAACACAAAGCAACAAAAAAAGAAGAGGGAGGGAGGGAGGGAGGGGGTCTGGGTTGACTCCCCCTGTCTCAGAAAGTCTGTGACACAGTCACTTCAAAAAAAAATTCACCCTCTTCCTTTTCCTTCCCTTTTCCCATTTTCCGATCATTATTATTCTTGTTGCCAAACTATTCTTGAAAAAAAAAGTTCTTGAAGTCCCCACCACTATAATCCAAAAAAAAAAAGTTCCACCATCGCCAGGACAACGAGAAAGGAAGTTACAGTGTAAAAAGGTTACAGCATTGTGTGACGTGGGAAACAAATTAGTCAGAAAGGATACGTTGTCCTCGTTCCCTCCCCCTCCTTTTTCCAAGTGAGAAAGGGAACAGGGTAAGTGAGAAACTATTCATTCAACGCCCCCGAAAAGCTTGAGCTAGGGTTTGGAGCTCGTGGGTCCTAGTCGCTAAGTCATTCCACATGTAAATGAAATGAAAAAAAATAAAAAATTTAGGCTATCGTTGCGGTTTCGAAACAAAAAATTTTCAAGGATCGAACTAGCCACGACTTCTCGGCAAGCTCCTCGGCAGCCATAATACCTAGTTGTTTTCTTCTTCTTTTTTCCGGAAATTGCTCCCGCTTGATTTTCGCGCCTTGTTGTGCATACCGCTGAACGCCCTAGTCAGCGCATTTCATGATAGGAGTGATCGGTCCCAAGTCCGATTCGGCTTCCCTTAAAAATCGAGAGCCAGATTAGTGGTTTCATTTCTCAAAGTGACCGGTTCGATTCTCGATTTCGAAAAACGGGTCTAATCAGGTTTCAGGCGGTTCCAATGTACCTATATTCATGGAAATTTTCTACACATCTAAGTATCTTCTTGATCTTGCATTGGGTTGACATCTTTCCTCTTCTTTGTTTTGTCGATGGCCTTTTCTGGGTCAACCTTCGGTACATGCTCGCCATGCGCTCTTGAACTTTTTACAAAGATGCTGTGCATTGTTCCTTGGATTTTCAGGAAAAATATTAAGAGTGATCGGATCTCAGTCCGGTCCAGCCTCAAGAACCGAAAACCAAACCGGTGGTCTCGGTTTTCAATTTTTCAGAATTGAGAAGTCTGGTCCGGTTCCCAGGAGGTTCCATTGGACCGGACACATGCCAAAAAAAATTATTTTATCACATCTAAATTTCAAAAGTTTTTAATTCCAAGATAAGAACAATAACATACCTTAACCAAAAAAACTATCAGTATGTTACCACTGATGTCGGTGATGAAGTTGGGACATCTGTATAGCGCTCGACAAAGAATTCCGTCACAAGTTGCTGATAAAATGGTGTTGCAACCGTAGAATATGTTGCAGGCTATGCTGAGATTGAGGAGATACGACTTCCACACTAATATTCTGATGAAAGACAAACTTGATAATGTCCTATGAAGTGACTTATAAGAGTTCTGCCTTTGATGGTCTTAAGTCGAAATCACTACTGTGGGGATCTGAGTAGGTAGTAAGTAAATAGAGGGCACTTAAAAAAAAAATTCAATCGGTCCGATCTTAGTACCCTAAAATCGGGAACCGGAAATTGTGCCCCCGGTCTCGATTTGAGCGATCCGATTTGTTCATCCCTAAAAAATATTGAGTAAGAACAATGGGTGAGGCACAAAGACAGCCAAGATCTGTTGGTAGCTCTTGCAAGAGAAGTGGAGAGGCAAAAAAAGAGGGCTGTGAAGTGAAGCAAAGCAAACCCTGAATAAGTAAAAATTAGGTTTATTTATAAAATAAAATAAAAATGACCAGTCCGACCCGGGCGATTCAGTCTGGTCCTATGTCACTGGAACCGAATCGTCCGGTTATCGGTTTCGATTTTAGGAACCGAGAATCAGATTATAGTTCCCGGTCTGGGCAATCCGATTTGCTCACCCATATTCCATAGCACAAATTATATGCAACAAAATTATAACATCACTGTAATTCTTGATTGAATTTTACCTTACGTCTCGTAAAAAAATTTCCAACTTCAAGTGAAGTCTCAATTCTATACGAACCTTTTTTTTTGTCTCATCCCAATTCTACCCTAAGTTTTTTTTTTTATCTCGTATAAAATTTCGATTTTAGATCCAGTTTCAATTTTTACCCTATTTTTTTGTCGCATAAAAGATCACTAACTTTTACTTGTGTCCTAAGTCTGCCTCCATTAACCCTTCGCCAGAATCGTCCTTAGTGATTTTGTGTTGGGTCTTCGATCTCTCATACTTAAAAACGTCCATCTCTCACGGTCGGAGAGCTCGTGATCGAAGAGCTGGCACTCGGGATGCTTGAATAGTTCATACTTGGAAGTTTTTAGAAATTTTGGAATGATGTTTAGTTGGGCACATTGTTAATAAAGCAAAAGTTCGTGCCTTCACGTAAGATCGTGAAATTTTGGAGTAAAATTGAGACATGATCTACATTGGAGAGTTTTTTATATGACCAAAAAAAAAAGTTTATAGTAGAATTGGGACATGACCTAAAATTGAGGGTTTTTTATTGGACAAAAAAATTAGGGTAAAATTAGAACCGAATACAAAGTGGGAGATTTTCTATTAGACAAAAGGTAAAATTGGGATAAGGATTGAATTTGAAGGTTTTTTTAGGATACTAAACCAACAATGTAATCTTTTTGTTTCAATGAGCTAGTTATACACCAACGAAAATCAATTTGTAAAATAGATGGTCGTAATGTGCCAGTTCTAAGCAATACTTTTTTTCTGAATTCTCGAAAAGTAAAAAATAACTCGATTTGAAATTTTGAAATAATGTCAATAATTAATAAGAAAAATATGTAAATCAACGCCTCCACGTATGACGAATTTTAAGGGTTTTACAAAAATTCAGATCAGAAAATCAAATTACATGAGCCGTAGAGTTGGAAAAATGTAAAAGGTAAAAGTCGCTGCAAACGGAATATAAGATGTAACAAAAAATAACACACACGTTTTTCTTTCTAATGTAATGGAACAGAATAAGATTACGGTAATACCCTTCTACGGAGTTCTAAAGTTTAAGTCTAATTTCAATTGTAGCTCGAACTCTTTTTTGTGCCAAAAAAAAAAATGCAACCTCTTATTATAGTCCTGAATCTGCCCCTACCTCCAAAAAATCACCACTAATATCTTCAAAATTACCGTCGTTAAGGTCAATTAGAGGTTTACTATGTTATGCGTGCGTTTGCCTCCATCGATACTCTTGGTTTCGTATGGAACAACAGCAGCCTTTTGATGTCAATAGTATTGAAGAAATAAGTAGCAGATTTTTCACGCAGTATATATATGGGATTAGAGTGAAAGTCTATTATTATTTTTAGACAAAAAGCAGTCGATAACAGAATTGAGATTAAATTAAAAATCGAATCTTTTTAAAGAAAAAAATTGATCAATCTTCAAAATGGCTTAATTCTCTATAAAAAAAAATTACAGTTAATTTCGTTTTGAAGAGTGATCAATTACAGAGTCTCGTGGTTTCGAAGAAAGTTAATTTCGGGGTCATATGTTTAGGATATGCCTTTTCAATTTCACGAATGTCAAAATGTTTGGTCTTTATATTTTTTTCGTGACATGTTTGGGTCGAACTTAATGTAAATTCTTAATCCATAAAACGCTGAAAAAATAAATTCTTTAGGCAAAAATGTAGGAAGATTGTGCTGTAAACATTATCGATGGAGAAAACTAACTCCTACATTGATGTTTATTATAAGTGAGATTTCTTTCGCCGGTCTAATCAAACTCAAATATCGAATGATCGATTATTTTTGGTGATCGGAACATAAATGACACAGTGTTTAGAATCCCGGCAATACCGAAGTGAAAGCCGAAGTGAGTCAAGATGCATCCACACTACACATAATAGCTCCAATATTATGCTATCTCACAAGTAAACACTGTTCAAATTCATTTCGAATAGGGCAAGCATAGAACAATCATCGAACGAAGTAGGCAAATTAGTATCTTTTTCCCCCCCTTTCATTTCCTATATGTCGACTCTAGTACAAGTACAATGATCAAAAGTTGCTAAGGCGTTAGAAAGTTGGTTAAGGCTTTGAAGTTGAGATCGATGAGAAATGTTGTCATCATCGACATGGTCCCGTAATTGGGGCCAATCGTACCGATGGCATGATTGGCATCATCCTTGATTTGCTTTGAAATGTTTATAAAGCTTCATCGTAAAAACCCCCAGAGGCAGAATTCATCACCAACGTCCTGAAAATTACCGTGCCATCTTAATGTTTTTCACTGATGATTTTGCAATAATTTTTTCACAATTCCCGAGATAATAACTAAGCCGGAGTCTACTTTAGTGCGACTGGCAATTATTGATAATCAGCAAATATTCACTCGACCATATAAAAACCCTAAGCAGCCCATAATGTTTTGTACCTCACCATTATTGTTTGATTTGATGTTGAGCATGATACTCACGTTGCCGTAGGGGAAATTACACTTGGCATGAAGAGGATTGATAAGATAAATGCCATAAGCAATAGGGACATTTTTTTCGAAAAGCCATAGAAATTGGACAATTTTTTTTTTTTTTGGAAATACTTTCTAATGTAAGACGAGATGTGGAAACGAGCGAGAGAGAGAGAGAGAGAGGGAGACCAATACAGTCAACACTGGACGGAAACAGGGAGACACGTACGGCGCGAGCAACAAAAGGGCGGGCCGCGCGGTGGAGAGAGATGAGACAGGGGGGATGGGCGACGCCGGAGCTGGCGAACTGGGTGCTGGTGGCTCATTGGGAACTTAAAGCATCCTTGGCACCTGTGATTAGGTTTATAGAAGGTAACCCTGGGATCCCATGCCTATGCTTAGGTCACGAAGTCTAGGTCCACAGAGAACGAGCTCGATGCTCATGGCTAGGTCCATCGAGGGCAGGCTTGGGATCCCAACGTCCTTGTTTAGGTCCTCTACGCGTAAGCTCGAGACCTTGATGTCCAATGTATGGAATCGATTTTTTTTAATGAATAGATCCGATCGCAATTTCGATTACTGAATTCAAAGTAACTTATGTGAGTGTGAATCCACCGAGATAGGGATGGAGACCCTAGTGCCCACATCCTAGTCCTCAATGCCTAGGCCCGAGTCCATCAAGCTCGAGCATAAAACACTCAGGATCATAAGCTCGCCTCGATGGACCCAACCTTGAGTGCAAAGTATGTATAGTCCGGGACCCCGGTGCATGTACGCGGTTTCCCAGCTGCCCCGTACTCAAGACACTAGCGATCAAATAGTTTGTGTCCCCTTAGGAAAACAAAAACACCTTTTTCCGTTTTAAATAACAAAAAATAGTTTTCCAGTCATTTTTGGATTTTAGCTAGGCACTAGGAGATGACTTCGTAGTAAAGATTTCCTAGAAATGTCAAATTTTACGCGAAGCAAATGGTAAGGAACTCTTTTCAAGTACATTATCGAGGGTGTGTTTATTTTGAGGAAATTATTTTTAAGGAAAGTATTTTTAAGGAAATTATTTTCTGAAATTTTAACTGTTTGGTTCGCAAAAAATGATTTGGTCAACGAAAATCACTCTCCAGTTAACAAATATTTTATTCATTAAAATATGAAAATGAATTTCTCAAAATAAAAATGTGAAAACACTTTCCCAAAATTAACTTTCTCACTTTCTTTGAAAACGGGTTGGGGCCAAACCAAGAGCGAGGCCGGAGACCGGGGCCGGGGATTGGGACTAGGGGCTGGGGTAAGGGACAGGGGTCGAGGCCGGGGACTGAGGATCGAGCCGAGATCAGGACTAGAATAGGGATTGGGATAGGGACCGAGGACTGACGATCGGGGTTGGTGTTGGGTTGAGGATCGGGGCCGAGACCGAGACCGAGACCTAGACTAGGGCCGGGGATTTGGACCGGGGCCAACAACCGGGATTGGTGTCTGGGCCGGGGATCGGGACTGGGGCAGGTGTCATGGTCGGTGCTAGCGATCGAGACCGGAGTTGGTGTTAAGGCCGAGGATCGAGGTTGGTGCTGGGGACCGGGGCTGATGTTGAGGTTGAGGAACGGGACAGGGGCAAAGGACGTGGGCCAGGGACTGACGACCGGGGTTGGGGCTTGGGATTGGGACCAGGACAGAGACTGGTGGCGAGGCCGGGGACCAAGGCCGGCTGGGGCGGGGATTGGGACTTGGGGTCGGGGCCGACGACGGGGGATAGTGAATTGGGGCTGAGGATCGGAGATCAAGGCCGGGACCGTGGATCGGGGATCGAGGCCGGGACCTTGGATCGGGGATCGAGGCCAGGACCGGAGACCAGGAATCGAGGCCGGGACCGGGGCGGGGGCCAGGACCAACGATTGAGGTCAGTTCACGTAAACTCTCTCGACCTTCTGCCTATTCTCATTATCAAAGACAGTCCAATTGATAAGATTGAAATCATTTTCCAAATGAGAATCAAACACCGAAAAATATTTTCGGTAACATATTACCAAATAAAGAAAAATAAATTATTTTTTGAGAAAATGGTTTTCGGAAAATCAATTTTCAGAAAACGAATGTCCAAAAATTAATTTCCTTAAAAGAAACACACCATTTAATCCCCACGTAAGTATGCTTACCGCTTAGCGGTTTTCATAGAGAAAAACTTTGCTGACAATACCATCGTATATCCACGCATGCGCGCCATCGAGCGCAAACAATTCCTTCTTCGACTCGCGGCTTAATCAATGGTGTGTGGTTGGGGGGTTGGGGGGGGGGGGGGGGGGGGGTGTTTCCTCATCGCCAAGAAAGAGGGAAGGAGGGTGATCGTTTCCTTCAAAACGGAGGGACAATCAATGCCGGGTTTCCATGCCAATAAGCCCGACAACTCAACCACTGCGTTTCGCTTGCGATTGCTCAGAAGAAAGTCTTTGAATCTCAGATCCTATATTTAAGTGGCAAGCTGGTACGGTGGTCGATCCAAGAGAGGGAGAGAAAGCAGATGAGCAGGAGAAGTAAAAGGTTTTATTAAAAGAGACTCAGTGAACGAAGAAATTCAAGTCCCACCGCGAGAAACCATGCATTAACTCGTCTCCTTCAATGGCTTTTAAGGCCCCTCACCAATCGTCAACCCCGCAGTTCCTTCCTACTACTACCCGCCTTTGAACACACTCCTACGCAAAAACCCACTCGTGAAAGCCAACATGCTTTGATTTTAATTAGTCAAGGATCAGCGATCAAAGTCCGGCGGAACTCGGTTTGGTATCGGATGGAGAGATGACCGAACGCGAGGAAAACCCTCGATTCTCGTCACCTTTAGCTCTTCCGTCGCGTGATGTCTTGTCGAAGGAAGGCTCAAATGGGTCGGGAGGATCGCTAGGCCGTCGATCGCGGCTAGCCAAAAGTCTTCCTCCCGGATCCTCTTTAATAGCAGAGATGGACTATCAGAGACCGAGTCGACGGCTCGATCCGTGCCCTAAAACCTGGCTCGAAACACCACTCAGATCGCGTTATTATCAAATGGTGTCGCTTCATAGTTTCCGTCATATGACTGAGAACCCCTTGACTAACTGCATCAGCGGCTGAGTTTTAAGCTCGCTTTGGACTGCAAACTTGCGAATCGAGACGTGTTCCCGAAGCTAGCTAGTGTGACCGTGAGCCAAAACATCGGATCGCAAGGCTCGAGCACAAACCGGTCACGACATATCTTCCCGCATCAGGCAGGCAGGCAGGCCGATTCACGGCACACCACGAGCACGAGCACCGATTCGAATTTATGACGCGGTACAGCACACAGCTAAACAAGGAGGACCCGGAGAAGCACGTGACACTTCGCTCTCGGTGCAATCAAAGAAAACGGGACCCGTCCCGACGGTATCATCATAAGGAAGAATTTATGATGGTGTGTGAATTGGGTGTGTGGGCGTGTCCATGCATGCAACACTTAGCTTTCAGAGTTCATTGCTGTTACAAAAAGTATGGCGGTTCTTCATTTCGGATCGTCGTGAAGGGGTCGGGCGAGAGGCGATCTCCGTTTTTCTCATGAGCTCGGCAATGAGATGGCAACGGTTGTAACTGGCATTAAGCTCGGTAGGCCCCCCAAGCCCCTGTAATTTGACTCCACCAAAAATTCCAAACTACGCCAATTATTACGCATTTACCCTTTGACCAAAAATAACAAAATTATGACAAATTGATCCCAAGCTTTTTTTTGGTGATGCAAAAAAAAAATAAAAATCCAAAGTTGTATTCATCTAACACATTTACCCCAAATTTATACCGACATGATACATTTACTCCAAATTTTTCCTGTGTTACATTTACCTGAAAAATTAGTGTGTACATGTCACATGTTTATTAGTTTGAGATTTATGACGTCATAAAAAAAATTGAGATGATTGTGTCACATTATTAGAGGTTTTGGGTTTTTGGTGTTAAATGTTACGTGGATATAGTTATTTGAGTTTTCGACATTATTTATGTTTGGGGTGATTTATTTGGGTTCGGGATTATATTCATTTTCTTATAAACTAAGGGCACAGGCATAGAGGCCCGTGGAATATCCGGCAAGCCCCACGACCGGTTCAGCGTAGACCTTTGGCACCGTAGTTTCGTACACCGTCGGCAGGTATTTGAACCGAGCTCCGTGCGTCGCGATCCCGTCGAATTTGAGGAGTTGGATTGACGGATAGAAACCGGGCCGAGGATTCCTGGAACAAGTGATGTGCGGTTGCTCGTAATGTCCTGCCAAATCCCAAATACGATTTTGGTCAAGAAGATGAGGCGTCGCCTATCTTTACGTTGGGAGTTGGCGTCGTGCTCGAGATGTGACGACCCCCCCCCTCCCCCCCCCCCCCATGTCGTGGGGGGGAGAATCCTGTCTCGAGAGCGGTCAGGCATCGAAGTCGCCGTCTTTCCATATTTCCGTCCAAGAGCGTAGGAGATGAGAGAAGGGCGAGCGAAGGTATGAGTTAGGGAAGGAAGAAAAGAATCGACATAGATGGGTTCGATCATGGTGGTGGTACGGCCGACCTAAACTTGTTGAAACGAATCTGAGATTGGAGCGACTTCACATGGGGCAGGGCTCTAGCTCTTGGCGTAACAGTGCTGCTACGTGTGTATGTGTCCCTAGTCTCGTGTTTGCTTAGTCTTAGTCCAACGATGGAGACTAGTCGGTGCGCAATGTTCTTAGTTCACGCGAAGCGAGTAAGATACGGGCGAGATATTCACATTGCTCATGGGAGGGGAAAATCACCCAAAAAAAAAAGAAAAAGAAGAAGAAAATCTGGTGTCTATTTCAGTGGTATCAATTAACTCTTGGACATTTTAATTTGACCAATTTTACCTTGAATCTATTCATATTGATATCAAGTAAGTCCTTCGGGCAAATTAGATCAGAAATTGCTAATGTAGACACCAACTGCTCTATTTAGCAAAATTAACCATGACGTGGACATTTTTAATATTTTTTTAAAAATTCTTCTTAGTTCCTTTTTCCCCCCCACGGGCACAGGCCATGGCTAGAGAGGGTTGACCAGCCATCGCCCAAGCAATGCTCGGTGAGGGTTAGTTTCGCCATTGTCTGCCCTCGCGTGCCATGGCTTGTGCTGGTGGGGGTGGCCACCACAAATCATGGAAGAAAAAGAAAGAGCGAAATTCAAAAAAAAAATTACAAAATTATTTAAAGATGTCCACGTCATTAGTTTTTTACCCAAAAAAATTATCGAACAGACTCAATTGGTATGAACGTTAAAAAAATTCAGAACTAAATTGATATAATTAAAATGTTTAAGATTGAAATAATATTAGTGTAATATATTTAAGATACCTTTACCCCCTCTTTTTTTTTTTTTTGGTTAAATTTTCCCACGTAAGAGGAAGGAGGAGTACCGTAAGTGAGAATTTAGGCTTTTGAAAGAAAATCTTCTAACTTTAGTCGAGGACACTGTGTCGAGATGGGACCGCTTGGATGGCTTCATGCAAGATCCCAACATGTGACAATTCTGAATTCTCGCCCGCACGGGGGCCCCACCCCACCCATCATCACCCACAGTCTGCTCTGTAGATTGACATGAAAAGAACCTCTTTTTTTTCTTTTTCTTTTTTCCTTCCCTCCTTCGATGCTTGGCGTCGCGTCATTCATGCAGAGATTGCGACTTGATGGATGAATAGCAAGCGGAGTACAGTTGGCTGGAAACTCGTCTGGCGAAACGATGAACAAAAACTCTGTTGCATAACCAGAAACGGCATTTGAGAAAACGACGCCGCAAGTAGCGAAGGAAATTGAACGGGAATGAGCTGGCCGTCAGAGTTTTAGGTGTTAAGCGGAACTCAGACGACTCGGGATATTAGTGATCTACTTCTTTTGCCATCGCTTCCTGATGGGGCGTCGATTGGCCGGAGATTGCTATGGTCTTTAGAGGCGCCATGCCAATTCGAAAACACCGGACCTTGTTCAGAACAGAGTTCCGGTGCATGATGGAGAAACTGGATGCGACACGCGGCAGCTCACTCGATGGAACAGTTCAGAATTTGCCTTTGCGATATTAATTGGACAGTATATAATTCACAGCAACAACCAATCTTTTCCAATTCCACATCATTCTTGTTGACAACACATGGAGTACTGCTTCATTCAACTGCACCGCAGTCCCATGCTGACGTACCAAAATAATGGAACGACCGACACGACACGAGGATGATACCATTCATATTCTCAAAAGAAGGAGACATTAGTATTGGCAAAAGCGCAGCCATTGAGTGGGAGAGCACATCTGTCAGCACGTGCATTCTCTACAAGATGAATACATAGGTTTGTACTCGCACGTTCTCCAGAGTCTATCGTGCGTTTCTCCACAGAAAAAAAGAAGAAGAAGAAGGAAACTTTGACAGTAGGTTTGAAGATCTGCCAGCCTCAAAATTGAAAGAATAAACAACAATTACAGGTTGTGTAAAGAATGAAGGGGTTGTCAGTTGGATTCTGAAGATAGCTTCTAAATTGTTTTGGTTGCGACTAGAATCTTCTCTGTTTCGGGAGATTCGGAATCCTTCTCATGTATCACCGTAGTCCACCTTACGGCATATGCTATATGATTTACCTTGTCAATAACTTCGGGTGAGCCTCGAATAAGAACTGTCCCCTCCGGACGCAATATCCTATCCATCTCGACCATCAAATCCACGAGGCTACATCTACAGTGAAGACGAAAGTATCCTTTAGGAAGGAACAAAAAACAACTCTTCTGGAAACATAATAACCCCAACTAATAACAAGACTGAGTTTTACATGTCTTTCTCGTGGAAGTAGTGATTCAGAATAGCATACAGCTTTGTCCGGGTTTATACATACCAAAATAACCAGATAACGTATAGATCCTAGAGTAATGGAATGTTTCTGTAGACAGTGGTACAGCCGATTGGTTCTTTGGAACATATAGAAATCATACTGTCCCTTTAACCAATTAAGACCTCTCAAAGGCTTAAAATGTGAACATCAATGGCATATGAGCAGCAATAAAATAGTATCAACATGATCAACGAGACAAATAAATGTAAAACTCTTCCCATGGCGTTCTTTGTCCCTCGCCACTGTCTTGCATAGTCATTAATTAATGGGATGAATTTACATGAAACATGCCAGCAAAAGGAAATCATGAAACGGGACAGCATATCAGGATTGAAATTTTTGACCAACTGTCGAATTACCTTCTCCTTTTTGAGCCTTGAAGTTCTATAAGCATTGATATGCCATCAACATGGATGAAATCGTAAGTACGAGGATATGTTGAGAAAGGCTCACACCTACAGCCACCAGTAGTAGGGAAAGTGAATAAAAAAGTGATTATGGTAAAGTTACTATTAACCTCGTACCTAACCAAAATACACTCCATAAAACGATGAAGAAAAACAAATGAGACCTCAATAATTAAAGGAGTTAATAGAATGCCATGTGCTGGCCAAAAGAGAGAATGCGATGCATAACTTCGTCCCTTCTGTTTTAATTCGTTCCCTCATGTTCATCATCAAGCGTGTCAGGACAGGTTTTCACGCTTGATTAAATAAGAGTTGAAGTAGTCACTTGCAAAAAATAAATCTAGCATAACCAAAAAGACAAGATAGTACTACTAACCAATCATGGTAGACTCCAATTAGCCCCCTATCATAAATCGCACTAAGAGTTGAGGGCTTGTCTGCAGGAACTACATTCATAACCCATACTGGATCAGATGAGAGTGCAGCAGCAAAACCTCCAAAAAATGCATTCATATCCATGACATTGCGTACAGATGTAGTTCCCAGTTTCAAATTTAAGGATTTCTTATAATAATCAACCCTTCTTGTCCACCTCCTAGTGTCGTCCTCAAAAATATCAGTCCCACCTTCCAATAACCCAGCCCTGACGGGAATCCTGTTAAGCCTGTCTGGCCATTTTGGAATTGATCCAACTGCATAGTCACCCATGGCAGAGCTTGTCCTGCTTACACAATTTTTTAACTTGAAGTACCTGCACAAAACCACTGTCAAATTTTTCTAAAGCTGATGAAATTTTATGCATGCCTGATGAATTAACGAAGTTATCAGTGGGATCCAGAGATGACAAGTACAGCCGACCATATTAAACACTAGTTACGTACACGTGCTTTGAAGTAGCTTATATTCATATAATTGTTACTTTTTCGCCTCTCTCAAATTCATGAACTTATTAAAATCAACTTGTAAAATTTATGCTTTGAATAAGCTAAAACATGATTTGTATTGTGGAGTACCTATTACAATGGGAAGAAGAACAAACAACTCAATTTTCTGTTAATGAAACAAGCACAATGAAGAACTTGTACAATAGGTTATGATAAGAAAATATTGCTTTCTTCAAGGAAAAGCTTTTAGAAAGACTATTGTCATCTACGAACCTCGTTAATGAAAGAGACTCATGTTCATGTCAATATCTGGAGATTTATACACTAGATAGCCTTTATCATAAGTTTGCACGGTTAGAAAAATTACCATGCAACACTTGAGTCATTGGTTTCATCGCACAACTTAATTCCAAGTTCATTTTGATTAGGGAGACAAGAATCCCCAGTGGGCTTTCTCCAAACAGCTGTGTTTTGATCCACAGCTATGACCTCATAACACAAAGCTCTTGCTACAGCTTGGAGATCTGCCCACTCCTTTTCCTGCTTAGCCCACTGTACAGGAGGACCAGAGATAACCAAATAACCCCCTGGGCGGAGCAATCGATCTACCTCAATGAAGTAGCTAGCATCTGTCAAATAAGACATCCCTTCAGTGAGAAATGGAGCCAGAAGCACCATAATTGTCTTAAATTGGTAATTTAAATGTCATCGAACTTACTGTAGGCTGTAAATGGTATCAAACATCGAGAGCAGTGAATTAGGTCAAAAGAAAAGGAGGGAAATGGGAGCCTCCGAGTGCCAAGCATGGCAACAAATGCCGGAATCCCTCTTTCTAGGGCAAACTGTATTTGTGCTTTGTGCGAATCTCTCGGTGCAAATGACATAGTAAGAATACCTTCTGCTAACAAAGCCCCCCCAAAGCTTGCCACCTAAAATGAATATGCTGACACCTTATATTCCAATTGCTACCGAAAGAGGCAAAAGGTAAGATAGATTATGGATCTTACCCCACATCCCATGTCAAGGGCAGCACGTAGCACTCCCCCAGTTAATGGAACATACTTTTTAAGCTTTTCAAGATAGTGTCCTGCTCCATCTGGAAACATTGTACCACCACCGGGGAAAATGAAATGAGGTCCTTCTATTTTCATCCATCCCTGGTGACCTTTTCTGTCTGCAATTTTGTTATATGGCATGTTGCTGTGCCAAATCTACAAATAAGACGACAGCACAAAATAGCCACAGCTACATATGTCCAACAAACACAAAGCTTGTGGTAAAGTAGATCGAGAATCAACTAATTTGACAATCCATATAAGAAGCAGGGGATGATCATAAGAGATATGTGTTGACACGTTTCAGGATGCTAGATTGTGAAGAATGATGTCATTCAGAATCTAAAGTGAGGATCAACGATAAGCATGTGATTTCACATTAAAACTTTATCAGTTCTGATCATGGATATGCAGGAACATACAATACCATTTCAAATTCAACTACATAATAAAGCATGAGCAGTTATAGGGTCAAAAGACTCAAAACCAAGACAATTGACATGAGGTATGAGACCTTTAAGTGGGTTCTTATTCATCTTGAACACCCATCAGTTAATATTTCAAATATCTCTAATCCACTGAGCCATACTTACATTTTTTTTTCTGTGGTCAGAACCCATACTTACATTTTAGCTGGGGGACTTATGCAATTGTTCTGCCTAATAATACCAATCCTCAAACACAACCCACCAAAGCAACTCAAACAAAAAACGGAAAACTGTTTACCTTACAATTTGACTATTTGCATAACCCACTCTAGATGAGCTTAATAAAACTGGAGTTTAAGCTTCACCGGGTAACTTAAACCACTCCAAGCTGGATTTTCTCATTGCATCTAACAGGACACGTCCACACTCAACGAGCAGCATCAAGCCACTTAAACAGAAACAAAATCAAACAGTTACTGACACTCTCAATGCTGGAGCTTTTAATCACTAAACCATGGTCTAATTCACGAGAAATATCTCACCTTGTTATCGCAAATCAATGGGCTATTCGTCAACAAATAGTTTCAATACTCCCGATTCACTAGCCTAAGCTTCGAAACGAGCAATCCATTGAAAAGGTACCTTATTCAAGCTCTCAGGCCAACGGACGGGAACTTTGTAGCCGTCCGGCGGGGGGACGAGGCAGAGCGGCGTCTCCTCCGGCGGCGGGCAATGCCGTTCGCGGTAGTAGTTCATTTCCCGGCTGAGCTGGCTGCTTCGCCTCGGATCCTCGCATGGCATGTGATCCACGTAGGTGGCGGGGCACGACTCGATGCGGCGAGGGCGGAACCCGCTAGACTCCAGCGCCGCGGCGAGGCGGGAGTGGTCGCGCGCCGCGTCCAGGGCCGGCCGGCGAGCCGAGGAGGCGAAGGAGCTAAGGCGCCGCGGGGTGACGAGGAGGAGGAAGAAGAGGAGGAAGAAGGTGGCGAGGAGGAGCTCCCGGAGCCGCATTCGCGCTGGTGAGGATGGGGAAGGGAATCGAGTCGGCGGAGAGATTTCGGATTCGGGAAGAACGAGAGCGCAGAGGTTTGAGCAGATTCAGATTGAAATGGGAAGGAGTGAAAGTCGGTCGAGAGGATCCAAACGGGATTGAGCGTCTGTGTCAGAAAATTCGACGATATAAGTTTATAAAAATTAATCCAATTGTATCTTATGTCTAGAATATTATTAAATGCGACAGTACATCATGTGAGGGTGTGAGCTTTGTTAAATAAAAATAAAAATTCTCGATAACGATCGATCGATATGATACAAAGCAGTTAGTATATTCTAATTGGCTAGCTTAAGCTTCTAAGTAAATGTGATCCAACTGAATATTTTAACGTATTCAAATTTTGGCTCTATTTTTGTGATCTTCACAGGTGAAAAGTATGGGAACAAGTATTAAGATTTCGCTATGCGCTCTTAATATCTATACATACAATTATGTAATTACATATCAAGGTCAAGTAAAGCTTCCATTGGATATAATCATTGTGCTGTGTGATTCCATAATTATAGGCACACGAAAACAAAGGTTGAATCGGTTAGAAAAAAAATATCCAATTTATTTTATAAAAATCACGCTTTTCGTTCGAACCTAAAAGCTCAAATCTATAGGTCAAGTGACTATGCGAATATAAGACGCGTTTATGACCCGTTGTCAAATGATGTTGGACAACACTTCAATAAATTTAATGTCATCTTCCCCCTTAATTTTGAGTGGAGAAGCATGGGAAACATTTTAAGTAATGTTGTTTATTACTCAATGGGGGTGGAAAATTGGAAATAGCCTCGCCGGGCCAAATGAAAATGCACGAGCCCGAATAGGCTGGTTGGATTATCGGGCCTTGTTCCCATTTTCTTGTGCGGGCCGGGCCATTTCGGGCTATACCCGGCCCCACAAGATATGAATTTTTTGGCTGGACAAGGAAATTGATCTATAATCTCTTGCAGCTTTTTACATTTGCATGGAGACAAGCTGGCACGACTTTTGTGGCTCCGCGATTGAGGGGATCAATGTTGGAATTAGACGAAAAGTCAGATTTTTTTCTTCGCAATCCCATGATTTTGCACACATATTTTATTTTATTTTTTGGTCCAAAGGGCGGCACCTTCAATCTTATTTATCTATTCAACTCCTCCAAAATTCGGCAAATTTGTCCTTAAAAAAAGTTTATTTCTAGAGCCTAGAGAGTATAATTTGATTAACTCAAGATGGTCATAATAAGGACCGGGAATATCCTTTTGTCCAACACGTGTGCACTTTATTGGTGAAAAAGTCAAGAGTGGATAAATTATAGAATTCATGGCACGAAAAATCCTAAGTTGGTATACTTATAATAAATTTATCCTAAGTTATTTTTTTGACCATGAAAAATACCAAACTGATACACTTGTAATAAATTTACCATAAATTATTTTTTTAACCATCAAAAATCCTAAACTGATACACCTATGATAAATTTATCCTAAAATAATTTTTTTGATCACGAAAAATGCCGAACTTGTACATTCATGACAAATTTACCATTCGTTAAATTCAGTTAATAATACGACAAATTTCAAATTAATACACCCGTGACCAATAGAGTATAAAAAACCTAAACTGATACATTCATAAACTGCCACATGTCATCTAACTCGGCAATTTGACGGTTAAATTAAACGACAACTTACGAAGGGTAAATTTATTATAGATGTATTAGTTTTGAGTAAATTTGTTACAAGTATACCAGTTTGAAATTTTTTTATGGTGAAAATAATAATTTGAGGTAAATTTGTCACAAATTTACTAATTTAGGGTTTTTCGTGGTATTAACCCTAAATTATATAAAGAAAAACTACACCTTTGAGGGCAAATACGGCGTTAACTAAGGCTAGAAACAAACTTAGAGTGTCAAAATATCTCAAGAATGGTCCAAAAAATCCAAGTTCTGGTTTGAAAATAATATAATCCGATGGTCATTGCGATCTACTTAAAAAAAAAAGACATTTCGTGCCCAAAAAAATAAAAACAATCACCGAAGAAGAGGGAAAAGAGAAGGAAACCAAATGAAAAGCGAAGACCCCGTAGTTGCAGAAAGTTGAATCCTTGAAGCAAAAGAAAGAGATGAACCTCTTATTTATTCTATTGGAGCGGTGGCGAGCAAGGTTGGGTGATGGGTGAGTAGGTGGCGGGCGTCGGCTTAATCTAAGCATCCTTATGCATTAAGATATCTCACCGTCGAATCTCTACCGATGCCCAACTTCATCCTTTCTCTCTTTGTCCAAACCGAACCAAGATGTATGTCATCCAGGCCCACGTTGCTGCGTCACAACGGCTCAGCACTCGAAAAAAAAGCGTATTGATAACCAGATTTATTTATTGAGATATTCATCAAACGCCAAAACATATTGGGTACAACAAATCAATCATTGATTCTGATGCGGATTGTTGCTCAACGGCATCGACGCCGCAATCAAGGTAAAGACAATATTACAATGTCCCATGAGAAATATGATTAAGAGATACGTATACATATTTAAGATAGAAATGGAGAATCTTCTAAATATCTTTACCATAATTTTATGTGGTATTCCACTGTATTTCGTAAAATAATTGTGACTACGGACGGTTCATAATTGGCAGGACGGTCCTCGAGGCACGAGACAAGGATTACAAAAAAGGAAGAGAGAGGAGAGAGGAGGGAGCATCCGAGGTAGAGAGAGAAAGAGGCCGTGCGGTCCTATCCTGCTCTTCTGAGCTCCTACTGTCAGTGTCAGGCGCCTCCGCCGCACCGTTTTCACACCGGCGTCGCGCTCCCGCCGCAACGCCGGAAACCACCATGCCCAGGCCGTCCCGAGAGTCCATCGACACGTTCATGGCCATCACCGGCGCGCCCGAGCCTCTCGCCGTCCGCCGGTTGGAGGTGCGTTCCCGTTCCTCCTCCTCATCTTCCTTCATTTTCAGGCCTTCGAACCATCTCCGGCTTTTCCCGATCAGCGGTCTCCGAGTTAGCTTTGGCTAGTTGCACAAGACGCAGCACTTGCTGCAACCTGTGCTGGATCGTCGTTGCTTCTGGCATTTAAGTGACGGCTCTACTGGCGAGAGAGAGAGAGGAGGGAAGGGATTATGTGCGACTCTGCTTTTCTTTTGGATTGCAATAGTGGAGAGTGAAAACAAATGGAGAGGCAAGTGTGAGAACTAGAGATTTGGCTCTCCGATCCATCTAACGCTTCGCTTGCTGGCTTGAAAATGAGATGTAATGTCGGATCTGTCACGCCGTTTTCATGGAGAATCTAAGACGTATCTGTCGTCTATCCTTTGCAGGAATATGGTGGGAATCTCAACGAGGCTGTCAATGCCCATTTCGCTGAAGGGATCCACCAAACGTCTGTCCCTTAATTCGACATTCTCTCGAGTTTCATGCACTTTGTGCTGGAGTTGCATTTGATCCTTTGCTTTCCTTTTTGCTTGCTCAGATTTCCTCCTGCAACTTCTCCATATCCTCATGAAATTGATAACCGGAATCACGACGGGCGACAAGGGCTCGTGCCGCTCTTTCATGCTGTTAGAAGTTTCAAGCCTTCTTCTCTTCTTGACCCAAACTACAGGAGAAGTTTCTTTAACCAGATTGGCGCTTCTGCATTTACTAGTCCCCGACGATTTGCTACTTCTCCGAGCAACACGACTGGGTCGGCTGAACCATTCGGCAGTGGTAACGAGCCGCCTCATCATTCAGGATCGACTAACACAGGTGGCGTAATTGGAACGCCGGTTTATTCTAGCACTCCGGCTGAAGTCAGAAGTTCGCATGCGTATGGAAATGATGCAGAAGAAGAAATGCTCCGAGCTGCTATTGAGGCATCGAAGCAGGAGGTACATTTCCAGAGTCAATTGCGGGAGTGACCGTTTGAATTCTGGTCACTGCTTTTCTCAGGCTTTTGCGTTTGTTTACCACGGCATTCTCTGGATTGTAACACCCTCGATGCATGTGATGCAGTTCCTTTCTGGTTCTGGGCTATCTCAAAGGCAACCTAGCCAAGAAGATAAGGAGCTTGATCGTGCAATTTCACTTTCATTGATGGTTGTTTGGTCATGCCAATTTTTTTTTTCTCAGCTTTTCCCCTGTTGTCGCATGGCCCTTTGGTCCATCTCACTCCCATAAAAAATTCCAGGAAGCAGAGCAAGAGAAAGAGAAGCGTGTGCAACAAGTGAAAGATAGATACCGAGCATTTGGATTTAATGCCTCACATGAAAGTGCAGACAAAACTAAGGATAAGAGATCAAAAGTGAGCGTCTTGTATTCATACTCAAAATACTAGATGCACAAGCAGTGTATTTTTTCTTTTCTTTGGAAGAAACGCGGTAGGTTCTCCATGTGAGCAGGAGCATGTTGCATTTAACTAGATATGGAAAGTATGTATTGCTTACTGGTCATTCTGTGAAAAACCTTCAACTTCTTCCTTTGAGCAACTTCCGATTTGCATATGGCCCTCTTTAGTTTACGATGCAATTTTGATGAATGATCTAAGTATTCGCTTGGACACTATTTTCTTTATCTAGTGCTGTGGTCTATTTCTGTTGTGTTTCTCTGTTGGGTGCCCACATTCTCTTTTTGGTGGGGCGTTGTTTCTATTTGTCCATCATTGAGGCAATAAGGTATTCTCTAACACGCGATGTTTCATTGAAGCTGGGAAGTGCATCACAGCCAGATGAGATTAAGCTGGAAGGGCTGAATTTGCCGGATGATGAGTCCAACCAGCATCATCATGATCATATTCAGTGTGGTCCAGATGCCTATCAATCCGATCAGGTAAATCGATATTTGTTGAATATAATAAGATGGCAATTGGCACTCATGTGGCTACTTTCAGAAGAAAATAGACTCCTCTAAACTCCGTTCATTCAAATGATGTCCCTGGTAGCTTACTTTTTGCTCCTGGTGAGCTCAAACATGAGTAATGCTTGAAGCTGTAAATTTCCCAATGGATGGAAAATGAACTCCTTCATTCGTATCCTCATAGGCACATAGCATTACGTTAATGCCTTAGTATCATGGCATCTGTCAGCTAAGCTCTAAGACAAGTCTGCTTTGTTAAGGGGACACTTCTATTTTCTTTTGTGCCAAACCAGGAGCACCTGGCTCCATGTAAATTAGACCACGCAACACATCCTTTACTTGTGTAGGATTCTCCTGCCCCTGAAGTCGAGCCTTGTGAATGAATATTCATTTATTTTTCAACCCAAAAAATTGGAGACTTCCACTTCCACCGTGTTTCCTGTCGAGATGTACTATTTGATTTTAATCCTACGAGTTACTGAGAGTGACTTCAGAAACTGTTAATTCAGAGTGGAGGCTGTCTGCCTCAAGAACCTGCACCAGACGATAGAGAATCGATAAATCTTGCCGTCCGCATGCCAGATGGGGCTCGACATGGTCGCCGCTTCCTCGTGACTGACAAGCTTCGGGTGACTCTTCTTATGTGTGTTTTGTGCAATTTTTTAACACTAGACCTCACGGTTATTTTTCTTCCTCTGCAGTCTCTATTTGACTTCATAGATGCTGGTGGTTGGGCAAAGCCTATGACTTATAAACTGGCAAGTGTTTCGATCTATTTGCTTCCTTAGGCCTAACTTCTCAGAATCTGTCTCTTTTTAGCTTTATGAGCAATGCAGTCACCTTGTGGTTGAAGTATGGCTAATCACAATAACTATATCTTTGTCGGCAAGCGCTTTGCTGTATATTTTCAATCTCGAGCATAGATTTTTTAAGGTGGCATCATGTCTCTGACTTTTCAGTCTACAATGGCAAAAGATGTAAAATGTGTTGTCATTTTTCCGGATCACCAGTAAAATACTCATACTGATAGCAAAATTAACAATAAATAGAAATAATACTTTGTATCTGGTCGTGATGTGCATTTCTTCAGTATTCTATTTAAGCACATCTCTCAAAGTCCCACGTCGGAAGAATGAGGGTCTAAACTGGTTTATTTGCCCGTGTACTGATCTCTGTATTTTCCCCTGATGAGCAGATAAGGCCTTATCCTCGCGAGGAGTTCACTGATGGTGACAGATTCTCAAGTTTTAGTGCGTTGGGGCTAACTGGTAAACAAGAAGCTTTGTTTCTAGAGTTCATTTAACATTGGCTTTGGCCGGCCGCCTTGAAATTGCACCATATCAGTAAGGACTTGTCGAGAGGTGCCTTCATAGCCTTCCATCGACTGCATCTAGACCGGTTTGCTTCACCAAAGCTCATCGATAATGGCCGATCCAAGACCAGAAAAGGTACAACAGCATTTAAGATTGGCGATGCGTGTAGAGTTGTGCTCCTTCACCGATCACGACTCCTGTTAGTTACCTACTAGGCATCGGAAAGTGCTTGGATAGGGGAAAATCTGTTGCTTGTTTGCAGCACTTTCGTTTACTTTTCCACTCAATAGGACCCTTACCTTTGCGAAAGATGATGAACTTGCGCTCTTTTTATTCAATCCTGTGGTGAAACAAAACGAGCAGACAAAGCACAGAGTGGAGAGGGAGAATTGTTCAAAAAATCCAAAATCTTTTGTACAGTGGTCAATTCAATTCTAAGCCTTTCAATAGTGTCATGCAGTCCTAAACCTTCCGAATATTTGCCGATTTAGTCTTAAACCTTTATCTTGTATCAATTCATTCCTAAACCTTCTCTGAATTTTTGCCAAATTAGTCCTAAATATTTTTTAAGTTTTGCCACTTTAGTTCTAAACCTATATTGGCCTAAAGGACTGTATTAACAGATTATCCAAAAGCTTACGACTAAATCGGCGAATCTTCGAAAAGTTTAGGACTACACTGATACAATTGAAAAGTTCAAAATAAATTTAGGACTTTATGAACATCCTCGAGTCAGAGATGTGCCCGACTCTAGTTTGGTCCCAACGCTGTCTTTTTAAGTAATTCTTCAGCCTGGAGTTCTAGTATCAACCCTATCTATCATCTTCTCATCACAAGTTGAATCTGTGTGTCTTTGGTACAAGAATTTCCAAGCCAGGGATCCTAAAATCTTAAGCATGATACATCCACAAAAAATTGGGCACCGAAATTAACACAAGAATAGCGGAAAAGAAAAGGCAAAATTACAAAAGTACATGAAAATTGCAAAACAAGATCGAATTGGGTGGTCTCTCCCATGTCTAACTATGACTGAGAAACTGTTTTGGTTGCGTCTTGTGGGGCTGGAGCTGTCCAGTACTGCTTGTATGCCAGAAGAATCTTCTCTCTTTCGTGAGGTCCCTTCTCGTGGTCTATGATTCTGCTCTCGTATTGCATCCCATCCATCATGCTCTTGATCTTTACCAAAGTATCTATGTCGTCGCGGAATATAATTCCGCCTTCGGGCCTCAAGATCCTATCCATTTCTAACAGAATGTCGTCCGTCTCACACCTGTGGAAATGAAACCCCCGGTTGGTCATCAGAATTCAGAATCCGAATCAAGTGTCCGAGGAGCAAATCGGAGAAGAGAAGCGAAAGTTACCTCGAATCGTAGAGGGTGAATACGGAATCGGCGTGGATGAAGTCGTAAGTCCTCGGGTAAGTGGACACGGCTTCACACCTACCAGGAAGAGACAGCGGTAAAGAAAATTAGGCGACAGAGCAGTTGAGCAAGGAGTTTGGAAAATCTGATCCCGTTGAAGCATACCAGCTCTGATAAGTTCCGATCAACCCGCGCTCATAAATCACTCCGAGGGTGTTGGCATTGGCCTCGACCGGTACTACATTCATGACCCACACCGGGTCATCCACCAATGCGGCCGCGAAACCTCCCAAGTTGGCATTCATATCGAGCAAGTTGCGGTATCTTCCTTTCTGGGCTAGTTGGTGGTCCAGGGACTTGTAGTAAGATACTCTGCTCCTCCACAGGTCAGTGTTTTCTTTGAATGTCTCTGCCGTGACTCCTACATTTCCGCTTGCGATCCTCGGAGGCACGGCGGTTAGTCTCTCTGGCCATTTTGCTAACTCCCCTCCCGCGATATCCTTTATGTTGGAAACGTCGGGAAGTGGGGTTAAGCAGGTCTCCATTTGGGTGTACCTGTAGAGAGCACAAACTCATGGGGTCAAGGACACAAGAATGAGAACCAAATCTTGAATGTCGGCTCGTCTTAAATCGGATCCCTCCTCCTTGAACTTGCCAAGGAATGAAGGAAGAAGACATTGCTTTCTAGTTTCATATCGCATGTTCACTGCCGCTAAGTACCGTCGACACTCCTAGCACAAACATGTACCGATCTTAGCTTTACTAACTAATGACAGAAAATTTAATGTAAAGAATACGACTGCTCGAGATCAAGTGTAATCAGAACGTGAGCCGTACCAGGCCTTGTCGGGGTCTTGCGCGGGGCAGAAAGGCGGGAACTTAAACACCTTGCGGTTCCTTTTGCAATGGACATGGTTGGTGGGTTTTCGCCAGATTGCGATATCCCCCTTCTGTTTCAGCTTCTTCCAGCACATGCTTCTCGCTATGCTCTCGATCACGTCTTGCTCCGCTTTGAGATCATCGGCTGTTCGGTCCCACCCTTTCCAGTGTCTCTCCCAGTTTATCGGCGGCCCCGACAGGATCCAGTACCCGCCAGGACGCAGAACCCGGTCGACCTCCATCAAGTATGCCCCATCTGCGTTTTATGGATGTTTAATACCATGGACTAAAAACCAGAAAATACATAGGGAGGGGTATAACCCACCGTACTGACCCCAAGGAATGAGGCAGCGAGAACAATGAGCCATGTCGAACGCTCTCGAAGGGTACGGAAGCCTCTTGGAAGCGAGGACTCCGATCAGGGCGGGCACTCCCCTCTCGAGAGCAAACTGAACTTGAGCTTCGTGGGTGTCTCTCGGCGCGAACGACACCGTGAGGATGTCCCTCGACAAGAGGTAAGCTCCCCAGCTAGCCACCTGCAAAGCCATTGCCCCAAATTGATCTGTTTAGCCATACAATGATGCCTTAGCCTACATATAAAATTGAGAAAGTCAAAATATTCCTGTTTATGCCCTGAATTCTATTGATAACTAGTTGCGAAGTGTGAAGGAATGCTGAGATCTGAGATCTGCATTGTTTGTGGAGTCAACTGGCTCAACTTGTACAGTTTTTATGTGCATTTGCACAAGATCATTAAGGGACTTATCCTTATCGACGCATTTGATTACATCTAAGATCTCATCTGATCTTCGCAATTAGCTCATAAAACGCCGCACTTAAAATGTGAAATCACGATCCTACTAATAATTCCAAATCCTTCCAAATTGGGTTAAAAATGTGGAAACGCTGAGGCAGATTCGTACTCCAGATTTGGTGAGTTTGGTCTGGGTGGTTGGCTCTGGTGGAATGGTGGAGCACTCTTCACCAACTCAGAGATCAACCAAAGCTTCAAGGGTGTCGTCATGAAATTTGGCTTACATAAATTATCAGTACGATAACACCCCAATTATCAATATTTTCCCACCTAGATCGAGGCCGTATATATAGACTTTCAATTGAAAATTCGCAAATTATTAAGTTTTGACTGTGGATCCATCAATGCGTTGCAGTCACTACGCCAAATTCGGACCATGCATATAGGAAATGTCTGCACATGTACACATGTCATTTCCCTAATTTTTCAGTCCAATAGAACCAGCTGTCCTTCCGTCTCGGACCGGTTCCACCCTCCCCGGTCGTGCTCTGACCGACCCTCAACTACAAATAGTCGTCGCATCTTCGGCCACTATAATATTCCGATCTAGGGATACATATCGGGGCGGTGGTCCGGTAGCCCATGAATCGATCAAGTCTAATTTTTGGGTTGCGGAGATGCTCCCGACTCATAGCAAGCACGCCGGTTTTGAATCGGAACGGGGCGACTGAGTCGGAAGTTCTTACCGGCCAGACCAACTCGTCAAAACCGAGAATTTTCGCTGAAATATGTTACTTAAAACTGACACGTAAACCCAAAACGTATAGTGATGAGTTGTTGACTAATGCAAGTAATTATGGTACTGGTTAAAACATGTTGTAGCAACGTAAGAAGGCAAGCCTTGCACGTTTTAACTTTGGTACGATGTGGCATAGTTGTATGTTACTCAAATTGAATGCCGCGAAAGCCTGAATTTTAGTTCGTACTGTTGACTTAATCAGGACGCTTTATTGACAATATATCTTATCGATTAACCATTATTGAGAGACTGAGCGCTACCGGATTAAGTCGAAATTCAGTACGTACCCCGCAGCCGGTGTCAATGGCGGTCCTTATGGACCCGCCCTTGAGGTCGATCATCTTCCCTAGGTCGTCGATGTACGCATCGGCCCCGTTCGAGAACATGGTCCCGCCACCGGGGAAGACGAACTGGTCGCCCTCGTACCGGACCCAGTTCTGCTGCTTCTTCTCCACGGTCAGCTCCTTGTGCGGCACGTTTGCGAACCACGCCTTATCGCGGCTCTCCGGCCACCGGAATGGTACCCTGTACCCGTGCGGCGCCGGGATCCGGCACTTGAGCCTCTCTCCCTGCTCGGGGCAATGCCTCTCCCGGTATACCAGCCTCTCTCTATCGAACCTCAGCGATCGCTGCACGTCCTCGCACGGCGTGTGCTCGGAGAATTTCGGGTCGCAAGGAGGGAAGTGGAGATCTTGCGCCGCCTCCACCGCCCCCGTCGGGATGAGGTCCTCCGCCCTGTGGTGGGCCGAGAAGTCGAGGACGATGTTGGCGGATGTGGCGTTGTGCGGCGAGAACGAGGGGGCGACGCGGGGGATGGTGCACGGGAACTGTGAAAAGCCGGAGGAGGAGATGGCGGAGGAGGCGCCGGAGTGCTGCCAGATGCCGAGGAAGTAGAAGAGGGTGCAGAGGATGGAGGCGGTGGCGATGTAATAGAGGTTGGCCTTCTTGGTCTTGAAGGGGAAGCTTTGAAACGGGTTCGGGCAATTCTTGTGATTCGCCATCGGCAGGAGACCGGCGACGACACCGTCAACGGTGGCGGCAACGACTTTAGGGGGAGAGAGAGAGAGAGAGAGAGAGAGAGGGAGATTTAGTTCATAGCAAGCCGTCCGAAATCTCTGCTTCTAGAGAGAGAGAGAGAGAGAGAGCGCGAGGAGAGAGAGAGACTGCATGTTTATGAGGGAGAAAGAGATTGGAGAGATGATAGTAAACTAGTTCGATATTATTAATGAAATCTGGGGGCAGCGACGACCGTATACTAGGTTAATTAATTTGATGGGAACGTTCTTTTTTTTTTTGTTTTTGTTAAGTTCAGATCGGAAAATTTAATATGTGTCGTAGACATGATCTATGGTGTAATAAACTTGAACAGGAAAGGGGGAAGAAAAAAGGGGAAAAAAGAGAGGAGCCAATTTAAGGAAATAGGATCTTGATCGACTAAATGCTAATTATGGCAAATCAATCCTAATTAATCAATTATGCTCGCCATATATAATGAGTTTATGTAGCAAGAAATCGAAAAAGAAGTCCAGTAACCAATGGTTCGAAAACACGCATAAATGCCGCTATATTTAGTGGGCCATATTTAACTGTTCTCGAGTCTACATCATTAAATGAATGAGTTATTTAATATCGATGTACTCTAATAATGCGGATTTTCGCGCTACTCGAAAGGATGAAATGTTAGCTTATATGGGTGAAAAGAGTAAGGATGGGATTATGAAAGAGAGGTGCGGTTGGCATACCCAACAAACCGAGAGACCCGTCTACGAATCAGAAGGATTAACTCTAATAATTCTGTGTGGTAAGAAATCCTTGGAAGGATCGAGGGGCAACCTTTGGCAACAATCCAACCGAAATTGGTGGCGGAAGAAAGTGCCAAAAATTGTTGACCAACCACGTTGCATGGGGATCGGTTTGGCAATAACCTACGAGCCGGTGCGGTTCGAAATCAAGCTAAATTAATCCCAATCAACAATGTTGACCTCGGAGCCCGGAGGGGAAGCAGCTCTTCCACTTGGGTTTTCTTTTCTCTTCTTTTTTTTTTTTTCATCAATTTGTTGGTGGGGTGGGTCCCACCGGTCGTATCGGGAACATGAAATTATATATATGTATAGGGCAAGGAAGGAAGGGGTTGCTTTGCTTGCACTTTGCTTGGAAATTGGGGCAATGTGGCTTTAAGAATCTAGTTCTTTTTCTCAAGCATCGCCTCCGTGGATATAACATTGCATGTTGCCATGTTGGGTAGGGGGTGTCGGACCGGACGGTACTCTCTTTTCGACGTCTGAGATATTATTCATCTACGTAGGGATATTCGACTTAGATGGGATGCTCTTTGATGCTCCTCTCGCCCGCAAGTCGGATCAGGAATGGATGGCGCCGGTGTCACACGATCCCCAGATTGCAACATTTGACGCCAAAGCTTAAAACTTCAAAAAATTGGAAGGAGAGCCTGTTTATAAACTAAATTGCAGACATGCATGAACGTTGACCGTCACAAATATGAACGCTAACGAGAGAATCTGACTTGCGCGAGTGTGGGAGGTCATAAGCGTCCGTCCAAAAAGAGCAAATAATAAAAAATAAATTTAAAAAAAAATCGCAGCGAGTTAAATGACAGCAATCGACCTTTCCATCGACTTATGGAATAGAATGCGAGGCGACACCTTGGTGGAGTGGAGTGATAGCCGTGCAGACAACGAAGCAAATTGGATATGACTCCCAATGAGGTCTTTGCCCTAAAATTCAAGCTGATTCCTCTCCTTTATATTTTAGCAACGAGGGGTCATCAAATTTTTGGACCTCCGATTGAATACGGCAAGACATCTGTCTCTCACGCGATCGGTAAATATTGAAGGAGAGACGCTCGCTCGCCACTCAAGAAGTGACTGGTACAACTATCGAAACGTCATGTGTTCGATACGCATCGAACAACTCTATCTGATCAATTCCGTGCTTTGGAAATACAAAATTTCGGTTGTTCGGCTACTGCGTGCGTAACGGCAGCATCATGCACGAAAATGAAACTTATAGAGATGGTATAATAATTAGGAGATAGGCTAAGTTGGAGGCCGTGGATTGAGAATTGGGAATAAAGAAAACAGAGATGCCTTCCTTAGGTGATGGGTCGTTGTTTTTGGGATTTGATGGGTTGATGACTCTGAGGGAAGCTAGATCCAGGAGCAGTTGAGGTGGGCCCCCCCTCGGATCCCATCCGTGATGAGGAGGGTTACATTTAGGCAATCAGCATTAGAGCCCAAGACCATCAAATTTGTCGCACCTTCATTGCCCCCAATTGGACTGACTTTGACTTTGATCCACCAATGGAAAGCATTCTCCCCCATTTTCCCAGTGAGATTTTGATGCTTCAAGGGTACAATCGTCGGAATTCCTTAAATTTATCACGAATATATAATCTGAGTCTTAATTTTTTTTAAATAGTATAATCAAAACCTAAAACTTGTCAAAGTGGCACAATCGTGTTATTCTGTTAACTCCATTCAATTCGGCCAAAGAAAAATGATGACGTGTCATTCATTTTTTTTTTATTATTATCTTTGCTCCTACGCGATGCTTGTTATGACTCTACGGATAATCATAATGAAGTAAAACTAAACAAGAAAAAAAATTGAGATAGAAAATCTTTATTTTGGTTTATCTTTAAATTAGAGTTACAGCAGAGTATTCTACTATAATTAGCACATCACACCTCTCGTCAATAACTCGATTACAAATATAAAAAAAAGAGAGTATGTGTGTGTAAATATAGGTAGCTATTCATGAGCCCAAATCTAAACTACTCATGCAAAATTATGAGCTTAAATTGTAAAGCCCACGGGTGTCCAGAGGGCGTTACCTACTATTGAGAAATATAAACCACACCCCGATAGTGTTGACGTGGCTAAAATAATAATGATGGGTCTAAAAATGGTTTAAATCAGATTTATTATTATTAAAACAACAAGGGCCTGCCTTTAGGCCTTGGCTGTTGCCTCGTCCCCCTAACCATCGCCATAAGAGATTGGAATGGTAGGGCAATGGTCATTGGCTCTCACCCAACGACGACCCTATTGGGCTCCAGCCAATAACGTCCCTTACCCCGATCCAGAGGCGAGGGCCTTGCGGTCAGCCAGGGTTGTCGGCAATTGGTTGGGCCTCGGTTGACCATCGTCCCACCATCTTCAAAAGACTAACGATAGTTGGGGGGGATGGGGCTGCGGCGAGGGCTGGCTTCGGGCGTCGATTTTTTTTTTTAGTTTAATTAATGCATACTAAAATTTAAATTTGGACCGAAACGACATCTTTCAAAAATTATCTTACATGTATAAAAAGAACACATTTCATTGAGCTTTTTCATCTTCACGTTTACTATAACTAGTTATTTTGTTTTCTTATTTTAACTATGCCAACACCATGTAGGAGAGAGAAAGTTAGACAAAGTAATAAAAAAAAATGCTAGATCATCATTTTCGTTAGCCAAAATGGACAAAGTTAATGAAATTACTTGATTGCACCAATTTGATAAGTTTGAGGACATGATTACATGTTCTGAAAGTTTTAAGATATAACCGCACTTTCATGACAGGTTTTAAGACTTCTGATGTGCATATCTCTCACCTTTTTATCATCTTGGAAGTTTTACAATCCTAAAACTCTCTACAAAATGACATAAAGTTGAAGCTCGAGAAATATTTGCAAGCTACTCGTCAGATAGGGTGTCGCACAAATGCTTAGTCTTTCGAAATCGGCGAAATTTTTCTTTTTCTTTTTTTTTTCCCTTTTTTGGGACTATTCGTATTTGCATGGCTTTAGATTTGATGGGTTGACATAATAATTGTGTATTGGTAGGTACTATGATACCTTTCGTATTCGCACAAGCGCTAAAGACAATATGAGAGTCTTTAATTTTTCGATTAAGCCCACGTTTGAAGAAGGCACTTAACTTGAGGCCCGTTCGAACGTTCGGCCCGTGTAAGCTTACTCGACTTGATCCGAAAATCGACTTCAATGACTTACTTTTTGTACAACCCAGGGAAAAGCTAGCGCCAATCATTCAAACTTGGTAAATCGAGTTCGTCGGGACAAAGATGGCTCCCCCGATCGACATTGGGCAAAATTGCTCAATGTGTACGCATCACGTCTAATAAGGTCTATTGATCTCATCGAAACGAATAAAATTGACATTCCACTAGAGAATAAAACTCCCGACGAGTAAATAATCTATTTTTCTCGTGAAATCGAATCTTTGATTTGCCGAAAACTCTTGTAGGAAAACGGCGCGTCACCCGATCAATCCTCCTAGATGAAACCCTCGAGCTGGGAGTCGAGTGACGATCCATGAGCCGATTGCTCTCGTGTCAATTTGATGATTAGAAACACCATGTTTCTAGTCAAGGTGCAAAGAGATATATCTAATTATAGCAGTGGAGAAGAAACCATGGAGAAGAGGATGAAGTGATGGCCGGAGACGAGGATGTTTGTGACTCCTACGGTTGCCACGTGTGATTCCAAGGACTTTTGCTGACTCGGATCCACACAAGGTGATGCCTTGATGCCTAGCTGATTATCCCAAATCTTTCTTGGTCAACGACAGCTCCAACTAAATTAAATGGAAAATGTTTGTGACTACTAACCTTAATTTTTATGAAAAAATAAACCGAGATTTCATTCTATAATGGAATTCATTATAAATACAATAAGCTTTATCTGTTGCCTTTCATCAATTTAGCTCGTGGAGGCGATTATTCTAATAACAAACAAGGAATGGTTGCCCGTTGGTTTCGAAGCTAAAGCACAACGACAAGCAGAATGTCTCCAGTGAAATAAAGGGTTTATATCGAAAGCAAAATCATGGACTCTCGTGTTCAGGATGGGGATTTAAATTATTATCTGATCAAGATTAGTCTTGCAAGCGACATAACTCTACATAAAGATAAATTAAAGATCCGAACCTCTCCATTGACGAGGGATGGATAATTATCTGTTATTAAAGGATATTGCCGAAGAACGAACAAAGCCTACGATGCTAAGAAGCCGTGGTATTTGATGAAAATACTAAGGGGCGCATGGCAGCAAATTTGCTTTAGATCTGAGCAAAAGTTGATTTTTCTATTTCCAGACAGAAATGATTTTTTTTTTCTTTTACTTCTTTAAGTGATTCTAAAATTACTTATGGAACAAAAAATGCTTTAGAAATTATGTTACCAAACGAATTTTTTTCCTAAAATAACTTCTAGAGTAGACATTATATATTCATAGGAGTTGTCCTGCGCGCCCTAGGTTATTTCTCCAATCAATAATTTTTCGATTGGATGGTTTCTTGGAATTCAAATACAAACAATATCTCTCAATCCGAATCCATCCGTCTCGTCGAATATTAAATTAATATTTGGCTTGGTCAAATATTTTTCTAAACGTAAATTAAAACAATCGCACATCTCTTTTGTTAATGTTCCGCCAAATTGTGGTTGTTACGTTGTCCTGACACTTGTAAGCATTCTCGAACCCTGCGGCTAGTCTTAATTGGTTAGCGCACGCGCTCTTTCGCTGGAGCGGCAGTAGCAAAAATGACGTTTCGATATATATATATTTATTTGGTCGAAGACGTTCTGATATTTTCGACGAGGCGTGGAGGAGAGAGCGTGTCTTGCACGCTCCGCCTAAACGCCTGGGCCTATAGAGGCAACGAATGATTCATTGCTTCAATCCCATTTTCCCATTAATTTAATGACGCTGATTAATTTGGATAAGAACAAGAACGTACGACTACACACCCTCTCTCTGGAAAACGGCGGGCGTATACGTGTGTACGTGTACACGTGTCCGCGTATAAACCGTACCCACCTAATACCCTCTCTCAAATACTTTTAGCATCTAATATACTTTTTGGTACTATACATACATACATACATACATACATATATGTATGTATATACACATGCGCGCGCACATACTTTTTGATAATTACACAAATACTTTCTTATTTGGTCCCAAAAAGCTTTGAAAGAAAAACAAAAAGAAAAATATCATCTTATTTAATGATATCGGATTATAAAATAACTAATTTATCCTAATTTTCGAAGAAATAGAAGTATATGTGAACATAAGAGTGAAAAAACTTATTAAGTTTCAAATGGTCATCAATGTCATTGAATAGATTAGTCGCCATTTTAAACTAATTTTGTAGTTCGATCGGTTAATTTATGCGAGTTTATTAAATGAAATTTAGATAGAAGGCAGACTAACTTAACGTATAATAATTTAAACTTATCTATTACACAGTCCAAAGCAGCTATTCGACCATAAGGTCACCTATTAATATTAATCTCAAGAGCCACGGCCGTCCGTCACTTCGTGCTCTCGATGCAAGTAGATGCGACAATTCGCGTGTGTCCGTGGTGACCATCCAATCACAAAATTCAGAGACACAAGTTGTTATTACGTTGATGATAATATGAATATGAATATGAATATGAATATGAATTCTCACAGCCTACGTACAGCCAGCCAGCTACGCTGTTGCCAATGTATTAACCCGACACGACCACTCCGATTCTTTCTCCACGATTTGCTATTTCCAGCCAGCATCGCCTTTTCACACCTCTCTCCCCGAGTCAACGTCAGGGTCCTGTTCCTCTTGAGAGGAAAGAAATCCCCGTTCAACAATTCATTCCGAGTCCCCGATCTCTTCGAAAGAGAAAATGGATATTTCGAGCTTGAACATCGAGGTCTCGCTCTCCCTGAAGATCTACACCTTCCGATTCAAGTTCAGGGACTGAATTCTCTCTCGCCCTTCCTTGCCTCCTCTCCATTTCCCTTTTTCAGCTCCCGTTTTGGCTCCGGGTCGACGTAGCTCGCGATTTCTAGGTTTTTATGGGTGCGAGTTTCTCGGGGTTTTCGTCGGACCCGGACGGGGATAACGCTCTGTCGAAGCCGAGGCTGGGTGACATACCGGAGAGTTGCGTGGCGTCGGTGCTCATGCACTTGGATCCGCCCGAAATCTGTGGCTTGGCCCGATTGAATCGGGCTTTTCGCGGGGCTTCTTCTGCCGATTTCATCTGGGAATCGAAGTTGCCGGAGAATTACGGCGTGATTGTCGAGAAAGTTTTGGAAGAGCCGAAAGTGTTGAATTTGGGCAAGAAGGAGATCTATGCTCGACTTTGCAGGCCTAATTCCTTTGATGGCGGTACAAAGGTGCGAAGCTTTTCATTCTCTTTTCCGTTTTTCTTCTGGGTTTCCAGATGTTAGTAGTCCTTTAGTATTGACGATAAGATGAGGAGCTCGCAATTTCTTTTTACTTTCTTGGTCGGAAACTTTGCAATTTCAATAGAAAAAGTCTAGCCTTTTCTCTTCTTTGGATTAGTTGAAGTTGGGCGAATTGGCTGTCTTGGATCAGAAGAAATGGGAAGTTTATTCAATGATTTAAGTTGTCGTTTCACTGATCGTTGGCGGACTGGCGGCGTGGGATGCAGGAAATTTGGCTGGACAAGAGGACGGGTGGGGTTTGTCTGTCTATTTCATCTAAGGCCTTGATGATCACCGGAATAGACGATCGAAGATACTGGAATCACATCTCAACCGAGGAATCTAGGTAAATCTTTCCTCATTTTACTCCTGGATGAACCTCAAATTAGCCCCTATCTCATATTGATTTTCCATTATCTGGTAAACAAGTTTCGTTTTGATGCCACTAGAGGATATCATAATTGCTCAGCATGTGGTTTGAGTTAGACAACGTTCATGGCGAAATATGTTCTTGCAGTGCTTGGGACATACCGGAAGATTAGAGTACTGCATAATGGCGTGCTCGGTTTCGAAGCTTCGAATAATTTCGCTAAGTTTAGTTCTGTACAACGACTTCCGTGATATGATTACACCGAAGATGATGAACTTCGGATCAAATAGGAACCTAGTACTTTAGTACTGGACCTTCCTTCGAGAGATGTTTCTGAAAAAGATTTGGTGACATATGAGGAATGCATTTGCTTGTTCCTTGAATTTGTTACATATCCGCCAAGCTTCTTCAAAATATATAGTGACATGAAGCTACTTGCCAGCATGGCATCATGTATCAGGCAAGGAGAGTGCAATGAAACTGTTCAAATGCAACTAATGCTCCAAAAATTTCTTCTTTCGTGTGGTGAATACTAGTTATTAGAATAGTATCTTTGGAGGACAAATGGCAAAGTGTTCTCTTCTAATTTGAAGTTACTCATAACATACGCCGAGAATTTATTATTTTGGCGAGTAAGCTGGTGCTCGAAGATTTGGTTTAGTAAAATGTTGCCTCTGCTTTGTGTCATATAACTACACCTTGGAATGATCTAATCTCTTTAAAATGGTAAGACTTGATTTTCTTTCCCTGCTTGTTACATGCAGATTCCATACGGTTGCGTATCTACAGCAAATCTGGTGGTTTGAAGTAGATGGAGAGTTGGAATTTCCATTTCCCGCAGGGACGTACAGCGTCTTCTTCAGAGTCCAGCTTGGTAAGTCAACTAAGAGACTGGGCCGCCGTGTATGCAATCCCGAGCACGTCCACGGCTGGGACATAAAACCGGTCCACTTCCAGCTCACAACTTCCGATGGACAGCGCGTCGTGTCCCAGTGCCATGTGGACAATCCTGGGAGCTGGATCCATTACCACATGGGAGACTTTGTCGTCGGGAACCCTGACGCATCCACAAATCTCAAATTTTCAATGACCCAGATCGACTGCACTCACACCAAAGGCGGTCTCTGTGTCGACTGCGTTTTGATATGTCCTAGCGGTGTAGGTAAATTGATTAATTCATTGTCGTAGTGCGAGCATCGTAGCGAGATGGAGAAGCATGCGATAGTACATAGTTCGGGCGTACCGTAGAGCTAGTTTTGATTGGATCTGGAAAACTTTACAGTGTCCATGTACATACGTGTTTGGTTTTGGCTCCTCTCCCCTTCCAAATAATCAACTTTCTGTGCAAATACCATGTAACTATTTCTTCTTTTTCCTTTCCACATGCGCGATGAAATTGGTTATACTATGAAAGGGTATTTTTTTTGGTATTCAACCGCAATGACATGTGTTGTGATCCGACACCTTTACGGTTTAGCATAGGAGCGCTCGTATTGTACGCACCAGAATCGACCGAGCTTTAAAGCACCCGGTATTTAAGGATTAGAGTGGAAAAACAATACGCGAAAAATCAAAGCTTGGTAGATCATTTCAATTTGCCAATACAACAGTAATTGGTATGTTTTGCTTTAGGGATAAAACTTTCTCAAGCATATTGAATTATTCCAGTGGCCGAGAGCCCTTGTAGTCCAGACACTCGATCTGTCAAGAAAGCTAAACCCAATTATTACATTTGCTTAGGATATTCAACATGTAATACAATCTACACGGAAAAATCCTTAGCAAGTCGTCATCATTTCCCCAATAACTTTGCCACTTAATTTTTAACTTTAGAATCTGATTTATGCTAGGGTTATGCTTCATTGAATCGAGCTCATCACATTAGGAGTGAGCATGGGCCGGGTCCAAACGTAGACCATGAAACCAACTCTGTTATAACTGGTTCTCAATTTTTTGAATCAACAATCAATCGTGTTTGTCTTGAAATCTATTTTGGAACCGATCTTGTTTTTCGATCCGGTTCCAAGGTTTACTCGAGAACTTATTTTTTTTTTCAATCAAAATAATATGAGTATCGATGAAATGTGCAATAAAAATTACAATTTACCAAAAGCAACAATTCAAAATATAAACAATGGACTTTTAAAATCAACAATCTAAAAAGGGTTTATGATACTAATTGGTTTAAATGTTAACTTTGATTTTATGAAACCAATTAAAGCTTAACACATAAACAATGGATTTTTAAAAGCAACTAGAAATCGGTTCTCAAATCAATCCGAGTGGGTTTTAACCTAGAACAAAAAACAGACCAGTTTTAACCGATTCCCAAAAATTGAAATCGGTACCCGGACCGGTTTGAGCGGGAACCGATTCTTGACTCTATTTTTTGGATGAGCCGATCCGGGTTTCGGGTAAACTCGATCCGGTTGCACACCCCTTCATCAAACTTTAGTGGGGGAATAATTCAACATAATAATTTCTCTGATTACAACACTGCATGAATTAGAAAAATTTAATCATCCGCCTCTCACTAAGAGATGAGTTAGAACGGTACATGAGATATTTACTTGTCGGTACTGGATGAGTCCTTATTCACTTCTGATATTAATTGCATAATTAATGGCAGAATAACACCAGAAGACAGAATTGCCAAACTTTGTGTACCATGCTCACTTTTGGTGCAATTTTTTTATTTACTCAAGCGTTATTTGTTTAAAAAAATTACTATTTGAGTACTAACTTCGGCGAGCTCTATTGGAAATCTTTAAAAATATTTTTTTATTAATAAAATAATCCTATGTAATTCGTCGAAGGATCCTACTTAACAATAAAAAAAGATAAAAGTTTAAAAGTTTAAAAATTTAAAAATACGCTAAAAATATATATATAAAAGAAAAATTCGAAAAAAATAGAAAAAGAAAATGAAGGGTTATAACATCAAGGGCTGGCACAACCCTCGTTGACCGTAGGCAAGTCCTCACTCGCCTACGATTGCCAATGGTCGTTGGCCAATGGTCAGGGCTTGGCGACCTGTCGACCATTTTTGGTGATCGTAGGGCGACGACGGCAAGAGCTGCAATTATGCTAAGCCTTTCCTTTTCTTTTTTACTTATTTTTTTTTTGTTTTTTAGCTTATTTTTAAAATTTAATTTATTTTTTTAAATCAGTCCATGTGGACTGACTTTAAAGCAAAAATTCTACATAATATTAAAAAAATAATAATAAATGACACATAATTAGTTTGGTCGAAATCTCTCGTTTTTTTTTGTTAGATAGCCATTGGAACTAAAGTGATGATTTTTTTTTTCGATTTGCATTGCGCCGACATGAGTGTTGTACACAAAACTTCATACATTTGATATCCTTCTGCACATGAATTATATACGAATACATTCTCTAGTGGGATAATCCACAATATATAATGGATAGGTTTCATCGATTACAGTTGGTTGCGTATAATATATATATATATATATATATATATTATTTGAAGCGTAAATATTCGATTTTGTAATCTTTTCTCAATATGCTTGAAATGAATGATCTACTCATTAAATGTGAAATATCCTTGTCTGCAAAAATCT
Source organism: Rhodomyrtus tomentosa (assembly GCA_028455895.1). NCBI lineage: Eukaryota > Viridiplantae > Streptophyta > Magnoliopsida > Myrtales > Myrtaceae > Rhodomyrtus > Rhodomyrtus tomentosa. The sequence continues at coordinate 32,474,174 of JAPCWY010000008.1, read as the reverse complement.
CTTTTTTTGTTATAATTGTTATGTATTTCTTAAAATACACGCAAACGAGACCTGCAATTTTCAACCAAAAACAAATTATCGACCCAAAAAAAATAATTAATAAATGTAAATGGGAGTTTAAAACTTTGGCATTTAACTTGGAATTTCAACCAAAAGCCATTCCCTTCATCATTCTCTCCCTCTCTCTCTCTCTCGCTCGCTCGCTCGCTCGTTCTCGCTCGATCGCAGGTATCATCATAAGCATCCACAGGAGCAGAGCTCTCTCTATCTAGCAATTTTTTCCCCCCTATCTAGGGTTTGGACGACCTCGATAATACTCGTACACATCGGCGACAGAAGGTGGAATCTCGCGTCTCTCTGCCCATCTGCTTCGATTTTCACTTTGCTTCAAGTAGTCGGTGCTTCGTTCGTCTGAATTCCAATTGGAATTTGTTCATCGCGTCTCTCTCGCGCTCGGCCGTTATTTGATTGGATCCTGGAATGTTGGTTAAGGTTGATTTTCGTCGTCAATTTTGATTCGTAGAGATTGCGTTGTGAAATTGAAGGAAAAAGATGAGGACTTTCGGTTGCTTTTTTCAATGGAATTTCCTCGTTCGGAGTTTTCCCCGGATGGAATTGGATTCTCGCACATCTGTCCATGAGGGCAATTTCTGGTTTCGTGAAGTTTACAATGACTGGCGATTTCAGAAACAAGAAAAATAGCCTGGCCTAGTGTTGATAGTGTAAACAAAATTACCAATTCAGGGGGGGGGGGGAGTTTTTGTTCAGTTTGGACTCCCAATTGGCTCAATTTTCTGCAGAGGCTTAAGCTCTAAATTTCTCGTTTAACTGAACTAAGTTGAATCGTTAGTTGACTATAGTTGTTGTGCCTTGATGCGTTCGATGATCTAAATGTCCTGCTTTTTGTATTCTAAGGGTGATTCTATTGTGGTTGATGGTGATGCTAAGCTAGGTTTTGACATTGGAGAAGGCATCTGGAGCTTTCTTATACTAGCAGATATGGATCCTTCTGTGGATTTTGTGCAGAGACTTGAATGGGATATGTCATTGAAGATACTTATGAGTTTGGGCGACCCTTGTGATCTCGCTCGAGCTAGCTGCGTTTCGCGCTCTTGGCACGGATTCGGTATACTGATGAAAATCGAGGATAAAGCTAGTTTCCTTTGATGTTATTATGTCAGATTCTGTTCATCAGTTTGGTGATCTTTCATGCATGGAAGAATATGTTTAGCTCTCCTTAATGGGAGTATATGTACATTATTGCTTCTATTTTATGTGTGGAAGAGGATGCTAAAGTAGCTCTTTTTTGTGTGATTGAATTGTACTCACTATAGCAATAGTACCTAGCTGACGAAGTTACATGGATCAGCAAGTTCATCCTGAAAATAAAGTTCTATGCCAACTCGTTGGAAATGTATTTTCTATCAATAGTGCCTGTCTGATGAAGCGTGGACATTCAGTTGAATTACATCTCAAGGAGAGTTGCTTTACCATAGATGACTTATATTGCTTTGTGCTTCTGTAGTTCATTATGAATCTGCATGAAATACGATGTGTTTTGGCAACTTTAGAGCATATGCTGGTGATGTTTGTAATGCCAAGGGATTCATTTAGAAGAGGCAGATTTTTATTTTGATATAGGTTTTCAGGAAATAATACAGTTAATTTCATGGAGAGCTTGGAACTAGGTTTGGAGCTATTGCTCTGTTTATCTAAGCTTTCTGGATATGTAGTGACATGATCATATACCATTTTTCTAATTTAAAAAGACCAGGTAGATTATCAGCATCTTTTTCTATGTAGCAACTGTTCATCAATTAATTGTCGGTAATCAACTCATCACATTTTGTTGCGTTGCTGTAACAGTTATGATGGATCTTTGACTTCATATGTGGATGTTAAATGAGTTTGTGTATCTCGACATACTGTCAATTGAACGGTTTTGGTTTTTGGCTCTATGCAGTGGTCTCCAATGGTCTTTCCAAGCAACTATGCCTCGGAATGTTTCCTCAGTTATCTGGAGTTGATCATGTCACTGAAAGCTGCTCCTTCAAAAGTGATGCTGAAAGTGGTTCTAGCAACACTAAAGAATGGGACGTTCTGGAAAGGGAGCATAGGGTCTATGGTTTTCTGTCTCATTGTTCTAAATCAATGGTTGACACAGAGTGTATTTCAGATGCAATAAGTGCTTCCAGCACTGACAATTTCCCGGAGGAGGGTATTATTAATACTCTGGAATTGAGAGATAGGGTTGGAAGGATCGCCTCATACTGGTCTAGTAAAGGACAAAAGAATCCTGCTGTGCCTGAGACTTTGATTTACAAACTGGTTGGTGGTTTGTGTGTTGTTACAGAGATTGACATCCAACCTTTTCAAGGTTGTTCCTGTTTTCTTTTTGCGCTCTTCTCGTTGATTTTTGTGTTTATTTGTATCTTTAATTAGTTAAATTATTGTCATGGGCAGCTTATTTCCAGCCTGGCTTGCCTATATATTCGGCCAGATTTGTGCGATTTCGGATGGGTTATCCCAAAGCATCAGTGGATCTTGGTTCGATCGATCAATCATGTCATGATTCTCCAAATGATAAGTTTGTATGGACTTACACTTCCTCAGAGTTTCCCATGGCTCAGGCAAGTGCAGCTCTTTGGCTGCTTCATGGTGCTATTTGTTTCATCTACTAGTCTCTACTGCCCCTTGGAAGAATGCGGACTGAGATGTTGTTAATTCTCTTTTTGTGTATGATATGCAGTATACTTTCTTTCGGCTTTCATTACGTTTTAAGAACACCATTCTCCACCTGCTTCTTTATATGGGGAAAGAACAAGCAGGACCTTAAAGTTGTTAGCTCCCTTTTGTGTTCTTCAATAATATGTTTTAACAGTGTTCCTCACCTTAACATTGTCATCTTTTTCCAAAGATATCAATTTCTGTTTTTTTTCCTTTTCTGTCTTGCTTTGTTAACTAGCACAATTTTTGGTCCTTACATAAGCTTTTTCCTTGTAGAGAGAGTGAAATAGTGGCCCGGCAAGTGTTACGAGACCTACTAAGAATTGTCATTAGCATTGCCCACAAATAAATGATTGCCATGATTTGATGCTTTGAATGTGACATGATTGACGGGAAATTGTTTTCTTTGGAGGATTTTTTTTTGGCTGATCATGTAATCTGTGTCTTTCATAGGAGAACTGTTTGCAGAAATTCAAAATTCCAGAGCCTGTTCTTTGTATAGGCGGATTCCTTCTTGTCGAGCTGCTTGGCAGGGTGCAGAGGCAGGAAATGGATGGCTTGTTTTATATCTGGTTCGTCTGTGCACTTTTGGCTTTTGGCAGATTACTTTGATGCTTAAACTCTTTTCTGCAAGTATCTATTCTGTCTGCCTTGGCTTCCATTGTTCTCTCACGAGCAATTTTAGAATATCTTTCTTAGACTTTCCACTTCTAAAAAATTATGCGTAGTCTGTCATATAACCCATGTGCATGGATGTCAGCTTTTGCAAAACTTCTTGGGTATGGAAGTGAATAGTTCATCGACATCATTCTTACCCACATATGGAAAGATTGAAGTGATTGTTTGCCTTGTATGAGAACTATAAATTACGAAAAGAGAACTCTTCAATGGTCAGTATTGCATTCTATAATCATATGGATGGTCCATTTCTTTTATCCTTCCCTCCTTATTAACTTAAAGAAATGGCAACAGAGATCTTGCATTTCAAGTGCCAATTCGGTGCAACTTTTACTTTTGTCATTTTACTTTTGTCTGTTTCCCCTCGATTGATTCTGCTTTTTATTTTTTGAGGCTCATCGACCGCCGACCCCAACTAGTTTGGGATAAAGGCATTGATGTTGACGTTGAATGCAGTTTGACTTTTATTAACATTGAACATTTTGAATTCTTCAGAAATTTGTACATTTGGACATTTAAGGTCATTAGCAACCATGTCAAATTTGCCCACAATTATTAAAGCTAATGAAGAAAGGCAATAAGTAACTTTATGTTTAAACAAAGTGAACTAATTATATATTAAGAGTGCTCATGTTACTGTTGTTTTATTTTCCAGATCTTTAAATAAGATGTTTGCTTGAAGCTTGGTATCGTCTGACTTCATATTTTTGCCTTCTTTTTCATATGCTATGTCATGAACTTCTCGTATGATTTGATCAAATTTGAGGTATTTGTCGGTTATGGTGGAAAGCTTTTGTGTGGTATGACCAGGTTGGTAAAAGCTTCTATAGCTGGGACTAAAGCAATGTAAAATGCTGATGGTTCAAATATTTTTGGGACTCAGAAGTAGGATCTGACAGGTTTTAGGGTGCAATGTGACACTTTTCATATGGCATCTTGCAGTGTCTCTCATGTTCGAGTTTTGGGGCGGCCTTTGTCACCTACTTTTGGTGTTGATTTAATCGAACCATCTGGAAAGTTTGTTCTGAAGGCTCTTAGTTACAAAAAAGAAAGCTTACCCGTAAGCAGTCCTCGTCGAATTTCCAGCTTGGAACTGCGGAGACGCGTGATAAACTTGGAGCACATACTCATTATGCTTCGTGGTAACGTGAGAGACGTCGAGGATATATGGGATGAAGAGCAAGATGATTCGGATGAAGAGTTTGTATGACTTCGGCTATGAATTGGTTCTACATTTTTCCGTTTATGTAACTTCCCTCTTTAAAAGAGGGAGATGCCGGTAGAGGTCTTTTTTTTTTGTCATGGACCTCTCTTGACTAAAGGGAGTATTTAGCATTGGCCCCTTTTCTTCAGATGTATATTCGGTCAAATTGTGCAATACAACTTGATTTCATCTTGTTTATCATTTATCTATAGCTATCTGATCCAATAGGATGATTATTGAGAATAATCAAATGCAGCTCCTGTTTCTTTTGAGTTCATCCAAGTGGGGCTTTTGTTTCATTTGTGTCCTTCTGTACTTATCGAATTAATGTTTTGAAATTTGCAGTCAAAATCATAGGGCAAAGAGGATCAGAGATAAGTTCCGAGAGGTTATAAATCTACTTTACCATAGTTAATTTAATTTTAAAGCTTTTAAATTGTGTAAATTTAGTCTTAAATCTTTTGATGCTTGTGATAAGTGGTTGAAATGATCACATTGGCAAAAGACCGAAAGACTTGTGATTAAATTGGCATAATTGAGAGGATTGGGATTGAATTGACCATTGTATAATAGGTTTGGGACTTCTTGAACAATTTTCCTTGAACTTTTGAACAATTTTCCTGAGGAGGTAGACATCTTGAGGCATCCTCTTCAAAATTGAGGTGGATTCTTCGTTGGTTCTGGTTGTAGACCAAATATGAGGTACCGAGTAATTGTAGCATAAGTTGGCGAACCATACAGTGCCAAGTTGATTGCTGGTCGACCTTAATGACCCATGTGGCTAGGGTGCCTAACGTTGGTGGTTCATTAAGCAAGAGGGAAGCATTTCTCACGCATCACCTGCTGTAAACTTATGAGATCAAAGCAATCTAGTAGAGTCGATAGTAAATTGAGTTGCGAATTTGTTCAGCCACTCTGAGAAAGATCAGAATTAGTTCCTGAGAACAACACCGTGCCGAGCATTTGCGAAAAAATGGACGGTTTGCGGTTCGGTTGGTCATTGTATGTAATGTCTACAGAGCTAAGCAAGCAAAACGATTGCCCATGGTCATTGAATAGCGGACGATTAAATTGGAGAACATCACAACTTCAGGAGAAGCAGCAGAATTTGCTGGGTAATATAGGTGATAAATAATTGCAGGTATGTAAATATCACCATACAAGTTGGCATATTGCCAATAAGCTTACACCAACATGGATATGCTTCTGTTGTTATTGCGACTACAACCTGAAAGCCTCGTAAATTAACGGACTCTTTTCCTCACGATGCCTTTGACTGGGATGGCGACGGAAGCAACTGCACAAAAGACCCAGATTTACCGTCAGAAAGTTTGGAATATGTATGTCAAAAGATGCAAAAGAGATGGCATGAGATAGTCGAAACTCAAAAAGCACTACTTGACAATGTGGCAAGGGAGACAGAAGTTGAGACATCATCTGGCATAGACTTCACGGTTACCTGATAACAAGAGATTAAGGAGGTGACAAATCCAAAAGCTCCGGTTACACGAGGAGTGACCTTCTTAGGGGCCAACTGAAGCAGCCCCACAGCAACCACTATATCCATGGCCGCCTTGATAAGGGCTAAGGACCTCTCATTTGATTGTCGAACCTTAGCTCGGTACTGTTCGTTCTGCACAGAAGTAGGTGTTGAGAAGGGAAGTTACTTTGCCGCAGCGTGACGGAGGCGGCAACAAGAAGGCAAATGGGTTAGCAAGTGAGAGAGCATTATGACATACTTGATACTTTTCACCCTTCTTTAGATCCTTCTCTAGCTTCTTCATTGATGCAGAAAGCCTTCCCAACTCCCCAAGCTGTTGCAGGTGACGAAAGAGCAAGTAGTAAAGCAATGTTGGTTTAGTTTTGTAATGGCCCTTGAGAGGGTAACACATTAGCCAAAAGATAGACCGGAGGAAGACAAACCTCGACCAATGTAGCGCATACTGAGGAACCCATCCAGCAGAAGAGTGATACGCGGCCCATCAGCTCGGCACGTTCTTTGTTCTGCGTCAAAAAAGATAAACCATCTTGTTTTCGAATCACAGAACTTTTGACAGACAATATGAAATGCACAATAGCAAGAAGATAACATGCATACCTTGTAGATGCCAGTTCGACCGAGCCAGATAAATTGATCAAGGAACAAGAAAGTTGACAGCAGCGCATTTTTGGACTGGAACCAATCAGCAATTATATCAGACAGTGTGAAGTTGGAAAAAAAAAAAACACTCGGGAGACGTTTGAGACAAGGATGAAGGTAGTCAATTAACCTTTCCCAGCAAAACAAGAGCGAGGGGCGTTCCTTGAGGAGCTGGACTTATCAGGGCATGGAGATCGTTGATGAACTGCAAATGGGCGAAACAACGCAGATTGCGCAGAGATTAGCAAAAGGCAAATTAGAGCGTCCAAAAAGAAACTAGAAAAATTTGTCAGAGGAACTGTATACAACCTTAAGAAGGCGAAAGACCTTCCGTGCCAAGCTGGTCGATTTCTCGACATTTTGAGCTGTACCAGGCTCTCCTTTACTCAAAAATCTTGAGCCATATTGTATGGCCCTGCATATCTTGTCCCTCGCTTCAGCCTTGTTCAAATAGAGAACAGCAAGAGCAAGTTCTGCTCGCACGACATCGACAGAACTCATCTTATAGGCCGGTCTACCTGCGGGAGAAAAGAGCCACGGTTTAATCATGTCAACATTCCAAAATTCCCTTTTTTTTTTTTCTTTTGAAAAAGTTCAGTTCACATAAGCCATATATCTCTTGGATACAAGTAAAAGCAAGATTATATGACTTCCATTTAGCAGGCAACCTAGAGGAAATGCTTCTAAAGAATAGACACAGTGCCTTCGAGGCTTCATCAATCTTTCTGTGGTTAGAATTATTCATCCACTTAACCAAAATCTAAACAGAGATGATTATCCATCAAGCGGACTTTGTAATGATTTAGGGGCCGTTTGATTGTATGAAAATCAGGCAAAACCAACTAAATCGAGTGGACTCATGCAGCCAAGAAGACTCAATCACAATACACGAGGAATTCAAAGATTCAGACTCATAATATCATGAAGAGAAAATGATTAGAATACAAACTACCAACCTAAGGACATGAGAATAATGCAGCAAGTGATCCCGAAAAGTCCGCAACTCGGTAACAAAAAAGTAGTCTTTTATACCACAACAGGGGCGGTATCCTAACCAATGAATTGGGTTCTCTCTCTGTTCTATCTTTTCTTAGCAATTAGTGTTGAAAATTACGATGCACAGAGAGAGAGAGAGAGAGAGAGAGAGAGAGAGTTGGAGAGATAGAGAGAGGAGGAGTACCAAAGCAAGAGCTGATTCTGATGATTATGCTTCTCTCTCTCAAAAAGCAGTAGTAGTACGAAATGAAATGAGGGAGAAGAGGGGGTGTGAGCGTGTGTGTTGGCAGTTGAATCTGTCGATGCTCTGTTTTGGCGATAGGCTGTGATAAAGGCTTGTTTGGTCCTCAGAAACCAAAACAAACAAACAAAAAATTATTTCATCAAAAAACAAAACACCACCACACCCGCCAATTAGCCAATCTTCTTCTCTTCATTCCTTTGAAAGTTCTTTCTTACTACCGTTGTTGCAATTATCTGCCTCTCTGTTTTTCATTTTAGCAGAAGGACCAGAACTGCCTAAAAATGGATTGAATTCTGCTATCGGTGAGCTCAACAGACGCACCAGTCAGGTTTGTTTAAGCTGCTGAATCAACCCTGTTTTGTTTCTTGAGGTATTGTGGTGTTTGTGATTTTGAGAGATTTCGGCATATTCCATCGGCGGAGCCCACCAGATTGGACAAAAGCCCACAAATAGCACTTCACGGTCCAAAGCTCGGGTTCTCACGATAAAGAAAGTCTAAATCAAGGTCAACTTGCTTGAAATGTCGAAAGGTGGATCCCCATCCAACCTTTGGCAAGCAAGCTGTAATTTGGGGTTAGCATGATTTCAAGGTCCAACCAGGAATCGGAGAGTCGGACCGTGAAAATAGGGTAGGTTGCATGTTCTAATATGCATGACAAGTTGCATATTTTAAATTTAAGAGAATCAGTTTCGATGGGTAAGTTTCCGGAGGCGAAACTTGGAACTCGAAATAAGTTTTATGTAATTTTCTTGTTTTATACCTTCGCACAATCCTGCAATATTCACCGGTGCCAGATGATGAGTGTGTAATTTGAAATCATTAGTGCAATATTCCATTTTGGGCAATATTCATGATTGAGTATTGTGCTTTGTTTATGCTTCATATTCTTCATGTATCTAAATATGAGTTGTGATCAATAGATTGCAATAACAAATGGTTAAAGGGGATAATTCATTGTAATGTGGAACCTTATAGATATTGGAACCAACCCTGGAACCTCTGATGGAGTGATTCCAAGAGGTTCGAAAAAATGGAAACCGATTCTAACAGATAAATTTCAAGTTCTAGGTGAAAAATAGAAGGAACCTATTGAAGGAACCTATAGAAAGAACTTATAGAAATAACTTGAAATCGCCCATCCCAAATTGGAAGCTGGCTTGTGCCGGCAATATACTCCCTCAGAATTTATCCTTTCCTGTGTTGTGGTGAGGTCAGGCGACAGCGGAATTCTCAACCAGATTGCACACTCAACATTTGCGGATGATATAATCTGTCTGTTCCACACACTTCTCTTAATGATTCACGAGAATTCTACTTGTATCATATCACAGACATGTCCAAGATAGTCCTGTGTCCCTGTTCATCATCAATTAAGACGGGTGGTCACGCCACTATTACACCACAACCAACAGCTTTTAAGCTGTGTAATTTAGCTTTTCCTCATCTTTGCACGAGCAGGTGCAATTTAGTTGCCTTCAACGCTCATCTGGATTCACCGATTCTAAGTTCTAACAGCCAGAGAAAGAGAATGACCAACTCTCTTACGCTCAACTTAAAGTTAAAGTTAGGAGGCTACTGGCAAGGATAGGTGGAAAGAATAAAGCAGATATCGAAAGGATAAGCTCATTAATTTCTCTTCATTAACACGACACGTTCCTGAAAAATTTGCCCCAAAAACAAGGCTGAAGCAGAACAAATCTGTCGTGTACAAAGTTGTCTCAGACATCCAAGATGCAAAAAATAAGAGGGAAGAATTGCAGAACAGGAAATGTAGATCAAGGAAATAGCTGAAGAATATCAGGAGCAGCCGCTGAATGTACACAGTTGAAAAAATGCAGAAATATTAGCTTTATGTAACGGTATTACATGAATTAGCAGGCTTGCGCATTGCAGTTCAGATCGATCCGTTTCATACGGACAATGAAACACTTATCGTAAATAACGAGAACCTAAAATGTACAGAGGGATCCAATGCGTTTCTCTCCTATTTCCGACTGAACATACTCCTCAGCTTCCCTTTCTCCAAACGCTCGAGCAGTTTCTTGGCTCCGGGAACATCCATTTCATGGAGCTTCTTCAGATACCCAATCGCTCCATAGGAGATCATCAACTTCTTACATTTCTTGCTCGAGGAAAGACTCGTTAAGCAGGAAACAGCATATTTTTTTGCAGTGTTCTGAGGACCCGGATCAAGCAATTGGACCAAACCAGGCACGCTTTTCTCGTCTCTCTTGACCTCTCTACAGTTCCGTGAAACTGTCATCAAGCTTGAGATTGCTTGTGCTGCAACCTCCCTCCCACTGTTCGATTTCGCATCGAGCATTTTCACGAGCAGAGGAATGCAACCAGCTTCACCCACCAATTTTTTCATCTCAGCAGAGCTGCATGCCCTGCAAATGGCCGATGCAGCCGCTTGCTGCGCACCTGGTGACCCTGACTTAAGCACGTGAGCCATGCGGGGCAGAAAGCCAAGAAATACTAGGGTTTCGACTGAGATGGACCCCACCAAGTTCCTCAAAGCCCCGACTGCAGATTCCTGAGGCAATGGACCATCAAGATAAGCCAACAGGCTCCGAACCCCACCTTCTGATACAACGCTTCTCCTTAAATTCTCATTGCTCACTGTCAGGTTCTGCAAGCACTCTGCCGCATATTCTTTGGATCCTAGTAGAATACCACGATCAAGGAGATCAATCATGACCTTCACAATGCCTTCCTCAGCCAGTGTTTGCCGCACATCAGGGACAGCTGATATGCTCTTCAAAGTACTGGCAGCTGCAGCCTGGGAGACAGAATCACCAGCTCGACAAATTTCGATCAGGGGGCGTACCCCGCCATGCCCGACGATGGCCCGGGAAGTTTCTGCACACATTGACAGGCTCTGCAACGAAATGGCCGCCTTCTCTTTCCCGACCGCACTGCCCGACTCAAGAAGCCTTATGAGAGGGGGCAACACGCCTTCCGCAACAAGCCAATTCTCGCAACCGCCAGATTCAGCCAGTGAGCATATAACTGTGACAGTTTTTTCACGAATGCGGGGAGATGTTGCGGTAAGTAATTGCACTATGGCAGCAATATTGCTCCTCGCCAATGTAGCCAAAACATTTTTCTCGTCCTCTCTCAGCATTTCTACTAAATTATCGAGGGCTTTATGCTTTGCCTCCAGGTGTCCAATCTGAAGCCTAGCAAGCAGCTCCCTAATATTGCTACAAGATGAAGCCTCGGATTCTGTTGAAGTACCGGGCATGGATGGTGGGACTGTAGCCTCACCAAGCACACCAGTCTTGATCAAAAGCCCACAATCCGTCAAATTCAAGTCCAATTTCCCCGCTAAAGAGTCCAGATCGCTCTGCATCCTCAGCTTACCTTCATACTTCTCTTTCAAGCACAATTCTGCCAAATCAATCAATTCCCTCAGTATCTCTGAAACTGCATGCAACTGTTCTTTGCAAAGCGCGTTCTTTGTGAAGCAAGGATGGCTCGAGAGGTCTGATAAACACGACGGGATCTGCTCCAACTTGGAAATTATGATCTTCCACCTGCTAGGAAACCCCTTCACTTCCCTTGCCTTACTCAGTGCCAACGGAACAAGCTCCTGTGCATGAGTTAGCCAATCTTCTGTGGACTGCAAATCTTCTGGGACTTCATTCGGTGAATCCTCCACCATGATTTGTGAATCGGGTATTGACCAAAATCGATCACCAGTTCTTTTAGCAACTGGAAGTGGGAGAAACAGACAAGAGCTTCTAAGGATCCACCCAGATGAGAGAGACGCTAAAAGAAAAGACCCTTGCATATATAAAATTTAAAGGCAGCGGAGCAGTTGCAATCATCAAAATCAATAAGAAAATAAATTATAATAGGTAATAGCAAATAAGTTAACATCAATTGCTTCGAGAATCTTGTATGATCACAGGATGCTTGTTTAGTGCAAAAAAGAAAGGAGAGAAAATAGAAAAGGCCCGACCAATAAAGTACGAGTACCTAAAGATGCCCCACGAGTCCTTTCACTTGCTTTTCAAGTGCTATCAATGCAAATGACGAGTAAATCAGCAAGAACAACATGAAGCTTGCCATTTCATGTTGGTGAAAATGAAAGGCGTCGACTTTTCAAGGGCAAAGGGCTGCCGTCCAATTAAGAAGGCGGAAATGACAACTACTCACATATCACAGTATGCTGATTCATAGAAAACATTTTTCACTGTGAGAAAAAAGTGATTCCGCAACTTTTAAAGGGTAATTATGCTAATGTGAGAATGAAGATTGGAACTTCACTTTTCAACAATAAAGACGGTGGAACTGGGCATCTGACTTTTCTTTTCTGGATTTGGACAGAGATTTTTCTTACCTCGGACTCATTATATTCACAAACAAAAAAAAGTTTTGATTTTTAGCTTCATTCCCAATCTAACTCAATAAAATACAGCTAGCTACTTAGAGAGAGAGAGAGAGAGAGAGAGAAGGGGCTTTGCTTTGAAGAGAAGGTAGAAGTCCCCATCGACAGTTGTATGGAGTGTATTTAAATGTAGCTCGAGAAAACGAGCTCCACATAAAAGAAATTACAATAATAAAGCCTAATAATAGTCATCATTGGAAAATTCAGAGCGATAACGTGAAAGACCATATTACCTGGACTCAAATTGCTTCGACTTTCTTCAACACCCAGAGCACTCGGTGATATGAAATCAAAGGCACGGAATGACGTATCTAGCGGATGAAATCTGCCATGGAAGATGCTAACACAGTGAGATCAACAAAGACAAGGCATCTGATTGATCTGCATGAGAAGAACAGAAGAAAAGAAAAAGCAGAGAAACAAAGAGAGCATTTCTCGACACTTCCACAGAGGAATGATCTATTTGAAGTAAGCAAACGCATAACTGCGTCAAGCTCCAACCTTTAAGACTTGGAAACCGAAAAAAATGCCTCCTTTATTCCTGAGCAAAGAGATCCAGTGTAGCTTCATCTTCAAACCTCCTCTCTGTCTGTGTCTGTGTCTGTCTCTCTCTCTCTCTCTGAAGGCTTAACTCTTGCAGGAACAGCAAGAGAAGAAGTGATTTTTGAGCTAGGAGGAAGGAGAGAGACTACGGTTGGTTGCTCAAGACAACGACAGAGAGAGAGAGAGAGAGAGAGAGAGCGCACTTTAGAGCCAGAAGGGGGGCACACCTATTTTTTGTTTCGTTTGGAGGTGGAAAGTGCAGACTCTTACTGGTCAAATTCCTTTTCCTTCTTTCTTTTGAAAATAGCTAGAAAAAAAAATGGCAAGACAAGTGAAGAAGAAGAAGAAGAAATGGTGGCTGAATCTTGTTTCTGTTACTTCTTTCTGGGTCGCAGAAGAGAGTGAGGACACGGAGATAGAGAGATTTAACAATGGAGATCGCATTCAAAAATCAGAACCCTTTCACCCCTCTGTCTGTCTCTGTCTGTCTCTGTTTCTCTCTCGTTAGGAAGGAAGGATAGTGGTGTCAGGTGTCTCTGTCTCCCCAGATTCGTCTGGTAGAAATTGATTTTCTCTTTTCTGGGTTTTCTTGCAGTTTCTTTTTCATTTTAAGAATGAAAAACGGATCATCTAGGACTAGGATGGCCCTGAGACTCGAGAAAGAAAGAGGGAGTGTGAATGTTTTATTAGCCTGTTGAAGAATCTAGTCCTTGGTCAATGTCCGCGATCCGACGGCTGAGATTGGGCTAAGGCAACCGTTGTGCTTGGCTTTTAAAATTTTGAACATCTTTGATTTTCCTTCACCGCGGTGATGATGCCACGTGTCGCTAGACACTGTGTGCCTCGAAATCATTCCTGCCTATGAAGATGAGAACTGCTGGACTGTCCAAACAACTGCAAAAATCCTAAACAAGGCCTTGAATCGAACATCATCTCGAAAAATAAAAATAAAAAATGAAGAAGCCAAAAGTACTTTCATTATTTCAAAAAACCGTCTCACTAAAAATATATTTGTTGTTTATTTTTTATTATTATCTTATTTTATCCTTGATTTTCACGAGTCGCTGCGGCTTCGTTTAGGCGAATTGAGAGCCTTGCTAGATGTGGACGATATCTGAAATCAATTTTGCCTTCTTCTTTTTTAGTTTACTGTTCATCATCTTCTTATTTCTTCCATCTTCTTCTGCACCGTGCAGACCTTCCAGCTCACCTCTAAACAAGATGGGTGTTTGTTTATGGATGGATGCGTTTATGAACGAAATAGGGAACCTTCTCAGTACCAAAAATCAGAAACTACCTATCTCAGCTGCGATTCTTTACCCACACTTAATCCTCAAGTCCTTTGACGGTCGATAAGGATTGCTAAAGGAAAAAAAAAAGGAGAGAGATATTTTTAAAAACATTAAATGATAATAATGCTCTTGGCCATGCTCTTGTTTGAAATAATAAAGTCACTTCCGGTCTTTATTTCAAAAAATGAGAACATTTTTAATGCCCTTATCTAGAATTTTCCTTCTCTTTATTTTTTTTTGCTTTTTTGGTTATTTGTCAGCATCTTTTAATTACATTCAAAAGTTACATATGTAATAATTTCTCGATCTAATGCCATCGTGACCTTAATTATCCTTTTTCTGCCGAGTGGGTTGCCTGATTAGCTACGCTAAACTGAAGGAAATAGTGCAATGATACAAGAAGCATTGGCGTGTGTGCAATCTTTGATTTTTCAATGCATTCTTCCCTTGTTTTGTAATGAAAATCCATAGGTATGCATGCATGGAAGATGATGTAAAGGAAGGAAGGAACCGAATCTTGATTCAACAAGATTCTGATATTTATGGTGTCCTAGAGAGAGCGAAATGCAAATTTTCTATAAAGAGAAAGTCGTACTGATAATTAATTAACTTCCCTAATCACGTGCCGTCCGCAAAACCCCACTCTCCCGTGGGCCCTTATGGTGTATTTTTATTTTCAGACTTAAATGGTACGAGCATGATACGAGCACGATCGACGCCAATGCTGAGGACATACATTGGTAGGGACCGTCGTTATTCGTGTTGACTTTTTTTCCCCCTTAGCATTGGTTCATGTTCAAGTAGAGACTATTCAAATTCGTCCATCTAGATTGGAGAGGAAGTACACTCATACATAGAAAAGAAAATTTATATGTGAGGACATTTACTGGGTTGATAAACTTGAAAAGTAAGCTGGCTTGTCAGAGCAACTAAGATATAAAATGATTGACCGCATGAGGTTTCATCTACGATTAAAATACACATTTTTAGTTTCATAATCCTCATATTACTCATTTTGGGTTCAAATTTCCAAAACTAGAAGTGGTGAAATACGATAAATGTTGTATGATTTTGCCATTTCTGTTCAAGAAACACTTCATATTTTCAAGAAGCTCGAGATTGAAGGGGGGGAAAAAAGCGATTGAAAAAAACAGAGAGAGGACGGCTCGGGAACTCGCACGGACACCGTTTTAGAGTTTGTCTTTCTCGACAGGGACGGCACGAAGCAGCGGCAGCAGCAGCACTCATGCCGAAGCGTTCGGCAGCTTCCACGCACTTGAAGTTAAATTTGCATAATTCAATTTTCAAATTTCAACATGCTTTCAAAAAATGATTTTGATATTCGGAGAAAAAAATAAGAAGAAAAAAACAAAACACGAGAGAAAAGTTGCATGTTCAGCGAAACAGAGCAGCGTGAGAGAACGTGAGCAGCCTTTTTGGTGTTCCTGGGGGGGCGAGAGTCCCAAGGAGCAGAAGCGTGGCTGATGGGGACGATGACGACGTCCATTCCACTTCGGTTCGCCTTTATTTTATCCACCAAGTTGGTCACCACTGAGCAACTCATCCTCAAAATCTCCTCGGCTACACCGAAGGGCTGAACCGGGGCGGGGGGGGGGGGGGGTGTGAATGAGTCGATAGAATATTTTACCCGATTCCTCCCGGTCAACGAGTCTCTAAAAGTCAAAACAAGTTCGTCCAAAAAAAGAAAAAAGTCAAAACAAACGTTTCGAATCTAATAACTTCAAGCTCAGAGGACATCCTGGAAACCCAGTTGGGTTCACTGGGCGTGAATTAATTGAACTTAAGAAGCATCAGTACCAAGAAGCCTTCCGAATTTCCAAAAGGGTTTGCATTAGCCCTTGAATATGTGGCCATTATATCCAGCCAGATAGACGAGGCTCTGTTTCTAATACTGCATAAAAATCCATGAACATGGTTCTGCAATATAGAACCTGCCCACTTACTAGAAAGTTGACTCCCAAGAAAAGGAGTTTCGGAAGTTCACTAAAGCTGCAAGGCTCGAGCTTGTGTTTCCAATCTAACCAAGACGCCAACAAAAAAGGGGTTTTTCTTAATAGGCTAACTACCGATTTAGTTCAGGGTAGTGTAAGCCTGGGTGTTTAACAGTTCAAACATCCAAAATCTCAAACATCGGTGGAAACAGGAAAATTTGCCACTTCATACCAAAGCAGAGAGCTACAAGGTGTTTAAAGTTAAAAAATGCTTCATGTTAACAGCGGCAATCATTAGAAGTTCCGCTGTACATCAGACATGATTAAATGGACATCTACCTTATGAAACCAAAGCCTATTAAAGCTAAAAGAGAAACCAAAAAAGTACACACACAACAAAGTCCTTAACATAGCTCCAGAAGCGACCCCGCGCCAGACGATAAATATCCTAAGCCTCACCATCACCTGCCATAACTTCTTTGCTGCGCTTTCTCAAGAACGAGATCTTTCACGAGGTGGAGGTGAACGGCTTCAACATCAAAGCACATTCAAAAGTCAAAAAAACAAACCAAATTAAGGATAGAGGTGAAAGAAATGCTTAAATCAGGTTCTGCATTCAAGCAAACCTGTGATATCTCTCATTTACAGGGCTTTCGACTCTGTCATATGTGGGACTCCCACGGGGGTCATCTCTCGAATTTGAAATGGCACCACGCCCATAATCAGGGCTACCCCTATCTCGACGATATGGACTTGGTGATCTCCCACGTCCCCTTCCATGAGGAGACGCATCACGACCCCTTCTATCAGGACTGTAACCATTCCCTCTATCATCATCGTCCTTAATTGCATACTCCACTGTGATAACTCGATCCATCAATTTGCTACATCCATGATGATGGAAAACTGATTAATATAGACGAAAAGGGTCATATGCCATCATACTTCGATAAGATAAATAGCCTAAAGCTCGGTCATGTCCCTTTATATTCCAAGTAGTGGGTCATGTCCTACACTTCTAGGAATAACAAAGAAGGAAAGCTAAGTACCACCTTCCGACAGCAATAAGCATAATAGCGGTGCAATGGCATCACATGTTATAGAGATACACTGAGGTAACTTCATGAATAGACAGTGGAACTACTTTATGCCAAGTGATAACCATTCCCCTCCAAAATATTTCCTCAGATGACTACTGGATATAGATCACCTCAATAACTACCTTTTTTTCAAAAACTTTAACGACAACAATTCAAGGACAACATATTAGACGAGTAAATTTGATTTTGTCAGGACAATCAAACCTCATATTTGTCGCATCCAAGGCCCTTGTAGCATCCTCCTGTGTCTCATATTGGACAAATGCGAAATTCCTTCTGATCCTTATATTTGCTATCTTTCCATATGGATCAAAATGCCTCTCCAAATCCTTGGGCCTAGTATGTATTGGATCAAAGTTAATGACAAACAAGGTCTTCGATGGTCTCGTACCTGCAGATCTTCTGGAACCACCACCCCTTCTACCACCATTATCATCCTAGGAGACGGAATTGTTAAAACAGTCAGAAAAGCGAGCTCATAGACTGCCCAAATCAATTCAATCTATATCTGCCTCAGAGAAAATACAGTCTTTCTTAAGGGAAAGGTTTAAGTCCTGAAAGAACTCATATTTTAATTCTCATTCTCGAACCTCAAAATGTTTTCTTTCCTTTAAGAAGATTTTAGATTATGGTTTGTGTTTCATCTTTGCCTTTTCAGGCCAATCGTCTCAGAAAAGCAATCGTCTCAGAAAAGCAATGTAAATCTGTGCATCCAGCATGTACACTTGGTCCAATACTATAACAAACTCAATTATCATATTTGAACATTTGAAATCCCATTACCAAAAATCATCACCAATCCTACCTTACTCCATTCAACACGAAGTCGACGTCCCTTTCTGCCAAATTCTATTCTATCAAGCCTTCGAACTGCATCATCAGCATCTCTCTCATCCTCCATGTAGACAAAGGCATATCCTATCAATTCAAAATGTTTAGGATCCAGAGCAAAACTATCTCGGCAGTAAAAAGTAAGCAGAAGAAGGGGACAGAAGACAGCTTGAAATCAGCATAATTTCATGCTTAATATTTGTCACTTGAACCCAGAGAGAGAGAGAGCACAACACATACATGTAATAGTAAGAAGAAGAAGAAGCAAAAGTAGCTGCAAAAGAAATCTATGAAGAGGCAACACAACACCTGTCTTTGGACGTGAGATGGTTGAGATCTCTAGAGAGAAACAACATGTTGAAAATTGAGGACTGAAGGAATTCCAGGAAAAGAGAAAGGGCAATAGTGTCTCAAGGTGTCATATGATCGGTGCCATTGCAAATTATGTTGGGTCTCCTTAAAAACACAAGAAGATGAAGCGTAGCGCAGGGAAGAAAAGAAATGCAGGACAGCACATCCATCCAAGAAGTACATGGATATTCCAAGTAATCCTGCGCCAAAGATATAGTTGAGCATGGAGCTGCATTTTCAACATCTGCTTTTCTTCAAAAGAAAAACAAGCAACAAGCCCATGCAAAACTATTGTATCCAAAAAGAACATCAGAGACTCTTTATGAACCATTTTCAGGCTTTCACGAATCTTTGGAAAGCGATAAGGAACAATGGTAAAAGTTGAGGGTAATAAGAAGTGTCTTTAGTTAGGTCTATTTGCCAGCGGGCATCCCAACAACTACACCACCTCAAATATTAAGAAAGTGATTACACTTGAGGCACAACCAAACTATACAGAACCTGAAACCACTCTCTTTCCCTCTCAAATGACCAATAAACGACATATTCAGCAGCCAGTACAAGAGTAACCACACAAAAGCATCCTTCAAAAGTGCATAAAACTTGGGAAACAAAGTTACTCATCCAGATCCAAGAAAATAAGCTACCAAGTGGTTATAGCTATTCTTCCCAGAATACATTCTCAGTGAATGATTAAGATCCTCACAACATGATTTGGAGGTGTAAAGATTCTCCTTTTCCAAAGCAAGATTTAAACTCCTAGATTTCCCATCTTGTAACTTAATTATGTCCAAAATGCTAGACCAAATGTTCAAGTAGAAAAAGCTTGCAATAGGGAGAAAAGGATAAATACAAACTGAATAGGGTAACTTTAAAGGACATACTTCACAATCCCTGCAACGCTTCTAAGTGACACCCCCCCCCCCCCCAAAAAAAAAAAAAAAAATCCCCCAACCTACACACGCACAAAAGCTTCAAGAATAATTGTGCATAGGTGCCTCATATGCTCAAAGGCACATAAACTTGTGGTTTGTATGGGCATGGCCCAGTTTATTTAATATATATGCTCTGAAATACTATGTTTTGGCTAAGTTTCATGCTTGAGATGGCTTGCTTAGCTGCTTCATAGGCCAAAGTGCTTGCAATTATAATTATCGTTAATAAAGAAGGAACAAGTGTCAATAACAAAAAAGACATTTGAACTGATGCCAACACTAACTCTGAACATGCAAAAGCAGAAAATTTACCAGATTTCATATCAACTCTTTCGACTCTGCCATATCTTCTAAAAAGTCGCTCAACATCAGATTGGCGTGCATCATAATCTAGGTTACCACAAAAAATGGGCCTCATTTTCTTCAAGGTCGAGCAATGTGATCTGCAAAAAGCTTATAATTGTATAACAACCAATTTCAGAGAGGTGACAGTGGAGGAAAAGCAAAATTTGAGAACTATGAAGTAAATAAAGTTTATCAGTGGCTATTTTTCAAAATTCGTACTCTTGAAACTATGCAACAACTACCTCAAGTAATTTACCTTGACATGACAATTTTACGGTACACTCGCTACTCCACACAGAGTGACAAACCCCAACCAATGCAGTTGCATTGGCATCCAAACATCTAAAAGGCAAATCCACTCCAATTTTAAGACTTGAACGGAGATATTTGTCCCATGGGTTATTGTGACACAGACGAAACGCAATCACATTAGAAGGACCCAGTTTACTTATTCAATCAAGCTTACAGTAAATGAAACTAGAATTACACTCTGGAAGACCGAAAAGCATAAGACTTTGCCATTCTTGGAGCCCCGACAAAGGGTTGGATAGAAAATAAATCAAAGTGTAATCGGTTTCTTCTCAGCAAAAATCTTCCAGTATCAGAAGTAAAAATGCTTTCTTCTTGCAGTATTTTCACAGTGCTTCAGTGCTCTTAAAACACAAAACATTTTCACTCAAAAGCAACAAAATCGGAAGACAAGTCAGCTAACTTCTGGCTCCTAATGCGCAAAATTCAAGCAACGAAGCGAACCAAGGACATTTCATCATCATTTCAGCGAGCTAAACAAAGAAATTCACGAGAAACGAAAAAAAAAAAAAAAAACTAGCCGAATGGTTCAGCTTCCTCCCTTTTAAAATCCTCTCCTCTCCAGCAATTCACGAAACACACCCACTTAAACACATCAAGTACGGCGTCTAACCTAAAAAAACAATGAAACAAACAGAAGGAACTTCACTGTATTTCGACGCTGAACAGGCAGTGATCGAAATTCCGCCAGAAACTAAACCAGATCTCGGATTCCCTTGACCTTGACAACTATATGCACTCCACATAGCAAACACGGCCCACGCACGCGGCGCGAAGAAAATGTATCGAGCAACGAGAGGGACGGAGGGAGTACCTGGGGGATGGGGGAGATTTCTGTAGATGTTTCAGTTAAACCCTAGAGCAGCCAGAGACAGCCCCAGATGACGGAGCCGGTTTTGTAGGTCGAGTACGAGTCAGGAAGAAGGCCGCTTGAATGTTAAAACCCGTAAACTGGAAGGACGCGGCGGTAAACGACGCCGTGGGGTCGTCAGAATTGAATAGACGTTGGAGCTTGGAAGCCTTTGACTCGATCTGTTTGCTTACTGTGCTATTGCAATCCCTGCCCTTGCCCTATCTTTATGCTCGAAACTCAAATTCACCCTTATTATTTTTTTTTCCAGTCCCCTTAGAATGAGTTATTAATTGTTCGTCCTCACGGCATTTTGACGACAGCTTTTGCTGACGTGGATTAGAAGCCGTCAAAATTCTACCGACCTGGATAATAATTAAATTTTTTTGTGCATACTGGCAAACCATTTCCATTTCGATTTGAAATTTGAAAATTTTATGACTGTAACTCATAGCGATGACCTCTTTTTCCAAGCAATGGCTAATATTGGTAGCCTAGCCATATCGCCGGCCCCCTTCTCCAACGCTGCCAACCTCACCATTGTAATCCCTCTCTTGACCAAGACGCCTTGTTGCTATCTCTCTAGCATCTTTAAAACTCTGAAAGGTGCATCTTAGCTGCCACCTAGTTGTGGTCAGTGGTCACCCTCCTCACGCACCACCCGAGCTATATCGGCGTCTGCAACACGTTCTTAGTTCATCCACATCAACCACCCCCAACATCCACCTCAGCATCCTAGTAGAGTACTTGACGGAAGAAATATATGCATTTTAGGAAAACACAGGGATCGTTTTGACTTTTGAGAAACAATAGTTAAGAAATCATTTTGAACTAAGAACAAATACAAAGGTACCAAAAGACAAATGAGCGAGCTTGGAAAATGTCCTCGCATGAGAAACCTGGACCCGGCCAACTTTGGATCCGGCCGTCTCAACCCGCTCAACTTTGGTTCGATCCAGCCCTAAGATTTATGTATACATTTCTTGTTATTGGATAGGCTGACGTAATACATTAGACCCGACATTCGATGCCAGACCGGCTCAATAATCGGATTCTCCGATGACATCATCTTTAGCATCAAATAGAGTATACAACAAACATTTATTAGGGTATATTTGCATGAGCAGAAGTGTTTTCAGGAAATTCATTTTTCAAATTTTTGCTCTTTTGTTTCATCGAAAACGATAAGTCAATCGAAAAAATAATTTCCCATCAACAAAAATATTCATGCATAAAGTCATAAAAAATGAATTCCTCATTCCGAAGAGGAGAAACACTTTCCACAATTACTCCTATCAAATTTTTTGATATCTTTTTTTTTCTTTTTAAAATTTTATAATTTAAATATATCATTTTTTTTCTTTCCCTCAGCCAGTCCTTGGGTCTCGTCGATAGCCTATTATCTGCCACAGGCGCAAGGGGGCGAGGCTCGGTCTCACTAGTCTCAAGCGAGGCCTCGTCCGATATAGTGAGCTTGAGGCGAAGTCTTGTTGTGGTAGGGCAACCAATGAGGTAGAAGAAAAATAGAAAAATAAAAATAAAACCTAATTTAAAAGTTCGATTTTGTTTTATCTGTAATAAAGTCATGAGATTGAAATTATTTTTCAATCGAGATCCAAATACTAAAGATATTGTGGGTCATCTGATATCACCAAACAGAGGAAAGCCATCAATCGAAAGATAAATTATTAGAGGTGTTGTTTCGAGAGCTCCTAAAATAACTTCTTTTCAACACCGCGAGAAATAAAATCGATTTTCGGGTGGTGAATAACTATGAAAAAATGACAAATTCAATGATGTAATAAAACGAGCGTTCTTGATAAATATACTCCATCCGACAACTATGAAGATCTGGTTTTATGCATTCGCACAACGGCATGAATGAACGAAATACTAGCAGACTTTTTCCATTATAAAAAAAAAAAACACAACAAAAACATTCGATCATCAGCTGCTTAATCTTTCCCTAACTCCTCTTCTGGTCCCTTTAACACACAAGGTCTAAACCTAAAGCCATTAACAATACGAGGTTAATCAATTACCAAATCACTCTATGATTAGTGCAGAAATTAGTGAGTTCAACCCGCGTGGGGTCCCGAGCCGAACTTGATGTGCCTCTTCCAAATAGTCATAATTTGGATTACTACAGTGATTAGCTCCAAATCAACAATTGATGGTGGTGGTGACTGATAAGCCTGATGAACCTTCGAAACAATTACATTCAAGAAGAAGCAATGTGGAAATTAGGATCCCCCCGATGAAATTGTACTTCATGTTGTCTCGTGACTTTGTTTTCCATATTGATAAATCATTTAAGGGAGTTAGTAAATGTTACTTTGGTATAAGAAATATCACGAAAAATTCTAAACCGGTACACCTATAACAATTCGTCTCAAACTAATTTTTTTACCATAAAAAATCTCAAACTAATCACTTGCTATAATTTTTTGTATCACTAAAAATTTCAAATTGGTACACATGTGATAAATTTATCCTTCATTAATTTCTGTTAGATTGGTTAATGCCACAAAAAAATTTAAAATTAGTATACATGTGACAAACGGAGGGTAAAAACTCTAAACTGATGCACCCGTCGACTGCCACGTGTTATCCAACTTAACAATTTAATGGTAAAATTTAATGAAAATTAACGGAGGATAAATTTGTTATAGATGTTCCAGTTGGAGATTTTTGGTGGTCAAAAAATAAATTTTAGGTAAACTTATAACAAGTATATCAATTTAAAATTTTTCTTAGTATTAATCTAACAAAAAGCAAGTGATCACTTAATTTGTCAATAATTTATTGCATACAATTGTCAAATTATCATTTTTTTTCATAATATTACAAACCATTTACTAACTTTTGGCAAAATGATACCAGAAATGGCAAAATTTGTATACATCACTTACTTTGGTGTTAAAATTTTTTGTCAACTCTCTAAAGTGTCAAATTGGAAAAGAAGATCACTTCAGTGGCAATGGCGAGAGATTCTGGCCAGACAATCCGCGTTCCATTCATTATTAATTGCTCAATATTATTTGAATTTTTTTTTAAAAAAATTCAGTCCATGTGGACTTGCTTTTTACAAAATAAGCTAAAATTATTTAAAAATTTTAGTTTTGAATTAAAAAATAAGATAAAATAGTAAAAAATAAAAAAGGACAAAAAAAGGACTTGGCACAATGGCGAGGGCTTTGCATAGCCCTCAACCCTCATTGCCCAGCCCTGGCCAATGGCTGGTGACCCTTGCCGATCACAGGCGAAGGCTCGACTTCACTCGGATCTGCGAGATCAAGCCTCGTCGTGGCTGGGCGAGGCCGACCTTGGGCAGAGATGGCTAGGCCTCATAGGTCGGCCTCACCTGCGGTCAGCAAGGGCCGCCAGCCATCCTCCTTCCTTGCCTCTGCAAACCTTCAATTTTATTTTTAATTTTTAATTTTTTTTAGTTTTTGGCTTATTTTTATAGCTTTTTTTAATTGCTGATTGGGATCCTCTAGTAAGCCATATAAATACCACATAAGATTTCTAGCAAAGCTCATGGAGTTGACACTCAAATAATCATTTTAAAAAAGCTGACACTTATATTATCCAAAAAAAATTGACACCAAAACGAGAGTCATACACAAACTTTGGCATTTCTAGTGCTCTTCTGCCTCAACTTTTATTGGTCTTTCTTACTAATGAATTAAACTATCAACTCTTGTATGAGTTTACCAATCTGTATTTGAGCGACTTGCCAATTTATTCAATTATATTACCAACTAGTTTTGGTTACTAACTCTTACTTCAAACACTTGTCCGAGTTTATTTGTTATTTATTTATAAATTTATCAACTTTTATCATTGTTCATCAACTGTTATTGTCTTGTTTTGTAAACGCCACAAATTTATCAACTCTTATACGAATTTAACAACCTTTATTTGTGTGATGTACTAGCTTTTCTCCCATTAGGTTACCAATTATTTTTGCATTAATAAATATCATGTGAGTTGCTCACCAATGGTTATTATCTTTTTACATTTACCGACTATGCTCTATTGATTTACTAACTTTCATTGCTTTACTTAACAATATGTCAAATTTACTTACTCTTTCCAGAGACGACTTAAATCGAAAATGATTACCAAACCTTTCTCCAATAACATCACCAACTAATTTGTATGATTACCTCTGAATTAGTAACTGACATTTATATGATTTTGATACTTACTTTTCTTATCTCTGGCAAAGAAAAATCTTCTATCATCCTTTACAAAATTTTCTTTACTGTTTTACCTATAGCTTAATTTTACTCCTTGTTATATAAGATTAAAACCATTTGTTTGAATGACTTCATATATTTTCTCCAACTAAGTTACTTAATAGTTTTGGCTTACCAGCTCTCATTTAAGTTTCCTACCTACATTTATTTGCTCTTTTTTTAGTTTACCAACTTTTCTATTGAGTTACATTGTTATTTGCCTTTATTGCCAGATTTTAAAAATTTACAAACTTTTTCTAACTCTTTCTAGAAATTACCAACCTCAATTGAAGTGACTACCAACTATTTTCTCATTAAATTACCAGCTAGCTTGTGTTACCAACTTTTATTTGAGTTAGTTACTGATGATGAAGTTCTTGATTACCAATTTATCTCATCTCTGATTAAAAAAAAAACTTCTCTTGTTGTATATCAACTTTGGTTTTACCTTTCTTACCAATATTTTAAATTTACTAATGATTATATAATATCCTTACCCGAAAATTTTTTTCCCTTACCCAAAAAAAAAAAAAAATACTATCAACAACTCTTACCAAGTATTCTCCGATTAAGTAACCAACCAGTTTAATGGTGTCAACTCTAATTTGAGTTGCTTAATAACATTTATTTGTTTATCTTAAATTTACCAATTGCTATCTTTTAAAATTCTACAATTTGTTTTAGAAATTACCAATCTCAATTAGAGTGTTTGGCAACATTTCTCCAATTAAGCCAATAAGGTGTTGGCTGAGTTGGTGAGATTCATGTGCCTTAAACAATTAAACTGATGAGGTCCCAAGTTCGAATCTTCCCAGCCGCGTCTTGAGGGACTTAAGCGGTGCCATTGGCGCTCTTATCCTCACCATCTCGAGGAATAATTCATTGCACATGAGAAATCTCGGTCATAAAAAAAATATTTCTCCAATTAAATCACCAAGTCACATTTGAGTTAGTTACTAACACATATTTATGTTCTTTTTTAAGGTTATCAATTGCTCTTATCTTTAACAAACGTGCTTCTCTTATTCTTGATTGACTTTATTTATCAATCTTACCAATGGATTAATTTATTAACAATGATATGAAATTGCAAACCTTTATCATGCTGTGCGACCTATCGACTTTTTTGCTATTAAGTTATCAACTAGTTTTGAGTTGCCACCTTTAATTTGAGTTGCTTACCATCATTTTTATGTTTTTTCCCTTAAATTTATTAACTTTTATGTTGAGTTATCACTTTCAATTGCCTTACTTATCCACTTTTAAAACTTACCATCACCTTTTAGAATTATCAACTCATCAACTTTTTTCCAAATAAGTTACTAACTAAATTTGTGTTAGCAACTCTTATTTGAGTTAGCTTATGTTTTTTGCTTACAAACTTCTCTATTCTTCGATGAAAAAGTTCTCTCATATTTTACCAACTTTTAATATCATTTTTATTTATCAAAACCTATTTATCAACATTTTTATGAAATTGCTGATCTTTTCTGTGCAACTTACAATTTCTTTTCCGATTAATTTACCTACTAGCTTTGGATTACCAACACTTGTCAGAGTTATTGAAACAATTATTTTTTCTGTGTTATCCGTTTTTATTTTTATTTTGTACAGTTACCACTTTTATTTGCCATATTTATTGAATTTTTAAAATTAAATTCCCAACTAACTTTTCGTTACAACTCCTACAAAAGCTAATTACCAAATATATTTTTTAGAATTAACAATTCCTCTTATCTTAAAAAAAAAAACACAAACAGTCTCTTATCTAATTAATCACCCATTAAATAACCAAATAAAACAGTAAAGAAAGAAAGAAAAACATCAGTAACTAGCTCAATTCACTGTCGATAACTTAATCTAAGAAAGTTGATGAATCCCTTAAATTAAACTTTAGTAATTTCATACAGGTGGTAAATGTAAGGTCGTCTTAAGAAATGTAACCAAAAGTTGGTACTCGATAAGAACAATTGGTAATAAAAAAAAAATTGGTAAGCAACTCAAATGAGTTGGTAAATCTAAACTAGCCGGTATCTTAATTAGAGAAGAGTTGGTAAATTACTTAAGTTAAGGTTTGTTATTTCTCAAAAAAGTTGGAAACTTCAAGGCATTGCTAAGAAATGCACACAAAAGGTTGTAAACAATAAGTAAAATTGGAAAATAAAAATAAAAATGAAAAAGTCAAATAAAATGTGGTAAGCAACTCAAATGACAGTTACCTAGATGATAGTTTTAATGGGAGAAAAGTCGATCTGTCATGCCAATAGGTTGATAATCTCTAAAACGACTAGGTTGTTGACCAAGACAACTATAATGTGTCACTTAATAGATTAGTTGATTAAAAAAATAATTGTAAATAAGTAACACAAATGCGAGTTGAAAACACAAAATAGTGGGTAATAAATATGGCAAAATTTAGCAACTCGTATTAATTTAGGTTGATTTTTCATCTAAGAGGCAATAAATACACAGTAATATTATATTTGTGTGAATAAAAGCCGGTTAATTAGTGCACAAATTGCCAAATATCAAACTATAAAAATTTCAAAACCTCATAAACCATTGGTAAGTTACCAATGATTTACCTGAAAAAAAGAGTTACCATTTTTTCCACGAGTATTTTTTTTTTTGGAAAACTATTGCCATTTACGGAATTTTACAATAAAAGGAAAAAAAACCATATTTTTTGGGGAAAAAAAAGGAAATATATCGACATCCGAGGCTCTGTTTGTTTCGTGAAAGATGAATGATTTCAAAAATATTTTCCTAAAAACAAGCACTTATATTGGTTACAAAAATGAATGAACAAGAAATATTTTTATCATCCGCGAAATATTTAGATATAATTGTTGTCGATAATGAAAATATTTTTCAATTGACTAATCGTTTCAAGCAATAGAAACAATCATTTTCAAGAAGATATATTTTAAATCATTAATTTTCCTTGAAACAAACGGAATCCTAACTCTTTTTTCCACTAACTATGCAAAATGAAAACACATTTCATTTTCCTAGGGGAATGATTGCATTGCCATAATGTTTTCATACCCAATAAGGCATGCTTCAGGAAATAACCATATGTCTCTGTAGGATGATAATTCTTTAGTCATGAAACCATTCAAAATTTCTAAATTAAAGCATATGAGCAGCCTAGGATGCTAAACATTAATTCAAAACTCGTGTGATAGTGATTGCTTCGCGAGATTATATTGAATAACCTTTTTAACCGCAAGAACCTTAAAGCTCACTGTATTTTTTTTTCTACAGGAGATAGTTGCTAATAATTTAAGTGGCGATAGTCGTGTGCTTGTGGCAAGATTTAACTTAAAATCAAATCAGGGCTTCTTATGAAATATACAACACTGTAGAAGGCTTATAGCATGCTTATAATATTTGACCGTGTATACTAAAGATTGAAAGCATTTTCATGAGTAGATACAGATGGCCAACTCCTTTTTAGAGATCGATCACCAGCAGTTCCTGTTGGTCCCTATATTTATTTCTGTTTCTGGCTCTCTCTGATTTCCGATCAGTTCTGATATTGCAACTCCAGTATATATAACCTCCCCTAAGTCATCTCTCTCTCTCACTCTCTAAAACTCTCCTCCCCGTACATGGGTTTAAGAACTGATAAGTTTAACATTCAAAAAGAGAGCTCCAGAAAGCTCATAGGGGCACTTTGATTTTTACCCTCTCTTCTTATGTTTTGTTCATTCACAACCCGTTCACTTCTCACCATTGTTATCGTTTCGAGATCCACTGAAAGTTGGAGGAACCACCACCGAAGAAGAAACCTTGAACCTCTTGCTCCTCGAAAGCTCTCCCCCGCTCATCAATCCTGGATCGCTGCAGTTATTCCATTCCGGGCTGTCGATCCAGCCTGAGAACCCTTGGTCGCCCACCACACTGATCGCTGCTTCCCCGATGTCGGAACCATCTGAGTCGAGTCCCGGGGTGCTCCGGAGCCCGGCCCACTCGCTGCTGCAGTCCGAGACGCTTGAACTGTCCCAAGACGAGAGGCTTTCGTGGTCGACCGCCACGTGGGAGGACGGCACCACGATGCTCGGCTGCACCCCCTTCTCTATGTTCTTGATGTCACCAGGGTTTTGGTATTGGTTGTATCCCCTGAAGTGGAATATGCTGGCGAAAGTGAAGTGGTCGCTAACCCGGCTTTTGGACGACTTGCTCTCCGAGCTCCTCGCAATGATGCTTTGTAGGTTCTTGCTCAGCTTCGCTTTGAGCGACGAGAAGCTCAGGCCATGCCTAGCATAGTCGCTTTGCGCAGTGTACCCACAAGGAGGCGATGATAACAAGTCTGGTTGGTGGCAACTATTAGGTTTCGCCGCCGATGGGGCAGCTGCGAAGTTGGTGCGAGCGTTCTCGCCTCGCAGAGCCCTCGCGGCCTCGTCGTAGGCCCGCGCTGCTTCCTCGGGCGTGTCATAAGTCCCGAGCCACAGGCGGACGCGCTGCGACGAGTCCTTGATCTCCGCGACCCATCTCCCGGAGGGCCTCTGCCTGACTCCGACAAAG
This sequence comes from Rhodomyrtus tomentosa, assembly GCA_028455895.1. Lineage (NCBI taxonomy): Eukaryota > Viridiplantae > Streptophyta > Magnoliopsida > Myrtales > Myrtaceae > Rhodomyrtus > Rhodomyrtus tomentosa. The sequence continues at coordinate 32,444,506 of JAPCWY010000008.1, read as the reverse complement.
CGCCTAAACAACGGCTTCGAAGGCGGGGCGGCCACAGCAACCGCGGTGGCAGTGGCCGTGGAGGCGGAGACGTTGTTGTCATCGTGGTCATGGTGGTGCTGGTTGTTCTTCGCGGTGGTTTCGGAGGCTGCCATGGTGCGAGTCGTTAGGATTTTTTTCCTCCTTTTTTGTGGGCCTAGAGAGAGATGGCCGCTGTAACTTTAGTAGGGAAGTGATCAGTTTAAGTGGGTTCATATATGTATGAGAGGGTGTATGTCCTATATATAGGTGGTGAGCCACATAGATATATAAAATTGGGGTAAGATCCAAGAAGTGATGAATAGTGTTGTAAAGCATATACCCGTCTCCATTATTAGCTCGTTGTTTTGCTATAAAATGTATAGAGCGCATGACCTGACCAGCTCAGCTAGGAGTGGAGCTCCGATGCACAAGCCATCATCTCTCGGCTTGTGGAGGAAAAATCCAAGCTATACGAGTCTATATTTTGGTATCCATATAGTAATATGTGCTCAGAATTTAATACAGCAGAATGTAGTCTGTGCATTGTAAGACCCAGGCTTCACCATATTATAAAAGCGAACTAATGGGCTTTCTGATTGGCTAGCCGCAAACACGGCCTAAGATCAATGGCGTCTGATGAAATGTTACGTATATAATCATCATGTACGGTTGGCGCTGGTTGAGATCTTGGAAAGATGAATCTGTCAGTAAACATATATTTGAGGGCAGGTATAGCCCTGCAAAAGTAAAATGAAATACATGAATCCTGAAATTTGGTCCAATGTGTAAAACTTTTAATCTGATCAATGTGGTCTCTGAACTTAATCCAATGTGAAATGTGGTTCTTGAACTTTTAACTCGACTAATATGATCCTTAAACTTTTAAAATATGTTCAACTTAGTACTTGAACTTGAATCAATGGATGAACTATACGAATATCTACCTATAATTCGTGGATTAAGTTGAACATATTCTAAAAGTGTAAGGATCATTTTGGCCAAATTAAAAATTCATAGATCACCTTGCACATTAGATTGAAGTTTAGGTACCATATTAATCAAATTAAAGGTTCAAAAATTATATTATACACTGGGTCAAAATTCAGGAACCATTTGTGTCATCATCCCCTTTACAAATCATTGGTTGCATGTAACTTTCTTCCCACGAGAGTCCTCGAGCTATCGAGTCCGCTTTCATACTTCATGTATACAATCAGCAAAGAGCTAGTTGATTAGTCCCACCAGCCACATCTTTAACTCTGATATAATAACATCGTTTATAGGATTTTTAAACGCAATCAAAATTTGATGAAAACAACGTGACCCGTCTAAATTTGTTACTCGATAGCTTCTGAACACGGAAAGGGATCCCCTGCCTCGAACGCAGGGGATCCCTTTCATCCTAGCCATCCCAACTTTTTCCCCCCGATAAAAAGGGGGGGGGGGGGGGGGGGAAGTCTGGGGAACGGCTAGGATCCGGATCCCTTCTGAACGGCACAAAAAAGTCATTGGTGGAGAGAGCATGGCTTTAGTTATCTCGAGTAGGGGCAACACGAGTTCCGTCATTAACGGATATCGATAACACATCTAGTAGCATTTGCTTTAAATTCTACCAGTTCGATAGTTTGTGATTGCTTGAGACTCCTTGTGAAGGATCGTGCCTATTTTTTTACCTGAACTGAACTTCATCGTTGGGAAAAGTACTTATCGAGAATCTTGGGTTCATGCGTTATGACTTTCATTTCCCCTCCAATAAATAGAAGTACGTTGAATGATTGGATGTCTTAATTCTATGAAAGGACAAACATCATCTTTGAACCTCTTGTGTTGAAGTGAAGTAGAGAGAATTCAAACTATTGTTCCAAAATTCAAAATGGTATTTCTACTCATCAGTTTCTCTGCGCATGTGTTGTGTAAGTTTGTGATGATATAAGCCAAACCTTACTTAGTTAGTAGGTAAGCTAGATACCAAAATGATCAGGCTAGGACCACAAAAACCAGCTGAGTCCACAAAGCAAAACCCCAATAATTAATCAACATTAATCTCTTCCACATGAGTTCTCAAGTTGTCTTTTTTTTTTTTTTTTTGTGCCAATTAGTGATCGTATTCAAGAAAGTTAAGAGGGCAATTTGGTATGGAAAGGTACCATATCTCCAAGGACTTCTCTCAAAGAACTCTTTATTCAGATAATCATCTTCGTCATACAATATTAATTCACACCCATCCAAACATCGCTAGTTGCCAAGTCTTCCATCAACTCATTTTTAATATAGTTCACCAAGCTCCAAAACATGCACTTTCCAACCCATCGAAAGCGAAAATGCCGAAATGATTTGATCTTTTTTCTGCTCAGGCCGGTAGCCCCGCCCGAGCCGAGCCCAAGCCGCTTTGCCCCTGGAAAATACACGGAGAAGCCGACGGGGAAAAGGCGGTCGAGGTTTGGCAGCTTGTTAATGAAGAATTGGATTTGGGACGTTGAATATGTAATTTTAAAAACCCGGCTGGGTTGATTAGTTTTAATTTATTAGGAAGAGAGCAGAGATAAGTTTGATTGTGAGGGGGGGGGGGGGGGTGTGACGTGGGGGTGACCGTTGGAATGTAGTTCTTGGTGATAGAATGATCTGTGGGCTCCAAAAACTCCGTACGGTGTCTTTTGTGTTGGCTTCATTTCTAGGATCGTGCCCTTAATCATTATTAAACGAATTGAACAAAATTATGGCATTACTCGTGGATTATTGATTTGTATCAGCACAGGGAGCCTTGATGAGCTCTTTTGTTTCCAGGGGCACAGCTTTTGTCTTGACGTTCCTAGCCTTGGCCCTTGGATTAAGACTATAGTCATGCATCCAAGCCGCAGCATTGATTATATTCCCGCAATCTCCACTCCTCTTGAGATGGGAAGTGAAGGGTTTTTCATAGGGGTGTGCAACGGTCTCGATCCAATCTGGGAATTAAACTGAGCCGATGAGTTCCGAGTGGATCCAAGGGGGAATGGTTCTCGATTCCAAAAGTTCAGAACTAGGTATAATTTTCAATTTCACATGAGGAACTAAACCGACCGGGCTGAACTACACCAACGGATTGACCAAGATTTCTTGTTTTTATTATTTTGAAAAGAATCCTAATTAATTTTTTCTTTTAATTTGGGAAACCCCCACTTGTTGGAATAGAAGAAACCAAAAAAAAAAAATCACTAATTTCATGACAAAACTTGAAACCAGACTTGGTTGATCGGTCTGATTCCCAATTCTACAACTTAGGAACCAGCTTTGCCCCATCTAATTCCAGATCTCAAAGTGGGAACTGACCCATCCTAGACTAATTATCTCTAGTTTGCCATTTAGCTTAATGGGGTATTGGACCTTGTTGGCACGTGCACATCTTGACTAGTGTGGCAATTGGCAGAAGAATTTCTAGGCCGCGTCGGTTAATGGAGGTAATCATGGTTATAATGTATAAGCACAATGCATGGACATGTTTCCCTTGCGGTTAACACATCCATTGAGAGAGATCCTTGTCTACTGCTTAGTGATGGTTAGCTAAACTTAATCTTTCACCCCTCGATGATTACATCGTTAGGTTGGTGACTGAGTCTGAACCTTAACTTTTATGTCGAGGAAGTAAGTTGAAGTTCGATATGCCCATGGATATTAACATGCGGCTGGTCAAGATCAGTACCAATCAAATAGCATTGTCTTATATCGTTGACCGGGTATTATTGGTTGTGTCTAGGTTAAGAATCCCAGTACATACTTGGGAACTGTGCGAGGAGACTCGAATGATTTCATCCTTTTAGAACGATGGTTAGAGTTAAATCATCTTTGGAAAAGATCTCCCATCTCATGGGATTGGCTTAATGGTTAAGGAGCGCAAATAGCGAAGGATCGTTGGCTCTCTCTCTCTCTCTACTTTTGAATAGAAAGAGAGAATCCTCGCAACATTGCGAGTACTAAAGCGCGCCATCTTGCCGAACTCTTGTCTTCAACATTGATTTTAACTACAAACTATAGAAAGGTTCACTTGATAACAGTCATGGAGCTAAGGCTTTCTGGAAGCATGTTTATTTGCCTAGATACGAAGGAGGCTTAGGACTGAGAATCTTTGGCTAGGAACCCTACTTGTACATTGAGGAAACGTTGGAATGTATTGCTTCAATCTGGATCATTTTGGCCGGCTTCGATACGTTGTTGTCTGTCGAGAGGAAACACTATTCGGCAGGCGGAAGCAAAGCAGCAGTAGTTATGATTGGAGGAACAGTGAATCTACATTTAAATACATTGTGGGCGATGGTGAATCTAAATTTCTGTGGTTAGTAATTAGGAACATTCTAGGATCGGTTGTGATTCTGATATCAATAAGAATGCCAAGGCCTCTGCAGTTGTTGAAGGCAAGGCAATGAGTGGCGGTGGCCGTCTCCTTAATCTGATGATTTGCTTGCTATTCATGTGGCTCTTGTTAGATATATTGTATATATTAAGATTAGGGTTCTTTGGTTTTATTATATGTATTTATGTTTATACATTTTTCATATGTATATTTGTATTGGCCTTAATTATATCATTCATTACTGAGCTCTTGTTGGCAGTCTTGTTTATCTTACAATCATTTGTTCCGACATCTCCTGTGTCGTTCATCTTGTCAGTCAGTTTGTAGCATCTTTTGGTATAATTCATTATGTTGCTTTGCTCCAGATTCGACGATATCTTCGTGATATTATGACATGCTTTGTTTTTTCTCCCATCGACATCCTCACTTGCTCTTAGTGATTACTTTGACGTTGACTGGGTAGCAGAGTTACTAATCATAAGTCTATCACATGATTCTGTGTCTTTCTGAGTGATTCTATGATTTCTCGGCATGCCAAGAAGCAACCTGTTATATCTTGCTCTTCTACCAAGTCTGAGTATCGTGCTATAGCTGACACTACAGTTGAGATTATTTGATTTCGTCGTTGCCTTGTTGATATGTGTATTGCGTCCTCTACTTCCATATTTCTTCATTGCGACAATAAGAGTGCTATTCACATTGCTAAAAATTCAATTTTTCATAAGTGTACCAAGCACATAGGCATCAGTTCTCACATCAAATGTCATCAATTACGGGCACGCATAATTTTTCTTCCTTTGGTGACCTCTGCAACTCAGCTTGCCTACTTCCCCAAATCTCCTACATCACAATAATATGTTGCTCTTCTTTCCAAACTCTTGTTGATTGATCCACCTTGATTTTTTTATTTAAGATTTTATCCACCTTGAGTTGAGGAGGTGTTAGATATGCTGTATATATTAGGATTAGAGCTTTTCCCCTTGATTGTATGTATTTACGGCTTATATCCTTCTTGGTATATATATTTATATTGGCCTTGTGCCCATTAGTTATTATTCATTTCATTATCTATTTTTTTAGATCATACAGTTCTATGTGGTGTTTTCATTCCTTCTTTCCTAGAGTTGTTAAGGAGGATAAGATCAGAATCTTGCTGTTTAGCATGGGAGTTGCTCGAACCTCAAGATGCGAAGGTTTGATGGCATAACCTTATTCAGTTTAGGCCCAACATTCCGAATCAAGGCTTCATTATTTGGCTCGTTATACCAAGGTGCTGCATGATAACCCACCAGAAGTAGAATTTTCCTAGCATAAGTCTACCTGAAAAGGAAATTCGTTTGGTAAAATCACTTCCCAAGCAGAAATGCATTTGGTAAAAATGACTTATGGTAGGATTTTCTGCTTATGGTTGGATTTTTGGCCAATTTTGAGAAGTTAAAAATTTTTACTTCTCAACTCCAAAATCACTTCTTTGATCACACGAGCCTCGGCCGACCATCGTCGTCACTCGCCGACGGTCACCAGCCATCGCCGCTCGCCTGCCTCTGCTAGCCCCCGCCTTTCGTTGGTCGCCGCCGCCGCCAAAGATTTTGTTAATAATATTTCAAAAATAGAAATTTTCGATCGTTATCAAACGAATTTCTTTGATCAGAAGTCAATTTGGAATAGAAGTAGAAAAATCAACTTCTGCCTTTGAGGAGAAGTAGAGAAATCAATTCCTGATCAGCAGTTGAGAAGTTAGCCAGAAATGTTACTATGCAGATGCTAAAAAAAGCTGCAGACTAAAGTCAATAATACAGAAGCGGCGTTCCTGTTGATGAAACATGCGGCTCACTTGATTAGGAAGCTTAACCTCGAGAACATTGGCTCTTTAAACGCTCTTACTCAATTATGGGAGAGATTTCTTGCATACTCAATTCTCATAGACAAGCTGAAGGGTGGAACTTGGATTTTTCGAGGGATCTCTCTGCATTGACGGGGGCGCAAGCTGAATGGTGATATGGGACATGGGGCTTCGAGCTTTCTTGAAAATGTGAGATGAGCGGGACAAACTTTCTTGTCTAGGGTTGGGTTTAGGCTTGGACCCGTTGGTCCTTTGGGTGTTAGAGAGTTCGATATGGGAATTGTGTGCTGGGTTTTGGGCTCGTATTTCTTCTTCTTCTTTTCTTTTTTTTCTCCTTTGGGATTCAAGTATAATTTAGTATGAGTTTGTTTCACTGAAAACTTTGTAATAAGGAAAAGTGTCTTGTATAAGAATTATTTTCTAAGAAAAATTATTAGTTTTTATTTTCTTGGTGATCTAAAGAAAGAGAATTATTTTTTACCATAAGGAGAAGTCGTTTTCCCTCAATCTAAGCTTGTTGTTTTCGATCTAGTTTTTCACCATCCCAATAATGTATAGTCGAAAATAATTTTTCGGAAACGGTTTTCCTTTAAAACAAACGCACGGCAAAAGTTTGATTCCCAAGCCACTAAGTACAAATAATTTTATGTCTGGATTATCCGAGTTTAGCCGGGGATTAATCTGACTTATGAGGTTAGGGAGGGTATTTGAAGGGTTCTGGATTTACCTAACCTAACGTGGCCGGCTTCATCGTAAAAGAAAGATTTTGTGTGGATGCATGTTTATGTAAACACAGCAAGAGGCAGGAGCTTTCGTAGTAAAAAAACGGGGTTCCTAGGAAATTATCTAGCTCGGTTGTGACCCTGTAATCAAGCGAGACGTATATCAATAGGCATGTGACCTTATTGATAAAGGGATTAGGGGTGGAACGCCAGTATGATAGGTGCGAGATCCGACTCCTGCGAAGCCAGAGAGAGTAGAATTGCAGATAGGATATTCCAACAAATAAAGAAAAAAAAACAAGCGAAACCTATCACAAAGAGCATGCTTGATAACTGATAAGTCCTACATTAAATTTGTAAGCAAGCCTTAGTTAAAAAAAAAAAAATTACAGTCATTTGTTAAATTTGATATGCCATATTCATATCGATAAATATTTATAAGACACGTCGAACAACATTACCGACGATACATGCAAATTAGAACATCTGAGTTGGAGAAATCTTTCTCGTATGATCTAAATACGAGGCGAATACATCTTTTTTCCACCTAGATATAGTCTCAGTCTCACTTGATCACATCTTCTTACAGGTTTAGTTTAGTTACAAACTTAGATCTTGTTGTTTTTTTTTGGGTAAGATAACTTAGATCTTGTTGTTCTGTCTGGAAATTACCAAAAAAAAAAATCTTTTAATAAATTACCAATTCGGTTCTAAACCTTTCAATTGTACCAATTTAGTCATAAAATTTTTGACGGTTTGTTAATTTAATCTTAAACGTTTCAATTGTGTCACTTTAGTCCTAAATCTTTTGAAATTGTGTTAGTTTAGTCTTAAATCTTTTGAAGTTTGTTCATGATAGTCTTAAACTTATTGTTTTAGTAATTGGTCGGAAGGACTAAATTGGCAATTCGCTAAAAGGTTTAGGACTAATTTGACAAATCATTAAAATGTTTAGGACTAAACTGACATAATTAAAGGGCCAACGACTGAATTAGCAAGTTGTCGAAAGATCTACGACTGAATTAGCGCAACTGAAAAAATTAGAATTGAATTGAATTGACACAAGTGCAATGGATTTAGAATTTTTGGACAATTTTCTCGTTCTTCTGTAACTATGTCCTGAGAAAAGACCATAACTACTCGGTGGATGATGGTCTTGGTTCTTGGGCTAGGGCAATTTAGCAATTTCATGCAATTCTAGCCCTGCATCTTATAATATTATCGAAGCAACGACTTTATTTCTTTTTTTGAAAATGTTGTCATTATTTCAGCAAAGTCATTAGGAAAGTAACTACTATTAGTGAGCTTTCGACATGACCTTTGTCTTTTAAATGTTTCCATTAGCTTTCAACCCATGTTCGACATTTGACTTTCATCATAACATACAATGGTTCAAAACTTAGAAGCATCTGAATGCCTATATTAAGAGTTTAATGCACGTTTGTTCGAATTTGCACACTTCTAATCCAACATTTTCCTTCAATTTCGAAAAGAAAGGGAAATAATAGTGACAAAACATAATAAAATAGAATTTCTCTCTAAAAGTTTTCGAAGAGACTATTAACTTAAACGATGGCAGAGTCACATAGTTATGAACCAATAATTGTGTCTTAAGTCCACAAACTCAAACTAAAATTTTTGCGGTCATCACATTGCCGCATGAATATTAGTAAGACTTGTCCATGGGCCTGGTAGCCTACGGACATGTGCAGGCCCGGCCCGAGGGCCGTCCGCCTTGGTTGAAAACGGTGCCTTGTTGACGACAAATGGCCATTCAAAATGACGTGGCAACCGGAAAATAACACTGAGCGAATTTGGAAAGAATTTTGACAAAAAAAACTCTCAAATTATGGAAAATATTAAAAACTTTAATCAAACAAATCAATGTACTTGAATTTTTTAAATAAATTTTCATTTTTGATTAGATCATGATTACGATTTTCGAGTTAAATTGAATCAACATGGCTCAAGAATATTTAGAGTTAATATCACTAAAAATCGTAAGCTAGTACGCATGTGATAAATTTATCTCAAACTAATTTTTTGCCACTAAAAATCATAAATTTGTACACCTATGACAAATTTATCCAAAATTAATATCTTAATTATTTAAAATCTTAAACCGATATACATGTAATAAATTTACATTTAGTTAGTTTTCATTAAACTAGGTTAATATCACGACAAATCCTGAACTAGTACACCTATGTCAAAAGAAGGGTAAAAATATCAAAATTGTTTGCATTCAACAACCACGTGTTATCTAACTAAGGTATGATAAATTTATCACATGTGTACCCGTTTGAGTTTTTTTGTAGAAAAAAAATTAGTTTGGACAATTAAGTTCATTTAACGAAAATGATGAATATCTTTCTTTCACAACTACAAGTGATATCTTATATTGAACATGTAGTTAATAAAAATCAGTTAATAAAAATCCTATATGTTATCTTCTAATAAAAATGTTTTAACAGTTCTTTTTCCATTGAGTGGAAAGAATTTTAAGTATTTTTTCTCTTTCCTTATTTTCTCTCTCTCATTTTTCACGTTTCCTTAACTTAAAGAATCTCACTTGGTGAGACCCACATTTTCAAGAGGAAAAATTGTCCAAAAAGTCATAAATATTTTTTTGCCAATGTCATAAAGTTTTAATTGTGCCAAGTGAGTTTAAACTGTTTCACGATTTGTCAATTGAGTTTAAACTGTTTAAACTATTTTGATAAAAAAAAAATAGTTGACATGGACATTGAAAGCACGACCAAGGCCGACGTGAATTTTTTTTTTTTATTATTCTTCTACTCCTCGTTCGTTCTTTTCTTGTTTTTTACTATGCCTGACAAGGACGATTGTGCCTTTACCAAGGGCGCCGACTAGAGGTGAGTATGGTTCCGAGGTAAAACTTGAAACCTGTAGAACCGGACTGGTGATAACGATTGATTTCAAGTTTCAAGGTATAGAGGGTAGATTATAGGTTCCAAAAATTAGGAAACTTACTTTGATGGGTAGGTTCAAAGTTCTAAATAGGTGTAACTTGGAACCGGAACCCGAAGCTAAGTTTTTATATTTTTTTTTAGTACATATCTTCGCGTCATTCTGAGATATATCATAAGGACGATGGTAAGTATGTAATCTGGAACTACTTTATCATTAAGACTTTTATTTTGTTATTATTTTAAACTTTTCGTGTGTCTAAATATGAGTTGTGGTTAGTAGATTTTAGTAGTAGATGATGGTCATTAAATGTAATTACTCACAATAATCGTTCAACTAAGAATATATGTGGAACCTAAGTGGAATCTAGAACCGACCCTGAAATTTGGGATAGGGTAAGTTCTAGATTTCAAGGTATGCACAGTTCTAGGTTCCCAAAAATGAGAAATCTGTATAGACGGATAGGTTTTATGTTCCGGGTGGAATCTATACGGAACCGGTACCACTCACCCATAGCGCCAGTTGTTGCTGGTGTTTACAACGGGATTTCTTATCAAAATTGACTGAATTAACTCAATTGACAAAATATGAAAAATTTTAGGACTTAATTCACATGATTAAAATTTTTAAAACTGGATTAGCAAAAATGCAATAGGTAGAGGATTTTTTGGATAATTATCCTACTGTCCACTTTCTAATTAACAACATATAGATTTATCGGATAAATACAGACATATATTGAACGCGTGTTTGGTAATGTCCATATTTCTCTGATTCCTGTTTTTTTGTCCCTGGGAACAGAAAAAAAAAACCAGAAATGTGTTTATAACATCAATTAAGTTTTTGTTCCCGAGAACATATCAGCGACCATGGAATATTTTTGAAACAGAAACATGAGGCCAAATAAAATCCACTTTTCTGTTCCCTAAAACAAAATTAGAAAAAATCTTTTCCGCTCAAAAATTATTTTCAGGAACATAATTGTTATCAAAGAGACCATTAACAAACAAAGCATTTATCAGATTCTCTATCATCAACCTCCATCCATCATTAATATATGAAGAGAAATTTGTTTTCCTTAACCTATGGTAGATGGAGCACCGTTGATCACTCCTAGGAGTAAAGAGAGTAACAATGTTATCATCCTCTCATTTTCCTTTTTATTATGAACCAATTTGCGAAAATAATTTAGCAAGCTGAAATAGAAAATTGCCAATCCTTAAAGTGCCACCATTGCTGTCTTGTCATATGAATCTTGTAACCACATGTCAATATATTTGTCAAAATAAATTATAAACTTATTTCTTAACTCTTATTTGATGTGCTGAGTTAGTATATGAGGTAGTTATGTTCAGTAAATAGATTAAAATAAGTTTAGGATGGCAGAGCTTAAAAAATAAAAGGTGTTAAACGTGTTCGCAATTTATCCAAAACTAACCCACTTTTTTTTTTTTTAATCTCTCTTCATATTCATAAGAAAATAACGGGATTGACTTTCACTCTTATCACAACGGCTTGTTCTTTTTCTTTTCCCATTATTTGGTATGTTTACTGATATTGTATATTTTGTTTGTCAGCTAGTGAAATATATTTTCCTTGGTTGTATTTGGCATTGTTATATTTATGTAACATTTTTATTTCTTATCATTACAATTCATGGTTGGCATAAATTATGTTCTCCAGTATCTTGCATTCTACTTAATAAAAGTTACAATTTCATCGCGTTATTTATTGCTGTAATTTTATAAATTTACTAACGAGTACTAACTTTCGCTTATTCTTCGTTATAAACCAACACAAAATTACAAATGATGTGCAATATCGAAAGCAAATTCTTTAGTATCTTATAGTCAAAATAGCGAAGATATGCCCATAAGAGTTTACAAAAGTTGATCAATTCAATGGGTATGGATTTTCATAAGTTGGATTAATTATTGAAGTATTTTAGTAAATAGGTTGATTCAGATGTGGATCATTAAATTTATTTTACGTATGAATGAGTAAGAACAAATTAGATAAATCAATTTTGGCTTGGATCTTTATCCGGATCCATCCGATTCATCCATTCGACTTTCTTACCAGCGAGTCAACGAATCACCTCCGAGCAGCAAATCACGAATCGCCATTTTCACTCTGCAAAAAGAAAAAGGAGTCAACTTCCTCCAATGGCAGATCCATCGCTCCACCACGAGACCCAGCCTCTGAAGCAGATCGCCGTCGACTACACCCCGGAGGCCTGCGACCACTGCCCCAACTCCAATTCCATCGCCCTCACCTTCGACCACCGCGGCGGCGCCCGGTGGCGCACCACCTCCCGCTTCCAGTACGGCACCTTCAGCGCCCTCATCCAGTGCCCCAAGGGCAACACCAGCGGCCTCAACTTCAACCTCTACCTCTCGTCCCTCGAAGGTGACAAGTCGCAGGACGAGATCGACTTCGAGTTCCTCGGCAAGGACAAAACCATTGTCCAGACCAATTATTACACCACAGGTTCGAGACATTAAAGCAGAGACTCTTAGCTTTCCTTTTCTTTGGCTTTGCTTAAGTTTTAGCCGCTTTACTTGTGTGATTTCTGAAATGTGGGAGCGTCATTGGTGACGGTTCAATGTAGGTATCCATTTCTAGATTGCTCGTATTGCTGGTTGTGGATTCAGAGCTTGTGTTGATAGGATTAGGAATGGAGTCCTTACTTGCTCATTCAGGGGCACAACTGTAGAGATGTGCCCGTTTGATTTGAGCATGACTTTACTTTCTTGGATCAATTTGTCGATTCATGGTGGCCAAAGCAATGGAACATGCTTTTGTGTTAAAAAAGTTCAAAGCGCGTGTAGCAAATACTGAAAATTGAGTTTGCGTCGAAAGAAAAAAAAAAGGGGGAAGAATCACCCATTTAGATGTCGAAAGGGATCTGAGCAGTTCTTGCTAAAAAGATATGCGAGCCATCTGTACCATGTTTCAGAGAAGTTTGATCCAGATTATACTACTGGATAGGTACCCAATTCTACAAAGTCGGATCTGTTCTTAACAAACTTAGATTTTTGGGCCATCCCATACTGCCAAACTTGATTGCAGATTACGTAGGCAAATGGATGTTATTCACGTGTATATCGGGTCTGCGCCGGAGCTAGATCAGTAAATGCTTGTGCATATTTAGTGAGTCATGCTTTGGTATCTGCCCTAAAATTGTGTTCTTCCTGTATCTGCCTCTAAAGTTCATCATTTATCTGAAGTCAGTCAAGTCAGAATTGTTGATGCAATTTGAGTTTTTATCAAATTAGGCACCGGCAACAGGGAGCAAATGCACGATCTGGGATTCGACTGCTCTGATGGGTTTCATGAATACGTGATCAAATGGGATAAAGAGCATATCGAGTGGGTTATTGACGGAAAGTTGGTGAGGAAAGTCGAGAGAAAGGAGGGGGAGAGTTTCCCGGATAAGCCGATGTTCCTGTATGCATCGATTTGGGACGCGAGCTATATCGACAATGCAAGGTGGACAGGGCATTACACTGGCTGCGACGCGCCCTACGTGTGTTTGTACAAGGACATACACGTTCCTGTCCGGACCGCACTGGAGTGTTCTTCCGACTCGTGATCCGATTGCTCCGTCGGTATTGGTACGACAGGCCTATGATTCATCTGAGTGACAAGTTTGGGTTTGAGGTTTTTGAGTTCTACTTTGAGGTGGAATCTGTAGTCCAGGATGGCGATGACCGGTGAATGTTTTGCTCTCGGGCTGCTGGATATCCCTTACCACTCTTTTTTGTGCTCTCTATGTACAATATGAATGTTTGGAATAAAGTTTTTGTTGATGTTGATGTTTATGTACAATGTGATTGGTTATGGCTATCATTATTTTCGCATAAATTTCACTCAAAATGTATTCATGTCGCCTGATCTTTTTAGTTCTTTGGTGGATTTTAGTGCTTTCCAATAGTTTATTTGCTTCTACCATATGGGCCACCTAGATGCAAATTGCGGGAGTTTAGAGTTAATTGCGGGAAGTAATCTTTTTTTTCACCACTTTGATTAAGGTAAGATATAAAGTAGCTTTCGAGTGTTCTCACCTATGAGAAGTCGAACTCTAGGCTGGTGTTGTGATGCCAGTAGAAAAGTTTTAACCTTCAAATTCATCGAGCTCTTAAATCGTGTGAACGATTTGCACAACGGCACGAGGCATAACCAGACGGCTTATGATTCAATAATAGCGAATGTATATACTAATTCAAACAAATAATTGTTTCGTATAAGATATGGAACATGAAATAATTTACCTTTTTTTCATTTTCATTATAAAGAGCAAGCTTATATAATCACGCCAAGCACTCCACTTGACGACCCGAAGGCCAGCGAATTGAATTGGATGCGATCCTCTCCGGATGAAGCAATCCCTCATCCTCTCCTCATGTTGAAGGGTAGCTTCCCCCAAGATCGAAAAAAGCACCCGTTTGACGAACATGGAGACTTAAAGCACTGTTAAGTATCGTTAACGGAGTCTTATTATCATAGAGTATTTTCAAGATACTCATTAAATGTAATCGATAAGAAAATATTCTGACCTTTTTTTGTTTTTGTTTTTTTTTGGTCTCGAATGTTTTGACTTGCAATGCAATTTTTACAAATAACATGAGAGCGACAATGCATTCGAACTTATAATTTTTAAATTGGATATCTTACAAAATTCTCATTTCAAATACTGAAAAAAGGGGGAAGAAATCAATTTAGGGGATGTTTTAGACATTCCGAGGAACCGAATAAAAGCCCAACTGCACGCGGCTCTTGTCAACCTCAGAATTCTCAAAGTCGCAGGTTCCAACTGTAACAAAATCAGAAAACGCAAGACTCTCCACGCGACTCCGTCCGAGAGAGAGAGAGGGGGGATGGACAACAACATAAACATGGTAGAAGCTGAAGCAGCAGCAGCAGTGTCAGTGGCGGAGCTGATACAATCCCTAGAACAAGCCACCTTCGTGGCCAAGCAACTCTCCTCCACCGCCGACCCCGCCCACCTCCTCCACATCCACTCCTCTCTCCACCAGTCCCAACTCCTCCTCTCCTCCTTCCTCTCCTCAACCCACTTCCTCCCCAACCTCCTCCCCCCTCCCGCTCCTCCCGCCGAGAACTCCTTCTCCTCCGCCACCGGCGCCGCCGAGCCAATGCAAGTGGGGGACGACGACGGCGGCGAGGCCGAGCAGAATTCCAAGGCCACGATCGACCGGGTGGAGGAGAGGATGAGGAACTGCTTCATCAAGAACAAGAGGCACAAGCGGCCGCTTTCGCCGTCCTCCGCAGCCGCCACCGAGGACGGAAGGGCTGGCGGGGGCTATGGGTTTCCGGGGTACGATCCCCACGGCACGAGGTTGAGGGCTTTGGATCTCGTGTACCAGTTTCATGGGTGAGGAAAGAGAGAGAGAGAGAGAGAGAACTCGCCGATGAAGCTGTTGCGAAACAGGGGGCGGCTGATTGCGGAGAAACAGAAGATTTTTTTTCTTGTTGATTGGCTTTTTTTTTTTTTTGGGTCAAAGTTAAGGAGGCTAGCTGAAGGAGCTGGACCAGTGACGCTTTGTGGTAAAAATTGAAACTTCGGGATTTTTGGGTTGTGATATGTTGCTATCGTTGCTTCTTGGGTGGACATGATGCCTGGATAGGGAAGCAGAATAAACATCAATAATACAGGACTTTGAGAGCTGTGGGTTCATGTGTTTTTTTTGTGAATCCATCACGCCTTTCAGACGTGTATCATTTGAAAATTGGAAAAGCAAAGCAAAAATTTTACAGCAGTCTCTTGCCAGTTTCCATGCTGGGTTTTTCATTATCTTCTGATGCTCTGAAGCTGTGGGCTGGCTGAGTTGAGTTGCACTTAGTGTTGGTGATTGGGAAATGTTCCTGGAAACACAGTCTGATTATGTGAAGAAGAGAAATTGCTAGTCCAACCATGGTGAGTGGTCTTTCATACTCTGGTCCAACCCATATTCTTCATTTAATCAATCCCGGTCACCGAACCCGGCATCACCGGAACTGTTTGATGCCTTTGTCTGCCATGTGTTGTTTAGCATAATTGTTGTATGCGGAACTGCAAGAATCGAAATCACGACAAGAACCACAAGAAGCAACTTTCTGAACTCATTTCTTTGCTAAGATCCTGTTCTGTTCACAATATCTCAAACTACCGTCCTTTCTGTACAGACTCATGAGACATATACATGGTTAATGGGCCTATATCATGAATTCATGATTCAGACAACCTCTGGCGTAGACACTTCGCAGCACCTGTGCACTTGTGGGAACTCACTTCTGTCCTTGCTGATGCAACTCCTAATCATGAATTCTTAATTGAAAACATCTACGATACCCGGGATATGATTGAGATCTTTCTAAAGTTCCCATCTCCATGGCTCGATCATGAAACGAGCGACTTCTCTCTTTTGCCCCGTTCAAGGAGACACCTGGATGTACTACTCTTTCACCATCAAGTTATGCAACTTCACGAAATCATCCAGCGTAAGCTCTCCTGGTCTCGACTGCATGGAATATCAAATAGCATTCGCAAGCGGAATCACCCATTTGACTGGACTCGCAAAAGATAAAAGAGAGTTCCCAGTAATTGATTCGCAAATATTGGGAGAATATCCAATCATTCATGTCATTCGATAAAACTTACTGTCGCCGGAAGACCAACTTCTTCGAGAGCCTTTTCAATCTCAATGGCCGTGCATAGATGCTGGAGGGACTTCCGCAGCATCTTCCGCTTCCCATTAAATGCTGAGTTCACCTGCATAATCAACTAGAATCGTTTAGCCAAAACAGCAGGCAACAATATCACAACCAAGAAAAAGAACCATAATTAACTGTGCCTTCACAAAGCTCATCCGAAGACGCATAAGACTGATGCTATGTGCTTATGTTTCATAAGCTATTGCTTAATCTACTCGATAGCATTTACCATTGAGAAGAAACTCTGAGTGGACGAAACTGGTGGATAATCAGCAGCTTTTTTCAACCTAAACGTCACCACTGCTGCATCGACCTATAGGCAAGTCAAGCAGAAGTTTAGCGGCCAGTCTAATTACTACGGATAGACATAACACAGAGAGGCGTTATAATCAATCAGGATGATGGTCGGTGAATGACGTTAACCGCCCTACACCTGCATTTTTTTTTCCAAATTATACAATTAAAGGAAGTTTCATTCTTGGGAACCTACTTAAACTGCTTTGATTCGAGTAACGTTCACAAATCATTGGATAGAACCATAATGCTTGACCTGCCGAAAGCTCATAGTCAATCAATAACAACATTTTCTGATGCCGCTTTGGTAGAACCACGTTAACAAGCATTACTCAGGTCTCAAGTGGATCCTTTTGTAAGTGAAGTGTATTGACAAAGAGATACTGATGGGCTGTACGGTTGAGGTAACTTCAGAACATTATTATAAATGACGGACAATCTTTCAGACCTAATAATAAAAAACTTAAAAAACTAGCTCTGGCATCTATTCTATTATACAACTAGTCGAGATCTTATATGAGAAGAAAATGAAGAAGCTCTACAGCTCTTCTAGCTGTGAGATAGGCAATAGAAACATACAAACCTATAATGGGGTGTGCATTTGAGCAAAAGTTACACATGAAGAATTGAAATGTACATCTGCCTTTGTAAGGAGAAGGGTACTCACATTAGGCTGAGGAAAGAAGTTTGTCCTTGGAACGTTAAATTTGTATTCAGGAACTGAAAAGTAACATCACGAATAGAAAGAACATAAGTGTCCCTAAAATTATATGAGATGATAACCTAGAAAAGCAAGGCGCGAACCAAAATACTTTCCATGTACTACAAACTGATGTTCACTGATTTTGATCAACACTAACCAAATGAAGAAAGGTCTTGATATTTATTGGATCACCAGAATTGAAACTTTACCAAAAAAAAATTTGCTCGCAATATACTGTGCCAAATCAGTCCTAATCAGTGAACGATTGGAAAAAGCCAGTGCAACCACAGAGATGGAATCCAATCGCATAAATATTATACCTGAATAAAAATTGACAAAGATATTAATAGGTCGATATTCAGATGTTCCTAGAGCTGAAACCACCAGCCTGACAGCTGTCTCCTCCTAAATAGCAAATAAAAATCAACATCAATGACTAATAAAATCACCTATAGATTTAATGGTCGATAAAATGGAACCATTGCAATGTGAATTACAGTTTTAACCTTCTGGAAAGCTTTCTCAATATATTTGTTATTGCCATTTGAGCTCCATTAAGGTTCGTTGCGGCCAATTGTTTGGATTTCAATTTTTTACGCTTCTCTTATAATAATAGCAGGGTACCCTGCATCTTAACCTCATTATCCTCTTCAATTGTATTTTGCTTTTAACACAGGATATGAAAAAAGTGATTAGACTGTAGGTCGAAGGGCATATATTAATCACAAGGTGCCAGAGGAAGTGCTAGAATCGGTGAATGGAAAAAACATCTAGAATCAGTGAATGGAAAAAACATCATAAATAGAGATAAAGGCAAACAATACTAGTTCTAGCTGATATATATTGCAATTTAGTTGAATGCCACAACTACAAAACCGTCACAAGTTATACAAGCAAAATTCTTTGCAGAATAACCTGAAGTAGGAGAACAACTTCAGAAAAAACGTCACCCATTGGAAGAATCTGCTTGACAACATCTGTGCTTATGTTAAAGGGTATATTGGAGACAACCTGCAAAAAGCAGACTTATAACAAAGGTATTACCATGGGATGGGAACAAGAGCGAGAACTTTAGGAAATTCGGATATGAACTGCAAAATTTAGGTATCTAACATGTGGTGTGTGCTTCCACACTAAGGCCCTAAAGAGCCCTTCAGTGGAAGTCTGTCACAATAAACCTAAGCATGATGAGTCAGTGAATGATCTACGTATTTCAAAATAAGCTATTTAACCACAATTGTAAGACGATAGGCCATATCAGCCAAACCAGAAAATATAGTCTTAGAGGAGAGTTCGATATTCAACCATTGGACACTATAACGGTCAGAAGACTTACTTTTGCACAACTTGGCTTCGTGCCTGACTCTATGCTAGCCAAAAATGATGATATGTGGGAATGAATGTGACATCTGACAAAATCTTCTCGCAAGACCTACGTAATTTGGATTGGGTTATTTCAAGTCATAATCTACTCCTAAGTCTCCTATGGCTAGGTAAGTACACATATATGCAAAAAATAGAGATAAACAGCAAAGAATAATGAGTGAATAATTCCTTTATATCATGAAAGATCTGCT
The DNA here is from genome assembly GCA_028455895.1 of Rhodomyrtus tomentosa. Lineage (NCBI taxonomy): Eukaryota > Viridiplantae > Streptophyta > Magnoliopsida > Myrtales > Myrtaceae > Rhodomyrtus > Rhodomyrtus tomentosa. Next base: position 32,425,395 of record JAPCWY010000008.1, on the reverse strand, counting down.
TATTTATATAAGGAAAATGCACATAAGAAGCATTAATATCATATTACTCACTACTCTCTATAAATACATATACAGAAAGGAGCTTCGGACGAGTGAGTGCATAAGATTTCTCAGAACCATAGTTGCACGAGGATAGAGTTGATAAAATGCTAACAAACAACATTAGCATCATAAAACCAAGCTACAAGCAAGAAACATACAATCAAGATTGCACATTGTACATGGAAATAGTCAAGGGACTAATCAGAAGATAGGAACAGCAGGGGCATAAAATGCTTTAATTGCCCCATGGATAGTACATCAATCTATATGAAGAAGAGTCAACTCTCTCTAAACAGAATAGCTTACCTTTAGCTGGTTTGTCTCTGCAAATCTTTCAGTCACAATAGAAGCCATATTTGGGTCCTAATACTCCACAACAAAGACAAAAACTGTAAGTAGGGTAGGAAGAATATTTATCGAGCTTGTAACCAGAACAGAAAATAGGAGAATGCTTGCTTGCAAGGAGGCCTCCTGTGTGACATTGTTTTTGGATTGGTGATTCAGTATTTGCAGCAGCAACATAGAGAGGTTAATAAAGCCACGTCTACTTGACAAAATGCAACAAAACAAACACCTCAGTTGATATTCTTGAAATCAAATGGCAGAGACTGCTGATAAGTATTTAACTATTCAACAGATAGAGAGAGTAAAGTCAGGAAATGGATGAGCGTGTGGTTCACAAAACAACCGTTAAAAGCTCAGAAGAAGCCAAGACATAAAGCCTGGTACCTAGTGTCAGAACCACAACAAATGTGATTCCGTTGTCTGCTTGGATTGCTAGAAGAAACATTGATTAAGCACTTGGTTGCCCACTTAAATAGCTATGGACAACAATTTTATTACAATCAAACAAAAGGAAAAATTCATTCAAGGTAGAACTAGGATGACCACCGCAAGAGCATTAACTACACAGTTTAAAAACCTTTTCAATTGCAAGAACAGAGGCACCAGCACCAATGAGAACATTAGTGAGAGAACCAGTTCCAGGACCAATTTCCAGCACCACATCCCCTTCTTTAACACCGGCAGTATTCACGAGCTGCTCATTGATGTCATTGTTTAACATGTAATGCTGAAAAAACAACAAGCAACGTAAGGCAGCAAATATTTTTTTTTCCCGGTAAATAGAAGGCAACACTTAGACGTCACTCAGACGTCACTGGCTCATAATAATGAACTGTCCAACACATAGAACAACCACAAATAGCCACTGGGCACAACTCAAACTCCACACTAAGATAACTGCAGATTTCACTATCATAACCCATTTCACGAATGATGCTACAAACAGAACCCATCTACAAGAATCATATGTAAATACACGTTTTGAATGAAGCACTCAGCTTCCAATACACCGCCATCTTATCTTGCTCCAAGAATTTTACTCCTGCTTCGAAACAGAGGTATAAACAACCTACTCCACCAGGTGGTGAAAGCTACTTTTCTCCTACTTAAAAGAAGAACGAAAGACCCAGAGGATTCGAACGCGTCGCACCTGGCCGAGGGATTTTCTCGGGTTGCGACCTTTGGAGTTGAGAGCTTTGAGCGTCGCGTGGTAATCGTCGGGGCTTCTGCGAAGACCTTTGGAGCAAGCTATGTACGATTCTTCTCTTCGATGCCTAGCTCCGGTCCTACTGCGCAACGAAGGAGACAAAGGATATGGCGGGAATGGTTGAAGAGGAAGAAAGTGCGACACGGCTTTGGGTATCGCGGCCATCGTGCTTCAAGTGTTCGATAAAATGACTCCCGGTCGGTGTACGATATAACGTTGGACAAGACAAACACCCTTTGGTGCTTGTAATATATAATCGTGCAAATTTCTCTTTAGCCTTTCAGAATCGAGTCCCCCGTTACGACAAGACGACATTCTAAATTGGACGCTGCCACGGTGAAAAATTAGAGCATGCATCGCACATCTGCTTTAAAAAATTAATTTCTGATTAGAAATTAATTTTTATATTAATAAATTTTGTTTTTTTAAAAAAAAAATTGCTCTAGAAATTTTTATTTGTTTTTTGCCTTATTTTAAAGAATCCCACATGACGGGATCCACACATTTTCAAAGGAAATTTGCAACTTAGGCCAGTAAAAACCATGTTTGTCGCTTCGATTTGTCCATGAACTTTGGAAAATTTTGTTATTGTAGACAACCTGTCTTGACCGAAACATACAAAAACCAGGGATGAGAGAGCACAGCATCAGGTCCCTTCCCACATATAATCTCTGCCATGCATCACCAACTTCCTCCTGGAAATAGAGGCGGTCCTCTTCTGTCCCCGCACCAAACGTCACGCTCCTCCAGCTCCCGCCCCCGCGCCCGCACCGCCGCATTCGGTGCCGGCGGTTCTCCTGTCCCCAATGACTGAGTCTCCGCAATCGAACAAGAGTCGTTCCCAATGGACAGGATGTTCGCCGTGTCCCCGACTTCTTTCCCAGTGCGAAAGGAGCTGCGAGATAGCTGGTCGCTCGGCGTGAATATAGGGTTGGCAATAGGATTTGATGTCTGGTTGCTGTGGTAGTTCCATGGTTCCCGATTTCGATCGTTCGCCACCACGAGTGGAATGTCGGGATTTGACTGAAAACAGCTCGGGAGACGGGAGTCTTTAGTTGTCGCCGCCACCGCTTGGAGATGCGACTCTGAAAACGAGAGGAGTCCTTGCAGATGCGATGAGGACGACAAGCGATATGATTCGGGATGCACCGCCTTCAGGATGGTGTCTTGTTCTCGTTTCAAGAATCGGCGGTATTTCTGCAGAAAAACAATCCGGCGCATTCAAATGGTTTCGATCCAAATTCATCAAGTCTGCAGGGGAATCTCTAATTCATTTAATGCTCATCAAAACTATTCCGGAAGCTCCCCGCAACCAAAATAGCTGCGGCGTCGTCACACATCACGTCATTAAGCAAGGGCGCGATATGAAGTCGGATATTCGAAAAACCGTTTTTAGTGTTACGATCATCATATGTCGGCTCGTGTTAAGGCGAATATCTGAGCTGCATAGCAACCTGTAAGTGGCTTGAGACACTTTGTTTCCTGAGACCAGGGACATTCATGTGCTGAAGAATTGTCTTTGGATGAGCTCCTGCGAACAAGAAATGGATCAAGGACCCTTAGTCACTGTTGAATCAAGAGAAAGCATCGTGTCTGCATCAGAAAGATAAGGGACATTAAATCAGATGGTAGATCCAGCGGACGCTTTAATCCTTACTGTCGATGCCTAAAAATCGGATCGCTCGCAAGAATTTGTCGTGCAGCTCATTAGTCCAAGTTAACTTAGTCTTCTTGTGGAGCTGCAAGTCGGCGTCAGCGTCCTCCTTGTCTCCATCCACCTCTCCGAGTTCCCCTTTTCTCGGCCTCCCTTCGCCCCGCTTCTCACCAATCACAGTTGACTGAAACTCCAGTTCGTCATCGTCCTCCTCCTCAGACGAGTCCTGATCGGTACTGACCTCTGTGGCTCGTGCCATTTGATCTCTTTTCCAGATGAAGGAAAATTGCCAGAGGTCTCTGATGTCGAGCTTCCTGATCGGTTTCAGAAGATAAAGCGAGGCCCCGTTTAGAAGAGCCCCCAACATCGTGCTCTCGTTATTATCAGCTGTCATAACTACACCGGAACTCACAAAAGAGCAATCAGAAACAATCTTCACACATGACTGAAGCTAGCAATTTCAGGAGGTAGAAAGTTGGAAACTACACTTACTGACAACTGGCAAATTGGACACACGTCCTAGTTTCTCTAACACCTCGAACTTGTCTGCGTCAGGCAAGTGAATTTCGGTTAGGATGAGGTCGAGGTTGCCCTGCCTTTCCAGGATCATGGATATCGCGTCGCCAGCACTTTTGGCAGTGAAAACTGGAAGCGAAACGGGACGATCAGAACACCGGAAGAAAGAAAAACTCTTCGCCATGGCAAGCGAAAAGAAACGCAAAAAATAAACTGCCTTAGATCTTTCATTCTCAAGAAGCACATGCTATATTGCTGTCAAAAGAGTACTGAAACAGGAGAAAGAGAGAGGAGGACAAGCATGTCTCTCTCTCTCTCCCTTCCGACAAGAACCTTTGTATCCGAACAAAAGAAGCATCCTCGAAGCAATGGCCAGAGTCGCGGAATCTCCGTCGACGACCAACACTCCGACACCGGCAGGCACGAGATCAGCATACCGAACCCCCGATCTGATCGAACTGGTGGCTGCTTCCACGGCCGCCTCATCAGACGGGCGAGACATGCCTGGCTTTGGACCGAGACTATGCTGGCACAATCGAGAGGTATGGAGAAGATGGGAGGGCGAGATGACCAAGGAAAGAGGCAAGGCTTGATCGAAGTGATAAGAGCGAAATGAATTCAAAGCATTGCCCATTCAAGCCTTTGGCACACCCAATAAGGCAAGGAAAGCAACGCCCACCTTTTGGAATGCCACGGATTCTAATGCATGCAACTTAAATTTACAGATTTACTTATAAGGAAAATTGGGGAAAAAAATCTCTAATGTCTAATTACGCATTTATTTATTTTCTCGTATTTTTTTTTTAATAATTAAGATGAAGGGATACTATGTGTATAGAAGTCACATCACAATCGTGTGTGTTTTAGCGATGTGAGATCATGATTTTACAATGACCTCGCACAAAAGATGAGCCAGGGTCGGATTCTAACGAAACCGGCCGACTCCAGAGCTTGTCTAGATATCAAAATGAAAATACGAGTTTACCTGCATCAATTTCATATTCTTTGTGCAAAAGACAAATATATCGTCCTTGCTAGAAATGCAATTGTATCGATTTTAGAATTGCTTCAAGTTCCACCTAGAATCCACAATTTGTCCGGCAAAATTGATTTCTTAATTTTTGGAACCTAAAATTTATGTTGCATGCTTTAGAACCTAAAATTGGTGGGCCGTGCCCCGTGGGCGACCCGTAAAGCAGTAACAACATGAAGCAGAATATTTGCTCGAGAAACGTTGATGAATTCATTGGAACGCTCTGTTCAGCCCGCGAATCTGCGCTCTTTGTCGCTCTTGCTCGCACTCATCGCCCCCACCAGCAAGGTTCTTCGATTCTTGCTCGCTCTTGCATGTTTATCGTTCATTTGCATCTTCGTGCGTCGATTGCTTCTGCATGTGATTCGTTGACGTGGGATCATCGCGTGCTCCCTTTTGTTCCAACCGTGTGTTCGGGTCGAAATTTATCGGATTCTTTGGAAGTAATTTGGAAGTAGTGGGTCTGAGACTGCGTTTCGTTATGATCTGTGTTTTCAGGTTGATTGCACGAGAAATCTCTGGTGTATCGTCTGATGGTTATAGAAATGGGTAGACTAGGGAGGGAATTAGTTTTCGGTTTAGCCGAAGAACTGAACTTGTCTTCACATTGCTTGCATTTTGCTGAACAGTGTTGAAAAAGGGATGCTCGTTTGTTATGTCAGCAGCAGGTAAGTTCTTAGCTAATTGGGAAGGCTCTTTTCCTTGGACTAGCAATTCATAAGTTGATTAAGTCTTAAGATGGCCGATAGCAACCCGCCCTCTGATTCGCCTGAAGAAACTCTGAACCCCAACCCTGATGGAAATGCTCGTTCTGAGAATGACCTTGTGCTCGATACACTCGCGAAAAAGGTTCAGGAGTCTCTCTTGCTTGGGCAGAGGCACAAGTTTTGGGAAACCCAACCCGTTGGGCAATTCAAGGATATCGGAGATACTAGTCTGCCTGAGGGCCCCATAGAACCACCTACCATGTTATCTGAAGTGAAGCAAGAACCCTACAACCTTCCTAATCTTTATGAATGGATCAGTTGCGATATTGATTCAGAAGAGATGTGCGCTGAGGTTTATAATCTTCTAACCCATAATTATGTTGAGGACAATGAGAATATGTTCCAGTTCAATTATTCGAAGGAGTTCCTTTGCTGGGCGCTCCGCCCTCCTGGTTACTACAAGAACTGGCACATTGGCGTCTGTGTCAGGAGCTTGAGAAAATTGGTTGCTTTTATTACCGGCATCCCTGCGAGAATTCGTGTCCGTGACAATGTTGTCACCATGGCCGAGATCAATTTCCTCTGTGTTCATAAGAAGCTCAGATCTAAAAGACTTGCCCCTGTCATGATCAAAGAGGTCACCAGGAGGGTTCACCTTGAAAACATTTGGCAAGCTGCTTATACCGCCGGAGTGGTCCTTCCAACGCCAATGTCGACCTGCCAGTACTGGCATAGATCTTTGAACCCAAAGAAGCTGATTGACATTGGGTTTTCTAGACTTGGTGCAAGGATGACAATGAGTCGAACGATCAAGCTGTACAGGTTACCAGATTTGACATCCACCCCAGGGTTCAGAAAGATGAAGCTTCGTGACGTTCCTGCAGTCACACAGCTCCTGAGGAATTACTTGAACCAATTTGAAGTTGCCCCAGACTTAGACGAAAATGATGTGGCCCATTGGCTTCTTCCTACTGAGAATGTCGTTGACAGTTATGTGGTGGAAAGCCCTGAATCCCATAAGATTACTGATTTCTGCAGCTTCTACAGTCTTCCTTCGTCTATCCTGGGCAATCAGAGCTACTCAATTCTGAAGGCAGCATACTGTTTCTATAATGTTGCCACAAAGACTCCTTTGCTCCAGCTGATGAATGACATTCTTATTGTGGCCAAGCAAAAGGACTATGACGTGTTCAATGCCTTGGATGTCATGCAAAATGAAACCTTTCTAAAGGAACTGAAATTTGGGCCAGGCGACGGGAAACTCCACTACTATCTCTACAATTATCGGTTAAGAAATGCATTGAAGCCAGTGGAGCTTGGCCTAGTGCTCTTGTAACTTGAGCTCCGAGTATGGTTCTGGTGTGGAGTAAGAAAACTCTTTCTGTGCAGTTACTGTGGGAGCACAATTGCATTAATTCTTTGTTCTGCCGTTGCTCCCATTTGAATTTTTAGATTTGGTCGACCTAGTGAAACAAAATTTTGGGTGCTTTATTAGTGGGGATTCGTTTCTGAATCAGGTATTGGAATGTATGGAGTAACTATTACATTCATAACGATTTGTTTTAGCTCTGCATTTTTCTATGCGCACAGTAGTCTGATTCAGTGATTTATTTTCGATATTTTTCAGAAACGATCTATGTTCTGTGCCAAATGATGGATGTTTTTGTGGTATCTTTGCAACTGGTATTGACTGAGCCAGGTCAGTGGTTTCCTGGCTTGGTCTTTCTACTCCGCGGTACACTAGGGCCAGTGTTAGAATTTTAAAATTTCTTGGCAAATTTGCTTTTCAACTTCTCAAGAGCGAGTGCTCGGGGGTAACAAATACTATGACTATGTTCATTAAGCGACTGGTTACTCAGCTATTAAACAAAGATTATCATAGTCTGCTGCTTCAGTCTCACCAAAATGTCTTCTTAATTGCTGCAATGCGTTCTCTGAATTTTCAAAAGTCGCGCTCCCCATTAGAGTGAGCTTGATTCTCTGATTGGGAATTTGATGTTAACCATAAAGAAATCAGTAATCTGACGTTAACCAGTAAGGATCGGGATATTATCCTTGAGGAAGTTCTCTGTTCTCTGTCCTTCGGCCGGCTAAGTCTCGCTCACATCACGCGCCTTTCGCGTTGGACACCCCCAATGTCCTAAATGTGATCTCCTTATTATCTAACAGCGCTGTAGCCGGGTACTTTGTGAATGGAGCGTCCTCTCATCTGGACTCTTACTTCCTCCGCCTCATTCCATCTCCCTGCGTGGGCGTACAAGTTTGATAACAACACATAGTTACCCGAATTCCAAGGTTCAAGGTTGATAAGCTCCTTAACAGCGAGTTCTGCGAGTTCCGCATCACCATGAGCTCGACATGCGCTGAGCACTGAGCCCCATAGCGCAGCATTTGGCTTCATAGGCATTTTCCTGATCAAGTCGAATGCCTCTCTCACACATCCACTGCGTCCTAGTAGGTCGACCATACAGCCATAATGCTCGAGCTTTGGCTCGATCTGGTGATCCACACTCATCGAAGCAAACAGTTCCCGCGCTCTGTCCACCATACCAGCATGACTACAACATGTCAGGACACCGACAAAAGTAGCGTCATTAGGACTCACGCCTTCTGTTGCCATCTCCTCAAATAACTCGACTCCTAGTCGATCCTTTCCATTAAATGCCATGCCCGTGATCATGGTATTAAATGATACCACATTCTTCCTTGGCATTTCCCTGAATTTCCGCATAGAAGCCTCCATATCTCCGCTCTTGCAATAAAAATCAATGACTGCATTTCCAACAGAGACAAAATCCTCAAGGAGGCTGCTCGACTCGGCATAGGATTCAATCTGTTGTCCAGCGTCAACCGCGCCCAAACGAGCACAAGCGGGCAACAAACTGACAACCGTTACCTCATCTGGCTCGATATCCTGCTTCTGCATCTCATCGAAAAGCTCCAGAGCTTCCCTGTCCCTCCCACTCTGCCCCAAGCAGGAAATCATCGTATTCCAGGAAGCAACATTCCGCTCGCTCATTCTCCTAAAAACCCCCAACCCCATCTCAACATCACCAGCTCTACAAAACCCACGAACCATTAAATTCCAAACAATCACTTCCCTGTGAAGCATCTCATCAAACACCTTCTGCGCATCGCCCATTTCAGCACATGCAGCATAAAGCTCGACCAACCCGATCTGAATCGAAGCAAAACGCTCGAACCCAGCAACAAGCACATCCCTGTGCAAGCCCCTTCCAAGCCTCAGGTCCCCGAGGCTCGAAAAACTCTTTAGCAGAGGCGCAAAAGTGTACTCGTCGGGCCAAATGCCACGGTTCTTCATGGCGGAAAACAGATCCAGACAACGCTCGAAGGGTCCGCAGAGGGAGTGGCCCTTGATCATGGCGTTGAAGAGGATGACGTTCGGGTAGTGGGTCTGGGCGAAGACGCGAGCGGCGTGGGACATCTGGTTGAGGGAGCCGCAGACAGAGACGAAGTGCGCGAGGACTTGGTTGGACTGGTGGAGGCCGTGGCGGAGGAAGTAGGCGTGGATCTGGGTGAGTCGGGTCCGAGTCTCACGGCCATGGAGGAGTCGCAGGACGGTTCGCTCCGCCTTCAGATAGCTCGAGCTTATTCTCGTCATAGTTTGACAGGGATTAATGACGATGGCGGTCGCGAGAGCAGAGACTCATAGGCTTGGAAGGCGGGGACGAAGATGTCTTGGCGGGAATCAAACCGGACACCCAACGACCAGAAAATGACAATGGCCGAATGTCCTACTAACTTAGCAAGACATGAGCCTCGAACCAGGGGCTGAGCATGGCCGAATGTCGACGACGACGACAATCACAGGTCATATAACGAAGTCAGAATTATAAGATTATGTCACCGACTTGAAAAGGACAAGTGTGAACATGCATACTGCATACAGAGAGCCTCGCTAAACAGTCTCGTAGAAGAACCGTGTTTAAATTTTCAAAATGCTAACAAGTCAAAAGTTGCTGACTGTTTTCTCATTCTTTGATCATGACGCCATACGGTTTCGAATTATTGCCTTCTTCGAAGGGATCATTCTTGGAATACTGCAGGAGAGAGGACCCATTAAGAAGTGACTTCCTGGCTCGTTCTATCCCTGAGGAACTAGTAGCCAGAGCGGTATGAAAGACTACTCTTCTCCCCGGAAGAGCATGCGCATGTCTTCAAAAGTTGCGACTGAATCAAACGTCGAGATCCGACTTTTATTCTGACACAATGTTCGCGTTTCAGGAACCCACAGTGCCTCGATAAGAAATTCCCAAAGAAGCGTGAAGTTCTTTCAACCTCCATTTGTTACTTTTGAGCTTGTTCATCGGAGGTTGCTTGATCCTCTCTATGTCTGGCCGTACTACAACCATGAGCTCAAGGGTCAGCAGTGCATCATGTCTTCATGGGACGATGAACCTTTCAGATTGAGAATGACAGCTCGATTATGAAGCTATTTACACAAAACAACAAAAGGCTTGTACCCTTTACTATGTCTTTTAACAAGTAGCCCATTAATTTGGCTGCAATTACAAATTAGAATGCACGTTCATGTTAACAGCATAAACAATCTCCGAATAATCTAACAGATTTTCTCCTTTTTTTGTTTTTTACCTTGACTCTGCATCACAAGCAAGGGCGGACGATGTTCCTTAGAACATCTAAAAAAATCCACATCAGTGAAAGTAAAGCTAGATATCAAGAAATACATGGGCATTATTTGCCGCTTCCCTGACTGCGTGGTCAGCAAATGTTAGGGAAGTGAAGCGGGGTCGAGCTCCCAGCACTCTTTCAAAGAATCTGGCACGTCACTCCCAGAAAGCCTCCGGGCAGGAATCTGATGTGAAAACAGATTGACCCCATCCTTTTCAAGCCACCTGACAGCATGCAGTCCAATCTCTCGTCTCTGGAATACGGTCTTAAAACCGTCCACCTTCTCAAGGTATGCCATGCTCAAACCGTGCATTTCGCTATAGGTGGTTAAACAGATGACAATATCATAGCAGCATGTATCCCGGTTTGAAAGATTTCTCCTTTCGGCATCCAAAACCCCTTCCTTGAAGACTGCCCACACTGAACCCTTCTTTGGGTAAATCCTGTAGATTTCCTTGGCAGCCCTTTCACAATCAACAACATGGGAGAATATATTCACAGACTTCACAATCGTTTCCTCAGCAACCTTAAACCTCCCACAGGATAGATGAAAACCCACTTTCTCCTGTCCAACTAGATCCTGGACTATGCTATACTGTACATCTAACCAACTAAGTCTGACCTTAAACGGATTAATGCATATAACTTCGTTCACCATACCATAATGCCTTGGCTGTCCGTCAATGTCGTCGTAGACAGCCCACACTTGCCCTTTCTTAAAGCTCCTTTCTACTCTGTCCTTATCGAAATCGTAAAAGTCTGAATCCACGACCACCATAGCCGCCAAATCCTTACTCTTTGAACCCCTTGATTTCTCGAGCTCCAAGTTTGGTCTCTTTTTTGGAACAGTTATTTGCATATCAAATTCCGAACCATCTCTTCTTTCTGAATTGCTTTGCCTCCTAATACCCGAAGTCCTACTTCTCCTTGAATATCTTATCTCAATCGCCAAAGCTCCACTTCTCTTTGAAATTTCCTGGGTTGATGCAACTTCAAAAGCTCCATCCTTCTTTGAAACTTTTCTTCTACCCTCACCATCATCCTCTGCCTTCTTTCCTCCATCATCCTTCTCTACCAGCTCCTTCTCTTTCTCCTTCTCTCGCTCTTTCTCCTTCTCTTTCAATTTTATTTTCTCCCTGTTGATCTTTTTATTCACTTTCAACTGCATTTCTGCCAATGTCATCATTTCCTCCTCAGCTTCCCTCCCCTTCTTCTCCAGCTGTTTTGCCACAGTTGTAATCTCACTTGTTCTTGCCCTTGATTCTCTCCTCCTCAATCTCCCTCCACCCCACTCGCCACCTCTGCCACCGCAATCGCCATTCGAACCCTCAATTTCACCACCCCCGCCGACTTTCTCCTTCAACTTGACATCCCTCATCCTGCCATCGCTACTCACCTTCCTCTTAGCACCTATATAGACACCGATTCTCCCTGCACCCCACCCGTCACTTCTGCCACCACCCCCAATCTCACCACTACCACCCACTTTCTCCTTCAACTTGACGTCCCTCGTCCTGCAGTCGCTACTCACCTTCCTCTTAACACCTACATAGACACCAATTCTCCCTGCACCGTGCTCGCCATTTCCGCCACAGTGATCGCCATTCGAAGCCTCAATTTCACCACCACCGCCCACTTTCTCCTTCAACTCGACATCACTCATCCTTTCCTCACTACTCACCTTCCTCTTAACACCTACATCAGCAGCGCCCGCTTTTCGTTTCAATCCCTCACACCCAACTCCACCCTTCAACCCCTCACCATCTTCCTCTTCGCCCTCGACTTCCATGGCCTTGAAGCTCTTCCTACAGCTAGGACAGACTAAGCTATGTCCCAAGTACTTCCTTTCCAACTGATGCAACAGCCGACACCGCGAACACGCGGTCCAGAACGTCTCCGCCACATTAAGGCCCTCCACGGCCTCCTCCTGCATCCTGACCCTCAACCCAACATCGTACTCTTTCCTCTTGACCCTATCCGACAAGAACTGAAACGCCTCACCCACGACCTTAAACGCGTCGTCGGAGCCCAAGCCGGTATTTTTATCGGGGTGGAGCGCGAGAGCTAGCTTCTTGTACTGCTTCTTGATAACGTTGATGTGGGAAAAGGGCTCTACCTGGAGAATCTTGTAGTACTCGGGGGGTGATTTGGCGGCGGAGTCGAGGATGCTGAGGGAGTTGATCATCCCGGCGAGGCCGTCGAGGGAAGGGCAGAGACGGTGGGCTCGCCTGGCGTACTTGAGGGCGGATTTGACGTTCGACGACTTGAATCTGGTCTCCGCGAGTCCTTTGAGAAGTAGGGCTTCTTGCTTCGGGTCCGATTCTTCCTCCATTTTCGGTGCTTCCGAGCGTGAAGCAGGCGGAGAGACTGAGAGTGACGAGGAGGAGCCGAGGGCTTTCTTGCATTTCAGGGGTTCAGCGGCGGTTTGCTATGCCTCTTTTTTTTAATTTTTTTTTGGATACGTTCTCGGAAACCTAAGTCGTGAAAGTACAATTGAGCATTCCAACTTAGAAAATATGGAATCTGAATCCTAAAACTTATCAATTTTGAAAAAACGAGTGTTTCCTTGACAAGTTAATTTGTCTAAAAAAAAACAATGACATGGCATTTTAAATTAATTCTTTTATCTTACGTGGCATTTAAAATTTCAAATGATGCTAGGGAAAAAAGTGGTGGCTAATAGCTTATTATATCAATTACTTGTTAGTAAGTTATTAACTTCTATATGAAGTTACCAATATGTTTTGTTTGTTTAACTTATCATCTGTCGTTTCTGAAACTTATTAATAATAATCGAGGTGCGTGCAAGCTGATCCTTAACTTTTATAAGTTGATAACTTTTTTTAATAACTTACTAATTTTTATTCCGCCAACTTGTCAATATTTTAAGTTCGCCAACTCTTATATTTTAGTAACAACCTAAATTCAAACGACCCCGCCTACTTTTTGTTCCGATTTAGTTACCAACAAACTTTAAGTTATTAACGTCTATTTACTTATTTGCAAATTACCATTTTCTATGATAATATAAATTGCAAACATTTACTGGCGTAACTTACCAAAATCTTTACATTTATGAACTTCTACATCAAACTATTAACCTTAATTGTTACCACACGTGTTTTTATTCCAAAAGTGTTCCAAGAACAATTTCGAAAAAAAAGCTATTTTTCGGGAAATGTTACCATACATGCTCTTACTGTTATCTATTTAGTTGTTTCTCAGTTACCAACTCCTCATGCAACTTACTAGTTTGACTTTCATTTGCGTAGCTTTCCTGCGTTTTGACTGTACCGTCTCTTGTATTTTATTGATAGCATTAATTTAAGTAACTAATCAATTTTCCTTCAACTTAGTTACCAACTCTTGTTGAAGAAACTTACCAATGTCTTTTTGGTTATATGTAAATTACCAACTTGTTGACACTCGGTATCTTTTATTTGTGTAGACTACTGACATTTAAAGGTTTATCGCTCTTACAATAAATAGTCAATGTTAATTTGATTGAATTATCGAATTTCCTCAGTTTAATGGACATATAATATTATTACCAACTCTTGTTCAAATTAGCTATAGATAATTAAATAAAAAAATTTATTTATGTTTATGTGTTATTTGGATTGACTTTTACTTTTCATATAGGGAAAAAGTCATTAAAAATCCTAAACTATGTCCATTATGACATATATATATTTAAAAAAAAATTTGTGACACCAAAAAATCCAAACTAGGCCAACTGTGATACATTTATCACAAACCTTTTTTAGTGACACCGAAAACTCTCGTCTATATCCACTGTGATACATTTACCTTAAATTATTTTTTTATGAGATAAAAAATTTCAAAATATTAGGCTTGTGACGAAGTTACCCCTAATTTTGAGGCAAAAATCGTGTAGGCTATTTTGGTTTACTATTAGGAATTTTAGGTCTTTATTTTTTTTTGGTCAAATAGGTCTTCATTAGATAATCGGTAATTTTGAATTTCAGAATTTGAATGTGACAAACATATAAAAGTTTGGATTTTTTGTGGCACAAGAAAAAATTGGAACAAACATGTCACAGTGGTACAAATTTGGGGTAAAAGTGTCACATGAGCACAAATTTGGAGTTTTTGACGTCACAAAAAAAAGTGAGGTAAATACCCCGCAGTGTGCATAATTTATGATTTTTTTGTGGCTTTTACCCCTTGAATATAATGAAACTCTCCAATTTCACTCGTTTTGATATTTCTTTAACTCGAGACATTTCGAAACTTCCATTACGTGTGAACATCGACACGTGGGATTTGCGTAAGAAGTTCACGAAAATTTCAATATATTATTTTTCATTTAAAACGGAAAAGCAAACTTAAGCTTTTTGGCCTTTTTGTTAATGCCCGAAAAAGTAAAAGCATTTCGTTTTGGTCTTTTGGACATGAATGAATATCAAGACCAAAGAAGAGGTCACGGCGACGACCACGTGTCAGTAAACCCGCCGTCGTTGGACCCGGGCTCCAACATTCCCCCCCCCCCCGGAATACTCCACGAATTCGAATTTCCCTTAATACCCTCGCATCTCCCTCGCAATTACAAAACTTGTGTCCAGACGCCTCTAACCTCTCTAGTCTAATCTAGCATTGTCTCTCTCTCTCTCTCCTATGCAAGTGCCCACCTAACGCCACCTGTCTCTACCAAAGTCTTGATTTTTATTCCAAACCAAGCTCATCATTAATTCACACAACCTTTAATTATTAATTTTCAATACCATTATTGTTTTTACTATTTTTGTTTATTCTTATCGCGGTCAAACCTAGAGATAGAAAGAGAGGTCATATGGCGTTTTCCCCTCTCTCTCTCTCTCTAACCAGGGTCATACTCGACAATGATGCATGCTTAAAAAAACAGAACATTTGGTGTATTGACCTCCTCCTCCTCCTCCATTGGCCACTCGCCAGCACTCATCACCACTGAACCTGCTTAAGGATCTTGTTCCGAGATCCGCAGGGCATTGACTGGTTCGCCAATGGCGGTTGGCGTTCGTTTGGTTCGATCCGACCTGGCTGGACTTTTAGAACCGCTGACTTGCAATTGCTAACCTAGATTGCTTATTACCATCATTAAGATCAACCCCTGATCAATTTTCGATCCATCTCTTATCCCGGTGTGAAATCTCGAGTCATTTTTTTTTCCCTTAGACACCCCCGAGTCCCCGATGATTGCACGGTTTTCCGCGCGCATTCAATCGAGTTCGGCGCCGTCTTCATGCAAACGTTTCCCCAACAAAAGCATATGTACATTAAAATGCTCAAGGCGATTCAACCCTTCGCCGCAAAAAGACTCCAGCTCGATGGAGGATTCGATGATGATTCTTTTTCTTCAAACCACTTTAATCCAAATTCCGAGACCAAGCTTAGAGAAATAAAGAGGGAAGCCAAGCTGTAATCACAACAACTTGTCAAGAATGACATTTTGGGTATCCACGCTGATCATAAATTGGATCGAAAAATATAGATAAGAACCGAAGAGAAGTGACCCATCAGTTCCTATATCAAGAAACGACTCTGATACACACATGGTGGAACGAGATGATAGGGGGAGGGGAAGGCAATGATTCACATAATGCAAAAACCCTAATAAACAAAAAGGGGAGGGGGCACGGTCATGCGTCGCGTTAGGACAAGTTGCAGTCCATAAACAAATCCTTAGCCTATGTCCTCTCTCGTGAATGATGATGAACTAATTATTTAATTAACATGCGAATTAAATAAACGAACGAACAAGAACGATAAATAAATAAATAAATTAATTAATTAAGAAGCTGGTGCAACCGAACTGGTACAGCAAACTTCTCGAGAAGTTGCCAATCCCTGGACCCAAAAGAATTCGATTAAGAAACTCGGGCATGATTGAGGCTTATGTGCCTTAGTTAAATGCCAGTTGCCATTCCCCTACATGGCAATTCATCGTCACTGTTCCTGTCCATGCAACAGCAGAAGAGAAACCTTAGCTCATCACCCATTGGTGGTTGGCGAACTGTCCATGACGTTGGCAGCTCCAAATCCTTTTTGCTTATTCTAGTATTTCCAACTCGGCATCTTCGGGAGATACGAACTCATCATGCAGAATTGGGGTGGGGGAAAGGGAAGAGGAGAGAGAGAGATGTTTAGAACCATTTCGGATAAGTTTCCGTGCATCAAAATAGGTTCATCTGCCATGCGTTGGAGTGTGCGACTGGACTAAATTTAGTCAGAAATCGGACTGGACCATCCAAAAAACAGCTCTGGGAACCGAATCCCATTGAAACCATTCAGACAACAGATTCCAGATTTTTGAAAATTGTTGGGACAGGTTCGGTTTCAGGCTCCGAGTGAGTACCCACCCAGGAACCAATTTCGGAACTGATTTCATGACCCAAAAGCCAAATCCTAATGTGCCTTTTTCCTAAAATGTCATCTTCACAATCGCGACTCAGCAACAGGGTAGCATTTCTTCGTCTTTTCTAATAGGAATTATCGTTTTTGGCGGATAGTAATCTTTTTTTATTCATCTTTTGCATTCAATCACTCCATTGCTACTCATATATTTTGCTGAAAAAAAAAGGAACAAAAGAAAAACAGGTTTTTGGGTAAACCCCGAAACTAAACTAGAAAAATAAGGTAGGTTCCAAAACAGGTTCTAGGGCAAACATGGTGAATTTCAAATTTCAAAAGATGAGAATCGATTATAACTGAGTAGGTTCCAAGTTATAGGTCTAGAATCTGCCTACACTGAAACCGACCACCTCTAAATATCGTGTGACGCTTGAAATAATGAGACTTGGGACGAACTTTGCTGTTTTCCACCGACCGTATGATGCTTGTACTTAAGCATCGTATTGACCCATACTTTCCAAGTTCGTTTGTATTAAAGAAAGAAAGTATGGAAATATGATTGACCCGAACTTCATCTACACATGGTCGAGTCATGATAGTATTTTCTCATTGATCTCGCTGAACCCGATCATTCCAATTATAGGAGATTTTTTCTGCAAATTCCGAGCAAGTTCGATCTACTGGTGTGGGCTCGATTTAAGCGCAAATAAACTCGCCGTCGCCGCGCATAATAATAGTTGGATAGCATAAACAATCTTGATTAGAGCCAACTAATCAAGGGCATTTTCGTCATTCAAAACCCTACCTGCTTAATCGAATTCAATTATTCGGAAAAAAAAATTCAATTCAATTCCGCCATCCTTTGAATTGGAAAAGTCCAGCTGTACGTGCCGGCATGGCGTTGCGTTCGTATATAAACCCAACCAAAATGCTTCCATCGAAAGCAAAGGCAGTGGGAAAGAGTTTCAAAGACAAAAAGGCAATGGATCGTTTCTCTCTCTACACACCACCCTCGTCTTCTCCTCTCGCTCTCTCGCTCCTCTCCATCGCCGTCTTCTTCCTCTTCTTCTGCTGCTTCGCCGCCACGCCCGACGCCGCCTTCGATGTCGCCCCCATCTCCTTCGACGAGGGCTACCGGCATCTCTTCGGCGACGGCAACCTAGTCCGCTCCGCCGCCGGCGACGGCGTCCGCATCCTCCTCGACCGCTTCACCGGTGCGCATCTCTCCGCCTGTGCGTGTGAAAAGCCCCCAAGCGCGCATGCGACATGCGCATCGTCATACAGGGGTTAAATTATTTGCATGATCACCCGATGATCTCGTTGACTTTGCCTATAGTAATCAATCTCATCGTCTTCTTCCTTTTTCCTTTGGGTTTTTTTTTTTAACTTTCACAGGAGCCGGGTTTATTTCTTCCGATATGTATCAACACGGATTCTTCAGCGCTATGATCAAGCTGCCGTCGGACTACACCGCCGGCGTCGTGGTCGCCTTTTACGTAAGTTTTCCTCGATCGGTTCCATCTTTAACCATCTATTTTGCCGGGGATGAGTCCGGAATTTGGGGGGCGACGGAGGAACGAAAATTCGGAAACGCGTCGTTCCAAATCCACGAAAGCAATGGAAGCGCGTCGTCGAAAATGGAAATAAATCTCCTCTTTCTCTGTATTATCTCCGCCATTCATCCGGCAATTAATAAGGAAATTAATCAGTCTCAAGTACCAACGAGGGGGTTCTCCGAATCCACACCTTCTTGATTAGACGCGCGAACGTTTTACGTGTTTGATTGATTGATTGATCGCGCGCCTGTGCAGACGTCGAACGGCGACGTATTCGAGAAGACGCACGACGAGTTGGACATAGAGTTTCTGGGCAACATAAGAGGCAAGCCGTGGAGGTTTCAGACCAACGTCTACGGGAACGGAAGCACGAGCCGCGGGAGGGAAGAGAGATACACGCTCTGGTTCGATCCCACCGAGGAACACCATCGTTACAGCATCCTTTGGACCGCCAACAAGATCATGTGAGTCTCTTGTCCTACGTCCTTTTGAAAGAAAAAAAGGAGTGTTTTTTCTTTTGTTTTCTCTCTTGGCGGCTCAAATTGGGCGGATAGCGAGGCTGTTTCAACATTTGAGGCTCTGTCAGAAAATGGGAAAAGCTCTGTAATTTTTCAAGGACAGCGCTCTAAGTTTTCATGGCAGTGGAAAGATGGAATTTTGACCATTAAAGAGAGATGGGCCACAAGAACTAACTCATCTCGTAGCTTAGGCTACTTTAGAGAAAGTCCCCCTCATAGTTTTCCCATAAATTCCATTGACAGAACTTGCTGCCTAACTTTTCCGCACTGTGCCTGAATTTTTTCCACAATCAGATATTTCCCTGGCTGGCAAGCAAACTACACGTTTAGAGAACGTTCATCCTTTTGTCTGTGCACCATCCTAGGTTTCACGCCAAACATAAACACATCATCTTCCCTAATCATGTAATCATCTCGGCTAATCGTCATTAGTAGTAAATTTTGGCGTAACTTTTCTCTATTTTCACAGATTTTATGTGGATGAAGTTCCCATTAGAGAGATAGTTAGAAGTGAGGCAATGGGCGGTGACTTCCCGTCGAAGCCCATGTCCCTCTATGCCACCATTTGGGACGCCTCGGACTGGGCGACCTCCGGTGGCCGATACAAAGTCAACTACAAGTACGCCCCTTTCGTGTCCGAGTTCAAGGACCTCGTCCTTGAGGGCTGCCCGGCCGACCCAATCCGGGAATCCTCAGCCGAGGGCTGCCAGGAGAAGGACGCCCAGCTCGAGGCCAGGGGCTTCGCCACCGTCACGCCGGCCCAGCGCCGCACCATGCGCTGGTTCCGCGAGCGGTACATGTACTACTCCTATTGCTACGACACGCTGCGGTACCCAGTCCCGCCGCCAGAGTGCGTGATCGTTCCGTCGGAGAAGGCGCGGTTCAAGGACACGGGGAGGCTCAAGTTTGGCGGCAGCCACAAGCGCCGGTCGAGGCGGAGGGAACGGATCCCGGTCAGATCGGTCTCGTATAATCAGGCCTCTATGTGATGGGCAATACCTATGTAAATGGCTTCTCTTTCTTTTTGAAAGTTTTCTTGAAATAACTGGGGGAGCGATATAATTTGGAGAACCGTGAATATATTCTTTACATTCTTTGTGTGGGTAATGGATATGAGTACGTTAGCATCGATCAATTTTCTATACAGATTTTGATTTGCCTGTAGTTGTATGGAATATATTGTAATTGGAGTGATGTTAAGTCCCAATATGGCCGTTCTTCTCTAGCTAAATTACTTGGGATCACCATCAAAACATTCATGATCCGATCTTTATTTTCCTTATGATATATCTCTCGTAGACTTCTATGACAGAGAAAAGAGTGTGCTCGAAGATTCCCCATATATTTCAGTCAAGCAAAGAGCAACATATTGCAACATGAAAGCGGGAAATGGAAATGACTGCTAATATGAATGCTGGAAAGTGGAAACCTCTCTAATGACCGACCTTAAAAGTTACGAACTCCTACGTAAGAACAGCTACAACAAGTAACTTCCATGTAGCATCGTCAGTTGAACTACTACCACAGCTGAAAGGGTCCTCCGATTTGATTGTTACCTGCTGGAGGCTTGATCGACACCCAAAGGAGAGAAATGGTAATGGATATGAGGCCTGACCAGACGTACACGATCGTCGGCGTCCTCCCTCTCTTCCCCATCAGGCCCTTGGCGAAAGGATAGAGATGAGCGAGGACCCAAAAGCTGAAGAACACCCCTCCCATCAGTCGGCTCCACTGAGGTATGACGCTGTACATCGTCCGGCAGACTGCCACCGCGATCGCGATCAAGTTGGTCAGCATGATCGTGATCGGAAGTATCATCAGCGACGTCCATTTGAATAAGTAGAGCTCCGCGAAGTCATCGTCGTTCTCATCGCCGGCCGATTTGGATGTCAGGGTGAAGGAGATCTCGATCCCAGCTATCACCTTCAACAATCCTTGTATCACGGCAGCAAGATGAGCACTAGTCCCTCCGATCAACCAGAATTGTTCGTTTCGCCACCATTCTTCCAATTCGATCCCGGACCATTTGATCTCGAGCATTGCCAGGGTGCAGAGGGTTAAAGTGATTGCTAGGAGATAAGTCAGGAAAGTAACATCAAGGGACTGAACAATGAACTGTCCAGAGAAGAGGGATAATGCTGGAAGAAAGCAATAGACAACTAGGAAAATGGAAGTGAAAGGGTAGATTCCGACGTTCAAATAAGCAATCCTTTGCAAAAACTTCATCCTTCTGCTGGCAAGAAGCGCATTGTTACGAGAGAAGAAGATTTCCACGGAGCCGGTGGCCCATCGGAGAACCTGGTGAAGCCGATCGGTGAGATTAATGGGCGCAGTCCCACGGAAAGCATCCCTCTTGGTAACGCAATAAATAGATCTCCATCCTCGGTTATGCATTCTATACCCCGTGACCACATCTTCCGTGACAGACCCGTATATCCAACCAATTCGTTGCCCCCATTCAGTTTTATCTTCATACCAGCATGAGATGACGCTGATTGCCTCAGCAACAGTCGGTGCATCAAGAAGCTGCCGAGGAATAGCAAGAGCACCAGGCGGCCGCCCGTTTTTCACTGATGGGTCATCAGCGAGCGGCCGACCTTGAAATTCAGCTATGCGAATAGAATCAACAAAGAGGACTGAATTTCCAAACTTACCAGGGAGAAGATTCACTTCTTCCTGGCCAGAATCTCCCATACCAAGAAGGTGATTTTCGACGAGGGAAATTTCGGGAGTAGAAGCAACAGCAGCAGATGATCGATGCCGCTTGAAGATCTGTCTAAAGCAGCCCCCACGTTCTTTGACTCGAGGAGGGTCAAAGCCATATAGAGCAATCCGGCGAAAGAGGCACCCGGTTCCAACATAAACCGGACCTTGTAAACCGTCAAGAGCCCGCATGTTGACATCAAAAAAGACGGTGTTACGGTTGGCATAGCGATCAGATGGGTCTATTCCTTCAAACCTTTGTGGGAACTGGATATAACAGATGCGATCTCCGCCTCGGTCCAACATGAAACACATGCCTTCTCTCATTGCTTGGGAATTGTATATATAATGGTCGCAGTCAAGGTTTAGGATAAAGGGGCCATTAGACATAATGGCCGAGGCTCGAACAAGTGCATTCATAGCTCCAGCCTTCTTGTTGTGATCATAACCAGGACGCTTTTCACGAGATATATAGACCAGCATGGGAAGACGAATGTCAACTTCAGTTAGATCAATAGGTGATGTTGAATCAATACCTCTCAATGGTTCATCACTCGGAGGTTTCAGCATTACCTGCAATTCAGACAGTTAAGATTGTGAACAACACGATCCTAAGCACTTGCAATCCTTTTATTAGTCAAGTCATACCTGTATGATGCTTGCATGATCACCCCGTGAGTGTTCAGCTGCTGGAGCAGTCCAGGTGCCGGGCCAGTGGGTTCCATCAGCCATCCAAGTAGCTTTAGGGATCTTCAGACTCTCCACTCCCTCATCAGGTTCATTTTTGTTCTGCAGCTTCGCAGCTTTTAACTCCTCACAAGCATTGTAAGCATCAGAACGTCGTCGTATCGAATTGGAAAGGCCATTAATCCGAACCTTAAATTCATCATACTCACGCTTAACCCGCCTACGATCCTTAACAAAATCCTGTCGGACCTTGTTTTTGTAAGGATCTCTCTTTAGGTTGAAGTAAGATTCTGGATTCCTGGGTTCAATTCCATGCTTACGGCAAAATGGCACCCACATATTGGCAAAACTTGCAGCCTCCGCCATTGCCTCAAAGGTTAAGAGTGCACCTCCATCATCAGATACGTAACACGCGAGCTTCTCAACGGGATAGTTAGCTGCTAATATAGACAGAATGGTGTTTGCAGTGACAAGAGGCGGTTCCTTCTCCGGATCAGCAGTGGATACAAAGATATCAATGCCCGGGAGATCAGATTTTCCAGTAGGGTTGGTAGGATTAGGAGTTTCAAACTTCATCTTCAGAGAATCAAGGTCAGTAGAGCGATTAATAGGACAGAGTTTTGGAAGTTGGTCAAGTAGCCATGAGAATCCAAACCATATCTCGCAAACCACAGACATTGCCCACAACCATATTGCATCTTCATTAGGATGCTTAATCCGCCAAACCAAAAGTAGTGCCAGAGCAATAATACGGACGAAAATTAAGAGCCTGAAAGAATAGATGTTACAATAGACTGAATGAGAATGTCCACCAACTCAGCCGAAAAAAGAAGGCCCTGAAGCATAGATTAAGGTCTTCTAAAACTTTGAAGAAAATAAGGTTCATTTGAGCAATATGGCATGTCAATCATGGTGAAAATTGATCAGATATATACTTATCACAGTAGTCATGTGAGAAAATTAATCCAAATCTAGGAAACTAACAACTTCAGAAGCAACAACAAGCTCGACTAAGAATCACTCTGCCAGAAAGATAATCTTAACAGAGAAGCGCAGATGATACTAAAGCCATATAGGTTCATTATACAAACTATGTGATCGAAAAAGCATCTCTTCCATTCACCAATAAGTGCGATAACATATTTGGTCCAAGTGCTAGAGCACAAATGCTTTCATTTCCCTTTGTTAACATGACGATATATCTTGGAACATCACCTAGCGAAAAATTGCAGTTCATGATTCAAAAGAGAAGCAAACTTGAGCAGCAGCACACTGCGACGATGCGACATTTAACTACGAATAAAAACTATCTCAGCCAAAGAAGCATATACTACTCTCACGAAGCAGAGAGGCACAAAAGAGAGCTTCGAAGTTGTGCCGGAGACTGTACCTGTAGGGACTAAGAATTGTAGTCGAGACATGTAGTTTGCGAGTAAGAGGCCTCCACCTTTTGTCATAAAGCACTTGAGGGTTACCGAATCCATCGTAATCTCCATCCACGTCCTCTTTAGGCCACATCGCGTTCCCATATCCGTAACTCCCCTTGGTTTCGAAGAGCCAATTCCTATGATCAAAGTCATCCATTTCTGACCTCTTCAGCGACATCCTTGATTTGATCATGGACATCCTTCGCTCGCTCCTCGACATTCCGCCAGAAGACACTCGCCGCCCATTGTTCATCTCCGGCTCGGCTATGTCCAGACCCTTGTAAGGCTCCTTGCACCCCAGACAAACCACATCTCCCCCTCTCACAGCGTCCCTGAAGCAGTCCCTGCATATTTTGAAATCACAATCGCACGGGACGATGTCTGCCCCTCGCTCGTCCCTCATGATCTTCGCGTCGCACCCGGGTACTGCGCATGTCGATCCATTGGCACCTGCCATCTGAGGATGGGTCGACATGGAGTCGGTCATCTTCTCCTTCAAAAAAGAGCGCGTGGCGCGATTGTACCCTCCCGTGAAGAGTGAGCTCGAAGCATACAGGTCTTCGACTTTCTCGGCATTTGAAGCTTCGATGGACATGTACATCGGTTGGTACTCCGGCGTGGGGGGAATGTGGACCGTGTAGCTAGCGAACTCGGCGCTGCTGATTACGCTGTCGGCGTCGTCTCTGGAGTTATTCACTTGGCGGATTGCGGGCGTGCTCATTCTTCTCATGTGAACTCCGGTATCCATCTCTGTCCCACAGGAGCCTGGAATTCATCAGGAAAACGTCAAAGAGCCATAGGACTCCAGGCCGTGGTCTCATAATGATTTAATGAGTGACCTCTCGTGAGCAGAGCATCTTATGCATAGAACAACATCGCTGAGTCATCAGAAATAACTTACAAAACCTCAACATTAAATCAATTCAAAGTGACCATATTGATCCCAGAGTTGCGGCTTCGAATTCGAAACTATTCACTCAAGCTTCTCTTATTTTCATCATCTCCCTGAATTACGAGAAGGAAGGAAAGACATTCTATTTCTTCCACAGCTCGTCATGATATCACGTTTAACAATCAACAAAAAACAGTCGCTTTTCCAGTTAAGATTACCAACAACAAGAATGCCAAAATAGTAAGAACTACGAAGCGGGGCGCACTCGGTGCACACCCAAAAGGAGAAAGGAGTAGGAGGGTATGAAAAGCTCACCTTCAGCTCAAAGCAACACCGCCGAAGAGAAGCAGCAGGTGGAAACTCAACTCAAGAGGTCAGAAACGTCGTGTGGGATAAACAAGAAAGTGAAGCCGCCGCAGCGAACGGAGAGAGAAATGGGGTCGTTTAATAACGAGGGAAGAAGATTTGATGATGTCGAACGTTGGAGGAGTTTTTTGAAATTCGAAATTTGAAGGTCGTTGGGAGGGAGAGACGATAAAAATAGACATTAATGTTTCGGTCCTCTATTGCAACTTTCGGCTTTTTCGTTCGTTCGTGGGACCGCGCTTGCTTTGACTCTAGGACACAGGACGATGCTTATCTTAAATTAAGAATTTAAGATGCGCTAATCTTACCTTAGTTCCGTTAATCACAATGCATGGTGATTCGAAGCGCATCCTTTAATCTTTATCTCCCCCCGGCCCCCACCATCCCCACATTGGGCTAGCTGCAAAGCTGAGCCCGATTCCCTAAAAAGTTAGATCCAGTCTCAGTTCTGTTTCGAAACTTTTTCTGTCTGAAAAAAAAAAAAAATCCCAAAATTTAGATTCAGTCCCAATTCTTAATTCCATTAATCACATGCATGGTGATTCGAAGCACATCTTAGTTCCATTAATCACTTCTTTTTAATCTTTATCTCCCCACCGTTCCCACATTGGGCTAGCTACAAAATTAAGTCTAGTTTCAATTCAGTTCCAAACCCCCCCTTTTTTTTAATCTCGCAAAAATCTCAAAATTTAGTTCCAGTCCCGAATGTCCTCCTAACTTTTTTCATCTAAAAAAATTCTTAAACTTGAGGTTTAATTCCACCTGATTTTTTTTATCTCTAATAAATCACCAACTTTCAATCTATTTTGAAATCTCCCCTCCATGGTCCAGACCGAACTTGACGTGGGATTTCTACATAGACAACAAATCCACATAAATGACAACATGGAAAATTATCTTTGAAGTGAAACCATTCTAGAATATGAAAATTAAGGACAATTAATGGCGATTTTTCATTACAGGGCTAATGGAGGGGATTTTGAGACTAAGTCAAAATCAATGATTTTTCTCTTTAAAAAAGAAGAAGCTCGGGATAGATTTGGGACTCTACCTAAAATTGGGTTTTTTTTAGGCAAAAAAAATTTGAAGCAGATTTGAGACTGAACAAAAAGTTTGAGATTTTTTCTAAGACAAAAAAAGGGACAAAATTAAGACTGGACCTAAAATTAGGGATTTCTTAAGGAATTATGCCCATAAAGATGTGTCCACGATCTCAAGACAAGTGTTAGAAATGGGGCCACGAGCCATTGCCTAATGTTTTGGAGGAAGGGGCTGATGTTCGGTGAACTCATTGGTCTCTCTTGGCATTTGTCGCAACTTTTCAGTGGCAGTGCGGTCAAATACTCTGTGAATTACTATTTTTTCTGGTCTTGACCCTCGAGAGATATGAGATTCCCCCACACTCCTAATTCTTTATCGTTAGAGAGCTAGGACATATACTAAAAGATGGAACAACTGAAGCTATAAACTCTCCCGGAAGACAGAAGACAACTTGAAAGCTAGCTTCTTCTGTTAGAATATATTCTTTCTCATATATTCAATTATGGACTTTATTAATTGTTACTGTAATTATTAATTGGTCTAATAAAGAAAGATATATATAGTTTCTTAATTCTGGTAGGATATGGAGCTAAATAGTGTGGGTCGAGATAAACTTAATCTTTGATGAGGAGATAGGTTTTATTCTTTATAAATAAAGCTCAAGTTTCCCATCTAAATCCTAATATCTACATAGTCTCACAAATAGAATTGTTTGAAGCGATAGTGAGGAGCCGTCTCATTGAAGTCAGTTATTAAGGGAGTTCATAGAGGAGAAGCTCTGCATCGAATTCTCACCTCATCAAGAACATGAATCCGAAATAAGCTGCATTAATTCTTTAACTCTATGGATTATAGATTCGTGTATCGGTACGTGTGTATCTTGGGACGCTGCATACGGATGAAATACGTAACTTATATGTGGTATCAGAGTCTAAACGTTTTAGATCGCAAATCACGTTATCAAGTTTTTTTTTTTTTGAAAATTTTTTTCGATAAAAGTTAATTTTTATGACATATTCTTAGTGTATTTGTCGAGCCGAGTAAACTCGTGGCGATGGCAACAAGGCTGCAAGATTGTGGTTATTATGAAACCAGGAAAGTTGCGCCTAGAATTGTGGTATTGTGTTGGGCCATATATTTTTCGGTAAATTTCCTTCTTGTTTTGAAATTTTCTACCCAAGAATTTTGGTTGCAGTTTTTTTATTTGTTTTTTGAATTTGGTCAAACCTGGATGTTTATCTTTAAACGAAATCCAATTTGTATATGGTGTTTCCTGTTACGTTGATATCTCCGAAAATTATACACATTTTGGGTTTGTGGACAATAAGTTACGGAGAATTGTATAGTGTGGTCATGAGGAAATTCTTTTGGCATCCACATGCTAATTATCCCACGCAAGCTAAACCTGGGCCTGCACATGCTCGGCATGTATAAGTTGATGTCACTTGACGTCACTTAAGCCCGGGTGACTCGACTCGACTTGGCGACCCAATTCGACTTTTGAACCCGACTCGACCAGTTGACTATTGACTTGGGTCATCTGGTCGAAACGATTGTTGACCATTCTGGCCGGATTGCGTGACCTAGTTCGCTGGTCGGTTAAGGGTGTAACGGTTAGATTGGATAAATTAGTTGAGCCAATTTTCAGTACTGGCTGAGACCGAATACGTGCGATGCATGTGTCAGTGCTTGAGGAACATGTGCATAAAGTGAAAGACCCACATATGATGCATTTGAGGTATTTCAGGTATTGATATGTTCGTATGCTCATGCTTCACAAGGTAATATTTTTATTTTACATGTTTGATATTTTTATGGGTGAAAAATACGTACGGAATGCCAAATATGTATGTATTTTGGGGGTATTTTTGAAGTATTTTCTAGTATTTCTATATGGGTTTACGAAATATAAGTACAAGCTTACATGAAAGTACCGCATGCAATTATGTGGAGCATCAATTTCAAGTTTATAGTTTGACATGAATTGCTGAAGCATTGATGAAAATTAACAAAGCGTGTAATTTTGAGGATGATTGTCCATAATTTCTGAAATTACATACATACAGTAAATGTGAATTATAAAGTTATATCCAAATTTCAGGTAAATTCAATTGGGTTGTGTCCTCCAAAGCGGCACGCTTGGTTGAATTTAATAAAGAACATGTTAAATAATATTGTGATGTCTCCTACTTTAATGCGTAGTTATACTCCCAAAGGAGGTAATTGTGTATTCTTGCATGGATGGTTACATGTACAACATATGGTTAAGGATTGATTAGTCTAAGTGTTGTCACACACCCAAAGGTGATGATTAACGAAGATTGAAATAAATTCTCATGGTTGCTGTAACGCAACATGTCATGTTTTCTACCCAAAAGTGATTATGTAATGATGTATGTATCTCTTAAGTGAAATTTCATATTATGCTAATTAAAAATATTGGGTATTTTTGCAGTCACCTTTTTTTGTGAACGGCAACTCTATAACTATTGAGATTCTCACTGGTAGTAATTTTAAGAAGTGAAGAGGTGATTTTCTGTTTAGTGTAGAACTGACGGATGTTCATATTGCTCTTAATGAAAACAGGTCGACAACTCTTACTACTAAGAGTACAGATGCCCAAAAGTCACATTTTGCTGCTCGGGAAAAAAGTAATAAGATTTGCTTACTGTCAATGAAGCGATCCATACAGAAACATTTTAGAAGTGACTTTGTTGCTGACATCACTGCTAGACAAATGATGGAAGCCTTGGTGACTAGAAATTGCGACTCTCCTAATGCTAAGGTTGAGACACATACGTCAGGATTATTCAGTTTGAAGTATGATAATTATTCCGGTATTAGGGACTATGTCATGAGGATGGTAGATCTGCAATCAAAGCTCAAAGGGCTTAATGTTCCAATTCATGATGCTTGTATCATACATCTTGCGCTTAATTTTCTTCCACCTGAGTTTGGTATTATCCAAACACAATATAATACTATTGATCAGGCATGGATAATCAACGACTTAATTGCAAGGGTGGTGTCAGAAGAGACCAAGCTAAAGAAAGGTAACGCGCATACAGCTCTGTATGCTGCTTCCAGTTCTGATGCCAAGAAGGGCAAGGGCAATAAGAATCGTAAAGGAGCTCATTCCTCTGCTAGTCAGCATGACAAATTGGGTCAAAAGAAACCGACCTTTAAAAGGGATGGTAATGCTGTTAAGTATGGTCTTTACTTTTTTTTGTAAGAATGGAGGACACGTAAAGAAAGACTGCGTTAAATATAAGAATTGGTTATCTAAGTGTGAGCCTAAAGGTAATGGTTCTTTAGCATTTGTTTGTGAATCTAACCTGTCTGAAGCCCCATCTTGTTCGTGGTGGCTAGATAATGGTGCAACTAGCCATGTCGTGTTTACCATACAGGGATTCATAAATTGGAGGAAGCCAAATAAGAATGAATCAAAGCTCACCGTAAGAAACAACAATAAAACTAATATTGAGTTTGTGGAAGATGTCATTTTAATTCTAGATTCTGATTTTAATTTGATGTTAAGGAATGCATTTTATGTATCTTCTTTTAGGCGGAATTTAATTTCCTTATCAAGTTTGGACATGTGTGGTTACTCTTTTGAGATTTCAAACTCTACAATTTCTATTTCTTTTAATTCAAATAAAATTGGGTATTGCACTATGTCCAATGGATAGTACAAATTGTGTTTGTCTCCCAACGAAATATATGTCACTTATACAGACGAAAAGGTTGTTTCCAAAATATCTCTACCTAAGGAATAGTCATACGCAATATGACACAAACATCTTGGTTACATCTCTAAAGAAAGAGTGAAAAAACTGATAAAGACTAACATTCTACCCACTCTTATAAGTGACATAGACACATGCGTAGACTGCTGTAGAGCAAAATTACCAAAATAAATAAGAAAACTACAGTCCGTAGTTCTCACTTGCTAGAAATCATCCACACAGATATAAATGGACCCTATACAACAACATTATGTAGAAATTTTTATTTCATCACATTTTTAAATGACTATTCCCGATATGGTTATCTGTACTTGGTTAAGGAAAAGTCTGAATCTCTTGACAAGTTAATATTTTTCGGACTGAAGTTGAGAAACCGCTAAGGAAAGTCATAAAAATTGTTAGATCTGACTGTGATGGTGAGTACTATGATCGACATGGCGATGTTGGACAGCTTAAAGGGCCATTCACCAAGTACTTAGAGAATTCTAGGATTGTGGCTCAATTTATTATGCCCAATAGTCCTGAACAGAATGGTATAGCTGAAAGGCGTAATCGTACTCTTATGGATATGGTAAGAAGTATTATTATCATATCTAATTTATTTGTTTTTTTTATGGGGTGAGACTTTAAAAACGACACTTTACATATTAAATCACGTTCCTACTAAATCTGCGCGACTTACTCCTTTTGAATTGTGGACTAGAAGAAAGCTTAGCTTGAATCATTTGAAGGTTTGGGGATGCCCTGCGCAAGTAAAATTGTATAATCCAACTTTGAGCAAGTTGGACTCCGAAACTAGTCGTTATTATTTTGTGTCTTATTGTTGACACATGATTTTTAATTATTTTTTATTTTACTTTTATTCCTAAAATTAGTTAAAAATAGAAAAAAAAAAGTCATAAAATTGCAAAATCAACTTTGGAAGCCTTGGCCTAGCCTTGAGATTCATTTTTTAACAAAAAATATTTTTCATAATTTTTATTTTTTTAAAATTTATTTAAATATAAAAATACCCCCAAAATCAGAAAAATACCATTCGTGGTCATAAAAATGCACAAAAATAGTCAATAATTTTATTTTAATTCCCTCTTCAAGTTGGTCTTTTTAAATATTAAAATTTCTACTTGGGCCTCTATGTTCCTTCATAAATATAAACTCGAATTGAGCATAAAAATTTCTTTTTGAGTCTTTTAATTTTTAATTTTTGCTTTCAATAAGCCACGACATTGATATCAAGAACCTTGAAGTGAAATCGGGTCGATTTACCCTTCAATATGATCAATTTTAACAAAAATGGCTTAATCACACAATTTTCTTTAGATTTAGTCTCCGGTTTTGCGAATCTCAAAATTAAAATCTCTCTAGGGATATTCATGAAAATAAAACACTTTTACCCTATATTTTTCATCGTCCCGAACTCATTGGTAGCCTCAATTTTCACTAATTTGATCATTTGGGCCCTCAATTAAGCAAAAATTATTTTCAGATCCTAGGCATGATTTGAGGTTTCCACCAAATTCCAATTCAATTGTTCACAAAAATAAATATTTTAGATGAAAAATATGTTGAGGAGTCCGATTTTTGCGTCAATTTCATGAAAAATGGTCAATTTGGGGCTCAATTAGGCGAAAATTTGGAGCCGGGTCAATCGGTTTGAACCCAACTCGACCCGGCCAAATCGGGTAACAACGTTGCAGACCAGGTACAATAAGGCAGGGGAAGGGAAGTAGCGGTAGGTGGCGATCAAAACTGAGCTGGGGCAGGCTCTTTTTCAAGTGAAGGGAGTGCGTGATCGTCTTTGAACGATCCCCGACGCCTTTGGCTATAAGGTTCGGTCGGAGAGAGAGAGAAGAAGGGGGCATTCTCGGTTTTTTTTATTATAAAAAAATAGGAGAGAGAGAGATTCGAGATTTTCGAGAGGTTTGGGTGAAAATCGAACGCGGTTCCGGCGTCCACGAAGAGCCTTTAAGCTTCAAGACAATCGAGACATCCTCGCCGAGCCCCTACAGCTGCCGATAACTCGCAAAAAGGTCGATTTTACACCCCCGCTCTATACTATGGTTTTTTTAGACTACTGTAAGTTTCGGTCCGAGTTGATCTCCGACGAAACCGAGCCAAACCGACCACATGCCAACGTTATTTCGAGTGTCTCTAGTGATGCCTGAACGTTGTTTTGCTTTGTTTTAATTCGTATGCTCCTTAGTCCTCGCCTGAATGTTGATTTCCTCGCGCACGCCGACTGTTCGACGAAATATTTTTTGAACCGTGTCCATGTGTTAGCTCTCGGCCGTGCCATTCTCGACCCCCTTGTGTATGTTTCTTGTGCTTTACATGACTTAAAGCCGCCTCTAAGCATGATGTGATGTTTATTTTGCATCGATCGGCGCCGAAAATGCTTGGCCGGAGCTCCCCATGGCATACCCAAGTCAAGACTCGATCCGACGTGAACGGATGTTGTCGTGATCTAAAAAGAGCTCAGGTAAGTCTCAAAATCTTGCTTGGATGCCATGTGAATGATTAGAATTTAGTTTATTCGTAAAACAATTTTCGCAAAAATTTTCGCCGGAATCGACATTGTTCATGGTCGACCGGGGGCTTTTCGGACGTCGTTCATCATGATTTTCATGTGGAATGGGTTGCTGTGTTGATAGGGGATCATTTGGGTGAATTTGGGCAAAAATTTCGCAAGTTTTGAGTTCGGTTTCAATTTTTCGGCGAGATTTCCGGCGAACTCGCCTGAATTTTCACTATTCCGGCGAGTCACCGGTCGTCTTCTCTGGCCAAAGAGGGGCTGACCGGTCAATGGTTGACCGGTCATCGCCGACGTGGCGTGCCACGTATGCGGCCACATCGGCGGGGGCGGCTCTCACTAGGTTTAAATAAAACCTAGATCGGACGGCCGTGGTTTTGCCACATGTCGTGATCTAAGATTTTCAAAAAATATATATATAATCTTTTCAGAATATTAAATAATTTTTGAAAATTTTAAAAAAAATTCAATCGGACGGTCAACATGACGCCAAGTGGCACTTGGAGATCCGTCGGATCTGGGCCCTTTTAATATCATCAATTAAACCTAAATCGGACTCACTAGGGGAAGCCACATGGCACGTCCTGGAGTGTACGATCGAGGTTTTTCAGATTTATAAAAAATTTCTCCGGATCGGACGGCCATCAGTGGGCCACATGTCACGATCCGGCCTTTTCAAAATTCAAAAAAAAAAGAAAAAAAGAAAGAAATATATTTTCTATATTAAATTCAAAAAATGATCCGATGGTTGACAAGAGGCCATGTGGCACATCGAGGGACGTTCAATCAGGATTTTCGGGTATTATTAAAAAAGATTAAAAAAATTTAAAAATTCAAAATTCAAAAAAATTTGAAAACGGTGTCGTTTTAGGCCGGTTTCCTACCCGTACGATCGGGCCGGGTGCCCGAGAGGTGTGGGCCGGGTTTAACCCGGTCCAGAAAATATTTTTAATAAAAAATTTTAAAAAAATAAAAAAATAAAATTAAAAAATTAAACCAAAAAATCATTAAAAATATTCAGAAAATTTCATAAAAATTTGGAAAAATTCAAGAAAATTCTAGAAAATAAGAAATAACCACAATCAACTGACCATGATCTATTTTGGGTCTTTTGAACCCCAATCCTTTCAAAATGACGATTTTGCCCTTTTGACAATTTGTTTCTCAAAAATTGAAAAACTCAAAAAATTCTCAAAAAATTCCAGAAAATAGAAAATGTCCATAATCAACTGGCCATGACTTATTTTGGATCTTTAGAACCCCGAATTTTCAAATGACGATTTTACTCTTTAAGCAAATCGTCTTCTAAAAATTGAAGAAATTCAGAAAATTTCCAAAAAATTTCAGAAAATAGGAAATTGCCGCAATCAACTGACCATGACTTATTTTGGGTATTTCAAACCCTAACCTTCCAAAATGAGGATTTTCCCCTTTAAGCAAATCGTATTCCAAAAATTGAAGAAATTTAGAATATTTCAAAAAATTTCCAGAAAATAGAAAATGACCACAATCAACTGGTCATGACCTATTTTGGGTCTTTCGAATCATGATCCTTCCAAAAAATGACGATTTTGCCCCTTTGGCAAATCGTCTCCCAGGAAATTGAAAACATTCAGAAAATCCCAAAGAACTCTAGGAAAATGAAAATGGCCACAATTAATTGGCCATGGATTATTTCGAGCAATTCGACACTCGAACTTCCCAAAAATGATGATTTTGCCCTTTTGGCGAATTGTCTCTAAATCTTCCCATTTTACCTTGACTCTAAATCACATATTCTCTAAGTCTTTAGGACTATATTAGAAAGCCCCCGATTTGAATTGATGTGCATTGACGTGGTTCATTTATGTACTTGATTACATTTCTTTATATTGATTATGATTGATAGAACTAGTCTTCCAATCTGCATGAAGCCCCAAATCAGTCTTACCCCACCTAAATCTACGTCTGCATGAAATCTTATTTAGGAAAATCATTCACGTTAGGTACCGAAAGTGTATTGGTAATAATACCAACGTAACCAAGTCCCCAAATCCAAAATCTATTGCTCCGAAGAACTAATCGATCTCTCCCAATCGATTAGTGAGGTTTCCGGTCCATCTTTCAAAAAGGACCGGTGGCGACTCCAAATGCATGCACACATAGCACATGCCACCACGACTACACCAAGGTCGAACCTGATCGACTCTTATCGTCGAAAAACCTCGTAAAATTTACTCCCTCCGCGATTTGGTATAGGCTTGGGAGGGTCCGCGCCAATTCAAGACCCGCGATCCATGTTTTAAAGTGGGGTGCCCGATCGGCAATCCATTAGCCCGCATTTTTCTACATAAAAAGAAAAAACGGGTCGCGACACTTATCCAGATCATTCAAAGGGATATCGATTTTATAATCCCAATGGAGGAATAATAATTGTAGATTCACAAACAGTGAAGTTCTTGGAGCTTGATGTAGCAGAAAAGAGTAATTGCTTACAGACTAGTGTGGATAACAGCACGATGAGTACTTTTATGTCATTTTCTATACTTATATAGACAATTGTGGAAGTTCCAATACCACATATTGAAGCTGTTGAGGCTTAGGAACCCGTCATTGAAGTAGTTCCTATTGAAGTTCGTCAAGCCTCTCAGGAACAGAATGAGGCAAAAGATGCTCCTTTAAGAAGATCTGTTAGGCAGAAACGATCAGCTATACCACCAGACTATATAGTCTATTTTGGAAAACAAGATTATGATATTGGTTGTGTTGGTGATCTAGTGACTTATACATAAACTATTTCTTGTCCTCAATCTGATTTATGATTAGATGCAATGAAAGATGAGACGTTGTCTATGAAACATAATGGTATTTGGGAGCTTGTTGAATTACTTAAAGGTCATAAACCTGTTAGTTGTAAATGGGTATTTAAGACAAAGAAAGACTCTACGAGTAATATTGAAAAAGTTAAAACTAGACTAGTAGCTAAGTGATTTACTCAAAGAGAAGGAATAGATTATGAGGCAACGTTTTCTCCAGTTTATTCTAAAGACTTTTTTAGAATAATGATGGCTTTAGTAGCTCATTTTGATACTGAGTTTCATCAAATGGATGTTAAAACTGCTTTTTTGAATGAAGATATAGATGAACAAGTTTATATGGCACAACCAAAAGGTTTTGCAACGGGTAATACAGGTAATCTAGTTTGTAGATTGAAAAAGTCTATCTATGGTTTGAAGTAGGCTTCTAGACAGTGGTACTTGAAGTTTCATAGTGTTGTTACTTCTTTTGGTTTTGTTGATAACAAGCTAGATCAATGTATATACTGCAAGGTCAATAGGAGAAAATTTATTTTTCTCGTTCTTTGAAGCATTTTTAAATGTGATATTGTTATGAATGCATATCTATTGAAAATCTTAAGGAATTGTGTAAACCTTGAGTGATAGCTGGGGCATTTATTTTAACCAAAATGCATATGTATTGTTACACGCAAAGTATAGTTAACTATAAAAGGTGAGACATATGTTGGTTCGTTGGAACCGTAAAAATGTTCTCTTGTGATACATCCGGTTTGTGACACATTCGGTTTCGTGACACATAAAGTGAGAGAATGATGACTGATAAGGAGTATAACATATAAGTTGTCTCTATTATTTGAGATGTTATCCATTTGTCATACTATTATATCAAATTCATATCAATAAAGTTAAGAGTATTTGTGATCGTGGATGACTCTGTGTCTTCTGATGCAGTTATTGGCATGGTTCGGTGCTTGAGACTTTATAGGATCGAATTGACTATTGGGAATTATCTCTAAACCAATATAAAGATGCGTATATACAGTACAATTACAATTAATTTAGCCCAAGTGGGAGAATGTTAGGATACATTCTTTTTTATATATTCAATTGTGAGCTTTATTAATTGTTACTGTAATTAATAATTGATCTAATAAAAAAATATATATACAGTTTCCTAATTCTAGTCGGATATGGGGTTGGATTGTGTGGGCCGAAATAAACCTAATTTTTTATGATGGGATAGGTTTTATTCTCTATAAATAGAACTCAAGTCCCTCTTCTAAACCCTAATGTCCACATAACCTCACATATAGAATTATCTGAAGCGATAGTGAGGGGCTGTCTCATTGAAGCCCGTGATAAAGGGAGTTCATGGAGGAGAATCTCTTAAGCATCGGATTCTCGCAATTCCGCATCAAGAACGATGAATCCGAAACAATGTTCGTTAATTCTTTAACTCTATGAATTAGGGATTCGTGTATCTGTACATGTGCATCTTGGGTCGCTGCATACGGATGAAATACGCAGCTTATATCTTCTGACCATTAAGACATCACTTTCTTCTTCCAAGTCATTCGACAGGAATATGCTATAGCTTGGCATCACCACTTGTGAGTTAGCATCGGGCGAAAGAAGGAAGGATCTGCAAAAAGAGACTCTTGACTATCGGTAGAAATCTTCCTGCAAAATCCGCGGCTGTGATTCAGCAAAGGAAGTTCATAATCACCAAGTGAAGCTCCACATTGCAACGAACGGAATCTGCAAATGCAGGCTCGGGTGGTGGATCCTGCAGAACAGAGAAAATGAAAGAACAAGTATAAGCAACGATTGCAACGCGGAAGTTCCTCCATTTCTCACCATGGCCAGGCGGGCATGTCCACCTTTAGGTGTAACGAGGAACAAGTCAGACAGATGAAGGCTTACCTTGAACTCCTTATCCTCCTTGTTCACTTGGATATGGAGACAAACTAGCAACGACAAAACCAATTAGGGTCGAACGCAGTTCTAATTAACGCAGAAGAATTTCCAATATACATCAAGTATATTCACAAGCCTACCCTACTCACCTGCAAGGACCGCCGTCCCGACACAGGAAAGCACCCCAGACAGGAACGAGTTGAAAGGGAATGATCCAACCATGGCCATATACAGTACCTCTTCCTTTTCTTTTTTTTTAACATCAAAGTTGGTAAGAGGATTTGAGCCGCGCAAGACTTTGAGTGGGGAATGTTCACGAGCGAAACGAGAAATGAATAGATTTTCCGTAAATGGAAAATCTAAGAACTAACTGCGACAATTTCCCTAAATCTAACTCGTTCCATCTATTCAGATCTCTAAACCAACAAGACTGACTGGCGGAAATCTGAGATGTAAATAGTCATAACATTAGTATCCAAAGAATCTAACAAGTCATCCCATGTTCTCACTCGGTGTAAATGTCCTGGCTATGGTTAATTGAACCGCATCATAATTCCTCTTTTCCGTGTCCGTTCGACTTATTCACAATAGGATAATTTAACGGTCATCCCAGAAAAATCTTTGCTCCTTTTCATCGTCCGAGTCTTCTCCATTCTTTGCAAGCTTGGGGACGTCAAAGATGAATCACTATGCCTGTGAAAAAGGTAAATCTGATCCCTAATCGAGCAATCATTGTACTCAGAATCTGCTGATCTCGGCCAACTGAATTTCCTTACAGTTCATCTCTGTCGACTTGACCCTAAAAAAAATTCGCCATCTACCTCACAGGATCAGAGTAAAAGTTCCAAGTGCATTAGACACATAAGCATAAAACTGTTGATCTCCATGCGAAGAAGCCAAAGATAACTCGACATAGCTTCAAAATTCAAGACTATTGAAGTTCTTCGTACGCGTACCATATCACAAAATCCAGTCTTGACGTTCCTTTGGGAACCAATACCAACCGAGAACCCCAAACCTTTCCTTATCATCCAGTCGATTAACCCAGCTTATGACACGGACTAACTTACAATTACGACGGCAAAGGCACTTCCAGCGAAATTCTTGAGTACCCTATACGTATCCCTCCTCCCGAGGAACTCTCAAACCTATTCCAGAAAAAAAAATAAAAAATAAAAAATGAAGCAGAGCCAAACGCACTTCCTCCATTTACTTATTCCAATCACCAAATCCGAAAACTGACGCTCGTGAAAATGTAGCGCGAGGCTAAATTTAATTACGCCTTACCTGAATCAGAGCTGTGGAGACCGCGAAGGCCACATATTGATCGACGATCTGGCGGGCAAAGCAAATGCAGTACGGTCAATTTCGTTCCACTGAGAGAGAGAGAGAGAGAGACCTTGAGATTCTTTGGAGTCGCAGCGTAAGCTGAGCGGAGTGAGAGAAACAGAGCTTGAGCGTCGTCGCCCGTCGAACTCGCCTTCTTCGTCCTCTTTCAATGCGCTTTCGTTTGGCGGCGATCGTCGGACTACTTGCTTCTCGGTCGTCCATGCATTGCATTACATACTCGAGAGAGCAAAACGCCAAAGCACGCGAGTCATTTGAGACCGCCGGAGACATTTCGCCGTCTGGTGTGCCCTTTTGCTACGTAGATTAGAGGTTGGAGGTTTCAAAATCGGTTCATGCTTTAAGTCAACTTAAAGCTTACCCATAGAAATCGATTTTTCAATTTTTTAAAATCCAAAACCTATTGGGTCATAAGTTTCGAGATTACTCAAGTTATATATGTGTTTTTAATTGGACAATTGCACTGAATCGTTTACCTCTGGTGATCACTATTTAGCGTTCCAATTCATTGATCAAAATTCACATTTAGACACAAGAACACTGTAAAACATTAACAAAAGTAAAAATTTCAGACATGAATATCGTCAAAAATGGAAACTCAAATTAGTGGTTTCAGATTACGTACTTATTATCAAGCGCCATGGTCCCCGAAAACACAGAACAAAGAGAAAAAAAAATGGTTTCAGATGAAAACTTGGAACGTGAAACCTAACAATTGAACTCGATTTCCCAATTTTTTAAACTTGAAGCCTACATTTAATGTTCTTGAACCTGAAACTTGATTGGTTCCTCGGTTCTCGATTTTACCTTGAACCATACTCATCCCTAATGGAGACCTAAGGAAATGAAAAATTGACATCGAATCGAACTGCAAAACCAAACCAACTTGATTATCACATGGCTCGTGCATCGATTCAATTTGAAGTTTGTGGCCCTTTGTTCCTACCGTCTCCACCCCATTGTCCATCGCTTACGGCGGTAGCTGTGTTTTTTGATCTCTCATTTGTCCAGTTATCTTTTTCGATCTCTCATTTGATATTCGAGGTATTCAACTGCAGACTATCGTTAATTTTTTTGCTTTTACGGGGATTGTTTCGAGATGGGAGGTATATAATTCAATTGGAATTGCGATCGTATTCATATTTTGATGTGATTAGGTCGAAATTCCGTACCGATAAACTAATTCTCTAGGACTTACTCCTAATCTAGCACTAATCAAAGGGGGTTAAAAAAAAAAGATGAGTGTTTACACTATCGAATGCTTTTTTCATGGGCCTTCAATGTTTTGAGCCCATTGGGTTTGGAGGCAACTCGTTCGAGAGGCCCCCTTGATAGTTCACGGACGATCTCTCAAAAGTCAAACTAACTACAGATTGTCCTCAGCCAGACGTGAACATGGCCGGTTTCCTTGTCGGACGAGTGGAACCTCGCGCCTTACGTCTCTGCTCCTCCTCGTTTATCATGTGAACATGTCTTGGTCATTTGAAGTGATGTGCCCCGAGCCGTTTCGAAAGCTGTTTCAAATGCAAACCAACAAAATCATGTACGTTTTATAGTGAATGCAAATTATTACTAGGGGTGAGCAAAAAAAAAATTGATCGGACCTATCCGCTTCCAGGGATGCCGGTCGGATTTTCGATTCTCTGGGTGAAACCGCCCATCCCGGACAATCCGAACTGGACCGGCTATTTTTTTTTCTTTTTAAATCATTAAAAAAACTTATTTAAACTCTCAATTATAGGCACATCTACCCGTTTATAATGTGCGGATATGTGTTTCGTGCATATGCAATTAGTTCCATTGGACCGCTCGAGAACCAAATCAATTAGTCTGGTCCGATTCAATTCGAGGCACCTTCGGTTTGATCTCCGATTCAGTTCTTAAAAAGAACTGAACCAAAACAACTCCCCTCCCAAAAAAAAAGAACAGAAAAATAAATATTTTTTAATCTTTTCAATTTGAACTGAAAATGAAGGATTAAAGGCATGTTCCGGCCGGATAAACAGATAACTCCTCCTAAACTTTTATTTTTGAATAAAAATTTCGGCCGACCGTCGGAGAATCCTAAAGCCCAACTCCCGAGTGGCTGAACATTAACCCTCAATTTTCACGAAAGATTGTTTTATGTCCATCACTCGCTCCTCCCAACTGCAGCAAAGGGACACATAGAGAAAGCACACGCCGAGGCTCCTCCATTTCCGAATTTCCGTCTCTCTTCTTCTCGACATCGTCGTCATCAGGGTCTTTGAGGCCGGTTCCTCGTCGGCCAGTTGCAGAGAGAGATGACGTCGTTTTCTTCGTTAGCTGCCATTTCCAGGCCTCCGTCCTCCTTCACCCGCGCTTCCTTCCCGGCTCGCTCCATCTCCATTCGCAGCACCCGGTTAGCTCTCCCATTCTCGCGAAATTTCGTTTTTTGCTCTGGAATTCTCAAATTCCCTCGGGTTATGTTCTGTGCAGTGCTCTCATACTCTGTTCAGTGATCGGGTGTACTGATACAGCATTTCGTGGTCTTGTTGCATGATTATGATAGTTTCCCTGTTTGACGGAGAGAGAGGGATGGGGGGAGATTGTTCACCTCTGCTCCAAAAAAACACAAAATTCGAAGGGGTTTGGGGACCAATTAAGAGCTGTTTCTATCAACATGGGAGCTTTTTTATTGTATGAGGTGCTGTTCAAATCAAATTTGTGATAGCGAAGGCAATGGGCATGAGGAATTCGAGCAAGGATACTCGAGGGAAGATAGCTGAGAGTGTTAGGCCGATTCCTAGCAGTAATTCCTACCAGCACTATAGAATGACGCAGTACCTTGTCCTGAGTTTACGGCATTTAAGACAAATTTTCCGAGGCAATAATAAGCTGTTTCGAGCTTGTTCAGCATCACGAAAAGGAGTTTTAATGGCCCATGCAGTTTTTCCTGCTTAGATCGTGGACAGTCATTGTTTCCTCGGTTTGTTGACCACTTCCTTTTGTTATGCAGTAGAATGATTTTTCATATCTACTTTTGACACCAATTGGTGCGGCCTCCAGAGTC
The DNA here is from genome assembly GCA_028455895.1 of Rhodomyrtus tomentosa. NCBI lineage: Eukaryota > Viridiplantae > Streptophyta > Magnoliopsida > Myrtales > Myrtaceae > Rhodomyrtus > Rhodomyrtus tomentosa. Next base: position 32,384,349 of record JAPCWY010000008.1, on the reverse strand, counting down.
TAGACCAGCTTTTGCTGTATCATCTTGTTCCATTTCTCATGTATACTTCCTTCAGCTATTTTCCTTGGATGAGACTTGAAGTAATGGTACTTATATGTTGACCACGACTGTAGATTTTGCAGGTTTAAAGTAAAAAGCAGCTATGCAGAAGCTGGTGTAAGGGATGACTCAAAATCTGCTACGATAGATGTTGTGGCTGATGTGAAGACTGAACGGGTATGAACTTGTTAGACTTGAACCTACATTTCATAAGTCATTAGCTTGAGCTCTTGTTGCCTACATATAACAATGGCATTGCCATGGTGAATCTTCTATTTGTAGGTTGTAGTTCTCGGAGGCAGCGGATTTGTTGGCTCTGCAATTTGCAAGGCAGCTGTATCCAAGGGAATAGAGGTTGTTAGCTTGAGCAGGTGAGAGAACTATTCTATAAAAATGGGAAAACTATAGATGGATCTGCTCATGATCAGTTCCCAATTCCAATAATCAATCAACGACTGATTGAGAGTCGTTTATCTTGTGAAGACATGTTGTGGTCTTAAATCGGTAGAGCTGATTGTTCTCCTATAGAACCTGGTTTGAACTGTATATATGTTTTCCTTTGCAGGTCTGGACGACCTACTTACCAAGGTTCTTGGGTGGATCAGGTTACATGGGCTTCAGGCATGTCTTTGGACTTATTTGTTTGAAATTTCATTCGAGAATGAATGTTGGATGTATTATCACCATAAAGGCGAACTCCTATCAGTAACTCGTTTCAGAATGCTTGGACAGTTCTTCATATAGAGTTAGCTTTGTTGAGTGATTATGCCCCTTTTTTTTTCTTGTTTGCCTTGCTTCAAAGTAAATGTATTTCTTTCCTTCCTTTACTCGTGAAATCTTGGACGTCACAATGAAATTTCTGATAGATCTTGATATATGCTGCAGCTGCTTGGTTAGCAGGTCTTGAAAGCTATACCACTTTGAGCAACATATTAGCCTATCTAGCAAGACATAAATTCTTGTGCATTGTTCATGTCTTACAAAGTTCTGGTTGTTTGCTTTACGGTCTATCTATTTTGCCTTAGAATGTTGTCCATTGTTTCATGGCCAAAAGAAATTATGTTAACCTTTGTCTTCTAGGTTGTCTCAAGCTAGGTAAAGGAGGAGGGTTACGTCAGGCGTAGCGAGCCGGTTATAAAAAAAAGAGCTAGCTTTATGAGATGAATCCTATTGATATTTCGTTGGAGCGTACCCTTCTTAGCGACGCTTTGTATCGGCGCCCAGGTGTAGCGAAAAATAAGCAAGGGTCTTTGCATCAAGATAGGTGGGTGCAAGGGGTAAGTAAGCTAGCATTGAGCCATCATTCTCAGAGTGATGCATCACATCGGTGCCCGGATGTGGTGATAAATGAGCAAGGGTCCTCACACTTCCGTGGGTGAGTGTGGGGGGGTAAGAAAAGCCCAGGGGGTAGGGATTAGATTGGAGAGTTGGAATGTAGGAACCTTAAAGGGTAAATTGAGGGAATTGACAGAGACTTTTGCTAGAAGAAAAGTGAATATTGCTTGCCTGCAAGAGACTAAATGGAAATGAGAGAAGCTAAGGAAGTGGATGGCACCGGATTCAAGTTATGGTATACAGGCACAGCAAAGAGTATAAATGGAGTTGGGATTTTGATCGATAAAAATTTCAAGAATAGAGTTGGTGATGTTAAGAGAATAGGAGATGTGATTATTTTAGTTAAGCTAGTAGTGGGGGATTTGATTCTAAATATTCTTAGTGTATATGCCCCTCAAGTTGGACTGCAAACGTCCGAAAAGAGAAGATTTTGGGAAGATCTGGAAGAGATTTTAAGGCGGATACCACCCGAGGAGAATGTATTCATAGGAGGAGATCTAAATGGACATGTCGGTCAGAGTAGTTAAGGTTTTGACAAAGTTCATGGAGTTTTTGGATATGGGAATAGAAATGAGGCTGGCGAAGACGTCTTGAGTGTGGCATTAGCTTATGATTTGATGTTGGCAAACACCTTTTTTAGGCAAACACCTTTTTTAGGAAAAGAGAGTCACATCTGATCACTTTTCGCAGCGGTCAAAATTGTAGCCAGATTGATTTATTTCTTGCCAGAAGAGAAGAGAGAGCTTCGTGTGTAGATTGTAAGGTATACCCTGGTGAATGTGTAGTTACACAACATAAGTTGGTCTTAGAATTCGGTATAACAAAGTACAAAAGATGAAGAGAAGTGCACAGCACCCCAGATTAAGATGATAGACGTTACATGAGGAGAAACAAATAGAATTCAAGGAAATAATGCTACAGGAAGGACCGTGACGACTGGAGGGCGAAGTAAATATGATGTGAAAGGAGATATCTAACTGCATCTAGACAGTGGCAAAAGGGGTGTTAGGAGAAAGTAGAAGGAATGAACATCAAACAAAGGAAAACTGGTGGTGGAATGAAGAGGTGCAAGAGGCAATTAAGCAGAAGAAGGAGTGCTTCAGATGCCTACATGATTGTTCTAATGAAGAATTTGCAAAAGTTTAGATTGGCGAGAAAAAGTGTCAAGAAAGCTGTACGAAAGGCCAGAGGCAAGGTTTTCACCGATATGTACAACAAAATTGGGAGCAAAGAAGGAGAAAAAGGCATCTATAAACTTGCAAAGTTAAGGGACAAGAAAAGTAAAGACTTGACGCAAGTTAGATGTATCAAGGATGAAAATCAAACACTCTTGATAAAAGATGAAGACGTCAAGGGCAGGTGGATGAGTTATTTTAACAAACTTTTTAATGGGGGAGCGATAGAAGTGAGATGGATTTGTAAGATGCTTTTGATGATCAAATAGAAGGTTTGTGCGTAGAGTTAAAGCACGCGAAGCTAGGGGTGCATTAAAAAAGATGAAAACTAGTAAAGCCTTGGGATCCGATGATATTCCTAGTGAAGTGTGGAGATGCTTCGGGGATGTAGCAATAAGTTGGTTGACTAGTCTTTTTAACAAGATACTCCATACTAATAAGATGCCCGATGAATGGAGAAAGAGTATACTTGTGGCTATATATAAGAACAAGGGGGATATCCAGAATTGTTCTAACTATAGAGGCATCAAGCTTATGAGCCATACAATGAAGCTGTAAGAGAGTTATTGAGCATCGTTTGAGAATAGAGACCAAGGTATCTGTCAATCAATTTGGATTTATGCCAAGAAGATCTACCGTGAAGGCTATTTTATTAATACGACAATTGATGGAGAGATACCGAGAAAGAAAGAAAAACCTCCATATGGTGTTTATTGATCTCGAGAAGGCGTATGATAGGGTTCTAAAAAAAGTTTTGTGGTGGATTCTTGAGAAAAAAAAGTACCTTCAAAGTATGTCGAGGCAATCAATTACATATATGACGGTGCTACTACATGTGTGAAGGCTTGTAATGGCACATCAAGTTATTTTCCAATCACAATAGGCTTTCACCAAGGTTTTGCTTCGAGCCCTTACCTTTTTGCCCTAGTTATGGATGAACTAACAAAATATATTCAAGATGAAGTACCGTGGTGTATGCTATTTGCAGACGATGTCGTGCTTATTGATGAGACCAGGGTTGGGGTTAACGCTAAGTTAAAAGTGTGGAGAAGCACGTTAGAGTCTAAAGTATTTACGTTAAGTCGAAGTAAGACGGAATACTTGAAGTGTGAGTTCGACACTGCAGGAAGAGGGGATCAAGAAGCCGTAAATATGCTCGGACATGAGGTATCCAAGAAAGATACATTTACATATCTGGGATCAATATTGCAAAAGGAGGGAGAGATTGATGAGGATGTAAGCCATAGAATCAGAGCGGGTTGGATGAAATGGCGCAGTGCATCGGGATTTTTGTGTGATCGCAAAATTACTCTTAAGGTAAAAGGAAAACTTTATAGAACAACAATCAAACCTGCCATGTTATACGGAGCTGAATGTTGACCAGTGTAACGGAAACATGAGCATAAAATGGGAGTAGCGAAAATGAGGATGTTAAGATGGATGTGTGGTCATACAAAGATGGATAAGATAAGGAATGAAGAGGTTCAACGAAAAGTTGGAGTAGAACTAATGGCGAAAAAGATAAGAGAGCATAAATTGAGATGGTTTGGACATATATTCCGAAGGTCCTTAGATGCACCGGTATGAACAGAAGTTTGCTATCGAGAGCATAACACGAAGAAAGCAAGAGGTCGGCCGAAACTTACTTTGGGGAAAGCAGTAAAACAAAATTTAATGGAGTGGGAAATAGATTGGCGTACAGTTTGTCTTAGGACGGAGTGGAGGAAGGCTATTAGTGTTATGGAATAGATAGATAGATAGATAGATAGATATATATATTTAGTTATTTATTTTTACGCATTTATCTCTTTTCCCTTCCTTGATTCTGCTTTTATTTTTATGATTCTTTGGGATTCATCGACCGCCGACCCCAACTAGTTTGGGATAAAGGTGTTGTTAATATTGATGTTGATGTTTGTCTTTTAGGTGATTCTCAGAATTATGTTTTGGATGTAGTGATACCTTTGAATAAAATTTACTGCATATCATGGTGGAAAGTTCTGAGAATCAGGCTGTACTCAAGTTCTGAGGTTGCTACTGGCTAGAGTTGATGCAACGATGCAGAGCTTTTTGGCACACTGTGCATGCCTATGGCTAATATCTTGGAATAAACTGTCTAGGCTTCTACTTCATGTTGATGATTGTCTCTCCAAGTGTCTATGGAGCTGTTACCAAGGAGATGGTCTCTCTAAGTGGTTATGGAGCTGTTGCCAAGGAGAGTCGTGCACTTAGTATAGGGCACTTGTAGACACATGGAGGAGTGTGTCACTTGTTCAGTAGCTTACTCTCAATTAATGATTACTTAATGTGTCTCCCTGTAGGAGATGTTTTCTACGCCAACTGGGATGAAGTTTTAGTTGGGGCAACTGCTGTGGTTTCAACACTTGGTGGTTTTGGTAGTGAAGAGCAGATGCAGAGGATCAATGGGGAGGCCAACGTTGTTGCTGTGAATGCTGCAAAGGATTTTGGTGAGAAGTTGTAGCCGACGCTACTTAGTTAATTGGTTAATCATGCTAGTCTTGGCTTTAGGAACCAGCTCTAGTTTCCTGAAAGACATGATTGATGAGGACCCTAGATGCACCGCAGCGCATCCTCTAATTTAAAATTCGACATGATATTCTTTCCTTTTATTCCTTGCAGGTGTTCCGAAGTTTGTCCTGATCTCCGTGCATGACTACAACTTGCCATCTTTTTTTCTTTCTTCCGGATACTTTACTGGAAAGAGAAAAGCCGAATCAGAAGTCCTCTCCAAGTATCCGAACGCAGGTAATCTGAGACATGTCTTCTACATGGATATTTGTCATGTGGATGGGCATAGTATTGCTAACTAGATTTTCCATGACAAAATGAACTATATGTTTTGATATTAGGCCAGTTAAAATTATGCATACAAGTCTGGTGAACTATATCCTTGGAATGAAGATAAGTAACAAGAGAAGAAAAGCCGCAAGGAATTCGTATCGGAAGGCATTGCCCTTACCTTGGGTTACAACTCTCTTCTCGATGATGCTTTTCCCTAATTCAACTATGGAGAATCTCACCGCAACTTTTCATTAAATCTGTGGGCTAAGTCCTTTACTAAGTTTAGAGAAGAGTCCTCAGGAAGGATTATTGATTTGATCATGGCTATTAGCTGCAACAGGACTGATGTGAATGTTTTTTCCGCTCCAGGTGTTGTCTTGAGACCGGGTTTCATATATGGGAAAAGGAGGATAGATGGTGTCGAGATTCCTCTCGACTTCATTGGGGAGCCAGTGGAGAGACTTTTGCAGGCCCTGGAAAACTTCACCAAACCTCTAATCTCTCTCCCAGCATCTGATATTCTGTTGGCTCCACCAGTTAGTGTTGATGACGTAGCTCTAGCGGCAATCAATGCTGTAAGTGATGACGATGTTTTTGGAATCTTCACAATTGAACAAATTAAGGAAGCTGCAGCAAAAGTTAAAGTGTGAAGTCACGTGTAGTGCAGGCAGGTCCCATTGACAAAGCTTCACCTAATACAGAGGCCACTCTATGGTGGGTTCAGTATTCTGATTGACTATAAAATTTACAATGCAGGCACAGGTTTTCTTGACACCTTTTCTTATGTGCGTGTTAGTTAGGTAAAGGTTTAAACATAGTTGGTTCTTTTAAAATCTCATTTAGTGTTTGAAGCTCCAGAACCGGCACTATGCATCATAAAAATTCAGATGTGGCGGCCATCAACTCGGTAATCTGCTTGTTCATGCATGAGATATCCATTGTTAGCAGATGGACATCAAGTTAATGAGCATTCAAGAGCTTTGGGTATGTTCTGCAACCCCATTTATCAGTACAAAATAGGAACCTGTTTGAAACTTTTCTTGGTCATGATTTCCGCATCAGGGTGTGTTTATTTTCTCATGAAAACCGCAAAACCAACGGGCTTAATTGATTCGGAGTTGATCGGATCCCTGTTTAACCAAAACTGCTGTTCTTCTTCAGCAAGAAGAGTGACAGCTTTGAGTCTAAGCTAAGTTGATGCTTCTCTTCTCGAAATGACGGTAGCCTGGTATGCATCTTTCCTTTTCCAGATTCCTTCATCTGATATTTGACAACTGAGGAGGTACCACCATTTTCGCATCCAATAAAAAAACACAGCACATCACCCTGGCAAGCAAACGTTGGCGCGCGTGTCATGTCAGATGAAACTTTCCGAAGCAAGTTCAGACAAATTGGCATTAGTTGGCAGATCATTAGACTGAACAACTCTCCCTTGAGCTTATAATATTCATCTCTGAGCTAATCTGTTGCTCGTGTTACACGGCTGAAAAGGGCAGGCTAAGAAAATGGACAACAGTGACAGCATCAATCGAAGTATTTCGCTGCTGCATGCCGAACCATGTGCAGGACGATACGAATGGTCGCTGGGGAGAGTTCTCTGAACCTTCTCAATCAAAAGGAGTCCTGTTCTCTAGGGTCAGATCATAGGGAGAATCAACTCAGCTTTTTCAATGACTATAGGAAGACTTTTGCTCTTTGAGGAACCGGCAATTTCCTTGCTCGTGACTTGGCAACCCCACGAAAAGTTCCTAGTCTTCTGTGCTGTTTTGCGTTTATCTGGTGGAGGCGGCACTATCGGCTCCCCCACCACCCCCACAATTTGTCAATTCCCAAGTCTAAATATTCTAGTATTGTTGCCTGGGAGAACCCAATGCGTTTCCTTTTATCACGCGAATGCGGCGTACGGCATGCTGAGCCGATTTCACTAGATAAAAGCATAAAACACGAGGGTCGAATTTCGGGTCAGATCAACCCGAAAATCCCAAAACCACTCTCTTCATGTATACACCCGTTAGACCCCTCTCAGTCTCCTTAACCGTGGACGTGTATCTCCCATGTCTCTCGGCCCTTCCTCGAGTCGTGCGAGCTTTTGAAAATCCAACCACGTCGGGAGCCACAGCATCGATGGCGGCGGCCACGGCCGCGGCGACGAAAGAGATAATCCCCTGACGACAACGAAACAAACCTTTATTTCCTCTACAAGGAACATCAGATCAAATTACAGAGACCCAAGATAATTGAGATTCTTACCGGTCAACAATCTAAAAGTCAGCGGAGTGTTGCTGAATGGGTCCCTTCCACTCGTCTTTGCTTTCAGGCTTTCAGCATCGTTACCGACGCGCTTCGTTTTCTTTCGGCTTTCATTGCGTCTTGCTTGTCGTTTTTGGGCCTCTCTCCCGGGGCCCACAAGCGCGCGCTCTCTCTCTCTCTCTCTAATAAGGAAGGTGCTGATGACGACACGTAAGGCTATCCTATCTTCCTCCTACTTTCCTACCGGGGCCCACCAGGTCCTTCTCCAAATAAAATCTCTTATTTCCATAAATAACCCCGGCAGAAATGGAAAATTGCGATCAGGCATCGACAATCAGATGTGGCCAATGACTACCCCAAAATCCAAGTCAAGGAGTCATCGATGCGTTTCTCTCGCAAAAAAATAAAATAAAATAAAACAATTCAACCACCAATGAAAACGCAGCGAGCAGCATACTTTGAAAAGTCAACGATCGGGTCCCCCCGGTTCCGTCCAATCAGGGCGAGCGGTGAGGGAAGCGCCCTGCCGTGGGTGTAACGATATCAAAGCCCTCCAGGAACAGGGAATAATAATTCAAATTTATGGGGCTGGGGGGGATAGCGACGTGTTTGCTTTTTGCTCACGCAAGGAGACCGACCTTTCGCACGCTTGGGAAGTGGGGCGATCAAAATGGCTCGCGAGTTCGCCGACTCGGGCTCAAGCCGTTTAGCCACTGGCTTCTTATTCCTCGTGGTCTCGTCGCTCGTCGCTTAACGGCGTCGTCTCTACTACTGTTCCTCTCGTTCGTCCTTCCCGATCTAGGGTTTCGATCGATCTCCGCCCTGCCTTGGGACTGCCTCATCGACGGCGGTTCGCCTATCAACTGCTCCTATCGTTTGTTTGTTTTCTGGTAAGCTAGATCGCCTGTCTTCTATTGCTGATCTTTCTTGGGGATTGAATTATCTGGAAAACAACGAAGAGAAATCTTCATGGGAGGGATTGAAGGTTTTCTTGTTTTTGTTTTGTTTTTGTCATTCAAGATGGGCTTAACGATTTAATCAGCGCTTGTTTTTGTGGTTCGTGTTGATCGGAGCAGATCGGAGCTGATTGCTTTGTTTTCTCTTACCATTTTCGTGTAAGAATTCTTTTCCCCGATGAAATCCGTGCCTTGTGGTTTGAGTTTCGTTTGTGTATCTGCTTTTAGGTTTCGCAAAATCTTGGGTTGGGCCTTTTTGGAATTGTTGACGGCAATTGAGAAAGATCTAACATAGATCTGGTGGTTCTGCTTAGTTTTGAGGATGTTTTGAGAGACGCTTTTCATCAGTAGTGTGTTATCGACGATTCTGACTCTTTTCTTTTTTGTGGTCGCCTGATTTGTTTACGCAAACTGGAGTGATTTAGTAAGCAATAGGGTTTTTGCAGAAAGGCAGGAGCCTTCAGACTTAAGTTGGGTAATATTATAGATTTTGTGGACGTTTTGAGTTCGTTTGGTGTCTGTACTTTTGATCTATTACTTATGACTTGAACCGCGGAATGAATAAGATGTGTGTTGTGGTATATTAATGGAACTTATTAATTGCAGATGTTTGTAGGGGCTGTCCTTTCTGTGAATATAATCACGACAGATATTGAGACGATGAATATGTGCGGAATGAACTTTAACACCTACTCTTGGTATGTATGTTTTGATTTTAATCTTACCAAGCTCTATCTTGTGATATTGATGGCAAAGTATTTATTATCTTTTCCCATCAAAGTGACACTTAACAGATGTATCAAGAAAGATTCAAATAAGATGAGTTCATCTTTGCATATGTAGCAGGTTTTCTGTCCGGGATCATTTGTTGTTGGTAGAAAAAGTTAGTTTCTGACATTTAACTTGTTCAGGTCTCTTCAACAATCTTCAGTGGCGGCAGAGTCACTCTGAGTTGCACCTGAGCCAGTCTATTTGTCAAACTTGCCGTGCAAGCTTATTTTGCTTTCGAATTTGAACTTGTCGATAGTGATTGATCTAGTACAAGCAGATAGAAATGCAAGCCGAAATCGGAAAGGTGTTGGATAGTGATGGTAAGCAAAGAATCTCGCTCCAATTGAAGCGAAAGCGAGCAGCTGGCATTGCTGATGTTGCTTGCAAAGTTCCACATTCCTGCAATATATCATCTACTCATAAGCATGGAAAACGAAGGAAAGTTGACTGCTTCAAAAGCACTGCCAGCTGTCCATCTCCTTTTGGAAAATCTATTGCTAGATACTATTATAATTTCATGAAGAGTGGGGTTCCGCGACGTTTGATGTATTATCAAAATGGTGACTGGACTGATTTCCCCCAGACTCTTATTGGCTTGATCAAGGAGGATCTGAGCAAGAAGAAGGCCGCCATCGAGGTGAATTTTGGTGGTGATCATTTTCTGCTAGATTTCTTGCACATGTTTCGACTAGACTTGGAAAGCAATATGCAGCAACCTATTGCATGGATTGATGAAGCCGGTAGCTTCTTTTTTCCCGAAACCTTTTCCAACGAGTGCTGTCAACATAAATGCTTTGATCTACCAGAACCTATGAATAGGGATGGGCCTTGCGAATTGAAGCTGCAACTCGAGATTGATATAAGTGGCATAGATCAATTTAAGCTAAAGGAATGTAGTGGGGAGTCAACTACTCCCAACAAGCAAATCCAGAAATCAGTCCATGACCACTTGTCTACGGAAGTCGAAGATAGCTGTGACGGGAAACACCAAGTGAAATTGGTTGAAACTGTTGGTGAGAACAAGCAAAGGGAGGCAGAAATGGCCTCTAGGATAGAACTCGATGTTGGGAAACTGAATTCTGAAACAGTGCGGAAGATTTTCCTCACAGGCGTGGGCCATACTGCTGTGGACATTCTTAATATGCACCGCTGCTCAAGTGAACCAATGCAAGATCAGTTGGAGCTTTTCCAGAAGCAAATTGAGATCACCGAGAAACGCCGGGGAACAGCAAATGTTAAGCATGCTTGGCTTGCTGTCCCAAATGCGGTATTGCCAACTCTTATGGCACATGGGCTTGGAAATTGTGGAGCACTGATAACTAAGCCCACTTATGGCATTGGTGTGCAGCTTGCAGCTGCAAACCGTATTCTGATCAGGTGGATATCTTCTTTTGATATCAGCAGGAAACATGTTATCAAAGTGCAGCAGCTGATATGGATGCATCTAGACATGCTTACATAATGCAAAGAAAAGTTGAAACTTCAAATCCTGATGAACTTTAGATGATTTTAACCAGTGGGCATGTGATATTTTTTATGTGTATAAGAAGTATTAGCAAAGAAAAAGCATCTTAAGGTCCTAGGACTTTAAGGAAAGTAGTCAAAATGCAAGGCTTGGCCTAGCTATTGTCCTTGTGCATTAACATATTTAATTTCGCAACTGCCCATTTAAGAACCACACAAAAACAGGAAGATGGACAAACTGGTTGTGCACGTGACGCTTTATCCTGTACCTTTCTAATTGTTATTTATGTTTGTACTTTCCTTTTCGTCGCTGATTTTTCATCTAGGTGTACTTTCTTGACCTATATAGAGGTTTCAACTTTTGGTTTGTTCTCAGTGCAAACACTTGTGATGTTGACGAAAATGGGAATCGACACATGGTGCTTTGCCGTGTAATAATGGGAAACATGGAGGTCGTACATCCTGGATCTACACAGTGTTATCCAAGTGGCGAGGGCTTTGATAATGGAGTAGATGATCTTCAAAACCCCACACGTTATGTAGTCTGGACTATGAACATGAACACCCACATTTATCCAGAATATGTTGTTAGCTTCAAGGTCACATTGAAACCTGAAGGTGATATCTTATTCCTTAAGAGTTTTCTATTAATTTTTCGGTCATCTCTTTTGCTGACGCTTATTGTGTAGAACGTGCCAATTATGTTATGGGTCATCTGTCGGATGGAACATCAGAAGTTGATCTTGATGTCCAGCAATCGTCTTCACAGTCTCAACCTATCTTGGATGAAGAGAGTTTTGAAGTTGATGTTTTAGCGAGGCTTGTCCTTTGATAGATTGATGTCGATTGTTCAATGGGCCTTGTTCATTCAGGAGATAGATCATCAGTTCAACTTCTGATTGGATGACTCAGTTAGTCATATCTTTCTGCAAGTTTTTTTGTATGTATTTGCTGCACTTTAGCCGAGATATTGTTGTCTATGCAGGAGATCTGATTGGAACTAGGAGTAACCATACTGCATTGAGAGTTGCAAAGTCTTTCCAGGAGCCTCAAACAGACTCGTCTGCAGTTGACTCCGTAAGGGTTTGAAATATGTTGTTTGTGTGCCGCTTATTTTCTGCTTTGGATCCTATGGTTTGCTGGATTATTGGCGATGCATTGTGATGTATTTGACATAGAGAACTGTTTGCCACTTACTTTCTGCTTTGGATACTATGGTTTGCTGGATGATTGGCGGTGTATTGTGATGTATTGTCATAGAGAACTTTCATTTTTCTATTCTTTTGAAACTTTTATTTGGGTGTGAAGGAACCCTAAATATTAGAAATTGCCCGTTCATTTGCCATGTGCTTGTAGTTGATGGCTACATCTAGTCAACACGAAGAACGAGAAGGCATTTCATGTGACGGTTGTGCCATGGCAGTGTCACGTGGTGCAATAAGCCAATTAAAAAGAGAGTTATTTTTAAGTCCTACACAGGATGACAAGCATTGCACGCGGACAATGTAATTGATCGATCAAATTAGATGTGCCGTGTAGCTGGCACTTATACTTTCTCCCAATGCGACGGGGTGATGGAGAGTTCGCAGCTCTTGCTTTAGTGGCATGTCATTGCTTATGGTACAGGCTATGGAGATCTTGTGTTAATGTGCTCTGGTGGCTGTCTTCCCTTGACCATTAGGAAGGACATATGCACGAATTTGCATAAGATGATTCTGAACTGGAAAAGTAAAGATAAATTATCAAGATCATACTACAAAGGGGTATCGGGAAAAGTTCTAATGTGAACGAAGGCATTTTGGATATTTATGTACAATCACTTTTCTTCCGAGGATATTGTCTTCTCTCCCTGTCGTTATGAAGTCTGGTCTGATGAGGTTTTTAGTCATTTCTTTCTCTAATTACATACTATTTTTTTTTTAACCTTCCTGTTAATCGCAGGCAAGTAGTAGCCATCCTCCTTCAGACATTATGGAACATCAGCGGAAAGCTCCTACAATGGGTTCCAGCGCTCCTAGGACTCCTAGATCCCCCTGGATGCCTTTTCCTATGTTGTTTACTGCTATTTCTGACAAAGTTACTCATAAAGACATGGATTTGGTGCATAATCAGTATAACCTGTTCAGGGTATGCTCACGATTGTAGCAATGTCTTCTTATGTTGTGAGTATTGTTTTGGCCAATCATGCTGACATTCTTTTCAATACCAGGCAAGGAAAATCACACGGGATGATTTTGTCAAGAAATTGAGACTTATAGTTGGTGATGATTTATTGCGATCTACTATAACTGGTCTTCAGTGCAAGGTAACCTTTGCTCACAACTTTCGCTCCATTTGGAGCAACTTCTAAGTAATGCTACTTTGATCAATTGAAATGTTACGTGTTACGTGCATTCATGCATCCACTTCTTTGGTTGGTTCATAGTGATGGTTTTTATTGACTGTTTCACATTAATTACCTGAGAATATTCATCAAAATGGCGAAATATCATGTTACATTGGAGAGTGTGTCCCATAGGGCTATTGGTGAACCCGTCATTTGCTTTTATGGTCTAATGTCAGATTCGATCCTTTTTCACTTATTTGTTTCTCTCCCTTGAAGTTGCATCGCTCGATTGAGTACTTGATTGTGTCATTGGACTTTTGCAGACTCCTCCGAAGTGTGAGGTGGAGCAGAAGGCAGGAGGTCCGGGTGGATTTTGACTGTCCTCGTCTGGTGCGGAGGCCTGTTTGCAATCCTTTCAAGATGTTTGACGATGGGATTACTGAGTGCTGCAGTCCACAAATGCGTCGACATGAAGTGAATGTTATCTTTTCCTCTCCTCTGGTAGCAATATCCTAGGTTTTTGCATGTTGAAACTTGTATAGCTTAGTCTCATAAATTTCCTACAAGGATCTTACTAGTAGATTGTTAGATTGGGATAAAGTGTTGGTTGAAACTGGAGAGCAGAGACTTTTGGAATTACCCGCTTCCGTGCCAATTTGGAATGTTAATCTTTGGATTTTCTGGTGAACCATGCTGAGCTTTAGCATTATGTTTTTCTCATGCTTTCTGTCCTGTTGTTTTACCTTGTTTGACAGCTGGAGAGTGGTCTTGAGATCCTATTAGGGGACAAAAACATACAAGTGAAGATTGCACATCTTTAAGAGGTTCACGGCCATCATATCGCCATGTGAAATCCGACATGCGGTTGAACCTCATCATGCCCTGCTCCATGTTTAGAAGCAGGCAGCATAAAAGGAATTGCAAAGGACTATTTAACTTCTCTCCATGACAGGAGGAGCACAAATTCGATGTCATTTTACTCCATGATCACCGTCTTTTGCGATGAGTTTTGGGAGTCTCTTTCTGGTCAGAAGGGATGGGGAAGCTTCCGAGTTCCAAATACAGGGCTGAGATTTTGTCCTAAAATGGTCTCGGGACAGAGTTGTGCCTGGGTTATTCACTGCGACAGCTACCGAAATGGTGTCTGAATGAAAATGTAACCTGGAACAGGGGAAAAGACCAAGCGAAAGGCACAACTCCGAGGATTCAATTTCTCCGTCGCTGGTTATGAAGGCGCAAGAAAAGTTCTGCAATGGACCATCAGAAGCAAAAGAGGTTTCTCGTATTGCACAGGCCTGGACTGACAAAAAGACGACGTTGGTTCGACTTGGGCTTTGATCTTAGGGCTTTTCCTTCCTTCCAAACCGGGATGGGACAAGCAATCTTGTCACCGTGAACGTTAAAACGAAAACAATAACGAACAGACACGAGAGACCCTCTTTGTCGCGAAAAGGACGATTGGGCAGGGTGTGGTGCAAGGTTCCGGAGGAGCGTCAATCATGAAGCAATCGATTTCCGTTTATCATTATATCTCGCCCCTCGTTGACTCATTTTTCCATTTGACTCCGCCGATGAGCCGCGAAGTGATATTGTAGGAGTCCCTTTCGGTGCACCCACCCAAGAGAGGTGATTGTAATCCTCGTTACTTCGGCCGGGCCCGTTGCGGACCTCCTCCTCCTCCTCATTCTTCTTTCTTTTCTCTCCGTGCAGAAAAGACAGCACCTGCAGTCCTGAGCACTCAGCAGCCGCTTTCTCACGGCGGAGGCTCCCTACAAATCCGACGGGCCGCAGTGCGCTTGTGGTCCCACATCGACGCAAATGGATTCGGACACGTGTGAGGACGGTGGGCCCGAGGTTTGAAATTGAATGATGTTGTGTCTTGAGGGGTTTGAACTTTGAATAATTCCTTCCTACATTCCCCCCCCCTAAAATCGACAGCGGCGGAGATCAGGTCTTTTGCAGCCTATGCCTATGTAGCTCCAACAAAATGGCTCGTTTAATGGCTCGTTTATTTATTTATTTATTAATGACACGAGTCTCTTTCACTTGGACCCTAGCCAGTGAATTAACGCTTTTGATAATCTGCCACGTGGAAATCGGACTATTTAGACATTTATAAATAAATTGCACCCACTAAAAGTCCACGAAATTGATTGAATCCAAACTCTTGGACCCACGCAAGTGACTTCGACTCAAAGCAACATGCGATTCGTGGAATTCAAATGGACGACTTTTATTCCTCAGCCGGAGATACTCCCGTTATAACGGACTACGCCAATTCTGAGGTTTTACAAGGAAACACAAAAAATGGGTGTGGCTTGATCAGATTCTTTTGTTGCGATTCTTGCTGGCCCCTTCTTACGGATGGTTCGTTGTGAGGTAAATGTACATTTCGTTGGAATTTTTAATGCTAGCAATCGTAATATTCAAATGCTACTTGTCAACTCGTCTTGACTATGAGCAGTAGCGGTGGCTATAGCACTGCACGGATCAACACACACGGCAACTAGTATCCATTATTTACGACTAGAACTATTGGGATATCTAATCTCATTCGCTCCTTTATTTTTCGCCTCTTAGTGTCAGTGATGGCCCAACAGAGTGCTTTCAACATTGGTGTTCCTTCTGGTCTCTATGCTTTTGATCGCTCCACCAGAAATTCCATCCACCCCTATCACACTCCAGTTTGGTAGTTTCCACCGCTTGTCCAGGGTTGAGCCTTGAGATTTGACGGTGGACTTAAAAAGACGCATGAAGACGTTTTATGCCCAATCATTCCATGTAACGCTTGTATTCTTTGTATTACCGCGGTTGCTGGCACAACTCATGAGCTTTATATCCTATGTTGAAACAAGTTGATAGGATTCCATTTTTAGCGTCCCCATGCCCATCTCGCGTGGCAACATGGGGGCAAAAAAGGAAAAAGAGTGGGATGTAGTTTCTCTCACTTTTGACATGGCGGGCCCTAGCAAGAGACACACGTTCAACAATAGAGTACGTCCCTAATAATTGTATTGTTGTGCCTGGACTGTGATGCCTCTCAACCACATGAATAGTTCAATGTGTTCATCGTCATCAATAAAAAGACGTGTCATTAACACACTATGCACTTCGAATAGGAGTCCTTACGATTAGGGGTGTGCAAACTGCACTGAACCGGCCCTAACCGACCGAGTTGGTCTGGTCCTTCAGGTGGGCGGTCTGATCATCGGTTCTATGTATTGGGACTAGACCGGTCCTGCCTAAATCAGACCGCCTATAATATGTAATTATTTATATATATATGAGTATATGCAATTAGAAAAAATAAAAATAATTGAAAATAAAATAGAACAATCATTTTTAAAAAAAAAAATTACCTACTTCAAAATGCAGGAGATACTTCAATCTCTTTCATTCTTTATTATTCTTGAAAAATTATTTAAAAAATAAAAAAATTTTACTTCCATAATCAATCCACCGAGCTGAAAATGTTGCAAGAGGTTATGGTTAGTGGTCCTACTGGGGTCCGTGGTCCCAAAAATGTGGGCACCGGGACTACTGGTCCGCTCCCTGATTCCATTCCGGGACCGGAACGACCCGAACCATGCACACCCCTATTAACGATAACACATTTTCCAAAAGATAGTAGGTTTTGTGCTTTGGTGGGTCTCGAAGATCCTTACGATAACAAATGTTGTATTGAAGAGATATTAATATGACCCGATGGATCGCATAAAGCCCACGTTAGGAAAAGAATGCATGCACGGAGTGGGTGAGGGATGCCCACCCGAGTACATTTAACAAATCGAATTTGTAAGGTAAATCTGTTGTTAGAAGGTTCTGAGAAAATATGAAGATGTGGAACACTTCCAAGCATTAGATTGCGTTTAGGTATTAACCATCACCACGTTTAGGTATTAGTCGAAAAGACAAATGGGACTCCAAATAATCGGGCTTCTCTGCTCTTAAAAATGAATATTAACACTCGTCATGCTTTTATGGAAAGAGAATGTCGCAATGTCACTCTAAAAAAATTACACAATCAGTCTTAAATTTATCGTATGAATCCCAATCAAGTCCTAAAATTTCAATATGGTCAATTTAATCCAAAAATTTTACGCGCAATTACATTCGGCCGATTTTCAAATTGCTAAAGTGGCAATCCAATTAAGGGTGACCGATTATAGAATGGATGTTTCCCACCCTAGAACCGAAAACCATCCGTTAGAGATCGATTTTGCAAAATATGAATCGTGAACCAACTGCTTCTTTTATGAAATGTGAACCAACCGAACAATCGATTCAGTCTGGTCCAATTCGATTTTCGATTGGAATCTAGTTACGTTTCTTCCGAGTAAAAAAAAAAAAAGCCGCATATAGTGAAAGTGAGCTGAAAAAGAAAAGCCACAATAACCAGACTTTGAAAATCGTCCACTTCAGACATCCGTGGGCAGATTTATAACCTTGAGTAGGGGTGTGCAAATAGGACCGGACCGGCCTGGTTGGTCCGGTCCTCGGTCCCAATAAATGGGACTAGTGATTGGGCGGTTTGGTCATCGGTTCAATGGTTTGGGACCGGACCGCCATTTTTTTTAATTAATCTATATCTAGACTTAACTTATTTTTAACATTTTAAGAAAACCATGAATCTCATCTTACGCCTCTTGAGTTTAGTGATGTCATTATACATATTATTTAGCAATTTAAATTTTGATATTACTTTGGGACAAAATCAAGTATTAATTGATGATAAGATCTATTCCTTATGATGGACACGTGCACGAAGAATAACCACGTACGTGCATGAGGACACAAACTCGAGTCATTATGTAGATTTGAGAAATCTTTTTTTTTCACAACAAAAAATAAGAAATAAATAAATAAAATCCGAGTTCTATTCCATCACCCTCCTGAGCTTAGTGGGCCACATGCGGGCGTCGATTACAAGCATAAAGATCACGTGAAGCCTTCTAGGCCAGATCGAACACACGTTAAGTGCTCCTAACATTTACGTGGTTGACTTGCCGTATGTTGATTATAGATTGTAAATTAACATTGTATTGTAATTTCTAAGGGCTAGATTTTTATAAGCAGTTAGAGTCAGCGGTCCTACTGGGCTCGGACCGCCGATCCTGATCCGGTTCGTGGTTGGAAAAATATGGGGACCGGGATTATTGATCCGATCCGAGGTTCCATGCTAGGACCGAACAAGCCCGGACCATGCACGCCCCTAACACTGAGATCAATTGACTAGTCATAATCTTCTGCATCGCCGCGGGAGTAAAGGCTGAGCAGATCGAGAGACGAGAAGCCGAGCAGATCGAGATTGACAGTGAGAAGAAGCATATCTAAGATTGAGGCTAGGGTTTTTTTTTCTGGTTTTTGGTTCGTGTCGTGAGACTATGGCATGCGTGGTTACTGGTTATGGGTGAGTGAAGCAAAGGAGTGTACTGTTTTTTCATATGGATGGGCAACACTCTGGGCTGGGCCTTGGAGGGATTCAATTAAAATAAGTCAAAATGATACAAATAGTCCCTAAACTTCGGTAGAATGTGCAATTTGATCCCTGAACTTTTAATTTGTTCGATTTAGTCCATAAACTTTGGCAGAATGTGTAATTTGATCCTTAAACTTTTGATTTGTTCAATTCAGTCCCTGAACTTTTAGTAAATGTTCAATTTAGTCCATAGACTATATGAAAATGGTCAATGTTATCCCTAATCTTAAATTAACAAAAGTACTATATTGAACATTTTCCTATAATTTAGGAACTAGATTGAACATGCATTAAAAGTTTAGGAACTAAATTGAACAAGTCAAAAATTTAGGGACCATATTACACATTCTGCCAAAGTTTAATGACTATTTATGTAAATATCCCATTAAAAGAACATATATAATGAGTTTTATAGAAAAGGTCAGTTCGTTTGGGCCGATTGGATGGTTTCATTCAAAATCAAGAACCGAGTCGGTACCTGTTCCACAAAATTGGAATAGAGAATCGGACCGTACCTGCTAGTTATCATCCAAAATCAGCCTATTAGGTATGGTCCAGTCCGATTTGAATGGTTCATGAGTTTTTTGCTCACCCCTAAGTCCAATCATCATGGCGCACCGCCACGTCAACAATTTTCGGATAAAATTAGCTAGAAAGACTAGTCAGGAATTCCGCACAAATGTTTACCGATTAAATTAGTAAAATTGAAAAGATTGAAATTGAATTGGGATAGATTTAGGATTGATTAGTTAGTTTTCCCTTGTCTTAGCGGCGGACAAATTACGCAAGCCCTTTTCCTTATTCTGGACGAAACACGTGACTATAAGACCATAGCGCTATTAGCAACGAATTTTATTATTATTTTTTTTGTGTTAATTACGTGTGTTGAAACCGGAGGTTTTTAAATTGTTCAGCTTCCAACAAGTGAAGCAATAGCTGAAAAGCGAAAAGGAGTAGAAATCTTATAAGGATAAAATTATTTACTATGGAGATAAGCCTCTGAATATTTATACTTAATTAGGCCGTTTAAGCTTAGGCTTGTCCGCGCCCCCACACCCCCCCCCCCCCTCCCGAAAAAAATAAAAAATAAAAAATAAAAAATAAAAAATAAAAAAGAAGGAGAGATTAAGCTTGGAGCTTAATTTAATCACTAGCTTTTGTTTAAGAGACAGGCAGAGCATGGGCTTGGGTTTCCTTCATCAATAAGGCTTTTGGTGTGGTTTCAGAAAATACCGACATTGCAAAAATTGTGCATCAATGTTATGCAGATAATTAGCAACCGTTGAAAATGGTTTTCACCATACTTATTTCAATGTTCTAGAAAACTTGGCATCCCTACCATTAGATCGTCGTATTCATCTTGACAACAAGGGATTTGGCAAAACATTGGATATGGATATGGCGTCGTTCGGAGTGTGGTTCATACGCCCTTGGCCGCCAGAGGATTTTTATAGTTCGAGCATGTATTTTATTGGTAGTTCGAGCTTCGACCCAAGAATAACTACTGTTATATATAAATTTTTTTTCTCTTATAATTGAAGTTGAAAATAACTATTATGAAATGCATGTAGTCCTAGTTTAAAGATGAACTAGGATGAAGTGTCTCGATTTCTCTTTCTCGTATTTAGTCTTTACTTCGTTGTGTTTACGCGCCTAATCTTAACAAGCAACATGTGTACTCGGATCAGGTGAGTGCGTCAAAGTTCCTTTCTTCCTCGCTAACCTAACCATCGGAGAGCCAATCATCTCTTAGTAGGAGAGCTTCAGCAGACTTCCTGAGATCATATTGCACTTCAACACAATTATTACCTTTATTGGTGTCTCCATACGGTGACGGGGTTGAGGAAGCTGAACCTAGAGAAGCACTGCTCGCTAGGCAACCTATAGCTTTTGGAGAATGAGATTTATGGTACGTGCTCATCGCTAATAACAATGTCAAATTCGTTAGATCAGTCTCCGTTGACGCGGGGACTAATCAGGTTTTATGGGACGAGAGTGTGCTAATCATAACAGTTTGTGCTTTGTCGTGCTACTTTGCTATTTGGGATTTGATTTGTTTTGTTCTATCTCTTATATCATCTCGAGGAGAAAATTACCAAAAAAGTCATAAGCCTATGTCATTGTGATAATTCAGTCCTAAATATTTTCATGCTTATTCAATTTAGTCTGTGTGGTCAATTTCGGCTGGATTGATGACGTGTCACGGCACAACCGGCATTTACATTGGTAAATTTTAATATCTTTTAAATTTTGATTTCTTTTCTCTTTTCTTTAATTTTTTGTCCCCGGCTTAGGGCCACTGATGGCTGCCGCAAGCCCTAGCTAGGTCTGGGCGAGGGCTGCGGCACCTTACCTGGGACTGGCGAGGGATGCGGATCCCTTGCCAGATCTAGGTGAGGGACCGCGATCCCTCGCCCACACTGGCCCTAAGTCCACGCAAAAAAAGAGAAAATAACAATAAGAAGAAGAAGAAGAAATGATCATAATTTTTTTAAAATGTTGTTTACGTTGACACCGAATGTGCCTCGTATGATGGCTGATGTCCACATGAGCCATTTCCAGCCAAAAAAATGGTCAAATTGATTGAATTGATATAAATGCAAAAAATTTAGGACTGCATCGACAAACCTAAAAAATAAAAGGTTTAGAATAAATTGACACAATTACAATAAGTTTAGGATTTTTTTTAGTTCCATGATAGTGAGATATTAACGGATATTTACTTCGGAACACACACACACACACACACACATATATATATATATATATATATAATATAGGTGGAGGTCATTCAAACATCATTTTTTCCCTCATGGGAGAAATATCTTATTCAACCTACTCTATGCTAATAACCGAGGGCCAGAAGAAAAACATGTATCTACACTTGCATTATTCGATGCAACATTAGCATTGCATTTAGCAGATATGACAACTACTATTCAAGCAATACTCCATGTAGCCACGCTATTCACCACCCACCTAACCCTACATATATTCGACCAAAATAAAAATAAAAAAAAACCCCTACATATCAAGATGAAGCTAGTAGTGGACCCCATCATTCATTATTGGACATAATAAACATGTTGTGTACTAATTTAACACTACATCATAAATTGAATACGATCCCCTACTAAACTTTCCTTATTTTCGTATATGCGGTCTCAAAATTAGGGATCTGTCTAGATCATTAGTAGCAATTAGTGCACAATTTGTTAATTGACCAAAGAAAAATACACCCTCTTGGAAGTTATGCCGAGTTATGCTCGGTTCAATTAAGTTTGTTGATTGAGTCTAATGGCTCCGATCTCGTCAAAAGTAGGTCATCTGAACACAATATACAAGATTTTTTTTACTGGGAAATGGACGAAAAAACCAACACAGAACACAAGAATTTACGTGGTTCGATCAAGGTGATTTACGTCCACGGGCAAGGCGAAAAATAAAATTCCACCATAATCAAAGAGAGTATAGATTACAGAAGTTAATTTTCGCGACTCAACAAAGCACACGGCTCACAAAACTCTCATATGACGAAAATACTTCGTCTAACAAAATAAACTCTAGCCGTAATATAAAAATAAGGCCCAAAAAAATTTTCTCGGGGCCTTTGCCCCCGAACCCCCGTTCGCTTTCAAGTTGGGCCTATTGGCCCAACCTCCGTATCACGAACCAAATCTCAATTTATTCTTCATTTTTTGGGCTGCACAAAAATTATGTCGGGTCGGGTGATGAACCAAACCGAGTGCATAAAATTCAATACTCATTTAACAATTCGATGGACGTTTGTGTCACCCATAACATGAATCTCCAATGTTAAGGGATCCATTTCCTTTTTTTTTAATAGGGATTCAGAGAAAATTGACGAAAAAATAGTCCAGACATGCCAGGACAATCAAATCTAAAGGTTGGAGGTTCATCGCAGTCAACCACTGTCGGCCATAACCATGGTCATCAAGCAGCCAGCCTCGCCAACCACCACGATGCCCCTCACCGACCCCCTCTCCCCCACCCGGATCGCAATCTAAGGTTGCCTGAGACGGCGACCTCCTCCCTCCACGAGCACAATGAAAGAGAGAGAGGGAGAGAGTGGGTCCTTTTAGTGTGAATTCACGTGAAACACGAGGGCATTTCGGTCCATTCGAGTAACCGGACATGTCTAACGCGGCTTGCCTTCGAAGCCTAACACCTGTTGGAGCACGTAATCCTGGAAATCTAAGAAAAGGCGTTCGGTCTTGGCCACCATTTAATTCCGCCGGACCCTCATGTCTCGTCAAGCTCGGGATGACAGCGACGACCAGGATGTCTTTCATTAAATCCATTTGCTGGCTGCTTCCATGAATATGGTCATAGCTCGTGGCCGGTTCCTGCGCGTCCCTTTGAAGCGATCGTGTGGGGGCAAACGCCCCCACTTTTTCTTTTCTTTTTTTCCCAATTGATTATCACGTTTGTAGGTGAGCGAGTTCAATTGCTCTTGGACGCATCTTCTACTTCTTCTTCTTCTTCTTCTCTCTCTCTATACCGCATTATTGCCTTGAAAGAAACATCTCGGACTTCACGATCCACGAGGTACGATGGTGCCTTCTGATCTGATCAAGGGCCTCCAAGATCATTAATGGAGTTCCAGACTTGGGGACGACCTCATCCTCCGGTCCTTTTCTCGTGGATGGTAACTCTCTCAACCAGAAGAGAGCATTCACGTACCATGTTTTCATTCCGTAGCTCACCATCCGGCTCAATTCACGCTCATCCACCAAGATGGCTCACCATATCCGCCTTCGAAACATATACATGGGAGCCCTGTCATCTCAACTTTTTCATCTGTGCGCCTGCCTCGCGGAAGTTAGGATCGCGATCGAGTATTTCGAACTGGGTCAAGGCGATAAAATGGTTCGTGAAGACGAAAAAAAATAAAAAAAAACCAAGGTCAGCAGATGTTCGGCATGTGTAATTCGATCGACTGCATCGCGACAGTTCGATGCTACAGTGGAAATCTACACAGTGGGCGTACGTTGAGTAATTAGATTTATCACCCTCATTCGTTTAGTGTACAAAGTTTCGAAATAAGTGTATGTAGCATGAAATAGAACCTGATGAAAAGGCCGAATGAGCAGAAAGGGTGGTGGTCAAAGCCAAACACCCATTTCCCCAAATCTAACTCAGAGTTGTCCCTCCCTAAACTGAGAAGAGCGGGCAGTAATGATGACAGCAATTATTGCAAAAAGCCACCAATTCCAATACCCCATCCATCAGAAAGTCCTACCGAAACGTGGCACAACAAAGTTATTTGTTTAGATAAAAGGAAACTTATTTTGCTAACCATATGCTTAGTACAAGCGAAATGATAGATAGATTTCCAGTGACAGAAGCACGAAGTAGTTCTTAGATTACTCTTTCTTTCTTCAGGGTCTCAATTAAGCCGATTTATGGAGTTCGCGGATCGCGCAATCAGACAACAAGTGTACGAGTTCGTGTTGTTTACAAAAAATAACTTATTTTATCTACCAATCGCACGTACGTAATAAACTAAGATCACAAAGGAATTCTCTCCCGGACACTATCATTTATTCACATGCACAGAAAGATATATCAAAGTATGGATGGGCAAATCGTTTCACTATGAATCGAGCGATACCGGAACACGTGGGCGCTACATTAGTGGAATATCTCCGATCAACTGGTGAAAAAAGTTTAGGCTGGAAAGTTTTTCCAAGTATGTGTGACAATGGTCCATGGGAACTTACTACAATTACCACAAAGGATCTTTCTATGCCCATCATTATTGATGGTTAGATGTCTCTCTCTCTCTCTGTCTTAGTGGGGGACAAACCAATCCAATTAGGTTTCATATCTACGTAGGAATATGATGCGTTTGATTGGGATGCTCAGTTGCTCACACAGGAGGGTTTCCATACCAGATGAATCAGAAAGACATGACTTGCTTTTCCCATCGCTTCTTGCTTTTCTTCTGCTTTCTGTCAATGTTTGTCTCCTTCCCTTTCTTTTTCACCTCACTTTTTCTCTCTTTTTCTCTCTCCTTTTCACTTTTCTTCCCTCCCCTTTCTTTTTCTCTCTGATTTTCTGAGCAGGCACCTGGTTCTCTACACAGAGGCAGTACCCCTTAAGAGGTATAATGATTTCAAAATGAGTAGTGCACAGGAGAGAAAGAAAACAAAACAAAAAACAAAAACAGAAAAATGCAATTAATGTGAAGATGATCTTCCCAATGTGAACTCCAGATTGGGCTTCGTGTTATTTCTTGTCCCTGAAAGATTTGATGAGCTCACGTCTGATATTCTCTCGTTGCTTGGGCACTTTGCATTACCATCTTCCTGCAGGAGGGGAATAAAGAGGCAAGAATTCATGGGCAGAAGGGAAGTGTGTGGAGGTAGGAATAAAAAGGACACTGTGCCCCAGGGAATAAAAAGACTACTTATTGAGGAACAGCAACAGAAGAGAAAAAATTGCAGAGAGCATTTGAAATCCCTCAGACAAGTTCATGTGATCAAGTAACCTTGTTTGTCAGCCAAAAAATGTAAACAGAAGAGAGAGAGACAGAGAGAGAGAGAGAGTCAAAGGTGTCACCTTTAAAGATGAAGAGACCGATATATTACAAGAGAAAAGCAACTTCTCAGACAAAGAGAGCATTTAGGGAATGCAAGTGCCAAAATTTGGTACCTCAAAGTATGCTGCGCAATTTCCTATAAAATCATCTTCTGGTAATTTTCCTTGCTTCCAAGCTTCCCTGCTAGAAACCAACCAAACATGTTTGAGACTGGCAGAGACTATGTCCAATCAGTGGAGGCCATGCAAGAGAAAAAGCAAGAATCGCGGCGAGAACTGATCTTTCTTACGTGCTCCTCCACTTTTTACACGTTATTGTCATGATTCAGAAAAGAAGAATTAAAGCTGAAACCCACCCATGTGAGATAAGACCAATTGCCAAATTGCCAATCAAACAGCAACAAAGTTTTCTACAACTGGGTTCATATTTAGGGCATGGTTTTAGCTCCCAAATTTCCTCCAATGGGTCCATCCAAATTGAAACCCTTTTTGACTAGCAAGTGTGTGGGCCATCCATTAGTACCCCTTACACATGAGAGTGCCCACAAAATCCAAAAGAAAGAGATGTCTTCCTTATATTCTTTAGACAGATCTTGTCAAGTGGGAATCATTTCTTGGAATGGGAGGAGAGTTGATGGTGTATCTTTTTCCATTTTCCATGTCACATGCAAATGATGATGAGAAACATATCATTGTGCCATCATTGAAGTTCCTGTCTTCATGGTTTGGACATTGAAGCACATAGCAGTGATAAATGGGTTTTTGTCCTTTTTGTTTGCTGTTTGATTCCGAGTCCTAATTCTTGAATAAGAAATGATCATTCTCTGCCATCCATCCAATGCAAATAATGCCTACTCAGAAGACAAGAAAATGGAACGATCGCATACAGATGCTGTAAATAATCCTCTGAAACTCTGGCTGATTGCCCTTATATACCAAAAGCATTTCGGTTTATTAAATGTAGTTCTCTTTAGATGGACTAAAGTGCTGGTCATGCAAGAACCGAGGCCCCTAGCAGGGAGTAATCAAGCTATTACGATGCCATTTGCCTGATGAGTGTTCACCTTGGTGATTCACTCCGCTTTAGGGCATTGTAATCCTTTTCTTGAATATTGGGTTCTCCTTGTTGAATTGATGTCTCAGGCCTTCTTGATTTGCCAATTTCGAATAACAAATCTTCTGATGTATCTCCAGATGATGCATTATCAAGTACTTCAGATTGTCCTACGAAATGTCAAATTATTGATTCCTTGATGGCTCGTTAACATTTCAAGTTCCACTAGAATCAAAAACCAATAAACAAAGAAACGTGTCGATACCTGATGAAGCAGCTGTTTTGTCGGTCGTCTTCACAGTTCTATACATCTGTCTCAACAAATTACAGTTCATTATCGAAATGCAACATAAGCTCTTCGCAAAAATGTCAATGAGTATTTCCTGAGTGCAGTAATTAGGTCTTATGTTTAATCAAACCCACACAGATTCAGTATACTTAGTTTTCTTTAAATAAGCAGAAATGGTTCTCACGTCTTATAGGAATATTAATCGCCCATGCTCTTACTCTTTAGTCAAATAGCTCAAATCAAACATACCTTTCGAATTCTCAGATCAACAGAAAGTAGATAAAACATGCATGAGTTCTCTATTGTTCAATACATGAGTAGAATCAACCATTGCAAGATTTCCATCTTCATGGGATTTTAATCGAGCTAAATCAATGCAGTTGGCAAATCACTGTCCCCAAAAAAAAAAAAGGAAGACCGAGAAGGTCATGGGAAAATTCAACAGAGAATTCTGCTTTTTGACCAGTGCAAAAGCCATACACAGACCGTAAGGCTTGCAGAGTCATCTGTTCCACACACCATATGATTTTGAAGATCCAGTACGCAAAGGACGTGTACAGACTAACCATGGTTGAACCACTGCGGTTAGAACCATTCGAATGATGAAACACATCATCAAGAAATGATGGTGTTCTGCAATCCATTTTGCTCTCTTCCCCCCCTCCCCCACGCCGGTCATACACAAAAAAAAAAAAAATGATGGCTATGGCTCACCCGGTTCTCGGGCTTCGTGCATGGATTTCTAGAGCACGTCTAGTTCCCACAAGACAATATTTTGCACAAAACTACTTTATGATTTCGAAAAGTGAGAAGAAAATCCATTATACACACGACACGGTGGATTCGTTCGGACAAAACGGATGACAGCGGACTCCAAAGCACCTTCACAAATTACTCGGCTTTCTCCTACTGTTCTCTCTTTCTCTCTCTTCGGAAGACTTAAATTCTTCCTTTCGTTTACTTCCATGGAGGTTTCACTCTTCCGAAGAAAGAAAGCTATGCATGAGCTTGGAGGGCCATTAGATGTGGGGGGAAAAAGAAGGAGCAACAAGAAAAGTTGCAGGGCATTGGAATTTGAGAAATGCATTGAGCACCTCCCTCTGCAGCAGTACATGACAATGTGAGGGCTGTAAATAACAAGTTCAGAAGCTACAAGCAACCTTTCTGCGAACTGCAAACAAGTGCACGTCTCGAAAGAGCAGACGCATGAGTCGAAGCAAAGTGTAATATGCTGATTTTAACTCCCATAATACGACAAAAGAAGAACATGAAGAGATCGAGAGAGAGAGAAAAGAAGAGAAAAATTGGATAAAAACATTAGGGGGGAATTCATTATTAAAGAAGGGGTGTTCCTATTACCTGTAAATGAGATTTCACATGCGCCAAGGTGAGATCTTTCACATCCATTAACTCGAGAACTGACTTCGGTGTTGCTCCTAAAAACCCCACAACAAAAAGGAAAACAAAATATATGGAAACAAGATGAGTATGTGTTGAGTATGTGTGTGTGTATATATAGTCGCTTGTCTTTTTCGTGACGTCTCTGAAATTGTTGCCAGAAGTGATGAACTCAGCCATTCCTTTCAATTGAGAAAAATGATGCAGACAGGGAAAATTTAACCTACTTTCATGGCCGCCTAACAGCTCCACGGCGTGGACGAACCGGGCATGAAGCGTGGTAGTCCACCGCATCCGAGGAGCCCTCGTACCGCGCTTAGCCCCAGGGAACCTCGACGCGAGCCTCGACCGCATCGAGCCGTAAGAGTGGAATCTATTAGGACTCGAACAACTCATGGCAGTGTTATCAGCCGGGGAAGAAATAACTTCAAGAGACACTTGTTGTTGATGATGAGAAAATGGAAAAGAAGTGTCCTGGTATAGTGGGATTCCTCTGATGGGTCTCAATGTGCCGATCTCTTGGCCTAGCTGATGATGATGATGCAGATGCTGCTGATAAACATGTTTGTGGTTCTTTTCTTGAAAACGATGGACGAGGTTGCCGCTGTTTCGTTTCTGGAGGAGAGAATAAGTGTCGGGTCCGGACCCGGTGAACCGGGTGTTCTTCGACGACGGAGAGAGCTCGGGGCAAGTGTCGGGTTTCGACATGGAGGAGAGAGAGCTTCTAGAGTCCAAGGCCTTATTCCAGAAGCTCAAGTTGGCCTCTTCTTGATCTGTTGATCTCCTCCATGTTGAGGTGGGTTTGCTGTTGGGAGGGCTTATTTGCAGTGATAAGTCAGGCTGTGCGGGGAAGAGCTCCATCTTCATGTGACCCAGACAAGCCCAAAGTCTCTCCCCTTTGGAATTATCTTCCTCTCTCTTCCTCTTCTTGTTTGTTGTTATGGTGCTCTAGGAGGAGAAAGATGCAAACTTTGTGAGTATGGTTCTTGAATTGTGAACGGGATGAAGATTTTGAGGGAGCTCAATTCCTTGTGGGAGTTGAAATGGGGGGTGGGGTTTGATGAATTTGAGGAGCAGTTGCAGAGAGATAAAGGATGAGAGCGATTGAGAGAGAGAGAGAGAGAGAGAGAGAGTGACAAGGTATGAAGTGAATGGTTGGATGATTTGTGCGAAGTATGTGTTAGAAAAGGACACTTGAGAGGCTATAGAGAGAGAGAGAGAGAGAGAGGGCTTTTGTTGTGTGGACGTGGGAGTATGCACCTAAGGTATTTAAGAAAAGGATGAATAGATTGAGGGGAAAAAAAGTTACAACAAGTGACTTTGTTTGATTGCTTTTCACTACTCACTCTTTTGCTCTCCTTTTCTTTGGAGGAGAAACCGGAATTCTTGGTGCAAAATACTTTAAATTCTCCATTTATTTCATAAAAATGAATAATTTAACAAATAATTGTTAAAAATAATCACTTATATTGGTTATTTCAAATGAATTATTAAAAAATATCTTTATCGTCTCTTTTCATACCGAGCATCACTATTTTGCCCTTTGGCGTACAGGTAGGCACCTTCCTAAGAGGTCACTTATCCTGAAATTAATCTCACATGAGCACGCTTAACTTTGGAGCTTCAAAACTAAGTTTCGGCGTTACGTCAAAAGACGCCACCATGATTTAATTTCAATTTCCACATATATAGTGTAAAATCACTCTTCCCCTATTCGATGTATATTTTGGTTCATTACTGCCTCCTTAACGAACTTGGAAGCCTGCCGTGACCCACTCCTTGTCCAAACCTTCTAGCCTTAGCGATTAGTCCATGCTCTCGTCGAGTCGGTTTGTACAAACCCATTAGATTCCAACCGGTTCGTCCCCGAACCACACATCTACTAGAGAGGACCCCACTCTGATATCATATTATGACTCCCTATATTAACTCACTAAGCTATTGTCCGTTTTCGCCCGTTCCATACCGAGGCTCACGATTTTGTCCCTTGGCTTATAAGTGGGCACCTTCCTGTCTAGGAATGCTCCAACCTCTGCACGCTTAACTTTGGAGTTCCAAAGGTAAGTATTGCCGTTACGTCAAAAGGTGCCTTCATAAGTTAATTTCAATTTCCACATATCTATTCCACAATCGTTCTCTCTCTATTCGGTGCATAATTTGATTCACTCATGCCCCCTTCTCCATTCTAGAAGCCTCTGATGAGCCGCTCTTTGTCCAGGCCCTCTAGCCCCAGCGATAACTCTCCACCCACATTGGACTAGGTTGTTGATAATGAAAAAATTCTTTGGCTAATTATTTCAAAAGATATAAACTGACATTTTTAGAAAAGTTTTTTTTCCAAATTATTGATTGTCTACGAAAAAACGCACCCTTAATGTTTGCATTTGTTCCTCAAGAGCTCCAACTTGCCTATGTAATGAAAGCTTTCTAATCCTTTGGAAATGGAAAACCATGGATTGGTCCTCGTGTGTTTGATTCTGACCACATTAAGTATGAAATTAAACTTTTCAACTCTTAATATATATCTTTCGACCAAAAAAAAAAACTTATTATCATTAAGTATTATTTTATAGTCTCTAATTACACACGACTTAATTGATTATTTTAAGTTAGAAACCACTGCATGTGGTTAATAAGGAAGAGCTTATTTAATTGGTTAAGTGATATAATATACATCATAATTAATTTTCTAGTAATTATAGTCTAAAATTTCCAATAATGTTCAAGACAATTACCTAATCAGTCATAAACCCATCGTGTGGATGCCAATTTAGTTCTAAACATTTTAATTTTGATAATTTAGTCCTAAACTTTTGCAGAAATTTCAATGTAGTCCTTCTAGTAAGTTTTCGCCTAAAATCAGCTAACATGGTGGTCTAGTCATTATCGGGCGTCCCACGTGACACATCGCCATGCAAGCGATTTTAGATGAGAATTAATCGAAAGGACTACGGTTTTTTGTTTTTCGCTCAAAGGTTTAAAACTAAATTGGCATAAGTGACAAATTTATGAATAAATTGGCAACTGAACGATAGATTGAAGACCGATTGGACAAATTTCTCCAATAATTTTCGCTATTCCACGTTTCGCGAGAAACTTATAAAAATCACTGCACAATTTTCATATTTTATGAAACAAATTTTTTAGTTTCATTTTCACAACTTAAGTATTTCGGTACTTAATAATAGATACCTCAATTTTCGGCACTTATTTTCCAATTTTACGGAACGAAAAGAAATATTCCCCTCCAAGAAACATCGAAGGGTATAAATTATTTATTGCCGGTAAATAATTGT
The DNA here is from genome assembly GCA_028455895.1 of Rhodomyrtus tomentosa. Taxonomy (NCBI): domain Eukaryota; kingdom Viridiplantae; phylum Streptophyta; class Magnoliopsida; order Myrtales; family Myrtaceae; genus Rhodomyrtus; species Rhodomyrtus tomentosa. The sequence goes on along the minus strand of JAPCWY010000008.1, from coordinate 32,353,151 downwards.
CAAATTTAGTTTTAACATAACTAGTGCCGGTCTTTGACGATAGATCCCTAGTCGCATTCGACATTCTGACAAGCCTTGTCACATATGAAAGCCGAGTTCCATGATAGCTAGCTTTTAACATTCAATCCTCAGATTTACCATCTCTCCCTGTCCTTTCTAGTCCTTTCTTCTTTTTGTCACCAATCCAATTTTTAGTCTGTTTGATAGACTGAAAAATTAAATTCTTAAACTCTTTGTGTTGGATATCAAGCACACTAATGTATTTAAAATTAAATTTTTGAAATATCTTTATCACCAACATTGCCATCACGATCGCTGCCCATGTATATGATCAACGTCAAAAAAAAAAATACCGAAAAAGTCATAAATTTATTGCATTTGTACCAATTCAGTCTTAAATAATTTTTTTGCATTAGTATCGATCTAGTCCATCCGGTCAATTTTGGCAAAAAACCACTGACATGAGCGTCGGCCACGCCGCGATGGATGGTCAAGGCTGATGTGAATATTTTTAATAGTAGTTTGAATTCTTTTTAAATTTTTGGTTTTTTTCTGTTCTTTTTGGTTCCTGAGGGCCGGCAAAGGCCACCTGCCTACAGTCCGAAGGAAACAAAATAAAGAAATCAAAAGAAAGGAAAAAAGAAAAAAAATTCTGCAAATTTTAGAATATTATTGAAAAATGCCAACGTGAGTACCGATACAGCATGTAGGACGTTCAGCATCCATGTAAGCGGTTTTCAGCAAAAATTGATTGAATGGACTCAATTGGTACCGATGCAAAAAAGGTTTACGAATGAATTGGTCCAATTATAATATTAATGATTGAATTGGTACTAATATAATACCTTTAGAACTTTTTTGATATTTTTTTTCAATCACCGTCTTCAATGCCGAAGGCTGCCATCACCATCGGCCGCATTCACCACCATCTCCGCCACCGCAACCATACGCAACACCATGGCCACCGGCGCCTTCCTTCCCCGTGACTTTATTTGCCAAGCACCAGAACCACTTCACCGGGTCACCAGTGCCACTAACCGATCAAGTTGAATAGCTAAATGTCGTCAAATGTGTGTTTCTTTTTCCGTAACCCCTTTGTTGGCCTTCGGAAGCATCAATATCATCATCCCAAACTACTGAAATTGTACCTTTCAAGTTGATTTTTTGGTGGTCGGCTTTGATTGGGAGAAATTTCATACTAAACTCATCAAGTCATATTTCATAAAGGCCTCCAACCCCATCTAATTTGTGGGTTATAACCATGGTAATAACCGTACGGGCATGTATATATACACACACACACAACACGTGAGTGATGTCCACGATTTGTAACTCATCAATCAGAAGAGCGATCGAAGGAAGTTTTCTCTAGATTACACGATAAGATAGCCTTTTCATCAGTGTGATGGATTCAACAAATATGTTCTAACCAAGTCTCTTTGCGATTTCGCAAATTACATTGGAATGAGCCCCCTTCAATTTTTGGAAGCAAGCATCATATTGTTGGAGTAACATCTTCACAGGGGAAAAAAAAGGAAATAGAAATACAACATGTCATCTTTATTGTTAATAGATAACTTGTTCATGTGTAGTCTATAGGAGTCGTGTTGAGTTTGTTAGACATGATTTGACGCTCAAAATTACGAATATAATGTCTCTCTCTTTTTTCATAACGTATTAGTAATTAGTATTCACTCATTCTCATAAAGGTCAGAACGGCAAGAAAGAGCGCATTTTAACTTAAAAATCTCTTTATTCAATTGCCCTATCTGTGTGATTCGAGGATTATATTCTCATTACGGTCGCACCCTTCCAATCAAAGAAGGTCGAAAAGCATGTTGTGATTAACTATATATACTCTTGTCAAGAAAGATCGATTTTGCACAGCAAGTTAGATTGGAAGCATAAGAAGAGGGTGGGGATCCTGAAAAGGGGTGTCGGTCACTATGCATGAGTCATCTCATTGTAAGGTGACGTGCCCACTTCACTGACACCCTCCTTGGATTATTGTTCCACGGATTGCAAAATCGAGCAGCCCTAAAGTGAAGGGGGAGCAAAAAAAGACACGAGGAGCTAATCCTACATGATCTTTTGGCTTGCATGGAGGGAGGTCAGATGACTCAGTGTTCCCAGAATTTTGTCATGACTCATCAACGGTTTGATGCTGTTGTCTGTCAAAGACTTAAGATTCACTTTGGTACCTCCACTTTGGATAATCCAGAGGCACGAACGCGGTGACCTGGATGCTTGAAAGTTCGTGGGACATTCTACAAGCGCATGAGCCAGTTAACTCCAAGCTTTAAATCCTGTTGCAGGGTTGTCTTGGGCAGAGCAGTTTGCACGCATCCGATGTAATTTGAATGGATGGCAATCGGCCCTTGAGTTAAAATTTTTTTTCCTAAGACCCTAAACAATTGAGGCGGCGCTTTGAAAGCTTACCAAATATATATATATATATATATATATATATAGTCAAGTGGAAACGATAATGTCGCCACCGCGCGTAAAACATTGTTCCAAACCCGAGGAACTAACATGGTTCGAACGATGTAGCCTCCATTTTAACGGCACAAAAGAAATTGACAAGTGACATGGACTTCAAAATCTTTCTTGTGCCACGATTGGGTTTGCCAATCTCATTGATTGTCTTGCTATTCTTCTGAAAGGCAGATTGAACAGTCTTTGCGCTGGACTGGAAAGGCGAATTAAGACGACAAGAGGATTTTCACTAGCTCTCTTAGCAAGAGGTCCATAGGAGGATTGGTGAGGGTTAGGTTTTGCCCTAATATCATGTCTTGTGTCCACCAAACTGTGCTAAAAAGCCTCTTCTTCAAGGAACGGCACACCGTTGTTGATAACTTGGAGGCCCAGGCCGGTCCCCCCCAGCCCACAGGCTTCTCCTTTTAGCAGCAGGTCAAATAAGTACTTTTGGCTAGTCGGCGAGCATGTGGCTATTCTTGCCGTCGGAGAAGGTGCATTTTAGTAAAAATATATATTTTTTTAAGTTTTTAAATTATTTACTTTTCTTTTTTCTTTTTTTCTTTTCTTCTTTTCTCTTTTTTCCTTATGCAATGGTCATGCCTCATCGATGGCTAATGAAGGCCATTGGCCTCAAGTGAGGATCGCCCTCACCGGCGTCAAGCGAAAGCTGCTATTGCCTAGGCTGGGTAGATGAGGGCAATCTTCGCAAGATACAGTGAGGGCAATCCACTACCCTAAATTTCTTTTGAAAAATACATAACATACAAGTTCATGAGCTTTAAACTTGTTTTATCATTCAAATTTTATATGTTATCTCCACACTTAAAAAAGATTGGAATAAAAGATGACCTCTAGCTTTAGCTTCACCTTAAAAAAAGGCTAAATAGGTTTGAGACTTTTTGGACAATTCTCCTAATGGCAACTGATCTCCTAAATCGATTTTTCACTGTATCAGGTTAAACCACTTCTATGGTTCGATTAAAAACAAGTCATCCATGTTGACATATAAGGATTCAATGGAATCGTATGGATATTGAAGTTAAGCTACAGTTACGTCTTAATCTCTCACACGATTTACGGAAAAATTATCAAAAAAGTTCTAGACCTATTATAATTATGCAAATTCAGCCCCAAATCTTATCCTTTTTTTTTTTGCTGATTCAGTTCTAAACCTATACCAATTCAATTCATTAGCATCCAATGAACTTTGACCGAACGGCGTTGACGTGGACGTAGGCCAACTGGCAATCAAAGATTTTTCTTTTTTTAGATTTTTTTAAAATATTTTCTTGTCCCTTTATTTTCTTTTCTTTTTTCTTTTGTTTTTTCTTCCCCTTCCCTCTTCTTTCCTCCGTTTTCCCACCTTCCCTCTTCCTCCTCTGTCCATCCAGCCGTCAACCGGCCAGAGGATGGCCGGCGAGGCCGAGCCTCACAGTAGCCTGGCGAGGCCAGCCTCGCGCACCCATGGATTCGGAGAACTGCTGAAAGAAAGCTGCCATGTCGTGCGCATACTGCTCCACAAGCTGCTCGGTCTGTATGGCCAAGACACTCGTATATAATTCCAGGCTAGAGTTGAGTAGCCCCTCTCCGTTCAACACTAAATGGTAGGAGTTGTCAAATACATTGGGCAACGGGCATTTCGTGGACCATTAGCGTGATGTTGTCCTCTCCCCTATTGGTGTTGTCCCACATCGGTTGTCGAAAGGACTGGTGGTCGGTTTATAAATGTGAGGGAAAATCTCAACTTTTGAGCTAGCTTTTGGGTTAAGAGATGCCCAAGACCACCTAATACTAGTATCAAAGCCCAGCTTACCAACAAATCTGGACCCAACAATCACACGGGAGAAATACAAATTGTCGATCTCTCCGACCCATGACTCGACAGTCACACGGGAGAAATACGAATTGTTGTTCTCTCTGACCCATGGCCCGATGTGTAAGGGGGAGATTGTTGGGGTTGTCCCAAATCGGTTGTGGAAAGGGCTGGTGGTCGGTTTATAAGTGTGAGGGAAAACCTCAATCTTTGAGCTAGCTTTTAGGTTGAGAGGCGCACCTAGGTGACAGACTATCGTTCAATCTCAATTTGTAGTCCTCGCCAGATTTGGTAGTGAGGATCGGCCTTGCCCAGCACCTGCGAGGTTGAACCTCTCTCGGCCATGGCAAGATCTCGCCGGCCATCCTCTAGCCCATCACTGACTGGACGAATAAAGGAAGAAGAGCGAAGGGAAAGAAACAAAAGAAAAAAAAATTCAAAAGAAATTCAAAAATTCAAAAAAAAAAAAAAACTCGATCGTCGACCGATCGGCGTCCACGGTAGTACCAACCGGTTAAAATTCGTCGGATAGATTGAATTGACACAATTACAAAAGGTTTAGGACTAAATCGACAAAAAAAAATCTAAAACTGAATTGGCACAATTATAAGAGGTTTAGGATTATTTTTCGTAATTTTCCCACGGTTTACTCTCTTTCTTCTTGGTTGTTTAGCATTCAAGCGGTGTTGGGCCGACTTTTGCTCAGCTCAATTAGTGCACCGCCTCGAGCTATCTTAAGTACGCACTCCCTCGTATCAACATGATGCATTCAAGATTTTACTCCCGAAGTGCTTTCAACAAAATTCAAGCTCAAGATTCAAGGAGAAAAGCAAACTTTTTTACCATTTAAAATAAACACCTTATTCATATACGGTCAAATTCGCTCATCTTTTTTAACATAGTGGACTCCATTAAAGTAATGTGAGATAGAAAACCCACATATTGAAGGCTTAAGATGTACTAATTGGGTCCATCAATCGCACATTCTACCAGTTAGTCCTTCCTCCTAGCAGAAGTTTAGGATGTTGTTATTGCAACTTTACGCTAAGAAATTGGGGGTCCACTTGGTTTTTTCATTACTAGATGATGCCATAGGGATCTGTACGGGGAGATTTTTGCATCACCATCAATTATAATTACTTAAGAATAGAAGTGTCAATATGGGGATTTGACCCACTTTTTGACCCAATTTTATTCACTGGGTCATATATAAGTTCAATAAATTTAAAAAATGGATCGAATATGGGTTTAGGTCTATAAAACCTGTTCAAATATGGGTTTCAACTCAATATGTTTTCAACCCATTTTTTCCTTGTGGCCTGCATCTTTCCAAGCATCACTTGTAAATGTGCATTAATTATATTAGTTTATATATATTTTTATTTTTTTATTAGTAAAATAAAAAAATCAAATCAAAAAAAGTAAACAAAAAATATTTCGGAACACCACCACTGCCAGCAACAAAGAAAGAAAGAAAAAATTAAAAAAATTCAATTGCATGAAAGTGTTTTAGCAATATAATTTTTATTAATAGATTAAAATAAATAAATATTTCATGATTTTGTTAAATATAGAAATATTTAAGTAATACGGATTGAGTTGGGTATAAATTGAGTATGGGTCGGATCGGGCATGGGTCATTAAAATTATACTGTACAAAATAGATTAAATGGATCAATATGAGTCGGACCATATTTGACCCTACCCAAATTCAATCCGACGCACCCTTTAACATCTCTACTTAATAACAGGAACCTGTGAAATGCGGAGCACAATTAGGCATGCGTTATTCGATTTCCAAGAAATTCTACGGACAACGGAGGGGTTTTCTTTAGCGTGATGGCTTTTTGGTGAAAGACAGTAGTAAATGCTAGGGAGGGAGGGAGGGAGGGAGGGAGAGATAGAGAAATGTCCTATAATGTTCTCCTAGGGTTACCGACAGCATTGGAAGCAACGAAGACAGCCGATAATGTCAATGTTCCAAGAGCGAGGGGGTTGGTTTGTCTAGATGTTTTATGAAGTACTACATCGTTATACCCCATATACACAAGCATAAGCCTCAGAATCTACACATTCCTCGTCTATGGGAATTAGGGTTTCGTGTTTACAGGATTCTAAGAATGCTAACTACGTGATGAATGATAACTAGCTTGGAAGCATCTAAAAACATACAACTTTCCATTCCTTAGCATCGTCTGTACTGGTTCTTTGTTCTCCCGCAGACGATGTGTAGTAGCAATTAGCCAATAGAGGGTATAGGTAGAGAAGGGGCTCTATTAACCCAACAGGGCATCTCTCTACATAATGAATTAGGTGTCTATGCGTTCGGAATTACGATCTAACCCAATAGGGTCTACATAACGAATTAGGTGGTGTGGGAATGCCATATGGTTATAGATTCAATGAGCAAATTAGGGGTCTAAAGTTGGTTGTGTGGAATTCCCTAATATATTATTCAATATGCGGGCCTAAAAGGAAGACGAGCGACTAGTCAATTCAACAATTGGGAGCTCGTAGATGCCTAACGTCGTGATCAGATAATGAGTTAACTACCATGTCGAGATAATATACGCGCGAATAACATGAGATACTTGGTGAAGAGTCTATCGATTATGTTAAATATCCAATTAGCTCCACGTGAACACTACCTCTTGACACTCCCCCTCTCATATATTTGGGGATACTATATAGGCACAAAATGCGGGAGAGGAGACGTCGGAATTCAACCCGATAACATGCGTTTCGATACCATGTTAACCGACGGAGCTTGACTCGTGAGGAAATAGACCCACAATATGCTACGTTAACAGAACAAAATGGAGATGACTGTGGATGATATGATCGCAAAACAGAAGCTTCTCGATCGAGGCAAGCTGTCCATTAATTTAATACCTAATCGGAATAAGGGGATGTTACTTAAGATCGGTCCGGAAGCATATAATTAGTGGAGGACTTCTTCAATGATATTCCCCCAATATTCTAATGTAATGACGGACCCTTTTTTGAATGAACTTGAAAGAGTAATAAAGAGCCAGGCGACCCTTTTCCATTTGTGAAACAAATATGCTTGGGGAACTTTAGGGGGGGGGGGGGGGGAGAGGGGGAGGAGGATCAAACACGCTCGAAATCAAGGGAAAAAAAAAAATTGAGGATTTGTCCCCAAAGTGAAACCCACACGAACGAGGCTCGGAAAGGTGGGTAAGTGCCCAGTTCCTTGCATTCGATATTCCTTCTCCCATGAGCTGAAAAGTGGGTAATCAGATCCTTAATTTCGAGGACAAGAAACAAAGAAGGATAAAGAGGAGAAACACACAGGATCTTTCATGGAGACTCAAATCCTTTTGTGCCCTACAAATCCGGTTAGAGATCATTTGCTGGAAAGGGTGAAGGGGGAGATGCAGATTTTGACAAGAACCCATTAACATGATTTGGTTTTTGTTCTCTTTTTCTTTGTTGTTCTGCAATTTTCCTTGTTGGGTTTCACTTTTTTTTCCTCCAATTCCACACTAATCTTTAGATTCTCTTCCCGGAATACAAAGGTTTGGGGAATTATTGAAGGGGAAGGAAGGGGGGAATTGTTGCGGTCCTACAACAACTTTTCACGCACAGGAAAAATCGAAATCACATCAGAATAGGGTGCTTGTGTCAAGAAGGTCAAGGTTCGCAGTTGGATTGCTGGTCCCGCTTACTGATTAAAGTAAGAAAAACCTCTCTCCCCGGCTTGGTTGCAGCCAAAGATGCACACAATAGAATGTTGGCACACATTGCTCGTTATTAACTCTTAAAAATGACAGCTTGAGAATGTTTGAGCGCTCTCTCGGAGAGATCATGTAAACCTTGCATAGTTTCGGCCTTTTTGCCCAATTCGGTTCATTAGAGCATGTAAACCGTGCGTGGTTTCGGCCTTCCCTCCCGGGACGGACCAATAATTGAACGTTAGTTGACCATTCATTCAGCGCTAACTAGCCAATTCATGGAAATCGCCATATCCTCGATTTTCAGAGTAAGAACGTAAGAATGATGAATCGCGGGCTTCTGTAGGCTTTAAGGTTCAGGGTAAGAATTTTGTGAGCTGGAGCGATTCTAAAGCTCTGATGACAGAGGCCCAGAAAGGAAAGGGCCTTAGGTGGTCTCTACTGAGTCTTGAAATAGCTTTTCTCCTTTGGTCAGAGAAGGCTAGTCCCACAGTTTTGACTGAGTCCGGTCCATGAACACGGATCTTATAGGAGTTTGTCCATCCTGGGAACAAACTTATTCCCAAAAAAATAAGAAAAAACACCACCATAAAAGCAACGAATTTGAGAAGTTGATTTAACGGTACAATCTCAACTGCAATGAATGACAAAAAAATATTTAGCAATCATGGCGGGACCAACCTCTAATCTTATGGCTAACATCCACCACCATACTATCATGCTAGTAAAAACCCAGAAAAGCAAATATACAGGCAAAAATCACCGAGAAATAGAGAATCATCTCACATCAAGGAGAAAGAGAAGACATTTCTCTGCAACTTATTCGTGTAGTTCAGCATACAACGACCCATTGCCATAGAAATAAAAAAAGGTCAACAAAGAATCAAAGAACCTAACCAGGGGGAAAGCAGCATGTTAATCGTAGGTTAACAACGGCCGTGGCCAATTTCCCTCGACCCAAAAAACCAATCTGGATTAGAAACAAAATATACATCAACTAAAATTAAAACGCTAATCCAATTTGAGCTTTGCTGGAAGGTTCCCCTGCCCAAGAAGCAAAAACAACCTCCGGCCCGAGAAACCCAAGAATCGTCATTCGGTGCATCGCCTCCCATTTACAAGGCTCGCACAAAGAATATGAATTTTTATCCTAATTGAGGTTAATGTGTTCTTGCTGCTCCCAAATCAATCTTCTTCTGTGTCGTTAGAACCCCACTAGAGAAGCAAATGTTAGCGGAGTCAGGCTCTAGAATGTGCTGCAGAGTAAGGCAAGACCGATTTTCTCCTTCGCTTTACATGACCTAAACTTTTTGAGTCCAAACCTAAACTTTAATCCAACCTTCGCTCTGACCCTGACGACGATGAGCATCTGACTTTAAGGTGCTTTGGACCAATCTCTAACCGGGGAGGTTCCCTCGTGGCCTTTCCCAGCTCGTATTGGAATCTATCCCTTGTTTGGCGTTCCGCCTTGTTCCTTACTTCCTCATTAGACAATTTCTTAAATTTAATAGATATTACAGAAGATCCTTTAGCAAACCTGTCCCTGGAACTGGTTCCTGCAGTTTCCCTGTGATGAGCAGATGCACCAACGCCATATCTTGCTTCATCAGACCTGTAACAATGTGACTGCATCAACTGTCCACGATCAGATTGTTGTTTTCTCAATCGCTTCAATCCCTGCATTACATGCAAAAGCCATATGGCAAATTTCAATGTTAGATATTGGCGTCCAGCATTATCGCTATCCCGAACTCATGAAAGCATCAACAAGAGAAACCAATAGAAGCCGTGAACTTGTGAGTCATAGCATAGCAAAAGTAACAACAGTTTCAGTTCAAGAATGTGGGCAAGCTAGAAGTTTCTAATACTTTAGAGCAAATTTAGGATAATGAGTGATGACATTATAAGAGAGGTTGAAAATATGTATAAAGCTAGTACATTAGCCAAGCCAAATGGTATGACCATCTAATTCTTCTTCATTCGAGATACTAACACAAAGGACAGTGTCACCAACACATGAAGACCTCACTTACGTGTGCCTTGGCCAATGATCAGCAAAATAAAAATCTACATCCTGATATAAGAGGATTTAAGCATATATGTAGAAAGCCTGCACAAAAACTTGAAGGCTGGAGATAGAACATGCCAGAGACCAAGATAGAAATAAAAATTAAATCAAATAGCTACTCTAAGTGGAAGCATCTTAACCCCCTAAAGGCTTGAAAGCAGTTGCACCACGAGCACTTCAATACAAATCTCCTGATCAGTATGGGTAATGTTTATTTCTAAGCTACACTCAACAAATGAATTATCGCAATTAGCTATCATTGATTTCAACAGTCAAAAAAATCATTCTTACATTCTAATTTGAAGACGATAAAAACAACACGATAACAAACAACAGGAAAGAATGGCACAGGCACTACTTTTCAACAAAAGTTGCACTAGGGACTGAAACTACACCTGGTGTCCAGAATGCTGCGAGGGCAAGGAATCATGGCTACTCCTCTTCTCCACTTTCACAGACGAGCGTCGTTTAACCCTGAATATCTCTGTATCAGAGTCATCACTATATTGTCCAGACAATGGCCTCCTCGCTGAGTCGTGGAGTCTATCCTGATGGGCACTCGTGCAATCATCATATGACAAAGAGGAGACAGACGACTCATATGCATTGCGAGACACAGTTTCAGAAAGTTTGTCGGAGTTAAGAATTGGCTTCTCAGAAACATGATGCCCCGCATTCTGCACATGATATTACCAGACTAAAGATCAGAGAGCTGAAACCTAAACACAGTTCAAAAATCATCTGGTACCACCAGCAGTCACAAAGCAAGCTCATTTGTGACTTCTTAAACTATACATTGTGTGAGAGAAAAAATGCAGGCATTAATATCTGAATCTTACATCATTGATGATAGATGAGCTTTGAGCCAGCAGAGAATTTGAATGAGTCGGATAAACTGAGGAGAGGTATGGTTGAGGCATTTGGGGTTCCAAATCTCTTCTTCCATTGATAAGTTTGGGTTGTCTCTCGCTACAGTCTGACTCGGGTGACTCATTATGATTATCTAGAGGAAGTGGATGATCAGACTCAAACTCTATGCCACAATAAGGGAAGTATCTTTCCTCATAACTGTCACTGAATAAATTTGGCACAGAAAATAATTCCCTATCGCTGCCTTTATCCCGATGGATATCATCCAATATCTGCACATCCTGCTCAAACTTCTTGGCTGCTGCCTCCATTTCTAATATATGATCCCTCACAAAGAGAGTATAATTGCTTCCACATGGAGATTTTAGCGATTCAATATCTGAAGAAAAATCATAAATAATTGCAATAAGCCACTAAGCATCAGCAAAAAGAAAGAGGAAGTCCTCAGCCAAAAGCAATGATGGAGAAGCAAAGAGTACCATGACGTAGGCAAACGAGATGGGAATGACAGGCACAGTTGATATATGCTACATAGCAGTCGCGCTTGCATAGACTACAGACAACCGTTCCATGTGAAACTGGGAGTACACCAGCGCATGCCCTTGATTTCATTAAATACCAGCGAACATGATGCTGAAAGCGCATCAGCTTCACAAAAGAAACCTTTATACAGCGGTGTGACGCCAAGTCTGCAGATGAGCAGCCTACATCTCCAAGTTCTGTGCTCGTATATAGAAGCATTGCTTCTTTACAAAGAAGCTCTTCATGAGGTAGCAAGGGAACCCTGTTTAGAAGTGCATAGCGCTTGCTAGCTATGGCTCCAAGAGGAAACCAATCGCCAAGTGCAAAGTTCACTGCCTCGCCACAATTGAAACCTAAATAGTTGTAGACCTATCAGTGCAACTTGCAAAATAAAATGAAAGAAAACCCATGCAAGTTTGAGCTGGGAATTCCTTTTTCTCTGCTCAATGCACATATCAAATACATACATGCAAACATGCACTTGCACTTCAATGTGTGCATGCGTGTGCTTGTGCGAGAGGGAGAGCCAGGTGAAGTTATTAGACTTACCATGGCTAAATCCTGCATGATATGCTCGTGGGAACGTTACAACAAACTCCCCAGGCTTCTGAACTGCTTTGAAGACTGGGACATCGTGTTCTAACAAAATATTTGGGGGAAATAGAGTTGTTTTTCCCAAAAGTAAGTCAAAAGCTCCATCCTCGCCATTGGCAGATAGAATATCAGTGGTATAAACATGCTCCCTAACTACCTTTTCGAAATCCAAAGCTGCATGACCGGGCACTCCATACCAAGTTTTAAAAGCTCCACAATGGTGATAATTGATACTGCAAGCAAAAAGTGAAGAAGAAAATAAAAGGGGAAAAAGTTAAGAGAAGATACTCAGAAAACTAAGGAAGAAGTTATTCCAGAGTGCTGGAGCATTAACCATAATTTATACCTGTACAAGTAGTGATCTTCCACGTGCCACGCAAACATACTAAAGAGCATTCCGATGTAAAGCATGGGATCAGTCACTCCCTGTATTAATCACTGCGCATAAGGACCAGAGTGTAATAGACACAAGGATGACAGAAAATAGTTAAATTGGTACCGGAATTGAAGTTTCCAGCAGACGTAAAACAGACTTGGGCAGGCGTGAGAGATTCTGAAGTCAAAAAAGAAAGGAAGTAATGATGAAAACTAGATACATGATAACTTTCGGCACGCCAGCTGTATTATCGAACATCGCTGACTATGCTTTGAATAGAAAATAACGCTTTAAGGATCCAAGAAAAACATTAGGAGATAGCAAGTAAAGATTAGATCCTCACCTTCAAGTTCCATTTACTACTGCCGAGTGGATCGGCGTCAGAAGATGAGAAGGCACTACCGTCAACATCACAAGCATATTCAACAGTTTCCATCTTTCCACATGTGATTTCTTGCCAAAATTCCTTTTCCATGTATGCGGCTGGAAGACACCCAACACTTTGATATCTTCGCGCAAAAATCTTGCTTGCCATCTTCTCAAAATCCCGAAAGGAATAATTCCTGAATGCAATTATGTTCTCATCAGCAGAGATCGTAACGGACTCTCAAAACATTGTTCAGCATTAAAAGAAAAATTACCTTCCGCTCATGAAAAAGGTGACCCTGTCGTCAGAATCCCACTCAGCCAAACGAAGAGGTTGTACTCTGGTCGTGAATTTGAATGCTGCTTTCTCCCTCGTCAACACAATGCCAGCAGGGACAGAAGCACTTAAAGGAGAGATAATTTTGCATATACCTAACAGATTAGCACCGACAAGGTAACATCAACATCATCTTTATCCCATAAGAGGATTATGAGAGGACTTTGAATATCAAACAACATGACACCATAACTTCCTTGTTAAAGCAGCTTGTGACAACAATAAATTCTACGTTACTGCTCGAGGCAAATTAAGTACATCCGTTACACTGCTAAGTTGCACACCTTGATATTTATTGCTTTAAGCAGATCTCCAAAAAAGTCGCAAGAGTTTCAAGTCTTGATACCTTTGGACAAGCAGAAGACAAATATCGAGCACCCGGCACTTTTGGTAATACTCACATTCCTAATACGTTATGCACACGACTTGACAAATATATATCAGGTTGAATTAGCCATTTCCTACATCTTCATGATAGCTTTTTACCCATGCTACTTTGAGGTGCCAAGCTACAAACAATTTAACCAAAAATATAATGACATTGCACAGAATGACATTACGAATATTTATGATGCACGCACCTAGTATTTCTTTCTCTGGCCACTTCGTATTAAGTCCAGTGGTTAATAATAAAATGTAACATATTCCATCTCCACCAGACATCTTTCAGTCTACCGTTCTAGCTAAATACATAGTACAATAACCATTTCCTCATCATCTAACAACAAAGGCATAATGATACAAACATAACATGGGAGGTACATCATTTGACTAACATTAAACAGCACTTAGTGTCCCCCCCCGCAGTTAGCGGTGGCGATTCTTCATTTCAAAACATCCATAGTATCTTGATCTGCCTCAGTGAAGTAATTTTGTACCACAGGCATATCCCCGTCCACACGACAAGCAAAGACAGAAAATCTGAACACACCTAGATATTGTATTTGCCGATGCATTCATGATTACATGTTCAGATCTGGATACTAGAATAACAACATCGTTTTCTCTTGATTCACCTCCAATTTCCCACCTTTCCCATCAACATTTAAAATACTACACAATTCACATGAAATTCGAACCCCTTCCACCTGACATATGCTGCATGTGTGCATCTCAGGTTAACAGAAAAAAGAAATGCACCAGGGTTTCTTCATAAAAATTGTCTTTTCATGTGTTCACGTTAATTATTAAAGCTCGATGAGATAATAAGGTAGACTGAATGCACCCTTCCATGGACAACAACATTTCGCAACTTCCCAATTTGAAAAGGTCAGAAGAAGTCCAAGTCCGATCAATTTACCATATTTTGAAGCCTCTGGAGCTATCTTTTGCAAGTAAACTAGGGGGTCCTCAAACTCCTCCTTTGATGGACAGTAAACAGGACACTCTGGAACTTGATTGGTCCATTCTAAATCATTCATACAGAACTTTTCTACTTTCCGTTTTGGAAAGACATACTTCACAGTTGAAGCCCGGTGTGATGGATGAAGTGAATCGGGAATACCATGTATTCTCACACCACATGAAGCTGAAGCTCTCAATGCATCTCCTCCACTTCTGTTCATTACATTAACCAGACCATCAGTCTCCATGATACTTTCAGTTTTCATTCTCTGGAGCCTTTTACGCTTCAGAAACTCCAAAGCATTTGAAATTTCTCTCGACAGACAAACCCTTCCTTCCACCTGCATGAAGAAAAGGCAAGTGTACATGAAGAAACAGAACGAACGGGAAAACCAAAACCAAGCTCAAAAAATCAATCTATTGGCACCCGTTAAAAGTAAAAAGGCAACAATTCGGAGAATCAGATCTCCATGCTAACTAGAATAATAAAAAAGGAAAGTACAATCGAATAGTGAGGAGAAGACCAATCATACACTGCTTGATACAGAACTGCCAAGACCGCCGTCTAAACATTCTACTAGTTATGCATACTCATCCCTTAACTCCAAGTAAAAGTTAACGCGAGCTTATAATGGCCGTTTAAAGTGTAGTCATGGAGTGCGATGAAAAACGATTTCATTACTACTCAAATAACCAAAGGCTGTTTCACATTATTTACACAATGACTAAGTACCTTCGGCAAATCCTCAACAATGCCCACTAGCTTTCGCTGAAGGAGCACATATGTCAAACAAGCCAAAATCCAAACTCATCCCAAAATTCACGTCTCCAGAGAATATTTGTCAGTTTATACAGACTAGAACATGGCAGGATGCAAAGAAAACTTCAATTTAGCAAAGCATTACCATCCAATATTTAAGGAGACCGACGCCACCAGTTATTTTAGCCAAATAATACGGAATTGGCAGGTCATAAAACAACAGGAAAGGTATAATTGCATATTATCTTAATATTACCCATCCAAAATACGGGACTGGTCAAATCCATCTATTGCACACCGTTAACGATGATCGTCACGTCACACCTTGTACAGATTGAGGGGTCCCTAAAAAGAGTAAAAATTCAACTGATATTCTATCTCTCGTTCAAGCACAAACGCCCCGTGTAACTGACTCGCATCTTTGAGAGGCACTTTTATGCACTTCCTGGGTACATATCATGTGAACACAATGCTTTCTCGGAAAAAGAGTATTTCACAGAAAATGACATGTTTCAGAAAACTTTTCCTATTAAAATAAAAAAAATAAAAAGGTAAGGAAATTACAAGTTCGCGGTTTACCATTAAGTCCTAATTATTAATCAGCAAATATTTTCCGGAGATGCCTAAGGCAAGTTTAAATTTCCATGGATCAAAAGGACTACAGCAATTAACAAGGAATGGAATTCGTCAACGGAAATTTCTAAAAATCCACAATGAATGCATAAATTCAAGACAAAATCTGTTTCTTCCGGTTTTAAAAAAGCTTCAGCCCGGGATCTGGACCGTGAATGGGAGAATGAAAGCCCCCTGAAATTTCATCCAGAAGAAGAAACAAACAGCATAATGCAAACCACACAAAAAAAAAAAGACAATTGACATACCATCTCATCACGAAGACGGTATTTGCGGGCCTCCGTCCTCCACAAGCCTGGCGGAACAAACAGCTAACTCGCGAAACCGAGATCAAACGCCAGAAACAAACCCTAGATCACGATCCTAATTACAACCAACCTACCGCGCGTCTCGAAACGGCCTCAGCCTCGCCACATTCTCCCGAACCGCTACGAACGCGAGCTCACCGTCACGGACGCGGAGATCCAGGGCAATCCCCCCACGGAGCCGAGAAATTCGCCGGGAATCCGAGGCGCTGCCAATGGCGGAGAAATCGAGCGCCTCCACGGGCGGAGGAGGGGGCTCGCCGGAGAAATAGCGGTTTCCGGCGAGGGAAGGAGGTTCGCCGACGGGATGTTATCGGCGAAGTACAAAAAAAATAGAATAAAAGGAGGAAAAATAAAAATTGGAGGGAGAGAACAGTGGAGGAAAACTAAAAAGCAGAGAAAAGGGGAACGCTTTGGAAAACCGGAAAAGAGCGTTGAGGCGATAATTTATAGTTTTTATATAACTCCTGCAATGGAACTGCTTTTTCTGCTGCCCAAAAAAAAAACTAAAAAAAAACAATTAAATTTTCTTTCGTTCTTTATTTTGCGAAGATGTTTCATCTTGCCCGAGAAAAGTCTCCTCGTATTTAAAAAATAAAAATAAAAAAGCAATTAATTTTTTAATTGATTTGTTTATTATTGAGATAAAGAGTGGGGGTGCGTGAAGGAAAGTGGTGGTTGTTAGGTGGTTCAACCAACGCTTTGCCGGCCAGAACGCGTCTCGTGAACCCAAACAAAAAAAAAAAAAAAAGAATCCCCGTTTCGCTGGCTTCGGCGAATTGACCGTTCAGCCCCTAGGCGGACCCCGTTATCCTGCGCGGGGCCGCCGTGGAATCTGGAGAACCGTAGGGGCGTTTTCGGTAGAGCGGGTGGACGGCGTTGTCGACAAGTTAAACGGGGCGGGAAGGATTCCCTGTTTCGGTCAGAGAGAGAGAGAAGGAAACTGGCTGGAAGAGGGGGGCGGGAATAATCACGTGCGGCGTAACGACGCGACGGTGTGAATTGAACGTCGGGAATCCGACCGTCCATCTTCCACGGCTTGGATCGGTTCAACGGGGGCGCGAGAATCTTGACCCGCCTCCATGATGATAATAACCGCTCCGGGTACTTCGTCGTTGGGAACTGCTGTTCTGTACCTCGGAGGCCCTTCCCTTTCGCTTACCTTCCCAGTTAGTTAGCCCTCCATCTCACGAATGACGATATTGTCCTCCCCGAGGCCGCCCTTTGTCTGTATGGATCTTGATTGACACTCTTGCCACACAAACTTCGTAAGAAAGATTCGATTTTCAAAATACTGACTGTACCTGTCGTAAGGAAATTCAGTACGTCGCAAATTTCCATACCTTTTGCAAAACTTTTTACCTTTTGATAATCGATAGTCACCGTCACAAATTATCGACTTAACTTTTTTATTTGGATATTAAGTGGGTTTTACTTATTACAGTAGAAAGCACATCAACTTATCTCGATTTCCAAATTAAACCATGATCGGTAGCCTCACCCATTGATTGAATACCGGAAGACTTAACACCTAATTGGATTAAGATTATATAATAGCATTAATTTATTTTGAATTAAATTGTTCAATAGTCACGATTTGACTTAATTAGCACGATAAAAAATGATTATCAGATTAATTGACCCTTAAAGTTGGCGCAGCTAGTTAATGGATACGAGATTTTCAATTGAGGAACTAAAATACAGCAACTCGTTCATTCTCGTCAATTGCGCGTATACTTAAACCATCTGCATGTGCCAAAGCCTTGGATATGTTCGGTCGCAAGACTTACAAAATGTACCAGGGGCCTCCACTAGTCGAGCTCTACACCCGTACTCTCGAACTTTTTCCGAAAAAAGTTTATTTGATTAATTTAATGGGCTCAAAAGGGATATTCATGTCAATTTTCTTATAACTTATGCGTTACAAACTCTTAAGCTGCGTTTGGTCACTCGGATTTTTAGTTAAGATAGGATTGGATGTGATAGTATATGAAATCCATAGATTTTGACATATCCTATCATGTGTTCGGTGAATTGTAGTAATAGAGTCTGATATATTTATATCATATCATATTCATTGTTTGGTACATACGATATATTAATGTAAAATGAATTTGAAAAAGTACTAGCGAAAAATATAAGAATCTTTTATAATTCACTGCTGAATATAGTAAAAGAAATAAAATATAAACATTCAACTTTTAATGAAAAGTTTTATCTTTTTCACGACGTTCGTTAAACCTCAATATGAAACACAATGTTATGGAGGAGAATGAGGTTTGACTCTCTTTTTACTTTTCTTATGCTTTTGATGTGAACCATAAAGTTAAGAATGAAATTAACTTTCGATTATCTCGCCATTTTCGTAAAGTTTTATAACGCTATAAAACAATCATGAAACTTTGCACGCAAGCTGGCTCGGACACTATGGTTATAAAAAAATTATAAAGTTACAAAGTAATCATAAAACTTTCACATAAATTAGAGATGGAGAAGACTGAGATGGAGATGTTAGTTTTTTTTAGAAATTTCATTACTCCTTATATTTAAAAATTAGAAAAATTATTTTCAAGTTTGAATATATTTACTTAAAATATAGTTCATTCTACTTCATTTTTATTATTTTTAATTACAAATTTATTTTTATCATTATTTTAACTCCATTCCATCATTTCTTAATAAAAATTTCATTAAATAAAAAACTGTACTATTATACTTAAAATATTAAGCGATATAGATACTAAGTGCGCGTCCATGTGTGTATACATATACAAACTATATATTATAAAGAAGAAAGAAATCAAATTATAAATGTGATTTATAAAAAAATAAAAATAAAAATAAAAATTATTTTTTGTTTTGATTTTTCTTTCTAACATTATAATTCAAATTTATTTAAAAATAATTATTATTTTAATTTTATTATATAAGAAGTTTGTTATTTATAAAAATAATTTTTATATCATAAACAAAAGAAATCATATCCACTTTTATCTACTTACCCCTAGGATAATTATATACGGGCTACATCCCTTTATATCTTGTTATATCTTATCATGATTAGGAATCAAATACAAAATAAAATAAATGACTTGTATCTTGACTGTGAAACGTAGCCTTAAGTTTTCAACCATTAAAATTGCCGCGTTTAGAATTTCGTTACAGCGACTCTTATTTTTTGCTGTTTTCCGGGATTAAAAGAGTTCCCCTGTTTTAAAATTTGCCAGCCGAGGGTAGTCTTGGCATTTTAAGGCGATCGCTCTCTCTCCCCCCCTCTCTCTAGAAGTTTGCCAGTAACGGCCACCTGCAAAGTGGCCGCGCGTGACCGGAAGGGCATGCGCTGGCCGACACGTGGTTCTCGCTTTGAAAGAAGAGAAACACGTGGCGGGCTTTCATGGTCGGTTTCAATGGCGCGCGCCTCGTCAACAACAACTGGCGGTTACCAGCGGGTTTCGTGCCCCCGCAGCGTACCGGTCCCCAAAGCCTTTTCGGCTTATCACGAGGAGGCGCCACATTTGCATTTCTCGCGTGAGGTCGGTCCGAAGTAACCGGCGGACCCGGTCGCCGGTTCACACGTACGTGATTGGGCAGAGGGGGACGGAGCTTTTACCTTGAGGGGCCTTTTTTGTTACGCGGAGGTTGGCCTAATGATTAGTTGAAGAACCAGTCAGCGAAAACGAAGGTCGCGACGGAACTTTCAGCGTCCGACTGGCGGCTTGGCTTTGAAGCCGAGTCAAACTTCGCGGGCCCTCCTCGTCCCTTCGGCGCAGCTTAGTCTGAACATTTTTTTTGACAGGATTCGGGGTTCCCACACAACCGTCGCGTGGGATGGGATGATCCGTTCGTGCTTGGGGTCCTCTCCAGGGCATTTGCGTAATTTGGCTCGACCAACAGAGCGCGCCCCTAGGAGACAGCGGCGAGCTGCGTAGCATTGGGGGAGAGGCAAAGTACAGCTAAGATTCGGCTTCGCGAGAGTTCGTGAATTGACAACAATGCCCCGACGAAGGGGGCATAATCACCCGAATGCCTATTGTTGTCGCGTTTTGGTGATTTCTTCTGCGTTTTTTGTTTGGGGGCACCTTACTTTTGGCCGACCGACGTCGCACTTGTGGTCCCTTTCCTTGGACCGCTATAGAGAATGGCCTGTGCCGTCGCCCGATTGGTCGTTGCTGTAAACTAAAATCGGTCCCCGTATCATGTCCCCCTACTTTGATTAGAGTCGACGCCTTAATTTCTTGGTTGATTTTTTCGTATTAGATAATTCGACGTGATATCAGCCGAATCAAATCAAGAAAAGAATAAACCCATCTTCTCGACTCAAATCCCAACCAGAATTGTCATTATCTGGCACAGTATTATCATAGTTCACATATTTTATCGGGTCCAAAATCTTGATTATTTATACAATTGAATTACCCCATTCGAATACAGAACTACCAATTCGGTCGATGTTAATGGTCGTACCGGTCAAATCCCGGATCAATTAGATCGCAAGCAACAAAAAAGAAAAAGAAGAAGAGAGGGGGTGTATTTTGAACATTGAAAACCTTATGATTTGATTATCTGGTCGGAAATATGAAAGTACTTTTCCAAAAAATCCACGGAAAATAAAGGGGAAAAAAAAAAAGGAAGAGGAAGCAAAGGCACTTAGGGTGTTGGTGATGATGTTGATGGGTGGAGGTGGTGGAGTTATGGGAGCGCATTGATGGTCATATCCAACACACGGAAAGGAGAAGAAAGGTGATTAAACCGTAAACACGATGGTTTAATAGTCAAAACCAGGTTTCAGCGACGGGGGGGAATTTTCCGAGGCGCAACGCCACGCAACTCCCCACAAAGCTTGGAAGTTAATGAACTCTGGCTCTCTCTGGGGAATCGGATGGGGTCCACGATTCCCGGTTTTTTTCCCCCGCGAGTAAATTTTTAATGTCCGAAAGCCCGGGGGTGGTCGTCCAAAAAGGCCAAGGTTTTGGGCCCCCCTACCCTACGGCCTAGCCTTTGCTGTCCAATTCGCTCCTACGTTTGATGTAATGACTAAACATACGTCCTTATCATATCCCGCGAAAACAAAAATAAAATACGTCCTTATGGGCAGCTTTTCTCAAGACCATCATTACCCAAAATTGCCACAGCTTTTCTCATATTTTGGGCTTCAATATCCCACGAAAACAAAAATAAACATACGTACTTATTATATACAAACCCTTTTTATCGTTTAAAAATTTTTAAACTTTTACTTTTATCTTAATTTCATTACCCATAATCTTTCATTTATAATCACTGTTAATTTATCATGCGTATCATTTTCACGTCGTTAATGAATCATGCCTCAACAAAAGCGATATGAAAAAAATCGCTCAACTTCTTTTCTATTGTATGCTTTCTCAATACATTATCAAGATATATTGAGCTACTCAAGATGGCGAATTTTGGGTTCGCCCTTGCGCTCAATAACCCAAAAAAATAGCTAGACATTGAGATATGATTATTTGGATAAGCAATCTCAAATCACGTCGCCCTTGAAATCTATTGTTTTCAAATTTCTAAAATTCATTGGTAAGTGCGATGAAATAACTCGAGCCATGTAGAATTAACTAACGGTGATTATGGGCAGAAGATTAATGGTGGTAGAATTTCGACAAAACTAAATGTTTGTGATTTTTTACGAGACAAAAAAAAGTATGCAATTGGACAAATCTTGAACTTACAAATTTTTTTTTTTGGTATTAGGTCGTAGATTTGGATAAAAATAAAAGTTGGAGATTTTTTACGAGATAAGAAAAAGATTTTGATAAAATTGTGAGGAATGCTAAAGTTGAAGGTTTTTTGGAATATCATACCTTTTTGGGGGTATAAACGCGTGTGCTTATTTATATATTCGACTAATTGATGAGTATTTCAAAACATTATTCTAACGATTCAAGGGACTCAATTGAGTATTTAAACTAGTCTCATTCAACGTTAAAAGATGTGCTTATTGTTGCGTTTTTTTTTTGTCAGTGCACTAAAAGTACTTATGCTTGTTACGTGAATGCAATTAAGTCATAAAACTTTCAATAAGCACAATCAAGTCCCAAAAATTAATCGCAAAATTGCAATCGAGCCTTGAAACTTTCGAAAGCCGCAATTAAGTTCCAAAAATTTCAAAAGGTACAATTAAACACAAGGGGGGATATGTCCTAAGATTTTCAAAAAGAACTCGATTTCACCAGTTTGATAAATTTTAAGACTAGATTGTACTTTCGTGATGAGTTTTATGACTTGATTCACTTTTTCGAAGCTTTAAGATCCGATTGTACTTCCGCGATAAATTTCAAGACTTGACCGCACTTATTGAAAGTTGTATGACATTTGCATTGTCGCCACAAACTTTAGAGATTTTCGGCGTGTAATCTTTTCTTTCTTTCTTTCTAGAGGGGATAATGCATGGACAAGTATATGGGGGCCATACGGTGATGATCACATGAATGGGGTTGACCGGGGGTTGCGCCTCGCGTGGGGCAAAGCTGGTCAGTGAGAAGGCCACAGGTTGTCTTTTTTGTTAGACATTGAAGAAAATGCGGAGCTTCGGTTTTGGGAAAAACAGTATTTAAAAAAAATATATGGTTGATTTGATTGGATAAAAAGAACACAAAAAAAAAAGGAGAATTAAATGGTCACATGAGCGTCATTGGCTGGCCAATACAATACACAATGCTGTGAAAAGAACGGTCAATGGAATTCATGCCGGGCGGACCTTGAAGGGAGAAATGCTTGACCGGTACTTGCACAGACAGGTCAGGAAACCTTCGATGAAGCCAAAACATCTCTCTATTCTCGCGGGATGAAGTGTCTGGTCGATACAACTTGTTGATAATAATTTTAGTCGGGAAATCACCTCCACAGCTACAATCGCCTATCCCCACACGGTTCTTAAGTAGACCCAAGTTTCAAATATGCATTGCTGAGCGGACTAGTCGCCCAACTTCGACACTTTTCTCCTCTCGTCCCGGGCTCTAAAGAAGGAAAAATCGACCAAAACGCATTAAATCTCTCGCACGCATATGGCAAATTCAATCTAAAATGTTTCAATTGTATTGATTTAGTACCGAACATTCTCACAACTTGCTAATTTAGTCATTCTTATCAATTTTGACCCAAAAAAAAAATCGTTAAAGTGGCGATCTAGTAAATGATAGCCTTCTTACATGTCACGGTAGGCGATGACGTAGATAATATTTACATTTTTTTTCTATTTTTCCTTTCCTTCTCTTTTATTTTCTTTATCTTTATCTTATCTTTTCTTTTTTTTATTTTTCCCTACCCCCTCATGCCGGCCACGGGAGAGGAACACCAGCGCTTGCGATGGTGAGGGTCGCCCTCGCCTGAGGCCAGCCAAGGCGACCTTGGCTTGAGGGCAGGAAAAGGTGAATGAAAAAAAAATATTAAAATGATGATCAACATCAATACAGGTCGTGATATATGGGACGACTTGTGCTGATTGGATAGCCACATTAACAAATTTCGGTCAAAATTAGCCGAAATGACCAAATTAGCAAATCATCATAAAAATTCATGACTAAATTGATACTATTGATATATCTATAAATGAATTGACCACCGTACAATAAATTGATGACTTTTTGGACAATCTTATCCTCCAAAAGATAAATCGTATTTTCAATACGCATTCTATAATCGAATTCTCTCGAGTTAAAGCCCGTCCAATCGGCCACACCGAAGAAGATGCTTTACTTAACAATTCAATCATGCAATGCAACAACGATGCAACCATTATGTCCCCATAAAATATTACATCGCCCTAGCCAAAAAGTAGAAGCCTAAACAAACCAATCCCTTTTGGAATCTGCTCAGAGGGTTAGGTTAGGTATCCCCGCACATATGTCCAACGCCCCTTTCCCGTGACATAATCAATTTCTTTCTATTCACGGATAAGCTTGACTTTGTTTAGTCCAAGCGACAGCTGATTACTACTGTTTCTGTAAGTAAAGATGAGTTAGGTGATCCAACAAGTCATTTCCTCGTTCCCGTCCCCGTCCTCGTCCTCGTCCTCCTTCAGGTCTCTAGTGAAGTCTTAATCAGAAAACCCGTGTTGTGTCCCCGAGGGGGCTGTGCCACGTGGACAAGTTTCTATAATTAATTTATCTGGAGCCTTTTTAATTGATGATTCCCTCCCCCCCCTCGTGAGGGGTCACATTTATTTTGAAAAGACTTTAAGAACCCCTTTTCCGAATTTAGACATCCCACGTTAAATATGCTTAGTCACTTTTGGAACTCCGCGATTTGCATTTTCCGACGAAAGCAATCGCCCCCCACCACACCCCCCCTCCGCCCAACTTGAAAAGGGCAACTTGCCTGGTGCGTCGCAGGCTTTGCCTCTCCGATCGAAGTGGCCGACGCCCTCCACGCAGTCGGCCCACGTTGGACTCTCTCCTCTCCCTCCTTTGCCAAGCTCGAATTAAGGACCATGGCGTCGAGGGGACCGACTCATGCACCACGGCAGAGCACATATTCATATATAGCTCTCCAAATAACTCATAATGCTGAAAATCGTATGTGACGTTGGATTCAGTTTGGAATGAAATCTTAAAAGGGAGGAGGGATCTTTAAATATTTCAAGAACTAAGGATGGTGTTTGATGAGCAGAACCAAAAGCGAGGATGCTTTTGAAATTTCCTCCGGTTTTCAATTGATCCACAAGGATAACATATTCCTGGCTAAGGATTTTAGCTAGGAGCACAATGATTTGGACACCTTTTCAGACAAGAACATTGTAACTTGCGTCTCTTACTTTGATGGCTATTTTTAACATAATACCACGTTCAGTTTTCCTGTTCATTGCCCTGTTACGATTTTAGTCTGCCTAGACCAAATTTCTCATTTATTCATTTATTTTATTGAGGCCGTAAATACAAATACAAAGTCAATGACACAAATTAACCATCTCTGGAAAAAAAAAACTATAAAAAGAAGAGGAAAAGAAAGAAAGAAAAAAGAAAAGAAAAGAAAGAAAGAAAAAAGAAAAGAAAAGAAAACAAAGCTCGACCGTGTGGAGACAATTGCTGCCTTTTCATTGGCGACGCACCCCCTCGTTGACTTTACCTAAGTTGCCCCCGAGACATCATGGTTGACAAAAGTGTGTGCATCCCATCGGACAGGCTGGGGTCAAGATTCAAGACAGGCATTGTCCTTAAGCGAGACTAACGCGCGGCTCGTACGTCGTGCTTTCCCTTAAGATTAATGCTTCACTCGTTTTGCATAAAAAAAAATTACACGATTTTCTTAAAAACATACCGTTTTCCAAACAAACGGAGCCACTGATGTAACAATATTCAATTTTTTTTCCTTTTTCGGCACTGTTCACATTTAAGAAGTCAACTTGTTGCCCTAATTAAACGACATCCATGTCTTTTCTAATTAACCGGGGAATTATTGTGAGTAGTGAAATAGCCCGCTTGATTAACCGGCCATTGACTTAGTGCATGTGCTCACATGACATCAATGATTTGGTTGCGTACGCTTATCTGCTTCCGCTCATATTTCCCAGCTGTTTGGTAATCCACTCATTAGGCGTTTAACAAACCAGAGACAATAAGCAAATATGTATTAATGCGATCTTAATCGCGTTTGTTATTTCTATTCCCGACAGCGACCTCATTCATTTGATTTTTGTGCCTTTCCTCTTTTGTATATTTTTTTTTTACGTATCGGTAATCCGACATAATCGCAATAGGAGGTTCGAATTGTCGTCCTCGCCCAGTAAGCGAACTTTGTAATCCCTGTTCTGTTTTCAATGTGTTAGGCAAGTCATAATGATTGGCTAATAATAGAATCGAAATCGAGCTTGGCCCGATGCCTCTTAATTTTAGGCTCCGTTTATTTCGCGAAAAATAAATAATTATAAATATGAACGAACATTATTCAGTTTCCACCATACACAAAAATATATAGACATAAATTATTATTAATAACAAAAAATCATTCGTCGCCTGATTATTTCAAGCGATAAAAGTGAATTATTTTAAAAAATAAATATTTTCCTAAATAATTTATTATCCACGAAAGCAAACGCTCGAATAAAGAAATAAACACTATTTGTAGAAATCAATTACGTAACCCGAACAATTAGCACGTGCTGAAAAAAAAAAAAAAAAAAAGAGGCTGCGAGAGCCTCGTTCCCATCTCATTCGTTTTTCACGGGAAGGCCAATTTCAACGAATCCCGAATTCGGACGCAAGTGGCTTTGCATACGTGGACGAGTTTAGTAAGCCAAACGCAAAAAAGAGGACATCTCTTTTGAATGCACACTGTCCAACAATAAGGGCCGACAAAGTAAAATTAGAATCTTACCGAAAGTAGTCTTACTTTGACCTTAGACGCCGGGCATTTTTAACTCCATCTTTCACGAATTAAAAAGGTAAATATACCCACATATATTTTGCACACGTGTCCACCCTTTACAATTGTAATTTCTGTGGTCTGTATACCCATACATGGGCAAGTTCGGTTAACAATAACCGTAATCTTTACGGTATGTTTTGTTAATCTTAGGCGCACAGACGTAACAAAATAGAGAATAAATGCGAGTCAGAGAAATCTAGACATGATATATATATATATATATATATATATATATTAGCATTTCGCTTTTATTTTACAACTCTCAATTGCAAGAGAAAGATATTATACAGCTGTAAAAAGCCTTCTAGCATCCCAAGGCCCTCCCTTGCAATCCTTGCCTGGGCAGACACCGGATTCTTATGATTTTATGTCGATGAAAAGTATGAACCACACCCTTTGTCCAGTTGAAACGGTGAATACGTCTTCAAATGGAACGTTTCGTCGCAAGCGTGAAACGTACCATGGACGGTTCTCGGAACGGATCTTCCATGCCGACTACCCATTTTCCACCCACGTGAAGAAAACGAACTTGGAACAATCTAGAGCGTTAGTTATTCAATCATCGGTTCGAGTTCATTCTCGTAATCCGTCTCCAAATAAAAATTCCTTTGAAGTTTCCCACCAATTCGATTTTCAAAATGTTCCCCTTCCCCATCATACCCATCGGAGTTGACCCTTTTTTATTCTTTCCGTGCTGGCCCCAGCGGCTGGAGCCAATGAAGCGGGAGGAGGAGATGGCGGAGGAAGCCACCACGTAGGGGGCTGCTGCGTGACAAGAAAATGTAGAAAAATTGCAAAAGATACGGCCAACTTCTCCACTCGGAATTTGTGGGGCCTTAAAAAAAAAAACAAAAGAATTTGTGGGGCCCGAATGTAAAAACAACACCATGGCCAGATAATCAAATAAAAAAAAAGTTATTGCAAAATAAGAAAACAAGTGGGGGTAAAAAAAGAAAAGATAAAATCTCGAGTGGGTTTTCGCGAAAAGTCTACCGCGTTTTCACGATCCGAAGGGGGATCACTTACATCGTTCAGTGTCGTGTCTGAATATTTGCGATTCACCGCCAAATATATATATATTTTTTGGTGGCTCGTTCACACCTTGTCGCCTTCTGTATTTAATTTTTAATTATTTTATTTTGTCTGCAACTTCGAGGCCAGCTGGTCGCCCAAAAGTGTCGTGCTAAAACAATTATACAAAAATAAATAAATAACTTAATAATCCCAAATGTGCGTGCACACCCCATGAAAAAGATTAGGGTATTTTTTTAATTTTTTTTCGTCGCTTTCGTCTGTTGCTAATCTCCCTATCTTGATTTCCAATCTGTTTTTTTTTTTCCCTCCTCCTTTTTCTCTATGTTCATATTGCGAAAAGGGGAAAATGCATCTCGGGATTCCGTGGCACGTCAGCACGGCGGTCTCTCTAGAGCCCGCGCAATGATCGAAGAACCACAACACGTCGGCCTTCCAATTGGCAAAACCTTTTCCCGGCATACCACACTCGACGTTGCAATTGTGTTATTTACCCATCTACCCCCCCGTCGGAGCCCAGTCAACGCGGACAGTTGAGAATTTGCCTACATATACGTCGGAAAGAGAAATAGTTGCTGTCACGATGTTTATATGACTTAGAGTAAATAAATAAGACGGGCGCGGGTATAAATACGTCCCGCAGATATAAGTTTGGAGCTTTTTATGTAACCACTAAAGTTCAAATCAAATGTGGCACAACGGGCATAGTTTGCGATGTCTCGTGGCTCTTTTTCCAGTTGAGTCAAGATAAGGCCACCAATTTTACCTTTTGATAACCTAATAACGCAAGGAAAAACATCGAGAACACGACATGAAAATGAACCGGCTAATCTGAATCTCGGTTTTGATTGGATTAGACCCGCAAGTTGGTAGTCGCTGGGGAGTTGCTCTCCGACTCCAGATAGTACGGGCTCTTGACATTTGCGATTAGATAGCAAGTGTTGTAGGGGGATTCGGACGTGGGCGGTTGGTCCAATCCGAGTCAACCTGTTATGTGCCCCTGGTTTAACTGACTTTTATTCTCAATAGAGATCAATGGCAGTTCGCGCCTCACGAATCAAGAATGAAAATGAGAGGTCTCCTTTTCTGTTTTCCTCTTGTTTACGAATGAGTTAGGTCAGTGGCGTTCGATCGAATAAATAAAATTTTTGTCCGGGAAGTAGGGGTAAGACGATAACGACAACGACGACGACCAATGACGACGACGACGGGCACGAGAAAGGAAGGGAGCTTTGACCGACGTTTTAAAATGGCGACGGTGTTGGGATTAGGCGAAGACCAGCGACCTTCAACCAATTGAATTTCAACATCATCTTTTCTCCTCTTTTCGGCCTTTTTGAACGAGTCCACGTTGAAATTGCGACCTTTAGCCCCTCGTTTAGACCCGGTCAATTTGCCGTAAACCGGATTCGGGTTGAGCGCACGTGCTCCATTTTGATTGGCCATGCACGAAAGGTTTTATTTTATACGTTTATGCTTCCTCTTCATTGGTTCGCCTCGTCGTCGACGTGGGACGAGAAGATTACAAAAGCTACGGGCTCAGGCATGCGAAATTTTTTTTGTAGAAAAAAGAAGAAGAAGAAGATGATCCCACCACCAAGATCGACAAGTCCAGGCCCGAATCGAAATGCCCAGCGCTCTAACCACATACTAACTTAGAGAATTCAAGCTCAAATGGCCACGCTAAGGGTACATGCCGAGACGATGGTCAGGGGTATCATTGCAGGCGCCGACACCCGACACCGGAATGGATGCAGTATTAATCTGGTCATCCACAATGATCTATAAGTAATTCATGAGAAGAGGAGGAGGAGGAGGAGGAGGAGGTCCCCAAGCATTGAGTGTGAGTGAAGGGAGAAGAAGGAAAAACTCAAAAGTTCAGAAGCATTGAATCGCATTGAATCGAAAGCACGAAAGCCGGAATGGGCCGACAGGAGTCAATTCCCGAACCAACCACCCCCAATTTGCACAACTGGTGAGGAGGCCCAAGGGCAAGGGGAAGGGCCTGGGGCATTCAATCCCCCACCCACCCACCCAACCCAACGCCCCTCACGACGGGAGCTAAAAAACGATAGGGGTCAAATCTCTGGTGCGCTCTTGACTCCTCCTTACCACCCCGCTTTTCAAACTTGTCTCCCACTACAAAGTACAAACACCTCCTCCTGCTGCTGCGCCACCACCCACTAAGTCCAAGTTCAACGACATTAGTCTCTCCAAAATGAAACCAACAAAATGGGACACCGACATGAACCTTCTTCGCTCCTTAACCCCATATTATCTCCTTTATTCTTTACTTACCTTAGCTGCTGCCTATCCTGAGTAGTTGTAGTTACCCACAATGTCTGTCCCCACCTCTTCTCATGCTAAAAATCAATCCTTTTGATCTATCCGATGCCCGAGGGGGAGATTTCTGGGTAACTCCACACTCATAAGGTTAAGCTAAGCACTGATTTGTTTAGCATCGGTAGGGTCGGGGCATGGACCCACGGCCACCGCCGGCTCGGCGCAGATGCCGGGGGATGGGGAAGAACTTCCGTTGCCGGAGATGCTGGCGAGGGTGGCAGTGATTTGGTGTACCGCCGTGCAGAGGTGGTTGTTGATGGCGGTGACGCTGGAGAGGCTGAGCTTGGCCGTCGGGATCGTGCTGGCCAGGACCTGGAGCCCCACCGTCAGGAGGCACCCCTCGCCTTGAGGACAGGTGTCGGGCCCCGTGCCGTCATCGTCGTTGTCGGCGGGGTCCGTTCCGGGCGATCCTGATCCAAATGGGACGATGGAGAAGCCAACAGGGAGGAGAGGGAGGCGGGAAGGGTCCTCCCCGTTCATGGCCAGCTGGATGGAGTCGACGTCGATGGTGGAGTAGACGACGAGACTGCCGGAGGCGTCGGTGCAGCTCTCCTGCAGCATTAGCTCCACGTGTTGCGATGAGTTGCTCGCCACCTGCATGGCATAATTGGAGATTATTACGTCCCATAATGAAAGAAAATTGTGAACTCAATCGATTTAAACCTTATATGATTGCGTGGCTAAATATTTATGTATGTTTTAAAAAGGTTAATTATTAGAATTCGAGTGTGAATACTAGTTATGAACTTGTGATTAATCACTGGTGTTGCTTACATTGATGCGAAGGAGAGAGATGCAATTTCCAGGGTGAGAACCATTCGCAATGTGAGCCACCTCTTGCAAAGAATTTCCATTTGAAAGCACATCCAGCTGAAAATCGCTCAAAGCCAATTAGGAATCAGTCACAGTTATGGTATTCTCGCAATCAAGGTAAAACGAATATGCTTCGAAAACGAAAGCATAAGCGATCTTATCAAAATAGAGAACCTGAGATCGTCGGCGCTCGTCCTTCAGGAGTTCAAAGACATGGTGGTGAGGGTAGGGGAGCCAGGAGGTGGAGACGGCGGCAAGGACGACGCCATTGGGCTGACTGGGCTCGGTGATTTTCCTGGTGGTGATGCGGATGGTGTTGTCCAAGGAGTCCGACAGCGCCGTCCACGACTGACCGCCGGAGGTGCTGATGTTGGAGCTGAATGTCCTTATCATCCTCTGAGCCAACCTCATCAGGTTCTTCCTCGCCTCCGGGGATGGTATCACTGCATCGACCCCAAAACGCCAGCATCGTTAACTTTCTGAATACACGAGATGAGCCAATCGCCTCCCAAAATCCATAACAGGCCTACTACAACACTTCGGTTAAAGAATCCAGAATCTTTCCATTTCCTTCACAATTAGGAAAAGAATGAGCTCTACAACTGGACCGACACTCCTGTCTCACCGTATGTGTTGGCAAATGATTTTGCCTTTGGGACTTAACCATGATGAACATTCAATATATTCTTATCGAGATCCTTGCTGAAATGTACAAAGATCAAAATGCTTTGAATTTATTACGAGATGTAGATAAAATCTAAAGAACCTCCAAGATCCGATATGTTTCTGGCCATGAGGCTCGCGACCCGCTCGCACTGTCTTTGCAAGACCGCCAACCACCGATGCGCTCCGAATGCCACTCCGCACTTTGCAAACTGACTAAACAGCGGGTGCCCCGCTTTCTCCTCTGTCTCGGCATGCTCGACCCAGGTCACCTGAACAAAACAAAACCAATGCAAATGAAGCCACGATTCATCACCAATCATGTTGCTCAATCTTCATATCCTTATGTTATTATAATCTAGACGTAAACTTTTGGGAGTGCTATGTTGGCATCGACGGTCGTTCTAATAGTAATAATCGACATAAGCATATGCACAAATGATTAGCTATTAGGTAGGGCTTACCCTTGAGTAACCATTGGGCATGTCTTGAACGACGCAACCGGAAGGCCGTCTTATGTATCTGGGGAAGGAAGGCGGCGGAACGAGATTGTCGTGAAGGCTATCCATGGGAAAATCGACGATCACCCAACTTCCCTCCTCCACATTTTGTTGGCAATAACGAAGGAAGTACGTCTCTCGTGTCGGTACCATCGGTGAAAGAACTTGCAATTCCGCGTACATCTAATTGACCAAAACCAAAAAAAAAAAAAAAAGAGAAAAAAAAAGAAAAAGAAAAAAACATTGCAGTTCATGTAACACAAGAGGAGATGCACCGACATAATCAACCGCGTACATTGAAAATAGTTAATTACCAGGTGAAGAGAGCCACTTGCATGACCTGAGACGCCTGATGCTATGACCTGAATAGTTTTTGCCCTAGAGACAATGGTGGGAAACAATTCCATCCACTTGCTCTGGCAAAAGGATAGATTATTGAGTCAACTGTCAAGATTAACAAAACCACGATATAATCATAAGACAACACCAGATAGATGTACAACGAGACTTACAGCATCCAGGAACGCATCAACCAGAGTGATGCTATTCATTATAACAACAGCACTGTCTCTACTAGCTTCTTTACTAAGCTCGTCCGAGGGTTGCTTTTGATTATTGTCCAATGACCACGGGAACAACCGCGCATGCTCCTCGAAATTGAGCGCTACCTTGCTGCTCTTGGTGCTCCGCACCCAAAGGGGCTCGTCTGCGAAGCACATTTTGGAGAGTTCCTCCACGGAGGACATGGCGAGCTCCAGGGCGACCGATTTCTCATCTTCCATTAGTATGAGGCCACTGTTTTCGGCCAAGTGGTGCGGAGTGTCCTGCGGCAACAAAGGCATGGGCATGATCATGTCTGAGCAAGAGGACATGGGTTCCGGGAAATGCCTCGGTGGGTAGATGGTCATCTCCAAGTCGAGCGATGGCGGAAAAAGAGACATTGGTGGAATTGATTGCATTTGTTGGCTGCTGTACCGTGAGGCTAGACAGCACACACGTTCCAGCTGTTGCCATTGATTTGCAAAAAGAAATAAAAGGCATCATTAACATACATTCCCACTAAGATTGTTTAAGTCGTGAGGCAACTCTTATGTTCATAAGTGTGCCAATTGCCAGCTAAGTAACAATTTAATTTTACCTCCTCCTTGAGTCGAGCATTTTCAATGCGAAGCTGCTGCTCGTCAAAGCCCATCTCTCCTAGCATCCCCGGGCCTCCACAATTAGGACACACTATGTTGCGCAAGGCCGCTTGAAGCCTGTAATTCTCGTTCTTCAGGTTATCGTTCTCAGTCCTCAGTATCACATTATCAGCTCGGTCTTGCTGTGCCTACATATTTTGTTATCCAAATAGCCGAAGCGAAGTCAAGTATCCATATACAAGTGAACACACTTCAACAAGAGGTCTCTAAGCAGAAAGAGACGGTGTACGATCATGTAATTTGTGTCGATCTTGAGTTACAGACTAAGATGCTTTAGATCCCCAAGCTAATGTTGTTTTTTAGAACCGTAACTATTCATCAAACAAGTGTACAAAGCTAATCACACTCCCTCGGTTCGTGACACCAATGTTTGCGAGTCATATGAACAGACATTGGACAGCAGTTTTACCACAGAGGAACCCTATAAGTTTGCAAAGCATTTACTCTGTACAGGTAGGGTTTTAATTGCTGCAGCAGCTAACATTTATTGAGGAGTATGCATTACAGTCTGTAAGGAAGAGGACTACAAATAATGACCCGTCGTCAAAAGGATGTTTCTCCTTCCTTCCTTCTACGAGCTACGCAACATAGTGAGAGCAAGCTCAATAATGGTTCATTATATCCCCGTAACATATCAACTAGGTTTTTGAAACGTCAAGAGGGAAGAGAAATAAAGCAGATATACATTAGCCAGAGAAGCTCACACAGACACGGACAGAAATACACACGCAAGCACACGAACCTTCATTTGGGTTCGCCGGTTTTGGAACCAGAACTTCACCTGGCGAGGCTTGAGCCCTAGCTCGTGGCTCAGCCTCATCCTCTGCTTGTCGTCTGGATGAGGGCATTCCTTAAACAATCTATGACACATTTTGAAAAGGAAAAAATTACTTTACACAATAATAATGATCTTATCCAAGTGAAAAAAATGCGAAAGTGAGAGGAAGAGGAAAATGTTCAAGATCTCCGAAATCTTAGGGGATGAGCGGAACATGCAGGTACTGTATAAGCACAAATAATGTGCTTAGAATATATGAATGCAAGAAGAATGGTGAGACGACAAACATATGTACTTTGTATAAACTAGTTACGCGCATGAAAATTTTGACCTTAAGGAGGAAACACGATTACAAAAATGGAGCAAAAAAACGCTTTGAAGAATGGTACATGACCTTGTTGCATGTGTGTGTAAGAAAGAGAGAGAATGTCTGGTGTGTATATGTCTTAAATAAATGTCGTACGCTTCCATTTCTTGGATCTGACGAGTGGTGTGTCGATGGTAACGCTTCTTCTTGTTCGGAAGCTGATCTTGATCGCCGCCGCCGCCGTCTTGATCTAATAGCTCGTTCGCCGACGACTTCTCTTCCAGGAAATGCTCGCTCCCGGACCCTCCACTGTCCACCATCTCCTCCTTGCTGTTGCTGCTCCCCCCCAGCATTCCATTAATCTCTTCTTCTTTCTACAAAAAGATCGGGAATGAGAAGCGGGATGCGTCAGCGACAGAAAGGACTAGTCGGCTTTTAGAACCGTTTCATATTTTTCCGAGGCGGGGGGAGAGAGAGAGAGAGTTTTATACTGACAGGAATGAGCGGAGCGAAGGCGGTGAAGGGCAACGCCGACATGAAGTCAAAGTTAGGGTTTCGGATCGGCGACGAGAAGAGGGACTCGGCGGAAATACCAGTCCCACCCATGGACGACATCACCTGGCAATCTCCAAACATCTTTGCTCTCTCTCTCTCTCTCAATTTTTTTTTCTTTCCTCCGAGACGTAAAAACAAAACAAGATTAGAGACGAGCTGTGTTGAAAATCCTTCGTGCTCCTATTTCTCCTTTCCCTTCAACTGGACACCTCCTGTATACAAAAAAAATGCAGAGAGAGACGGAGAGAGAGAACACACTGAGCCAAGGATAAGGAGGGCAAAAAAAAAAAAAGAAAAGCTTTCGAAGAATTAGGTTAAACCGAGAAATGAGTATTCATATTCAGGAGTATTTTCCGTGAAAAAGAGGAGAAATCAGGAAGTCGAAACAGGTGGTGCAAAATGCAAAAAAAAAGGAGAAGAGAATGCATTTGTCTTGTCCCCCCATTGACCCTTTGGGAAGATGAGGTTGGTGCTCATAATTAATAGCCATACCTAGAAGACGGAGTTCTCGCGTTCGAGTCAAAACCCAGAACATGAAAGATCGCGAAGCTCTTTAAGTCCCATGGGCTGAGTTCCGACACGACACCACCATCATACCTCTCAACTGCACTTGACAAGGAAGAAAACGATAAAGGATGTGAAATGGCAAAAGAAAACAAAAGACCAGTTTCCTTCTCTTCAAGTAAGTAAACAAGCCCACCATGGTCACAACAAGTGTCGGTGCGCTATGAAACACAGACACAGAGAGAGAGAGAGAGCAACATATTTTACCATTTCTTTTCCCCTCTTCTTCTTCTTATTCTTCTTCTTTGGTCCTTCTGTTTCGGCACTAAAACTTAGCAGTAACAGTCGATCGAGATATCGAGAGAGAGAGAGAGAGAGAGAGAGGGGGGGGAGATGGTGGGGTGGGGTTCGTCTTCGTGTTGACGCAATAAATGGGTGGGGTTGAGTCATCATTTATGATTCCATCCTTTCACCGTACGGAGGGGAGACGGGGAGAGAGAGTGAGAGAGAGAGAGGGGGGGGGGGGGGGGAGACCTTAACCGCGCTTTGACGAAGCGAAACCGATCAACCCACAATCAATCACCCCCCACGGCACCAGCGTGTGCCGTCGGACGTTTCGTCACACGTGGCGCTCCCTCTATGGCCGGGCGTCCGTTTCGATGGATCGGTAATAAAAATCAAAGTCAAACCCCATTCGCTCTCTCTCTCTCTCTCTCTCCTTTGCCGCGCGAAGAGTGAACCCGCAATAGCAGTAGCAGTAGCAGAGTGCATGTAAAGAGTTTTTTTATAAAAAAATTTACGCGGTATTTTTATCTGCATGGATTAATTTTTACGAGTCGTTTTAACAGCACGACTTAACGCGGTTTGGTTTCCCCTTTTTTTTAACCTAAGAGGGTAATTCGGCTCCGAAGTATGGGTGGACATGACAAGCAAATCTATATAGGTAAGATTTGAGCATTCCAGGGACTAAGGGCTTATTTGGTAACTGACCTATTTCTCTTTTTTTTTTTTTTGGGAGTCCTGAAGAACGGAAAAATAACGGAAATTCATATGCAACATAAAAGAATTGACAACAACGGAAAAACATTTAGATTCGTATTCGAATGATTTATTTCTATAAATATGAATTATGTTAACATTAAAGTTTTATGAAGTCATTTTTTTGTTTATCGATAGCGCGTGTGGTGGGCGTGGATGAGGAGGGCAGAGTTATATTTTACTAATTTTTTGATTGAAACTTTAAATATTATCTTTTGATTAATTATAGTATTTTTTTTCCCAGAATTCATTGGAATGTAAGTGAGAAGAGAAGAAGAATAAGTGTAAAAAGAAATATCAAAACCCAACCCAAACCGTCAAACTATCCGAAATTATTTACACATTAGCCGGACCAACCTAACTCGATCGAAAAACCCTGAAAGTTTTGGGACGGGTAGGGTCGGGTACAATATTCTTGACAGGTTAGATTTTCTGAGGCCATGTTGGAATATATTGATTAGTTAAAGTCATTAGAAAGTTTTATCCAAATAGAATTGTTAATTGTACACTGGTATTTTTGTTATCAAATGAAAACAAAACATGGGTGTAGAATTTTTTAGGGTGGCACCAAAAGAGTTTATGTTCTTTTTTTATTCCGGGAATAGAAATTTTGTTCTTCTCAAAAACTCGTCGAAGTAATAGAAATAGAAAAAGAAAAAAACTATTTTTGAATGGAAACTATACCTGAAAACAGAAATGTTACGAAACACACCCTAACATTCCGATTAGGAAACATAACCCAATGGAGATCTCATGTAACCTTTTTCTTCATGCTAACGCAGCCATCGAAACGATGTTTTCCAGGAAATCTCATGGAATAAGCGAAGGATCTCCTCCGCAGATGCAGCAACTTGATGATGAAACAAGGCATTCCTTGCCTCCAAATGAAGTAAATGCACGCACTCCAAAGGAACTTCGCCTAAACTTTCTGGGGCTCCCTGCCCTTCCCTACTTGCAGAAGCCAAGTAAGATCAGCTTGCCGATTTCCAGGAATCCTATATATTGACAGAGCATATCTCCAGGACTTTGCACCGTACTGGAGCAGAAAAGTGACATTCAAAGCAGAAGTGAGAGCGAGCTTCGGCTACACTACCGACGGAATAAGCACAACAAAGGGAGGTGCAAACCATCTGCCAATTCTTTCCAAGGTAGGCAATCTATCACTGGCAAGCCAGGAAATAAAACAATGTCTGGGCCTGTTAGACTAAAACTGGACAAGCCTGTGCCACACAACTTTGGTGCCTTTGTCACATTAACTTTCCTAAACCACGCACTGATCAAAAGCATTTGGAAAGTACATAAATATTACACTTCGTTATGAATAGAAATAATTAAGAGATGACAAAGGTTAAGTAATTGGTTCTCCTTTTGGAAGAACATTTTTCCGATTACTTAGGACCTCTTTGGTAACGCTTGAATCTTCTAATTCTTGTTCTTTTGTTCTTGGGAATATAAAAAGTGTAGAAATCTATTTCGTAATTTTTCTATTCCCGAAACCGATTTGAAACAGAAATAAGGAACGAAAAAAAGCTCCAAATAATTTTATGATACAAGCTCACTCAAAGAGAAACAATGTCATTTTAGAAAAATTAGCTCAGTCTTTACAACCACAACTCTGCCGTTGGTCTTCGCCATCGGCATCAACTGCCGATAGCTGCCATCGGTCTCCATTGTCGTCGCCACTTGCTGCCGGTATCCATTGCCGCCTGTCGCCATTAGTCTCCACAACTATCCATCGCCATTGCCGGTCTACACCACCACCCATTGCCACCCCACCATCGGTTGCCGCTGTTGGTTGTCGATTGCCGCCTGTCGCTGAACGTCACCATTGGTCTCCACCGCCGTTTATTGTCGCCAGTCTCTGCCACCGATCACTGC
Organism: Rhodomyrtus tomentosa; assembly: GCA_028455895.1. Classification (NCBI taxonomy): domain Eukaryota; kingdom Viridiplantae; phylum Streptophyta; class Magnoliopsida; order Myrtales; family Myrtaceae; genus Rhodomyrtus; species Rhodomyrtus tomentosa. The sequence goes on along the minus strand of JAPCWY010000008.1, from coordinate 32,314,976 downwards.
CATTGCCATCGGTTGACAATCTCCACATCGATTGCCAGCTGTCATTCTCCACCACTGCTAGTCCCTATGGCCTTCGCTGAAATTGTTGTAATCAAGTAAGAAAATTGAGAATATAAAATTTTAGTGTCAAACCAAAAGCAATTTTGTTCCTTTTCTAATCCTGATATAGAAATGATGTGCAGTTGCCAAACATGTTTTTTTACTTAAAAATTGTTCTCGAGAATAGAATAAAAAAATCATTTCATCTTGGAAACTATTCCCGGCTCAACATGCCTTTAGGTGGCGTATAGGGTGGCCGCTGACTTTGTGTGGCCGCTGACTTTGTGAAGGATGCAACAAAAGCAATCATTTAATGAAAATTGATGACGTGATGGTCCAATATCGTCCATGCCACAATGACACGTTAACGATTTTTGGGGAATTTTTTTTGACTCAAATGATTACATTGAAATTTTGTGTAAATGTGTAAAATTAAATTGACCGAACAAAAAAATTGATAAAATTGACAAATTTAGAACTGTTGTGGCATCGGTACAATAGTTTAGGACTTATTGGACCATTTCCTCACCGAAAGATATGGTAAATTAATAGCTAAATTGATAGCATCTATACTGATCCACTACGGACATTGATAATTTCGAATGAAAATTCAACTGATATGGTAAATTAATAGCTGCAAATCGAAATGCTGCTAAACTTTGATATCACGATTAAAGTTTCTTTTTATTTTTTGGTTCAGATCAAAAATGAAAATTCAACTGTAATATAAGTTGCTAAATATGGAAATTGATAATTAGGATACGAGTTGGCAAAGTTTAAAATAGTCACAAATCACAATAGCTTGATCAGAATAATACAATAATTAACTAGGCTTAAAGGTAAATTAAGTTTGTACTTATTTGTAGATAACCGACAATAAAGTTTTCCAGTTACCATATATTGACAGCATATTTGGCAAATTTGCTATCATGTATTAAATTCTACCAAATCATAGAAAAACGGTTCGAAATTTCACTTCTAGAACACTACCATTTTACCTCGCGGACTCGCAATTTTCATGGATATACACAGATTCAGGGAAAATTACAAAAAAGGTCCTAAACCTTTTTCGATTGTGTTACTTTATTTCTGAATATATTTTTTTTTGCTGATTCAATCCTAATCTTTTTGCATTTGAGTCATTTTAGCATATCCGATGAATTTTGGCCGACCGGCGCTGACATGGACGCTGGCCAGTTGAAAAAATAATATTTTAGTAAGTTTTTTTTTTATGACCGAGATGTTCGGGCCAGGTTACCCGCACCTCGACTATTTCTCGGGATGACTAGCACGACAACCACTAGCCGCGACCCCCACTTAAGTGGCGAAACGCGAGTTGGGAGATTTGAACCAATGACCTAACAAGGATAATCTATCTTTTAACCAACTTGGCCATGCGTGGGTGGGTAATATTTTTTTATTTTGTTATTTTATTATATTATTATTTTTCTTTTTTTCCTTCCCCTTGCTCTTGTATGTCTAGTCTGTTGCCGGACCTCTGCGATGGCCATGGCAAGGCTCGACCTCATCTTCGTCAGGCAAGGAAGCGACAGATAGGTCGAGCCTTGTTGCCTGTCATCTCTTGCCGGTCGCTAGGGTCGGGCAACTAGTTGGAGTTAAAAGAGGGAAGGGCAAGGAAAAAAAAAAGAAAAGGAAAAAGGAAAAAAAATTAAAATCTAAAAAAAATCATACAAGTATTATGTTGCTGGCTAGTCGGCATCCATATTAGCGCAACGATGTCAACCGATTAAAATTTACCGGGTGGACTAAATTGGCAGGACTGCAAAAAGGTATAGGACTGAATCAACATAACTGCCATAGATTCAGGTTTATGAATTTTCTAGTAATTTTTCCTATAGATTTACATAATTCATTTGATTTGACCCACATTTTTTACAGATGTGTATCCATTGGCAATAACACAAAAGATAAAAATATTCAATTTTGGAAGAAGGTATGTGGCCAAAAATGGGGAAGAGGAATAAAAATAGCCGTCTGGATTTCTAGTCACGATAGGAATGGATATGATATGATAACAAATCCAAGGATTTTATCACTTCCTATTTACTATTTGATGAATTGCGGATATAAAATTGGATAAGTAGAGGCAAGACGCGGTTGAGATCGACTTTATTTTGCCGAAATATCATAATGTATTAGAAATTATTCAGTGACGAATTATGAAAAGTAAGAGATTGTCGAGCAGAGGTTTGTGACATTGATCGAGTGGACTCCGTAGGACTTGGGGTCTTAATTCGAAATCAAATCCTTGAGAATGACCTGATGGCCTTACTCGTTGTCTTGTCAAGTGAATAAACAAGTGTTGAATAATGAAATTATTCAGTCTTTTTTCACAAGTTGAAGATGCATTTGTGCAAGTCGTCAAAGAAAACCTCCTTGAAAGTCGATGATTCACCTTGAGTTCTTCATAACACGTCAAGCCCCCTTTGGAATGATGAAAAAGTTCAAACGATCAAAGAATGAGTGACGTGATCTCATATCCCAAACAATCGATTAAATAAAGAGGTTGCCGAGATACCTGACTTTGCAACTGAAGATCTCAGCCTAGCACGGTCGAAGTGGCGACCACACTTCACGGTCGCCATCGTTGGAGAGGCGACCTGACACTAGGAGAGACGGTGATTGTAAGAAAAATCTAGTTCTTTTTGTGTCTAATTTGTTGAAAAATCCTATCAGTTCTATTCCACCACCTCCCTTAGGATTTTTTTTATCCTCTTTTATTCCATCCTAAACAGTTATCAAACACAAGATATGATAAAATATATCATATATCAATCTTTTATCTTGATAACTAAATGCAGCCTAAGATAAATCAAAGTATTGAGAGAAGAGAAAGAAAATTTTTACAAACGAATTGCGTAGTTGAATCGATTCGGCTCATGCTAACGAGTCCAGAGGACATGAGTCAAGATATTTCAAACCCTTGATCTTATATAATCGTTAGAGGTGTACTTTTCAACCCACTTTATTAATTTGGATCAAATATGGGTTCAACAAATTTTGAAAATAGGTCAAATATTGGTTTAGGCCTATAAAGCATATTTAAATATGGATTTTAACCCAATTCTACCGTTACCTATAGTTCGCAAGGCTACTTTTATTCACTTATAAACCGCTTCCCATCGACTACACGCTGTCGTCGCCCATTGCCACCCCTACCGTCACCGCCGCACCCTGCTACATCCGTCCATGCACCTGCTAGCCCGTTGGTGCCGCCGCTTGCCCTCCGTCTGCCGTCTTTCTCGAAAATGGGTGTCCCCAACCAAATCAATTAACACTAATGCAAAACCAGAGAAACTAAAAGCCCTCCTCCATCGCCATCAACTAAAGAGAAAGACATGGATAGACGCAGACCAAACTAGAAGAGACGAGGAGCTAAATTAACAGAACGCATGGAGAGAGACCCGGGGAGCACCTATCTGATGAATGGCGGTGCAACAGACATCGCTGGCCTTCTTACCAGGGCAAACGGCGTCCACCGGTACTCCATAAGCCAGAAGCGCCTGGAATGGAACTCTCACCCGCACTCAGAGCAAAAGAAATCGCCGTCTTTTCACGCCTCCACTCTCATGACGTTTCAATTCGAGGCTAAATGCATAAAATAGTGAAGGGGATCGACGATACGCCACCTGGTAGTCTTGCATGTAATCTCTGCAAAGCAGAAGAACGCTTCTTTGAGGTTTGGATATGGCCATTGTTCTCTCAGAAACTGTCGTGCTCTTAGACTAGCGTTGAGAGTTGTCGCTCAGTACCTGGTGAAGCAATACGTTGTATTGAAGCGGCCAAAGAGAGGAGGAAAGCAGGTGGGCGGTGGCGGGAGGTCTTATGCCGCTGGTGCAGTGTGCAGTGGCGGGCGGGTTACGGTGCCGGCAGTGGGCGGTAGGCGAAATAATTTTTACATTTCGTAATTTTCTGAGACACAAATTTATGATTTGGATAAATATATAAATATTTAAATTATTCGGGCCGAGTCAGGTATGGTCGGATATGAGTTAGATCGGGTATGGGTAATTAAACTTGTACCGTATGAAAATGAGTCAATATAGATCGGACCAAACTCGATCCGAACCAAACTCTACCGACACCATGCACACGGATGAATTGGGATGGCCATTTTTTTTTTTATTGGATGCAACAGCTTTGAACGATATTTCTAGTCTTCGCAGTTGAGAGAAATGGAAGTATTTAGATTTGGGTTATGTGAAATGATTAGTATTTTCTGAAGAGCAGTACCCTGTTCTCGTAAAACATTGACCAAACTCCTTCCTGTCCAACCAATGAACTGATTTTCAGGTGGTTGCAATCTATTTCACGGACACAAGCCGAGGAACTTGCCCAACTTGCCTTACGACACACTTGTAAGGAAAGGGAAATGAATTAGGGTTTTAGCAGGGCATAAATTCCTACAGAAATTTCCTTACCAAAAAAAAAAAGAAAAAATTCCTACAGAAATTGGGGTGTGCCCAAGCATCGACTCTTGCTTTTAATTGTTATTCTACGACACAATGTGAGTGTTCCCTAGGCATCAATTAGCATACTGAGCAAAGAATAATTTTGAATCTTTGAAAGATCGATTATGCCTTATACGAGAATAGCTGGTGCATTGAATAAGTGCTCCAGGACATTGTGGACGGATTTATATAAACATACGATTTTTTTATATATTAAAAAAAAAACTTTAGGGCCCTTATAACGAGCCATACATTGTAATTCTTAATGCACTGAATTTCTTTTATTTTACATGCGTAATCATTACGAAAGGGACTAATTTCTTTTCAATTCGGTAGTACAAACAATGTAGCTAATGTTGGGTTCTGCTCGTGCTTTTAACTAATTTCGTGCCCATAAATATGAGACTCATAGTATGTGACATGCCAATATGATATCACTCTTCTTCGCTTTCATGGTAAATTTATTCTGTTATCATCGTCATCATTTGGGTGTAGCAATTAAGAGAACTTATTATTATTTGTCAAGCAAGAGAAAATTTAATTGGCTGCCAACGTGTTATACCAACATGTCAAGTGATGCAACCTTTACTTGGTGAAAAAAAAAAAAATCTCTTTCGAGTTGTCCGGACTGGAGATGGAGGACCACCGCTCCAGATATGTGCTCGCCACAAGAATCTTTAACCCCTCCCAAATCCAGATTTCTCACCACCACACCATGTACGGCTCTTTAGAAAAACAACTGCATGCCGGCGAACGTACCGATATTGTCATCGATTTCGTCGTTCAAAGAAACTCTTGGCGCGATAGATTATGTCTGGTAGGCTAGGGTTGGGGTGTGCTCATGTTGTTTCTTGAACTTCTTCGCATTTCTAATCACATCAACATGCTACCGAAACCTCTTCCTATAGTCCGTCGAGGATCGGGTTATGTGTTTCGGAGTTCTTGGAAACTAACGGATCAGCTAACGTAAGATCTCAAGGCTCATAGTAGGAATTGAATCTTTATCTTGAATAACCCCTTCGACGCAAGACCGCCATCGTCCATGATTTATGAAGTGGCCAGTGGACCTGTCAAAATGGATTACACGAACGCATCTAGTAACTCGGTTTGGCTTAAGGGATCAGATCAAATAACGTACAAGCTGGAGAACCGTACTAACAAAATTGAATCTTCTCTTGAATTTCCTTTGATGCAAGATCATATTACTATGGCCATGGCGTATTGGCGCGCACTTTATGAAGAGGAAACATCTTCTGTCCGGTCTCCCTAATTTATGATGCGGCAAGTACATATTGAGTAGCTAGCGTGAAAACGTGTCATTCCCGTAAGAACAAAGAGATTTCTCTGTGGCATTGGGACGTCTAATCCAATCGGACAAAAATAATACAACCCCCTCGTCCTATTGCGAACGAGTAATAACTAAGGCAAGAGTACGAGACGCTTGGAGATAGCTTCGAGGATCAATGTCTTCGGCGGGGCCCAAAACCATGGCCATGTGTCCGAAATCGCAAATTGGTCTTAAGACTTAATCAATGAGCAATATGTAGAAAACAGTTTTGATAACCATCGTTTCGATAAAGGACTATTGAATTTTTGAAAGTAACAAAAAATGTGAAACCGAGGCTGCTGAACATTATAATGGAAAAATATGTCACGCCACCACACTTCCTAGGGAACAACTTTTGATAATTTACAATTGATGTGTGCAGATCCATAAATATGAATTTTGAAACATAACTGTTATAATATGTCTCGATTTTGAGCCCCGCGAGTTAAGACTATGATATTTTTTTTATATGGACATTTATCATGGAAATCACAATTCTTGTTCGACATAATTCAAGTCACAGAAGGTGGATATTCATTGGTATATATGGATATTCTTCGACGTTTGAAGTTAACGAAGGAAACTAAAAGATATTAGTTTTTTTTTTTAATTCAGATTCGGCTTCATCATGGATTTGGCTACATATATCTGCATGGGTTTAATTTGTCTTTATACAAAGAAAGATATGCAGAATATTCGAATTCTACAATCTTTGGACTAATGCAGGAAAGTCCAACGTGGACTTGAATTGGATAAACATTCGGTTCTTTGGCGATGACAAAAGAAATCAAGGGATTCTTTTTCTTTTTTCTTTTTTTTATCGTAGGTTTTGCTTTACGTATATAAAGCACCGCACGCCATGGCCGAGATAGGTTGATCGAAGCGCCGTTTTCTCGACGAGTGCTTGGTAGAGTATTTCTTCGTGAGAATTATGTCACACTACAAAAAAAACATGAATTTAGCTACGAAAAAAATTTGTTGCTAGTTTGCGACAAAAATAGCGATGAAAAAAATCAATTTGTCACTATTTGCGACGAAAGAAATTCGTATCTAATTAGCAACGAAAGCAGCGACCAAATAGTTTCATCGCTAATTAGCCACAAATTTTTTTTGTAGCTAATTAGCTACGAAATTAGCGATGAAAAACCTTTCGTAGCTAATTAGCCACGAATTTAGCGGCAAAAAAACTTTCCATGGCAAATTTGCCACCAAATTTGCGACGAAAAGTTTATTTTGTGGCAACTTCACTAGATTTTTCTTTTTTATTTAAATTATATTAGCAAATTTTGCAACGGAATCAACTTTTTGTAGCAAATTTTGCAACGAAATCAACTTTTTGTAGCAAATTTTGCGATGAATTACTGATTTCGTTGCAAAATATTGACAATTAATTTATTTTTTTCGGAAAATTTAGCGACGAAAAATGGATTTCTTCGCTAAATTCGCTAAATATTTTTTATTATTTAAAATTTAGCGACAAATTTGTCTCTAAAATTTTTCATATTTATTTCAATTATATTGCCGAAATTAGCGACAAATTCATCATTTCGTCGCAAAATATTGACAATTAATTTATTTTTTTCAGAAGATTTCGTGACGAAACACTACTTTGGTCGCTAAATTACCATAATAAATAAAAAAAATATTAAAATTATTGATGAATCATCATTTTTGTCTCTAATTTGAAAGAAATAAAAATTTAAAAAATTTAAAAATTGGAAACAAAAATTTGCGACGAAACAAATTCATTGCTAATTAGCCACGACTTTAGCCACAAAATGCACGTTTGTTGCTATAAATAAAAATTAAAATAAAAACCCAAAAATCAAAATTAGCGACGAAATATTCCTTTTGTACCTAATTAGCGACGAAAGGCAAGTTCGTCGCAAACGAAAGGGGCATTTCGTCATATAGAAATTAAAATAAAAAATAAAAAAATTAGCGACGAAATATTCCTTTCGTCGCTAATTAATGACAAAAGTTAAGTTTCGTCGATAATTTCCCATAAATAAAAATAATAATAATAAAATCAAAAATAGCTATGAAACTTTCCTTTCGTCGCAAATTTGCGATGAAAGGTGCATTTCGTCGCTAGTGTCATATAAATTAGCCATGAAAATATATATTCATCACTAAGTTGCGACAAATGCTGATTTGCGTCGCAAAATCAACGCTAGGAAAAAAAATAAAAGTGAAAATTTTAAATTTAGTGATGAAATGCATTATTCGTCACTAATATAATAGAATTAAAAATTAAAAAGAAAATATGCACATTAGCGATGAATTAGTTGTTTCGTCGCTAATATCATATAAATAAAAATTTTAAAAAAATTAGCGACGAAATATCCTTTTCGTTGCTACTTACTATCCTTAATTTATATTTTTTCTAGGTTTATTAGAACCTTATATATATATATATATATATATATATATATATATATATATTACATATATAAAGTTGTGAGCAAACAAAAAACAGAGGTCAATTTCTTTTTATAAAATATAACATAGAAAAAAATTGATTTTTTGGGATCCTTACTTTCTTCAATCGGTGAATAACTTAAATAAAAAATGCTTATAATACGTTTTTTAGCTTAGCTTATTAAAAATATAAATAAGCTATTTATAACCTTAGAAAGCCATAAGGCATTTAGAAAATTTTCCGCAAAATCAAAATCTTCATGATAATCATATTGGAATTGAAATTTCAACTTTCAAATAAAGTTTTCCTTAAAATATTTCATAAAAAATTGATAGTTCATTGTGTGTTCATAAGCCATTATAACTATAAGTTTCTAACAATTTATATAACTTTTTTTAATTAAAAGCATGAGATCATAAATTAAGAATAATAAACTTCTCTAGCAAAATTGATAATATAATACATTATGAAATCATATTTTCTTCGTGCTTTAGTTACGTACATACAGCCCACCAAACAGTTTTTCACAAATTAGGATATGATGCAAGTTCTCGTTATATCTATCATCTTGAACTCGACTCTTACTCTGCCACAATAAGACTAAGAAAGAATAAACAAAGTCTTTCTATAATTTCTCTCTTAAATATTTTTTGGTAAAAAAAAAGGATTCGATTGATAAGTTATAATAATAAAGAGATATATGGAAAGCATTCGATTCTAGCAAATCAGTCCTAAACATTTTAACATTAGTACTAATCTAGATTATGCGTAATTCAGATTACAAATGATATCCTAATTTTGAAATATAAATTAGGTGTTTTGTTCTTAAGATCATTGTACTTTACTTATTTAAAATGCTCGAAAATTGTATGATTGAAAATTTAATGAAAAACAGGTCTCGTCGCTAAATTAGAGACTATATTAAAATAGAATATGAAAAAATTCAAATAAAAAAACCTTAGAAGGATATGTTTTTAGCAAGGTATGAAATGTATCATCAAATATTCAATGTGATTCTAGAAGATATAGTTTCATTCAATATTAGTAGTGAGGATTCATAATATCACGCATTACTCAACCAAAGGGAGATTCAATAACTAAACAAAAGATCGATTCTTCGGGATTCAAGCGGTGAATGATTTAAATGACAAATGCCTTTTAGCTTAGCTTCGTTATGGAGCATGAATAATCTATCCCTTTTTTTCTTATTAATTATGTGTAATTATTATTATTGCGACGTATATTATTCTTATTATCATTATTACTATTAATAATAATAATAATATTGTTATTATTATTGTTGTCGTTGATTATTATTATTATTGTTATTATTATTGTTGTTGTTGTTGTCATTTTAGAAAGGTACGAAATGTATCGTAATTTAATATGATTATACAATATCTAGTTTCATTTAAGTTTTGGATTCTAGCCAATTGAAAGGGTATTCAGATCAATTTGAAGATCATTTCGATTCCATCAGTAATGATGATTTGAAATATCACACATTGATCAATTAAAGAGAGAGTCAACAACTAATAAAAAGTTTAATTTTTAGGATCATTCCTTTTTTCAAATGGTGAATAATTTAAATAAGAAACGCTTATAATACGTCATTTAGCTTAGCTTATTTATGTTATTTTTTATATTACATTTTCTATGAATTTATATTAATTCTTTTTAATAGAAAATGTAAATAGAGCAAATATTCTTTAAATTAAAAAACTGAATATATTATTAATTAAGTAAATATTACATTAATAAGCAAAAATGAAAAGCGATCAATTTATTTATTTCTATTATCCTTGTTCTTGAAGTAGAAAGCATTTCTTCTGTTCCTGGATAGCTTGTTCCAAAAAGGCTTCTAGTTTCTTAGTGAATGTTTTAGTAGAAGATATAATTTATTGGAATTGAGACTTATTCGTTTTTAATAAATCAAGATAACCATTCATTCCCGCTAATTAGCAATGACATTAGCAACGAAATGGATAAAATTATTGTAAATTTCATCATTAATTTTAAAAATTAATGAAGAAAAGATGTTGCTAGACTTTAGTGACAAAAAGGGATTGGTTAATTCGTCGCTAATTTAGCAATGAAAATATATTTCTCGCTATTTTAGCCACGAATTTTATTCGAACGCTAAATTACTGAGGAAAATTTGGTAACGAATCATATTTTTTTCGTCGCTAAACGTTTTTGTCACTAATTTAGCAACGAAAAAATATTTGTTCGTTTGTTCGTCGCTAATTATTTATTTTATTTAAAGTAATCGAGCGACGAAAATATAATTTCGTCACTAATTGTGACATTCTGATTTGCAGTCAATTTTAGACTCATGAATGAGAAGTTTATATATATCAAACGATGTGTTTCAGTAATATTTCGCTTAAATCTGATCAATTTGAGTAGGCTGACCAAAAGGAAAAGGCTAACGTGAGACGAGGTACGTGGACCTAGGCGACTCGGATAGTAAATGACGCTTTGACCATAAGGATTGTCGAGGAGATATTTAGAACCACCAAGAGGCCAATCTAAGAATGATTAAGGATTGCCTTGCGAGTGTCATACGATTGGAGCGCGGGTGATGCTACTTAACCAACTTATGATTTGCAAATTTTTCCTAAAACCGATAGTGAAGATCGAGACCATAAAGACTAGCGATAAACTTTCACAATTACATGACAACTAAAGTCGCCATGAATTGATGAGCCCTAAACGTGATATGAATCACGGGGTCGATACGCGTAATGTCTGCAAAAGTCGCCCGTTGGTTCGAGATAGACTGGAACCACGTTTGATAGAGGAAACTATCAGAAATGAGTCTTGAAAGATTTGAAATGAAAAATCAAGAATTTCAACGTTATTCAGATTGGTCGTCGCCCTATCAAAGAATTCTGGAAGGAAAAAAATGACGTTATGAACGTCGGAGGTAAAATTACCCATTTACCCCTTAAGCTTAGAACCTTGCCCAAGCAATTTAAGAAGGGTATTTTGGATATTAAATCTCCTCAAGGCTGCCGAAATTCAAGAGTGAATGAGAGCTATTGGATCATGCATGATTGACTTGAGGGATAAGTGTCAATGGATGTCTTAAAGACTAGTCATGTCCAACTTTTGGTCACCTAACATTCAAGCCCTTTGACCAAGCTTTGCATATAACAAATCTCTCTCTCTCTCTCTCTCTCTCTCTCCTCTCGTTCGGCCATTTCACTCCCTCAAGCCACCGAGCACTCTTTTTCTCCTTTTTTCTTCTTTCCGTCGCCGGCGACCAGCACTGGACCCTCTGTTCGGCGCCCACGACAGCCACTTCCGGCCACCATCCAACCACCGGTCGACCACACCAGCGTAGATCCACGTCTTACCGACATCCTCGAACAAGAATCGAGCAATTTGGAGCATCGAGAAGTCCCGAGCAAGTATTTTCCTAGAGCCGACAGAAAAGAACTCAACCTGAGGTAGGTCTGGTTTCTAACCCTTTCGAAGGCCGAATTGTTGGAGTTTTGAGACCAAATTTGGTGGAGATCAAGTAGACATGTGTATCAATTTGTGATAAAAATTGGGGTTTAATTTGATAAATTTTTGACCATGAACCGGTTTTGTAAACCTTGCACAGAATCTGCTGGGAAAACTGACTTGAGGAATCCGGCGACGTCCGATAAGTTTCCGGCGACCATTTGACTTCAAATCTTCAGTGAGCCTCTCAAACCCCTAGTTAGACATGTTAAGAGGTAGGATTATGATTGAACGATGGATTTAAAAGTAGATTGAAGACCAGTTGTGTTCGGTTTGCACGGAATCGAGGAGGACTGATTTGGTTTCGGGCAAACCGAATCTGTTGGGCCGATGATGGTTGAATTTTGAGACTCAAATTGATGTTTAAGACATTTTAAGATGATGAAGATTAGTTTATGGAGGATTATGGTTCATGGGTTGAGAATTTGGGCAAGGAAATTGATGAAATTGGTTGAAATTCTAGGTTGCGCGGTGAATTGACCCTTGGATTGGTTTGGCCGAGACCTTGAGGCAATCACAAGGAGAAATTTGTGTTATCAAATCCAAGGCAAGGGAATTCTAAACTTAAGATAGGGAGATTGGATTAAATTGGGTGAGTCGAGCTTAAAATTGATCGATTTATGAAAATTTCCAAAGGGATAGTTCTTGGTATGCCCTAAGTGGCTATGGGGGGTTATGTATGTTACTGTTTATGCTTGAAATTATTCGCCATGTATATGTGTCATGTGATTGCCTTGCATGCCATGAGTATTCGAATTGTGCATGAGTTGCACCTGATGTTTGATTTGTAAAATTGAATTTAAAATCATGGCATGAGCATGACATGGCGAGGCCCTGAGGCGTATGAGACGTAGGGTGAGAGGTGGATACCCTGATGCGACGAGATTGCGGGGTGGAGTTGATGTTGTGTGGCGCCCTAATGAGACAAGGTCGCGGGATTGAGATGGCCACGGTACTGATGTGAACTATTCACGGGATAGAGGTGTGAGATAATGAGATTGGTCTGGAGATTTATCGGAACTTGATGCGTTTACGTGGGTTGCCGATGACGGTCTAATGCGTTTACGCGGACCGAGCCTGATGCGACGAGATCGCGAGCTAGAGATTGAGGAAGGCAGGAAGAGGTGGATATGGTGAAGTGGCAGGACGGGTGTGCATGATCATCTGACTGTGACATGAAGTCATCATTGCGTGCCTGTCATCTGTATGTTGTTGTCTCATTGATTTGTGTCTGATATGCCTGTGTGTGTTTATGAGTTTGGAATGATTGGGGTGTATGACTGCCTGAATGGATGGTCGACCTGACCTAGGGTTAGGATTCTTTTACTGAGATGTGTATCTCACCCCTTTGAAGACCCTTATTTTTACAGATCCTAGGCCTTAGGTATGTGGCCTATTCGTTTTGGGGACTCCAAGAAGATGACGACGTATTTTGATGAGTTTCCGGATAGTCAGGGGAACATTTATGTGAGGAAATGCACGGTTGTATGGGTCGATGAGGGTAGCCCTGACTGGAAGCCTTATAGGTTCGAGACATGGTTTAAGAGGATCGGGCACGAGCAGATTGGACCGTTGAAATCCCACGAGATATCCCAGGGTGTTATCCCTGCTTGGTGTCAGACTGCTGGGGAGCATGAGTTACTAGAGGGGTCCGTAGTTGGCTCTAGGAACAGGCCAGAGAAGACCCCGACGCTGGATTTCACCGTGGAGGAGGATGAGGTCATCGTCTTGAAGGCAACCGAAAAGGACCTTGCGGAGCCGTCTCATGAGGCAACCATGGAGGATTCTATCGAGGTCCCATCCGAGACCTTCTCCGAGTACGAGCCGACGGAAGATGCCGAGGATTCTAGCAGTTCGTCTTAGGTGTCTTATCTCGCTGACATGAGCCTTTTGGAGGCGACCCGACCCGGTCCTTTTGGATGTCATGAGGGACTCTTTTTGTGTACTACTCGTCTCCCAGCTTGTTAGCGGATTGTAGTAGCAGGCATCTGTACGAACCCTATATTATGATGTATCACAGTTTTTATGCTATCCAGGTCCCACTTAACTTATATTGTACGGGAATTTATTTGAGTACCGCTTCCGTATGCTTATGTTTATATATTATCTCTCGACTTGTTCGTGGATCTTGGGATCACGAGAGATGACTTGTCTGCTTGCAGGGATGTTCGCGTGCTCGACGGGTTCGGGGCGTGACACTAATTAATCTTTTAGTATTTTAATTTTTTAATTAGCGATGAGTATACGTTTCGTCACTAAATATTTATTTTTTATTCATATTAATTTAGTGACGAATTAGTGCTTTCATAGCTAAATTAATTGAAATAAAAAGTAAATAATTAGCGACAAATTCCTATTTTTTGTAGCAAAAAGGCTTCCTGGGGACGAAATTCCTATTTCGTAGCAAATTATATTGAATTTTGCAAAACTTCTTTGCATTTAGCGACGAATTGCTAAGTTCGTCTCTAATTAGTGACGAACATTGCCATTCGTCGCTAACTGTTTATTAGCAAATCAAGTTTTGCGACGAAAGCAGCTTTTCGTCACAAATTTTGTTCTTTGCATTTAGCGACGAAGACTGCCGTTCGTCGCTAATTTTGGGGAAATACTTTCAGACGCCAAAACCTCGCGTGCCAATTGAATGCGTTGTTTTCACGCCCAAAATCCAAATAAATCCCACCACACAGAAAAAAAAAACCTAATTCTTTCACTTCTTTTCTCTTTCTCTCTTCTATCTCAAGCGGTCGCAGCTTAATCGATTGTCGATCGTGCAAGCATATGAGCGACGCGAGTGAAGGAGAAAGTGAAATCATGGGAAGAAGTTTGTCGCGCACAGGCGTGAGCGAAATTCTATACCTGCTGGGGGTTTTCTTCTATTTAAGTAAGACGAAATCGCCGATGCCGCCCCTCACGCTCCCTCACTGCTATCACGCTGTGGGGTTATACTCCACGGCAAGGATAAGCGCCGGCGGCAACTGCTCAGATCCAATCGCTCATTCGGTGGCGAAGAAGGTGAAGCACCGAATGGAGATGTCTAGCGACGCCAGGATCGACAACTACTGACTCCGTGACGACTCTCGCTCCATTCTCGATGTCCTCTCCCACCTCCACTAGGAGAATGCCTACACGGATTCGATGATGGCTGGTGAGTCGACTCTATTGATTATCCTTGTTATGCCGAGAATGCAGTCCCATTTGTGTGAAAGGTTCCGAGTTGATGGATTGAGGAAGTCGGACTGGAAATGTGTCATGATGTTGCAAGGTTTGGAATTTGGTCACTCGCTTGTAGTGGAGTTTGATGAGTTCGATTCAGTG
The DNA here is from genome assembly GCA_028455895.1 of Rhodomyrtus tomentosa. Taxonomy (NCBI): domain Eukaryota; kingdom Viridiplantae; phylum Streptophyta; class Magnoliopsida; order Myrtales; family Myrtaceae; genus Rhodomyrtus; species Rhodomyrtus tomentosa. The sequence goes on along the minus strand of JAPCWY010000008.1, from coordinate 32,299,888 downwards.
TGTAGTGGAAACTTGATTTGATGTACTCAATGGTTTGTAAGGTAAGTTTTTTTTTTTTTTTAACCAGACGTTCATTTCTATGGTTCTCTGGTATTGAGATTTGAGATGTGGTTTAGGTCCGGGAAAAAGTAGGTTCGAGATTTGAATTTAGCATGAATTGTGCGTCAAGGAATGATCTTGAATGATTCAAACGGAGAGAAGAAGCCACTTCAGATGATAGATGGAGCAGCTGGCTTGAGATTTGAGAATATGGTCATAAGCATATGCAATTTTAAGATGCACCAACATGTGAAAGTTAGAGACGTAGTGCTCAACGAAGCTCCTGAGCACAATTTTTCGGTTAAGTGACAAATTCTCTTCTTTCTGTCTCAAATAAAGAGTCGGGAAGCTAGAGTCTGGAGTCTTTATCTGAAGATTTACACGGCTAGTAAGAACAACAGGCTTCTAATATGCCAGTCATCCTATTTCTTTCATCAAGCATGGTTCGCAGTCTTATCTTTTGTACTGAGTGCTAAGATGCTCTACTCCAATCAATCGTGACATCGTTGTATTTTCTTTCCAGAGATATGTCAAGTGCTTTGAACGTGTTTTGACATACTTCAATGGAGAAAACCGGCCTGGGCGAAGGTATGTTTTAATTGCGCGAGAACTTGAAGATTTTCTTATCAACCAGTGCATGTATGCGGTTAGTTCTCCATCGACTTCATCAAGTATATCCTTGCATCGCCATGTTTTAGATCTTGTTGTTTGAACTTTGGCTTTCCTTGTCATTGAGATATGGGACCATTTTTAGTCTATTTTTTGAGGTGACCCAAATTGAGCTCATATTCAGTACAGTCACAATAAGAGTATAGTTATCATTTTCGCTGCAGTCCTTAGAGTTTTGCTGACAATACTTGTGTGTGGATGCAGAGCTGATAAATGTTAGGCAAAAGTAAGGGGCTATGCAAGAACTTCACGAATTTGTTACCTTGAAGAGATCCCGAGCATGGCAAAATATCCTTGAGAGGATAGTGTTTAGTACATTGAGCTGTGTGTTGATATGTGAGGATGGTTTGATTCAGTATGGCATTGTATGTCAACAAGTGAATGTCACCTCTATGGAGGAGCCACTGTAATAAGAGGAAGTAATTATGTAATACGAGCTACTATATGTCAATAAATATTATAAAATTCTTATTACTTGCTTAATTAATGGTAACTATAAATTTTATAAATTAAATTTTCTTTTAATTAGATTTAAAATCGAAAAAAAAATTATTTTATCGTACGATCACAAAATTTTTCGCTAGAGAAGAATAAAAAATTTAAAGATTTCGTCACTAAAAAATAAAGAAAAATTCGCATATCAGTTGCTAATTAGCAACGAAAAGAGAAGTTCGTCGCAAATGAGGGTCTTGCGATGAATTTTGTGATGAATAAAAATTAGTAGCAAATTTGCGACAACTTTTGCGACGAAGAAATTCGTTGCAAATGTGTGACGAATGAAAAATTCGTCGCAAATTTGGGACTAACCGCAAAATATTCGTCGCAAAATTTGGGACGCCGTTTTAGCTACGAAATTTTCTTTCATTGCAAAATTCGTCGCAAAAGATATTTGCGATGAATTTTGGAAAAAATTTCGTCGCAAAAAACGTGTTTTTTTGTAGTGTCAACTATACAAGTGTTGAACCGGTTAAATATTGAGGTTAAATTTGTGTTTTAATTCCTTTGCGAGATTGAGAGGTTATTTCGCTAAGAATTGGGGTTAAATACTGTGTGCGTTATTGAATGTAATTGAGGCAGGGAAACAACGAGAGTGTTTGTGTAACTCAAGTGTGATCTATAATCTCCGTGTATAGCTCGTTTTATAGTGGAATTCGCTACTATTCTCCTCGTGGATGCAAGTCTTTACGATTGAACCACGTATATCTGGTGTTCGATTTACTTTCTTATTTTGTTTATTTATTTGTTCGATCGCTTGTTCCGCGTAACAATAACTCCGCTTAGTAATTTCGGCAAAAGGACACCTATAGTGCCAATATTTATATTCGACGCTCACTTTGATGCCAACTTTCTTCCCGGCTCACTTAAGTGTCAAATCGGAGAAAAACATGATCAACTAAGTATTAATTCTAGCTAAAAAATAATTACTTAAGTGCCGATTCCGATCAAATCATAAGGGACTAGAATGATCATTGTTTAAAATAAGTGTTTGAAGTGCTCAAAATGTTTCAAAAAGGGGTTTATCCAAAGGGCATTTTTATTTTTTAATCTTTTTGCATTTTCTTTTCTATTTTTTATTTTTCCACTCCTCTCCCCTCCTGTTCATCATCATCCCCAGCACGTCTTCTTCATGGCACCAAAAGACTCCCACCGGCTCGTTGCCCACTTCCATCGCCACCAACTCCAACAACTACACCCTGTTCAAGTGCCTGCCGCCTGCGAGGATCGGTCTGACTGAGGTGGGTTGCCTGAGCCAGGGCAAGCCAGACCGGACAAAGTCAGAGACTCGTGGCTTGTGTATTGCGAGAGGAACAGGAGCCTCGACTTGTTGCCAGGACAAATCCAGGACATCATCGTCGAGGCTGATTTTCACAGGAATGGGCCGGACTGTAGGAGCTATAGGAACAACGGGCTGTTGTGTGGACTGGACGAGAGCAACATCACATGCTTTTCGCCCCCTCGTGGACACCCGATATTGCTCCAATACTAGTACGAGGACTCCGTGATATTTCACTTCCATTTGTTTTAGTAATTGTTAATGCTTGTCTACTTTATTTACGGCCATCATTCCAAAGTTTTCGAACTCGGTGATGGATTATCCCAAAGTTGGTTCTTGACTTATGGTTGATGGAATTCATCAAGTTTCTTCTTTGTTGAAGATAAGATCCATGAAGTGCAAAAGAAGGATAATCGTAGTTTCTATACAAGAATGTGGAATAAAGATTACTTTGATTTATGCAATTCTATTTGATGGATACATTTCCACAAAGTTAAATATTACTTCACGATGATATCTTTCTACTTTAAATTGGAGGAGTTTCCCGAATGTTGATCGCCTGTTGCTCTGTAAATGATCTGACGCCCTGTAATGAAGGTCACTTATGGTGTTGAGTGAAAACTGATATGACTAGCTTTGAGATTTTTCCTTCTAGTGATTTTTATCATTTAGGTGAAATTTGGCAGAAGCTCAAGTACTGACTTCTTTGATTCTGCACAGAGAACAAGGGCAGCGATCGCCAAAGAAGCCGTGGGCTCATTCTTCCTTCTTGCTGGAGTGATTGGAGTCGGCTATGTCCTCAACGAAAGAAGAAGAGATAAAGCATTACACCCACCCCACCCTCCAAAGAGTAATGCCATTTTGTTAGTGCGAGGCCAAAGTCGAGCTCTACAACATGGGGATGGCGAGCTTGAGGACCATGGCTTGTTGAACGCTCCTACTAGCTCCACCACCATCTTTCCACCCGTGTGCTGCAGCGCCACGATTAGGCTCTCTAGCAAGGAGACTCGAGCACCCACGGCGAGAGCCCAGCTGCGGGAGGAGGGAGAGGAGCGGGCCGAGGGGGGAAGATGGGTGCTGGGCGAGAGGTCAAACAAGGGGCGAGCTTGGGGAGTCGGTGGCGATGGTAGTGGGGCCTGTTTGGTGCAAGTATTTCGATGCCATGAAGAAGAGGTGCAGGGGAAAGGAGGGAAAAAAAAACAAAAATGAAAAAACAAAAAGATTAAAAAACCAAAATGCCATTCATCAGGCACTTTTTAAAAATAATTTGAGCAATAATTATTTAAAACGGTGTTCATTTTAAACCTTATTTGAAAAAACGAGACCATCTTAGTCCCTTTTTTTAAATTTTCCCAAAATACTTTCAAAAGCCAATTGCACGTTTGAATTTCGTTTTCCTTTTTTATTTTTTTGCATAGTGAAAATATCAAGAAGTTATGAAATCTGTACACAAAATATTTTTCCGACCAAAAAAAAGAAAGAACACAAAATATTTTCATGTTTTCTAAATTTTGATTTATTGAAGCACGGCAAAACCGAGGAATGAAAATAAAAAATAAAAAAATCTCAGCAAACAGTCGAGGGATCGGGGGGGACGAACTTCGCAGCACCAAATTCGAAGAACAGAGCACGGAGGAGTTAGCAAGCAGCGAAATGGCCCTCTTCTCCTTAGCATCACCACCTTCCTTGTTCTCCGTCAACACCCACAATCACAGGCTCTGTCACATCTCTCCCACCTCCTTCCTCAAGTCCCCACTCACCTCTCTACCCCCGCAAGCTTCCAGAAGATTCCCTCCCCTCACCCTCGTTCGCTCCTCCCTCTCCTCCGATGCCCCCGAACCCGACTCTTCGCCGGCCAACATCACCGACGAGTGGGGCGAGAAGGCCGAGCCCGAGCCCGACACGTCGTACTCGAAGCTCTCCGACTCGGACCCTCCGAAGGAGGACGACGAGTGGGGCGGAGGCGGGGGCGTCGAGGAGTACGTGGCGGCGGGTAATGGGACCCCTTCGGCTCAGGGTGAAGCGACGATTGAGGGGGAGAAGGTGGATAGGGTTGGGGATTTGAAGCGGTGCTTGGTGGACACGGTTTACGGGACGGATTTCGGGTTCCGGGCCGGGCAGGAGGTGAGGGCGGAAGTGCTGGAGCTGGTGAACCAGCTGGAGGCAGGGAACCCGACGCTGGCTCCGGTGGACGCCACGGGGCTGCTAGATGGCAACTGGGTCTTGTTGTGAGTTTTAAAAACTTGCTTAATTGCGATAAATCTTATGTTTTTTGTTATCTGTGCATCACTGATGTTAATATATCTTGCTGTTTTTTAATAGTTCAAGTGGTGGATCTTTCATTCAATGTTACTGGACGGATTGTACATTTCAGGCTTTCTCACATTACTGCTCTCGCCACTTTATGCGTATAGCTTATTGTATATGTTATATGATTGTTGTCTTCTAGCAACTTAGCATTTGATGGAATAATCTGTCAGGTATTGATAGGGGTGATGAACCCTGAGTGTCTGCAAAATTTAAGAGCAGGCAACCATTGAACAAATCATGTGTTATGGCCGAGAATTGAAATGTTGGCTTGTGTAGATGCCGCTTCGAAGTTAATTGGTCTATAAATAGTAAACATCAGCGTATTCATGTCATGAAAACCCCTTTATGTTATGGTTTATTGATTTTAGTCTTCAGAAGGTGTAGAAAAGAGAATTCTCCTGTGTCATATCTTTCAGTCCTATCGATTAGAGTAGTCGCCAAGTTGATTGTTTATTACGGTATTGATGTTGGTATACACTTACATGAGGAGGAGGTTTCATGATCAGTCGAACGGGCGGAGCTCATGTCTAGAGTGGGTACCCATCATTCTAGTTTACCAAAGTTGGAAAACATTCCAGTGTGAAAGAAATAGAAAAAAAGAAACTGTAATCACCTGCTGATGTTTCCATGGCAAAGTGCCTCATACTTGCTTCTCTAGAATTTTTACCTCATCAAAGAGAGTAACTGTAATTTAATTTTACACTTGTTTATTTGCACTTTACTGTCGTGAATTTTCTGTTTAAACGTTAACTTCTGTTGTTGGACTTGTTGCTCTAAAGGTGATACTCCACGGGTTCATTCTCGCTGTTGGTCAATACTCTAAGTGGAAGCACCTACATAGTGCGTTATTCCCATCTAATGGTTGTACAGGGATTGCACATTGATTATAGTCATGAAAGCAACTGAATTCAATGATGCGTGATTGTAATCTCTTGTCCTGTCTTAGAAAATAGTTCCCTTATAGCAATTGGATGACACCTTATGCCGAGGTTTTTTTTAAAGCTTATTCTTCTTTTTTGAATTAATTGTTTGTCTTTTCGTCTTTAACCAAAGCATTGATTTTGGTTTCATATAGCTCTAGCCACACATAATATTCAACTTCACGTCAATTGCGTTTTCATGTTTCATATGTTCTGTGGAATTGTTGATCTCGCCGCCAGGAGAAATTGATGAAAAGAACCTCTATTAACTACTCGATATGGTAATTAGTAGTCTACACTCAGCATTATTTCCACTTCATCAGGTACACGGCTTCCTCTGAGCTCCTGCCTCTTCTGGCTGTGGGGGCAACGCCACTCCTGAAAGTTCAAAGGATAAGCCAATCTATCGATACCAGTAACCTTACAATTGTGAACTCTACGACACTATCCAGCCCCTTTGCTACTTTCTCATTCAGTGCATCCGCAGCTTTTGAGATAAGAAGTCCCTCAAGGATTCAGGTAATTTTTGTCTGCTGCTCACAGAGATAGTCTACAAATAGAAATCTACTAAAGAGCTTTTGCTTGTACGGAAAGCGAAAATTTATAGTAGGATTACTTTGAGGATCCAACTGACGTGATGTCTCCAGCTTTCTCATGTTATTCCTCTTTCATTACTTGAAATCTCCGTTGCTGGACTCTAGACATTTTTCGTGGTGAAATTGAATGGTGGAGGAACTTGTAGGCCAGGAAGTACGATAAGGAATGAGTGCACAGTTACTATTTCCCAGGAAATCGTTTCAGATGCATCTGTCAAGTTTACTAGTTATCTGGGGCCTAGGCAGCGAATCAAGGAGATGCCTCGTTAGTGAACCAATGTCTCTAGCATGAACAGATTCTCTCTCTCTCTCTCTCTCACACACACACACACACACACACACTAGTGCCCTTCTTATCACCTTGATATCCGTTTGTTGAAAATTGCAAGGTTTGTGCGTAAAGTTAAAGCATGGAAAGTTAGGGAGGCATTAAAAAAGATGAAGATTAGTAAAGCCTTGGGACCCGATGGTATTTCTATTGAAGTGTGGAGATGCTTAGGGGATGTAGCAATAAGTTGGTTGACTAATCTTTTTAACAATATTCTCCATACTAATAAGAAGCCTGATGAATGGAGGAAGAGTATACTTGTACCTATATACAATAATAAGGGGATATCCAGAATTGTTCTAAATATAGAGGCATTAAGCTTATGAGCCATACAATGAAGCTGTGGGAGAGAGTCATTGAGCATCGTTTGAGAATAGAGATCAAGGTTTCTGTCAATCAATTTGGATTTATACTAGGAAGATCTACCATGGAGGCTATTTTCTTAATATGACAATTGATTGAGAGATATCGAGAAAAAAAGAAGGACCTCCATATGATGTTTATTGATCTCGAGAATGCGTATGATAGGGTTTCAAGAAAAGTCTTGTGGTGGATTCTTGAGAAGAAAAAAGTAACTTCAAAGTATGTAGAAGCAATCAAGGACATGTATGACGGTGCTATTACATGTGTGAAGGCTTGTAACGGCACATCAATTTATTTTCCAATCACAGTAGGCTTACACTAAGGTTCTGCTTTGAGCTCTTATCTTGTTGCGCTGGTTATGGATGGGCTAATAAAATATATTCAAGATGAGGTGCCGTTGTATATGTTATTTGCTGACGATATTGTGCTTATTGATGAGACCAGGATTGGGGTTATCGCTAAGTTAGAAGTATGGAGAAGCACGTTAGAGTCTAAAGGATTTACGCTAAGTCGAAGGAAGACGAAATATTTGAAGTGTGTGTTTGACACGGCATAAAGAGGGAATCAAGAAGCCGTAAATATGCTCGAATAGGAGGTACCCAAGAAAGATACATTTAGATATCTGTGATCAATATTGCAAAAGGAGAGAGAGATTGATGAAGATGTAAGCCATAAAATCAGAGCAGGTTGGATAAAATGGCGCAGTGCATCGGGATTTTTGTGTGATCGCAAAATTCCTTTTAGGTTAAAAGTAAAATTTTATAGAACATCAGTTAGACCTGCCATCTTATACTCCGAAGGCCCTTAGAAGCACTGGTACGAGCAAAATTTTGCTATCGAGAGCATAACACGAAGAAAGCAAGAGGTTGGCCGAAAATTATTTGGGGGAAAGCAGTAAAGCAAGATTTAATGGATTGGTAAATAGATTGGCGTGCGGTTTGTCTTAGGGCGGAGTGGAGGAAGTCTATTAGTGTTGTGGATGGGCAGTGTATAGATAGATAAATAAATAGATAATATATATATATTTATTTATTTATTTTTACACATTTATCTCTTTGCCCTTGCTTAATTCTGCTTTTATTTTTATGATTCTTTGGGGTTCATCGACCGCCGACCCCAACTAGTTTGGGATAAAGGTATTGTTGATGTTGATGTTTATATTGAAAGTTGCTAGGTATATGTGTAAAAATGCTAAGAGACGATTGAACTATGCGCAGGTTGAATTCAAGGAAGGAACCTTCCAACCTCCGGAGATAAATCCGACCATCAATCTCCCGGAAAGTGTGAATGTCTTTGGGCAGAACATAAATCTAATGCCGGTGCAACAATCTATCAGTCCTCTGCAGGAAGCCGTGGCTAGTCTTTCACGTGCCATTTCCGGGCAGCCGCCGCTTAAGCTTCCCATTCCAGGCGAGAGAACCCGCTCTTGGCTTCTCATCACATACCTCGACAGGGATGTGAGGATATCACGCGGAGACGGGGGTCTCTTTGTGCTTGTCAAAGAGGGGAGTCCTCTTTTGAACCAGTAACCGGACACCATTCATCGGGTATAGGACAAAAGATTTCGCGGATTTTTCTCTCGCTTGTTGCATTGTCGAACAACCTACATATTCACAGAATCGAACTAGTGCCAAGACTTGTAAATTAGTGGTGGACTTATCCTTGTTGAGAGATTGGGGATGGATGCAGAGCTGAGAGTAAGAATGTTTAGTGGCATATAACTGTATGGCGTATGATGTTCTGGACGATTCACAGTTACATAGCGTGATCGACGCGGATGAAATGCCCATGTCTTCTGGACGCTTCTCTCCTGAAATCTGATACTTGGTAGTCGGTCTTGGCTTTCTCGTTTCTGATGTTTTTTAGTTGGCAGACTTGAATGGAAGTCAAGAGGGAGAAGAGAGGAGTGATCCAAATGCCTTTTCAAGTCAAACTTGGAAAAGCAGCAGTCTGGGGACGGCTTTGAATCCTTGAATGCTACTGCTTGGCAATCAACCGCTTTACGTGGAAGCCAAATTTGTCATTAGCATCCTCAGTTGCTCAGGACTAAATTACCACAGGCCTCGCCTCCAACTTTTGCACCGGCATATGAACTTTTCTTCCCTCTTATCTTCCAAGTTTCTAGAAATTCTTGGTGGAATTGGTCGATTTTGAAGGAATAAAGATATTCTCATTAAATATCTCGAGTTGGTATCTCATAACATTCCAATACTGGTAATATACGACATTTTTACTTAAAACGTTTTTTGGTCTTGTAAAAAATATCAAACTGGTATAAAAAGAACATATTATCTCATATTAATTTTCAACAAATAGTCCTAAATTGGTACCATTTTCACCCAAACTGTACCTTCCATTGAAAAGCCTACTTGTCAACATTCATCATTTTGTAAGTCCGCTCCGTCTTCAAGTACCAAGTTGTGCGTCATGTGTGTTAAGACGTACGCATTTTAATAAGATATTGGAGGGAATTCTTACATGGGGCGGATTTGAGTCGAGGTTATCGATTTTCGTTTTTCGTTTTTGTTGCGAGACAGAAGTTGATTTAGGTAAATATGTTATGCAAGTACCGATCTGGAGGTTTGTGTAGACGGAAATTAATTTGGAGTAAACGCGTTATCCGTTTGGATTTTCATAGATGAAGTTAATTTCGGATAAATATACTTGCTAAGTTTTCGATTTAGGATATTTATGGGTAAAATCATAGCAATGAATGAAGAGTGGTTGAGAGGATGACCCCATCAAAAGGTAACGCGCACCAATCACGGAGTAGGCGCCTCTCTTGCCGCGTCTTATGAACTGTCTCTCCGTCCCCGGTGTTGACTTTTCACACTCTCCATTTCTTCGTTTCCTGATCCTGACGTTGATTCGTTCAAAACAAGGCAGGGGTGTTTCCAGTCAATCCGATACTACGTCGCGCTCGTCAAATTTATAGTAATCACTAGTGCCATGCTTGCTCGACGACGCCACCCCTCACTTCCGCCGTTTGTTTCCTTCATTTCGGATGATCCCATGTTTTGGTTTCATGGGCGTATGCTAGTTTGGAGCATCCTCCATTGAACCCACCCCCTGCCCGCTCGCTTCGAAGCAAACGTCCCAAGATCCAAGGAGAAAAAGGAAGATCTTCTGTCCTGTCTGATTGGAGGGAGAGGAGAGGGCGCCCCGTGCAGGGTTGATTCTTGAGTTGAGACAGAAGATTGGATTCGTGTAATAAATCAAGCGAAACGTCAAATTCAGATCCAGATACAGAGTTGTTCTTTGATCTGTCAACGTCCTTTTCCGTGTTTGTTAGTTGAAGTTTTTCGACGCATTATATTAGTTGGCGAAAGAAAGATACTTGAACCGCTCGCCAATTCCAGCATGAGCAACAAGGATTCGGTGAAGCTCGACAACGAGCAGATCGCCGAGCTGCGCGAGATCTTCCGCTCCTTCGACCGGAACAAGGACGGGAGCTTGACGCAGCTTGAGCTCGGATCGCTCCTCCGCTCGCTTGGCCTGAAGCCGAGCCCCGAGCAGCTCGAGATGCTCATCCAGAAGGCCGACACCAACAATAACGGCCTGGTGGAGTTCTCAGAGTTCGTGGCCCTCGTGTCGCCCGAGCTCCTGCCGGCCAAGTCGCCGTACACGGAGGACCAACTGAAGCAGCTCTTCCGGATGTTCGACAGGGACGGGAATGGGTTCATCACAGCGGCCGAGTTGGCTCACTCGATGGCGAGGCTCGGGCACGCACTCACTGCAGAGGAGCTGACGGGAATGATCAAGGAGGCCGACACGGACGGTGATGGCAGGATTAGTTTCCATGAGTTCTCGCATGCAATCACATCGGCGGCATTTGATAATTCCTGGGCTTAGTTAGGAACTTGGGTGCTTTTTTCTGCCTCCAGGCTCCGTGGGATTCTGTTAATTTCCACTTCTTGCTGGTTATGTTGTATCTATTGCTTTTCTTGAGATCAAACAGATGATCCTACTACTGTGACAGGTGAGTTCAGGATGTAGGAGAAAGTACGATTTCGGTATGCAGAAATCAAATCCTAGAGTGCCGTGATTATGATGGATGAAAAGTCCGATCAAATTTTGGCAGATAATGCACTGGCGTTGCTTGCAGTGGTACGTAGTTGCGGAGTTTTAATACCCAATTTCACTTTGTTGGATGTTGATCCAACCAAATTTCGAGGCTGTCATTTTAATCTCTCGCGCCCACTTTCTGCATCACGATGAATGCACATTTCGATATGCCGACCTGAATCTTAAGCAGCGAGGTGTTCACTTGGAATAACATTTGAAAGTAGCAAAATCGCCAAATTGGATCGACTCCTGTTAAATTTGAGCGGCAACTGCATACAGACTTTAAGAAAGAGGTGTGCTGCATGTATGCTGTGCACGCACTCACCAACTTCCTTTTAGAGGAAAATATGCACAGATGGAGAGCTGGACCAATGTTCATTGCGTGGTGGAAGCAATACATCACGGTTTCAACTAATTCGGCCTTGCAGGGATCATAGTCGAGCTGTACAAGGACCACTCGAAGTTACAATAAGTCGTTCCTGTTCCTGGTCCAGTAGTGCCTAGAAATAGTCGTCAGGCCTTCCCTTATGCACTCAAGGATGAAGAAAAGATGTTTGATCAGCGATAGTACCATTGATGCTAATGGAGGAGATACGGATCAACAAAGAAATCTTTGAAAATATAGGAATCTGGTTACTCGGCAAAGACCCGTTTCCAATTAAAGATCCATCACAAGAAGTAGCAGCTCACATCTTCTTTGTTACATCCAATCTGAGAAAAGATAACTAATTACGGAATCGATGTCCAGAATGTAGTAGTGTGAGGCCAAGCAGAAAAAGGAACTACGAATTACTGGTCATTATACTTTCTTCTTTTTCGATTTGAGCATCACAAACCCAATGAATACACATAAGAAGCACAAGAGTGCCACGCCCACAAAAACGGGTATGAGTATCGCGTATTCCGGAGGTAGAAAGTACAGGTGGATGAAGTGATCGCTATCCACAAAAGGCTGCAGAACAAAACAGATCGATGGTGGCGAGCATGAAAGAATTTGCAAAACCAGGACATAAGCTGATCAACAAGTCCAGAAATTACAAGTCAGATGTCCTTACCAGTATGATGGCCCAAAAGGTGTAGTAAGTGAAGATGGATAAGCTAACAAGAGTCAACAGAAACCCCACCGCTTTATCTGCCAGTTCCATTTTGCATGCCCCTAGCCTTGAGCTACTAAAGAAAAGAAGATGCTCTAGTGAGTGCATATACACCCACCTCACAGGAAATCACTTTCGCAGTTAAGAGCAGAGATATAGCAGATCTTGGGCACAATGAGTTGTCAATTGATAGACGGCAAAACTGCTCACTAACCTCTGAAGAAACAGAAAACCAAATGCATGCAAGGATGATCAATTCATTCTTGTTCCTCCAGAAGTCCTATCGAGATCCAAAAAAGAAAAGAAAAGAAGTGACGCGAAACCGGCCACTTCAACTTTTGCAAGGACGAGCGAAAACATCCAATTCAATCTCCATATAAGCGGCACAATCTTACAAACTTTGATCATTGCTCGAGGAGAGCAGTTAGCTTCTAGGAAGCATCACCTTCTACACCTTGAGTTCCTGATCAGACCATTTTGCTGTCTCTTTCTAGCATGTATAGTGTTTACTGTCTCTTTCTCCCCCTGAATTTTTGGCCATCATAAAGCCACCTATAAGCTAAAATGGGCCGATCTAACCAGAACACGATTACTTGGCAAAGACGCAGAGCATGACTCCTTAACCAATTTAGCTGCCAATAACTTCTTTTTCAAACACCCGCATGAGAATCGAAAAGAAATGCGCTTTCTCGCGACCAAAACTAGTGTTCAAGATCTGAGGCTGGATAAAAGAAAAGCAAAGCATAGAAGGAGAGCCGAAGTAGCCATTCTTTGCCCAATCACCATCCATACATTTCTCCTCTGCAAGAAATTCTTTCCTTTCAATGAGAGACGCAAACTTCCCACGAAAACCCTCCCTTGCTCAGCTCTTAAAGTTCCATCCCCCATTCAGTTTCAAAGCTTAGCCGATTCGAGCGCGAACAAAACGAGCGCGAACAAAAGAATTGATCTTTCGAGGTAACACGAAGGGAGCTCTTACCTGGCGCCCCAAAAGAAGCGGCTGAACAGCTGACGATGCCGGAGGATTTTCCAGTCCGAGATCGAGAGAGATGAAATCGACCCGATTCGGCTCTCACACTGTTCGCCCAATGACACCGAATCGTTCGTCCGGAAAAAAATGGAGGAGCTTGCCAAGTGGGCTTGGATTTCAATTTGGACCCACAATAGTTCTGATGGACACATTTGGGCTAAAATGTTGAAGACGAGAAGTAGAATTTTGTAATTCCTTTTCTTTGATGTTCAGATTTGCACAAGAGATGGTGTGGAAAAAACAACAATGATTAGTACAATGAAGAATCACGAACTCTTACATCTATGAAAAAATTTACTCCAAAATTAATTTTTGGATCACCAAAACCGCAAAGTGGTATTTCCGTGCCAAATTTTCCTTTCACTAGCTTCCGTTAAATTGCTTACTCGGATGACGTATGGCAAGTCTACGTGGAAATTCAGGGTTAATGCCAAGTAAATTCACAAATCGGTAAATCCATGACAGATTTACTCAAAACTAACACATGAGTAACAAACTCACCCTCCGTTACTTTTAGTAAATCTAGTATTACTCTTGACAAAATTGTTCGACCGAGTGCCATTATATGGCACACTCGCCGCCTAATGTGGCATTCTTGTAAAAACACTAACGATAGATTAAGAGCCACATTAGCACATGCTAGGGCTGGAAAGCCGCGAAGCCCGGCTTGTGACCTTCTATCAAGGTTCCCTCTTCAAGGTGAGCATAAGATGTGTCACACGTCTTTTCACATGTGGTACGTAGTAATTCTAAGAATCTCGAATCTCACAAAAGATGGTAATGAGCATTTGAGATTGCAACTTTTCGTGATAAAACAAGATCGATTAATGAAGCAATCAGTCCGTGTTGTGGTGTACAATCAAGTTTATTTTCTAGATTTCTCTTACATTGCCACTATATCATCAATGCCTGAATATTTTTTTTTTTCCCTTTCTAATTGACTACGAAAATTTATCAAAGAAAAGGGCTTTGCCATTAGAGTAAAACCAGTGCAAATAATCATCATAGGGTAACGTCCTAAGGTAAAGAACAAAAGACCCTAACGGCAAACAGGGTCCATTCGTTCATCTTCTCATCGATTCCCTCCGGCAACCACATTCGCCACCAGCAACGTCCTCGGCCACTTCCACCTTGCTTGGTCACGAGGGTTGGTGGCGGTCAATTTGAACCCGCAATAGTTCTGATGGAAACGTTTGGGCTAAAATGTGGAACTAGACGGGCAGTAGAATTCTATAGTTCCTTTTAATTTATGTTCAAAATTCCCACAAGATATGATGTGGGGAGGGGGAAAATGACACCTTCATCGCGCTTGGAATTTTGGAAAATGAAGACGAACGGAATTAGAACTGTCCAAAAGGTCCCCCTCAACGAATTGTGCGTGATGGAGGAATAAAAACAGGCTCAATACAAAAGTGGGCATGAATTCTTTTTCCTAAAAGCGTGGGGTTGGAGTTGGAGTTGGAAATACCAAAATGGTCATACCCATCCATTTGCTAATGTCTAATTAGAGAATCTATTGCAATTCCAAACGCACCGTCTATTAAAAGAATTGAAATCGAAAAATATCGACCTATCTTTTTTTTTTTTTTGTAATCGAGATTTTTCAGATATAATGGACTATTTCTCGAGATGATAAAAATATGAGTGTCAATGTCACCGATTAAATTCTTAAATACGCAATCAAAAAGATTCAAATCGATCTCATCAGTTTAATTATTTAATTCTCATTGATCTCATCAATTACTGTCAAATTATTTTGTGCCTTGTAAAAAAAACTAAAAGCCCTTTTCAATTCCGCGTCTAGGCAGAGCCACACGTCTAATTCGATTTCGATTCCTCGTTTTCCATTCCCGGAGATTAACGAAGTGCCCCCTTCCTCCACTCTTAGGACGGAGAGTAATCCGAAACTGCCCTCGCGCTTAATGAGCAACCCGACAAAAGGACGCGACACGACAAAACCTCCTGGCCCATCTCCACGACACACGTGTCCCTTCCCACCCTGTCCCTGCATCACTTTTGGCGGCGAAGGAACGATCGCATCGTACTCGGACCATTCACCGAAAACCGCAAAACCGGCGAAAGAGAAAAAAAAAAGAAAAAGAATATTCCACCTCACCCTCACTTCATACGTCACTCACAATTTTGCAAGTTTGCATATCGCTCGCTCGCTCTCTCTCTCTCTCTTCCTCTCTGTCTTTTGCCCTGAATTCGCGGCTTGCAATGAGATGAGCGACTCTAAATTGTCCAGTTTCGCCCGATTCCAATCGGAAATTTCCTGAATCTCTCCGAACAAGGAACGGGATTTCCCTCTCTCTCTGCCAATTTCCTGTCCTATCTCTCTCCTTCGTCCTCGATTTTTTCCTAGTGGAGTTCCTGGGGACCGGGGCTGGTCGGGTTTAGGGCTACGAGAAGCAATGAGCTTTCAGGATCTCGAGGCCGGTCGGGGGTCGGGATCGAGGCGGGAGCTCATCAATGGCAGGCAGGACGCCACGCAAGCCGTCGTCTCCGGCGTCTTCCAGATCAACACCGCCGTCAACACCTTCCAGCGCCTCGTCAACACCCTCGGCACCCCCAAGGACACCCCCGAGCTCCGCGAGAAGCTGTGAGTCCCTCCGATTCCTTCCATTTTTTAACTATTCCAATGGTTGGCGCCGCCTGCCGAGGCAAGAATGTGTGAAATGATCATTAAGGGTCGTGTCGCCGTCCTGTAACCTTTGTTTTGTTTTGTTTTGTTTTTTGTACTGTAAGTGAATTCTTGGATTTCGTTCGAGTTTAATGTGTCGAGTTCTGTAAATGTAGTGTAGTATGGGGTCTAGTTTATCGTTTTGTAAGCGTGATTGTGCATGAGCTTTCGGTTGAATTTGTCTTGCTATCTGGCTAAAGGGGGAGTAGGATGTTGTACATGCAGATTATGTGTGATTATCGCACAATTTGCTGTTCCAACAGTCCTTAGCTGTGCTTTAGTAATTTTTGGAACCACTGTTTGAAGCTATTTCAGCATTCGTTGCTTCATTGCGGAGCATTCATTTTCCCAAGCTTACGAAGAGTCCATATTGGTTGTACGCCTTGGTGTTAAGAATACTTTTTCCCCCCTTGCCTTTCGACCCAAATCTACAGGCACAAAACAAGGCTACATATTGGACAGTTGGTGAAGGATACATCAGCTAAGCTTAAACAAGCCAGTGAAACAGATCATCATGCTGGAGTAAGCGTAAGTTCCCTCTAACATTTCACCGATGGAATGAAAGAATCGATGATACATGATTCAATAGCCATTTATTCCTAGTTTGTTGTCTTCATTGTTGAGAAGTCCTACGTTCTTACTCTTGGTTCTTGTGCAAATAAATGTTTTAGATCAAACGTTAATGTGGAAAATTGATTATGTTTCATTGCTTGCAGCCCAGCAAGAAGATTGCAGATGCCAAACTGGCAAAAGATTTTCAGGCAGTTCTTAAAGAGTTTCAGAAGGCTCAGCGGCTCGCAGCTGAGAGAGAAACAGCATATGCACCGTTTGTTCCCCAGGCAGTACTTCCTTCGAGGTAATTTTTTCAGGATGTTTCAGTCTGTAAGATCTTTTGGCTTCATTTTTTTCCTTTCGATTTTCTAATTTCATAATAAATGTGTTTCGACTAACTGACTGCAGATCATGAATAAGTGGTCGATTTCTTTCCAAGAAATAACTGTTACTTTTTTTTAATGCTTTTTCCCTAGACCTGCCGCACACTGTTCATTTATATGAGCTTTTTCATGTTTGTGGATGCAGCTATACAGCCAGCGAGATTGATGTCAGTTCAGGTAGCAGTCCAGAACAGCGGGCCCTTCTAGTTGAATCCAGAAGGTTATATCTGCAAAATTGTTTTAGTTCCCGCTTTCTTGCATCAATGCTTAAAAACTTTACTGTTGGGCACATAGATGGTTTGATCTGGTGAAGCCATGTGATGTAACTTTTGAGTACGGGTTTTGCTTTATGATGCTTTTATGGGGTAGTTTTATGTTCGCTTATCAGGACGGTCTCTTCTTCCCTCTTTATTTAACACCCTGCCTATTCATCTCACAAAATTTCCTCAAGTTTTCATTCAGTCCATTTTCATAAGCTTGTCATTTGATTAGAAAATACACCATGTTGATATGTTTTTGTTGACATCTAGTGTAAGTGGATCTACATTGAGAGATCTCAAATTGAAATGCTGCTTATTGATATTGAAGAAAATTACTCGTCAGTTAGTTTTTTGTGGTATATTGCTTTCTACCAGCTATATATAGTGCGCATTACTTGGGATGCTTTTTAGTATGGCAAAGTTTTGAACTATTTGTTGTGACCTTTCTTGCAGACAAGAAGTCCTGCTTTTGGATAACGAGATCGCCTTCAATGAGGCTATTATTGAGGAACGAGAACAGGGAATCCAAGAAATCCAGAACCAAATTGGCGAGGTGAATGAAATTTTCAAAGATCTCGCGGTCTTGGTTCATGAACAAGGGACTATGATTGGTAAGCTATGGTCTTTTCTTAGAATCTTGGACTTCTTAGTTCTATGGCCTGGTTGACTAATGAATTTTAACCAATCAATCATGACAGATGATATTAGCTCCCATGTCGATAATGCTCAGGCTGCAACTTCTCAAGGAAAGAGCCAACTCGCAAAAGCGGCCAAGACTCAACGGTCAAATTCATCTCTGGTAATTCAAGATGGCAATCTCGATTTGCATATCAGACTTTTAAAAAAGGAACATTACGGTGCACTAAAGCACTATGGTGGTGCTTCATCTGGCATGTTCTTTCATCTGTTTCCAGTCCTCCAATTGTCTCATATATTAGAAAACCATATAAGTATGCTGGTTGATACTCAAGCGTATTTGGTCTAAGTTTTGGTCATCTCATCTTTGTGGATGAATGACGCTGTTGCATTCACCATCTGCCAGCATACGGTGCCTTTATTTTTCCTGTCAGCGCATGCAGCCGCTTGTGCCGACAAAAACCATCTTGTGATCCTTGCTAAGTGTGCTGCTGAGATGCATGATATCATCTTAACTTCCATTCTTTTTGCCATGCAGGCTTGTTTGCTTCTGGTGATATTTGGGATTGTGCTTCTCATTGTGATCATAGTACTGGCTGCTTAATCGGATTTAGTGATCCCGGTGGTTTGTTGTGCAAACTGTACTGATCTACTTCAGAAGGCCGTAACAAGATAGTCATCGCCGCGCACGTCTCTTGAATCGCAGCCTTTGTGCGACTCGATGGTTGGATGGATCATGATCCTGCCAATCACATTTTCGGTATATAAATATCAGCTTTTGTCTTGGGCTCTTTTTTTCTTTTTCTTTTTTATTCGCTTTCTTCTTTCCTGTTGCTTTCGCGGATATAGGTGGGCGGCTCTTGTTTTTGGTGTTGTTCGGGTCTTGAATGAAGGGTCTCGGGACTCTGCGTGCCGTGCTATGTTGTATCTTTTGAAAAGATACGAGATTTACTGATTCTTCTCCGGTCTCATGGCGAGTGATAACTAGAAGGAATTTGCGCACCCTGAGTTGTTTCTACGATATTTCCTTTTTCTTCCTTCGACTTTCTGCTCCGATGTACATCTATCTATACGAGTATTGAGCAATAGAGATCAAACTCTCTCCTCGCCGCATCTGCATGCATTTGATAGAACTGCTGTAAGATACAGTGAATGTCCCCGACAACCTTGGGCAAAATTTTGGTAATGCGTATTTTCAAATGGAACTAATTGATAAGCACATCCCTTTCGTGCATGGGAAGGACATTGGCATGTTTTTTGTATGTAGATACCACGAGCTAAGCACGGTTTTTGCATGGTCAATGTCCGTCCGCGTCACAATCGAAGCAGCAAATCTTAATACGCGAGGAGAGAATAGACAGAGACAACTCCCAGACCTGTCGCTGGCTATAAGTTAAAATGCAGCTTTCCGTTAGGCAAGCATCATCTGTCGGACCCATGCCGCACGAATGGGCCGCACGAATGGTTAAGAGTCGTTGCTTCAGCGAAATTTTGTTTTTCCTCGGTCGCTTTCGACATCGACTTCTCAACAATTTCCTTGTTTCGCCGAGTTTCTTAGACCATAATCAAGTTAAAAGGAATGAGTTGCAAGACTTGCCCAATCCGCAGAATCCCATCAATGATGACCAAAATATAGGAGACGCAGACGAGAGCTTTAAGCGGAAAGGTTATGAAATTCTGCAGCCAGTGGAGGCTGAACGAATGAAATGACCCTTTCAAGCCGGCAAATCAACTTGTTGACGTGGAAAAGGAGCTGAAACGAGGTGCTCCGAAAGCAATCTTCAGAGACCAATTTCTTCTTCCTTGCACGACACATCCTCCGCTGGTTCTCTAATGGGGCCCTTGCCTTGTACCTTGTCTTTGACATATAAACAGAATATACTTCTTGTCTCTCAGCAATTCAGCACCATATATACCTTTTCTCATTGAAACAGTTCGACTCAATCTTCGATCATTCTTTGGTGCAGCGATGGGAAATTGCCTGACCCTCTCGTCGGCGACCAGTTCCCGAAGAAAAGGCGCTCCTCCCATTGAGACCGCTTTCAAGTTTCCTTCACCATTGCCAGCTTGGCCACCCGGTAAAATTTTCTTCTTCCATTGACATTATCGGACATTTTTCTGCTCACAACATATGTGTAAACGAGGACATGTAGATAAGCTGTCCGTTACTTCATACTCGATTTGGGCAGGCACAGGTTTTGCACTTGGTACTATAGACCTGGGAGGGCTAGTGGTGTCCCCAGCATCAACTCTGAACAAAGTTTGGGCTGCTCATGAGGGAGGGCCGGACAATCTCGGGGCAACGTTCTTCGAACCTTCGAAACTACAAGAGGGATTCTTAATGCTTGCTTGTTATGGACAAGCTAACAACAAGCCTCTTAATGGATGGGTTCTTGCTGGGAAGGACGGTTCAGGTGGAGCTCTTCAGAAGCCAATTGATTATACTTTGGTTTGGAGCAGCGAGTCCTTGAAAATCAAGCGAGATGGGAATGGCTACATCTGGCTTCCCGTGCCCCCCGAAGGTTATAAAGCCGTGGGTCATGTGGTCACGAGGTCACCAGAGAAGCCGCCCCTCGACAAAGTCCGATGCGTTCGATCGGACTTCACCGACCAGTGCGAGACAGACTCGTGGATTTGGGGACCTGGCGAGTCAAGCGACGCCAGTGGTTTTAACGTGTATAGCTTGAGACCGGAAACTAGAGGAACGCAAGCTTTGGGCGTATCTGTTAGTACTTTCATTGCCCAAAATGGTGATG
This sequence comes from Rhodomyrtus tomentosa, assembly GCA_028455895.1. Taxonomy (NCBI): domain Eukaryota; kingdom Viridiplantae; phylum Streptophyta; class Magnoliopsida; order Myrtales; family Myrtaceae; genus Rhodomyrtus; species Rhodomyrtus tomentosa. Next base: position 32,279,430 of record JAPCWY010000008.1, on the reverse strand, counting down.
ATGATTCCCCTCTCGCTTTATCATGTCTGAAGAACAACAGCCCCAATCATACATCCTCCATGCCTAACATTAGCCAAATTCAGGCACTATTTCAAACTTACTCTCCATTTGTGTACTTCCATCCCGACGAAACCTACTTGCCATCTTCAGTCAGCTGGTTTTTCAGCAACGGGGCTCTGTTATACAAAAAGGGAGACGAGTCTAACCCTGTCGCAGTTGAACCCAACGGCTCAAACCTCCCACAAGGCGGATCAAACGACGGTGCCTACTGGCTGGACCTCCCAGAGGACCAAGCAGCCAAAGATAGGGTGAAGAAAGGAGACTTACAGAGCTCCCAAGCTTATGCACACGTTAAACCGATGTACGGCGCGACGTTCACGGACATAGCGCTATGGCTGTTCTACCCTTTCAACGGCCCGGCTAGGGCAAAGGTCGAGTTGATCACTATCTCATTAGGGAAGATAGGTGAACACGTCGGCGATTGGGAGCATGTGACCTTGAGGATCAGCAATTTCACTGGTGAGCTGTGGGAGGTCTATTTCTCACAGCACAGCAGTGGAACATGGGTCAATGCTTCAGAGCTGGAGTTCCAGAGCGGGAACAAATTTGTGGCCTACGCTTCCTTGAATGGTCATGCTTCGTACCCAAAGCCCGGGCTTGTTTTGCAGGGCAGTGGAGGAATCGGGATCAGGAACGACACTGCCAAGAGCAAAATGGTCGTGGACACAGGAGTTGCTCACTCACTAATTGCAACTGACTATCCGAGCGCATCTATAAGTTCGCCGCCATGGATCAGCTATCTAAGGGAATGGGGTCCTAAGATTGCTTATGATACAGCGGTGGAGTTAAAGAAGGTGGAGCAAGTATTGCCTGGAAAGCTTAAATCGGCATTCAATAGTTTGGTGAAGAGTCTGCCGAGCGAGGTGTTGGGAGAGGAAGGGCCTACAGGTCCTAAAGCTAAGGGCAACTGGGGTGGTGATGAAGTTTGAGGATTGACCAACTGCAGGTCACATAGAAACGATCAAGGCAGACGCAGAAATTTTTTAGGCTGAATTTCCGCCGCAATTATGCGTTTTAAAGCACGCATTGTTCTTGTCCAGTTGATACCTGTGGCACACTCGAGTTATTCATCCATTTGTTAATAGACTGCAAGCTATTTTAGCACAACGGCTTGACTTCGCAATCAATACTATCGAAAGAAAGTTTTCAATTCAACATATACACATTATACAGACATTTAAATGAGATTCAGTTCCCCAGGAAACTGGAATTCACTTGAGAATTTAACAACACTGCGTAGGTTCTAATTGAAGAAAAAGTGCTCATCAACTAACAAAAAGTTATGATCTGGACAACAACAACAACAAAAAAAAAGCGGAAGAAAAAGCTTCCAGAAACTAAATCGAACACAAGTCAGTTACTCGTTAATCAAAAGCTTATCCGTAACTAGCATATGAAAACGGTCACCATCCTTCGAAATCACAGAGCCACTTTAAACCACATCTCTAAACGAGAGGGCGCCAGGAAGAGGCCCAAAGTATGTGTATATCCGCCACCGAACCGGCACTGAGTATCATGACTGACAAAGGGGAAAGCAATAACAGATATGAAAGGGATGATTTGACAAGTGCTAAAAACCGCCCAAAAAGAGAAACTCGAATGCTTATCTTATTGCTTTGTTTTAGAACCTAATCTTGGACAATGTGAGAACCACTCTAAAAATCCAGATCGAGATCATTCCCGTTTGATATCAGAAGTCAGAAGGCATATTTGTTGTGTGAGCTCATCCATATGCTGAGCTTTGTCCCATCCATTTTCCACTGGCTGCATACCCTCGTCTGTTGAGTTACCTTCTGTCAAAGTTGATCCAATCTTCCCAAGCACTGGGCTTTGTACGAGAAGATCGTCCCAAAAGGAAGAATTCTCCAGCAAAGCATCAATGTCAGGATCATGAGAGAGATCAACAATATCTACCGATATTGATGCATTGAACGAATTGGGATCCATGAAAGCACCCGAATCAGTTTCCGCGTTACCTTCACCAGCAGTATCTGGAATCCCATCTTGCATCATATCTGGCAAAGAGAGAGCTCTGGAAAAATCACATCTTCCTTGGCAATTAAGGCAGCCTCATAATCTCCTTTTCCACCAGGCAAACTCACAGCAGGAATCTCACCTAGGGTCGCCCTTTGAGATCCGCCAGTTTCAGGGGACATTCGCACTTCAGTTATGGTGGCTGAGGGCCTGTTACCTGAGACACCCGATGCTACGGGCATATATGATAAAGATAATCCTTCACTGATCAGGAAACTCTCTGACGTTGCATCACAAGATTCTACATGAGGAGAAGCATCCAGTCCCATGATCTGCTGTAGCATAACCTTAGATGCCTCGTTCATCGGAGGGTGATATCTAGCAATCTGGCCATCTGAAGCAACGGTATCCTGATTCTCATACACATCATCCTGCTTAAGCCTTCGCTTTTTGTTACCTTCATTTATACGCCTGTTGTTCTCATTCTGCTGTTGTATAAACTGAGCCATAAATCCAGGGCTCTGAACTGCCTTTGCCAGGAATAAAATCATCTGCTGCTGCCGTCGCAGCTCCATCCCGTGAAGAAATTTCACCGTCGCTTGTAATTTCGTCTCGGTAGCCTGCTGTTGTTGCCTCAACCTTACAGTCTCCAGCATAAGCACATTCTTGTCTCTTTTGAGCCTCTCAACCTCTTCCTCAAGCCCGAATTTTCCAACCTCCACACAAGCTCTGGCTGATTTACAATGTGATTGCTGTGTCAGCTGATGAACGTGTCCATGAGCAGGTTTTCGCCTATTTATACTCGTAAGCAGATATTTCTGACCCCTCAGAAAGCCCTCATTGGCAAACTCCCACCGATCTGGATCGACTTTTCTGAAACCCTGCTTGACAGATGCAGCAGAGGACTAAAGCTGTACTAGTTGGGGATGAAGCAATGATTAAAAAAAAAAAAAAAGTACTTCCAAAAATATGAAGGAAAGCAATATCTTAATTAATTGGTTGCATGAAAAAAGACATATACCGAGGCAATATAGTGTCTGAGGTACACAAGGACCAAAATCATGTGAACTCTAGGGAGTGCACACTGTGAATATTGAATGCTTTTGGAAAGCAAATTTTTTGTGACTAAAAACTGAAATTTCCAAGTCATATTGAACCAACCTCCCATAGAACCAATACTTAAGAGGGGAAAAATGGGGTGAAAGCAGAAAAGTGATTAATGCACAACAAGAGATTGTGAAAAATAAACATGCGGAAAGAATAGATCTTCGTGTTAAACTTCTGATTTTCTCAACGCGGCAATATCTGGGTTGGTAACGAACTAAGAATCCTAACTTAACAACCTTAAACTCAGGTTGGAGGAACAACTTCTTCATCTCTTTACTTTCCAATTAATCAACCTTCTGCTCCATTTGTTGCTTAGAAAAGCAGAGACAAGAATCAGCAGATATGCATGTCCCGACACAGTTCGTAGACTTCCCACTTGCAAATTTCTCCCATCAATTCGTCAAAGACGGCGTCTACAACACTAGAAACAGAAAAATGCCATACTCCAAGATTGCTCTCACCACTGTCAACAGAAAACGTGACCACCAAGACCCACCAGGAAATGCTTAATAAGCAAAATAGACAACCACAGAGAAATGTTCACAGTTCTTAGCTAACCACACACACAAGCAAAACCAAACAAAAGATCCCCTTCAACACTCCAAACTCAACCCATCCTATGAGAAAAGAAAGAAGCGAACTTCATGAAAACCCAGAACAAGAAATTGAAAAATCGCGTACGTAAGTATTGAGCTGCCTGACGAAGCTGGAGAAGTTGTTGTGCTTAAAGAACTTGGACAGGAGGTCTCGGGCGAACTCGGGCGGGTTCCACACCACGAAGCTGTTGTTGTCGGATCCCCACGACACGACCGCGTCCGTCGTCGGGTCGTCCACAATATCGTACGTCTTGCTTAGGAACGGCGGTGGCGGTGGCACACCGTTGCTGGGGTTATTCGTCGGAGCCGGAGACGGCCCCTCCCCTCCGAGAGTCTCCGAAGCTGTCGTTCGCAGCGTCCATTTCCACAGAGAGCGAGAGGGAGAGAGAGAGAGAGAGAGTCTAGTGCTCAAGTGGATGCAGGGATGGAAACATATGGGGTGGAAGTGAGAGGCTGAACTTTGATTGCCGAGAGTGAAGAAGAAGAAGAAGAAGAAGCAGAGAAACGATTTCGTTTGAGGAGAAGGAAACCAACCCAGGACGCAAGAAAGGCACGAAGCGGTGGACGTGAACAGAAAGGGCCACGGTGGACATTAACGAAGTACTTACTTTCAATCCAACGTCCAAACCTATAGGAAATTTCCAATTTGCCCCCAACATTCTATACTTTTTTGGCAGTCTACCCTAGTCCTGATTCTGAATTTCATCACCGCGAGGGAAAACCCAATCGCCCCAATTCAACGTAGTCTGAAATCGTCAAAACATGAACGATTCTATTTGTATCGTAAAAAATAAATAATTTTAAAAAAAATTACTTATATCGATCGAAATAATTAATCATAAAAATATTTTATATCGAATTTTTTATCATTCACAAAAATATTTTAATATGTATACGTAAATATTTTTGTGAATGATAAAAAAAATTCTTCATTTATTTTTTAAGCAATATAAAATATTATCCTGAAGATAAACAATACAAACATCAACATCATATTTATCCCAAATTAAGTGGAGTTGGTTGTTGATGAACCCAACAATAAACAAAATAGAAATAAGATTAATCGAGAAAAAAGAAATCCTAAAGATAATATTTTTTTAAAAAAATTATGTTTCGCGAAGCAAACGAAACCTAATAGTAAAATTAGAATCACAGCTTCTAAAGAATGAGACATCAAAATACAAATGAAAAGCGTAGACATACCCACGTGATTTCAAATGTACAACCATCTACCTCTTCCATTAGTGATGTGTTCAGTTACAAATTTTTTCACTAAAAATGAACTTCAAATCAGTATTTCACTTTGATTTTTGTCACTTGCTAACTACTTTTTCATGAATCTAACCTAACTATTGGAGATGAATGAGGTTTCATGACGATAATTTAGTCTATTTTTCTTATGACATTAGACTTGACCTACTCTTTATTTGATACAATCCTTAGTATTTTCTTGTTAAATCTTGCGATTCTCAAACATTTCAATATTTCTCGCATAACCATGTCTCAAATTTTAATTCTTTTAATATTTTGGACAATAGTTAACTTTCTGTTGGAATTCCTTTATTTTTTATTTTTTTGATTGATCTCCAATGAGCGACTTGTTAAAAAGCACCCAAACCGGGCATGCCTTTGACAATTAGAAACAAGGGGGTGCGATTGAGAAAGGGCCAAAACTATAGGGGGCAAATTGAAAATTTTCCAAACATATATCGCGCCTGGTTGCTTTGGGGGAAGGCGAATTTGGGCGCGAAACATAGCGTGTGCGAGCGAGGAAGATGAGCTCGTCGGCGATAGGGGCGGAGGAGACGGCGGACCTCCTCTGTCACCTCGACAACGTCCATGGCATCGTCGACGCCCTCTCCTCCGTCCGCTGGAAGCGCCACCAGGTCTCTCCTTTCTCGATTTCTCTTTCCAATTAAAGCATCCCTTCTTTCTAACCGTTACTTCTCTGTTTTGGACCCACTAAACTCGAGCTTAGGGTTTTTTCTTCCCCTCTTACTTGCTGGTGTGTCTGCGCAATTTTGGGGTTCCATTGACGATTTTTGTTGTAATTGATGTTCCGATCAGGATGCGGTCATCGAAGTGTCGGAGCACGGCATCGTTTTGATAGTCGAGGATAGCGGCTGCCTTCAAGCCAAGGTTTACCTGCAGCGGGAGGTATCTTTTCTCTCTGCGTTCGCTGTTTACTATTATGTGTAATTCGAAATGGATCTCCAAAACAAGCCAAGCACTTGCTAAGCTACATTTGATTTGCTTTGGAAATGAAAAATTTTCCTGTTTTTTCCCTTTCGGCGGCACGTCCAGTTATTGCTACGAAGCGTAAGTTACCATGGCGGTAGCTTAACACGTTCCTGACGTGCTTGATAGTGAATGGTTAGATGCTTCTGAAGAACATTTTATCGATCATGTGGCGGGCAGAATGTTATACTGGTGTAGTTTTTGTATCCAGCTGTTTCCTTCTGCACCAAACATGGTAAGGTTATGGTTCCACATGGATTGATATCTTTCATCTCTCTCCTCCTGTATGTAGTTGTTTATCCAGTATGATTATAGCGCACAAGGGCGGCCTCGGTTTGGTGTGGGTTTGGGTCTATTTGTAGATTGCTTGAGCACTTTCTCAGTTCCCGGACATTCCAACACGGTTGAGATCCGGTATCCAGGGCCTGACATGCAGCTTCTCCTCAAGTATGTACTACTTTTTGTCATCTCCGTAGCTGAATGGGGGTGGTTTGGATGGATGATTAGTGCTAGTTCTGGGCAGAGCTTAACTACACATTCATTTACCTAGGCTTACCAGTGAGCGAGGGGCTTAGAGATAAGGTTCATGAGCTGATCATTTTCCCATTCGATTTCTCACCAACCAGCAAAGTTGAAGGTTCAGGCTGTACTATCATGTGTATTCCCTGCATTTTGTAAAGTTCTAAGACATCTGTTTTACTTTTCTTTACATCATTGTTTTAAACATCATCCTCGGTTTTTTCTCCTGGGAGATCCTTATTGGTTGTGTAGTAGAGATATAGATAGGCAGGAAGTAGATGACGATATGAACGCCTCCATGCGTTTCCTATCTTCCTTTTTTTTCCATATCAATATTATCACTCTTGCAGCCATTTTCCACTCATTATTATTTTTTTCCCAGATCAAGTAAAAGGATCTTTGTGGTTCTGCTTTTACACATTTATCTCTTTTTCCTCCCTTGATTCTGCTTTTATTTTTATGATTCTTTGGTGTTCATCGACTACCGACCCCAATTAGTTTGGAATAAAATTGTTGTTGTTGTTGATGTATCAAGTAAAATGATCGGAATTGCAGTCAACATCTGATTTGATAAGTATTGAGATAACCCCATCACCTGAAATACCTTTCATGTTATGTCAGATCTATGGATTCGCTCGACGCTTGCATCTATGCTGAGATCAGGACAAGGATCCCTGACACAATTTCATGGGACTATGACTTTGAACCTGCAGGAAGTTCCCCACTTAGTTTCACCGTCAAGGTCACATCTTCTATGCCTTTCTCTGTTAGAAATATCTCTCTCTCAAAGTAATCAATTTATGTCCTTGCCTGCTCCATCTTTGAATTACATTTTTGATAATGTCTTTTTTGGAACCTGTTATTTTAAGCCTTCAACAGTTGGTTTTATTCGCATCTTTCTGATGAACGGTCATCTGAAGAGAAATGAAATGGTTTTCCTGGTGGTGTAGAGGATGGTGACCCAAATACAATATGTCAAGTTTTTTGATAGGCAAAAATGAGTTCGGGAATGTGCTTACTGTCAAAATAATGAAATTAGTGGATTTTGATCTGCAGTCTGCAGCATTGAAAGAAGCTGTCGATGATCTTGAATGGCCAGGATCAAGTGTCCAGATCACTTTACAACCAGCACCCCCTTCTGTTATGTTCAAAGGCGAAGGTCATGGAGATTTGCAGGTGCAGTATGGGTTCCACAATGAGGAGGCTAGTTTTAAATGAATAACAGTACTTGCACACGCTCTTACGGAGTCCCATGTTCTGCAGATAGAGTTCATGTATTATGCAAATACCGATCTCCTGATTGCATTCCACTGTGACCATGCCGTATCCCACAGGTCTAATATTAATTCAGACAACATTTTAAGTACTTTTACGAATTTCTTGTTTCTAATAGTGTCCACATGTCATGAAATTGCATGGATAGGTATAAGTACAAGTTTCTCCGTGCAACAACTTCAAATTTACCAAGCAATGTCACTAAAGATAACAGAGGAAGCAAGTTGACCATTGGGAGAGGTGGAATGTTGAAAGTTCAGCACCTGGTTTCAGTTGCAAGATCTGCTGCTACACACCAATACAACGCTTCCGGTTATCAGCAACCCAGTCGAATCGCTTATGTTGAGTTCTTTGTGAAACCAGAGGTTGATGGTGACGATACATAGTCTTCTCTAACTGGCGTAAGAAAATCAAATGATTCATCCGCCACTCCAAAGCAAATTTAAGTCAGTTTTACGTCTGTATCTGTTCACACCATGGTCTGTCCTTCTGTCCAGTAAAGCCATTGGCCCCACATTTTGATGCATTAGGCTACCGGAACGAGGATTGGAAGATTCAAACAGCCAGTTCTTCATCACATCCGGAGACTAAATCGTTCATTTTCGCCCTTCTGTGGGTGGGAGTGGATGCACAAGGATCTGCTCATTTTTAGTCGCTGAAGATGATGGCTTGTGTCTCCATGAGCCAAAGATCATAATATAAGGTACATCCTTTCCTATTCCTAGTTCCGGGCTGCTAAAGCTGTGATTTGTACATGATACTGGATGTGTCCCAAGTCCATGCAGCATCCACTGTCCTTCTATCCTGATTTGCATATAGAGAATCTGGTTTGCTAAGGAGCATTCCGCTTGAGTTGAGTTATTTGGTCTGATTGGAAGTAATGACATCACGAGTTGAGGAATTCTGCGAATGGTCGCCGGCCATCCACTGTCCTTCTCGACTCCTCCCTCTTTCTGTATACTTTTTTCTTTCACCTTTTTTCTGTCGTGCCATCCACGTGGAGCCACTTCAATGCCACTTATTTACAAACGAGTATTGAGAAAAAAAATGCTGCCGTAAAAATTTGGCCTCCACTTCAAACTAAAGTGGTTAACCGTCCACTTGAAACTAGCGTGGCCAACGGATAGGGACTCAAGTTACAAGGGAACCTGCTTTCGGACTAAACAGCAGAAGATGTAAGTGCCGGTTCTACCTAAGTTTTAGGGCTTCGGCTGTCACTATCCAGTTTGATTTTACAGTTCGGTAATTGGTGATTACGCAGTGAAGATATAGGCAATTTTCAGAGGAGGGAATTCCGTAAATTACCAGTTTTAATTGGTAATACGCCTAAAACTTTAGACCCGTAATGCATGTAGCTGCTTGACATCGAGATTAGCTTGAGCTGCATTGTGGCGGCATTCCTAAAACAATCCGTTAGCTTCTCCATGGCTTCTCTCATTATCATCCGAACTTACTCCAATCATGTCAAGTTTCTTCGATTCATCCCAATCTTCAAGGAAGAGATCGGCAATCCCAAGTTCTTTTACTCTATTCAGACAGTCTTTTCGGCCGGACAACTCCTAAGAGGTCAAAAGGGCCCTTACTCCAAACCACACAGTATCGGCCCTACTAGGCAACATCTACCTACACAAGCTCAATCAAGATATAGGGAGGATCCGACGGATGTACGAAATTCTGATTGTCCAAAAGAATCATGTCACTTCTATTAAAGACAGGTCACATTGATGACCAAGAACACTCTAGAGAAGAAGCAATCTTCAATGCTCCCGGTGCAACCCTTACCCCTCTCCTCTTCTCCCGGAGGATGCAGTCATTGCTAAAGGATCTTTTGCTGCCTGAAAGACCCTCAAGAGAGCATAACAATGACAGCGACAATGATAGATATGCCACGGATAATAAGCAATCTGCGCTAACATGTCTTTACCGGTGTGGCCTCAAGGAATTCTTGATGATGTAGACGCTCATATATCCATTCTTGTGAAATACTCTTTTCCAGAGTAAAGACGATTTGTTTTGCTTCTCAGGGGCTGCAATTGTTTCCTTTTTAACAATCCAAGTTGTGCAGCGTAAAAGGGCACCTATTGGTTCGACATAACTGAAGCTCCCTTTAGAGAGGAAGCTCTAGGTATGATATTGACTCGCCACCTCGCATCGAATCTTCTCAATTCCACAGTTAATTATGATGAAATTTTTACCAAACGAAGTGCCAAATGACAGATATCTCCAACACTGGAATCTCACTAGAAAGCACAGATAGTGCAATTATCCGTAGAATAATCTTAAGAGGCACTTCAACTAGCACTACTTTTATCCATCATCCATGTGTCCGCAATCATCATCAAGGAGTCAACATGCATCAACAAAACCTGCTTACCTGCAAGAGTGAAGACAAGCCAAATTATCAGCCTGAGCAACTAGGAAGTCCACAGGTCTGTCCACCAGAACACGATGCTGAAACCACAAACAAGCATCACTGCACATCTTGGAAAACTTGAGACAACTATCAAGTTTGTCACCTGCAGTGTAGTCGTTCTCCTCAATTATTCATCGTAACATCATGACCAGAATTCCAAAACATATCATGACCATAAAAGGAAAAGACATTACAAACAGGTCACGAGTCAAAGAATCTTGTGGGGCTTCCACAAAACAGTTTGCTAGGTGAATCAATATTGAATTCATCTGTCTGAATCCTCTATTGGTATCTCTCTCAGGAAAGTTCTAGTCAGAATCCTAAAATAAAATGAAGGCTGAGATATAAGCACAAAGATGTTCCCAGGACTGACTTAAAGCATGAGTTAAGAGCAGACACTAAACAAGCAGTCATTCTTAACCACTCATAAATGCTTTCACGAAGTGTCTGATTAAGAAATCATTAAATCAACTTCCTGTGGTGTGAAGTCTTAGTTTGCCCGACATTTTCCCTTTGAGGAACTCTTATTCTCTTTGGCAAAGAGCTTGAATATTATCTCACTATATTCAAGCTCTTTTCTTGACAATCTAGTATTCCTAATGAAGTGAACTCTTCCAAAGTGTAAAACTAAACTTCTCTGGAAATGCCGCTAGAATCTACCTAAACCATGCCCAGCCATCTGAGCAATAACAATCAGAAGACATGTACAATCATCTAGAGAACTGCAACATCAACTGTGTCAGCTTTCTTACCTAAAGCATCATTGGATGATCAAGTCCACCATTTTGGACTCAACACTGGGCATACTTGCCTGTTCATGCTCATTATGAAATGAGAGAAATTAAGGTAGCATGTTGTGATCATACCCATCCAATTATCCAATATGATGCTGTCGGCCTATGGTACCATCTTGTCTAATGCAGAATGAGAATTCAAACAGCATAAATTCATTCTACAGCATTTATTGGGTAGCGATCCTAGAGAAATAATGGTAGTCACCCCAGAAGATACAGAACAACTCAATGGCTCTGTCAATTTTAACTATCTGGACGGGAGAAAATCAAATTTTATTTAATATAGTATATCAATTTGGAAACCAGTCATCGATATTTGAAAATAAGAGAGATCATCTGCTTCCGTACGACAGATAATTCCACCTTATGCCTTATCAGTATGGAAGCAACTAGCTAATCATGCAACTGCTTGCATGTTTCCAGCAATTACAAATACCCATATCCAATCAATAGCCAAAGCAATCAATGGTCATAGCATTCTCCAGGTGTCCTTATTGGAAGTTTTTGCGACAAAAAGTTGCAGATAGTACAAAGTTCATTTAAAGAAGACTGCAAGTGAGTTATAACGCATGCAACGCACAAAATTAATGAAATGCTCTGTCAAACACAAGATATGTAGAATATCCAGCAACTTTACAATGGCTAATTAATATATTTCCTTTCAATGATGCGAAGGATGAAAAAGGCGATATCCATGGCTAGCTCTTACTGCTTGAGGGCTTCATTATCATCGCATCAATTATAACATGGACAAATATTGAAACCAATTAGGAAGAATTAATAAGCATCAGTGCTATCCAAGTTGAGAAGCAAAAAGTAACTGAATTTGCTTCAAGAATATCAATTAACTAGAAATACTACAGATCATTGATGGAAAAGCAAAATCCATTGGTTAACCAAAAGATGAAAAGAGCACAACAAAACCAGTTCTGTGCAAGAAAAAACATTCAGCCTCCAAATATAACTTTCCGCTAAAATCTCCAAAGCATCTTAAGACTACCTATCTGCAGAGAAACATTGATGGAATGTACACATCTGATCGTCAAAAAGCTTGAACTAGAAGTCAACATTCGGCTACTTATTCACCGCTGTCCAAAAGGCATTAAAAGGCAAGAACAACTTCAGTCACCAATGAGCAAAGGGCCTTCCAAAGTTGACCTGTTTCCAGCAGCATAAATCCACCAAAGGAACGAACAAAGGAGTACGCGTTTCATGGGTTTTCTACGCACTGTGCCAGGCTTGAATGAGGAGAAACTGGAAGGCCACCATCATCCCCATCGCTACCGCAATTATTACTCACAATTTTCCTCACCTCCTTGTCACAACTCTGGACAGTTCGAACATCAAACTCACTCTTGCCAGAGTCCTCCTCACCAGAGCACTTCGCCAGATCCTTCCCCAACTTTTGGGCTAAGTCGCAGAAAAAATCAGTCAAAACAGGCTCGTAATTGGGCATCTTCGCATATCCAGGGAAATAGTTAATGTCAATAACCAAGTATCTGTGACCATTTCTGGCATCCCTTATCACGTCGAAGTTAAACAAATTCAAATTCATGGCCCGCCTCAAACCCCTCGCGATCTCCGTTATAAAACTCTGAGGAGGCATCTCTGTGTCCTCCAAATGCATCAACCTATAATACTTATCGTCGTTCTTTTCATGCGTTGTCAAATTGGACACCTGTGAGAACGACAAACACCCCTCGAGAGACCCCAGCTTCTCCTCTGAGACATCAGGCAAGGACTTGCGCTTCACGCATTTCACGTACTCGCCGACAACATAAACTTTGAATATGACCCCACCGTGATTCACAAACTCCTGCAGCACAATAGGTGGTTTGAGCTTGTTTAGCCCGTCGTGGTTAAACACGAGCGCCATTTTGTGCGATTTGGCGCTTCCGTCGGCGACCAAGGGTTTTGCAATCACCGGGAACTTCAGCGACGCCCATGCATGCTTATCGAACAGCGTCTCCTTGTCGTAAATCACAATCTGGTTTGGAATACCGAACGATTCGCTCTGGCTCTCAATCCGAAGCTCCGAAACGACCTGGAGCATGGAAATGCGGTTGTGGAGCCTCTCGATTGCATGCGGCGAATCCAAAATCACCGCATTAGGGTTCCCAGCCGTGAACTCCTCCAATTGGCGCCTCCAGTCCTCGCCGTACAGTTTGTGGAGGACGCAGTCGAGAGGCCCCTGATCGACCAGCGGTCGCTCGGCGTCGATCCTCACGAGATCGACGCCCCGGGACGCGGCGAGAGCGACGAGAGAGTCCTGAATGAAGCTCTCTCGCTTCTTCGGCAGGAGCGCGTAGCCCACGCGAAACCTACTCTCCGTCTCCGCCATGGCCGAAGCTGCGTCCGTCCTCAATGCCAATCCTAACAACCGCAGATTCCCTACCGAAGCTCATATACAGCAATTGCTCCTCGGGACTTGCGATTGAAGCGCGAAAAAATGAGAAGGCCTTGTATCTGGAAATGACGACGAGTTCAGCTAGGGCTTCGTAGCGCGGCGTCGCAGTGGATAAATCCGTCTTCCAGGTTTGAAACTTCCAAGGAATCGAAACCGAATCCTGCAACAGAGCGAGAGAGAGAGAGAAGAAGGGGTCAAACGAAGGCGAAGAGTATATATATTATATACATAGAGCTCGGACTAGACTCGGGTTAGATGGGAGGAGATAGAGATGCGGGTGGCTTTTAACCATGGTTAGTTTAGCGCGGTAGCGCTTCAAGGCCCGAGCCGGGGGAGGTTTTGTGACGATGCACACGTGGCATGTTATCTAGGGCGATTATGCGGATTCGCGCCGCAAAAAGCAAAAGTGGGACGGGAATCTGAAATTGGACGGTCGTGATCGCGTTGACCGAGGGTCGTCGTCTCGTCCCACTTTCGGAGGTCGATAGGGACCTCTTCTATTTTCGCACGTTCTTAAATTCGAGAGTTTCCATGTTCATTCTATAAAAAGGGTTACGTTAAATCCGTATCACCCAAAATTGGACCATTCAAATATGCATTTGCCTGAATGTTCTTGTAAATGTTCCTCCGATTGAACTACACGATGGAGTCAATACAAAATATAAACTTATTTTTGGGGCAAATGTAACTCCCACTGAAAAAATAAAAAAATAAAGCATAGTGTAGTAGGAGATTGATGAAATGCCAAGGAATAATGACGAGATTTTTAGAAAAAATGATCATATATTTTTTTTATATTTTGCTCATATAAAAAATGAAAAATATATTTTGTTGTTTGGTTATGAAAATCTGACTTGATTTTACTAAATAGACATGAGTAATGGATAAAACGTAAGAGCGCCAGGGGACCAGATTCAGTCTTGATGGACTCTAGCTCAGCCATAGGTAACTAGGTCCTGAGCGTAAGCACTGGCATCAGCCCTAAGTTTGAACTCGATGAATCTAGGCACCGGGGTCATGGCATGGGCTCTAGCATCCCAAGCCCAACCTCGATGGATAGCGATGCATGCACTGGGGTCCCGAGCCCAACCTCTGTGGACTCATGCTCGGGCACTGGCGTCCTAGAATTGGCATTGGGTCTTGGGCTTGGATGTTGGGGGTTGGGCAATGATACCAGAGTCTTAGGCCTAGTTGATATCGCTGGTGTCCGGAGCCCTATCTCTGTGAACCCAGGCCGAAGCATAGGGGTTCTGAACTTGACCTCTTTTGACTTGGGATTGGCCTCGATTGACCCCTAGTGGACTGGGCCCGAAAGCAAGTGTTGAAATTTCTATGCCTAACACTGATATCTAATCATTTCTTGAAAATTGGTTTTTTGATTTGAAGGCATATATTTTTATTGACTAGGAAAACATCTTGGATTGACTCATTTTTCCTAACGCTGAAGAATGAGAAAATGTTTTTCACAAATCATTACAAAAGGATCATTTTTTTAAAGAAAAATATTATTCAAATAACTTTTTTTTTTTTTGCGAAGCAAACCGACATATCAAAAATCAGAATAGTAGATTCTATACCAGATTTTGAAAAATCTAAAAATCTGTCATTTTCTTTTGTTCTTGTATGAATATTTGAAAGCGATTCTGTATTTTAGGAGCAACTCTCCCCAACTCGGCGATTGGCTGGTGGAGACCTCATGAGAGGACAGGCCACCAATACAAGGTCCTCCATTCCCGACCCGCAAAGGTCGAAACCAATTGGATATCATCATCTTTTGCTTTCTCTACATCTTCTTCTTCTGCACTTTTGGTCAACATCACTCCTCTCTCTCTCGTATGTCAGGACAGGACTCAGATCGATTCCATTGGCGGTTAATTCAGCAACTACAGATGGAATTTTTGCACTTGACAGGTCTGCATGAATCAGACCTGGAAATTTACTGCCTCTCGCCATAATGTGCCGTGATCTCTTCTCCTTCTCTTCCAAAAGTGGGCAAGTCTGACACGAAGTGGGGGAGCAGCTTTCCATGCGAAAATGGTGGGCATCTGATTCTGCAATGGCGAATAGATGAGCGATGATGAGAGATGCTTTCTTTTCTTTTTGTCATACACGCCATCCTCTTTGCTGGAACCACGATGAGCATCTCCTTGAAGGAAAACGTGCTCATTTTTTCCACGCATGCATGCTTTTTGGGCGGGGTCGGCTCGTTAACCCGAGTCGATGATTTAGCAAATGTGAGATCCATGTCGAAATAGCGGATGGGGTTAGTTGAAGTCGATTTCGTCCGCCGCTTTGTCTTTTTCCAGAGATTTCGACCACAAACACCCGTACCAATTTTTGTGCATCGAACCAGGCGTCCGACGCAATTACCGATCATCACTAGATCACTTCCATAACGTCATCACTCCTTGCCTATGCAGATGTAACCCCAAGTCGATATGCCACTGTGGCCAGAAACAAGCCTCAACGCCAATCCCGAAGGAGAAATTGCATGGCAAGTAAGGGTGCGCGAAAGAATCGGAAGCCACCCCTACCGGATTGAACCGGGCCAGTTATGGGTAGTTCTCACGGGAACCGATGAAGGGCGGTTCCAGTTTCAAGTTGGAACCGCCCAATCAGACAGTTTGATACCTAATGTAGATTATCAATGCATTCGAATTGAAACCTGTGAAATTTTGTGGCAAAATCCCTTAATATTTTTTCGCTTGTGATATGTAATGTTTCGGACAATAGCAAAGTCAAATTTAGTTCGGCTCAAGCTCGGCTCGTCCTTGTCATCACTGCTTGTAGTCTGACTTCGTTTTGCTCTTGCTTTTTTCATTGTTGTTTTCCATGAATAAAACTGAACATTCTTCTTTATTGATTGTTGAGTTCGTTGTCTTTGTTTGGTCAATTGGGATTTCCTTTGAATTTTGGTTTCAGGTCAGTAATCATTGCTGCTTTGGCGCTCCCAGATTTACATTGTCGGTATCCTATTGAGCGTGTTCTGGAAACACAAGACAAATTGCACAGCAAGTGCGAATATAAAGATGGGCTGACCTTGGGCCCATTGGGCCTTGAGAGCCCAACCACCAGTGGGCCGTCCTTTCGTGGGCCTAGCCAGAGACTCATTCGGTCTCCATTATTGCTTTGGAGTCTCCGAGACGGCGAGTCGAGCGCTCTCTCTCTCTCTCTCTCGTCAATTTCAAGACAAATGAGTAGAGACTCCACTTTCCTTTCCCCGTCGCACATTGTTCTCCAGCTGTTACCCACCAGCCCATTAAGTGAGGGCCCAAACAGGAAAATTGACTCTAACGCTTTGAATTTGCGCGTTTAATGTAGTCCTGAATTTTTAATTATTTCAATATAGATTTTTAACTATTGATAAATATTCAATTTAGTTCATAAATTATATGAAAATATTCATTATTATCCCTCGTTAATTCAAGTTACCGACATTTGTTGACGTGACTTCAATTCATTAAGTTTGATAGATTACCCCTAAAAAAAAGGATAAATACATTAGAAGTCCTAAAACTTATTACGTAAGTGTAAATGAGTCATAAAACCTTCAAAAAGTTCAATCAAGTTACAAAACTTGTCACGAAAGGCCATTCGAGTCCTAAAACTAATCCCGAAAGTGCAATCGAATCCTAAAATTTTCAAAAAGTGCAATCAATGAAATGCTTCTTGAACCAATATGCAAAGGACTTAATTGTATTTCTTGAAAGTTTTAGGACTCGAATATAATTTCGCGACAAGTTTTAAGATTTAATTGCACTTTGAGAAATTTTTAGGACTCGAATGCATTTTCGTGAGAAGTTTTAGGATTTTCAGTAAATTTTTTCTCAAAAAAAAAAGGCAGCACCTAGACTATCCGAGTAAGATATTCATCTCAAATTAATTGGCATCCCTAATATTTTTTTTTCATTTTATAAAGTCAATTTTAACATCTGCAGATAAGGATTTCGGGTTCCAAATTGGGGTAGACACCAACTTGTCTCGTGCTCTAATTAGCTTTCCGATATGACAAACCGAAGCATTGTTTCCTAAGCGACGCAATCGATTGCCGATTGCGGAGCTTTACGTGAGTTTTAGGACAAGGGTATGCTAATGCTCCTGCAAGATGGACGACATATTCCCTAAAAATATCCGAATATCCGACAGAGAACAAATGGAAAAAAAAAACTCGAAATTCTATAATAATAGTTACGGGATTAAAATAAAAGAGATTATCCACGTGGCGCAACGGAACATCTGATGGGTGGAGATGCGTTAGTTGGGGAACAACCGCGGTGAGGTGCACGTGATTCGTTTTCTTGGACGTACGGGCATGATTTGCCTGATGTTTTTTGTCCACATGCGCCGCCGATGCGTTCAGACTGCCACGTGCGAAATTCGTCGCTGTCCCTATAATAATTTTGATGACGCACTTTCAATAAAATAAATAAATAAATAAGATATATATAAACTGGTGCCGCAACTTTCCGGGAGTAGGTCAAACCAGTTTCTAATTTTCCTCCCCTTCTGTTTTATGGTTTGAATGAAAGCATGTGCTTGTTTTACGGTTCATCCGTATTTTTCATGTGTCAATAATACGATTAGGTTCAAGAAAAGTTATTAATTCATTGCTAAACCTATTGTCACACGGCCAATGATTCATCCCTAAGCTTTTTAATTCTAAACCTTTATGCGAAAATCCAATGTAGTCATTTCGAACTAATTTACGCCAAAACTACTCTAATGTAAATGTTCATGTTTGTGTAAAATTATCCATATCAACATGTCACTTAACACTTAGGACTGATGACTAGTAATGATTGGACATCAGCCAACAATTTTATGACGGTAATCGATTGGAAGGGCAACAATGAAATTTCACACGATTATTTAAGATTGAATCCATAAAATTAAAAATTTTAAAACTGAATTTACATCCGTTGATTTGGTAATTATTCCATATGTTTGGCTTCCAACCTTATTATTGTTAACGCCAACTCCAAGGCGGTAGTTTCATATTCAATCCTTAAAATGTTGTGCACTAACATTATAGAAGTATTTATTTATTAATTTAATAGTAACCTTATGAAATGCTAAAATACATTTGCAGTGGCATTAAAACGTAATTAACGGACTATTTTGTTTTCTTCCGCGTTTCGGCACTTGCCAGCGAATATTCTTCGTCTCTTCCTCCGCCCCCTCATAATTAGATCGCCAGAGCGAGAGAGAGGTGCCCCAGAAGCAAAGAAGAGGAATAAATCTTGCGCTTCCCCCTTTTCCCTCCCCCCCTCCTCCTTTCCCGGAAAACGGAGGAAAAACCGAGAGAAAACAGAGGAAAGGGAAGGAAAGATTGAAACTTTGGGGGAGAGAGGGAGGCAGCCATGGACAAGAATGTGAAAGTGGGTTCGAAGTTCCCTTTGAGCTTTTGGGACCTGACAATGGCGTCCCTGGTCATCATGGGCTTCGTTTTGGGACTCGCCGGCGTTTATCTCACCATGCCCGACTCGGATTACAGCTTCCTGAGGTTGCCTCGCAGCCTCGAGGATCTCCATATTCTCCGGTAATGTTTTCGATTAATTTGTCGAACCAGTCTTGCATGTTTCTCTTTTTGTCTGGGGATTTTATGACAATCCGGGAATTTTTCCCCCCCTGTTTAAAGGGTAACTCATCTTTTTAATTTGGTGAAAGTCCCTAATCTGAGTTTGCGTGCTTGGTGAGATTATGCTTTGAGCTACATGCACCAAGATTGACGGCATGTAATTTGATATCTGAGATGAGATTGTTGCGGTACTAAGTAGATTCTTCTATAGGGTGTGTTTTATTTGATGTTTCCTGACAATCTGATTGATACCTAGGTTAATGTTGTTTTTGCACATGTTTTTTTTTTTTTTTTGGTAAAGGTTTTTGCACATGTTCATTTAGCCTTAAAAAGACAATATAACCAGGTTCTGCTACCAAATATGGAGTCTTTGCTCCGTTAACGCCCTCGGACGTTAGTTACCAGATTGTTCAATGAAGATGATAGGTATAGCATTCCTTTGGTTTCCCTGCCGTTTGTTATTATTATCTTCATGTTTTGTAATTGGGTAGTCTGGTATGAACATGTAATCTTAATTTAAGGCATTTTACTTAGCTGTTGGTTTCTCTCTCTGCTTGACCATTGGATGTGTGGGGTTAATAACTTGGCAATGCAGTATTTAGTTTATCGGTCTGTCTCTTAATCTGCTTGCTTTCTATAACTTTTTGTGATTTTGCCTGTTTTTCAATCACGGAAAGTTCCTTTCTTTGAATAAAGTAACTCTATTTGTATGATTTGTTCCCTTTAAAGTTCATTCTACTTGACAAGGCCCACTTTCAGTTCACAAACACGAAGATACACGATTCAAAATTCTGCGGGTAGGAGATTCATGTGGGAAGTGCGTTGCTGTGTTGATATCAGTCTCACTAAGTTGGATTTGAGTATTGTGAGCTTTCTCACGTGTTCTCTGAGGATGATCTTTGGCAAAAAGATCTATCATATTGAACCTCTGATTCTTAACTTGTTTGGTTATGAAGGAAAAAACAACATGCTCTTCAGTAAATAAGCATCTTCTCTACATACCACATTTGCTCCTTGCCTGTACTTTTGCATGACCAACTCCATCCGACTGTGCCTTCCATTGTTTCCTCTTCCATAATAATAGTTCGATGCTAATGGAACTGAATATTAAGTCTTATGTGTCATTTCTGCAGAGACAATCTTGAGGGCTACACAAGTGACTATACGCTGCAGGTCCTCGTTGGTTACTGCCTCATCTACATATTCATGCAGACTTTTATGATTCCAGGAACTGTTTTCATGTCTTTACTTGCTGGAGCTCTGTTTGGTGTTTTCAAAGGTGTAGCTCTTGTCGTTTTCACTGCCACTGCAGGAGCTTCTTCATGCTATTTCCTATCTAAACTGATTGGACGGCCCATTATCTTCTCTCTGTGGCCTGATAAGCTGCATTTTTTCCAAGCTCAGGTTAATTGCAAAATCCATGCCCACTTGTCTTCAATTAAAAGCATCTACAAATTTGACCATTTCTTTTCCTTTTCAATTCCAGGTGGCGAAGAGAAGAGAGCGGCTATTGAACTATATGCTCTTCTTGAGGGTTACACCAACCTTGCCTAACACATTCATAAATTTTGCTTCCCCAATAGTTGATGTACCTTATCACACTTTCTTTCTGGCTACAGTCATTGGAATCATACCTGCTGCTTATGTTACTGTCCGGGTATGCTTATCAACTTTCAACAAGTGCACGTGCATATATACTTAGACTCATAGTTTCCCAATTATTTTTCAGGCTGGGATTACTCTGGGAGAGCTGCAATCCGTTGGGGATCTCTATGATTTCCAATCAATCGCTACTCTCTTCTTCATTGGGGTCATCTCTATCACCCCCACGCTGATGGGCAAGAACGAATCATAGTGATTGCTGGCTTAACATCCCAAGGCTAGCTGTCTGGTTCTGCCTCCACTGTGCATATAACCATCAATCCAAGTACAGCTGTTGCTGTTTCTGTTCCTTAACAAGGTTGAAATCTGCACCCACTTGAAACAATCAGGAAAAGCATGTTGCGCGCTTTGACTCGGCTACAGGCAAAAGAGCGATGTCGACTTTAATGGTTGAGGGGGGGTAGAAGCTGGTTTGGCATTTCCGGCTCGGAGCCAAACTTTGTGTCCTTCACATCAAATAAAGACATCTTGATCCCATAAGGATCATTATAATGTTCTAGACCGGTGCTGGTAAGTGATGGCTGTCTGGCTGTTGTATATCTGATGTTACGTGGATGATTTGTAGCTTGTGCATTAGATAATCTCAATCCCTCGTTTGTTGTATCGTGATTTTCCCGTAACAATGACCAAATGCTAATTCGCTGCCTGAATGAATAGTGATTTTATGTTTCACTATTGCATTGTCATGAGATTGCCTAAGATGGTTCAACTTGAATTCAGGTGTTGCAACATTTTCGTTTGTGTTGGTATTGATTCTTCTCACTCTTGAAGGACGTAGTGATCCGGAAGAAATAGATTCTAAAGAGCTATTGTGAGGGTCTGCAGCGCATCGTTTGAGCTACTTGTTTGGTAAGAATTACTTCTAAGACAGGCAACTAATCACACCTAATTGGTTGAGTTGTCGGCCGTGAGTTGAGATGGGTCCCCTTTAAATTAAGACGCACTCTCACTAACTACGCCATTCTTGTTGTAATTCCTAGTCTCCGAAGGCTATCATTGCGAATGCTCTTTAGGCGTGTTTGTTTTGCGAAAAGGGTTTTTGTAAAATTCATTATCCTCAATTTTTAGCGATTGGGGCCGAAAATATATGGTCGATGAAAATGTTTTTCAATCAAAAGAAAATTTCCTTGATTTTCATTTCTGAAAAACGAAAATCATTTTCCATTCTTTTTCGGATCCTCTCCTCTCACCCTCGCGTCCGCTCTTCTTTCCAGAGAAATGAACGATTGACTCTTTCGCCCCCTCTGGTGGAACCGAGCTCCATCGCCCGTCCCTTTCGCCTCTTCTTCTCGGCACTGGAACTCGAGATCCAGATGCCTCTCACCGTCATCTCGTCGCCATTTTCTACATCGAAATCAGAAATTTCATTGCAAGAAGCAAAACAATCTCGAGTGCGAATGCCGTGCATCTTTCTGTTCGTAACTGAATCGATTGACCAAGGCGACTTAGTGAATTGAAGTCAGCGCCAGAGATCATAGCCGCGAAGATGAGCCTTAAAATTGGTGGCGTCATCCTCTTATCTCTGTTTCAGCAAATTCGTCGTAAGAGCAAAGCCATTGTTCGACGAATTGTGCAAGGGAAAGGCAAATTGCTGTTCACCATCTTTGACACAGAGGACGCTAGCAGAGGGACAACTCTCCCTTTCGACTGTTTCATCATTCTAGATGCCATTAGGAGCAGAGGAAGAGGGGTAGACGCAAGTTTGTTCCTTGTAGAGTTCTCCCACCGTCGTTCTCTGTTCGGCCATCATCATCGAAGCCCCTGATGCACAACACTCTCTCCAATGAATTGGAAGAAATATGGATATTTTGATGGGTGAGTAAATGAGAAATTGTTGCTCATTTAATAAATTTAAACTGTTACGAATTATTCTTTGTAACAGCTACTGAATTAATTTGGTAACAATAAGTTAATGACATTAAATTCGATTATTATAGAATTAATATTGTAACAACAGAACGACTGGTAAAGCCATTATTACATTAACGGCAGAACAACTGGCAAAACTATTAACAGAGCCATTATTACTGTAACAACAGAACCAATGCCAGAGCCATTAATGCTGTAACGGTAGAGCCATTACTATTGTAACGATAGACGTTATTTTGTTGTTACAAAATTAATTAGTTATTATTAATTTCGAAATACCCAAATTACCCTATAAATATATGGCTTTTCATTCTATTTTGAGGGAGAAGAAGAAAAGAATAAAAGAAAACTCCCCTCTTTTTCATTTTTTGCATTTGTATTGTTTTCGATAGTTTTCACGTTTGTTCAAGTTCGCCAAAAGTTTTGGAGTATTGTGCTTGTCTCTATCGCTGCTAACCGTTGTATCCTACGAGACAGATGTTCTCGAAACCTCAAAGCACGTACGAGAGAGGACGAATATGCTTTAAGGAAACTATTTCAAATACAAGCCTCGGTATTTGTATCAATTCTATTTACTTTCAATACTGATTGTGGTTTTGTTCGCACTGTTGTGCTTCTTTCGATTTACTGTTGTGTTTCTGCTAACTCATTGTTGTACTTCTGCTAATTCAGTGTTGTGCTTCTTTCGATTCACCGTTGTGTTTTTGCCGATTCAGTGTTTGTGCTTCTGCCAATTTAAGCATTTGTGCCTCTGACAATTTAACATATCTCTGATCTAACGCTCTCAAAACAAGAAGATTGTGAAGCCAAAGTTGCAACTAAAAAGGAAGAGTTTCCAAGAATAAGTTTCAAGGAAAATGTTTTAACTCTGGCAAGATGGGTCTTAGATCTGTGGATTGCAGATTTCCAATACATATATGATGAATAACATGGATCGAGACGTGTCGGATATAATCCTCTCTATCATTTCAGTGTTCATGCCTCTGCTATTTTAGATCTGTCTTTGTATATATTATATTTTTTCAACAGTTTAAAATAGCATAGGCATGAACACTGAAATGATAGAGAGGTTTATATCTGACACGTCTTGGGTTATATCATTCACCATATATGTCTCATAAATATTTTTATTCCGAAATCTACAATCTACAGATCTATGACCCATCTTGCCACAGTTAAAACGTTTTTCTTGAAACTTGTTCTTGGAAACTTCTCCTTTTTGGTCGCAACTTTGGCTTTGCAATCTTCTTGTTTTAAGATCGTTAGACCAAAGATATATTAAATTGTCAGAGGCACAAATGCTTAAATTGGCAGAAATACAAACACTAAATTGGCAGAAGTACAAATACTGAATTTACATAAGCACAACAGTGAATCGGAAGAAGCACAACAGTGAATCGGAAGAAGCACAACACTGAATTAGCAGAAGCACAATAATGAGTTGGTAGAAGCATAACAGTAAATCGAAAGAAGCACAACAATGTGAATAGAACCACAATCAGTATTGAAAGGAAATAGAATTGATACAAATACAAAGGCCTGTGTTTGACACAGTTTTCTTAAAACAAATTTGTCCCCTTCTGTATATATTTTGAGGTTTCGTGAACATCTGTCTTGCATGAAACAACGATTGGCAACTATAAAGGCAAGCGCAACATTCCAAAGTTTTCGGCGAACTTGAACAAACGTGAACACTATCGAAAACAATGCAAATGCAAAGAATGAAAGAAAGGGGAGTTTTCTTCTTCTTCTTCTCCTCTTCTTCTCCCTCAAAATAGAATGGGAATCCATATATTTATGGGGTAATTGGGATATTTCGAAATTAATAATGGCTGATTAATTTTGTAATAACAAAATAACGGTGATTATGTTGTTATAATAGTAATGGCTCTACCATTATAGTATTAATGATTGCCAGTGGTTCTATCGTTACAGTAATAGTGATTCTGTCGTTACTGTAATAATGGCTCTATCGGTGATTATGCTGTTACAATATTAATTCTATAACAGTCGAATTTAATGTCATTAACTTGTTGTTATTTAATTAATTCAGCAGCTGTTACAAAGAATAATTCGTAAAATTTTAATGGTGTTAAATGAGCAACAATTTCTCATTCACCCATCCATCAAAATGTACATATTTTCCAACATGTGTATCATAAGCTACACAGTGATTAGGTTCTGTCAAGAGTGACGGTTTATGAAGCCTAAGAGATGGTTTCTATCGTGAATCATAAGCGACGTGATGTTAACTTCAGCATGCGAATGAGCATACTAATGTCTTTCTGCGCTTTCGTAAGGAATTGATATGGCTGTGCATTTGGATACCAGGCATGCATATAATTAATGTTATTCTCTTGAAAAACAATTTCCTTATCAAGTGACGATAAATATTTTCCGTGTCTCTTTCAGACTTTAGCCAGTCATAAAAACATGTTGTCATTTTCCTGAAAAATGAATTTTTGAAAAACATTTTTAAAAAATGTGACATTTCCCATGAAAACAAACGGAGCGCTACTTTCGTTCGATAATCCGCCTCTAATTTTCCTGTCAACAATGAAGCAAATGCTAATTATCTTTGTTCAGCAAAACAAAACTGGAAGAGGAGTCCAGCCAAATGACCGTGCTCCCCCCTACTGTATATAATTTTGCCAATGAAAGAAAGAATACAAACTGTTTTTCAGCTGAGAAAGATACAATTTTTTTTTTTTTGTGGGTAACCATAGCATTAGTTCCGAAATACCTGGTTCGAGAAGCCAGTATAACTAAAATTTTTTGGAGTAATTTAGTGCGACTTCTTGAATTTCTTCTTGTTCTTCTGGTGTGAGATCTCGGGAGTCCTGCTCTCCATCTTCCGTTTCCTAGCAGTTTGGTCAGAAGAACCAATTTCCTTCCTTACGTTTTGCCTCGCCTTCCTCGCAGCCACTGCCGGTCTTTTCTTCCACCTTTCCTCTGCGACCGGTTCCTTCTTCGTGCTCTCCTTCTTGAGCTTCACTGTACCTATTACTTTGGACTTAGATTTCTTCAGGGAGCTACCTTTGCTTGCCTGCAATCCCTGGTAAGAGGTTGAAAATTTCGTACTTGCTCTGTTAACTCCGTTTGGAGTCCTCGAATCGACAGCAAGCTTCTTTGCAGGGTGACTCGCATCAACTGTGGGTGAATGGTCAATTCTCTTAGACGGGGTCACATTTGGCTTCGCATGGGATACTCTTAATTCTCGATCTCGAAGCTTCAAATTTCGTTTCTTAGCAACCAGATTTGCAGAATCCTACAAGCCAGAAACAAACTTTAGATGAGTGGTAAATACTACAAAGATGACGAGAGGACTGGGGAGAATTTGGTGGTTTTTCCATCTTCAAGATTTATTCAGGTTTCTAGTCTCCATTTTCCAGCATCCAAACTCAATAAGATGGCCACGACCTTGTTAAATATTACATACTGCACATTAATGATTGACATTGCAATGCGGCATTTCTAATAGCTTTAGAGCCTGCCAAATCAATGATGAAGTTGCAGTATGCTATCAACAATTTGTATGCTATCCGGACTTCAGGATACCAGGGATAAACAAGTTGTTACTGAAAAGAGGGCTTGTTCTTCAGGAAAAAAACCATTACAAGATAGTGAGGGATACACTTAGCATCATCAAATCTAACCACAGACCATTTTAAGCAAAAAACCACACAACATGCTAAAAAAGACTGAAAAAAGCAACAACAACGCATTTGATGTAGAGAGGAAAACTACAAGGGCATTTTCCCAGAAAAGAGCTATTTAATAATAGGCAATATTGGGAGACAATATGAGCCAAAAGGGAATAACACAAGAAACTTACCCTTGTCTTAAACAAGACATAAGCAATACCCTTCCCCACACTCGTATGAGGATCTCTGATAACCCGAACAGCTTCAATGCATGACTCCATATTGTTGATGTTAGAAAACAATCGATAGAGTTCTTCATCCTGCAGAAGACAGGAAAACAGGTTCATATATCTATAGAGAGACGGCAATGGCAACCACTATTTGTGAACCTTCCGTCATTCAGGCATGAGCATGAGATCATTACCTTTACATCAAATGGGAGATTACCCACAAAAACTGTCCTCTTGTTGTCATAAATTGGAGAAGTGTCTCCCTTCAATTTCTTACGAGGAGGACAGGCTCTGTCAACTCGGATGTGGTTTCCTCCAACCTACAACCATTTCAAAGATGTAAGCAGAGTCTCTTTTTTAGGCATGTAACAAGATATTTCCAAACTGACCCTTTGACCCAATCATGCTGAAGATCAATCCATTTTTCATATCTATGGTGTTGAAGGTAAACTTACCTCCGCCATATTATGGGACAAAGATGCAAGAGCCGACTCTTCTGTCTTGAAAACAACGTAAGCGTTAACACTGCAACAAAAGTACATTGCCATAAAGTTCACAGAACGATGCAACAAATTAAGCAGAAGACATCCGCTTGATGAGGGACTAGCTGCAGCTTCAGACATACAATATCTAGAACAAGAAGACATCTAGCAGAGGCATCCAACTCTCCACATCAGCAATGTACAGGACAGATATAAGTGAGAAAGGCAGAGGACGATTGTCATTGAGAACAAGATAAAGGACATTCTAAAATGCCAATTTATCATCAAGGAAACGACAGATAAGATCAAATGACCAAATAAACTATAACCCAACAGAAAATTAATTTGAGGTGTCAATGAGTTATGCATCATGTCGTACTTTAAAACGGTCATAGTATACTCACGGACAGAAGAAAAGGCCAACAAAAAAAGAAAAAAGAAAAGAAGATATGCATGACGTTATAGTACCAGTCGATGGCATCATTGATTTTCTTCTTCAATATAGCTCCCTTCCTCGGTATTTTCGTCTGGAAAACATAAGACAGTATCATCAGGCAAAGAAGAACAATGTAAGCAACATATTAAGCATAAGCTGTCCACAAGAGCATGCTCACATCCAGGATCGGAACGGACCGAATCCTCGCCGATTCTACCTCTCCAAACTTGCTAAACTCCTTCACCAAAGCCTTCTTTTTTATTTTCAGAGGCAAATTCCCAACAAATACAGTTCTCAACAGCTTGCTCTCATCATCGTAGCCTTCTTTTGAAGCCATCGCGTCGGCCGGGTCATCCGCTTTTTTCCTCTTCTTCCCCACAACTTTCTCTCCCACTTGACCATTTGCTTCTTCCTCTTCTGCTTCCCCATACTTCTTAGACTCGTAAGCCCTCTCAAGCTCATCTCTCTTCCTCTTTTTCCTCTTCACCTTTTCCTTGACATTCGATTTCTCACCTTCCCCATCTTCATTCGTCAAGCCACCAGCTTGACTGCTCAATTTCAGCTTCTTCGATTTATCCGTCTCAGAATCAACATCTGAACCAGAACCCACCTCAGAAGCTCCTTTCTTGGACTTCCTGGATTCCTTCTTCGATTCTTTTGGTTTCTTGTTCTCAGACAAACTCTTCCGAGGTTCTTGGTCTAGCTCTTCGTCTACCTTTCTCTTCTTCTTCTTCTTCTTCTTCTTCTCGACGCTCGCAGGCTCTCCATCTTCATCACCGTCAACAGAAGCGCCAAAAGCCTGCCCTAATTCCCGGTGCTTCCTCTTGAAGGGGTTGTTGTCGGAGAAGATGGAACCGGCGAGGTTTTGCTCGGGAATTTCTCCAAATATAGATTTGAAAACGTCCGATGGAGCTGAGACGGTGTCTTTCTGGACAGGGTCTTCCGGTTCTTTGGGCTTCTTCTTCCCCATTGTTCAAGAACCGGCGTCGGAATCAGACAGAAGGTGCTGCGTCTCAGACGCGAGAAAGTGATCTTGGTAACCCTAGGGGCGATTTTGGAGGGAGAAGAACTGGGGCGAAAAACGGAAATTTGATAAAGTTGAGGACTGTTTTGGCGGAGAAGAAAGTAATTTTGTTTAAATGTCAAGACAATGACGATCAAATGGGCCGGCCTAAGGCCCAGGCCCAAATCTAGTTCTCCACTTGGCAACGATATACATCGTGTTTTTGAAGCTGACTTGTCTTGCTCAAAGGAACATCATGGAGTTCCAAATTCTGATGGTTAGCCTAAGCTAATCAATTACGTGCCTTGATGTAGCAAAACATGTGCGCGAAACATTTTTTTTGGCCGACAAGCTAATGTGCAATCCGACGTTTATCTCCCGAATCATTTTTTAATGGTTACCGTTTTCTATTACTTGAAGATAAAGCAATGCTAAATATAAGGGTTAATATCGCCAAAAACTTCAAACTGGTACATATGTGACAAATTTATCACAAAATATTTTTTTCCCAATGAAAAACTAGGGGTGAGCAGTACCCGGTCCGATCCGATTCCCTTCAAAAACTGAGAATCGGACCAATAGTCCCGGTATTTTTTGGAACCGCGAATCGGACCGGCCACCCGATAATTGGGAAACCGGACGGAACTGTTGGTCCGGTTCGGTTCCAAGGAATCAATGAAATGACAGTTCAATAAATTGAATGTCATTTGATGTACATTGAGAAACAAGGTTTCTGCTGCCCAAGATCACATTCAATCAGACTGCCTGCAAACCATGTTTGACAAATTCATCTCCAACTAGGATTTTTGACAAATTCTACATGTCTTCGAAGCGAACCACTAAGCAAGAAATGCTACCTCTGCTCATCCTGGTTAGAGCCTCCTTTGACAGGCACTCAGATGCTTCTTGTGGGCTCTCCATGTGCCTGACCAGATTCTCACCTTCTTGATTATTCATCACCTAAGAGAAAACAAGAGACACGTATGAGCAAGCCTGCGAGAACAGGGGAAAGAAATTGAGTATGGCTGACAGAACTGTGAATGATAACTTTTGGTACAGCAAATGGGAATTCAATATGGACACTTAATCCATGAACAGTTGAAGTATTGACATTTTGGTCGAGCAACTTACCTCCCATATGCCAGAGCTTTTCAGTCTGATGAATTCTGTGTTCGTGTCGATCCTCTCTATGCCGATCCTGAGATTGGAGCTTTTCGACCGATTCGAGGCGTCTTCACTGCTAGAATTCCCGCCCTACAGAGTACAAATGCCCCCATCAAGTCCATCCTCTCTATTGATATTTTTTCCTTTATCTTTTTTTAAAATACCGGGCGGTCCGGTTCCGAAACCAGATCCTAGAACCGGGAACTGGACCGCCCAGTCACCGGTTTCAATTTTAGTAACTGGGGACTGGACCGGATCCCCCTAAAATTGGGAACCGGACCACCGATCCCGGTCCAGTTCGGGCTGTCTTTTTTGCTTGCCCCCATGAAAAACTCCAAACTGGTACACCTGTAAAAAATTTACCCCAAAGTAATACAACTGTGACAAACTTACTATCCGGTAGTTTTCGTTAAATTTTACCATCAAATTACTGAGTTGGATAACACGTCGCAATTGCAGGTTGTATACGTTACCTTATGTTTTCTATAAATGCATCAATTTAAATTTTTTTGTGGTATTAACTCAATTCAATGAAAACTAATAAAGGATAAATCCGTCATACGTGTATCAATTTGAAATTTTTTGGTAAAAAAAAACAGCTTGGGATAAATTTATCACAGTTATACCAATTTAGGATTTTTAATAATCAAAAAAATAGTTTGGCATAAATTTATCACAGATGTACCAGTTTAAGATTTTCAATGTTCAAAAAATAGATTGGATTAAATTTGTCACATGTGTACTAATTTAGGGTATTAACCCTATATATAATAAGAAAAAATAGATCATTTTAACTCATTGACATTAAGCTCAGTTTGAGATGATGATCATCACATGAAAGCATTGTTCCTCGTTTAGGTAGACATGGCCATGGGCCAGTTTGGGCCCAGAACCGGAACCTCCAGTTCCGAACTGGAACCAGTCCATTGATTAGCAATAGGCCCTCCGATTCCGATCCGAAATCGACCCCTCACGGGCAGGTTAAGGTTCAAGGTTCCGGGTCGGTTCAGTGAAATTAAGAACTGCGAGTCCGGTTAACGGGCCGGTTTCGGGCCGACGGTTCCAAATAGCCATATCTACCCAAACCCGTCCAAGCATGTGTTTTGGGCCCACGTCGCTGCCTGCACAACATTAGATTAATATGGATTATTAAATGGGACAATTTGAGTTGTACCATTTTCGAACCACCGACAAACCCATTTGACATGCCTAAACGTAGACATGGCCACAGTTTCAAAACCATCGTTCCGGTTCATGAATCGATGATTCTGGTTCTTGGCCAACTCTAAACCAGAACCGACCCTTGAAAGGACGGTCTTGGTTTCGGTTCAAAACCATGATTCCAAAAAACTTGAAAGGACGGTCTTGGTTTTGATTCGGAATCGCGATTCCGAATCGATTTTTAAATAAATAAATAAATTATAAATTATAATTAAATTGAGTTAATACCACAAAAAAATTTAAATTGATTTTTAATGATCAAAAAAATAGTTTAGGGCAAATTTGTTACAGATGTACCAGTTTGAGATTTTCAATGGTTAAAAAATAGATTGAATTAAATTTATCATAGATGTACCAATTTAGGGTATTAACCCTATATATAATAAGAAAAAATAGATCATTTTAACTCGTTGACATTAAGCTCAGTTTGAGATTATGACCATCACATGAAATCATTGTCCCTTGTTTAGGTAGACATGGTCATGGGCCGGTTTGGGCCCGAAACCGGACCCTCCAGTTCCGAACTAGAACCAGTCCATTGATTAGCAACAGGCCCTCCGATTCCAATCCGAAATCGACCCCTCACGGGCAGGTTAAGGTTTAAGGTTCCGGGTCGGTTTTGAACCGACCAGATAGTCGTTAGGCCTAAGCCCAACAACTATTTGGCCTTTAAAAAGTATTGATTTTTTCATTTTTTTTCTTAATTAATTAAAACTATGACTGAGTTGCCATTTTACAGGATGTTGCTTCTCTTTTTCTCTACTTATTGGCCAATGTGGGACTTTCGTGTTGGTCATGAACCACAAGAAAATGTGGGACGAGTCCTACATTATTTGGTAACAAAGAGGGACACACAAAAATGCATTTTAATGAGTCAAGAT
The DNA here is from genome assembly GCA_028455895.1 of Rhodomyrtus tomentosa. Taxonomy (NCBI): domain Eukaryota; kingdom Viridiplantae; phylum Streptophyta; class Magnoliopsida; order Myrtales; family Myrtaceae; genus Rhodomyrtus; species Rhodomyrtus tomentosa. The sequence goes on along the minus strand of JAPCWY010000008.1, from coordinate 32,247,877 downwards.
GAGGATCGAAGGCTTAGGCAAAGATTCACATCCATTATTTAGTGGAAATTACGAGCGGATACTTCTTTAAGATGCTCAGTAACTGAGTTGAAGTTAGTCGCTTCTCTTGACTTAATGGATTGGATGAAGTTTAGTTTAGTAAAGAAAGTTTTTTTAAGGCACTCATGTGTCCAAGTCAGGGTCAGTTCCCCCCAAACGCATAATTTAATTATAATTTATAATTTATTTATTTATTTAAAAATCAATTCGGAATCACGATTCCAAATCAAAACCAAGACCGTCCTTTCAAGTTTTTCGGAATCACGGTTCTGAACCGAAACCAAGACCGTCCTTTTAAGGGTCGGTTCTGGTTTAGAGTTGGCCAAGAACCAGAATCATCGATTCATGAACCGGAACGATGGTTTTGAAACCGTGGCCATGTCTACGTTTAGGCATGTCAAATGGGTTTGTCGGTGGTTTGAAAATGGTACAACTCAAATTGTCCCATTTAATAATCCATCTTAATCTAATGTTGTGCAGGCAGCGACGTGGGCCCAAAACACATGCTTGGACGGGTTTGGGTAGACATGGCTATTTGGAATCGTCAGCCCGGAATCGGCCCGTTGACCTGACCCGCAGTTCTTAATTTCTCTGAATCGATCTAGAACTGGCGGTTCCAGGCAAGTTCCAAACCAGAAAAAAAAAAAGGGCAGGGGCGGCAAATTGGCTCTTCCCGAGGCCCTTGCCAGCGGGGCCCGCCCGCCTCCTGGCGGGGGAAGAGCCGTTGGGGGCTCTCCCCCAACCCCAAGGCCCAACATCCATTTGGCCGTTGCAAATTTTTTATTAAAAAAAGTTTATAAAAACCTCTTAATCCCTCTTTATTTTTCTTACAATTTCTCTCAATTCTCTCCAATACTCTCAAGTCTCAATCTCTCAAATTCTGTCAAATTCTATCAATCCGTTATTCTCTCTTAATTTCGTCTTAATTCTTTGAATCAACTTTTCGATCAATTCTCTTAAAAAATGGCAAGTGGAAGTAGAAATACTGAAAAAGGGAAAGAGCCCGATAGAAGAATCAAATTATCCTGCATGTGAATATGATCCTCGTGAATATGCATGTTGGGAAGACGACGATGTTTCCCATCCCAACATCGAGCACGCCCAAACGCAAGAAAGTTTTTATACTCCTACTGGTGTCGAAGAAATGTCAATAGCAAAGGAGCCGGGACGGAAGAGCCGAAAATCCGACTTATGGCTACACTTCAACAAAGTATGAAATGAATGAAGGTAATTTTGATATAAACTGTAAATATTATCCGCAAACATACAAACTTGGTAAAGTAGATGATTACGGAATATTTCGTTGGCATGTGATGTAAAAATATCCAACGCAAGCGGGGATCGACACTAGCCAACAATAAATTTTCGGGTTCGTCAATCATAACCCTCATCCTTTATTTCGTTTCACTAATGCACTTTATAAATAAACATTAGCTGAATATGTTACTCTTGAACATGCTCCGTTTAATACTGGTGAAAATTTTAATTTTAGATATTTGGTAAACACCGCGTTGGCTCCGCAAGCGCCATCTATTCTGAAAACTACTTTTAGACGCGAACTTAAACAAGTTTATGAGAAACGAAAAATTGAGTTGATAAGTTTTTTTTTTGAAGAATTCAATGGACGTGTACATATAGGTAGTAATATTTGGAGCGATGCTTGGAATATTAATTCTTATATGGGTGTCACATGCCATTGGATAGGTAATGATTGAGTTATTCAAAAAATAATTCTTGCATTTCGAGTTTTTCCTGAAAGATATACGACCCATAATATTTATATGCTAATTAGGAAAGTTTTAAAAGAATATGATATGATTAATAAACTTTTTTCAATTGGTTGAGTTAGAAAAAATTTGTAAACCCTCTTTTGCGGATAATTTTTTCACATTAGATGTGTTTGCCATGTTTTGAATTTATGTGTATAAGATGTTTTATGATCTCTTGTGACCTATCTCCATCCAATTAATAGTGCAATTAGATTTTTATGGAGCCGTCCTCATCTTATGAAAGAGCGAGAAAAATTTTGTAAACAAAATTAAACAACGGCAAAAAGGTTTCCAAAATATATTTCGATTCATTGGAATTCTACCCACGAGATGCTTCTACAAACTTTTGATTACAAAGATTTATTATGTTCATTTATTTCGAATACCGTTCCCGATATTGCTTTACTCCCGCAACATTGGGACGTTTGCAAAAAAAATTAAATTTTTTGAAAGTTTTTAATGATGCTACTAATACTTTATTTGGTATATATTAATCCACTATGTATTTATTTTTAATAGAGTGTATTAATATTGCTAGTGTTTTTAATGAATATGAAAAAGATACCGAATTAGTTTCGAGTATTTTAGTAATGCGAGAAAAATGGTTGCATTATTATTTGAACTTTGCTCTTGTCTATTTAGTTGGTATTGTTTTCGATCAACATATTAAATTAGAAAGTTTATTAGATTATCTGGATGTTTATTATTGTGATTGTTTACATTTGAATGAAGCAATAAATACTTCAATTATACAAGCAAATGTTAAACAAGTCATAGTAGCATTATATAATAAATTTTTTAGTAGATATGATTTAAGTGACAGTGGATATGGATCTGTCCAATATAATGTCTCATAAAGCAATGCAGATATTTCATTCAGTAAAGGGCATAAAATGCTCATGAGTAGGCGAAAAAAATATAAAAGGGACATCAACAGGTAATATTTCTGAATTAGAAAATTATTTGACAATTGCTTTTGAGTTTAGTTATTCCGAACATAGCGTAGATTTCAAGATTCTTGAGTAGTGAAAGAATCATTCAACTCAATTTTCAGTTCTCTCCCTCATTGCGAAATAAATATTAGCTACCCCTTCTTTAACAGTGGCCGTTGAACAAACATTTAGCGCTGGAAGATTAATTTTGGACCCTCGCCATTCAAGATTAAGTCCGAAAATTGTAGAGATTCAAGCTTGTGTCGATGATTGAACAAAGGCTAAATTTTGACGATAAGAGCTAGATTGAGAATATGAATTCTTCAGTGATGACTGTGGAGATACTACTGTCACCACAACAATGGGTAACGACGATTAACGATGAGGTAAGTTGGGATTACCGAAGGTAATAGAACTACATGGGCTTTGATTCTTCTATCCCCAAGAAGATATGTAGGCGCTTAATGATAATTCATTAAGTTCAAGCCCATTCATCTTCTCTCTTTTTGTTCCCCAAATTTTATTACAATGTACAAATTGATTAATGATTATAATTAATAATTTATTTATTTTAAAAATAAAAAAATAATAAAAATTCGAAACAGAAACCGGAAATCGAGAACCGCCGATTCCGAATCGGAATCGAGAACTGGCCCGGAACCGGACCCTTAAGGGCTGATTCCTGAACTGGAACCGGCCACAACTGTTTGGGGGTCGGGTTATGAAGGGGAATTGTTCTGTAATTTAGTAACTTCTTTGCAATTTACTAACTTCTCTGATTAATACGTAACTCCATATGACCAAGTACGTTCAAAAGTATACCTGATAAATAGAGACAACAAAATAGGTGAACCAGGTCAAGTTTGGTTCGGGCAAAAAACCGAACGGATCCCATTTAACCCATATATCCCTATGTATATTTGAAATGATTTGTATTCAATCCGACTCATTAAAACCCATGCCCGCTAAGTTAAACCGTCTCAACTCCTTCGCTCGAATCGATTGGCATGTATTTATGTAGAGTTTTGTGAGACTAAAACCAACGAAATTTTCTTAGTTGATGAAATTTCATTTGTTTTATAATTTGTAAAAGAAAAAGAATTATTCTCAAAGAAGAATTTAATGTGGTAAGACAGAAGCAGTCTGATTTTCATAACGTGGTTGTCTTCTTAAAATATGTTAAAGCTCGCCAGTTAAAATAATTTTAAGAAAGAAACTTGGATTATCGTTTTAAACCAATTTCTCAAGATATATCAGAAAATCAGGGCATTAACGTCGACGATGCATGTCATAAATTAGCCAGCCCCAGATCCTCTCTCAAGATTAAAGTTCACCCCAATGTCGTGTTCTTCCTTCGTTTTCGCTCAAGGACTTCTTCCTTTCTTTTCAGACTCCTTAATTCTAGATTAGCCAGCCACATACTCGGTTTGTCTCGCATAAAATGAACCATTTGAAAATTATTTTTTCAAAATGATCAATTGCAACGCTTGAAATAATTAATCGATAAAAAATATTTTCATTATCAAAAATAATTTATGCCTAAATAATTTCATGGATGACAACAATATTTTCTATTTATTAAAATTTTGTAACCCGTACAGTCCATTTTACGTAAAACAAACTTTGTTTTCGCTCTTTTTACTGAAATGGGTCTATCTTAGACCCACCATACACCAAATTTAGACATCCTTCGTTGCGCAAGAAGCAACTTTCATGAAAATATTTTTCTGATTTTTCGAGTGTTTAGTCCGCGAAAAACAAAATAAGTCAAGGAAAATATTTTTCATCAATGAAAAAAATCACCTTCAAGAATGGGAAAAACGATTTCCTCTTTTTGAGAAGAGGAAAATATTTTATCTCATATTTCCTTCTTTCACATTCTTTTTTCATTTTTTATTTTTAAAATTCAAAATAATTATTTTTTCTCTTTTTTTTTTTAATTTTTTCTTCGGCGTTATGCTTCTGCCTGTCACAGGCCAACGACCATGGCCAGCAACAAGCGAGTGAGGCCAGTGAATCTCGATTGAAGAAGAAGGGAAAGAAAAAAAATATATTATTTTTTTGAGATTTTTTATTAAATAAAAATAAAAAGGAAAAAAAACTTATTAAAAGAGTGCACGAAAGAAAAATCAAATCCCACTTTTCATACATTGCAACCGAAAATATTTTTCAGTTTATTTTTAGATTACAAAAAAAATATTATTATTTTTCTGAAAAATAGCTTCCTATAAAACGTTTTTTCAGAAATACCTTATTTTCAGCGGAACCTCAAATGGGGTTTAGTTTTTTCAACACATTCAGAACGGCAATGAAAAATTCAGAAAACCTATGTACACCCATCGAAAATGGGTGAAAAAAGTGCATTCACGGTCCATATTGCATCGTAGTTTCATCACTGGCCAAAATAATGATTACGGGGTAGGCTTTAACCATACATCGATTCGGATCGAAATTTTACATTTTGAGGACATGAGACCGCCATCAGACAAGGCACACAAACCACAGACGATGACGGTGATTTATGTTTTGTGCTGTACAGACTTCAAACTGGGGATCGTAGTCACACAATTTACAGATCATGATCGCCATCGACCTTTTTAATTATTCTTGTCAGCCAATGCTTTATTATGGAAGATTAAATCCTGCAAAATCTCCGGTTCAAGGGACAAATTCTTGCTCTGCAATCGATGTCGAATCCGGCTTGTCTTTTTCCAAAATCCGGACATGGGAAAACGTCGGTCGTCTGGCTCTGGGACTCGCGCTAAAAAGCAGCCGCCATTGCCGGCGACTTCACAGCCTCCTCCTCCGCATCATCTCCGTCGTCTTCCTCCTCCTCCTCTGATTCCCACAAAAATCGCGCGTACGACCCTAGCACCGTGCTGCATAATCATCCAAGCGCTCGCGCGCCAACCAAAGTCAGATCGCTAAAATTGAGTGGATGATTCACCTTCACGAAAGCAGGAAGAGAGATTCGAGATTGATCGGTAGGAGTACCTGTCGTCTGGTGACGCGAGAACAGCTTGGTCGAAGTAAGATTTTGCTCTGTCTTCGTCTCTCTCGGTCTCCCAGATCAACTTCCCGTACAGCGACAGCACGTCTCCGTCTCCAGGATTCGCGAGTATCGCTCTCCCGTAGTACTCCTCTGCTCTCGCTGCGTCTCCCTCCACCTTTTAACAGAAGAGAAGGAAAAATAAAGACAGAGAACAGAGAGAGAATGATTAGCAATGGTTAGATTTTCAGGATGGAGGTCGAAAGGCGCCAGCCGAAAATGCGAATCGGCGACATTTTTTCAGTTCTCAAGTACCTCGTGCAAGTACTTGCCGTAGTTCCTCAGCAACAGACAATCTCCGGGGCTCGACTCCAGCATCTCCTGGTAGTAATCGCCGATCCTCCGCCGATCGCCGTATCCACCGCCATAACCGCCGTCGCTGCCGGAGCGATCGCAGCCGTCGCCTCCGGCTCCGATCTGACCTCCGCCGGACCCCATCCCCGGCCACACTCCGGAGCGTCCCACGCGATCGGCAGCTCCGAGAGTCAACGATCCGCATTCCTCCTCCGGGATCCTTGCCGGAAAGGAAAGAGATCCAGCGCCGCTCAGCCTGCTCTGCGGCCTGATCACGTCGCTCTCGGACAGAGCGCGGCGGATTCGGCTCCCTCCCGGGGATTCTCTCCGGCGGTTCATCTCCAGGTGGAGCGAGAACCTCGGCGAGCCGGGGGCGATCTTGTCCCCGGGGAAGATCCCAGCGGCAAGCGAGTCTTGGCGCAGCAAGGTGAGGGTCGGCGAGCTCGTGAATATCGCCGCCGTCGACGTGATAGAGCCGGTCCTCAGCAGTGCAGCTTCCATAGCTTCGTTTTCCACTCTGCAGTGTGATCTTCTGGAGAGCTTTTGACTGAGACGAGGCTTTCGAATCCGTGTGGGGAGTGGAGAAGGGGTTGGGGGCGAGGGTTGCATATATAAAGGTGACTCAGAGCCGTGCGATGGGGCGACTGGGTTGACTTGGACGGAGAAGCAGATGGCGACACGTGTGAGCGTGCACGTGAGGACATGGCCATGCCCATGCCCGGAGCAGTCGGCGCTGGTGAGCTCGTTAAATTTAATGAGGAGGAGTGGGAGCTGGTCAAACCAGAGTTGGACACGTGTCTAGTTTGGCTTTTTTAGAGCGTGAATGCGAATGCGGGGTGAGACTTGTCTGTGACACGTGGAACATAGGACAAGAACCAGAATGCTCGTCCGCTAATCTTGCGGATTAATTTTGTATGCCTAACTCAAAAAGTAACTGGTGCATGGAAACGTTGTATCGCCGGATCCTGTCGGTACTAGCATATAAAGAACGTATGGGGCACCACTAAATTTAGATGTAGATCATATTCATGATCAATTGGTTACAGCGCATTAACCGCATCGGTACTTTCTATTGTTTAATTTCGTTTAGTTTCGTAAAAGTATTTTGTTTGATGACAGTGAGAGTTTAATGTTACGATTCTCCACGTTTCGGGCGATCCTAGACACCCTAAACGGAGATGAATGAGAAACTAAAGCGTTCGTAGCTTTTTACGAGTATCAGGAAGAGCAATGACAAGTAATCAAGAGGGAAAATGGCAACAGGGAATAACTAAATCTGGAAGGGATTAACGTTAAACCATCAAATTAAAAGGTGCAAAGCCTGGCGGTGGGGAACGTGATGCCGCCTGTGGAACTCCCAATGTCCGGACTCCACGTCAATGCTCGACATGTGATTTCACGTGTGCTTCTCTTTTCCCCTCGTCTTCTTCCGTGCATGCATCCCCCGGGCCCCCCCACCAGAAAAAGTCTTGTAAGTGATCGAATTTTAGTAAGTGTTTGCTTGGAATATCCGAGAATAGTTGGAAATAGTTATTAATGACGGAGATATTTTTTATTAATTAGTTATCTTAAATAATGCAAGTGATTCTTTTCAAGAATATAAATTTCAATAAATTATTTATATTGAGGAAATGATCCTTTGCACTTTCCTCAGAATGATAGACCTTGTCTTTGGAATCCAAACCGTTCGTGTTATGAATGGCTCAGATTATTACTAAAAAAAATAAAAAAAAAATATCTAAAAAATTACCCTTTAAAATAGGAGATCTAGACCGTCTGTTAAAAAATTGACGTCCCTGATCTCAAGGGCAAGTGCCCGCCCTTTTAAAGGAAGGGCAGACGATCTGGATTCGTGCGATATTCAGATCGAGTTCATGAATGAAAAGGTTATTTTTTCTCCCTGTCATGGACTATCCGTCCAAAAACGGACGTATCGAATCTAAAGGGCAAGCGCCTGCCTTTCTAAGAGAAGGGTAGATGATCCGGATTCTATTTGGATCGAGTTCATGAATGAAAAAGTTGGTTTTTTCTCCCCGTCATGAGTGATAGCATCTAAAGGTCAAGTGGCTAGTACTTGGCCTTCAACGATGAAGACTCCTAAAACAGAATTGAAAAAAAAATTCTTCGAGTAATACTAAGGAGACATCACGACGAGTTCAAATTTGATCAATGTGATAGGACTATAAGTTGATATTCAATGAGCGCATCGTTTTTTTTTTTTTTGAAGAAAATTTTCATTTCACTTGAAAAAAAGTACATAACTTCAAGGCAAAATCAATCACAAAGCGTTTTAATCTAGTGCAAATCTATAAAAAAAAAATCAACTACTTTATATCTTGCAGCGACTTCCTCCTTTCACAAGAAAGTATTTGTGATAGCGTCATAGCACAACCAGTAGTCGGTCATCAGAACTTGCATCAACATCTGTGAGGGAGCACAAGTTCTATAGTAACTACAATTTTGCCAAAAGACGATGCGCTTAGGTATGGTATCCTAATAACAATACAAATAGGTTGAAAATGCACAAATAAATTCTTGTAAATTTCAGATCTACCTCTAGATCGAGACAGAATAACTCCCAAATTTAAATATAATTCTAAATTGAGAGAGAATAGCTACAAATCATATACAATGTATCAAAACACTTTCACTATTGAACGCAGTGTGAGGTGAGCTTCAGAGACCACGGAGACACAAACGGCCTCCACGAAATCATTGAAGAAGTCTTGAAGATTCTTAAAGATGAAGAAATAGGAAGATAGATAGGGATTTAGAGGAGAAAGATGTACAAATAACATTTTGCAAATATGTGCATCGTATTCGACGCTCCAAATTTTATCACGCCCTTTGACAAATAAAATTCGTATATTAACTATAGTGAGTCAAACTTTATTTAATGGTTTTTTTTAAATGCACTTACTATTCTAAGGCTACTTTTGATTAAACTTTTTCAGGGGAGGAAAAAATCAGGCGTTTGGTTCAACTGGCAAATCTCAAAGCGGTGTCTATCTTTGGCTTTCAGCATTTGCGATAGGCTATTTTTAGGGTTAAATGATTTTTTTTCTTTCAAAAGTATCCTCTTTAATTTTTTTTTTCATTTTCCTAATTTTGCTCATGCTATTACTGTTCGAGCTTCTCTGCGCAAGGCAACCGACAAGGCCAAATTTGATCGATATGGAGTTGATGAGAGGCTGAAGAGGGGCCAACGAGGTTGCGTGATCCCTTATAGAGATCAGGAAAAATTACCAAAAAAGTCTTAAACCTAACGTAATTTTATCAATTCAGTTATAAACCTTTTTTTTTTGTTGATTCAGTCTTAAACTTTTTGCAATTGTCCCAATTCAATTCATCCGGTGAATTTTAGCCGGCCGGCGTTAATGTAGACGCCGGTTGACCGGCAACCTAATATTTTAATATTTTTTATTTATAAGGAAATTTTTTTATGATTTTTGCCTTTTTTTTCATTTTTCTCTTCCACTTCCCTCCATCTTCCCCTTCGTTCTACCTCCTCCTTCCTCTTTCTCGTTCCACCTGCAACAGCCAGCCACCGGCCAAAGAATGACAAATGAGCCTCTCGCCGGACTTGCCATGGACGGACCGGGCAAGCTCGCGAGGACAAGTCTCACCATGGCCGGACAAAGGTGGACCTCGCGAGCCCAAATCTAGAGAGGCCTCGCCTCGCCTCGCCCGACCATCAGGTGAGAGCCTCGCCGAGGTCTGGAGAACATGCAGCCATGGGTGATGTGGATTGCCGTAGCGGCCCTCGACACGTAGACCTACTGCGAGAGCGTGGTGACGGCTGGGGCGAGAATGTACAGGGTTGGGGCGAAGACGGAGACGCCGGGGTTTTAGGTTTGAGTTCGTCTCATTGAACTTGGGTTTAAGTTCAGCTGGTTGGAATTCTTTTTCTTCGATAAAGTTGAAACTCAAAAATGGCGAAGAATGAAACTCGTGCAAACGAAGAAGTGAAGTCGAGGAAAGAAAAGGAAGGGGAAGGGGGAAAAATAAGAAAGGAAAAGAAAAAAAAGGAAAAAAATTCAAAGAAATCCAAAAATTATTAAAATATTAAGTCGTCGAGCCGGCATCCACGTCAACACCGACTGGCCAAAACTCGCCGAATGGACTGAATTAACATAATTGCAAAAGGTTTAAGAATGAATCGACAAAAATTTATTTGAGCTGAATTGACACAATTATAATAAGTTTATGATTTTTTTGGTAATTTTTCCTAGAGATCACAACCTAGACTTGATCGAGCAAGGGCAGCCCAAGGTTGCAAGACCTCAAAAGGCCCTCACTTGGATTGCGCCCCTTGCCGAGGGTTGCCTGAGGTCGCAGAAAACAGTCCTGATTGTCAGATTAGACTCATGGCGACATGAGCCTTTGCCCATATTTTTGATAACGAAATATAAAATATTGCAACAAAAGCCCTTTGTAGGAAGAAATTTGCCAAAAAATATTTATTCCAAAGTTGCTTTACAAGTGAGTTTTTACCAAAGGATTAATACCACAAAAAATTCAAACTGATACACTTATAAAAAATGTATTATAAACTATTTTTTTGACCATAACAAACTCCAAATCGGTACGTTTGTGATAAATTTACCCCAAGCTAATTTTTTTACCACGAAAAACCCCAAAATTGAACACCTATGACAAATTTTACCTTCGTTAAATTCAGTTAATATCATGAAAAATTTCAAATTAATACACATGTGGTAAATAGATGGTAAAAATCTTAAACTAGTACACCTATGAACTGTCACATGCAATTTGATTCAGCAATTTGACGATTAAATTCAACGAAAATTAACGTATGACAAATTTATCACAAGTGTACCAGTTTAAGATAAATTTGTCACAAATATACCAATTTAAATTTTTTTATAGTTAAAAAAATAATTTGAGATAAATTTATTATAGATGTACCGATTTGAAATTTTTTGTGATATTAAATTTTTATTAAAACACAATTTGCATTTCCCCAAAGAGCTCGTCATTCTATGCCACGCGTCAAAAGAAGGCTTGTCCTTGCGCGACCACAAGTTAGCCAAGCTCATCCAGCCTAAATTATAGTTTAAGTTTCTGGTAAAATCCCAACACGAAGTATGCCAAGGCCCTAGCTTTACTTTGCTAATCAAAGAGAGGGGAACAATCTTATATCATACTCGTCTTGTCGTAATACACAAACAATTACTATAATCCATTCTTCCTTATCAAGCAAATCTACTAATTTTGTCGTATTAGAGCCAGCGCTTCATGTCATTGTTCATAGAAAGATTCCACATGTTTTATTTTTTCCAGAAATGAATGGATCGCGGCGTAGGAGGGCGTGATCATTACCACAGACAAGAGTAAAATAAAAGAATTCACTAGAAGTACGAGGCTCATATGTTTTTGAAGCGGGTTATTCAGCATTCAGCAACTAACAACGGTTGCATCTAGTTCCTAGTTAATTTGAAGATAGAAAGACTACTGGGAAACAACCTTCACCATGGAATTTGACTTCAGTACAAGGAAGCATGAGCCGGCAGCTTTTAGATGATTTGGCAACTTGAGAAGCAAAGATGAACCTTCATCTGAGAACCGAGTTTAATACGTGCCACAGAGCACTTGAATCGTGAAGACGTGATCCACCAGGCTCTCAGTGTAGTTGCATATGAGGAGCCACATGGACCCCTACTGGTACGAGCACTTGCTTCACGTCAACAAGATGAACATCAGCACGAGGAATCAATTAGATGGCTAACCTCTTTGGCTCGACGGAGCAAATCTTATTCATTCTTTTTTGTCCTTGAAGCGGAAGAGGGAGGTCTCAACTCCTGATTTGAAGTCCTAATTATGAAAAGAAGGGTCTCCAAGAGCATTGCACAGACCAATCCAAGAATTCCACCAGCAGCATTCTGGCCATTACAAGTCCATCGTAGGATAAGAAAGGAAGAAAATGCATTCCAGAGAAAAGACAGTGACAAGGCAAACTGAGAACTAGGATGCATAAGAATCCATGAGAGTCGGTTTTTAAGATACCATTACAGGACTGTGGCTGAATAACGCTCTGAATGTGGCATATCCGAGCAAATATCCAGTAAACATTGTAACCACGACATGTAAGCCTGCGCAGAGACAAATTACCATATTTGTTAAAGTTATGTAAGTATCGTGATGCAGATGTGTGGAAACAAACTATGGTTTGTGGAAACAAACTATGCAAACCATGACGCACATGCGCAGGAACAAATAACCATATTCCTCATGAATATATTGGAACCCTGCCAAGTGGCATTACCGGATTGTAAGGATAAACACTTGTGTTTTTTACAACGCACAGGCACATTCGTTCCTAGGAAGGAATTGAAAAGGCACGTCATTGCTAATTGAGAAATGTCATACCGAAAAGAGAACGAGTATAATTAACAGGAAGCGATATGGGGTAGCTATGTTGCTACGTCACAGGACTGAACAACACTGTATCTTTGAGTTTGAGGATTAATCTACTATCCCTCTGACCGGACCCCATTCATTCAAATAAAGAGAGATGCAGAGATGATCATTACCAAACCCGAGTTGATCTTTGTAAGAAGAGAATGGCTCATTAGTCTCTTTCCTGGGGGTAATGTCTTTCACAAGCTCCTCGTACGCTTTCTTTTCCGCCATCTCGGAAAGCTTCCTCAATCTCACCTTCAACTCTTCACTCTATAATTCAACCAATAAAACAGATCAGCACAAAGCAAGCTATGCCTTATCAAACAAGGCCATTTATCAGCTAAATCTTAGCTAAGTGCCAACATCCACATAATAAACCAGCAAAACATGCTAGAGTTCTTCACAGATTCACCTATATCTGGATTTATTGGCATCAGCAATCACAGATATAATTAAAATGTATCTAATCAAGGCCGCAATTAATATCCTGTACACTATACACAGCCATCAACCAGACAAAGCTTAATTGCAACTACCAATTTCAACCCCAATTCTTCACCGAGTCACTCTTTTTGGATCTCCAAGCGTGCAATCATAAGAAAGATCAACCTCTTCACACAATCACCCAAAATAAGCAGCTAATTTTGATCGAAATTCTAACACCAAGGTAGTAACCATAAGCAAAATTCAAGCTTTCTTCACAGTAATTTGCACTCTTGAACATGCAAAAAGCCTAAACAGCAAACACCATCAATTTCCACATCATCTCACACTTATCAACAGCAATCAAATCAGGAATTAGTACCTTCTCTCTGGGCTTGGGGCTGGTGAAGACGAAGTGGGAACCAGAGAGCAGGCGGGCCCAATGGGGTCGGGTCTCGGGGCGAGACGCGATCCAGATTTCCCGGAGTGACTTGTAAGGGAAATTGTCTTGTGAGGAGAGATCAGAGGCCAGGTTCTGGAGCTGTTCCGAGAGGTTCGGATCTTGGGACGCTGACAAGAGGAACCGGCGGATGCGCTCGGTGGCTGAGATGATCAGCCCCGGCGGTACCTTTGGCGGGTTGGTGGCAGAGGACACGGTGGTCATGGTTTTGGATTGAGGATGGATCGCTGTGAGCCGGACGGAGGTGGATCAGCAGCTATGTCACCAGCTGAACATATCAGGCAGTAACGAACGTATAACACTAATGTCTCTGAGGCGAGTCATCGAACAGGTGGCGAACGCGAAATGAGGAAGGTTCAGTAGACAGATCATTCAATGAATCGGGGGACAATTTGACGTGAGGTGGTCATGTAGATGCTAGCAGAGACAAATCAATAAGTTTCAAGGCAAACCAAGAACAATCGAATGTCAAAGTACTCTCAATCAAAGAGAAACAGAAGAGCGATTGAACAAGATGACATGAGAACTCCTGCTGGGTTTGATAAATGACTAATTGAACTTAGGTTTTCTGAAGCCTCAACCGTCATCCAAGCCCAGGATGATTACCGGGATCTACCTGGATCGACTACAATGATGCGCAGCTTGAATCGCAGACCCGGAAGCGCAGTGACGGAGGAGAAGGAACTGGGAATGACGCCAATCGGAGGTAGGATGGTCGCGGTGGCGCGGAGGCGAAGGGTTTCGCCGGAGGAGTTGCATGAACTTCAGAGACTTGAGGCCGGGCTGCTTCTACTATTGTAATTGTGGGCTAATTAGACAATATCTTGCTTCTCACGTAGAAATTGCTAAGATTAAAATTCAAGAAAATTAGCCCATTATACGGGACATACTGCAACAAGTTATGCCAGGAGTTCCGTAATTAAAAAAAAAATACATTAAAAATATTAAAATTTATCAAAAAAATAAAATTTAGCCATAAAATTTTCAAAACGTGCAATTAAGTCTTAAAAATTATCAAGAAATTATATTAGAGTCTTAAATCTTTTGAAAGTACAACCAAATCCTAAAACTTGTCATTTAGTGTAATCAAGTCTATCATTAATTTCGTTTTTTTGAAAAATTTTATGATTTGATTGCACTTTTGTGATAAATTTTAAGGCTTCATTGTACTTTTTGAAAAGTTTTAGGACTAGAATGCACTTTCGTAATAAGTTTTAGGACTTGATTAAACTTTTTGAAAGTTTTAGGACTCATTTGCATTTTCATAATAAGTTTTAGGACTTTAAGTGCACTTACTTTTTTATAAAAAAAATTATTAAAACTATACATTTCGAATGAACTTAATTATCTTCCCCATATAATCTAAGAAAACAAAATAAGAATTCTCACTTGTGTGCACAATCGATGGAAAAATCGTGTGTGAACTAAAATTTCTCGATTCTAAGTCCAAATTATATTTTACGATTGAAATTTATCAAGCCAAGCCGGTTAGTTTATCGTTTATAATTTTTTTTTTTCATGAACTTTTATTTTTTCCTTAAGGAGAATGACATCATTTATTTTTTATTCATCGACTGTCGACTTCAATTAATTTGGGACAAAGTTAATGTTGATGTTGATGTTGACGTTGAAGTAGAATGATGTCGTGAGACATTATGACCAAACACGAAAATCGCAATTTTCTAGCAAAATTACGATGGCTTTTTTAGAATGAGCTTTCAAATGGAGATTATCCCATCGCCTGCCCACAAGCAGGTCCGATTCGATCGATTTGGCTCGTGCTCCGGCACGGGCGCCGGTGCGGCACGAGAAGCGTCCGTCCGTCCGTCCAGTCAAGCCAACTTAATCCTGAGCAAGGGGGTACATTCGATGCCGACACGAGATGCATTGGCTGTGAGCCTGTGGCTAAGTAATGTTGGCAGGCACTCCACAAAAGAAAACCAAAACTTTTCACCAGCGACTCGCTCAATTGCTATGATCATTCTCTGCCATGGACGTCAAACCAACCTCACCACGTCAACTCCCACCAAATTAAGCAAATCTCTCCCTCTCTCCCTAACTTCCCCCTTAAACAGCTGCCCCACAACAGTTGCCAGAGTGTAAAAAAAAAACTTGCCAAACAGAGACAGACGCCCTTCCTTCCTCTCTTCCTTCTCTCTCGTCCCATGCGAAGAGCCGAGGCCGGAACCAACCCATCTCCGGCCGAACGCCGCCCTTCCTGGCAATGTCGGGTCCGCCTCCTTCCCTAGAGACCTCCTACGCATCCCCTCCCGTCACCATCATCCTCACCGTCGTCCTCCTCGTCTTCTTCTTCGTCGGCTTCTTCTCCATCTTCTTCTGCAGGTGCTTCTTCGAGAACTTGCTCAACCCCTGGAACCTGAGGCAGAGCCCCTCCGCCAACCAGATGGGCGCCGGCACCGCCAGGCCCAACGACGGCCTCGACCCGTCCCTCGTTCAGGCCTTCCCCGCCTTGGTCTACTCCACCATCAAGGACTTCCGGAAGGAGAAGTACGGCTTGGAGTGCGCCATTTGTCTTGCGGAGTTCGAGGACGACAGCGTCCTCCGCCTCCTCACCGTTTGCTACCACGTGTTCCATCAAGAGTGCATCGATCTTTGGCTCACCTCCCACAAGACGTGCCCCGTCTGCCGGGGGAACCTCGACTTGCCCCTGAGCAAGCTGTCGGAAATGCGTCCTGTGGTCTCGCTTCCTCACGATACTGCCATGGGAAGCATCCACGAAAATGAGGAGGCTTCTTTCCAGGGCGCGGTTAGCATCGATATTAAGGAAGGCGGGGACGAGGAATACAGAGGACGGAGCATTGATCCGGTCGCTATTACAGGACAAGACCATTGCCGGACGGAGAAGTTCCTGCGGTCCCACTCGACTGGGCATTCGATAGCTAGGAACAAAGTAGACGAGGACAAGTACATGTTGAAGTTGCAGGACCACGTGAAGGTCCAAATTAGCAGGGGACACACCGGAAGCTGCATAACTTTCGGGGAATTCTCCGATCATGAAGACATGATGAGCAATGGTGGATCCGATCACGTGCCGGGCCACTCGACGCACCAGCAGCAAGAATGAAAAGTTTTTGGTTTTGAATCATAGAGCGTTTTCTCCTGCCTCATTTCCCGGGTGGAATTATCCAAGGCCGAGTACCTCGGATTGCTCGAGCACCTTGCCTTTTTTGATTAGGAATAGGAAGGTAGCATAGATACATGTTGTGAAACCGAAACACAAAGCAGTAGATCATCCTGAAGAGCTTCTTCATTGGGTAGGAGAAGTTTTTCAAGAATTTAGTTTCGGATGAAGCAACGGCAACGTCGGATCCCGACCCAAAGCTCGTTAATGGGAAAATGTCAGCAACACATGGGTTTGTGCTCTGTATAATAGTTCTTGCTTGACAGTTCATCAGATTGATATGGGAAAAAGGAATACATACGGACAGTTCATCCTAGGAAGAATTCACAAGACTAAGATTCTGTCCCTGTACATGTACATGTGCTGTTGCTGCTTATCTCTATTGTATACGTAATGGAGGTTGAATTATCTGAATGTCTAGGGTTTTTTTTGCATCGCCTTCTGTCGCTTTCTCGGCAAAAGAATGACAAGAACTGTTGCAATGGCTACAAAAAGATGACTTAAAACCGTCCTCTCTCAAAAACCAAATAATATAATGATCATGAATCCCTAATCTGTATAAGTACATTGGTTCATCAACAAAGTCGGCTGAAGTAAAGTAATCCAATGCAGCTCGTTGTCAAGATATCGTGTGCATCGACCGACTAATTTAGGTACTAGAAATGCGAATCGCCTGAAAGATCATGATAGACAGTAAAATAAATAGAGCATCAAAGTAGGTTTCACATAGAAGCACATCCTCTCTCTCTCTCTCAAAATTTCTTTCTTCAGTCAGATCTCCAAACTTTTGCTTAACCGAGTGAAATGAATTAACACAATGTCATGACCATTGAAATTTTAATTCGGGCAGAGCAGACCTAGTCGACGACTTAGGTAGACTGTGTCTTGAGATGATTGTCAATTAAGAATGGTTGCAGTTGCAGATTTCACATTTCCTTGACTGCTCAGCAGCAATCTCCCGCTTGAAAACGATCTTTTCATAGACACCGGACCTATCAGACAATCCAAGAGCTTTCTAGTGCGGCCGGACCTGCTTAACTCTCCTAACGAAGGCTCTGATGATCCTGCCTCGCTGAAGTATTTTCCGATAGGAAGGCCTCCTTCTTCTGGGTGATGAATCACATCAGCAACCGTAACCTGGGTCTGACACGAATGATCCATCGAAACAGATCTTGTTATACGTCGGATACCTTCATCACCTATCTCAATTACAGTGTGCCTGTTTTCCCAGCATCCCAGATCACTAAAAACTCGAAAGGGTCTCTTACGAGCTGCAGGATTTGCGCTCGCTATTTCCTCTTCCTTTTCAAGCCTTCCTGAATATTGTGCGTCAGCTGAACTTTCATTTACCTGTTGGCTTCCCGTCGAAGAACGGTTACCGTCACCCAGATAACTTTCAGCTGCCAAAGTAGGTAATTGAACCGGCGAAGCACTGACAAAAACAAAGTCGGAACGGCACAGGGGGCATGAAGAGTGGGACTTGAGCCATGTATCGATACAGGGGATGTGAAACGCGTGTGTGCATTTGGGCAGAAGTCTTACGCTTTCGTCCTCGTCGAACTCGCTGAGACAAACCGAGCAAGTCCCTTCGATCAACCCAACACCTTTCCTGTACTTGCACACCGTGATCGACTTGATCACCGCCTCGTCCAATCCAATTGTCTCAATCTGCCACGGCTCGTGAACGGCGGGGTCGTGATCATCTTCCAACTGTGCATTGGGCTCTTGGTCCTCGCTCCTCCTATTCTCAGTGTTGCCGCAGTACTTCGAAATCAAGGCATAGTAACTCACGAGTAGGAAAGCACTCGCCAAGATTCCAATCACTGCTATCACTAGTGGGGAGAGTCTAGGACCGGACCTTCCATCCGAAAAATTGAGCGGTTGCGGCGGCGGTGGCGGGAGGACGATGTAACACCACTGTGGACAGTATGAGCTGCAAAACCCCTGTGAACAGTCTCTAGTGTTTGTGTATGTGAATGGAACCCAAGTTTTCGGGTTTGCCAGAGACCCCATAAGAAGCTAAAAGAGATTCTGATATATGTCCCAACTCTAGATGACCCTTCTAATCCTGAAAAAATGAAGACTTGGGAACATCAGGAGAGCTTCTGCACGTTAAAGACACTGCAAATTCAAGGAAAGTTCTTCACACTTGAGATTTAAACGGGATTTGAAGATAAAAGTTGATGGAGAAAAGCTTACCTGAGAAGTGGGTGTGGATTGGAAGGCTTTCTGATGGTGAGTTCTTGATCAGAAACCGGACAGAAGCTGCAAAAACAAAATTGCTGATTTGGCTAATGACAGAAGCGGTGTATGCTAAGGCTGGCAAGAATAGGGCAAGTACAGGGCAAGATTATATGTGGAGAGACGAAAGTTTGTCCGAAGAGACAGCCACACACAAAAAAAAAAAAAAAAAAGGTTAGAAGGTGGTGTTGAAAAAGGAGACAAACAGGGAGAGGCGTGGAAAGAAGTGAAAGAAAGAAAGAGAGAGATGTGAAGCTGAAGAGGCAATTGGTCTCCTCCGGTAGTGAGGGTTCACTTCACTCCATTCCTGCTTTTTCTTTACTTGTTCAACCTCATTTCTCTTTGGCTTCAGCTTTTCTTTTCTTTTGTTTTTTTCTTTTCTTTTCTTCCCGAGCGTATTTGGTTTTTTGTTGACTGAAAGCGGTTGATGGTTTAAGGTTTTTATTGAAAAAATCTATTCTTTTCGATATGCTTGTCCGAAGCCAGCCGAAACCAATATGTGACTCTGAAATTTAATCTCTTCATGCACAGAATTGGAAACAACCAGTGTTGGTTGATAGGCTTAAACGTGTCCCATGATTGACAGACTACCTTGATCTGGTTGATAAGTAGCGCCGTCAAGTTAGTTGTACCAGCCAGAAGGTGAGTGCAAGCAAGCATCGGAATTCTTGCTGAGGGCTCTCTAGAAATGATTCGATAAATGTATCCAGAGGACTACACAAAGGATGTTTAGTTTGGCAGAAGTAATGTCGCATGAATGTCCTGTCCGAGCAAGGAGAGGTCACTGCTTGCGCGCGCCCGGCACGCTCAAACTGCTAAATTGTATGGTCTCACATGAGACTTGTCGTATTGGGCTCACATGTGCTGAGGATTACCGAATATGACCGGCTCCAATGCACCGGTGTTCGCACACAAACTCAGGAAAGGCAACACTACTCATCCCAATGATTGATACCCTCATTCCCCAACTCCAAGGTTTGGCTTTTGAGACCAGGCCTAAGCAATTTGTTGAAGCCAGGTTAGCTGGATTTGCAGACAAATATCAAACATGAAATTGACAAAAGCCACAGGGGAAAAAAAAAAGGCAGAACATTTCTTGACCATTGAGGCCACAAAGCCTTTTTAGCAAGAAAAATCACCAGAGGGCACAGAACATCTTGGCAAGCGAAGAAAAAGTTTTGGTCAAAGCAAATCAAAGTGGAGTGCCAAATCAAAAGGGGGAAGACTCTTCAATAATCAGTCAACAGAAAGCTTGTTAAAGTCATGGGTGTAGTCACCAACATGGCCTTTTCGGTTCTCCAAGAAATGGAAAGCCCTTAAAAATTGTGCTCTTTCTATGTGCCTCCTGGTTGAAGATTTTAGACGAAGCAGAGCAATCACGCTCACTCTTTTGCAGAAGTACATTCAAATCCCAACGCCTGACAGAAGCTCCTGCTCAGAGGAAAAAATATCAAGAAGTGAACATTCATTTCGATTCACTGATGCCTATGGATTTTCATAGCGGCACGCACTCCGCGCTCCGTCAAAGATTGGAAAATTCTTGATGTTTTTTTTTTTAATTATTTCCCGGAACGAATAAGACCGATGCGCAATGTTTCGCTATCACGAGGATCAGCGAGAGAAGAAGACACATGTGTATTGATCAAGTGGTGACACTGTGGTTTGTTGCGATTGCGACCATGACATAAGAGATCCACCCTCAGTCCATAACCTAAATGCAAACCAACATACTTGCACATTCAAGTCTCTCCACACAATGAAGTTAACATATGGCAATATGAAACCAGTCTTCACCAAACAACCGACAACCATTAATAGCACAAGACGATTGATGAACTTAAAACTGATGCCAAATAAGTACTGCAACTCAATCATCCAACTTCTGCCCCACATAATTGTCTATTTCAGCGGCTATCTAATCTCATTCTTGTAATCTGAAATGAACTTTGATTTTTCGATGTGATTGCCGGAGAGCTAAGGCAAGTTTGCCTAACAAAATTTTCCTGAAGGAAAATAAGTTGCCTGCAAGTAATCGTCGCAAGTTCAAAACATATGTGCAAAGATGATTCCATTAGTGCATTAAAAATTGCAGGCAAATCTACAATCCGACTAAAAAGACAGCCAGGTTTCGGCATACGGGGGTATCCTTACATCTAAGAACCAAAATTCATGTGATTTACAGACGAGTTCAGTCTAGACTAGGGCAGGCTGCACTGCCCTGATCCACCTTAAGTCGTTAAAGTAAGCGGGAAAAAAAAGTATAAAGAATCACAACTTCTCCAAGCAACATTTCCATACAAAAAAAATGATGAGCCCATAAAGCGCACAGACCAAGGAAATTCTGTGCTGTTTTCGCAAGAGATGTAAATAAGACGATGCTTGCACGTTAATACTCTTGATCTTTGAACTTCAGATCAGCAAAGCAGGTCATGAGATATCAGGCTGACCCTCGGAAGTTCCCTCCCCTTCATTTCCACTTCCAGATTCGGCGGGATTCCTTTCGCTAAATTTTAGACGAAGTGGGCGACCCATCAATTCCTGCCAGAGGAATCCATTCACATCGTGAGTCCAAATCAAAAGAACATAAAACAGCTAATGTCAGTAAGTAAGCTGAATAACATCGTCTATGTACACCTGAATCTTTACATGCTGTTCACTTGTTCAGAGAGCTATGACTATATGAGCAAGCATCGAGCTAATCTGGCAGGACAATGGCTGAAGAAACAGGCGTGATCTATCATATAAAGAGTTCATAAAACAAAATATGCAAAAGGGACAAAAAAATGGCTCATTTTCTATTTTCCATTTCCAGCAAGACTGGAAGGACACAAAATCCAGATACACTGGTCTTTCAGTTACTCAATTAAATGCTCTTCAATGTTACAAATCATCCACAGTCCAATATTAAGACACTTATATCATCCACAGTTCACTGGCCTTAATTTCGAACACAAAATTGTTTTATTATAAACCTCATGGTACACTTACGAATTGTTTTCACATGTAATAGAGCGGGTGAAACTATTCATATAGTTTTGCTCAGGCATTACCTTTCCATCCAATGCAGAAATTGCTGCCTCTGCTTCCTCCCTCGTGGCAAATGACACAAATCCGTACCCGGCAGATCTACCAGAAGGGCTTTCGAAAACCACTCTACTCGACACGGGTTTAAAGTTCTCTGAAAACAATTCTCGAAGATGGGTCGATCTAACTTTCCAAGCTAGATTAGACACATAAAGCTTGTGACGCGTCTCCTTAGCGGGGGGAGCAGAAGGCAGAGGCGGAGGCGGAGGTCTCCTAAATCTCTTTGCAAACTCTACTCTGATAATCCTCCCAGAAACTTCCTGTATCAAGACATCCAATATAAGAAAGTAAACTTTCGATGTGTGAAACTAAATTTAAAAGGAGGCAACTTTTTTTCACTAGGTGCCTAATTGGTTTGCAACTATCTGACTCCAAGACCAGTGCAAATTATAGTTGAACACAACACAGGTAGCGCAAATTATAGCTGAAAACACGTTCACAGGGATGATCGGGTCACCTCAACACAACAAGACTAATTGCAAATTATAGCAAAAACATAATCCGCATCCATTGTCTTCAAGGAAACTCCACGACCGTGCACTGATCTTCTCAATTCAAAGCCATTTCTCGGGTTTCACGGACAAAATTACTAAGAGGTGTATCAGTGCATTTACAAAGCGAAGCTTCAAACGTCAGAGTAATCGCAACATGGTCAAGTTAAAGACCAAAAATGTCGCAACAACTCACAAATGAATCGAATTTGTCAACGACAGCCTGAGCTTCTTCCCCGGAAGACATTGTGACAAAAGCATAGCCTCTGCTTTTCCCATCCTTCTGCTTTATAATCTGAAATGCAGACCTACTACGGTTCAGTTTCAAACTGAAAGAAGAAAAACAAGGACAAAGTCCCCAAATAGACAGAGACGACAGCGGAATGAAAAGAAAGGAAAAAGTAAAAACCTCGACGTCTTTGACGGTGCCACACTGGCCAAACAGTTTCCTGATGTCGTCGACGGAGAGAGACCAGGGCAAATTGACCACGTAAAGCTTCTTCTTTATGTTCTGCTCCTGGGTATTCTCGTCGGCCTCGGTCTCGGCCGCCATTTCTTGGACCGCGAAGCACAGCTCGAGGCATGGTTTACCCGTTCGCTTGTTGTGAGGTACATGAAGAAGCCGAGCACAAGGAGAACTCGACGATGGTGAAGGTGAATTCGCAGGAAAAAATTGAAGCTTGAGGGAGGTCGGTGGTTTGGTGAGCGCAGGGGAGCGAGAGTGGAAAGGAGATGATGGTCCCGAGAAGATGGAGAGCGCGGTTTCGAGGGTCGCCATTGCCAACGGTTTGCAGAGAAGAGAGAGGATAAGAAGTGGTTTGAGAGATATTTGCGGGTGAAAGCTGAGTCATCGTCGGCGGCAATTTGATACGTTCACTGGTTTATTCCTGTGGTCGGAACGCCGTGGATCCGTCCGGACGGCGGACCCAATTTCAGACCGTCGCTCCGATCCAAATCCGATTGAAAGCCCGTGTGGTATGACCCGAATCCGTCTTTTACGTCCGGAGTCGGGACGGATCTCAAACAAAAAGAATTGCACCGGAGGCACATGAAAGTGAAGCATTATAAATGATGTCTAATCAGGCCTCTCAATAATTTTTCTTTGGCAATTGGATCCGGTGATAGGAGAAAGAGAGCCGATCGAGGTCGCTGTTGAGAGTGTGATTCATAATCCTCAATGACAAGAAATCACAATAAGTCCAGATCAAAAAAAAAATTATTAATTTATGGCGATAATTTTTCATTAGCTTGTACTCATAAATAACAATTAACATATGTACTTATTTTCGTTTGTAATTGAGTGATGTAAGCAAAATCTTTTGTCAGACATATCTTTAGTTTAAGGATGAGTTATGATGAAATATTGTGTCGATTTCTCATTTTCTATTTCTTATTTTACATTGCGTGTCGAATCCTAACAATCGTGAAATTTGAAGATAATGTGCCATCATTTAATCGTCATGTCAACTTTTCCAATCTTAAATTTAACAGCAAGACCAATACTAACAGAAAGCTTATAATTTAAAGGTTACGATCGCACATAAAAGAAGATGGGTGTTTTGATTGTACATTTTGAAATAATTGAGAAATCTCTAGTTCCATTGTTCAGGATCCTTCGTATGTCAAGGCTCGAAATCTAGCAGAATTGTGACTTTTTTGGTATTTTGAGCTAATGAATATGTTAATTAATACCGACATAAATTTATACAACAAAAAAATCATTACCTTAATGACCCGTGCGTGTGAGGAGAATAATGGCATTTAGGGGATACACATGACAACATTTATGTTCCATAATAAATTTTTGGAACATAAATAGTTTTTTTTTTGTTTATAGATAAGTTTTTGAGAAAAAAATGCGTTCGATGAAGGCATAAAATTTCTGATTATAAAAAAGAAATTTATCTGACCAGGGCGGCGGAGGTCGGCGACGGCGGCAACCACGAGGGTAACGACGGTGGCCAGGGCGAGGTGCGACTGGCAGGGCTGGTCATTGACAAAGATTTATATTTCTATTTCTTGAAAAATTAATTTTTTTATTTCACATTTATGCTTTAAATATATTTCTAGAATAATTTTTTTGTTCCATAAATAATTTCTTAGAATTACGTTATCAAATGATTTTATGTTACAAACTTTCTTTCTTTTTTTTCGGAGTTCCTAACCTATTTTAGTGTTTAGAGACATTCAACAGTACGAAGCTGTCTTTCCTTACCAAAAAAAAAAAAACAGTACGAAGCTGTCTTAAATGGCTTATGCTTAGAGAACGCACAATGCACAAAATTCAGAGTCAGTGAATTTGGGCCGAATCCAAGTTTTCAAAAGAGCACCTTGAATTTGGACCGTAAACAAGTGCAAAAAAGCCCATTGAAACTCCCTTTAATGAGGTCATGGGAAAATGTGGGCTAAAACCCAACACAAATGAAGTTTCTTAAGGCCCATAATATTAGCCCCACCCCCCCCCCCCCCAAAAAAAAAAAAAAAAAAGATAGAGGGAGGGAACAACAATAGAGTCACCAATTAGAAACCAATAATGAGAAATAGCACACAAGCTAAAAAAACAGAAGAGTGGGCAAAATTGGCTGAACCTTTGTTTCGCGGAAATGAATTGCATTAGAAAATATTTTGAGAGGAGCTTATTTTGTTATTTTCATGTATATGATAGTATTTTGTCACTAATACGAAGGTCGCTTTTTGATATTTGCTTTGACAAGATCGTAAGAAACATCATTTGAAAAAGTGTCTCGACAACAACCAATGTCTTCAGGTTCAAGCGTCAGGTACTGGGACTTGGGTCGCCCGCCGATGTCTCGGCCGTTGGGGTCACGGGCTCAAGCGTTGGTTTTACTAGTGTTTTGCAAGATTAACTTCAAATCTTTTAAAGATGAACTTTTGTTTTTTGTTTTTTTTGCAAAGTTTAAGCCTAGGTTTTTCGTTGTTTGTGAGAAGAATTTTTGAACGGGGATGAGCATGGTTTCGTGATAGGACCGGAAATCGGAAAACTTCTATTGGTGATTAATTACCAGCCCCCGATCTAATTTTTTCAGGATGATAAATTCCCATTGCCTCATAAAAATTCTTTTTTCCTCAGCCTTGCCGAGGCTAAGAACAATTCCAAATTTGATCTTGAAGCGGGATTCTCGATTTTATGGTATGTAGGGTAAGTTTTAGGTTTTCATGAAATGATGAACTTGTTCCGATGGATATGTTATAGTTTTTAAGTGGAACATGTACTGAACATTGAATCGATATCCCCTATTTTTAGCCGCTCGTCATTCTAAAAGATTCAAATGTCGAAAAAAATAAGGGATATATTTTACGACAATAAATGCATCGAGAAACCAACACAAGCTAGTGTGTAAGAATTTGCCGTGAAGGCAAGAGCTAGAGAAGATCGATGGTGATCTGGGGATCAATTTCAAGACAGACCCCCCAGATCATTTTCAGAATTGGCGGGGGCAATAAATTCTCTCATGTCGTCAAAGGTCTTCAGTTCGAACTCCGTGCTTAGCATGTCGAAATTTCTTTTCTCACAAGGAGGACTCCAAAGTCAATGATGTACCAGAATTGATTGCGCGCTGAACCAAGTTGCGCTTCAATCGTCGTCATCAACTCAACAGCATGCGAAAGCTGTGGGAAAATTGCCTGCTGGATCAAATGCACTCAGAGGATCGTTAAGCTCAAAGTATGACGACTGCTGGATCAATACAGACAGGCATGACGACCTAATCACGTTTCAAGAAAGAGAAGCGTCGTTCCAGAGGTCGCGGTGAATCATAGCCGGTTCGTCGATCGATTCTGTCCGTCACACCATTCGAAGAATGGATCGACGCGGACCTCCTTGTTTTTCGCCTTTCGGTTTGTGCGAACGAGCGCTTCCATTCCGTTTTAGGGTTAAGCACAACACGCGAGATACCGGAAAGACCCATTCGTCCATGCCCTTCTATCGCATAACCGCCCCTTATATTCGCATTCATTGATTTGTGCAAGTGGTCCGGGCCATCTTTGCTTATGTGAATGAGACTGAAAATGATGCACCTTTCTGAGAGTATTATCATAGATGGCCTCGCTGGAAGAGATTTCTCAAGGGGAACAAAGCTCTTCTCCTCGGCAAAGGGACCATCTCTGTGTCCGAAAGGCGTGTTTGGCATCATTCTAGCGAGGGATATTAACATAAACAATCCATGAACTTTGGTTCGACATGCGATGCAATTCCTAAACTTTTAATTTATTCAATGTGGGCCCCCTAAGCATTACCTCAATGTGTGTTGTTATCATTGACTTTTAAATTGTTCGACATTGAACATATACCAAAAGTTTATGAATCATATTGAACAAATTAAAAAGTTTATGGACTACGTTACACATTGGGTCAAAATTTGAAGATCGCATTAAACAAATATAAAGTTCAACTACTGCATTGCACATTAAATCATGGTTCGAGGACTGTTTGTACCCTTTTCCCTTGTGGTGACCATAATCATGATTAGATAGATGTCTCTTACGTTCTAATCACGAATGACTATTCACGATTAGTGGCATCAACCATCCTGTATGAATCGACATTACTAGCACAATGAAGAAAGGTTTTCATTTTCCTCCTCCTGCAACAGCGGCGACATCATGTTGAGTTTTATGATTTTGACTTTTCCCCGGAAGGTTTGACTTGACTTTTGGTAACCCCGTCCGGAATAATTTTTCGGAGGCGGGGGGACGACGGGCTTCGCGTTTTCGGGACAAGTCGCTCAACCGACGGGGCCCAAAAACATTCATGGAAAGGAACAAGTTATTGGGTGAGACCTATTAATGCAACTGCAAGCAACATCCGGCTCTGAAAATTTCATCTCATTGCTCTTTCTAGATTAGTCGATTCACAACAACTCCTATCGCCTCGCTGTTCAATGCCAAAGGAGTACTCCTACACGGGTCATATAACATCTCGGTCACCTCACGAGAAAACGATCCGTCGCGAATTTTCTGCCATCAACTTCAGTGTACCTCTTCCGGAAAATTTATCAAAAAAGTCATAAAATTATTGTGATTGTGTCATTTTAATCTCAACCTTCCTTTTTGTTTTTTATTTTTTGCCAATTCAATCTTAAATATTTTACGTTTGTGTCGATTCAGTCCATCCAACTAATTTTGATTAAAAATAGCTAACGTGGCGCCATCGGTGCTAACGCTGATAATTTTTAATAATATTTTATTTCATATTTCTTCTCTCTTTTTTCCTCCTTTCTTCTTCCTCCAACTAGGGCTAAGCACAATGGACCGACTGAACCAGGAATCGAATTAGGACTTGACTAGATCGAATATACTTTTTTATAAATAAAAATATTCCTAAATATAATCCTAAACTTAAGATGCTTAGGATTTTAGTGCGACAATGCAATGCAGTTAAAGAGAGGTGGTTCAGTGAATATGTCGTTAACGAGAAAAATTTAACAATAATTACAATAATAATAATAATAATAATAATAATAATAATAATAATAATAATACAACCGGTCCAATGATCGGATCGCTTGAGAACCAAATTGGTTCAGGAACCGATCACTCCTACCTTAGTTCGTCTCCGAGATCCGAGGATCGGTCAGAGATGAGGGCTGATGAGGTCGACCTTGCCGGCCTCTGGCAAAGCTTGCCCTTGCCGTGCTAGAGGAAGAAGAAAGTGAAGAGGGGAAAAAAACACATAGAAAGAAGAAAATAATTTTTAAAAAATCCAAAAAAGGAATTAAGATATTGTTAAGAATGCCCCCATTAGTTTTGGCCTTGACACGTTAGCGATTTTCGATTGAAATTGATCAAAAACGATTGGTCGAATTGGCATAGACGCAATAAAACTGAAATGGCACGGTTATAATAGATTTATGATTCTCTGTTTTTGTTTTTTTTGGCAATTTAGGTCTGGTGATATTTGCCCTCCCTTCTCCGAATAATATCTCTTTTGGGTATTCCGGTCAGCCGATACTCTCCACAGAAAAGCCGAAAGCGAATCCAGAAACCATCACGATCGAACTTTCCCCCTTGTTCTGATCCTCTCCTCCTCCTCAAACTTCTTTACCTTTCCTTCATACGTAAGTCCAAGTAAGCGAACATCATGTTCATGGAGGCCCCCGCCAAGTTGGGGGGTTCTACAGCAACGGGATGGTTTCGTCGTCTTTTATCTATCCCGTTCATGCTTATCTACTTCACATCATATGCTTTTTGTCTTCGTGCGTTCGGGGGGAGGGAGGGAGGGAGAAAAGGTTGGACGTGTAATTATTGTAGGTTGAGCTCTTTCTCCCCGTCGCCGGAGGCGCTCCTTCGCGAGAGAGATCGAGGAGACGCGGTGAAGCGGGATTTTGGACCGTCGGAACTGATAAGAACCGAGCAGAACCCGCCACTTTAGGATTTTCAAGATTTTAACCTTCCGCTCATGATCCGGGCCTCAGAGTAGTATTTTCTTCTCGGGCGGGCCGTTCTGAAATCGACCTTCTCCGTCGATCGAGAGAGAGAGAGAGGGAGGGAGAGTCGGGCCTAGCCGAGCAATTCTGGAAGGACCCATGCGGACGTTACCAAATAATTAATGCCGCCCCTACGGAAATAGCGAATTAGGTAAATGTTGGTGACCCTCCATGGGGGAATTGAGAAAGCCAAAGCAAGGTCCGTCGCCACGGCATGGGCATGAAATTGAAAGGTGCTTACATTAATATTCTTTTCATCTTTTCCGCCGTACATGACATCATATGATTAAAGAGCTTAATAATGCCACACACACGAGAGAGAGAGAGAGAGAGAGAGAGAGAGAAAATGACGTCATGGCACAGGCAAAAGTGGACCGAAGATAGGCGTTGGGACCCACTTTGTCTCGTACCCTTTTGATTTGTTTAATCTTGGACTTGGAGTGAGAGGATAGATGAAGGGTGGACCACCACAGAGAATAAGGCGTGATGGAGTACACGTATTGGTCAGGGAAAACACAGTGCAAATACCTTTCTTTTTTTTTTTAAAGTTTTTATTATATTTATTCTTATTTAATTTAGGAGTAAATCAGGGCCGATAAAAAAAAGAAAAGAAAAAGAAAAAGAGAGAAAGAGTTGATGACGACATTTTTGTGGGGAAGGCGAAGGTGGTGATAAGTGCAATTGAGAAGCAATATACGATGGGAGTGAGATCCACATCCTTACCCCCCACCCCCACTTCCTTTGTAGTGGGGTTCTCCTACCTGGCCACCTTAACACGTAAGGAAAGTAAATCCTAAAACTGGGTATTAGCAACATTATAATTTTGGGTGTCGAGAGTGTACCTCTCCTAACCCCCTTTTATGTGTAAATAGCACGTGGAAAGGGGGTAACCGGTCGTGTCGACGCGACAGGAGCGCGAGGTTTCGGTCCCATCCGTCCGTTTTGGTAGTCGGAACAATCTAAAGGGATTTTTTTTTTTTTTTTTTTTTTTGCCGGCGTGCACCGAGCTCTTGTCAATGTTGTTGATAGTATTCGTCGTAGATGGATGTATAGATTTGTCTAGCTCCCCTCCCTTTGCCCAAAAAAATAAAATAAAACTTACCCAACACCTGCGGCTTGCCCAATAGTAAGTGATGTAGAAATTCCACCAAAAAATATGCGCCGTAGCGGAAAGAACCTATGAATGTGGACTAATAGGCTAAGTAGGAATGATTGATGGATTGATCAAATTGAATTTCCATTCTTAAATAACAGGGCGTTTATTTAACTGAAAATTCTCGATAAAGTAAAATGCAATTTCACGAAATTTTAAAAAAATTATTAATTTTTATTTGTTTGGTTATTCAAAAATCCCAAATCAAAAATCATTTTTTTTCCGTAAATCGCTTAATTTTTTTTTCTCGTCCAAACATTAAAAAAAAAAAGCGAGTAAAACAATTTTCGGAAACAATGGGTGTGGAGGCGGGGGAGAGGGAGGATTTATTGCATGTCACCAATTTCAGAGGCCGGAGAGCATATTTTACACCGTGGTTTTTTCGTGGCTCGCACCCTCGATGACGGGGAACGACAACGGTCAGAAAAGCGCACGTTACCCCTACTCGAAATTTAACTCTCTCTTTCCGACCCAAAAAAAGTAAAAAATATATATTATCTCTTTTTTAAGGGTAATGACAAAATCTATATATATATATATATATATATTGTCGAGTTACACTAGTAAATAACCGTTGATTGCATCCGATGTGGGGTAATCTTTTCAGATGATGTCATGTGAGCAGAGTTTGTCGTAATATAGATGGCCAAGATCATCCAAGCCAACATGCTCTCCCCGACCATCGGCCCATATACTTGACCATTGACATTAAATTTTGACTGAACATTTAGCAAGTGATTTTTTTAATTTTTCAGAAAACGTTAAAAATAAATGGGCTCTTAAATGTTCTTTCTTTCCCCTTTTTCTGACCTGCAACTTGCAGCAAATCATTTTGGCCGTGGGAGGGACTCCGGATCCCTCCAAAATTGGCCCTTGTCAAAAGGCTTTTTTCGATGGTGGCCAATGCCCCATCCCAAGACGCAGAGGGAGCCGACAACCACCCCTTTTTTTCTAACCCCCACATCCCCCTCCTCCCCGTCTCACACGTTCGGCCGCGCGTGGGACCCGCCGCGGCTGATGGCTCTCGTCGCAGCCCACCACCGGCCACCACAAAGTCAACGACGACCTGCCTTTGTTGGAAAAAGAAAAAGCAGGGAGAGATCCTAAAAATAGAAACTTACTGAATTACAATTTTCACAGCACGAGATGACTAAGCTTTTTTGGTTCTCTTTTTAGCTTTTTACTTTATTTCGCTTCTGGAGCTGTGTACACAACATTCTCCTCCTACACATTGGGAGCAACACTTTCTATATGTACATTTGTGCCAAAACTTATGTTTTACATTACCACTCTAAAATACCCAGAAACTAAACATTAAGAAAGAAAGCAACCCGACACGATCATATGACGTTTTTCCCAAGTTTCACCGTCGCGTTCGCTGTCTTTTTTATTTCTTATTTCCCCCTTCTTTTCTTCACTTACGCTCCAATCTTCAACATGCTTCTTCTATATACACGCGGCTCTAAAGTTAAAACGACCGAAGAAGAGAGGGAAGCCCGTGTTTATGTCTAAGGCTACGACCAAAAGGCGTGGCTAATATTCTATGACGAATCCCCCCATTGGGGCTCTGTGGGGGATTCCCTTCCTCCGCTTGGCGATCCGGTAACTCGGGGCCGTCGGAGGGGGCGTCGACGGGCTGAAGCTCTGGACTTTATTGGTCGCCTTGTGCTGCCTGTGGCCGGTGCGGGGGCGGCGGCTGCTGCTGCTGTACGAATCTTCGGAGTCGTCGTCGGACACCATTGAAGACCTCTTGAGCTTCTTCTTCTCCTTCACGAAATTCTTCGATGTCCCCACAATCTGCCAGGATATGAAACCAAACAACGCGTCAATCGCAGTATTTCATTGATTAAGTCTGGGAAAAAGTAACTCGGAAAATGACTTTGAATAAAGACAGGGACTAGAGCTTCGGGAATCGGGGTGGAAAAGTCAACTTACATAGTTAAACCAAACACGCCTTAATAGAAAATTCTTGAGCAAACTTACGCCGATCAATATAGTTGGAAATCACAATACTCACAGATTAGTCAGGAGACTCACAACTGATCAGGCTCAATGAGACCGTGAGACCGTCAGTTCTTAAGATATGAAGATAGTACCTCTGCGATTTTAAAAAGACTCTTTTCCATAATCAATCTTCTCTTTCGTTAAGAAGTTTTTTTTTTTTGTTTTTTTTTCCTGGAGGGTCCGTTTCGTTAAGAAGGTTCGACTGGTGGAAGTTAAAGTTTACAAATTTGGAAAAATGGAGAAAATCTCCTCAAAGTTTTCTTCGATATTTAGCCTACTGACCCCACTTTCACTCTCTAAGCTTCTCCAGTTTCGTTGAGAAATTTTTTTAAGGTATCCCTGGGGGAAAAAAATGGGGAAATGGAGAGGAAATGAAGACAATAAACAGGGGATTAGAGATTACCTTGCAGCCCAGAGAGCAGAACCGGAAGGAATCAAGGAGGCTTCGGTCGCACACCTCGCAAGTGTTGGTCACGCCTTTGCCAGGCCTGGGCTGCGGCCGCTCGTTCAAGAAGACGACCCTCGCGCTGTTTATGATGTATGTCTGAACCCCCGTGATGTCCAGCACCTTCTGTATCTCCGAAACCCTGATCACATCATGGTACGACGACCTCCTTATCTGTTGATGTTGCAGAAAAGATCACGAGTCCGTTAAAATTTCAGCTGAAACTAGTGATGGGTATGACAATGCGGTGGGAGGTTTCAATGTTTCTCAGCTGCTGCTACACATCGATACTTTTAGATAGATCGAGTATGCGATGCTCGAGGAAGATTTAAGAACGGAAAGTTTACTTTTTTGAGGAACTGCAGGCTTTTGTTGACTCATTTTTTTCCTAAAAAAAAGGGCTAGATTTGAACTAAAAAACACATTGCAGAACCAAAATGGAGAAAACGGCTAAGGGAAAAAAAAAGGAAAATTCACATTTCCAAAAACGAAAAAAGAAGGTGAAATAAAGAAGGTTTGACTTGAAAGAATGAAATAGTACAACTCAAATTGATAAAGGAGTACAGCGGAATCGAGAACAATTTTAGGAGATGATTTGTGGTTACCTGTATTGGGCGATGATCCTTGTGAGAAGAGAGGCAGAGAGAGCAGAGAGGGCCATTCATGCAATCCAAGCAATACATGTTGCACTCGCTCTTGTGAGAATCTGCGTGCACCTTGCATTGCACGAAGAAGCTCTCTTTGAGAAGAGGCTTCAACCATGGTGGCCACCTGTTATTGTCTTCTTCGTCGGGACCCCCACCCCCCTGTTTAGGCACAACCAAAACAGAGCACGATCGTCACACCCATTTCAATTCATCAAAACCACCCCATTTGCCCAGAGAAAAAATCGCAACAGACTTAACATTCAATGTAACGTGACAAAGCAATATGGTCAAGAGGACAAGTCAAGAGCAGAGAAGAATGAGGTCCGGGAATAGAAAAGACTGTCATTCTTTAAGCCAAAAAAAAGATATGATTTTGATGACAAACCCAAACGATCGGATGCATCGAAAACGTGAATGAAAAGAGAAATGCAGGGAAAAGCAACGAATCCGTACCATGATTCGCCTGTTCTTAGGCTTGATTTCCCAGACAGCGCTGTCTTGGTTTTCGATCGCCAGCTTGAAATGCTGCATCACAGTCCTCTGTTTTTCACTGTAACTGGAGAGAGAGGGAGGGAGGGAGGGAGGGAGGAAGAGAGAGGCGTGTTTGGAGGTGTGGAATGCGCCTTTTGTATCGAAGAGAGAACTTAAGAGCAAATTGGAGTCTGTATGAGAGAGAGAGAGAGAGAGAATGGGTTCTTGTAGGAGAGGAGAGGAGAGAGAGAGAAAGGAGTGGTCGTTCTTATCTGCTCAAAGTCCACAACCGAACCTGAGTCCGAGCCCGAACCTGGGAGATGCGTTTGCCGCAAGGAACTCGCCTTCTCCGCTCTTTTTCTATAGTTGTTCTTTTTTGAGAGGACGGGTGGTTTCAATCCCAGTCTTTATCTCGTATATTATACAGATATTCCACATCCCCATTTCTTTAATCGCAATATATTTCCCGTCATTATTGGCCATTAACCTTTCTTTATTATGCTCAATAATCGGCTCTTGACGCAGCCGACCCGATTCCCCCCACGTGGCAGCTCTTGATTCGTCGGATGAACTCCAACTCCAACTCCCATTTTCCCATGTAGCCCACATGTTTTGTGCATGGGTTAAATCATGTCTTGATCCCAAGTTTTTCCTTCCAACGTGTCCTGCTTCTGGTCTCACTTTTCTGGTTTTCATGTCATTGCGCACCTCGTTTGTTTACAGGATTTATGTATTCTTTATGTGTACGTATACGTCCATAATCATATGATCAACTTTCATTCAGTATCAACGGCTACCAACCTACCACAATCGGCTTCTGTCCAGTTTTTATTTCGCGCGTCTCCTCCCAGTTCGTCAAATTCCACGCGCCCGGCTTGCA
Source organism: Rhodomyrtus tomentosa (assembly GCA_028455895.1). Taxonomy (NCBI): domain Eukaryota; kingdom Viridiplantae; phylum Streptophyta; class Magnoliopsida; order Myrtales; family Myrtaceae; genus Rhodomyrtus; species Rhodomyrtus tomentosa. The sequence goes on along the minus strand of JAPCWY010000008.1, from coordinate 32,213,484 downwards.
CATGAGAGATGGCATCGACGAATCCCGCATGACTTGTCCACCGGAGCTGGTCTCCTCCGCTCGTTAACTCGAGTTTCTGTGCGGGACTTTATAACAATCGAGAGAACACGACGCGGGAGATAAAGAGCAAAGATAATTTCACGGAGAAAGGTAGTTTCAAATTAAAAGGGAAAATCAAAGACTTGTCCGATGTGGCACGCAGTCATCTATTTTGCCTCCTCTTTGTGAATTATTATTGGACAAAATGGATGGGCATCCTTCAAGAAAATTCCTAATTTGGGACTCTACTATAATCGGCCCACGATGATGTAATCCCTCAGCAAATAGAAACCGTCGTTGGGGACGAGAAGCAGAAATCGGTTTTTTTTTTTTTTTTTTTCAGTTTAGATCTGCTGCTTCTGTCCTCCAATGTTTCTCCGACACGCGTGCGTTGGTCCTAGCCAGGTAGCTAGAATGACAATTAGAGTTTTGGCGACTGCCACATTTGTAATAACTACGGCTACATCATTATCATCTCAAAACGAGAAGGGGCCAAGGTGCACTTTATTAAAGAAGGAAAAAAAAAGCGTTCCCAAACCTATCGATCGTCGATCGTGATGCGAATGTACAACGATAACATCGTAATAGCGCGAGGAAAAGCAAACGGGGTCGTTTCGATGCCGACGAAACGGTATGAAATTCCCTCTTTGATCGAACTAGAGGAGAGCGAGAGCCGCCGAATTAACCGGATCGTGAGAAGATCTGCGCGCGCTCCCGCCTCGCACATGATTACGAATGTTGTACAGGGTTCGGCGTGCAATCATTGTATCGCGAATGGATTTCGTCCTTTTGTAATAATTCGAGGTGGCGGGGTTGCGGGATGAACTTAATTGAGGCCGTGAAGTTGCTTTCTACCTAAGCAACGCACCAAACTTCGGGGATCTGCTGCCCTACTCCGTGTGGCCTTTTGTGTGCCCATGCCCACGCACGTCGTGATTTTCCATCGTCAGTCGAGTGACAAAGAAGCTCGCGAGCCAGAAAGTTCTTTGAAACTTCAGGAATTAGGCAGCAAGGGTCACGCTGCTTTTGGCGACATTATGTAATTGCATACGTTTTCTTTATCTGAGAATCCAATTTATCCCAAGAATGACACGACATATCTATTTTTTTTTCTCCTAATCTATCATTTCAGTACACACAAAAAAAAAAAACACATACATTATTCATAAAACAATTTCTCGAGAATCCTGGATTCTAGTTCTGGCCTAGCATGGGATAATTGTACAGAAAAATAATAATCATAAACCAATTATAAGACGGCCAATTTAGTATTGAATCTTTAAATTATGTCAATTTAGTCAATCTTTCAACAACGAGACCCTCTTGTGTTGCATCAAGATGCATTATAGTTCCGCATTATCAAACAACATGTGAAACTGTAATTTCAAAAGCGATCGAGCGGACCCTATTATTATGATATTTGAAATCTCAAAAGCCTTTACGAATTTGAAGTGCGATCTTCTTCCCCACACACAAGTGGAATTCAATGTGGATTTGCCAAATCAATCGAACCATCGACCATTTCCTTTTTATCATTGTCCTCTTTTCTAACTTTTTTCTTTTCGGGTGTACGCACTATATAATTGAAATGTGAAATACAAAGACTATACGGCTGACGTATAGCATCAAGCGACTTGTCTGGCTGATTTGGGAAAATAGTTACTGAGCAATACAGCTAGCATCGATAGAAAACCCAACTCCGTGGGAACTAAGGCTCTGATACTAATTCTAAAAATGACAAAGCCAATGAGAGAATTCTGGAAAATTTTGTATAATTCTATGTATATCGAAAAGAGTACACGGAGAATAATAGGCTTTATTACATAGCTATATGAGTTAGTAAGATAAACATGATACCGAATGTAATCAATCAAGAATACGCAATATCAAAGTAGACATAGATATATACACACTTAACAGATGTGCAGATTTAAGTAGATATCACAGTATCGCCAACGGTTCATTTGCCAAATCAATCGAACCTTCAACCATTTACTTTTATAAATAAAACTTGTTCCTTTCGCGTAATATATAACTGAAATGCAAGATAACAAAGAATAATCCAAATGGAACAAACGAGATATGGCCGAATCCGCATTGATCAAGAATAATATCCGGGAACGCGACATGGTGACGACATAAATTACATATTCGTGCTGTGTTGATGATTCCGGATCTGGAATTGCAAGTGTGCTTTGTTTCAACAATAATAATATCTGTATTTTTTTTTCTCCTTTTTTTTGTTTTTTTGGGAGAGAGGAGATTTGTGGAAGATCCTACACCGCAACCTCGTCGCTTATTCGCCAATTTCATTTGACAGGATTTCAGACATAAGGAGGAGTACAAGTTGGCTTCCCTCGCCCTCGTGTACGGATCCCACATTCCTTTCCGGGCACGTGCTTGTACATATTTAAGCACGTTCGGATTCTCCCCGCAAGTGGGCATGAGGAAGCACCCCTTAACCCTCAAGGGACAACCTTATGATTCGACCAAAAAAAGAAAAGAAAATAAAAAAAGCATAAAAAACAGAGGGACAAGCCCATGTAAATCAAGGTACGATAATCTCAACAGTAATAACCTCTTCGGCGGCCCAATATGAGAATGTTCCTGCTAAAAATTGATCGGGTAAACTCAATTGACAAATAGTAAAAAAGATTATGACTCAGTGGGCAAAACCAAAAAAAATTTAAGACCGAATTAAAAAAAAAACACACGCGTGCGCGCACAACAAATTTAAAGCTTTTTCAATGATTTTCCCCATGCCGACGTGACCAACTTCTTCAATGACGCTGAATTGCCGACGTTCTCGAAAAAGATTAGAGACAAGGAGGGCAAAGCCGTAGTCGGCCGAAGGGCCTCAATCAAACTCGAAATCATACTTATCCCAACTCCTTGGTAATTAACACGCGTGGGAGGCAGATTACTGAATATGCACGTGTGTAAATTGAGTGGAGATTGACATTATCTGCACGAGCACCTACCATTGGCGATGGTGTCGTTCTCCACTGTAGAAAAAACATATGATGGAAAAACATTGAAAAATTCAGCCAAAAAGAGAGAGGAAAAGTGGTAGGTTTAGCAGCGCATTATAGCACTTTTAGAAGGAAATTTCTGCTCCAAAAGTGATTATAGAGAAGAAATCAGTTTAGTAATATAATTTATGAAGCATAAATCTATTTAGTAAAAAATTTTACTTCTAAAAGAAATTTTCACTTTTGAAGTGAATTTACACTTTCGAAGTTGTTTTTCTCCGATTTGAGAAGTTAAAAAAAAAAATTTCCCAACTCAAGAAGTATTACTCATTCAATCCGTTCTCTTTTCACTATACCTCACCCTCTTTTCGATCATATCCACCTCCATTGACCTCCGCCGCTGCCGACCATCATCGATCGTTGTCACGCCCCGCGCCCCGAGCACGAGCGCGAGTACGCGATTCATTGCAAGCAAATTAAATATTTCTCGTGGTCTCAATATACACAATCTAAGCCGAGAGATATAACAAATATATCAAGCATGCGGAAGCGATAATAAAGCAACTCCTCCGTACAAATATAAATTAAGTAAGACTTGGATAGCATAGAAACTGTCGTACATAATAACCGACTGTTCATACAAGTACAGAACTACTAAAATCCAATAAGCAAAGGGGTGACGAGGTGAGCATACAAAATGGACCATCATCAAAATCCAACAGGAACAGGGTCGGGGTCGTCGCCAAAGGTCAAGCTACAACAAGAGTCTCCTAGGATGAGCTGCTAGAGTCATCGGTGTCCTCGGCATCCTCCGTCGACTCATACTCTGAGAACGTCTCGAAGTGAACCTTAATAGTATACTCCATAGTCTTCTTATGCGAAGGCTCTACGAGATCCTCCTCGGTCGCCTATAGGACAATGACCTCATCCTCCTCAGTGAACTCCAGCGTTGGGGTCCTCTCCGGCCCGTTCCTAGAACCGACTACCGATCTCTCAGTCTGCTCCTGGTCCCTACTGGGATGACACCAATCAGGGATCACTCCCTAGGATACCTCATGAGGCTTCAGGGCCCAGTCGACATTTCCCTAACTTTTCTAAACCAAGTCTCGTACCGATGAGGCTTCTAGTCCATACTACCCTCGTCAACCCACACCATTGTACACTTCTCCACGTAAATGATCCCCTGACTGTCAGGGAATTCATCAAAATATGCGTTCATCTCCTTAGGGTCTCCAAATCGAATAAGCCACATCGTCAAGGTCTAGGATCTGTAAAAATAAGGGTCCCCAAAGGGGTGAGATACACATCTCAGTAAAAGAGTCCTAATCCTAAGTCAGGCCAACCGTCCACTCAGGCGATCATCTATCCCTAAATTTCAAACTCATGATCACACAGGCACATACAAATAAAGATGACGACACACAGATGACATACATGCAGTTATGACATCATATCATACTCAAATGATCATGCACGCCTCGTCCTACCACTTCACCATAACCATCTCTTCCTGCCTACCTCATTCTCATGCCCGCGATTAAATCGCATCTGGCTAATCTCATGCCCGCGGTTAGATCGCATCAGGCCTTCCTCAGGCCTTCCTCATGCTCACGATTAGATCGCATCAGGCCTTTCTTCTCTCATGCTCACGATTAGATCGCATCAGGCCTTTCTCCACCCCGCGTCTCATACGGCTCAAGGTCTTATCTCGTCTTCATCATGCCACAACCACAATTCATGTACATAAGGTCAAGCGCATCTCATACATAAAAATCTCATGCATAAACAAGACATCCATGGCATGCGAAACTAGTCAATACACATACAAATGTGACCAATTACTCAAAAGACATGCATATGTAATTATTCAAATCATTTATACTCTCTTGGCATTCACAAAGACCAATCAAATTAAGCTCCTCAAGAATTCATCTCAATCTCGTCCGACTCGCCCAATCGAGTCCAATCTTCTTATCCTAAGTTTAGGATTCCCTTACCTTGAATTTGATACCACAAAAATTCTCTTTTTGGTCCTCAAAGATTCGGCCTCCAATGGTCCAAGATCAATCTCACCGCGCAACCTCATAAAATCCAACCAATCCGTCAATTTTCATGTCCAATTTCTCAATCCATGAACCACAAACCTCCATAACATAATTCTCATCATCTTAACATGTTCTAATCACCGATTTGAGGTTCAAAACCAACCATCATCAACCACCCACAGATTTGGTTTGCACAGAACCGAACTGGGCTATGTTCGGTTCTGCGTGAACCGAGTATATCTAGCCCTAAGTCTCCATCAAATCCATCATTTAAGTACTATCCTACCTCTTAACATGTCTATCAAAGGGTCTAAGGGTCTCACCGAGAATTTGAAGTCGAGTCGTCACCGGAATCCGGTCAAAAGTCACCGGGTCTTCCAAGGTCAGTAACCGGCAGATTCTGTCCAAAGTTCACAAGACCTATTCGAGGTCAAAACTTCATCAAATCATTCTCAACTTTTTACCACAGATTGATATACATGTCTCCTAGATCTCCACAAAATTTTCCCTCAAGATTCCAACATTTCGGCCTCCTAAGGGTCAGAAATATCACCCACCTCAGATTGGATCAGTTTTGGACGACTCCTGGGAAAAAGCTTGGTCGGAGCTTCTCGGTGGTCCAAATGGCTTGCTTTCAGTTCGAGGAGGTCGGCAAGAGGTGGGGCTAGGAGTGTGTAATTGGCTGGAGTCTAGGCGGTGGTCGGAAGATGACGTCGGAACGGCCGAACGAGGCGGCAGAAGCTATCGTTGGCGAGCAGAAGGAAGAAGAAGAAGAAGAAGAAGAAGGTGTTGTCGTGAGTTTGGGACGTTATGGCCGGCCAAAGAGAGAGAAAAGAGACTATATTCAGCTCTCAAAGTCAATGGTTGAATGGTAGGTGGTAAAGGTGGACATGATCACTCAATGCTTGATCTAGTGACACTTGTCAAAGGGTCATTCCAACTTGATCCAATGGCCATATTTCATCCTAATTTTCGACAGTCTTGGGGGAGGGATAAAGACCAAAATGCCCTTCCTTCATTGCATGGGCAAGGCTTGAGCTTGAAGGGCAAAACGGTAACTTTACCCCCCGACGTCCAAAACATCGTTTTTCTCATTCCAATGATGATCTTTGATAGGACGACGGCCAATCCGAATATAACGTTAGAATTCTTGATTCTCCATTTTCAATTTTCAAGATTCATTTATGATTATTTTCTCTATCGGACGTGGTTCCAGCCTATCCCGAATCGACGGGCAGTTTTTGTAGACATTACGCGTATCGACCCTATGATTCACATTATGTTTAGGGCTCTTCAATTCATGGTGACTTTGGTTGTTATGTAATTGTGAGGGTCTATCACTAGGCCCTACGGTCTCAATCGTCATTGTCCGATTTAAGAAAATTTTGCAAATCATACGTTGGTTAAGCGGCATCACCCGTGCTCCAATCATATGACACTCGCAAGGCATTCCTTAATCGTTCTTAGATCGGCTTTTTTGTGGTTCTAAATATCCCATCGACAATTCTTATGATCAAAAAGTCATTTCTTATCCAAGTTACCTAGGTCCACGTATCTCGTCTCGCGTTAACATTTTCTTTTTGGTCAGCTTACTTGAATTTATCAGATTCGAGCGAGATACGACTGAAATACATCTCTAAATTTACTTTTCATTAATGAGTCTGAAATCGACTGGAAATCAGAATGTCACAGTCGTCGCCCAACGTTAACCCCCACCGGCCGCTGCCCATCTCCGCCACCCGTCAACCACTCCGGCAGCCAACCACCGCTCGTCGCCGACCTTTGTCAATCGCCATTCATCTAAAGGGTTTCCTGGATTCATAAAACGCAGTGGAATGAAACCCTAAACAAGATCCATGTGTGTATCGAAAACAAAATAGGTTTAAGATGTACCTTTTAGATCGGCTTCGAATTGATGGTCAGTTGTGTTTAGATCAGTGCCTCAAGTGTTGCGCCTCTACCGATATCCACACACACAAACTGAATTCTCCAACGATCCAAGTGCTAGCTTTCAAATTTTAGAGTGTCTCTCCTAATCGCCTGAACAGAGAACTGTTCTCTATTTTTTTTCTTCGGGATCCATAATAATAATGACGACCGGTTTGAAGCGTCTCTAGGATTATTACGTGTAACCCTACACTTCACAGTTTGGGCCCCACAACATAACGGCCTGGGCCCACAACGTCCTCTAAACCGTCTACTTAATCGGGCATTTAATCGTCATCTCATAACGCCCACGATTACGTAGATATTCATAATAATAGAATAAATAAAGCTCTACTTCTTAAATAGATCAAGGCGCAACGAAAATAAGAAATCAGTTCGCTATTGTGTGCAACCCTGTAGGTTCACTAAACATTAGCAGTATGCCCAAAAACTCTTTTAGCCCATAAGTCACAAGTGGTCTCCAACAAGACATTATGACTTCCTAAATATAGTGAAAGTCGATTTTTCAATACAACCTAATTCACAACTATTGCTAGAGTATCAATCTTAATTGGTTCTAAGGGCGGACCACTAACACCATTTCCACCGATGACTACTGCCAGCCATTGTAGTTGCGGACCTCCATCAATCGCCCACCGTCGACCTTCGCCAACCACAACCGCCTCCAACTATCGACCACCGCGTCGGCCGTTGCTGCCAAGTCATCTTCGGTCGCTGGAGTAAAAAATAAATAATATTTTTTTATTATTTTTAAAAAGTAAAAAAATAATAATTTTTTTAAAGAAATTTAATTAGTTTACAAATGAAGTAGAAATTTTTCGGCCGTCGATAATAATTTTTCATAAAAGATTTTGTATTAATAATATTTCAGAGGAAGAAATTTTCAATCGTCACCAAATGAATTTCTCTAATAAGAAATAACTTCTAGAACAAAAGTAAAAATATCAACATCTAATTTTGAAAAAAAAAATCAAATTTTGACTAGAAGTTTCTTTCTGAAGTAGAAGCGTTATCATGCGTGTCCAAAACTAACTAGTATGAAATCCTATAGTCCAATAAAAGATTTCAAGTGCATGCGTGAATTATAAAATCGATAACACGAATGGGTTTTCATATTCACGCTGGATATAAAAAAGGTCACGAATGACGTGAAGTTTGCGAGTGTATATTAAGTAGGAAATGAATCCCCTAATATTGCCACACAGTGACATTGATTAAATCGGGTTGTCCAAATCAAAATAGACGAAAAAAATATGGGCGAAATTTTTTATAAATTTTGAACATTGCCATGTCACCTCTTGAAAAGGGTGAAAAAATGTGGGTGATTTTTTTTTATATATAAATTTTGAAAGGGTGACATCGATCAAATCAGTCTATTCATTTTGATTTGGACAGCTTAATTTGATCGATGTCAGCCTGACAATGTTAGGAATCCGGATTCATCTTAAATATTACGTACATTAGTGAGTTTTTTACGTGGATTAAAGCAGCAGCAAACAGGGCACTATTGCTCAATTGGTCCGTAAAAGTGAATCATATGACCTTACTTTCTTTCACTTTTTTGAGTCAAGGAGAAGCTTCCGGAAAAAAGCGCAAGGTCAACGCACGCCGGGCACAACCAGCGAGCGCGCGGAAGCTTCCCAATGGAAACCACAAGGTTGACTCGCCACTCCCGGCAAACACGGCGCTCCCAAGTCAACAGGACCACCGAGTGCCGCCCGTGCCCCGCCACCCCCAAAGCCACGCATATTCCCAATTCAAGACCGGCTGCAACATCAGTTTCTAATTAACTTTTACGCCAGCGTGATTGCTCATCCTAAGAGGGTTTCGACCGCGCTGCTCCTTTCACGCTTGGATCAGACCGGAACCTATCGCGGCGGCAAGACGATTTCTATCGTGTCATTTACAATGGGACCTCGGTTCCTTGACTCCGTAATTAAGTTGAATCTATCGGGACTACAATGATGATTAACCACAGTTTTTTGATGTTATTTGTTTATTTATTTATATTGATAATGACATAAATGGTTCATGAACTTTGATTCAATATGCAATATGGTCCTCGAACTTTTAATTTGTTCAATATGATCCGTGAACATTCAATTTGTTTATTATGATCCCTAAATTTTAGCCCAATGAGCAATGAGATTCCCGACCGTTCAATTATTCAATGTAGTCATTGAACTTTTGGAACATGTTCAAACTTAATCTCAGAGCTAAATGGAAATATTCAATGTTGTTCTTCTATTAATTCAAGTTCAAGGGGAACATTGAATTTTTTTTTTAATAATTCAGGAACTAACTTGCACATATATCAAAGTTCATGGACCATGTTGAACGAATTAAAAATTCAGAGATCGCATTGCACATTGGGCCAAAATTTACAAATCATGTGTTATTTTCCCTTTTTTATATAGTTAGAAAAGCATAGTCATGTCTAAATCAAGTTTATGATTTTATATCTTCCCTTCCGGTCCAATATGATGACGTGTACTTACAAGAGTAAGTGATGTCAAGTTCCATGCAAGTTTCATCTAGAACCTACCCATCGGAACATATTTTTTATTTTTTGAAATCTGAAATCTACCCTGCATACCATAGAATCTGGAACTTACTTTGTTACACATTCCACGGACCAGACAGGTTCCGCCTATATTATCAATAAACGATTGTAATAAATTATCATCACAATTAATGACCATCATTTTCTTTGAAATCCACTGTTTGCAACTCATATTTCAACAGACGAATGAATATTAAAGTTTGGACTAGCAAAATAAAAGTCTCAGTCATAAATATTGCTCAAAATTGAAGTTTGGACTAGTGATTCCAGATTACACACTTGTCACCGAATGTCATGAAATACCCTAAGGCTGCGTTTGATCACCCGGATTTTTAGTCAGGATAGAATTGGATATGAAATCCTGGGATTTTGTCATATCCTATCAGGTGTTTGGTGAATCGCAGTAATAGAGTCGGATATGTTCATATCATATCATATTCATTGTTTGATATATACAATATATCAATATAAAATGAGTTTGAAAAAACACAAGCGAAAAATATAAGAATATCTTGTAATTCACTATCGAATCTAGTAAAAGACAAAAAATGTATAAACATTCAACTTTTGCTAAAAAATTTTGTCTTTTTCGCGATATTCGTTAAACCTCAATATGAAACACAAGATTATGGAGTAGAAAGAGATTTAACTCTCTTTCTGCTTTTCTTAAACTTTTTATGTGAACTAGAAAGCTAAGAAGGAGAGTAAGTTTCAACTATCTCGCTATTTTTGTAAATTTTTCTAATAAACTATAAGGTTACAAAGCAATCATGAAACTTCCACATGAACTAGAGTTAGAAAGACGGAGACAAAGATGCTATTTTTTTAGAAATTTCATTACTCATTCTCTTCAAAAATTAGAGAAATCATTTTGAAGTTTGAATATATTTACTTAAAATCTAGTTTCTTCTACATCATTATTATTATTTTTTAGTTATAAATATTTATTTATTATTATTTTGACTCCCTTTCATCATTTCTTAATAGAATTTTTCATTAAATAATGAATTGTACTATTATACTTAAAATATTTAATGATATAGATACTAAGTGTGTGTGTGTGTTCATATACAAACTATATATTATAATGAAGAAAAAAATCAAATTATAAATATGATTTATAAAAATAAAAAATTATTTTTATTTTTATTTTTATATCTAACTTTAGAATTCAAATTTATTTAAAAATAATTACTATTTTAATTTTATTTTATAAGAAGTTTGTTGTTTAGAAAATAATTTTTATAGCATAAACAAAAGAAATTCTATCCCACTTTATCCTACCTCCCCCCTAGGATAATTTTATCTAGACTATATCCCCTTATATCTTACTATATACTATCTTGAGTAGAAACAAAACACAAGATATGATAAATTTTATCCTATCGTGACTTATATTCTGACTACCAAACGTAGCCCAAGATCGCGCAAAGACGTATGCTAAGAAAACCACAAAAAAAATTATTACATGTTACGGGTTTTAGGTTTTATCTACCTAAAATATACCCGTCGAAACATGTTTTCTAAATTTTGAAATATCAAATCTACCATGCATATCATGAAAAACTAGAAAGCGGATAGATTTTCTACCGGCATTGTTTTAGGTTCCAAAGTTCAAATTAAAAACATGCTCCCCCTTAGCACTTACTTATGCATTATGACAAGAAGCTTGGGGTAAGTTGCCACGAAGTTGTGCCGAAGCAAGGGCCACTCCCCACTCGGTGCATTATGAGTCGCGCCGTTGACCAAGAACCGGGAAAAGGGAGTGGGGACTTGGGTTCAATTGCCGGGAAATCCACGGATGACGAGTGAATTTGCACAGATGAAGTCCTCGGGTTCGTGTCGACAAGTTCTTGGAATTTCGCCAGACACATGCTTAATGATTGGATATCGGAAAGGGATGGCGAGTGGGGGATGGCGACCCATTTTCCTTTCTTTTTCTGGAGAATTTATATTTTTTAAAAAAATGTCAGTTTACTTTGGAAGAAAGAAAATGGGGTTGCTTTATGTTTGCGTATTCCGACCTATAAATATATTGGCATACAACAGACGAATTTTCGTTCACGCATATTTTCATAAGCTAGATGTATCTATTGAGATCGCGTAGCGGAAGTCTGATACTTTCACCTGGAAATATCGTCAAGAGTGAGTCCAAATCATAGCCTGTCAATATATCCAGTTGGACCTATCATTACTCAAAAACTTAAGTCAATGAGTTACGGGCCAATTTGAATATATTACTTGCTCAACACCTCATTAATTCTTCAATGTTTGATTTCTCTAACACAATTCACACGTGCATCCTAACCGTTAGGGGTCTGCCCTAGGAATGATACTTTAACATTGATTGTGGATTAGTTTGTGTCGAAAATCGACATTCACTATACATAGTTATAATGTTTTGCTAGATATCGCTTATGACTTATGGGACAAAAAATATTTTGAGCACACTGCCAATGTTTAGTGAACCTACACGATCGCACACAGCAGCGAACTGAATTAATATTTTCTCTGCACCTTGATCTACTTAAGAAATATTTTTTTAATTTATGCTCATATTCTAAATATCTACGTGATCGTGCGCGTCGTGAGATAATGATTAAACACAAAATTGAAATATGTACGGTTTGGCGAGCCCAAATCGCCCGGCCCTGCTTCCTTTAATTTGCATAGATAATGAGGTTGTATATATAATGTGGGTGACGAGCGAAAAACCTTAGCTAGAGAGAGAAAAAAAAGCTTCCAGGAGAAATCACAAAGAACTGTTCTCTGTTCATAGGCCTTTGAAAGAGTCTCGAAGATTAAAAAGGCGATCAAGAAAAGGAATTCCAAGATCTTTAGTTAGCACTTAGATCGTTGGAGATTTCAGTTCTTGTGCGTGTATACCGGTAGAGGCGCAATACTTGGAGCGCTAATCTAGACATAACCGACTGTTGATTTATCTCCGATCTACAAAAGATACGTCATGAACTTGTATTTGGATTTCAATAGACACATAGATCTTGTACAAGATTTCGGTATTCCGCTGCGTTTTTAACAATCAAGAAACCCTTTACCAACGGTATCATCGTGTCGTGCCATCGAGGTGAAGGATATATTGCAACGCACAAACTAAATTAGACCATCGAATGCGACCAATGTTCGCGAGCTTCGCCGTGTTCGAGTATTCGCCTATTGCATCACGGGGCTGATGTGGCTGCGTCCCTCGATATAAGGACATAAAATCGCTAGTTCCAGCGGAACAAAATCATTAAACCTGGAAAATCAAGTGTTGAGAGGCCCGAATCACGTTTCCTATTTTGGGTCGAATAGAAAAACCAACGAGCCCACAACATAATGGACTGAAGGACCACATCAGAGCCCAACATAAACCTCTACGCTTTTTGCTGGCCCAAACTAATAGGGGTGTCAACGGGCCGAGTCGGGCCAAGTGCCTGAGCCGGCCCAAACGGAGCAGTACCACGCTCAGGCACGATTCGGGCCGAATTCTTTTTTTCTTTCTCTTCTTTTTTATATTTTTTTTGGAATTAAAATCAATTAATAAATTCATAAAATGAAAGAATATGTAAAGAAATTATAAAAAGTAATTAAATTTAAAATAAAAATGGGTATCAAATAAAGTCTGGGGGCGGGCTAGCCCAGCCTAGCCTGAGCAGACTCGAGTGCCAAACCCGACCCGAAAAGGTTAAAAAATTCAAAAAAATTTCGGGCTGGGATGACCCGTATAGTGTGGATACATTTGACACGCTTATCCAAACATGCCCCTGCATAAAACCATGGAGGACAAGACACAAAGGTCAAATTTTTCAGTCGAAAGGAAATATAACGCAAAGGTCAAATTTTTCTCAAGTCAATTTACTGTTTTATCCTTTTGACTTTCGACCCAAGAATAGGCCCGTCCTCTGCGGCTCTGCGTATCGCTATTGCCCCCGTCAATCAAGGAGAGTCTGCTCTTGAAAAAGTAAAAAAAAAAACATGCAATCAGAGGGGCAGGGAAGGGGAAGGAAGTTGATCTATTGCAGCGGCCAAAGGAAGAGACCAGTCGATACTGACATTTTCTACTCAAAGACATTAATGATTTAGCAACGACATTGCAGAAATTAGACCGCCGGTCCACACCGTTTAATGATCAAATGGTTCGTCCGAAGCATCGTGCTGTGAAAAGAGCACACTTTGTTTGACACTTCGACGGACAAAGCCCCACAGCACCATTTTGACTCCATTAACGCAGGCACGCACGCAACGCGGCGGTATTTCTTGGGCACTCGGTCGAGCTTGGACTTTGAAACAGTCTTCCTAAGCATTAATTCCTCTAAACGGAATAACCCTATATCTTGATTATATTGATACTTGGCTAATTGGTTATTTTAATTGAGTGTATGTCGGGATAATTTATGTGAATAGTGAATACTACCGGTCCATCCATTACCTGGGAAATAAATGTCTCGCATTGTTCGCTTGTAATCAACATGTCCTTCCTATCGCAGAGCATGACATATAGGAATCGATTTACACCGCAGTGTTTTTCTGCAATTCTTCGTGAACGCATGTCCAAAATAATGCGAATCTAAATAATACGTCTCAATCATAGAATGAGGCCTAGTCCCAGATGGTTTGGAGCCTCCTCGATCACCATTTCGAAATCCCTTAATCAGCTCCTCAACGTACATTTGCAATTCAGATTCAGCTTCTCATCGCATGCACAGTAATTCGGACTTCATATCAATTTGCATCTGAAGGTGCAATGGTCACGGCCTCACAAGGCCCAACCAAGACGAGTAAGTGACTGTGGTTTGAATGTCCATTCCAATCTTGAGTATACTACTTCCGTGGTAACATCAAGAGAGACACCGAAGTTGATCTACCTTTTCTCACCCTCTTTATTGGGTTGTAGTTCGTGCTCTTATAATTGATAGTTGTAGCATAGAGATTGAGGTGCTAATTAAAGTGCAATCCTATACTAAATGCAATCCCAATTTATGAGTGAATTACGATAAATCTTGTATATCACATTTTGGTCTCTGTTATGTTATGTTTGCACGCATAATCCTACCACGTTTAACAACAAAATAGTCCTTGCCCTAGACAACGACGCATGATCTCAACCAATTCTTGCGTACGTGCTTGAAATTCGGAAAGATCTTTTTAGCATTTCCTTTGGTGGAGATTATCGCTTTTTCTTTCTAATCGAGCCGTGAGGACGCGACACGTGCTTCCGATCCGTCCAAGTCAACATTCCAGCAAAAAAGGCAAGTCGGGCTAAAACGGTTCGAGTAGCTTGGCAAGAAAGACGGAGGCGCAGGTCATCCGATCTTTGACGAGTCAGTTCTCATCGGAGATGGGGAGTGCGGGCATGGCATCCGCCGCCGGAGCTAGAGCGACCCCGTCAAATTTGCGCACTCTTTGACTTTCTCCCCTCCACACCCCCCCCCCCCCCCCCCCCACACCACGAAAGAGCAAAGTTTTCTAGAAAAAAGTTAAAGGGGGTCAGAAACCAAAATTCCATTCTCTTTATGGACCCAGCTGCAATTCCGGCAAAGATTTTTTTACATGCGACTTAAGAGGGTTGGGGTTTTGCGTTCCATGTGAAAAGGACCACTTCATAACTATGAATTGTCGCAAAGGGGTTGACAGGAGCAGCGCGCACGAGTTTTTCTTCCTCACCTTTTTGACTCCGCTCTCCACTCTCGACTCTCCATGTTTTTTTTTTAATTGATCGAAAAGGAGGAGCGGATCGAAGGCAGTTGAATTTCTTTCCGGTGGACCAAGATTTGGAATATTGAAGACCGGTCGATTTTGCCATCGGGACAGCTGGACCACTTTAGAGTTTAAGGAGCTCTTTCTTGTTGTTTGCCCTGTTCAAAATGATTAGGAGACCCATATCATTTCTGGGGATAATCCGATCAATAAAAAATATATATATTTGATCTCCGGTAGTCTTGAGTTTTTAGAATAAGATATTGCGCAGAAATATAATGACACGATCGATAAGTTTCGATAGGAAGTGTCCGCTTCGCGTTAGGTACTCTCAAACGATCTTTCATAATTTTATTTCATCAAAACTTAACCTACGGATAGGCATCATTGTAGATTCGGCTAAACGAACGTGACCCTGGGATGAACGTTGGACAGAAACTTGAGCGGAAGTTAGTACGAAGACGGGGACGGTGAAAGAACGTCGGAATCATAGTGACTTGATCAAGAGGGCGTGTACTAAGCTGGAGTGCCCTAAACAAGAAGGAGACCCAGGCGCGAGCCATGGATGATGATGAGGTGACCCCTATGATCCACCGTCCATTCCGTTCCCCGCACGTGTGAACGCTCGAGCCAATAGCGATCGAACCCGCGTGGCATTTCCCGTAAATTCCACCCCAAATCTAGTCAATTTCGCTTCACTGCGAAGAACTCCGACGACTCGAAGAAACAAATTCAAAATAATAATAATAACAAATAAATAAATAAATAAAAATATCTCGCAAAACGCGTCGTTCGATCCCCCGGGTTTCACCCAATCCGACGCCTACCAATACAAAACCCGGAACGACCCAACCACGGTTAACTGGCGGGCTCTGATTTTCCCAACCCTGGTCAACAATCCCCACCTCTTTTATAAACCTCAACCCCCACACAAAATCAGAGACACCACGCAACGATCACGAGACTCGCAGTAAGGAGAGGAGCACACGATCGAAGCAGAATTAGGCAGGAAAGAAGAGCCGCCATTAACGATCCGCTGTCAGAGGTCGAATCCGAATCAAGAAAGAACACCCCCCCCCCCCCCCCCCCCCCCCCCCCCCCGCGAGAAGGCCTGAAGGGAAGGTAGGAATGGCGATGTACGTGGACGAAGAGGAGGTGTGGAAATGCCCGAAGCACCCCACGCGGCGTCGCCGCAGCGGCATCTGCCCCAAGTGCCTCCGCGAGAGGCTTGACGGCCTCTGCCCCGACTGCGCCAACCTCCGCCCCTGCAGCAGCTGCGCCTCCGCCACATCCTCCTCCTCCTCCTCCTCGTCTTCGTTCTCGCGGTTCTTTGCCGGCGACTCTGCCGGCGGGGCCTCCGTCGGGAAGGTCTCCAACCTCATCGACTCCGAGCCCTCGTTCCGCCGGTCCCGCTCCGTCGCGGTCTCCTTCTTCCGGTCGAGGTCGAAGTTCGTGAGGGAGTTGGACGCTGACATCGGCGTCGGGGTCGGCGTCGGCAACGGGGACGGCCACAACCAACCCCCCGCGGACTCGCCGCACAGGACGTCGTCGTTCTTCGGCCTGTTCAGCAGAGACAAGAGCAAGAGAGCTGGAGCTCGAGCTGAGGCTGCGGAGCGCACGAGCGGGGCCGAATCTGACGACGCGGCGGCGGAGAGGAGGACGATGATGAGGAAATCGAGGTCGGTGGCGGTGACGTCGAACCCGCTCGGCGGCCGCGGGGCCGCGTCGGTGGGGGAGACGGCGAAGGGAAGGAGCTGGCACTTCCCGAGCCCGATGAAGGTGTTCCGGCAGTCGAAGATGACGAAGGTGGTGGGCCAGGAGCGGTCGCCGTTGTACAGAGGTTGAAAATCGAATCTTCCTTCAACATTAAGTTAATAAATCAAATGGAAATTCCCACACACACACACACACACATATAGTACGAGTTTTGAACGATTTGATGTTGCCATCGCTGTGTTGTATTGTAATCCGTGATACTAACAAGACATTTTAGAAATCGAAATCCCAAAGTCAAGGCAATAACAACATTTTCATTTCTCTCTTCGATCGTCTGAACGAGCCCGTGGATGTTGATATGTAGAACAAAATCCATCGAGGGTCGACGTTATACTTGTCCATAAATTCGGCAACTCATTGTAATCGTGGCATGCATGTGCTCCCTCTCTCTTACTCTGTCTGTTCGAAATTTGCATGTTCATGTCTGAAACTGAAGTTAAAGAATAAGGATTCATCGTGGTCTCCGACATGAGAATATGTGTTTGGGATTCGGTAAATCCGTGTGCGGTCAGATTCAAGTGGGTTTTTCTTCTAGCTCTTTTCATGGAAGATTCACATCCAAACCCAGTATCTACCTCTATACCTAAGCCTTAGATGTTGGAAAGCGCATTGATTGCTGAAATTCTGCTGGCTACTCGATAGTTGGTCCAGCCTTTTCACTGGGTCGCAACAGTAAGTTCAACGCATCGAAAGTCATAATTGTGTAGTCGGCTGGGCGGCTATTAGTGCACATTATGAGGCTGCGATTAAAGTAATTTACCGCCTCACCCAATTTACTCAAGTTCCATTAAAGGGTCGTGCTAACAAGCATGTCTTTTTAAGCTTTCGTGGGCATGATTCTGAATGAAATTTACACGGTCGTGGTGGGGGGTGGTCCCCTTCGTGGTTTTGACAATGGGATGCAAATGATGGCGATGATGTCCCATCTAATTGACGCGAAGGTCTTCCAAAAAGCATCCCCTCCCTTTCTCTCCCCCAACTTGAGCTCCCGTGGAAAATCTTGGGCAAGATTTTCAGTTCCTTCACGCACTGAAACTCCACCCCTCCCCCTCCCATCATGTGGTCTAGAGCTCGGATCGGATCACCACCGCCCCCGCCCCCGCCCCCCCCCCCCCTGGCCTAATTATTGTTGGGTTCATCTCCTTTTTTCTTTCGCTTTTCCTGATCTTTTGTTCTGGAGCGGTTGTGTGTTTGCGGGAGGGAGGGATGGGACTAATGATCGAGATATGATTGATGAGAGGGTGACTTGAAATCGCAAGCCTCCAAACGAGCAGGAAAAAAGGACGAGGGGTTTCTTCTGCCACCGAGGGCCGTTTTGATAAGGATCTCTCTTGTTTGAACCTGCGTGCATGATTACCATTTTTTTTTTTGGGAGGACGGGGGGTGGGGAATGGATTTCGATTTAGATGTTGTTATCTCGTCCTCTTCAATGTCCATCTACCAGTAAGTTGTGTGCAGTACTGAGAAAAAAGAATCGACCGAACTGAGAATGCTAGTCTGGTTTGGTCTGGTTACCAAGGACGTCGGTCAATCCGTCCAGTTTTCATTTTCATAAAATTGAAACCGGTTATTGTTGATCCGGTTTCCTATTTCAGGTTGGAACGGCTTACCCAGATCGATTATTTTTGTTTGTAAAATTTATCTTTTGAAAGTCCTTAAAAAACTAATTAAACTCTTAGTTTTTATGGGGTACTTCTGCACATTTAAAATATAAATGTGTTTCAAGTACGTGCAACCGGTTTCAAGCGCCTCCAGATCGGATTGAGAGCTGATGGTCCCTAGTTGTGTGCTCGATCACATTCCTTGCTTCATTATCTATGTAGAATTTCGAATTGGGATCAAAAGGAATCTCAATTTCGATACGTGATACCTAAAACCCTTTTTGAGAGATAATTAGTCTTTTTTTTAGTAAAGGGTTGTACTTCTAATTTATAGCTCGAAGTCAATTACCAATTTGGTCAAATAATGTAATTTGACTTTAAGCTTCTAGAACTATGACCCCACAACAAAAAAACCCCCCCCCCCCCCCCCCCCCAAAAAAAAAAAATTGAGGAAAAATAATTTTAAAATTTTGCATGCGTCCTTTGTGTGTGTGTGTGTGTGTTTTTGCTAGGGTAGACGCCCGTTTTCGTCGAGCAAATGCGAGACCAATAATGACTCCTCCGGGGAACATGCGATTGTACCGACCAGAATGCCAGAGAATTGGATTCGCCACGAATACGAAGAAAAGCCGAAAACGACAGCGCGTTTCAAACATCCGTTTGACCAAAAGCCATAGCATTCCACTTCTTACTTTGTGTCTCACTCAGACATAAAAAAAAAAAAACAAAAAACAAAACAAAAGAACACGTCTGGGCGGAATCTTCGCACTTGCGTACCTGGAAACGTCATGTTCAGTTTAACGTGTGAAACCTTAATCTATTTCGGAGACGGCTGCGGCTTTGCACATGTGCAAAGACTAATCTTCCAACTTTTGCTCGGCATTTAAATCGCAAGGTCGGTGACCACACAAATCATAAGCCTCTAAATAATTTACCGGAGATTCTCTTCTCGTTTAATTTAATCGGGCTCCGAGGCGCTGAGATTCGGCGATCTTAACCGCCGGATCTAATCTCTTTTTTTTTTTTCCCCCCGCAACATGCGCGACGCTCTTCTTTGCGGTTCAATTCAGTCTTAGTTTAATTAATCGCGTCGCGAAGATGGTTAACAGCTCCGTTTCCGGTTTTTGGTTGGGTTGACATGTAGCAAAACGACACCACCCAAACCCTACCTCCTAAAAGGAGGGAAAAAAAATCCCAAAGGGAAAGAAGAATTTCAGGACATGGATAGGGATTCAGTGTACTAGTCAATATGGCTAATGATGGACTAATTTGTTTTTTTTTTTGTCTAATTAAACCCTTAGACGTAGTCTAATTGCTCGAGGGAGGAGAAACGTTCCCATCCTTATGTGCTGAGTTCAAAGTGTTAATTATGAAATCGTGCCACAGTGGTCTAAACTTTCAGAAAAGTCAATTGGAGTCTCACAGATTCTCACATAATATCAAAGCAAGGAGGTACTATTACGACATTTAATACTAGGCAAAAAGACCAAACTAAGCGATAGAAAAAGTGATTGAATATTTTGGATACTAAATCACGCTTTCATTCGACAGTTTAAGTTTTTAGAACAGTCAGCAGTGATCCTATAAATATCATAACGAACCGATGTGTCGGTACGTGGAGTTGGATCCATGTGAGTGATTGAATATATTTTCCAAGTAGTCCCGTCCATGGCATGGGGTCAAAGGCTGCATGTGCATGGACTTTTATGATTCCTGTGGCTATTGTTTCCACCGGACAAATTAGACCTTAGGGAACACAAACATGCACGACCATAGATCCCTTGCCTAATAAACAAAAGGCAGTGACCAAAAGGACAAGACTAGTGCAGCCTACACACACGAGCAGGAATTTGGTGTCTAGCGAAAGGTTTAGGCTGAATTCGAAACTTCAAAGCAAGAAATTGCTTTTAGATAACAGCCAGTGAACGAGCAAATTGTCTAAAAAATTCAGCTCTAATTTTTTCTTAAAAAAATTTCACAATTGAGTTTGTCTGGCCAATTTTGGCCAATTAATGAGGTAGACAATTCTTAACAATATGTTAAATAAAAAATTTAATTTTTTTCCTTTACTTCCTCACTTTTTCCTTCACTTTTTTGTTTGCTCACTTTTTCCCTCGCTTTTTCGTCCAACCTCACCTAAACCAGCATGGTTGCAGGCAAGGTAGTCTTGCTCAAATCTGGGAGAGTCTGCCCTCACCCATGATAGCGATGGCTAGGCCAAGATTTTGGGCACCACTGGACAAGAGCGGCAGCCCCTGTTCACCACAATGAAAAGAAAAAGTGAAGTAGAAAATAGAATAAGAGAACAAAGAAATTATTTCATAGTAAAAAATTCGCATATATATTAAAATATTATTACAAATTATCTACGTCAGTGTCGACTATGCCACGTGAGACAGTTGATGCCCACGTCAATGAATTTCGATAAAAATTAGCCAGATGTACTCAATTGAAAAATACGTGAAAAAGGTTTGGAACTAAATTTATATGATTGAATTAATAAAAATGCAATAGATTTAAGACTTTTTGGACAAATTTCCCTCCACCGAACCTTGCGCAATACCAATGAAGTTAAAATTGTAATAACATATTGAATTTTGTAAAGTTATCTACACCACTATCAATTGTTTTTGTTGGATACTCGGGAAAATGTCCAATCAGTCTTAAGCATATAGTATGGATACCAATTAAGTCCTAAACTTTTATATTTTGTAGATTCAGTCCCAAACTTCTGTGCGAAGTTTCAATACAATCATTTCGGCTAATTTTCACAAGAAATTGTTGACGTGATAGCTTACCACGCAGGACAATTGACTGTGACTAGATCTCCACGTCGGCGATTTCCGGTGGAAATGGATTGGAATGACTATATTGCAATTTCAAGCAAAAATATAGAACTAAGTTGGGAAAATCGAAAAGCTTAGAATTGAATTGGCATTTATATAATAGTATTATAACTAATTGCCTAACCCTTTTAGAATTTGAGTTGCCAGGCTCTTCAAATTGCTGGGAACTTCCTCAACCGGACGATCGGCGAACACCGGCCATGCAAACTATCCTTTTCACGCGGACGTTCATAGGATGAAACTATAGTCCGCAAACGCGATGAGTTCGTTTATCGAGAGATGACAAATGCATATAATGTGGGTTGTGTGGCTCTTAGATCAGACGGCTTGCCAAAGCCAATAAATGAAAATCTCTGTGAAATCTTTGCTGCAGAATGTCTGTGGTCCTTTGTCCTCTTTCTCCTTTTCTTTTTATCGGGAAAATTATTTCAGAAAGTTCTAGACTTGTTGTACATTGATAATTCATTCATAAATATTTTATCTGTATTAATCGAGTACTAAATATTTTCACGTTTTGCGAATTTTGACTTGAAATAGCTGGCATGGACGCTGGCTATTTTACATAGCCCGATCAGCACTGACGTTGACATTTTAAAAATATCTTAATATTTGATTGTATTCATGTATTTATTTATTTTATCTTTTATTTTCTTCTCTTTTCCTTCTTTAACTTTAACTCTCTCTTTCTTTTTATTTATGCCAAGGCTCGTTGATGGCCCTTGCTGTTCCTCTCATGAGACCGACGGAGGAAAAGGGAAAAAGGAAAAAAACAATAAGATTGAAGAAGGAAAAGAGAAGAAAATAAAAACTATATATGAAAATTTGAGAAAAGTGTTAAGATATTTTAAAAATTGTTCATGACAGTGCCGATAGAGCCATGGAGGACAGTCAGTGTCTATGTCAGCGATTTTCTATCAAATTTGATTAGATAGACTCAATTGACAAAATGTAAAAAGTTTAGGACTCAAATGTCACGGTTTAAAAGGTTTAAGACTGAAGCGGCAAAAATACAATAAATTTAAAATTTTTAGATAATTTTTATTTTTTCCCTATTTCTTTTTTGGGGTTTCATCAATAGTAGCTTCTTAGAAATTTCCCCGCGCTCATCAAGGAACTGATGATCAGCTCGAGGGCTCAAAGTCATCTTGGATTTGTATTGGTTTTCATTTGGCTTCTCGTCTCGATTTGCCAATGCATGTGGCATTGATTTTTTTTATTTTTATTTTTTGTCTCCCGTAGAATAAAAAGTTCAACCATTTAGGATGTGTTTATTTCCACTACATTAAAAGCAAAAAGTGCTTTTGGGCCATCTGGCCAAAAATCAGAATATCATCTAAATCTCAAAACATTATGAAAAAAATTATATGCGAATCATAAAAAAACAGAAAAGAAAAATAAAAAACAAAAAAAATATAAAAAATCATTATATATATAAAACTATTCGGTTGTCGGCCGACTAGCATCCACTTTAGCGTTAGCCTACCAGAATTCGCCTAATGGACTGAAATGACACAATTGCAAAAGGTTTAGGACTGAATTGATATAATTGCAATAGGTTTATGACTTTTATGGTAATTTTTGCATTACTTAACAATTCAAGTACCGTTAATATAGTTGAGACCCAACCTAAATATGATTTTTGGGAATGAAATTAAATGTGGCGTCAACCTATATGGCTTTTTGTTTTTCTAATTTCTTCCCTAGTAGAATGTGAGAAATTTCCTTTTGTTTATCATAAGTAGACAAAGAATTAGTAGCAGGTTATCAAACCAAATATTTGGGTATCAAATTTTTTATGTTGCTGTCTATCTAAATCTGTTAATTTCTTCGTTGCTTGTAACAATTTTTTGCTTAGGGAGTTGGAGTATCTCTATTCCTTATATATTTGTTCCAGCTATTTGAAATAAATGAAGTCGGTTGAGTCTTTGGAACTATTTCTATTACATTAGGTATAACTTATTTGTTCTTCTTTATTTCTATCATAACAAGATAGACTTTACCTAGACTAGGAATAGACCAATTATTAAATATTGGATGGAAATTTCTTTTATTCATGAATCTATTATTAACTTCTTTAGAATTCCTTTCATTGAAAATGAAAGAAAAAGGAATAGGATATTCTAGATTTACGACTTCCCTCAAATATCAAATAAGAGAAAGAAACAAACATAAATTTATTTACATATCCTTACAATACGTTCCCTATGGTAGCACGAGTCGCAAGATACATAGGTCAAGGATTCATGATTATTTTATCTCACGCAAATCACTTATCCGTAACTATTCAATATCTTCATGAAAAATTAATGACATTCGAGTTTTTTTTTGCAAAAGAGTGTGTGTGTGAAAAATTAATATATATCATTTATGAAAAATTAAATACATATCAAGTAATGGAATCTTTAATAAAAGAAAAAGATGTTGTACATGAATCAACCCCGTACATCTGTAACGGTCACGATAATATTATTGAAACTTGCTATAGCTATATATATGTTCTGGCGCCAAGCAAATATCGCTAAGTCCCAAAAAAGCGTGTAAGAGAGCAGGAGAAGTTGAGATGTCCGAAGCATCCAACGACAAGAAGACTTTTCCAAAAGCAAGCCGCTTTTAAGGTGCCACCAAATAGGATGATGACAGCTTCACGTGTACTGTGGGACATTCCCCCACATGAGCTGTTCCACCCTCGAGTGGGCCCCGGTCGCACACACCTCGATTCCGGATAAACCTCGTGTCGCTCCGCCGACTCTACACGTGGACGAGGGATGACGATTGGGGCCCAGCACCCGAAGATGAAGCTTTGAAAATTCCGTAACAGGTCCTCGCCGCCTAGTTTTAGATTAACTCAATCCATTACATTAAATTAATCGAGTCTCCTGTCCTTTTATCTGTATCTGGATGCATTTCGCCATAACATTGGGATACATTTTACCTTTCAAAGATGTAAGTATGTGAAAAAAAAAAGAAAAAAAACGAAAGTTACACCACCCGCTTCCTACTGAAAAGTGCAATTGGCAAAACACCTTAATTTCCCTAAAAGTGCAGACTTCGCCTTTCTCTCGATTGATCGAGAGCAAAATGATGGATTCTAATGGACGGAGAGCGGGCAAATGGTTCATCTAAAATACGAGTTTGATCCCATTGAACGACGGGTCGAGGATAGTAAACAATATGAAAGGAGGGGACATGCAACAAAACAAGATTATTATCGATCTCTCATATCATGTTAGAAATCGATTTTTTTCTTATAAGATTTAGTCCATGAAAGAACAAAATTGTTTGCTTAACAAGCGCGATTTTGGAGTGAAAATGCAATCCGTATTAGATTCCCGTGACCGACACCATCCGTCCAGTTCCCATATTGAATTGGACTTGATGCTCATTGCCAGAATTGCGTCCATGGAGATTGGTTAAATGATAGAAAGATATAATTGACAATGATTGGTGAGAACAAATTGCAGTAGAACCATGTTTGCTGCGACGAGCTCCAGGTACAGCATCTCAAGTTATCATATGCCCCACTTTACTTTTTTTAATTTTTTTTTTGTTACTTTTCTTTTTCTTGAAAAAGAAAAATGAATTCTCGGATTAATGCACCCATCACTAGCAGATTAATGCACCTATCAAATATCTCAAGATAATAGTGTTGAGATGTACGTGCAAGTTATGTTAGTAAAAAAATGACACATCGAAGAAATTGTGGTTTGAAACAATTAATAGCCTCCGGATCCCTTGCTTGTAGGGCAGGGGATCTGGGTCCCAGTTAATATATCTTATTTTTTCATAACTCATTAATTTAATATTTTAAGTGCACATGAATCCAATTATATATGTCACCGGCTTAGATAGTATCAGAGCCGTTAGTAGATTAGTGGATGTTATTGGGATCTGGACTGCTAATGTAAGATTTGCGCAACTCCGGTTGATGAGGAAGATGATCGTCCTTCGACAAAAAAGAAAATAAGAAAGTTTGGGATTCTTCTACCAAAGATACCAACATGGAGACACCTCCATATGTCCACTTGGTGAAGATGGTGGAAAATACCATTTCCCGATATGTTACTCAGCACCCACTCATACTCCAAAAATATCTTCATCATCTCGTTTGATAAAAATCCTCTCGAATCACAAATTCAATTTGTAAAAATATTGAATTATGGTTGTATTTTTGGCCAACCTAGAGAAGTAAAAAGTTTTTACTTCTCGACTTTAAAATTACTTCTTCGACCATACCGATTTTCGCTGATCGCCATCGCCATCAATGCCATTGGGCGCCGAAAATTTTGCTAATAATATTTCAAAAGTATAAATTTTCGGATCCAGCTCCCCTGACCTTGGGTCAGGGGTGCCCTTTGATCCGGGCCCTCCATCTCTTTTTATAGGGGAGGTTTTTAAAAAGAAAAAAAAAAGAGAGGGAATGAATGGCTTGGATCTTGAGGGTAGGCTTGCTTTAGGGCAGGAATTTTCAACTATTACCAAACGAATTTTTCTATTAGAAGTCAATTTGGAATACAAGTAGAAAAATCAACTTCTACTTTTGAGGAAAATTAGATGAATCAACTTCTGATTATAAGTTGATTTTTAGTTAAGAAGCATTACCATGCGTGCCCTAAGGTGCCTATCTAGAGGTGTCAGAATCGAATGGGGAAACCGAGCCGAAATTGAAATTAGTTGTGTTTTCGATTCAGATCATGGAGATATCGCCGTTCTTTTTCCTGTTCGTTATATTTTATTTCGGTTCGGTTCGATTAGCTGAACAGTAACCAAAATTCTGACAAAAACCTTATGCGCAATATAAAACCTCTCTTCTTTTTGACCCAATTCTCGTCCTTCTCCGTTCTGAAAATTGAAAACTTGAACATAATTCGGTTCTGATCATATTCGGTTAGGATAGCGATTCGGTTCAGTTCGGATTTATTGAAAACTTAAATCGAACAGAACCATTCACACCCTTAACTATCATGACGTTGAGCTCCATCGACCACAGAGGAGCATCCACCTCCATGTCCTATGTCTGAAACAGATAGATCTCGTTGTCACCAATAAGAGCTAATTCATTGACAGCGATTGATGGTGCTCGCACAGCCTCGACGCTCCATTGACAGCACGAGCTACAGATTTGAGATTACTCTACTTTTTTTTGGTGGGGTTGCTAGGCTTTGAGCTTCCTAGAAAACTGATCTTTATGGATCTCCTTCCCTTCAATCTTCAAATTCGATGCCGCACAGCTCTATGAGAAGCTTTTACGATGAGTTGATGGTGACCTTCCATTGCTGGTTTTTATCAGAGTTCGAGCAAGATAAAGGAGAAATAGTATCTGTAAACCCTAGATTTGAAGTGTCATGACTTCGAAGAAATGTCATATAGTACTCGACCTTCGACCTCCTATTCAGATACAGTCTAGAGATTTTTTTTTGCAGATATAATGTTGTGTGGTGTCCTCGAGAAGCAAACACCTTGATAATTTCTTTAGCACAGATCCAAGGAGAGAACACCCTCGGTCAACATTGTTTGTCCCCATCCCCTATATATCATCTTAGCATTTTCGTTTCTGTTTCTTCAATTTCGATCTCTCCTTTTCGTTGAAACCCCACACCCCCCCCCCCCCCTCCCGAAAAGAAGAAGAAGAAGTTATTTACTTGCTTGAAAGATAATCAAAGAAAAGATTTGTCGGGGTTCATAACTCTGCATTGAAGTGATGAGAAATTCATCTGAGAACATAATGCTCTATATAATATAATAGAGACGTGACTTGTTTCTAATCCTAACATGATGTCGAGCTGTCCCATTGAGATTTTTAATTCCTACAATCTTCTCAACCTCCTATGGCCTGAGCTTTTGGCATTGCTTGTTCGCAAAGGCGCGAGCACTATAATCATGTAATGCCATGTTTTCTAACACGGGCACTGATAAATATTGTGTCGAGTTGCATTAGTTTCACCTGATCAGAGCGATCATAATTCGAGAATCCGCCCATTCGTTGAATCGACAGATTCGTAGGTGTTTCCAACGAGTCGAGAGTGTTCCCAACGTGCTCATACGAATTGGCATTCGTGTGCAATTATTCAAGCGAGACCATCCCCGTTGACGCTAGGAGATCTTGGGTGAGAAATTATCAAAAACGTCGCAAATCTATTGCAATTGTTTCAATTATGTCTTGAATCTTTTTTTTTTCCAATTAAGTCCCGAACCTGTTGCATTTATGACAATTTAGCCTATTCGATCAGTCGACACTAACGTGGTGTCGTCAATGTTGACGGGAACAACTATGATTGTGTTTTTTTTTTCCCTTTCTACGTGTGGCCAATGGGGACTTCATGGCAATTGGTCGGCCTTACCATGGCCTCATCGACCACGGGCAAAGGCCGCCTTGCCCACAGCTAGTGAGGCCATGGCCACCTTCGCCCATGGCCCCGCTTCCTGACGATCTAGCTTGGAAATTTCATAATATTTTAATATCGTAGGATTTAATTGTTAGAATATATTCTTTTTGGATATATTCAATTATGGGCTTTATTAATTGTTACTATAATTATTAATTGGTCTAATAAAGGTAAGATATATATAGTTTCCTATTCTAGTCGGATATGTGGATGTATAGTATGGGCTGAGATAAACTTAAACTTTAATGAGGGGATATGTTTCATTCTCTATCAATAGAGCTCAAGTACCTCCTCTAAACCCTAATGTCCACATAACCTCACATATAGAATCGTCTGAAACGATAGTGAGGGGCCGTCTCATTGAAGCCAATGATAAAGGAGGTTCATAGAGGAGAATCTCTTGAGCATCGAATTCTTGCAATTCCGCACCAAGAACGACGAATCCTAAATAAGGTGCTTAATTCTTTAACTTTATGGATTAGAGATTTGTGTATCTGTACGTGTGTATCTTTTGTCGCTGCATACGGATGAAATATACAGCTTACATGTGGTATCAGAGCCTGCACGTATCAAGTCACGAATCGCGTTCTCAATGTTTTTTTGAAATTTTATTTTTATCGAAATCGAAAGAAAATTATATATTCGGAAAGTACTCGACGAGACGAGCAAAACCATATAAAGATCGTCGCCGGCAACCTCTGGACGTGCCGCCACGTGCCGGTGGCAATCGGGCGTGTGGTGGCCACGCGCCCCACGCGTTACACGGGCTAATTTGGGCCCGGCACGTGGGGACTGACGTCAGCATGATGTCATCTTAGCTCGGGCAGATCCGACCAGATTTCGTTGACCCGACCCGGATGGTTGACCGTTGACTCGGACCGTTCGGTTGGACCGGTCGTTGATCGGTTCGACCGAACCGCCTCGACCCGGTTCGCTAAACTGATTCAAGGGGTAGCGGTCGGATCGGTTTGAAGACCAGCTGAGACACTGAACACATGCGTTGCACGTGTCAGCTCGTGATCCTCACGTGATGAAGCTTCTGGTGCGCGTGAGTGATGCGATGGGGAAGTTTCAGGTACCGACATGCTCATATGCTCATGCTCTACAAAGTGATATATTTATTTTACATGTTTGGCACTTTTATGGATGGAAAATACTTGTGGAACTCCAAATACGTGCATATTTTGGGGTATTTTGCGTATTTCCAGGTATTTCTCTATGGTTTTATGAAATACTGGTGCAAAGCTTACATGTAAATACCACATATGGATATGTGGAGCGTGATTTATCAGTTACATGTTTATGGCTTGACATTAATTGTCACGCCCTGCGCTCCGGGCGCGAGCACGCGAACATCCTTGCAAGCAAACCAAGCATAATCTCTCGGCGGTCCCAAGATCCACCAATAGAAATCGAGAGATATGATAAATACCTAGAGCATACGGAAGCGATACTAACATAACCCCGTACACTTTATAAGATAAGTGGGACCTGGATAGCATATAACATCAAGCGTACTGTTCATACAACACCGAATACTAAACCCGCTAAACAAAAGGGTGACAGGGTAAGAATGCAAAAGAACCATCTACTAAGTTAACAGGAACCGGGTCAAGTCATCATCAAAAGATCAGGCCACCATCTGGAGACTCCTAGGATGAGCTGCTGGAGTTATCCGTATCCTCTGCGTCCTCGGTCGGCTCATACTTAGAAAACGTCTTGGACGGGACCTCGACAGAATCCTTCATAGTCACCTCCAGCGACGGCTCAGCAAGGTCCCCCTCGAACGCCTTTAGGACTATGACCTCCTCCTGCTGCTGCTTTGTGGACTCTAAAGTCGGGGTCTGCTTTGGCCCATTCCTATACCCTACTACTGACCCCTCAGGCAACTCCTGCTCCGCTACAGTCTGGCATTAATCGGGTATGACATCTTGTGATATCTCGTGGGGCTTCAACGGCCCTATTTGTGAATCCCCTTTCTTCTTGAACCACGCCTCGAATTTAAGAGACTTTCACTCAGGCTTACCCTCGTCCACCCAAACGATAGTACACTTCCTCACATATACATTTCCCTGCCTATCCGAGAACTCATCATAGTACGCTGTCATCTCCTTTGCGTCCCCAAAATGTATTAGCCACATAACTATGACCTAGGATCTGTAAAGTAAAAGTTTCCCCAAAAGGGGTGAGATATACATCTCAGTAAGATAAACCTAACCCTAGGTCAGGTTGACAG
The DNA here is from genome assembly GCA_028455895.1 of Rhodomyrtus tomentosa. Classification (NCBI taxonomy): domain Eukaryota; kingdom Viridiplantae; phylum Streptophyta; class Magnoliopsida; order Myrtales; family Myrtaceae; genus Rhodomyrtus; species Rhodomyrtus tomentosa. Next base: position 32,183,379 of record JAPCWY010000008.1, on the reverse strand, counting down.
TTCACTCAAGTAGTCGCATCTCTCAACAGATTCAAATTCATGAACACACAAGCATAACAATCCAAATTCAATAAACAACAACATACAGAAGACAGACATGCATTTATAATCTCGTGTCACACTCAGATGCACATAACCCTCAGCCTGCTACTTCACCACATCCATCAATCTTCGCCTGCCTTATTCTCTAGCCCGTGAACTAGTCGCCTCAGCCTCGGTCCGCATGAACACATCATACCATCATCGGTGACCCGCGTAAACGCATCAGGTCTCGATGAATCTCCAGACAAAGCTCATTAACTCGTGCTCCGTCCCACGAATAATTCGCATCGGGACCGTGGCTAGCTCAACCCCGCAATCTCATCGCATCAGGGCACCACATCACCATAAATTCACCCCGCGATCCTGTCGTATCAGGGTATTGACTCTCGCCCCGCGTCTCACATGCCTCAGGGCCTCGCCATGTCGTGCTCATGCCACAATCAAGACTTACGCTTTGACTTTCAATTCAATTGCACACTCAGTGGCAAATGCCAATTCAAATGTATTTTATAAATTCTATAGCATGCAAGCAAATCAGATGGCATACAGACATGGAAACCACTCAAGCACAAACAACGTCACACATAGGCATCCTATAATACCTTAGGGTGCATTAAAAACCATCACTTGTTAGGGTTTCTCATATATTGATCCAATCAATTCTTGACACACCCAATAGAGTCCAATCCCCCTAGCCTCAATTTAGGAAATCCCTTACCTTTGACTGGACAACATAAATTTATTCTTCTTGGATCACCTAGGGTTTGGCCAACTAAGGTCCACACCCGGACTTGTCACGCAACCTAGAATTTCAACCAATTCGTCAAATTTTCGTACCCAATTTCTCAATCCATCAACCCTAATCATCCTTAACTTAACCCTCAACACCTCACCACATCACAATCATCAATTTGCAGCTCAAATCATCCACAATTAGCCCTGCACAGATTCGATTTGGGCTCGGCACCGAACCGGTTCCACTCGATTTGTGCTAGCCGGGTTCAACCGGTCTTAATCTACCTTAAATCCATTAATTATATGCTATCCTACCTCTTAGAATGTCTACCTAAGGGTTTGGGAGGCTCACCATGAGTTTCGAGTCAAATGGCCGCCGGATTCCCGTTGAAGCTCGCCGGAACGTCTAAGGTTAGATTCCGACAGATTCTGGGCAAAATGTATAAGGTCGGTTGGTGGTCAAAAACTTATCAAATTAAGCTCCAATTTTTATCACAGAACCCTACACATGTCTGCTGAGTCTCCACGAAATTTAAGCCCAAAATTCCAACATTTCGACTAGTAAAAGGGCTGAGAACCGGACCTACCTCAGGTTTGTTCCGATTCTGTCGGCTCTTGGGAAATCCCTTGCCCAGAACTCCTCGATGATCCAATCGACCTGATTCTTATGGGAGGAGTTCGGCAAGACGTGGATCTTCGTCGATGTGGTCAGCCGACAGTCGAACAGTGGCCGAAAAGGCCGATCGTGGGTGGCGAACGGGCGGTTCCGGGGCAGTCGACGGAGAGCAGAAATTGAAGAGGAAGAAGAAGAAGATTTCGGTGGCTTGAGGTGGATGGGCTGGCTGAATGAGGGTGAGGAGAGAGAGAGGATGGGCTATATTCAAATTGTGGTCAATGGTGTTTGAATGGTAGGTGTGCAAATAGTGTAACATGACCACAACCCTTGATCTTTTGACACTTGGCAATTGCTTTTCCAATGAAGATCAAATGACCAATTTTTAATCCTCATTTTCGGCAGCCATGGGAGGGTGTAATGCCCATTATGCCCTTCTTCAATTGCAAGGTTAAAGTTCTAAACTTGGGGGGCAAAACGGTTATTTTACCTCCGAAGTTTCGAACGTCATTTTCTCATTCCAGGATTATTCGATAAGGCGACGGCCAATCCAAATGACATTGGAATTCTTAATTTTTTATTTCAAACTTTTCAGGACTCGTTCTGATAGTTTTCTCTATCAGACGTGATTTCAACCTATTCCGAACTGACGGGCGGCTTTCGCAGATATTACGCGTATCGACCTCGTGATTCTCATAACGTTTATGGCTCATAAATTCGTAGCGGCTTTGGTTGTCATGTAATTGTGAGGGTTTATCACTAGTCCCTATGGTCTCGATCGTCATTGTCCGACTTAGGATAATTTTACAAATCATACGCTAGTTAAGCGGCATCACCCGCGCTTCAATCGTACGACACTCGCATGGTAATCCTTAATCGTTCTTAGATCGGCTTATTGGCGGTTCTAAATATCCCCTCGACAATCCTTATAGTCAAAACGTCATTTTTTATCCGAGTCGCCTAGGTCCACGTATCTTGTCTCGCGTTAGCCTTTTCCATTGGATTAGTCTACTCAAATTGATCAGATTTAAGCGGAATACAATTGAAAAACATCGCTTGATATATATAAACTTCTCATTACAGAGTCTAAAGTTGATTGAAAATCAGAATGTCACATCAATTATTGAGGTATCAATGAAAATTAGCGAAGTTTGTAATTTTGAGATGATTGCCTCTAATTTCTGAAATTGTATGCATATGATAAATGTGAAATATAAAGTTATATATCAATTTCAGGTAAATTCAGTTGGGTTGTGACCGCTAAAGCGGCATGCTTGGTTGAGTTTAGTAAAGAACTTGTTTTAATATATTTGGATGTCTCCTGTTTTAAGCGTTTTTATACTCCGAAAGGAAGTGATTGCGTATTGATGCATGGACGGTTACATGTACAACATATGGTTGAGAATTGATTAGTCTAAGTGTTGTCATACGCCCAAAGGTAGTGATTAACAAAGATTGAAATAAATTCTCATGACCGTTGTAACGTAGAGAGTATACAACTGCATATCATGTTTTCTGTCCAAAAGTGATTATATGATGATGTATGTATCTCTCAGGGTGAAATTTCACATTATGCTAATTAAAAATATTAGGTATTTTTCAGTCACCTTTTCTGTGAATGGCAACTCCATAGCTATTGAGATTCTTACTGGTAGTAATTTTAAGAAGTGGAGAGATGATTTTCTGTTTGGTATGAAACTGGCGGATGTTCATATTGCTCTTAATGAATATAGGCCAATAGCTCTTGTTGATGAGAGTACAGATTCCCAAAAGGCACTTTTTGCTGCTTGGGAAAAGAGTAATAGGATTTGCTTACTGTCAATGAAGCGGTCCATACAGGAACATCTTAGAAGTGATTTTGCTGCTGACATCACTGCTAGACAAATGATGAAAGCCTTGGTGGCTAGAAATCGCGACTCTCCTAATGTTGAGGTTGAGATACATATGTTAGGATTATTCAGTTTGAAGTATGATGGTTCTGCTGGTGTTAGGGACTATTGCATGAGAATGGTAGATCTGCAATCAAAGCTCAAGGGGCTTAATGTTCCAATTCCTGATATTTGTACCATACATCTTGCGCTTAATTCTCTTCCACCTGAGTTTGATATTATCCAAACACAATATACCATTGCCGATCGGCATGGACAATCCACGACTTGATTGCAGGGGTGGTGTCAAAAGAGACCAAACTGAAGAAAAGTAACGCACATATGGCTATGTATGTTGCTTCTAGTTCTGGTGCCAAGAAAGGCAAGGGCAACAAGAATCGCAAAGAAAGTCATTCATCTACTGGTCAACATGACAATTTGGGTCTAAAGAAATCGACCTTTAAAAGGGACAGTAATGTTGGTAAAGATGGTCTTTGTTTTTTCTGTAAGAAGGGAGTACACGTAAAGAAAGATTGCGCTAAATATAAGAATTGGTTATCTAAGCATGAGCCTAAAGGTAATGGTTCTTTGGCGTTGGTTTGTGAATATAATCTATCAGAAGCTCCATCTTGTTCATGGTGGCTAAATAGCTGTACAACTAACCATGTTGCGTTTACCATACAGGGATTCATAAACCGGAGGAAGCCAAATAAGAATGAATTAAAGCTCATCGTTGGAAGCAACAATAAAGCTGGTGTCGAGTTCATGGGAGATGTCATTTTAATTCTAGATTCTGATTTTAATTTGATGTTAAGGAGTCTATTTTATGTACCTTCTTTTAGACGAAATTTAATTTCCGTATCAAGTTTGGACATGTGTGGTTACTATTTTAAGATTTCAAACTATGCAATTTCTATTTCTTATAATTCAAATAAAATTGGGTACTGCACTATGTCCAATGGATTGTACAGATTATGTTTGTTTCTCAACGAAATATACGTTGCTTATACAACTGCAAATGTTGTTTCTAAAAGGCCTCTGCCTAAGGAACAGTCCTATGCAATATGACACAAACGTCTTGGTCACATCTCTAAAGAAAAAGTGGAAAGATTGATAAAGGCTGATATTCTATCCACTCTTATAAGTGACCTAGACACATGCGTAGACTGCTGTAGAGGTAAGAGGACCGGAATAAAGAAGAAAACTGCAGTCCGTAGTTCTCATTTATTAGAGATCATTCATACAGATATAAGTGAACCCTATATAGCAACGTTGTGTAGAAATTTTTATTTCATCGCATTTATAGATGATTATTCCTAATATGGTTATCTGTACTTGATTAAGGAAAAGTCTAAATCCCTTGATAAGTTCAAGATTTTTCGGACTGAAGTCGAGAAACAGTAGGGGAAGGTCATAAAAATTGTCAGATCTGACCGTGGTGGTGAGTACTATGGTCGACATGGCGATGCTGGACAGCTTAAGGGGCCATTTGCCAAGTACTTGGAGGATTCTAGAATTGTGGCTTAGTTTACTATGCCCGGTAGTCCTAAACAGAACGGTGCAGCTGAAAGACGTAATCGTATTCTCATAAATATGGTGAGGAGTATGATCAATAGATTTAATTTACCTGATTTTTTATGGGGTGAGGCCTTGAAAACGACGCTTTATGTATTGAATCGTGTTCCTACTAAATCTGCGCCACTTACTCCTTTTGAATTGTGGATTGGACGGAAGCCAGGCTTGAATCATCTGAAAGTTTGGGGATGCCATGCAGAAGTAAAATGGTATAATCTAACTTTGAGCAAGTTGGACTCCAAAGCTACTCGCTGTTATTTTGTGTCTTATTTAGATCATTTAAAGGGATATCGATTTTATAATCCCAATGAGGAACAAGAATTGTGGATTCACAGACAGCGAAATTCTTGAAGCTTGATGTGGCAAAAAAGAGTGATTGCTCACAGGCTGTTGAGGATAACAACACGTTGAGAACTCCTATGTCGTTTTCTATACCTATACAGACAATTGTGGAAGTTCCAGTACCACAGATTGAACCTGTTGAGGCTCAGGAACTTGTTGTTGAAGCAGTTCCTAATGAAGTTCCTCAAGCCTCTCAGGAACAGAATGAGATAGAAGATGCTCATCTAAGGAGATCTGTTAGGCAGAAACGATCACATATACCATCGGAATATATAGTCTATCTGGGAGAACATGATTATGATATAGGTTGTGTTGTCGATCCAGTGACTTGTACAGAAGCTATTTCTTGTCGTCAATCTGATTTATGGTTAGATGCAATGAAAGATGATATGTTGTCTATGAAATATAATGATATTTGAGAATTTGTTGAATTATCTGAATGTTATAAACCTATTGGTTGTAAATGAGTTTTTAAGACCAAGAAAGACTTTACAGGAAAGATTGAAAAATTTAAAGCTAGATTAGTAGCTAAGGGATTTACTCAAAGAGAAGAAATAAATTATGAGACAACATTTTCTCCAATTTCTTCTAAATACTCTTTTAGAGTGATTATGGCCTTAGTAGCTCACTTTGATATGAAGCTTCATCAAATGGATGTTAAAACTGCTTTTATGAATGGAGATTTAGATTAACAATTTTTTATGGCACAATCAGAAGGTTTTGCAACAGATGGCACAGGTAATCTGGTTTGTAGATTAAAAAAAATCTACATATGATTTGAAGCAAGCTTCCAGACGGTGGTACTTGAAATTTCATAGTGTTGTTATTTCTTTTGATTTTGTTGAGAACAAGCTAGATTAATACATATATTGCAAGGTCAGTGGGAGAAAATTTATTTTTCTCGTTCTTTATGTTGATGACATCTTACTTGCTAGCAGCGATATTACATTGATGCATGAGACAAAAAGGATTTTGTCACAAAATTTTGATATGAAAGATCTTGGTGAAGCTTCTTTTGTCCTTGGTATTGAGATCCATAGGGATAGTTCTCGCTGCATATTAGGCCTATCTCAGAGGGTTTATTTTGATTGTATTTTGAAAAGATTCAATATGTAAGAGTACAAGTCAGGGATTGCTCCAGTCTGCAAATGTGATAAATTAAGTCTTTCATAATTTCCTCATTCAGATATTGAAAAAACACAAATGAAGAATGTACATTATGTTAGTGCACTTGGTAGTATCATGTATGCTCAAGTTTGTACTATGTCATACATTGCTTTTGCAACGAGACTTTTAGGCAGATATCAATCGAATCCAGGATACGATCACTAGATTGCTGCCAAGAATGTTTTGACGTACTTAAAAAGAACTAAAGATAATATGTTGATTTATAGATGTGTTTAGAACTTGCAGCTAGTAGGATATTCAGATTTAGATTATGCTGGTTGTCAGGATGATAAGGAGTCGACAACATGGTATATCTTTATGCTAGCAGCTGGTGCAGTATCATGGAAAAGCGAGAAACAGAAAACGGTATCATCCTCTACTATACAAGCGGAGTTCATAGCATGCTTCACAGCTGCTACTCAGGCTATTTGGTTCCGGAATCTCATTAGGGAGTTGATCGTGTTTGATTTTGTTAATAGATCCATACAATGTATTGTGACAAAAGCTCTACAATGTTGTTCATTAACAACAACAGAGGTCTTAAAGGATCTAATATGGAGGTCAAGTTTTTGACCATAAAAGAATCTGTGCAGAATGATGACGTTGCAGTAGAGCATATAACTATAGATACTATGATTGTTGATTCACTGACGAAAGATCTACGCCCTTGTGTATTTGAACGACATATCATTAACATGGGTTTAGAAGCATCATGAGATACCATTGTTTAGTGGGAGCTTTCTAGTTTTTGCTTTAAGAAAGTTTACAGTTTTATGTTACTTTTAGTAGTGATTCTGATATGTATTAAACTTTAACATTCTTTGAAGCAGTTTTTAATGTGATATTGTTATTGAATGCATATCCGTTAAAAATCTCAAAGAATTGTGTAAACCTTGAATGATGGCTAGGGCATTTATTTTAGCCAAAAAGCTTATGTCTTGTTACACGTAAAGTATAGTTAACTATAAAGGTGAGGTGTATGTTGGTTCATTGGAACTGTAAAGATGTTCTCTTGTGACACATCTAGTTTCGTGACATATAAAGTGAGAGAACGGTGAGTGATAAGGAGGATAACATATAAGGTGTCTTCATTATTTGAGATGTTATCCGTTTGCCATATTACTATATATCAAATCCATATCAGTAAAGTTAAGAGTATTCGTGATCATGAATGGCTCTGTGTCTTCTAATGCAGTTACTAACATGGTTCGGTGCTTGGACTTTATGGGATCGGATTGACTTTTGAAAATTATCTCTAGACCATTATAAAGATGCGCATATACAGTACAGTTACAATTAATTTAGCATAAGTGGGAAAATGCTAGAATATATTCTTTTTGGATATATTCAATTGTGGGCTTTATTAATTGTTACTGTAATTATTAATTGGTCTAATAAAGGTAAGATATATATAATTTCATATTCTAGTCGGATATGGGGCTGGATAGTATGGGCTGAGATAAACCTAATATTTGATGAGGGGATAGGTTTTATTCTTTATAAAATGAGCTTAAGTACCTCCTCTAAACCCTAATGTCCACATAACCTCATATATAGAATTGTCTGAATTGATAGTGAGATGTCGTCTCATTGAAGCCAGTGATAAAAGGGGTTTATAGAGGATAAGCTTTTGAGTATCGGATTCTCGTAATTCCGCGCCAAGAACGATGAATCCTAAATAAAGTGCGTTAATTCTTTAACTCTATGAATTAGGGATTTATATATATGTACGTGTATATTTTGGATCGCTACATATAGATAAAATACGAAGCTTACATTAATTGGTAAAAAAAGGATAAAATTGATACAATTATAATAAATTTAGGATTTTTTTCTTAATCTATTGTTTTTGCTATTTGGAGCATCAAAAGTTCACATCTTGGGATGACCCAAAAGAATGGAGACAAGGGAAAAGCACGATGAGTGCTTCCGGGGCTGGAAAGTCGTAGGATTATTGGAGTTCCCCAGGCGAGTCATCGACTTTCGAAACCCTAAAGAATTGAATGTATAGCGCCTACCTATTCTCGAGAAATCTTGTCCCGCAACTGTACGATCAGCGTCGCCACAGGAAAGCCTTTCTGCCGACAAAACTAGTTTTGTCTCTGTTGATAGTTGATACCCTCCCTCGAATGGAAACCGAGTTCGTCCCACCCATCAACCAAGCGAGGGGGATGGAACAAGAGCTCCGTCGCCATTGAGAGACAAATCGCACCGGAAAATACGGTTTTTCGTCGTTCGCCGCCCCTCAGCTGCTTGATGCGTGGAGTATTATACTCCGATCCGAATATACACTATGAGCCATGGAATTTCTTATAGAAGTCACGATGGTGTCTTCGTCCCCACTCGTTGGGCAAGTTTGGTATGTCAAAGAAAATTTCAATTGCCCCCTTTGAGGTAGATTTCTAGGTCCGCCCTTGATAATTAATTAGTAGCTGGGTTTGAGAGATCAAGTGTTAATAGCATTTAGGAAGCTGCTAGCCTCATAGTACTATCAGTTATTTCTAAATACACGATATCTCAATTAATGATTATTTTATGCAAAATATGCGATAATGATATATGAGTTTACGGTTGAGATTATATTAGATCTAGGTTTTGGCTAGGTTAGTATTTGGAAATAACAAAAAATGTCCAAAATCTATTGGACTTGTATCAATTTTGTACTAAATATCTTACCAATTTATCGATGTAGTTCATCCGGCTAATTTTGATAGTATATTGATGACGTGGACCCAATCAATGCCGACGAAGTATTTTTTATGATTAAATTTTTATTTTCTTTTATTGTTAAGGATCGGTTACTGGGTGCTAGCCACCAGCCAATGCCCTGCGAGCTCTCGCCAGCCATTGGGTGAGGGCTCGGGGTCTTTTCTAGCAGCCACCCTCGCCATGCCAGCCACAAGTGCTCACTTAGTGGTCGATGTGGGTCATCAGACACTGGGTGAGGGCTTGAAGCCTTCGCTCATAGTTGGGTAATCGCAAGAGCTCACTCAGTGGCTGCTGAGAGTCATTAGGCGTCGGCCCTTTACAATAAAGAGAAGGAAAAATAAAAAAATAAAATCTTTCCATGTCAACGTTTGTCGTGCTATATAGTACGATCATGGTTCACATCATTAATTTCCAGTTAAAATTGATCAAATGGGCTACATTGGCAAAATTTTAAAAGTTTTAGAACTAGATTGGTCAGATTAAAATGTTTGGTACCGAGTTAACATAAATACAATAAGTTTAGGACTTTTTTTATCCTTGTCCCAAATATTATCTATAACTAAGTGCTGCTATGAATGCATATATAAAGTTTAATGCTTTACTAGATTTGGCTTGATCTCGAGTTGACGTCCTGATGTGCGTTCGATGGAGACGTTGCCATCTTTTCATCCTATGACTATTGACCATAAAAGTATAAAAATACGTCGTAAATGTATTATATTAATATCAATTCGGTCAAACTTTTTAATTTGATTAATTTATTCATAAACTTTTTTAGATTTTGTTAATTGAGTCAATCTAGCCAATTTAGGTAGGAAATTGTTAACGTGGACGTCGACCGTTTTACATGACACGATTGATGCTAATGTGGACATTATTTTAACATTATTTGTTTATATTTTTTTGTTAATTTTATGTTTTCCTTCTTTTTTGCCACTATGACTAGTTAGGGTTGGCAGAGCTCATCGGTTACTAGGTGAGGCCAACCTCGCCATGGCCTAACCAATTGTGGCGAAGGAGGCTACCTCAGTGGTGCATTGCGTGCGTGCATGGCTCAATGGACATTCTACAGCCTACCTGCCTCAGTTGTAAACTAGATTGGATGGACAATGAACACATTGCAGGCACGACTCGAGGGACCCCAACTTATGTAGCATCAACACCTCCCCTAAGCATGCATATCAGTGTCGAAAGGGTGTTGGACACCGACATGCGTGTGACACGTTCGGACACGCGATCAACGTGTGTCGAAATTCCAACACTAGTCAACGCGGCCGACACATGTGTCGGATCTGCAAAAGCCCATCAACACGTGAATGGCGAAACCCATTAAAAAAAGAAAGAGAGGAAAAAATGATATTGAAAGTGTGCCCGTGCGGAACTCTAGAACATAACTGCGACTTCTCCTTGCTTTTCCCTCTCCTTCTCTCTCTTCATTGCTGGAGGATTTCATGCTATCTACTTTTGTAATGCTTGTTGTTTTTCTTTTTTGCCGAAGTTAATGTTTTAAAGCGTCTCTAGTCAAGTCATAGTGCTTGTTTTTTGGCTATTAGATCAAAAAATCTTGTGAAACTTTGATTCATGTGGCTCTTTTGATGTTGGCAGATCTTGTTGATCAGAGGTCATAATGAAAGAAATGCTTGAAATATTATTTTCCTGACTTAAGGCTAAGTGTGATGAAGTTAATGCATATAACGTCTATTTCGGCTTGACTTATTTTTTATATTTAATATATATATATTTAATACAACGTGTCCCCGACGTGTCTAATTTTTTTATTTTTGAGAAATTACGCGTTGACATGTCGTGTGTCGATATCGATATCGGTATCGGTGATTCCTATACCCTAACCTAAGAATACGAAGTTTTCCAAATGCCTTGATTATTGCAATGACTTATCGATGGTGCGCTGTCTCCGATCCACAGTGTTCGAGGCCACTCTTTGAACTAACAACATATTTGTATAACGATTAGGCTAAGATGCAGATCTGTTTGTCTTTGTTTTCTCTTCCCTTTAATAAAACACGCATCTCCCAACATCTCACAGGAACCCCCTCGCCTCTCGTGATTCTCGTTCCCCTGAACATCGGTATTGAGCTAGCATGGTGGAACTCCGATATCTTCAGAACCGAAAGGAGCCCAAGAAAACTTACACTGGACGTCGCTTGTATTGACAATTTTTTTTTTTCTTGGTGAGGACGATGTTATGTTAGTCGGCCTTCCGAGCAAGATTGAGTTGGGACATAAACTCATCATAGCGAATGGGATCTGGCAGTTTTATGCGAACTTGGGCCCTGGTCGTCAATCCGGGAATGGTGAACATCGTAGATGACACTGTCGACTCGATGAACAAGAAATCCTCCGACGACATGCTTTCGAAATTCCAAATGCTGAGAATTGAATTGGGCTCCGCAGATAGATTTATATGTCCAACGATTTCAGAATCTTGTAGACAAATCCGAGTCCTCGTTTTGTAATGCGTTCCAAGTCCAGATTGAAAACGTGAGGGTCGCTTTTATATCACGCTCAGTTCCGTCTTTCCGGACCCACTTTTTAATGGGTCATAGACCCATTTGTTGACCCATATTTACTGAATTGGACCGTTTAATGGGTTGGTAAAATTTGAAAAAATGGGTTGGTAAAGGCAAAGCCCACTTAAATGTTGGTTTTAATGAGTTTAGACTCAACCCAAAACAAACCCAACTGCAAGATGACTCCTATTTGCTTTAACGAAAAACAAAGATTAGTGCCCGGAAAATCCTAAAGGTTGTCACAAGAGTGCTATTGAGTCCTAAAACTTTATAAAAAGTACAATTGAGTCTTAAAACTTATTAATTGGTGCAATTGAGTTCTTTTGTTAACCCCATCCAACTTAATTGATGGAAAATGCACATTGCTTTTTAAAAAAATTTCTCTCTCCTATGTGGCTAAAATAACTTTTATGCAAATTTTAATTGAATTAAGATAGAAAATACGCTAATCATTTTTTCAAAAAAAGGAGGAGAACTAGGGGTGAGGGTGGGGATGGCTAGCTATCCTCATTGACCATAGGTGAGAACCACCATTAGTAGGGTTCAGCTGCCAGTGGGCAATGGCTGCCCTCAACCATACCTGAGCAAGTACCGTTGACCCTAGCCCGATCTATAGGAGGGCCATTACTCTCACCTAGGGTCGCTAGCAACCCCCCATGTTCACTGGCCCTGCTTGGCAATTGTGGGGTTGGAAAGGGCCGTGCAAGCCCTAACCGTTTGGTTCTCACTCAATCTTTATATTGAAAAAAAAAACTAAATTTATACCAAAATGACTTCATCTTAGTTTTACGTTTTAGATAAGTCATCACCATGTAAGATAGAGAGAATGTTAAAAAAAAATCTTATCAACATTTTCCCTCGAATAGATTAAGACTTGATTTCACTTTTTACAAGTTTTAGGACTTAATTGCACTTTACGACAAGCTCTAGTACTTCCATTCCAATTACTTCTTATTATTATTATTTTTGAAGAAACAGCCACCGCAGTCGTCATTTATCGAAATATTGAGGCCAAACGCAGACTCTCACCTTCTGGTACTTCACGTGCAAAACGCCACCGCACGTCATGTTTACTTTGAATGTGTTAGCTTTATTTTTTATTGCTAATTTGATGAAGCAGAATATCGAAATGCACAAAAACTTAGAAAAAATAAAGTAAATATAAGAACAAAATGTAAGTAGCTCAAAACATATAATCATCCTAAATATAACGGGTTTCCTTAAAAAAAGAAAAGAAAAAAGAGAGGATTAAAGTGATGACTTGGATAATTGGATTCATAAAATATGCTTTCATAGTATGTGCCGTTACAGCAAATGCATATATATATATTTCATTTGCTAAAATTATTTTACTTTGTTAATTTACTGTTTTTTTTTTTACTTTTATCAAAGAAACATAGTCACATGAGGAGCTTAAAATGGGTGAGGGTTTTAATTGATTAGTTTAAATGTGAATGTGTTTCTGTAGTATTGATTGGGTCGGGTATGGTCAGATCTAGGTAGGATACGAATCGCTAAAATTGCATTGCCTAAAGAATCGTTGAATATGGATCAGACGAGTCATTTTGGATCAGATCATTTTGGATGACAGTTTTCTGCGAATTCTAACATGATTTAGGCAGTCATGGTGGCATCATATTATTGTTTCATGCATCTTAGGCCTCGCAATTCAATGTCATCAGGCCCTTCGGATTAAAACAAATTATAACGTCAGGCCCAAATGAGGCCATGTTTCGGCCCACAATTGGCTGATACCGACTCAATAGTATTTGGGGGCCTAAACAAATTGCCCGATCTCGACTCAATAGTCAAACCCCCCCCCCCCCTCCCCCTCTCTGCGTGTGCATGCTGCAATGGCAATGATGGCGTGCAACCACGAATCACTGATCTTCACGTACGGCACGCTGAAACGGGGCTTCCCGAACCACCCGCTCATGGAGGATCTCATCCTCTCCAGTGAGGCCGTCTTCCTCGGCCCGCACGTCACCAACCTCCCCCACCCACTCGTCCTCGGCCCCTTCGGCGTCCCCTTCCTCATCAACCTCCCTGGCCGAGGCCACCGCGTCAGGGGCGAGCTCTTCTCCGTCTCGCCCCGCGGGCTTGCCCGAGTCGACGAACTGGAGGGCATCGGACGCGGCCATTACGAGCGTTTGCCGATAAAGGTGGAGCGCGACGGCGACTTGGTGGAGGCCGAGGCGTATTTTGCCCCCGCTAGCGTCGGAGAGGGGTTGTGGCGGAGGAGAGGGGAGGTGGGTATGAGCGAGTACACGCACGATTGCGCCGACGGGTACGTGAAGAGGTCAGAGAGGCCGAAAGGTCGAAGCTTAGCGGAGGGCGTGCGGGAGTTCGTGTCTTCTTCTTCTCATTGAGGTCTGATTTCGATGATTATGTTTTGTTTAGTTCTTTTGTCATCTGATGTTTCTCTCATTTTGTGATGTCTTCATGCTGTTTCTTCCCTTCCCCCCCCCCCCCCCCCCCCCCCGCCCTCTTTGTTGTTCTCTTGGCAAATTGCAATACGTGCATAGCAATGGTTTATGCTTGCTTGCTGCTTAACAAATTGAGCCCTGCAAGGTCGAACTCTGTAACTTGTGGTACTCTGATCATGAGTACTTAAGGCGAAAAAATGGCTGAGTAACTGAATAATCGAGAATGGTGTTTAGTGTAGAGCAGCTACTTTCTGTGAGTTCAACAGAGCCTGAAAATGGTCTTGGACAAACCCAGGTTCTCTGATCTCATGGGCACCGCTCAATTTTCCTTTATAGACATTACTGGTACAATGTAACGGCAGGGATTCAAGATAATTGCCTGAATGAAAACGAAAGTAGAAAAGAAAAACAAAAACAGCATGTTTGGATCAATGATGACTGGTATATCAATTGATTAGCAGTATTTCCATGGAATGTAGGTCTATTCTTAAAATGTTTCTCCTCTAGACGAATTACCATTGCATTCATTTTCTGTTCCCTTCCTAGCAAACCAAGATGGAGTGATCGGGGAATGAATTTGGAAGGGAATCATGGATAGTTTGCTTGCCTCGTTACTCTTTCATCCATCACTTTTTTTTTTGTTCTGGCATCTATCACTTTATTCGAGTAGTCTATAGTTAGCTCAGCCCCAATCAAGGATCCTCAAGGAATTCCAAGAATTTTTTTTATATGCTCGTGCCAACCCTCAATTCTTTTTTCTAGATTCATCAATATTTAATCAATTGAACGCATTTCTAAGTTCTAACACTTGTTCCCCTTTTGGAGGACCCATGCACACTTAATAAGTAAAGCCTATTTTGTGCTGCCTCTTTGTCTGATATCACCAAGCGCCAGAGATTCATCTTTGTTGCCATCGCATCACTCAATGCCCATGCTGATGAATTCTTGAGAAAAGCCTTAAACCTTCATCAGAATCTGTTTGATACCCCCTGTTGCCCACGGCATTTGAATCCATCTAGAACTCTAGGATTTTGGCTGCCATAGCAGAAATCCAATGTGTCGATTCCCTCCTTGATGCTGTTAGAGTTGAATCATATCGATTCTGATTGTTTCCCTCTAACTGATCAACGTACTAACTATGGGTATCTTATGATTCTCATGCTGCAGCAGAAAAGGAAGTCGTTATTTTGCATTGTTTCTAGTTGCAAGTACTTTTGTCTTGTGAAGCCTTGACTAAGAGTCTCCATTCAAGTAGTGCCATTGCCTTGACCATTGGCAGATGTGAGCGATTAATGTGTTGTTTCTCATCCAGTCTGAAGCACATGCATAATATCTGATTCTGTCATTCTCTTTCTTGAAGAACCAATTTAGAGGCGGAGGCATGGGCGTCAATTGAGCAACTTAAGGCAGCCTACATGTGAAAGGAATGAGAGCCTTCTAACTTATTTGTCTTGCCCAAAAGAGAAGATTGTAGTGATTTAGCTGTTTGAGACTCTCCCCGGTTACAACTGAAGCTTCATGCAAAGTAAACAGAACATAAAGACTTGACAGTCCTGCCGATTCTTCTCCCTTTCTCTCTCTCTCTCACATAGGAATTGCATTCTCTTAGCTAATTGGAAAATGATGATTCAGTAAAGATTTTGCTCCAAGGCTCTCAGGTTTGTTTTGATTCAAGTGCATCATGTAGTCTAGACTGATTGCCCTGCTTCATGACATAATGGAAGTGAATAGTGGCTATAACAGTAATGTGAATGTGGATAGAGGTGAAGCTTGTGAAACTGAGAAGATATTAACTAACTCCTGTTAGTTGACCAACATGTTAGTTGTACTTAGATTGCTTTTGCTGTCATGTGGAATTATATGGTTCTGTGTGCATTGGTTGTTCTTAGGAATATACTAACCGTTATTCTGGCACATTGAAAAGATCACTAACACATTTGAGATAGTTACTACTACAGCCACTGCTATACCGTCTTTTCTGGCAAGGCATATTGGTCGATTAGCCAAATTGCAAACGGTAATTTTTCTGCGAAACTCAACTGGTGCTGCAATCCAAGGCTATTGTGGTATGTATAAAGGTTGAAACCCGCTGCCACTTGTGCTGGGGCACCCAGTGTTCGTAGTTTCATTCCTCAGGACACACCAAGTTGACGGACAAGGACGCTTTTGGTGGGGGCATGGCATTGCCCTGTCCCTATGTACCATTACTTGTTTTTCCATCGTGGAATCAGAAGAAGAAGAAGAAAACTTGAGAAGCTCGATTGAATCACCTGTGGACCTTTCCCTTGATTCTGCGATCCTAGCCCACACCTGATGCGATGCTGGATAGCACCTTAGATTGTGCTGGCAAGTTCACTTTCTCATATCTATTGGACTATGCGATACGACGACGGAGTGTGGGGGGCTGACTGGAACTTCTCTAACATGGATCTGTCTCTGACCAGAACCAAGAACTGCTGTTCCCGAAAAAAAAAATGTGGCATGCATCATGAGATTGATCAAGCCAATAGCTTCAGTGTACACGTGACGGCTCGGCTCTCAAGGTTCTCATTCATGGAACTACGACGAGACGAAGGAAAACTAGGACAACATCCCTCTACCATCGCCCCCTCACTTAAACCCTCATTTAAATATGAGTTCATGGGATAGGAATCAACTTCACAATCATCCATGGCTGACCTGACAACACTGAAGAGTCCTTGCCAGTCAAACAAATGATGTTTAGTGACTGAATTGCACGAAACCGGATCGACTAACGTGGCTTATGTAACCAGAAAAACTGAACGAGACTTCGAATCAGCTGTTCACTGCAGAGGATAGATCAGTCTGAGCATGACTTTTATCAGGAGCTGACAGAAAGATGAGTAGTGCTTAAACTTCAGAATGAGCATAAAGGCATTTTACTTGGATTTTATTTTTTTGGGCTTTCAAGACGAACCTTGGCCATTCATTTGGTTTCAATGGTGCAGCATTGCCCAGCATCCGCTCCTCCCTATTTTGATGGATTCATGGATGAACTGTAGTTTCTCAAGTTCTGAAACAACTAACTTCCAAGAAAATTGATATCATTATACTTGTATGACAATATCTTGTCTAAACAAAACAAAAAATGATGAATTTAGGACAGAGTTCATAAGCCAAAAACTGAGATTTTGGAGTGTGAAAGAATCCCGTTTCACGTATGTTTTTTCCTCTCATATTCATATGCTTACATTTCAAGATCAAATCTGGATTCCACAAAGAGGAAAATTTGGGTATGGCCAAAATAAATAAATAAATAAAATGAAGAAAACATCCACATTATTATGTCTGTGGGCATCACAGTTGATGTAATGGGAGAAGAATGTTCTTCTTGCCTCCCTCCCGAGCGTGAAGAAAGACAGTGACCACTAAATGCACAAGATGAGCAGGATTGGTCCCACTCTCGTGAGAACAAATGTGGGTGGTGTAGACTTTAAGACCACCATGGGTGGTTCATAATTCTTTATGAAGGATTATGTAATTTAACAAGTGATTACCCCATAGATATGGATGAACAGAACAATGGACGTACATCATGGTATGTATTATGACGATGTGATGTGGGAGACAGCAAAAACACACTAAGCATTAGGTCTTCTACTAGCAGAGTGCAAAGAATGAAATGATACTTGATGTATTGGACCACCCATTGCTCTGTAGGGCTTCTCTTTTCCATGTGCTTCAACCACTCCTTTACGCAGTGAAAACGCGCTTTTGGACCCCATTGATATGCTTATATATACTTCGCTTGCTCTTGCATTTCAAACTCAAGGTTGTGGGATTTCAACACACATTCCCATGGCTACCAACAATTTATATTGCATTGCCTTGTTTGTGCTAGTGTCCGGTTTAGGCATATGTTCTGCTAGAAGAGCTCTTCTTACTATTCCTGAGACTGTGGGACATGTTCCCATTGCTGTTGGTTATGTTGGAGGAGGTGGAGCCGGGGGAGGCGGCGGTTATGGAGCTGTAGGTGGTGTGACGGGATATGCGAGTGGTGGTGGAAGTGGAGAGGGTGGTGGTGCAGGCTATGGTGGAGCCGCTGGAGGACAAGGCAGTGGCGGCGGTAGTGGCGGCGGTGCTGCTTATGGTGCAGGAGGCGCACATGCTGCAGGATATGGAAGTGGGGGCGGCGAAGGAGGTGGTGTTGGATATGGTGCAGGTGGCTATGCTGGAGGCGGCGGCGGTGGAAGTGGCGGTGGAGGAGGTGGTGGTTCCGGTGCTGGAGGTGTTGGTTATGGAGGCGGAGAAGGAGGTGGTGCTGGCGGTGGCTATGGTACTGGAGGAGCCGGCGCTGGTGGATATGGAGGGGGTGGAGGGAGTGGAGGAGGAGGGGGAGCAGGTTATGCTGGGGGAGCATCCGGTAGTGGATATGGCAGCGGAGGAGGAGCTGGTGGGGGAGCTGCTGCTGGTGGACACGCCGGGGGCGGTGGTGGCGGCTCTGGCGGAGGCGGTGGAAGGGGCTCTGGGGGCGGCGGAGCAGCTTATGGCGGTGGTGCTGGTAGTGGGGAAGGTGGCGGTCATGGCGGTGGCTATATTCCTTGAGGATGCTTTCACAGGGTCATTAAATGCTAAGCTTAAGAGGGAAGCCTTTTCTTGCCATATAAGTAATAGCAAAAATAAGATTAATTCGGCTAAGAAGAGGCTAGTGAATTTATTAATCTATTGTATCGAGGCAAGATGTATCCGCTAATCATGAATCTATATTACATTTCGTGTTTAAGTTGAATGAGGAACTTAAATTTCTTTTTACCAGTTCTCCATAGTTTGCCTTTTTCTCTAATTTACACATCAAGCTACTCCAAAGGGCTTCCTTCAGTTCAAGAATGATCATGGCCTTTATGCTGCATTTGCATGCCTGAGACCTTTGCCTGACATATTAATAGTACTGATGAAACCAAAGAGGACGACGGTTATCTATCTGTGACTATTTTGTGTTCAGATAAAATGGCGCTAACTTTTTAGAATATCGTGGCCGAGCTTGACGAAGGAGAGAATTCTTAATGGTAAGAATTATGAAAACTGGAATATTATAATTCAATATGTGCTAGAAAAGTATCAAGCACTAGAAGCTCTGAACCTAATTGTGGAAGAATCTGAAGATAGAATTATTGCACCAAATACAAAGACATGAAGATGCATTTGCTGCATGTAAAAAGATAAACTTTTTACATTATTCACTACCCAAAGAATTCGTTTCCTTTACATCAGAGAGCAAAAAAGGAAAATGCTGGTCTGGGAAATATAGGAGATACAAAAGGCTGTATAAACACTAACTAATTATAGAGGAATTATAAGCATAAAGGACCGATCGTAATATCCATAAAAAAAGTTAACTTCCTGAGCAACCATTGGAAGCAGCAGCCACGCACTTCCCTGCATCTTTTCACAAAATCCCAAAGTTTGCTAGGGTCTATAGTCACACGCAATTGCAAACTTCAGATTCCTCCAGAATCCCTGCCCTTTTTTTCTTGTTACTTATGCAGTTTGTGGCTTCTTGAAGATCGGTAGGGTACAGTGAGTGGCAGGTGAGCACTAGTGAGATTGATCGGGTCGCATGGTTCATCACATGATCAGTCCATGGAAAACCCAACATAAATATAGTACCCCAACACATCATCTCATTGTCCCAAATTTTCTATAGGCACTGACGTAGTCAACCTCTCTCAATTCAGTTCTAATTTTTTCTTTTTTTCAAATTTTGCCAATTAAGATTTGTCGGGGTTCATAACTCTGCATAGAAGTGATGAGAAATTCACCTGAGAACATAATGCTCTATATAATATAATAGAGACGTGGCTTGTTTCTAATCCTAACATGATGTCGAGCTGTCCCATTGAGAGTTTTAATTCCTACAATCTTCTCAACCTCCTATGGCCTGAGCTTTTGGCATTGCTTGTTCGCAAAGGCGCGAGCACTATAATCATGTAATGCCATGTTTTCTAACACGGGCACTGATAAATATTGTGTCGAGTTGCATTAGTTTCACCTGGCCAGAGCGATCATAATTCGAGAATCCGCCCGTTCGTTGAATCGACAGATTCGTAGGGGTTTCCAACAAGTCGAGAGTGTTCCCAATGTGCTCATACGAATTGGCATTCGTGTGCAATTATTCAAGCGAGAGCATCCTTGTTGATGCTAGGAGATCTTGGGCGAGAAATTATCAAAAATGTTATAAATTTATTGCAATTGTTTCAATTCTGTCTTGAACCTTTTTTTTTTTCCAATTAAGTCATGAACCTTTTGCATTTTTGACAATTCTGTCCATTTAACTGGCTGACACTGACGTGGTGTCGTCAACGTTGACGTGAACAACTATGATTGTGATTTTTTTTTTCTTTCCACATGTGGTCAATGGGGGCTTCATGGCAATTGGTCGGCCTCACCATGGCCTCGTCGACCACGGGCAAAGGCGGCCTTGGTCGCAGCTAGTGAGGCCATGGCCACCTTCGCCCATGGTCGCGCTTCACGATGGTCTAGCTTGGATTTTTCATTAATTGGTAAAAAGAGAGGGATAAAATTTACACAATTATAATAAATTTAGAATTTTTTTCTTAATATATAGTTTTCGCTATGTGGGGCATCAAACATCTTGCGATGACCCACAAGAATGGAGACAAGGGAAGAGCACGATGAGCGCTTCTAGGGGTGGAAAGTCGTAGGATTAATGAAGTTCCCTAGGCGAGTCATCGGCTTTCAAAACCCTAGAGAATCGAATGTATAGCGTCTACCTATTCTCGAGAAATCTTGTCCCGCAACTGAGCGATCAGCGTCGCCACAGGAAATCCTTTCTGGTGCTGCAGCCTGCAATCCAAGGCTATTGTGCTATGTATAAAGGTTGAAACCCGCTGCCACTTGTGCTGGGGCACCCAGTGTTCGTAGTTTCATTCCTCAGGACACACCAAGTGACGAGGACGCGGTGGGGGCATGGCATTGCCCTGTCCCTATGTACTATTACATGTTTTTCCATTGTGGAATCAGACGAAGAGAACTTGAGAAGCTCGATTGAATCACCTATGGACCTTTCCCTTGATTCTGCGATCCTAGCCCACACCTGATGCGATGCTGCGTAGCACCAGATTGTGCTGGCAAGTTCAATTTCTCATGTCTACTGGACTATGCGATGCGACGACGGAGTGTGGGGGCTGACTGCAACTTCTCTAACATGGATCTGTCTCTGACCAGAACCATGAACCGCTGTTCCAGGAGAAAAAAAAAAAGAAAAAACAAATGCGGAATGCATCATGAGATTGATCAAGCCAATAGCTTCAGCGTACATGTGACAATTCGGCTCTCAAGGTTCTCATTCATGGAACTACCACGCAACACAAGGGAAAACTAGCACAACATCCCTCTACCATGGCCCCCTCACTTAAATATGAGTTCATGGTGTGGGAATCAACTTCACAATCATCCATGGCTGACCTGAAAACACTGAAGAGCCCTTGCCAGTCAAACAAATGATGCTTAATGACTGAATTGCACGAAACTGGATCGACTAATATGGCTTATCTAACCAGAAAAACTGGACGAGGCTTCGAATTAGCTGTTCACTGCAGAGGATAGATCAGTATGAGCATGACTTTTATCAGGAGTTGACAGATGAGCAGTGCTTAAACTTCAGAATGAGCATAAAGGCATTTTACTTGGATTTTACTTTTTTGGGCTTTCAAGACGAACTTTGGCCATTCATTTGGTTTCAAAGGTGCAGAATTGCCCAGCATCCGCTCCTCCCTATTTTGACGGATTCATGAATAAATAGTAGTTTCTCACGTTCTGAAACAACTAACTTCCAAGAAAACTGATATCATTATACTTGTATGACAATATCTTGTCGAAACAAAACAAAAAATGATGAATTTAGGACAGAGTTCATAAGCCAAAAACTGAGATTTTGGAGTGTGAAAGAATCCTATTTCACGTATGTTTTTTCCTCTCGTATTCACATGCTTACATTTCAAGATCAAATCTGGATTCCACAAATAGTAAAATTTGGGTATGGCCAAAATAAATAAATAAAATGAAGAAAACATCCACATTATTATGTCTGTGGACATCACAGGTGATGTAATGGGAGGAGCATGTTCTTCTTGCCTCCCTCCCGAGCGTGAAGAAAGACAGTGACCACTAAATGCACAAGATGAGAAGGATTGGTCCCACTCTTGTGAGAACAAATGTGGGTGGTGTAGACTTTAAGACCACCATGCATGTGATCCTCCACTAGCTATTTAACATTATAACCTAATTTCCCAAATGGAGAAAAAATCTAACTATTTTCAGCAAAGTTTTCTCGAAGGATAAAAATTTGTGCTTCCCATTATGGATTTAGTGTGAAAAAAAAGAAACTGCATTTTGTGTGTTGCAGATTAACTGAAGACCCAAAATGGAGTTGGGGTGATCCCAGAAAGAACCAAAGAAGGAGCAATGAGGTTAAATCAGAGCTGGCATAGAGATTCCATGTCGTTGTTCGATCTTCCTTTCTCACCAAAGATTGAGAAACGGGTAATTTGTCATTTCCTTTTTTATTGGATCTAGCCATGGTTTCTGATTAATGGCAATGGAGTAGTAGACATTGGCGCTTAGCAACCTTATCTGTTCTCAACTTATAAGACAGAACTTGAGTGAGATCTCGTCGCATTCATGAATAGACATGTCTACGCTGGACATTACGGGATGTGAGGATGCATATTTGAGCAAGAAGATTCAATACATAAGTTAAAAATAACAGCTAACCTCTCTTGGGTGGTTCATGAACCGTTTGCTCGAAACTCTTTTTGAAGATTTGACAAGATATGCTAATGAGCTCTACATTGAGGCTCTCTCCTCATAATGTTCCTGAAGGTAATTAATTTCCACTAAGGATCACATTCTGGTGTGACTTGCAGTTTTCTTTTTCCGTAATGTATCCGGCATAAGATATGTCTTGTCAACTTGTGGAATTACACATGAGAACTAGTTGAAAGAGATCATATTCTAATGGGTGTTTTCTTCTTTGCTTTGCCTATATTAGGTAAAAAGTTGCCGTTGCATGCGTGCACTGTCGCCATGGAGAATCACATCATTCTGCAACTGCTTATGTATGTTATGCCTCTACATCAGCTAAAAGTTGTTAGATAAATGCTTGGCTGGATGGCACATTCACACATGAGAGAACACTAATCGATTGTACCACATGGAAGGCTGACCTAATAGCCACATTGTAGGGTTTAAACTCATTGCCTTGATGTATCAAAGCTTATCCTTTATGATTCCTATCTTTCCATTGTTCCGATATATTTTTCGGCATCATCAATCCATTTGATTTAACCAGCTATTTTTGCCTCGGTTGGAATATATAAATATTAAATCACGCTTTCTTCTAATAGCTTAAGCTTTTGGACTGGACTTTCTAACACGGTATCAGAGCCAATTATTATTCCTTTCCGCGTATGTGGGCCCACCCCCATTAGTTAATTTCCATGTGTGAGAGGGGGTGTTAAAGTTATTGTTGTCCCATATCGCTTGTGAATAAGTGTTGTATGTTATTTATATTCACGTGGTCTTCTTCTACTAATAGCTTAAGCTTTTAGAACAGTTGGCATTGGTCTTACAAAATCTAACATGGTATCAGAGCAGAGGTACTGAGTTCAAATCTTTTCAGGCCTCCTATTTGACTCCTCAATAAATTTATCGACTAAGCATGAGGGAGAGTGTTGAAATATATAAATATTAAATCACGCCTATTAAATCACACATTCTTCTAATAGGTTAAGCTTTTGAATTGGACTTTCTAACAGCCTCAATTAGAATAGCGTTGCAGGAACAGCGGATCAACGCCAAACTAGACCATTAAGCCATGCAATTATTCGTTGATAAACTTAAAGACTTTCCATTGTGCTGGTTTATTTTTCGGTATCGTCCATTATTCTTATGTAAATCAAACAACTGTTTCCCCCAAACACAATAGGTGTGACCCGAATGGTGGATGCAATCTTGCATAATTTCCTATGGATAGATGAGACTAAAAGAGACAGATCTTGTGCTACAATGCCAATAACAAGCAAAGGACTATTCCATGA
This sequence comes from Rhodomyrtus tomentosa, assembly GCA_028455895.1. NCBI lineage: Eukaryota > Viridiplantae > Streptophyta > Magnoliopsida > Myrtales > Myrtaceae > Rhodomyrtus > Rhodomyrtus tomentosa. The sequence continues at coordinate 32,159,292 of JAPCWY010000008.1, read as the reverse complement.
AAACCATATTATCATTTCAGCTATCCTGCTTTGCAATGAGAGCACATATTCACATATTTATCCTCTACATTAATTAGTGTTACAAAATCAATGTGGTCCACTATGGAAACCACAAATCCTCTGTAGCAATAATCATTTAATCGATTATTTTTTTCATGCAAGATAGAAGTGGGGTGGATTTAGAAGATGTTTCTGATGATTTAAAAAAAAAGGTTTGTATGTAAAGTTTTTTTTTATAACTAATGTGTCCGGGCCAGTTTGTGTGCACCTCGACTATTCCTCGGGGGATACTAGCACAACAACCCACCACCATGGCCCCCCACTTAAATTACAGGTGTTCATTTGGTAAATTGAACCTAGGATTAGTGCGCCTAGCCGCACAATCCCAAGTGCACCCCAACCAACTGAGCTACCCATGGGTAGATGTTCGACGTAAAGTTAAAATGCGGAAAGTTAAGAATGCATTAAAGAAGATGAAGACTAGTAAATCCTTGAGACGAGATAGTGTCCCTAAATGTTAGGATAAATGTGTTGTCGTTGTTGATGTTGAAGTATCCATCACACGATTCGAAAAAAACATTAAGCAGACAACTTGATGGATTGCTGACATTACTAAAGAACCGGGCACAATGGCGAGTGCGCGTGGGATTCATGTCTTCTTCTACGTGATTAGTTTAGTGTGATGATTGCAATTCAGCTTAAGAGAACAACTTTAACAAGCACGGTTTAAAGCTTCCTTCCAGGATCGTTAACATGTTAAGAGAGCATATGATGCATTATGGAACATCATACAATAGAGTCAATCATACAAGAAGTGCTCAGCAAGTCCTCAGAATTTGCTGATTGTGTCATTGCACTATAACGAACTTCGAAAAGATGAGAACTCTAATACATGCATTGTGGTTTGTTCTGAGCCACAGGTGTGAAAAGAGATTATTTCTTGTCAGATATCCATCCCATCTAAGGCTGGTTCATAATTCTTTATGAAGGATAGTGTAATTTAACAAGTGATTACCCCATAGATTTGGATGAACAAACAATGGACGTATATCATGGTATGTATTATGACAATGCGATGTGAGAGATAGCAAAAACACACTAAGCATTAGGTCTTCTACTAGCACAGTGCAAAGAATGAAATGATACTCGAGTTTTGTCTTTGTATTGGACCACCCATTGCTCTATGGGGCTTCTCTTTTTCATGTGCTTCAGCCACTCCTTTATGCAGTGAAAACACGCTTTTGGACCCCATTGATATGCTTATATATACGTCGCTTGCTCTTGCATTTCAAACTCAAGGTTGTGGGATTTCAACACGCATTCCCATGGCTACCAACAAATTTTATTGCCTTATTTCTGCTAGTGCCCGGTTTGGGCATATGCTCTGTCAGAAGAGCTTTTCTTACTATTCCTGAGACTGTGGGACATGTTTCCATTGTTGTTGGTTATGTTGGAGGAGGTGGAGCCAAGGAAGGCGGCGGTTATGGAACTGTAGGTGGTGTGACGGGATATGTGTGGAGAGGGTGGAGGTGCAGGCTATGGTGGAGCCGCTAGAGGACACATGCTGCAGGATATGGAAGTGGGGGCGGCGAAGGAGGTGGTGTTGTATATGGTGCATGTGATTATGTTGGAGGAGACGGCGGTGGAAGTGGCGGTGGAAGAGGTGGTGGTTCCCGCGCTGGAGGTGTTGGTTATGGAGGCGGAGAAGGAGGTGGTGCTGGCGGTGGCTATGGTGCTGGAGGAGCCGGCGCTGGTGGATAGGGAGGGTGTAGAGGGAGTGAAGGAGGAGGAGGAACAGGATATGCTGGGGGGCATTCGGTAGTGGATATGGTAGCGGAGGAGGAGCTGGTGGGGGAGCTGCTGCTGGTGGACACGCTGGGGGCGGCGGCAGCGACGGCTCTGGCGAAGGTAGTGGAGAGGCCTATGGGCGGCGGAGCAGCTTATGGTGGTGGTGCTAGTAGCGGGGAAGGTGGCGGCCATGACGGTGGCTACATTCCTTGACGATGTTTTCATAGGGTCGTTGAATGCTAAGCCTCAGAGGGAAGCTTTTTCTTGCCATATAAGTAATAGCAAAAATAAGATTAATTCGGCTAAGAAGAGGCTGGTGAATTTATTAATCTACTGTATCGAGTCAAGATGTATCTGCTAATCATGAATCTATATTACATTTTGTGTTTAAGTTGAATGAATAACTTAAATTTCTTTTTATCAGTTCTCCACAGTTTGCCTTTTCTTCTAATTTACACATCAAGCTACTCCAAAGGGCTTCAGTTCAAGGATGATCATGGCCTTTATGCTGCATTTGCATGCCTGAGACCTTGGCACGACATATTAAGTGGATAGAACGATATTTAAATTGGATTCTTGCTAGTTGGGACGAACTTATTCTTGTCTTCTGCCATCCATTCAATCCTTAGATTTAAAATTTCGACTCACGGGGCCTACGTAACTGCGCAGCACTTGCTTTGAGGTGAAACCTGCAATTTAGCACCTGACGCTACGTTGCTTGGTCGGCCAGTAATATCACTCTAGGATTCACACGATCGATGTTGTCGATCAATTTCAGCATCTAATGCTTTTGTTGTCCTGATCATCACGAACTAGGAAATCTTCGCGATATCCGACCAAAGAAAAGGGACAGGACAGGCAAGTTCCTTTTCGAAGTTTGAAACTTGAACTACTTTGGTTTTTCAATGCGGCAGTTAGCATATACATAAGATGCCAAATAGAGCAACTACTGTCTCCATAACAAAACAGAACGTGGAATCAAGTCGCCTAGAACAATAAGAGCCACTTGGCATCCACGTAAAAATCCCGCAGAGAACTCTCAGACGAAATTCCCAAGCCCAAGCTAAGACGATTACGAGCTGCAACGGAGTGCACATGACTAGACCTTGGGTGAGCTCTCGGAGGGCTAGTCCTCTTACATGGATGCACTGTCGCTGTGGAGAATAATATCATCTTGCAACTGCGTATGAATGATACTGTGCCTCTATGTCGCTAAAGCTCTTACAAGACACATGCCTGGTTGGATGGCAGAAATATGTTTGAGAACACTAATTGATTGTGTTACGTGGAAGGCTGACCTAATTGGCACATTGAAGGGTCTAAACTCATTGCCAAGATCAATCAAAGCTTACACCTTCATGGTTCCTTTCCATTTTTCTAATTTCTCTCTCGGTATCATCCATTAGTTTGACTTAATCAATTATTTTTGCCCATATCACAATAGCACTATTGAAACAGCAGATCGACTTCATACTGAATGCAATCCAGCCATGCAATCCATTAGTTTGACTTAATCAATTGTTTTTGCCCATATCACTATAGAACTACTGAAACAGCAGATTGACTTCATACTGAATGCAATCCAGCCATGCAATTTGCATCCTTCTCATATAACATAGGTATACTATGGCTGCCAACTTTCCATTATGCTGATTTATTTTTCAACCAAATAATTTTTCCTCAAACAGAATAGGATTAAAGGAATGGCGGATGCATGTTTTCATCTTTCCAAAAAGATAGGTTTGTGCCATTTGGCTTCCGTTGATCTCGTTGTATTTCTCGAAACAGTTACTGAGAAGCAGCAGGAATGATGAATATCAAATCATTGTACTAGTCTAATATGAAACAACCGATTATTCATGTAATTAAATGAACTATAGAGACAAATCTTGTGCTACAATGACAAGAAAAGGGCTCTTAAAAGAAAAACATGTTCTGATTATTAGCTATCTTGACATCTGAGTTAGTTTGCAATCAGCACAGAACTCATATAACAAAATCAATGTGGACCACTTCAGAATCCACAAATGATGTGCATAGATAATCATTTCAAGAGTGCAAGTATCCATAATGTGATTCGTAAAAACATTAAGCAGGCAACTTGCTGTGCTGCTGACATTAGTGAAGAGCCGATTGCACCACATGTGAGATTTTTGTCTTCTTCTGCGCGATCGGTGTAGGTCTGATGATCGCGACACAGCTTAAGAGAACAAAGTTAACGAGCAATGTTTAGAACTTTCTTCCGGAATCATTAAAAATGAAGGTTTTGAAACACACATTTTTTCATATTCATTCAAGTTTGGTTTTAGAACAGAACAAAGACATGTGAATAGTTTCCTTACCAAAAAAAAAAAGACATGTGAATAGTTTGAAAGACTCTTGCTCACGACATTGCGTTACCCTCGGCCATTATCTCCTCTTGAGGTTCATGTGTGAACTCATTGAGAGAGAATATAATGCATCATGAAACCACATACAGTAGATTGAATCATACAAGAAGTGTTCAGCATTCTGCAAGTCTTGAGTATTAGTTGGTCGTGTCATTGCACTCCATCAACCTTCGTTACATATACAAGCTGGCCAACCATCTTTGATACCTACATGCATTCTCGTGTGCTCTCAGCAACACATGTCTGAAAAGGGATCTTTCCTTGTCAGATATCCATCCCATCTAAGGCTAGTTAATAAATCTCTATGAAGGATGATGTGACCTAACACTTGCTTACCCCAAAAAACTTGGGTGGACAAATAAATGCATGTACATCATGGTATGATATGTATTAATTACTACGACGATCCAATGTGGGAGACAGCAAAAACACACTAAGCATTACGTCTTCTGTTAGCATAGTGCGCAAAAGGTGAAATGATGCTCGAGTCTTTGTCTCTGTATTAGACCACCCATTGCTCTGTAGTCTATGGGGGCTTCTCTTTTCCATGTGCTTCAACCACTCCTTTACGAAGCGAAAAAAACCCCCGCGTCCCTCGGTTCCACCTCCACCTCCACCTCCACCACCAAAATTAACAACAACAGGAACGTGTCCTAGAGTCTCAAGAAGAGTAAGAAGAGCTCTTCTAGCAGAACATATTCCCAGAACGGACACTGGCACACAAACCTTGAGTTCGAAATGTAAGAACAAGGGAGATGTTCATAAGCATATCAAGCAAAGGGAATGTGTGGGGATATGTTCTGCCAGGAGCTCTTCTTACTCTTCTTGAGACTGGGACATATTCCTATTGTTGTCGGTTATCGTGGTGGAGGTGGAACTGGGGGTTATGGAGTGGTAGATGGTGCGACGGGATATGGAAGCGGCGGTGGTAGTGGAGATGGTGGTGGCTCAGGCTATAGAGGAGCTGCTGGAGGACATAGTGGTGGTGGCTGTGGCGGTGGCAATCGAGGAGATGCTTTCGGTGCAGGAGGCTCGCATGCCACAGGATATGGAAGTAGGGATGGCAAAGGAGGTGATGCCGGATATGGTTCAGGTGGTTATGCTGGAGGAGTCGGCAGCGGAAGTAGAGAAGGAGTAGGTGGTGGATTTGGCACCTGAGGTGCTGGTTATGGAGGAGGAGAAGGAGGTGGTGCCGGCGGTGGGTATGGTGCTGGAGGAGCCGGTGCTGGTGGATATGGAGGGGGCAATTTTTCAAAATAAATTTTTTTAAAAAATATTTATCAAATTAATATTAAAAAATATTTACCGAATTGGGTGCCGCTCGGTAATTGGGCTGCCGAGCGACACCCAATTCGCGAGTTGAGCCCCATTCGGTGGCCCAATTGTCGAGTGGGACCCTGGCTAGCCCCATTCGGCGGCCCATTTGCCGATTGGGCCGGCCGAGGCCCCGCTCGGCATATAGGCTTCGAACAGGGCCCCAACACAATTTTTTTAAATAATAATTATTTAATTTATACTTTATTTTTTTATAAAAGCATCAATAAAATAATAAATTATATTGAAATTGCGTAAACTTTGAGGAAAAAAAAGACATCCACTTCATAATTCATATTTCACATTAAAATTTAATTTTAATTTAAATATCTTTTATAAAATTTTTAATTAAATAATAAACTATATTTAAATTACGTAAAAATTGAGGAAAAAAAGACAAGAACTACACAATTCATATTCCACCATTAAAATTTACTTTTAATTAATAATTTTTATATTTATCAATTACATAATAAATTATATCGAAATTACGTAAAATTTGAGGAAAAAAAACAAGCACTGCACAATTCATATTCCACCATTAAAATTGACTTGTAATTTATAATTTTTACATTATCAATTACATAATAAATTATATTGGAATTACGTAAACTTTGAGGGGAAAAAAAGACAAACACTACATAATTCATATTCCATCATTAAAATTGACTTATAATTTATATTTTATATAAAAATATCAATTAAATAATAAATTATATTGAAATTACGTAAAATTTGAGGAAAAAAAGACAAGCACTGCATAATTCATCTTCCACCATTAAAATTGACTTTTAATTTATATTTTTTTGTAAAAGTTTTAATTAAATAATAAATTATATTTAAATTACGTAAACTATGAGGAAAAAAAGACAAGCACTGCATAATTCATATTTCACCATTAAAATTAACTTTTAATTTATATTTTTTATAAAAGTAATTATTAACTAATAAATTATATTGGAATTACGTTAACTTTGAGGGAAAAAAAGACAAGCACTACATAATTTATATTCCACCATTAAAATTTACTTTTAACAATTAGTGAATTTTCAGATTTTTCTCCACTTACGTTCTTGCCCTCAAATTTTTTGAATTTTCCTAGATTACCCCATGGGACACGAGAGTGTGTCCGATATGCAAAAAAAATATCGAGAGCACGTGTCCATGTAACATAGCAGAGACGTCGATGCTAGCCTCTCGTGCTTAGATGATTGACGCAAGTATCCACCAAATAAGAATTGGACAATTTTCAAAATTATATTTTTTTAAAAAAAATTATCAAAATTGCATGAAAAAAATCAAATTGGATACCGCTCGACATATGAGCCGCCCTCAGCGATCCATATGCCGAGCGAGGGTTAGGCAGCCCCCATCAGCCTATGGGATGCGGAGGGTAGCCCATTTGATGAGCGGGCAGCTAGGCCCCCTCAACCTAGTGCTGCTGCGCAATTGGTGTTGCACGTTGCAGCACCACTTACTGCTACAGCACCAACTGGTAGCATCAGTAGATGTTGCCGATTATTGGTGCTCTTTGCACATATAATCGCTGCTGCAAGCGGTTCGGTTCTACTATTAAGCAGAGCCGGACCCTCTCATATTCCCCCTTCACTTTCTATTTTCTCCGTCACTTCTCACTCTTGCGCTACTTTCTTTCCTCACTCTCATATGAATCTATCGCGCTCCTCTCGTCCCTCACTTTCGTGCGGTCGTTTTCTTTCTCAATTTTATCTTAATTTTTGTTGCGCTTTTACTCCCTCACGAAGCTTTCGCAGGTGCTTCCCGTCGTAGCAAGTGTATAGCACAATTGGTGTTATTTATATTGTTAATATGCTTAATTTGTTTAAGCAAAACTGACTTTTTTATCTGGTATTTTCTCTTGGTAGGTTAAGCTTGTAAATTCGGTGCATGCTTTCTTTCGATAATTTGAAGTAATTCATTGTAATAATTTTTTACATTTTTGTAAGCATAAAATTTTTGTTTGATTTTATTTATATCTGCATCATTTGTGTAACTTATAGGTGTTATTAATAATATGTTTTAAATTTTGACAAATGTTATGATAATAGTTATAATGTGTGGGCGAGGTTCGAACCGGTCCGAAAAAATATATATAGAAAATGTTAAAATTTGAGTAAATAAGTAATTTGTAAATTAAAGACCCATTAAAAAATTGTTGAAAACATCATAGAATACTTTTAAAAATTCGGCAAGAAATTTAAAAATACAAAAAAAAAACATGTTAAATTAGTGTAGGGTTCTAGTGTTACCCGGGTTCATGCAATATGGGCCTCGAACTTTTCAGAAAATATAATTTGATCCTCGAATTTTTCATAAATTATAAATTGGTCTTCGAACTTTTGGAAAATTACAATTTGATTCTCAAACGTTTGAGAAATTACAATTTGATTCTCTAGCTTTTCAGAAATTACAAATTGGTCCTCGAACATTCGAGAAATTATAATTTGGTCCTCAAACTTTTAAAAAGTTACAATTTGATCCTTGAACTTTTGACAAATTACAATTTGGTCCTCTAACTTTTTAGAAATTACAATTGATCCTTGAACTTTTGGAAAATTACAATTTGATCCTCGAACTTTTTGAAAATTATAATTTGATCCTTGAATTTTTTAAAATTAACAAATTGATCCTCAGACTTTTGAGAAATTACAATTTGGTCCTTGAATTTTTCAGAAATTATAATTTGGTCCTCAAACTTTTTGGAAATTACAATTTGGTCCTCAAAAATTACAATGTAGTGCTTAAATTTTTCAGAAATTACAAATTGGTCAGATTATGAGTAATTCTCATTGTGAGTATTCGATTAATATGTACGGAATGAATATTTACTAACTTGTATACTTGAAATAATTTGTAATATTTTTATTTAATAGAATGTCGACAACACCTTTTGCGATTATCTTTTGGAGAGGCAGAGTTGTTCAAAATGAACATGGACATGGTTACGAAGGGGAACAATTTACCATGTTCGAGTTTGCAAACATACCGACATTCGATGAGTTACGCGCTACGATTGAGAGCGCCTTGAATCTAATAGGAAACCAGTACATTGAAAGGTTGATATGTAAATATCCAATTGTGGCATATAATTGTGTTACATACAAAATGACGTAGGTGCATAATGATGGTACGGTTACGATGAACTAGCAGTATGCACATCAGGTTGGTATGTTGAGAATTTCATAGTTTTATGCAATTGTAGCTGAACACCAAATGCTACATGATTCTGAGGAAGGTTTCAATGTTGGTGAAGACGAACAAAGTGTGCATAATGAGTACATGGAGTCTGATGACAATGACGATAATGATGCTTATGAAGACGATGATAGTGATAATGATGATCATCATAACGATATTGATGATGATGATGATGAAAATATTAATGAAGAAGATGATGCTTGGATGAACACTGCTGACAGCGATGAACAGGATGTCGGAGTACAGCGGTGAGCAAGATGTCAAAGGTGATAGCTATGAAGAAGATGTCGGAGGTGATGATATGGAGTCTTACTACAACATACATTGTAGTAATTCCATTACGTCGTTCGTACGTCCAAAGCCCTATTCGGAGATCGATTTTGATTTGATGCGAGACGATACAACCGTGAAGCCGGGCGACAGGGTATTTAATCCCATGAAAGAATTTTTCACTGCCATATTATTTTCATCGCGGGACGCAGTGCAGTCGACTACAAAAGAATACTCTATTAAAAGAAATCAAAAGTTTCATTGTAAGGTGACGAATTAGAGAGAATATGTGATAAGGTGTGGTAATATGAATGGAGTGTGCCATTGGAGGCTCCGCGCGACTTCTAAAGGCGGTGGCTCGTTTTGAAAAATAGCTAAGTACAGTGGGCTACATACATGCATTAATCCGCCATTGTCATGGGATCATCGGCACTTTGATCAAAAATGCATCTGTAGCTTTATAGAACCAATGGCCGATGCCTAACTAGGTATCAAAATCAAGCCACTCATGGCCGAAGTTCGTGACAAACTGAACTTCCAATCTAATTACCGTAAAACCTGGAAGGCTAAACAAATGGCGATTGCCATAATTTTTGGAGGATGAGACCAGTCATACGGTAGATAGAGAAAGTACATGAAAGAAATGGAACGTAATAATCCAGGTTCTCATTTTGTTATCAAGGGTAAGGTGAAGCAAGATCAGAGTTGTATGCTTTTTGATCGGATGTTTTGGACGTTCCAATAGACAATTCAAGGCTTCAAACGATGTCGTCCTGTGATATTTATCGATGGCACTCATTTGTATGGGAAATACAAATGAATGCTTCTTTGTGCGGCCACACTTGATGGCAACAATCATATTTTCCCTTTGGCATTTGCTATGGTTGAAATAGAAAATGTAGACAATTGGAAGTGGTTTGTGCATATGTTGCGGCGATATGTGATCGGGAGGAGAGAAATTTATGTGATATTAGACAGGCATGCCGGAATACAACAAGCAATAAACACAACATGGTGGCATCCTCCACATGTACATCATAAATTTTGCATTCGACACCTTGCGAGCAACTAAAACAAACAATTCAAAAATGTCGAAGGCAAAAAACATGTTCATATGGCAGGAAAGATTTGTAATTTTATAAATTTTACAACAGTGCGTATTCATAAATTTGAATGAGAGTTACTAATTATTAGTGCAATGTACAGCTTACGCGTATCAAAAGCACAAGCTCGATTGGCTTGTGAGCCGAATTAGGCAATTTGAACCCAAAACAGCTGCATGGTGTGATCAACTCCCAAAAGAAAAATGGACAAGAGCTCATGATGAAGGGAAGAGATATGAATCGATGAAGACGAATCTAGTTGAATTTGTGAACGGGATGCTGAAGGGTTTTCGTGGGATGCCAATAACAGCCATGGTGGAAAACATATTCTATCAGTTAAACCAATATTTTGACACGAGACGAATAACATACACGAATCAGCAGGCGGAAAGATTTGTATATACACATTTTGTGGGTGAGGTGAAAAGGCAAATGGGCATCAAGTTAGACATTTCGACTATGAAAGATGGATTTTCGAAGTGAGAACTACAAGTAATAGATCAAGAGGATCAGGGGGCCACAAACAGGTAGTGAACTTACACGAACGAACATGATCATGTGAAAAATTTGAACAGCCGAAAATCCCATGTTCCCACGTAATCGCATCATGTCAATCATATGGAATTGACCACAACATGTACGTAGATGAGTGTTATACGTTGGCCAAAACCCTTCAGTGCTATCAATACCCGTTTGAGCCGTTGGGAAATCCTCATTACTGGCATGAGGATAATGAGCTTCCATTAGTGCCAGACCCAATTCGTCTTTGTCCGAAAGGAAGGCCCCGTGCATCACGAATAAGAAATGAGATGGACTGGACAACGCTGAGCACATCGCGTATCCATTGCGAAAACCGTGACAAATCAGAGCACAATAGGCAAACTTGTATACATAGACTGGCTCAACAGTAGATCGCATTTGTTCGATGAACTTTTTGTAATAAAACTATATTATTATTGGATCGATATTTATTATGTAATTTTTTCTATAACAAATATGTGAAATTTTCGTATATTGTGTAATATCACGATTGCGCGGTATTTGTTTAGTTTCCATGTTCTATGTCTACATTAGATATATTAATTTGTTATAATATTATAATATCATAATTGTGTAGATATGGATCAGAAGTCTTACATTCAGTCAAGCCCTGAGGATGATTTGCTACTCACTAACCAAGCCCGACATAGATTGGAGCTTTTATGGAGCGGTGAGGTAAGTGAAAGATTTATAGTTGATCTGTCGTTTATAACCGCTTTCGACGAAATTCCAAGTAACTGTTCATGTCACATTTCATAGATACATCCGGCTCGGCCCCTTAAATGTCAGCGAGCGATGCTACACATAGGCGACCTTGATCCGAGCATATGCACGTATCTTCAAAATTCTGGATTTTACGGTGTTTATAATATGGGTTTCGTCCAGCTCGATTGGCATTTGATTACTGCACTAGTGGAGCGATGGAGATCCGAAACCCACACCTTCCATATTTCGGAAGGTGAATGCACGATCACGCTACAGAACATAGGAGTGCTTACAAGGATTCCCATCGATGGAGAACTAGTTACTTGGCCCCCTGTTATGGATTGGGGCACTACTTGTGACGATTTACTTGGTGCTCGGCCACTAGAGTTGAAAGCCTCGCAGATAAGTTTGTCAAGGTTGGAGCAACGCTTTGCAAATCTTCCGACATATGCAAATGATGTCGTCATAGTGCAGTATGTGAGGGCATTCATTCTCTGACTACTTGGAGGATCTATTTTCATGGACAAATCAAGTGCTTGAGTTAGTTTGCACTTTCTCCCACTACTATCGAATATGGAGGCCCCTACGCAGTACAGTTAGGGTTCAGCAACACTAGCGTAGTTGATCGGGAGTTATGCCATGCAATTCACCGTGAGGCGAAGCAATGGGCGATGCGCTATAGGTATTGCAGATTTGGGCGCGGGAGTGCATCCCATGTATCTCCCCATCCATGAGCTATGATGTTCCTTTCCTAGATATGCCTCTCAGTAGTCGGTATGTGATCTATTACATTTTCAATTCGCACTTATTAACTCTTATCAGTGTGTGTAATATATGAAAGTGCAATATATATATATATATATATATATATATATATATATAAATATTACACTTTGGTATCAGAGCCAAGTTGGCGGAGAATTGGTAGTTCTTTTTAGAAATATTTTGTATAAACCCACTTTGAGTTGTTCTAAGGCGTACCCTGTTCAGAGCCACAGAGCCTTGGCAAAGGTAGCGTAAGTTCAGTTGGCGTGGTAGCGGAGGGTAAAAATTGAACAGCATAAAGTAAGTTTATATTTAACGGATCTTTTTAGAAGAACTAATTCTTCTTCAAGTAGTTATGTGTCTGAACTAGTCAGATCCCAGACCCTTTAAATAGAGAAGAAATTGCTATTGAAGATTTTAACAAGTCTCTTAAGAATTGGAAGATTCCAAAAGTTAAGTATAATCAGATATACTCTGAATCGAAATTCAAAAAACTTTTTAAGTCTAATGATTATGTCATCGCCACAGAGGAACGAGACATTCCTCTGTTATCGTCTTATTGTTTGATACATCTTTTAAGTAAAGAATCCTTAAAGAAACATGCTCAAAAGTATAATTATCTCCATTTTGGTATGATCCAAGTCGGTATTAAACCTTTGATTAAAGAAGGTTTAAATACGCCCATTCTTTTGGTCTGAAGAAATGCAAGACTCTTAAGGTATGAAGATTCTCTTCTTGCAACAATCGAAACAAGTCTTTGTAATGGTCCAGTTCATTTTGATTGTTATCCTAATTTTTCAATAAGTTTGAAAGATAAAAATATAATGAAGTCTCTCATTTTGCAGATCAAAACTCATAATTATAGTATAGATGAAGGATCGATTCCACTATCCCTCATCAATAAGGTCCACTATAAAGCTATGAGTTCTGCATTTGATATTCATTCTTTGAATGACACACCAAAAGGTCAAACCTTATTATTGTAGACTGATATATCTCGTTCAAATTCTATTGTTCCAAAGTCTATAAGTTGGAGTGATGTTGTTCTTCCTGATCAATGGGAAATTGAAAACCCCATTCCTCAAATTTCAATTAAGAATGACACCCCTTCAAATGTCATCCAACATCCTGAGGAAAAAGTTACCATATAATTTCCCAGGAGAAGTTTCAAAACAAATTCATTCTGTTCTGCAAGACCTTTTTTTCATGGGTCTTCCTCCCGAAAGTCTGTTGACTATCGTCCAAATCTACCTCCTGTCATCACAATCCCTGTGAGCAGTCAATGTAGTATCAAAGTTCCTAATGCCATTTCTGCACAAGGACGAGCAACTCCAAGTGCACCTCCTTTGAATCTTTCTGGCTAGATATTAGTTCAGGAATTTCAAAACCTATTTATCATCAACAAGAACCTGACTCCCCTGAGTCAACCCAATCACAAATGGAAGATGATGATCCAGAATGTAACATGTTAGGAGTAGAATTTGTCCCCGATAGAAAGTTTTTAAATAAAGAATTTAATTCTGAAGAAAATTATGAAATAAGAAAATGATTTTTTGACAATTTTAAAAATTATACTAAACAAATCAAAGAACAATTTTAAGAATTTCTAAATGAAATTGGAGAACACATGTTTTTCTTTGACTGGTTTGAAAATTACTTTTTGGGAAAAAGAGAAATTTATAATATAGAAAAGGTTTTTAAGTGAAAATTAGATGATGACCAAATAATTGAGTCGTCTCACCCTCCTTTAAGAAAAATTAAAATGACACATCGTGAAAAGGAAATTTCAGCCGCTCCTTTTAAAACTCCTTCTGAAAATGAGAATAATGAATTTAAAAAAAAATTGAACAAAATAATTTTTCAAATCAACATCTCCATTCCATAGGTGTTCAATTGGATAGGATTAAATCTGCCATTGGAAAACCTTCAATTGTTCATTCCATGACTTCAAAGACTACTCCTTCTAAGTCTTTGCAAACACCATTGTTTAAAAATTTTGAGATACCAAAGTCTTTTAGTAAAGAATTTCAAGATGCCCTTCAGGCAAAAAATCAAAAGCTTCTAAAAGAAAAAGTCCTTAAACAACCAATTCTGAATACTCCTAAAGTCAATAAAACTCTGGTTGTTAATACTCCTAAGCCTAATAATCAAATATCAGTTCTTGAGAAAATTGATATCCCCGAAGTTAATCGCCTATCGTGGAAAGAACCTCAGAAACTCTATTATTCTAGAGCCACCTCTCCTGATATTCTTTCTGAAGAATCGTTCAATAAAGTCCAAAATAAGTATTCTGCAGATGCCATTTATGAGTGGAATATAGATTGTATTTTCAAACAGAATCTCTTGTAAATTTTAAGCCAAATGGTAATATGTGCAACCACTTATAAGACTCTTCCTGATACAACAGATCAACAAGTAGCTTATATGATCATTGCAGGTTTTTCTGGTACTTTGAAAGGTTGGTGGGATAATTATCTCAACCAAGATCAATGAGACCATATCATTAATGATGTTAAAACAGATGATAATGGTCAAACTGTTTTTGATGATTATGGTCAAATTATTCAAGATGCAATCTCTACCCTATTGTATTCTATATCCCAACACTTCATTGGAGATCCATCTGTGATTCGTGATCACAACCAGGATCTTCTTTCCAACCTCAAATGTCGTTCTCTTGGAGAGTTTCGAGGGTACAAAGATGTATTTCTAAAAAGGGTATTACTTCGCCCAGATTGTAATCAACCCTTTTGGAAAGAAAAGTTTCTCACTGGTCTTCCTATAATTATAGGAAACCAAGTTCGCGATAAAATTCATGAATAATTTGGTGAAAATATTACTTTCGATTCACTATCTTACGGTGAATTGATATCTTATGTCTATAAAGTTGGAACCCAAATGTGTAATAATATTAAGTTACAAAAACAGCTTAAAAAAGAGAAAAGTCTTACTTGTAAAGGATTAGGATATTTTTGTAGACCTTCTTACTCCTTCTCAACATCTAAAAAATGTTCTGGATCTTGTCCAAAAGAAAAACCTTTTAAAAGAAAGGAAAAGTTCTATAAATCTCAAGTTTCGAAACCCGAAATAAAGTCCTTTAAAAAGAAAAGTTTTAAAAAACCTGAAAACACAAACGATAAAAAAGATTTTAACAAAATTGTTTGTTATAATTGTGGAAGAAAAGGACACACAAGGCAATTTTGCAAATTAAATAAAAAAGTCAATGAACTCGTTTCAAACGAAGATATACTGAATCAATTAAACCAATTAATGGTTGAAAGTGATTCAGAAAGTTCCATTTGCCCTTCAACAGATGAAGAGTCAATAGAACGCGATCTTCAAATTAAAGAAATAGAATCGTCATCTGATTTTTCTTCTGAGACAAATTCTGAGTTTGAACACGAAGTAAATGTCTTAACTAAAGAAGAACATGAATTGTTAGATTCTATAGAAAATGTTTCTGATTCTGATAAAATACTAAAATAAATTCAAAATCCCAGTTCCTCTTTTGGTAAAAGTTCACAAGTTCATGTTTATAATCTCACTGAAACTCTAAATAGTTGAAAGAAGTTAATAAGACCAACAACCTTTAATGATATTCAGAATGAGATTAAAGAAATTAAAAAAGAAATTCGCTTGTTGAAAATTAATCAAATAGACCAACAGAAAGAATTTCTAGATTGCAAAAAACAATTGTTAAAAGGGAAAAATGTTTCTGAAGAAACAATCCACAAAGAAATACCTCCAATTGTCAATGATTCAGACTCCTCAAATTTTCTTGAATTACTAACAGAAGTAACAAGTAAAAAATGGATAATTGATGTTGTTATCAAAATAAATGATGAATTTGTTTTGGAAACAACTGCCCTTTTTGATACAGGTGCTGGTCTAAATTGCATTAGAGAAGGCCTGATCCCCATAAAGTTTTTTAATAAAACTACTGAATCGTTAAAATCTAATTCTGGTGATCATTTAAAAATTAAATATAAACTCCCTGAAACTTTTGTGATAAAAGAAAACATTAAATTAAAAACATCTTTTCTTCTGGTAAAAGATTTAAAAAGAAATGTAATTTTAGGAACCCTTTTATAAATCTAATCCAACCCTTTTTGGTGACAAATGAAGGAATTGAAACAAAGATTTCTGGTAAAAAATTAATGTTTACTTTTGTCACAAAAAATCGAACAAGAAACTTAAACACTCTGCATGAAAATACTATCAGAGAAATCAATTATTTAATTAAAGACAAAGAAAATCATCTTTTATTTTTTAAAGAAGAACTAAGTTTCCAAAAGGTAGGACAACAACTAAAAAATCATGATCTTCAAAAGAAAATTTTTGTTTTAGAACAAAAAATTAAAAATGAACTTTGTTCTATTCCAAACAATGCTTTTTGGGAAAGATGTAATCACAAACGTATTGTTGAATTACCCTATGAATCTGATTTCTCAGAAAAGAATATTCCCACAAAAGCTCGTCCTTCTCAAATGAATAGTGAACTTTTGAAATTGTGTGAAAACGAAATAAATGATTTAATCAAGAAAAAATTGATACGAAAAAGCAAATCTCCATGGAGCTATTCTGCTTTTTATGTAAATAGAAACGCAGAAATTGAACGTGGAGTCCCTCGTCTAGTAGTTAATGATAAATCATTAATCAAAGTTTTAAAGTGGATTCGTTATCAAATTCCTAATAAGAAAGATCTTTTGAATCGTCTCCATTCTTCCAAAGTTTTTTCAAAGTTCGATATGAAATCTGGCTTCTGGCAAATACAAATTGCTGAGCAAGACAGATACAAAACTGCATTCATAATTCCTTTTGGTCAATATAAATGGAATGTGATGCCTTTTGATTTAAACAATGCTCCTTTAGAATTCCAAAGAATCATGAATGACATCTTCAATCCATATTCTGAATTTATAATTGTGTATATCAATGATGTTTTGATATACTCCCTTAATGTTGATTCACATTTCAAACATGTGAATCATTTCTTTAATATTGCTAAACGTAATGGTCTCATATTGTCAGAAAAGAAAGTATTCTTGTTTCAAACGAAAATTAGATTTCTAGGACATATTATTCATCAAGGAACCATTGTACCAATTGAGAGGTCTATTCAATTTGCAAATAAATTTCTTGATGAATTGAAAGATAAAACTCAATTACAAAGATTTCTAGGAAGTTTAAATTACGTGATTGATTTTATCCCTGATATGAACATCATATGCAAGCCTCTGCACCAAAGGTTAAAGAAGGACCCAAAATCTTGGTCTCAATTGCATACTGACACTATCGAGAGAATAAAATCACTCATAAAAGAAATCCCTTGTTTGCATATTGCTAATCCAATTGCATTTAAAATTGTTGAAACAAATGCTTCTGAATTAGGATATGGTAGTGTCTTAAAACAGAAGATTGATAACCAAGAACAAATTGTTCAATTCATTTCTAAACACTGGAATGAAACTCAACGAAATTATTCCACTGTTAAGAAAGAAATTTTAGTAATTGTACTCTCAATATCCAAATTCCAAAGTGATTTATTAAATCAAAAGTATTTATTACGAATTGATTATAAGTCTGCAAAAAATATCTTGCAGAAAGATGTATTGAACATTGCATCAAAACAGATTTTTTCACGTTGGCAAGCAATATTATCTATTTTGTATTTTGACATTGAATTTATTCATGGAGAAGTAAATTCTCTTCCAGATTTTCTCACACGAGAATTTTTACAGGGAAAACCTTCTCCAAAATGCCTCCCAAAAAAGACCGAGACAAAGGCAAAGCCGAAGAAGCCACCATTGTCCCAGTCAAACCCACAAAGTTAACCCCCATCCGTAGTTGGTTAGAAGCTGCTCAAAGTCCATTGTCATCCCATAGTCTACCCAACGAAGCTTCTCCAAGCCATCCTACCCAATCAATTGCCCTTTCAAAGTTAGCCTCCATATTGCCAAGTTATATGATGAAGGATTTGCAAAAATCCTCAAGTTCTAATTGTATGCACAAGATGAGATAAAATCTCCCTCACCTTTAAATATTTCTAAAGAGGTGGTCCTTGTAACTCCGTCAGCCCCTCGAAAATCAAAGTCAAAGTTTTTTATGAAAAATTTTGAGAAAATCATCACGGTGGAAAGAGGGTTCTATCATGAGGATCCTTATGTTTTTGTAAAAAACATGTTTGGAGAAAATCGCTTTTATACTCCACATGATATTGCAAAACCCGTGGAGTTTTATGAGAAAATTTTGGTCCAGACTGGATTTGTAAAGTTCAAACACTTTTGTGATAAAGTGCAACCTTCTGTTGCAAACTATTTCACTGCAAAAAAATTGAAAGTCATAAACCCTGCAGAATGGAATAATTCTCCAAGTTCCCCAATGAAACTCGATTCGCGAGTCACTGAAAGTCCTTCTTATAGGTATAATTTTACCTATTTTGACTACCAGCAAGCCTAGCACAATATTTTCTATCATCAAAATCCAAATCGTAGCCATACATGGCTTTTCTTCTTTCAAAGTCCTTTTGGCATTTCAAAATTGCCTTTCTGGTTCATACGATGGTGGGATAATTTTGGTTCTATCCCGGATATTCTCCCCCCACAAGTAATTGAATCGTTCACAATGTTCCAAAAAAACCTTCATTCCAAGTTCCAAGAAAATTCATTTCCCTCATCTCCTAATGTTTTGTGCAAATTTTTGGATGGCATGGGTATCTGCCTGGGAACTTGAATACATAAAAAATAGTCAAGATCCCAAAATACTCATTTTGGTGCGAAGATTTAAAACAAAATGGTGGGATGGATTTTCATACTGGGATAAATGCTTAGTGAAAACCGTCCACAATTGGATCCAGCAACGTACAGTCAAAGATTTAAACAAAGTTTATGACGTGGCATCGGATGAGGTATCAAAAACATCATTTCTCCACGACAAGTCAATGGCAATTGTAAAATAGGTTAATGTTAAAAATGAAAAAGAATTTTATGATATGATGAAACAAGCAATCCTGGAGCATGAGGAATCATTGCAGGGATCATCTTCTCAACACAGTGACTCAGAAGAAGAAGAAGATGAATACAGCCCCAATATCTTCGGTCATTACTCCGCGTAACGTTTTTATTGTATCATTCAACGGCCAATTGTAACAAATACAATAGTGTATGTAATAGTATCTGTATTGTACATCGTATGATACTGTACACTGTGCACTTCACTGTACATTGTAGCGGTCTTTTAAGTGAATCATTGTTCACTGTAGCAACAGTGAATTTTTACTCTTTAAAATCAGAGTGTCCCCAATGGTGAAGGCACTTGAAACTGAAAACTCAAAAAGAAACCCTCGAGTGCTCTCTCTCTGGAGACTCACCTTCTCCTCCGAAGCCCTTCCTCCTGTCCGGAGAAAACCCTTCGCCGGAGAACCAAAAGTCCTCAATCCTCCAAAGTTAGAAGTAACACATTGTCTCCCCGGACCCAGATCCGTAAGTCAAAACCATCCAAGTCTACTATTCCTACCCAGAGCCTTCAAAGTTATTCCTGATTGTCTAAAGTTTTGCACTTGTAATAACGGATCTGATGATCTTTTATGGTTTTATTGTATAATCTCTTTTGTTCTTGCAATAAAAGTATACATTTCTTCATCTTTTGCCTATTCAAGACCCAGAATCGGTAGGCTCTGCCTCCTGTTGGTGTCAAAGGTATTGTGTTATTTAAGTTTATGCAACTCAAATTTCTGTCATTTAAAGTTCTGTACTGCATAACATTTGCATACAGCTCTTAGTGAAGATCGATCCTTCAGGTGGTCTCCTCTCCTAGACTAGCCACACACACTTCACTGTGTATATTTAAGTTCTAAGTATTTAATTTTAATCATATCCCAGAGTGTGAAGGCCCTGCCTCCTAGCTGACGGTTTATGATATTTCTTTTTATTTACACTACTTGTCTTCGCATTAAGTTTATACTTTTAGTTATTGTTTATATTCAGAGTTGTTTACTGCTTGTGACTGAATTTATTGATTTATGTGATTGGTATTTGGATATATCTGTTCAACAATTGTTTCATACATATTTTAGTCAAAAATAATGTTAATTGTACTCCTAATTGCTGTCGCAATTCTATATACTGCTCTCGAATTGTTATATCATCTTTTAAGTATTTATTTAAGATTGCCTGAATCATATCTTAACTATTAGACAAATAAACTTAAGAGAAGACGTCATTTCTTGTCTTTTTAGTAACTTCCCCTTTATTTCTCCGGTCAAACGATATATATATATATATATATAGTTGGACTCTAGGCATACACACAATGGAGATCCTCACGCATATTTTGACACATCTGCGCTACCAACTTGACAGATTGACATCCGAAGATGTAAGTAATGCGGACAACAAATAAGTTTAATTATTCGTTTAATTTTATATGTTTTAATATGATTTTATCTTTTAAATTGATTATTCATTTAATTTTAGATGTTTTAATATGATGTTACCTTTTAAATTAATTATTTGTTTAATTTTAGATGTTTTATTACGATGACAAATTGCTTGGGAGCCCTATATTGATGTCATTTGTAGTATACCGGCGTACTGCTGGCAAGGACATCGTTATTGGAAGGCGAATGTCCCACTCATTTGCCACTGGATAGTTGAGTGGCATTATCCAGACCGAGTACTTCGACAGTTTGGTTTGCAGCAGAAAATACGTATAGGTCTCAAGGATCATACTGCCTTCCATGATATCGATAATACGCCGCCCAAGATGAATTGAGTGGATAGACACATAGACAGCATCAATTTGTGGGGGTACACGTCGAGCACGTGTCATTAATGGTGATCGTATAACGGAGGATCTCTTTCATTCAGGATATTTAGAGTGGTTCTGTAGACATATACGGAAATGGATTTCTATTACGGGAGTTGCAATAGGTTCAATGGTTTATGCAAACACTCTCAATTTCATTCATTAGTTATTTTTTCGTAACATAAGTTATTGGCAATTGATAACTTTTGCTAATTTTTTTAATATCATCACCAGACTGATGGCGTCGAACACGCGGTGCATATAATGAAGGGGTCTCGATCTCCTGAGGACTTGGATTACATGGTGTGACATTCTGATTTTCCTGTCATTTTCAGACTCATTAATAAGAAAATATCTAACGATGTATTTCAGTCATACCTCGCTCGGATCTGATCAATCTCTAGTTGACTGACCAAAAGGGAAAGGCTAATATGAGACAAGGTACGTGGACCTAGGGAACTCGAATAAGAAATGACGCTTTCACCATAAGGATTGTCGATGGGACATTTACAGCCATAAAAGGCTGATCTAAGAATGATTAAGGAATGCATTGCTAGCATTATACGATTGGAGCGCGGGTGATGCCGCTGAACCAACGTATAATTTGCAAAATTTTCATAAATCGAACAGTGACGATCGAGGTCATCGGAACTAGTGATAGACCCTCATAATTACATAACAACCAAAGTCGCCATGAATTGACAAGCCCTAATTGTGATATGAGTCACAGGGTCGATATGTGTAACGTCTGCAAAAGCCGCCCATCAGTTCGGGATAGGCTGGAATCGCATTAGATAGAGAAATGATTCAAAAATGAGTCTTGAAAATTGAAAATGGAGAATCAAGAATCTCAACATTATAATTGGATTGGCCATTGCCTTATCGACGAAATTTGGAGTTAGAAAAACAACGTTCCGGACGTCGAGGGTAAAATTACCATTTTGCCCCTCAAGCCCTAACCTTGCAGATATTATTGGATGAGGGCATTTTAGTCCTAAACCACACCCAAGACTACCGAAATTTTGAAGAAACCATGGCCATTGAATAAACTTTGATTGACACCTTGGACAAGTGTTAAGAGATCAAGCCATGATGTTGATAGAGCCGCTTTTTACCAACCATTCAACTAAGTTGACTCATGGATTTGGTATATACCTCATTCCTTCTCTCTCCTCTTGGACGAAACCCTTCCCATTTGCTCTTCATCTTCTTCTTCTTCTTCCTCTGTCGTGAAGCTGCTCCAGCCCAACAAGATTCTGCCGCCGGTTTCGCTGCCGTCAACCGCCACTTTCGGCGATCCCCAGCCACCGAGCCGACCACCCACTCCTTCCTTAACTTCTTGCCGACGTTCTCGAAGTGGAAGAGAGTTATTTGACTCAGTGAGGAGCTCCGGCCAGCCAATCTCCCGAAAGCCGACGGAAATCATCGCAACCAGAGGTAAGCCATGTTTTTAGCCTCTTAGGACCCCGAAATCTTGGAGTTTTGTAACCAAATTTTGTGGAAATTTAGGAGACACAT
Organism: Rhodomyrtus tomentosa; assembly: GCA_028455895.1. Taxonomy (NCBI): domain Eukaryota; kingdom Viridiplantae; phylum Streptophyta; class Magnoliopsida; order Myrtales; family Myrtaceae; genus Rhodomyrtus; species Rhodomyrtus tomentosa. Next base: position 32,136,878 of record JAPCWY010000008.1, on the reverse strand, counting down.
AGATTGAGCTGTGGTCAAAAGTTTGGATTATTTTGATGGAGTTTTGACCTCAAATGGGTCTTGTGTTTGAAAGGCTAGAACTGACTGGTTGATGACTTGGGAAGACTGGCGCCGTTCAAGGACTTTTCGGTGTCGCCTTGACTCCAAATTTTTGGTGAGGCTCCCCAACCCTTAGAACTACATGTTAATAAGTAGATTAGTGAATAAATTGAGGATTTGAGGTAGTTTAAGAGCTGATTAGTTGGGGTATACACAGAACCGAAAATGCCCAGTTCGGTTCTGTGCATGCCAGTTCTGTTGAGTTCATTGGCGTTGAAATTGAGTCTTAAATTCATCATTGAGACATGCTTGGATGTTGAGGAACATGTCAATAAGGTTTATGTCCCATGGACCGGCGAATTAAGCAAGAAAAATTGACGATTTGATGAATTTCATTAGGTTGCGCGGTTGAGTTGTCCTTGGACTATTTGGACCAAACTCTTAAGGTGCTTGGGAGAAGGATTGTATTGCATTAAACTTGAGGTAAGGGGATTCTAAGCCTTTGATAGGAGGATTGGACTCAATTGGGCGAGTCGCATGCAAGTTTGCTTAATTCTTGGAAGATTTTAAAGTGATCATTCATTGTACGTCCTAAGAGGATATAGATGACTCAAATGCTTGACCATGCTTGTGCCTTGAGTGATTTGTCGCATTTGAGTATTGAACTTACTTACTTCGTATGCCTTAAGTGTATTATTCGTGCATGAGTTGCACTTGATTATGCGTGATATACATTAAATGAACTTATGGCTTATTTGAGGAGTTGTGACACCCTGAGGCGTATGAGACGCAGGGTTGCGTGGCTGAATGTCCTAAGGTGCTGAGGCGCAAAGTTTGAATTGAGTGGCACCTTGAGACGTATGAAACAGGGGTTGAGAAGGCTATAGTCCTGATGCGTTGAAACACGAGACGGAGTTGTGATGTGTAGACACAGGCTTGGATTGAGATTAAAAATCTAATGCGTTTACGCGGGTTTGTCAATGAGACGATCTAATGCGTTTACACGGACCGAACCTGAGGCATTCTAAACGTAGGCATGGAAGTGAGGAGGCAAGAAAGGGTGGAAGGCATACTATGGCTTGTTTATGTGTGCCTGAATTTAGTGACATAACGAGATGCTTGGATTGCATGTTCGATTTCCATATGTTACTTTGTGATAGTTGAATGCCTTTATGATCTGGTGTGAATTGATTGTGATTGTACCTGCCTGAGTGGACGGTCAGCCTAACCTAGGGTTAGGATCTACCTTACTAAGATGTATATCTCACCCCGTTATGGAACCTTCTTCTTTACAGTCCTAGGTCCTGAGGATGTGGCCCATCAGATTTGGCGACCCCAAGGAGATGTCGGTTTATTTTGAAAAGTTTCCTGACAGGTAGGGGACCATTTATGTTAGAAAGTGTACAGTCGTTTGAGTAGACAAGGGTGATAGTAGCTGGAAGCCTCAAAGATATGAGGCATGGTTTAGAAAGGTAAGAGATGTTTCCACAGGGCCACTAAAGCCCACTGAGGTGCCTCATAGAGTGATCTCTAGCTGGTGCCATCCCACCTGGGATTCAGTGGAGGCTGAGAGGTCAGTCTCCGGTTCGAGGAACGGTCCTGAGAGGACCCCGACCCTAGACGATACTAAGGAGGTCATAGTGGTCGAGGCTATCAAGGACGACCTGGTGAAACCGTCCGCGGACGAGACCCTCGAGAATACGGTGGAGATTTGCTCATAGACTTTCTCGGAGTATGAGCCTACTGAGGAAGCCGAGGAGACTAATGACTTCAGCAGCTCGACTTAGGAGCTCCTGATTTATTAGTTTGACATTTTGGCAGCGGCCCCAATGCCCATTCCTTTTGGTGATGATGATGGTCCCTTTTTGTACTCACCATGTCACCTTTAATGACGAGTGGATCTGGTTTACTATGCCCTTGTATGAACAGTTGGGAACTTATGTATGTATTAATATTATCGTTACCCAAGTCCCATTTTACATTTGTACGAAGGAGTTTTATATCATCGCTTCCGAGTGCTATTTATTGATGATATATCTATTGATCTATACGTGCATCCTGAGACCTCGAGAGATAGTTTGTGCTTGCAGGGAGTCGCGCGCTCGTGCCCGAGGCGCGGGGCGTGACACATGGAGAGTCTACTTGAGGCTTTGCTATATGCCCAGAAGGAGGAGAGGCGGCTAGTCACAGCCATGCCACCGCCACAACCACCGGTTGCAGCGGGACCCGATGAGTCGAATGAAGATGTACCATCCGAGCCTGTTCAGCCATTCAGGAGGACCCCTTGAGCTCGTCCAGTAGGTCATGTCGTCCATCACACCATCGAGTATCATACGATATATTTTGATGAAAGATTCGAGTAGTTTGCTACCCTATTTACTGAGGGATCTACTTTTGCATCTCCTGACTATACACAACAACGGAATTCATATACTCATCCGGCTTCATATGAGGATTTCCCTCCTTATACTCCAAGTCCTCCTACAGTTGGACATGCACAATCTGGCAGTGGCATATTTCCACAAGATATGCCTTCATCATCTACTCAACCTCATAGTCGACGATATCACCTCCGACCTCCTGAGCACCGGAGATAACCTGATTGTGGAACGGGAGGTCATGTTGAAGGACGACATCGTCATCAGATGTAATTGTGGTTGTTATCGAAATTCCATGTCTTCCATGTCTCAACACCCATGTCTCAGCACCTTTATTTTATGATTACTAATTATTTACGTAATTCCAATACAATTTATTATTTAATTGATACTTTTATAAATATATATAAATTAAAAGTCAATTTTAATGGTGGATATGAATTATGTAGTGCTTTTTTTTTCACAGTTTACGTAATTTCAATATAATTTATTATTTAATTTAAAACTTTTATAAAAAAATATAAATTAAAAGTCAATTTTAATGGTGAAATATGAATTATGTAGTGCTTGTCTTTTTTTCCTCAAAATTTACGTAATTTTAATATAATTTATTATTTAATTGATACTTTTATAAAAAAAATATAAATTAAATGTCAATTTTAATGGTGGAATATAAATTATGTAGTGCTTGTCTTTTTTTTTTCCTCAAAGTTTACGTAATTCCAATATAATTTACTATTTAATAATCACTTTTATAAAAAAAATATAAATTAAAAGTCAATTTTAATGGCGGAATGTGAATTATATAGTACTTGTCTTTTTTCCTCAAAGTTTACGTAATTTTAATATAATTTATTATTTAATTGATGCTTTTATTTTAAAAAAATATAAATTAAAAGTCAATTTTAATAGTGAAATATGAATTATGTAGTGTTTGTCTTTTTTCCCTCAAAGTTTACGTAATTCAAATATAATTTATTGTGTAATTGATAATATAAAAAATATAAATTAAAAGTAAATTTTAATGGTGGAATATGAATTGTGTAGTTCTTATCTTTTTTTCCTCAAAGTTTACGTAATTCCAATATAATTTACTATTTAATTAAAACTTTTATAAAAAATATAAATTAAGAGTAAATTTTAACGGTGGAATATGAATTGTATAGTTCTTGTCCTTTTTCCCTCAAAGTTTACGTAATTCCAATATAATTTATTATTTCATTGAAACTTTTATAAAAATAAATAAATTAAATTTTAATGGTGGAATATGAATTATGTAATGTTTTTTTTCTCAAAGTTTACGCAATTTCAATATAATTTATTATTTAATTGATGCTTTTATAAATATATATATATATTAAATAATAATTATTAAAAAAAATTATGTTGGGACCCCAAGCGGGACCCTGGCCAGCCCAATCGGCGAATGGGCCGTCGATTGGGCTGGCCAGGGTCCCGTTTGGCATATGGCTGATTGGGCTGGTCGCGGCCCTGCTCTTCAATTGAGCCGTCGAGCGAGGCCCAAATCCGCATTTGGGCCCCAATCACCAGCCCAATTGCCGATTGGGTGATCCCGCTCGGCAATTGGGCCGCCGAGCGAGGCCCAACTTGCGAATTGAGTGCCACTCGGCGACCCAATTGCGGAGCGGCACCCAATTCGGCAAATATTTTTTTAATATTAATTTGGTAAGTATTTTTTTATAAAAAAATATTTTGGAAAATTGGCCGATATGGAAGGAGTGGAGGAGGGGGAACAGGTTATGCTAGCGAAGCATCCGGTTAGTGGATATGGTAGAGAAGGAGCTGGTGGGAAAGTTGCTGCAGGTCAACATGCCGGGGGCAATGGTGGCGGCTCTAGCAGATGCGGTGGAGGGGCCTATCATCCTATGGCGGTGGTGGAGCAGCTTATGGCGGTGGTGCTGGTAGTGGGGAAGGTGGCGGCGGAGCAGCTTATGGCGGTGGAGGGCCTACGGTGGCGGTACAGCATGCTAAGGGGAAAGGCCATTTCTTGCCAAATAAATAACAACGATATGATTAATTTGGTGAAGAAGATGAGTGGTCAATTGATTAATCTGTTGGAGGCAAGACATATTTGCTAATCATGGATATGTAATCTCATTTCGTGATTAACAAATATATCACGCCTCCAACAGAAATGCAGCATTCGCATACCTGTTACTTTTGCGCAGGTAAAGCAACCAAGGCTATCCAAAAAATCAAAAGCCAAAGAATGATATTCGAATTGCAATTCTACCAAATGGGGACAAGCTTACTTGTTTTTTTTTTTTTTGGTCAACCTCAATAAAAAAAATTCCCCAACAGCGGGTCTACATAAGCGCGCAGCACTTACGTCGAGCGATGCCCGTAAGAAGTTGCTTTCAGCACGACAAACAAGGACACGAGCGGTACCACTCTAGGATCCACACGATCAATGCAGTCGATCAAATTCGGCATCTAAAGCTCTTGCTACTCTCACCATCATGAACCAAGAACTCTTCATGATATCCAACCAAAGAAAAGGGACAGGCAAAGTTCTTTGCAGTTTGAAACTTGAACTACTTTGGTTTTCGAATGCAGCAGTAAGCATACACATAAGATGCCCTTTAGAGCAACCTACCGTCTCCATAACAAAACCGAACATAGAGCAAAAGAATAATAAGAAAAGTTGGTCCTTGCCCACTTGCCAATCACCTTAAAAGTCAGAGATCGCTCACACAAAATTCCTCAACCCAAGCTATCAACGAGTTCGAGCTGCAATGGAGTGCATATGACTAGACCTGGGGCGAGCGCTTGGAGGGCTAGTACTTTTACATGGAGCTACACTCATTCTACTTCTGTCAATCTTCTTTTTCGAAACACCAGGACTTCGCGGACCAAGCACAGCATTGTAAAATTTAAGACCCCTTGAAGAAGGCATGCTCCTTATGTACCGAATAGCTTCCCTTCGCTTTGGATCGTCCAAAGCTTTACTCAATTGTTGTTTACAAGTCAACCGATTTGGTTTCAGAAGATGCGAGTGTCCATCACTTGCTCCTGAAAACAACGAATCCATCAGATGATAGCGCGCTGCAGTTTATTAAAGCAAATTATTCTTTATCTGCTGCAGTTTGTTGAAATATCAACCATCCCTTACCTGACGATTTCCTGGCATAAGTATCTGGAGATGCGAGACTGGGAGATGGAGAACGCAAGGGCGTCAGAGGACAAAAACCATCATTGTTCACCAGACCCTGACTTTCAGGCTCACAGACTTTCCCACCAAAGGAGGTTGTGGATTCTCCCCTACCACTAAATGAAGTTTCACCGTGACAATTACGCTCATCAGAACTCAAAGGAGCATCGAATATGACTATATCATCTCCGAAGTCATTAACCACCTCAGTTTTTTCCGAGTTGTGATTGAATGACGGAGAAGTGGCTACTTCAGCACCTGTAACTTCGCCAGGGTCATTATTCCCAGAGCCATTTCCAGGATATGAGGGGGCATCTTCATCAGAAACACGAGAAGGTTCACAACATATGGGCTTGTCAGTCTCAGCCACGCCAGGGGATGAAGTGCGAGGTACATCCACATTATCCAACACCGATGTGGGTGATGCATCAGACAAGTCTGGATTTAAATGTGGTTTCTGTGCCTCCATCAAACTAGAAAACCAAGGGGTGCCCTGCTTTGTGTAGAATAGAAGGTAGGCGTCCTGAGCTAAAACAAGATCCTCCTGGACCTTCTGGACCTACAAAAGATTTTAACTATGCATGACCTTTTTGTATTTAATCGATTAAGGAGATGTACAACTCTCTCTGATCAGGAAAAAGCAAAAGTCAATTTTGACCAAAGTAAAGGTACATCTGCTTTTTTGTCCCTTGTTGGTTTATAGTGAATAACTCCGCCTATGTAGTATACATAGCATGTCCAAAGCCAGGATAAAGGAGAAGGGTTGCGTCAGGTGTAGCAAGCCGATTGTAAAAAAGAGCAATTTATATGAGATAAACCTTATAATTTTTTTATGTATCTTTGGGGTTCATCGACCGCCAACCCCAACTAGTTTGGGATAAAGTGTTATTGATGTTGATGTTGATATCGGTTTATAGTGAATGTGGCAGATGGTGGAGAGACTGATTTGCAAAGTTCACAGTTACACTGCTTAAGCCAGAAAATAAAAACAAATTACGGACATAAGAAGCAAATGTTTGCTAAACTAAAATTAAGGAAGAGCATGATGAAGTACCTCAGCGTCATCAAACCTATGCCATGTCCCTGGAGAAGACCTAATGAAGCTAAAATAATGCCCAGAAGTGGGTGATATTCCAATATGCACCACAATAGCATAGAGTTGATACTTGAAGCCCACCTATTGCAGAGAAAGATGGTGAGCAAGAGAAGGATTATAAGTGGAAGTTGGAAAGCCTTATCAAAGCATAACAAATGTTCATCAGAAAACACCCAAAAGAAAGTCATTCACATGAATGTATCATCCATCAGCATCTCTCGATGATCAGGTGAGAGCAACACAAAAGGCCACGAGCATAAGACGTCGCCTCAGTTAAAGCCCAAAATACCAGAACTCGTTAGTGGAGAAGGACTAAGTAGAACTGACAATCAAAAGCCCAGCTAACAAAAATTGTCAGCATGAATAGTCAACCAATACTCACATTATGATCCCGACTGCCACCAGTGTAAGGCTGCAAATCAAGCTCTAAAGGAAAATCCACGTGCTTATCTATCTTCTCAACATTGAAACCATCGCTCTTGAAGCGCTTCAGATGGAGGACAGCTACTGAAGGTTCCTCATCCAACAGAAGCTGCTTCTCCATCGACACTTCTAGATTGCAGTTTGAACATCTGAACTTTGTCTCGGGATCTTCAATCTTCTCTACATTAGTGAAAGATTCTAGAGCAGCTGAAAGGTTGTCCACATGTTCAACCTCTAGACTTAGGTCAATAAGGGGCTCGTAAGTGTAGGAGCAGTGTCCACAACTGCAACATTGTAGCTGTAGTAGACACAGTATTGCACAGAGTCACCAACCAAACTGTAACACAACTGCTTTCAGGAGAGAAGAAAAAGTGACAATAAAGAGAAAATTCTTGTCCATACTTTGCTTACGAGACGACCGCCAAAAACCTGATCCACAATATTGCTTCCTGTAGACATTCCATCCTCTGTTTTTGAATCTAAACAACACCTTTCGAGTCTATCCAACAAGGCCTGTTGAAATTCATGAGCATCTTCCTGTTGATACCTCTGAAAATCAGAAGATATGTCTGGTGTTCTCAAGTCAAGAATCACAGTACCACAATTTTGTTAATGCTAAGCTTTCCACTGTGGAAAGTGGCCGCTGTCCTTGACTCAATTTCAGCTACACAGTGACAAAATATGCTAAATACTAGGGATACAAAGAGTTTTTATTGTCCTCTTTATAGAAAAGAATCGACGAGATCAAATTTGAATGTTGATATTAGTGAGAGCCATGCATAAAGCAGTCCACTTGTTTAAATATTCAACTGATCTGGACACGTCCTTCCAACTGAGATTTTTAACTCTTTTGTACCCCTAACATTACTCAAAACCTCATTTTCATATTAGCAGCAATATCTAAAGTAGAAATAACACGAAAGCAGCAACTATACAGTGGGCGGGAAAGGATACTGTTCAGATTGTGGACTAACTGGAATGGAGAGATTATCCTGCCAGAAGCAGATATACAAAGTTCAATGTGGCCGCGCAGAACGCATAGAACACAGAAGCCCTCTTTGCCTCCTGAGAATTCCAAAACCATAATCACTCAATGGCTGCTCATACAAATTACAAATTTGCTACATAGAGTAGTAAACCAACTAGACCATAAAACTTACGATCGCACGTATCGGCATGTTCAAAGCCGCGAATCGCTTGGACAAGCGGAACAGTATGAGTGAGACACTGCAGTACCGCATTCAAAAAGCATGTGAACCCCAAATTACTAAGCCCTGCACCCTGCAGCAACTCCACCACAAAGAAACCAAATCGCAGCATTAAATTCCAAACTCCACAACGAGCCTCATAAATCCCGATAAACTGTTTCTATAAAATCACAGGAAAACAAATTTCTAACGAATGAATTTGAATTAACGTACAACTCCCGAAGGCACGTGCTCACGGACGGGCGGCGCCGGGAGAAGCAGGGCGTCGCAGATCAGACGCCTCCGCGGACACCATGGTGACCACCGACTCAGCTCCCGCTCCCGTCGCCTATAGCAGTCGTACCGGTCCTCCTCTGGCGAAACCTCCTTCTCCTCCTCCTCGTCCCACTCGTACGGACTCCAGCCGCAGTCAGCCTCCATCTTGTCGGGCGATCCCTCGCCGCTGCTCGTCGCCGGGGGAGGCTCGCGACGGAGCGGGTGCGGCGGCGAGAAACCGCCGAGGATCCGGCAGCGGAGGAGGGAACCGGAGGGATCGAGGCGGCCTAGGGTTTCGGGAGAATGGAACTCCGTCATCGGACCGGCGGAGGGGCGAATGAAAACCGCAGCAGGCGAGAGCGAGAGCGAGAGCTCGATCGGCGATTTCGTAGGCGGGGTGGGTTTCTGGAGGATTTCGGGGAAGAAGAGGAGGAGGAGGAGGAGGAGGAAGAGGAGGGAAGAGCGGAGTTTTGAGGGTTTCAAAAAGGGAGGGAAAACGAAGCCGCCATCATTTCCATTTCACTGCGAAAGAAAAAGAAAAAAGAGAGAGAGAGAGAGAGAAATTAAAATTGAATGGCGTGTGGGAGAAGCAATTTGGGGGGACTTCCATTCCCTCTCTGCTGTGCGTATTTTTGTCTAATTTCCCCTCTTTTATTATTATTATTATTATTATTGTTGTTATCAATTTCCTTTTAATTCACTCATATTTGAGTAGTGTCGAAATGTCCGACACCGTTTTCTTCGACAAACCAAAAATGTGATTGGCATCCGAGACATAACTGGAATGAGATTAGCAAGTAAAAGTATCGAAACTTTTGAATTCGACATTCAAAGGAAGGAACGGGGCCGAAAACACATCATGCGCAAGTGGTCGAGTTTCTAATACTAACCACACATCTAAACTATTGCGAGAACTATCAATTTCCTGTTATTTATATTTCGTCACGGCTTGTTAAATACGATATGGGACTGGACCAGAGTGCGTGAATCGCCATCGAGAAACGCCGCGACTGTTTCGAGAAAAATATAAATTATTTAAAAAGCATTTTCTTAAAAAACGATCGCTCTTTATCACTCGCAATAAAAAGAAAAACAAAACAAATAGACGGGTGCATGGACATGAATTGCTATCGACAATAAATTCATTCTTTCATTGACTGGTCATTTTAAACGATACGAGGGACAATTTTATTTTCGGGTCTTTTTTCTTTCTAAGGACGGTCCCGACTTTTTCTTTGTCCCCACGAGACCGAAAGGTCATAGGGAAAGAGTGGAAAAGGCATTTGGTCCCAAAGCCTCGTCTATTTAGACTTGCTCGGTATCATCCCAACCTCCCGAGAAATCAAAGCCCAAGCATCAAGCAATCTCGGGTTCTTGATGTAGTGGGCTCGTGAAGATCGTCCAATCTGACGAGGCCCGTGTAACTTGGAATCGATGGGTTGCAGATCGCTAAGGGTATGCACGAAAACACTTCTTTTTTTCCATATTTTTGTCAGAAGCCGATTTGGTAGGGAAATGCGTTTGGTAAAATCAAATCTGAAGTAAAAACGTGTTTGATAAAAAAAATTGACTTTTTATAGGATTTTCTACTTTGACAATATTTTGTATTTCTGGTAATATTTTTTGTCAACTTGGAGAAGTAAAAAAATTTTACTTCTCAACCTTGAGAAGTCATTCTCGTCACTCGATCGCCACCCCCTCGCCTGATGCCTCCCCCTTGCCAGTCGCCGGCCGCCGCCGCCATCGAATATTTTTGTAATATTATTTCGAATATTATCTTTTTAATCATTATTTACTACATTTCTCTATCAGAAATTAATTTGTAAAGTAGAGACTGAAAATTCAACTTTTACTCCAAAATAAAAGCTGAAAAATCAACTTCCCTGCCAGATTAATTTTTCGGGCGAGAATTGTTTTCATGTACACCCTAAAAATAGCAGTAATTACGGATACGAAGAAGTGGAGCCCGTGGATGAGGTGAGTTATGAGAATTCTACACGCAGTTGCTTCGAAAGGGAAGTGATCGAGTCTCTAATCAAATTCGCCGATCCCGCTCGTCGATTGCCACTTCCTTCCCCCTTTCGCTTCTCTCTCTCTCTCTATGAGTGTGGTCGACGGAGCTCAAGTTCTTGCCATGTTCTTTCCGTCTTTCCGGGCACGTGCACGCGTGCCTGTCTCGTGCCCTCGTGTTAGTACTTTATTGCAATACGAAGTGCGTCAGAGGACTTGAAATAAGCGGGCCCCCTCCCCCCACACAAAGAAAAAGACAAGAAGAGGTGGTGATTAGGACCGACGGTCGGAAAATGGCTTGATAATCTTGACCGCCCATCAGCATCAGTTAACGGCCGTGAACAACCGCGACGTCGCAACCGATCCCAGCTCCCACCAGACAACCACAGAGCACCAAATTCCCAAAACTACCCCTGAGCAGCGAGGGCATTCCCGTCACTTTTGCCCCAGCTATAACTATTATTATTATTTTTTGGCCCCAACAGAAATAATAATAATAATAATAATAATTTAATCGTGTTTGGCGATTTCTCAAACATTCATAAAATCGTCCTCTCTTCAAAATTCGGATTCCCTCGAGGAGGCGAGCGAGCGAGGCATCGATCGAACTCGGAAGCAGGAAATCTCTCTCTGTCGTCGAATCTTCCTCGAGGGAATTGTTCTCGCCTCCTTTCTCTCGCTAGATTTCGCCCCTCATGGCGTCCGATGGTTTCACCGACAAGAACTCTGTTTTCCGGAAACTGAAAGCGAAATCGGAGAACAAGGTTTGCCTCCTTCCCCTTCGTCACTTTGCTTCCCGTTTCCTTCCTTTCACAGTTCCTTCCTTTCCTCTGCGTGTTCTGTTGGCTCCTTTCCTGTGATCTGGTTCAGATCTAGCGATCTTGTTCCGGGATCTCGAGGTTCAGATCGAACCATTTTTGCTTTTTATTTTTTTGTGGGGAACTCAATTTTTTTCCCTTTTTTTTTTTGTTTTTACTTCTTTTGGGTTTCTCTCAGATGTGTTTCGATTGTAATGCGAAGAATCCGACTTGGGCTTCGGTGACGTATGGGATCTTCCTCTGCATCGATTGCTCCGCGGTTCACCGTAGCCTCGGCGTGCACATCAGCTTCGTCAGGTGTATTTTCTGATCGCAAATCCGCATTTTCCGCGATTCTGCTCTTGATCAGCTGGTCATACAATCAGACTTTGCGGATGGGCGTGGTCTATTGGGTGTTGGACGGCCTTTTGTGTTGCTTGTTGTTCGGATTGGCGTTGCTATTATGTGAACATGATGAGTCAGTAGGATAGTGCAGCTTATTTCCTGTTTGGTTTTCGAGTTTTTAATCATTAGGTGCTACTTTCGATTCACATGACGGTTGAGGTTAGAAAGAGTTAGCCCGCTGAGGTGAAGTCTAGTAATAATGGTGCTGAACTCTTAGGCACATTGCATTCCTAAATGAATGGTTACCTTGCGCTCAGCCAAGCTCCGTGTAGGTGGTATTAGTAGATCATGTCACCTGCAAGAAAAAGGATAGTTAGGTCGGATCTAGGATGTGAAATTTTCAGCCCTAGTTCTCTTGGGGCGCATGTTTGTATCCTTTTCTAGAGTTAGCTCCTGCCACTTGGTTTTATGTTCTTTGGAGGTCTATGCTGAACCTGTTGTCACATAATTTTATAAAACGAACCTGCTGTGCCGAACACTTTCTGTCCTTTCCCTTGTGTATTCACTTTTTTTGAAAATTGAACCGCTTACAATGTTTTCTTTCACTGTTGAGGCAATAAGATAGTATACACTTTACGACAGGGTAATATGTACAACGGGCGACTGATTACATATGTACACAAGTAAAATAATTGAATGTCAACAACTGTGCAGGTTTGATGCAAAATTACAGTCGCAATGTTAAAAAATTTATTGAGAGGCAGGAATACAGAGAGATCGAGAAATGCAGTGATTTCAAGGTTATGGAGTAAAAGTGTAGGACAGAGATGGAGACTCTATTATGCAGTATTTTACCAAATTTGCTTAGACCATACATTTATCTAAATGGATACAAATCTAATGTTGAATAGAACTATTAAAACCGGTGAATTTGATTAAGCACTTTGTTTAGTGTAATGTCTCGATTTATTTGTGCTCTCCTCCTGCCTTCTAATGTTGTATGTGGCCTTTAGTTGTTCTTTTATATGTACCCTTAGGTAGTTCTCTAATTTTTTTTTTAGTCCTCTCTTTCATTCTTAGATAATTCTTCCTTTGCGATTAGACCCTACAAAGTCGTGTTGTTCTTTCTATCGTGGTTACAAAAATTTGAAATAAGGACACTGAAAGCTTATGTTGTTTTCTCAATTGAAGGTCCACAAATTTAGACTCGTGGACTCCTGAGCAATTGAAAATGATGAGCTTTGGGGGGAATAACCGTGCTCATGTATTTTTCAAGCAACATGGATGGACTGACGGAGGCAAAATTGAGGCCAAATATACATCAAGAGCTGCGGAGTTATATAGGCAACTCCTTTCAAAAGAAGTAGCCAAAAGTGTGGCGGAGGATGCAGGTTTGCCATCATCTCCCATTGCTTCTCAGTCTGCCCAAGCATCTAATGGACTTCCTGATGTTAAGATCAGTGAAGCCCCAAAAGAAAGCTCTTTAGGTAGGCAAGAAGTGCCTGAAGTCTCTGCTTCCCCTAGGACTTCTCATGCCGTTATAACTACTGTAAAGAAGCCTCTTGGTGCTAAAAAGCCAGGAAAAACTGGTGGCCTTGGTGCTCGAAAGCTTACAACAAAGGTACCTGCCTTCTCTGTTTAAAACCAACATTAAGTGCTCGTCTCAGAAGCAAGTTGAAAACAGTGTCCATTGATGTTTTTGTATGCCTTTTCCTTGACTTTGGAGTTCTCACCTCACGCATGCAGCCAAGTGAAAATTTATATGAGCAAAAGCCTGAAGAGCCAGTTGTCCCAGCAGTATCTACTCCTGCTAGCAGCGCTTCAGTGTCTAGTCCTTCTTTTGGATCCCGATTTGAGTATGTAGAAAATGTGCAATCATCAGATATGACTTCTGGTGGCACGCATGTGATTGGTCATGTGGCTCCACCAAAGTCGTCAAACTTCTTTGCTGAATTTGGAATGGACAGTGGTTTTCCCAAGAAAGCGAGCTCTAACTCTTCAAAGTCTCAGGTAGTACAAGTACTTGGTGCTGTTTAAGTTAAGCTGCTTATATGTCATACCAAACGTGAAAAGTCGATCGAACAGTCTGCCCAAGTTTCTTATAGGGAACAATAGTAGGTCAAATATGTGCTAATTTTCCCATGCTTGAAGATGAGTGTCGGTGGACTTGCTCCTATTCATTTCCTTTTGTTTCCTTACTTTGTTTTTCCATTTAGCTTTTTGGGGGGAAAAAACACACAACTGCATTGATAAGTTCTCATGAATGTTGGTTTAGTTAATTATTAATGGCTGCTGGTGACACTTTTATTTAGTTATACAATTATGCTATTTTCAGTTTCAACAAACTCTTCTTATCAAGATGTTAATGTTGTCTCTTGGTTACTGCTATTTTCAGGTCCAGGAATCCGATGAAGCGAGGAAGAAATTCTCAAATGCAAAGTCAATTTCATCAGCCCAATTTTTTGGTGATCAGAATTCAGCTAATGACCACAATGCCCAAGTTTCCTTGCAAAAGTTCTCCGTATGTGCCATTTATTGAGAAATGACCAGTTTTAACTTTGCTCTATCATCTGAAGCATTTTTCCCCCTTGGAGTGAATGGGCCTATTTCCCTTTTTCGCTGTTTCCAGAATTTTCCTTTGACATGCATTGTAGATGATGAAAACAGAAACATGGAAACAGAGACAAGGATTTCTGTGACTGCTATTGTGATTAAAACTAATACTTATGGTTTTGCGACCATTGTGGACATTGTTCATATGAACAATGATACAGGAAAGGTTTCATCTCATCTTGTTTGAGGATTTTGGGAGTCTTTTTGGTCTTTTCTGTGTGTGCATATTTCTGATGTTGGTGTCATATTTAGCTTATCCTGACTTCTTCCCTAATCTGTTTGTGGCTTTTCTCTCATGAATTTCCCCTCCTCCGGGTTGTTTTGCCTTTCTCCACTGTTGCCTTAGTTTATCTTATTTTGACTTCTTCCCTAATCTCTTTGTGGCTTTTCTCTTGTGAATTTCCCGTCCTTGGGGTTGTTTTGCCTTTCTCCACTGTTGCCTTAGTTGTAATAGAGAGTTTAAGGAGGCACAGTGGCGTACGTTTGTGCGACTACTATTGGCAGGATCATATGGGCTTTTTGAGTAACTTCAGAGTACTCTTTATCATGCTTTAAGGAATTTTTTCTGGACTACATCTGAACTGTTCATGGCTTTTTCTGCAAATTGAGAGACAAAAATAAATAATTTGATCTTGTGATGGTTTTCAAAGTTCATATTAGTGTTGGGACAAATTGGAATGGCATGCTCTTCTCCTGATGACAGCCTTTAGTCTTAAGGATAATATTAGGAGACATCACACCTTCGTTGTTTCTGTTCTCTTAGCAGTAACCATCTGAAGAAGCTAACTTTATTGAATGCCAAATTGCAGTCAGTGTTTTTCATCCGCTGCATTTTGCACTTGTATAAACAAGACTTCTCTGGACCTTAATTCTGGGTCTCCGTTGTTTAGTTATTGATGTAATATGTTCTTTTTTGTCTGTTGTTACAGAGTTCATCTGCCATCTCCAGTGCTGATCTTTTTGGCGACAGCTCAGATTCTGCTCTGGACGTTTCTGCAAGTGACCTTATCAACAGGCTCTCTTTTCAGGTAAGTGTTCTGCCATGCTGCAGAACATATCGCTTAACTTTGGTACTGATACTGATATTGGGCAGATTTTTGAGGAATAAATACTATGATCCTAATTGGCCGGTCCGGTATAGATTTGCAACTTGGATGTGGCTTCATATGGCCTGGGCAATTCCAAGCTATTGGGCCAAGACAGTATAAGACCGTATGATATTCTAGATAAAGTCCCATACTTGCAATGGGGGATGCAAGTCTCACACCTTGTGATTAAACTCATTAACAATATTATGTTCCCATTCCATCTCACTTCATTTTCTTTTGCTTCTCCTGTTCTTATGACTATTTCCTTTTCTCTGCCTCAACTTTATCCTATTTTTCATTCGTTGCTAGTTTCTGGTTTCTCTTTTTGGCTACACCAGGTGGTCTGTACTGAGTTCAGTTTTTCGCCTTCTCGTTTTCACAGGCCCAGCAGGATATCTCTTCCCTCAAGAACATCGCAGGAGAGACTGGAAAGAAGCTAAGTTCGTTCGCGTCCGCCTTCATAAACGATCTCCAAGACAGAGTCCTCTAATGTGCAGGTCCTCTTTACTCGCAGAAGAAGCGGAGTCCGTCTCGTTATCACCCGACTATGTAATGGATGTGAAGGAGAGCTGTTAAGAAATTCTTTTCAGGAGACAAATAAAGAGTTTACTTTTGATCTAAAGACTGCTTGAGAGTATTTTGTAGCACAGGTATTGCTTTAAAGAATGATATTTTCACCTTTTTGTCGGTTGCCCAACTGAGCATTTCTTTGAGCCTCTTATACTATTTGTGCATTGGCTCGATACCAAGCTTCTGATAAAGCATTGCCGATAGGTAGCGATTTGCTCGTTGCTTTGTGTGTAGAAAAGTGGTGGTTTTTGGTGAGCTTTTTTGTAAGTCACAAGCCAACTGACATATTTGTGGTTCCTATCCAATCTAATTAAGAGTTTGTCATTGATCCGGATAGTAAGCGAATTGCTTTGGCCCTTGTTTCATCAAAGCTAAATCACGAAGAAGAGGAAAGAGCTAATGTCTTTGTGTGAATGTGGCAATTGAGACCTCTTTACTTTTTTCTTTGCACAATTTTAGAGGGGTTGTCTACGGACCTGGGCATTTCCTATCATCGCTGCGTTTAATTGGGCTTTGAAAATGGACTTTGGGTAAATGAAAAGGCTTTTAACCTAAAGATTTTGTGAAAATGCAAATGAAAATGGAATTTGGGGAAATGAAAAGTCTTTTAGCCTAAAGATTTTGTGAAAATGCAAACGGAGTATGATGAACAAATCGTTTGAAAGGCAACTCTGGGGTTAAATAGTGTTTGACACAAAAAAAAAAGTACAAAGAGCTTTGGCTGTTATATTTCCCCTCTTCATTGATCAAATCCTTCGCCGGAGCCGATGAAGAGCTCAGTGGCCAGCCAGCCAAGTCTAGCATTGGCGGCCACCAATTGAGGTAATACGCTTGGGTCGCGTTGACCTTGTTGTCACTTCACCAGCCAAATCTGGCCTCATTGATTGACGGGATAATCGTACTCGCTCAAGAATGAACATTAGATTTAAGATTTTATTCTTTAAAAGGGGTAAAATTGGGTTTTTAGTAAGTTTTTTAGAGCAAAATAAGCAAAAGACTATTTTCACTAATTGAGGCCTTCATCATTTTCAAAAGTATTGAAAGCCCAATGCTAGTACTACCAACAGTGAGCTTTCAGCTTTCCCAAAGTCAGCATTTGTTCAAATGCTGACTTAAAATTAAACCAAATGTTTTAAAATTATCTCAATAGGCTTTGAAAGCTGAAAGCTCATTGGGAATGCTGAACCAAACACACCCTTAATCTTCCTAAGGCTAGCTTTCACCTCAAAAGTCTTTTGGGAATAGTTGCCAAACGCTCTAAATTTTCTCCGATGGGCCTTCAAAATGCCGAACCAGATGCATTGCCTTGCTAATGGCATGGGCTGGGACTCGTGATGCTCCAAAATAATGGATGCGTTTGGGAACCACTTTCTCAATGGGCTTTGAGTGCCCAAAGTCCCTTGGCCAAATTCTTTTGTGTTTGGTGAACTTTTTGAAAATAGACTTGGCTCAAAGTAAGCCTTCGAAATGCTGAAAGCCCAAGGCAACTTCAAGGTTGCCTTGAGCTTTCAGCATTCTCGGCACACAACAGTGGTAAGAGTTAGTTATTTTTTTGAATTTCCAATGTTACCCTCATTCAGTCTTAATAATTCCACATGTTACCCTCACTGTCCATCTTCCCCTCTCCTGTTGCTCCCTTTGCCTTCAGCTCCACCGATTGGCCGCTACCGAACGCCCCCACCGCAAGCGCCGCCGGCATTAAGCCACTTTTCCTAGCCCTCCACCATGACAACTCCCCCTCCTCGCAATCCCAATGCACCCCACTTCCCCAGAATTGAGCTTGCGAGAGCTCGACCTCACCGTCACTGCCTTGTTCGGCTATGGCAAGATCGAGCCCCGCCATGGCCAAGCAATTCTGAAGAGGCTTGTGAAATTCCGCGCAATTTGCGTGAAGTCTGCAGGTTTTAGGGGCCTTGCGATGCTGAAGAGGCTTCGATATCGACTTGGGCGTCATTTGTGGATGCTTCTGTGTGAAGTCTTTTGATTCTGGCTATTTTGCGAGGATTGGTCGAAGGGCGCAAGTTGGATTGAATCGATTTTGGACACAGAGAGAGGAAGAGAAGCAGACAGAGACGAGAGTTGGACTTATGGTGGAAGGAGGTCAGAGAAGGATTAGCCCGGGGCATGGGAGTCTCGCGACGGTCGACAAAGTTGCGCTCAGATGCTCGCAGAAGCATCAGTAGCAACAGGCGCAGATCGGGACGGTACCGCGATTGTTTACCAAACAACATTTTACCAAACTTTCTTTTCAAATGCACTTTTTAATTACATAATATTTTTTACATTTCATCAAACTCATTCAGACCAAAGACATTTGTATTTTTCTAAAGTCTTTTCTCAAAATCCTTTTCAAGTGCAGCCAATGTCAGTCAAAAGAGTCCCAAATCAACCAAGGAGAGAAGATTACCCGAGTTGGCGCTTATCGCATTCCCATCCTCTATTTTGAGCAAAATGATCATTTAAGTAGAATACCAGGAATATATATATATATATATATATATTTCACTTCTGAGCAAATGATTAATTTGTATACCTCTGTTATTGCAAATATTATTTGGCACACCTCTAAGCAGAACCCGACATTGATTATACCGTAATGTCCACTCCTTGTAAAACTCGTTTCAGCATCTTGCTTAAGATTTATAAATAACTCTGTGTTTTCAATTGGTTCGGTGTTCATGGATTTCGTGGGAGGAAAACGACATTTTCGTCACAAATAAGAAGAAAAGAAGATTGGAGGATAATTGTTGCGAAAAATGACACTTTGATAAGATATGTAAGTTGGGCTGTTTGGAATTTCTGAAACATCTTTTTCCGTCCATCCTTTCAATCGAGGGCCCCCAATCTTCACCACAGTGTCTTCAGGTCCCCCCAAATGCTTAATTTTCTGCCACGTGGACTTCGAGTTTTTTTTTTTTGCTATTAAAAAAAAAAGAAAAAAAAAAAGAAGGAGATGCACCACGCACTAGAAATTTCAGTGATACGACATGTGCACCGTACGATATTCCGTTCTCTTGTCGTCACTTTGGAGGCGGCTAACCGGATAGGCGAAAAATAAAAAAATTTAAATGATAATTTTCTTTTTAAAAAAATATTTTTTTTGAATATCGCTTGAAATAAAGAGTGATTAAAAACCATTTTCCTCGTCAACCCACACTTTATACTTGAACATTTTCGTGGACGATGAAAATTTTATTCGTCCATTAATTTTTCCAAGCAATTTAAGTTGTCGTTTTTCGGAAAATGCACTTCCTTTGTTGTCGCGGAATAAAATGGAAAACAGTTTCTTAAAAGCAATCGTTTATGTCATTTATGAAAATAAATGAACGAAAAATAATTTCATCGTCCACGAAAATATTTAATTGATACAAGCGATTATCTTTTAAAAAAA
The DNA here is from genome assembly GCA_028455895.1 of Rhodomyrtus tomentosa. Classification (NCBI taxonomy): domain Eukaryota; kingdom Viridiplantae; phylum Streptophyta; class Magnoliopsida; order Myrtales; family Myrtaceae; genus Rhodomyrtus; species Rhodomyrtus tomentosa. The sequence continues at coordinate 32,117,493 of JAPCWY010000008.1, read as the reverse complement.
TAATTTACAAATGATTTATTTATTTATTTTATGAAATAAACGGAACTTAATCATGATTCAACCCCGTAAAGTTAAACGGCATAATGTGTGACGTAGAAGTGCCCTAAAGGGCATATTGCATTTGACATGTCCGTGAATTTACCTAAAGAAATGACATCAATGTTAATCCTATTGTCTTCGGCCTCATTTCATCTTATTCCATTGACGCATTTGGAGCACTTGCTAACCAATTCGACGTGAAAAACAAAAATCGTCACTTTATAATGCACTTTGCGATTATGTATGCCTGGTCGAAATTTTGAAAATCGAAGAGAAACGCTTGATATCTTTGTGTTGGGAAAGAGAATGATGATATTTGCTGATAAATCACCATATGATTTTCCCACTATTGATTCTGTGAGAATTAAATAGGATAAAATATCGACAGAAAATTGTAAAGATAAAAATAAAGAACACTAGAATTTTTAACGTGGAAACCCTTCCAATGCGAAAAGGAAAAACCACGGGACGGTTGTCCACGCCAAACCCAAACTTCCACTATATCACATAATGGGATTACAACTTCACCCGAAGGTGGATCTCTCACTTTAATTTGTGGATCTAGACCTCTCACAAATTAGATGACTCGCTCAAAGAAAAACTCTCTTGGAAGAGTAAGAACTGTTTCTTTCGCTACGCTCTGAACTTCTTGGTATATTTTTCACCATTGATAACGACTCCTATTTATAGAAGCAGATGCAATCTCAATTGTACAATCTGGAAGATCGTCTTGATAATCTTCCGATTCCGTAAGCTTTGGAAGATCCCATTTTTTTGTGAATTCGTATCACTTGGAAGATCACATCTGATTATTTCCCGATGCCTCTTGATTTTGTACGATTTGGGAGATCGCTTAATTTTCCTCCCGATATCCCCTGATATTCCTCTTCTTTTTTTTTTTTGTTATACGTTATCTACTACACATATTTTACATTGTCCTCTCTAATTGTGAGGGACTCAACAAATCTCCCCCTCTCGAGCAATTAGGAGAGGACGTCAAACCTGTGAAAGTTCGACAAGCTTGCATCTTCACTGAAGATAGAATTTTTGTCATCATGTCTGAGCCGTTGTCCTTTCTTCAATAGCAGAGCTTTGTCTTCCAACACACCACGTATCCAATGATATCTGACGTCAATGTGTTTGGATCTGGAGTGAAAGGTTGCATTTTTGCTGAGATGAATTGCGCTTTGACTATCCGAATACAAAACGTATGTCTCTTGATTGTGGTACACTTCTTGCAGAAATTTCTTCATCCACAAGAGCTCTTTACATGCTTCGGTTATAGAAATATATTCTGCTTCAGCTGTAGAAAGTGCAACACATTTTTGCAGTCGAGATTGCCAAGAAACTGCTCCCCCTGCAAAAGTTATTAGGTACCCCGATGTAGACTTTCTTGAATCCACATCCCCAGCCATGTCTGCATCTGAAAAACCTTCTAACACAGTTTTATCATCACCAAAACATAAACAATTATTAGAAGTGCCTCTGAGATACCTGAGTATCCATTTGACTGCTGCCCAGTGTTCCTTCCCAGGATTGCATAGGAACCTGCTTACTACACCAACTGCATAAGCGATATCAGGCCTCGTGCATTCCATCGCGTACATTAAACTGCCAACCGCCGATGCATAAGGAACTTTTTCCATTTCATTCTTTTCCATCTCAACTTTTGGGCACTGTTCTACATTTAACTTGAAGTGGTTTGCAAGTGGAGAATTAACTGCTTTGGAGTTATTCATATTAAATCTTTCAAGAACTTTATTAACATACCGTCCTTGAGATAATCAAAGTTTACGATTCTGCCTGTCTCGAAATATTTTCATGCCAAGAATTTGTTTCGCAGGTCCCAACTCCTTCATCGCAGCTCAACTCCATCTTTAGGCTATTGATCTTGCTTTTATCCTGACCAACAATGAGCATGTCATCAACATAAAGTAAGAGAATGAGAATATTACCGTCAGTACATTTCTTGACGAACACGCAATGATCGGCAGTGGTTTTGTTGAACCCATTTTCTTCCATGAATGTATCAAACTTTTTATACCAATCTACACACAAGATTATCTTTGCCTTTGATTTTGAAACCTTCCGGCTGATCCATGTAAATCTCCTCGTCCAGGTCTTCATGCAAAAATGCAGTCTTCACATCGAGTTGCTTGATCTCCAAGTTTAAGCTTGCTACTAATCCAAGAATAACACGAATAGATGACATTTTAACCATAGGTGAAAATATCTCTTCGAAGTTGATTCCTTCTTTCTGAGCGAATCCCTTCACCACCAGCCTAGCTTTGTATCGTGGTCTTGAGTTACCTTCTTCATTCTTTAGTCTGAGCACCCACTTGTTCTTGAGTGCTTTTCTTCCTTGTGGTAATTTGACTAAATCATGAGTGTGATTTTCGTATAAGGATTTCATCTCCTCTTGCATAGCTTTAAACCATTCCTTTTTGTGCTCGTGGGTCGTGGCTTCTTTATAGCTCTCCGGTTCTCCCCCGTCAGTGAGCATTACATACTCATTGGGAGAATATCTACGACTGGATTGTCGTTCACAGGTTGATCTTCTCAATTGAGGTTCTGATGGAACCTGTTCATACTCAGTTGAAATAGTCTCACCTTGACCGCTGGATTCAGTTTGCTCCTTTTTAGAATGACTATAAGAATTATCTGGACGAAAATCAACAGGATATTCGTCTGATGATTGAGATTTTTCATGTTTCTCAAAATCTTCAATTGTTTGATTTTCAAGAAACATCACGTCCCTGTTTCTAATTATCTTCCGGTTGACGGGATCCCAAAGTCTATAGCCGAATTATTCATGAGCATAACCCAAGAAGATACATTCCTTTGATTTCCCATCAAGGTTTGATCTCTCATCCTTGGGAATGTGAACAAATGCTCTGCAGCCAAATACATTTAAGTGATTGTAAGAGACATGCTTACCGGTCCAAACACTTTGTGGCACATTACCATGAAGTGGAGCTGAAGGTGATAGGTTGATTAAGTCAACCGCTGTCCTCATTGCCTCACCCCAAAAATGGTTAGGCAACTTTGCGTTAGAGAGCAAACATCTAACTCTCTCACAGATGGTTTTGTTTATCCGCTCCGCAACATCGTTGTGTTGAGGTGTTTTTGGCACGGATTTTTCCAATCTAATTCCGAAACTTTTGCAATAATCCTCGAACAGTCCTCGATACTCACCACCGTTATCTGAGCGTATACACTTCAATTTCCTAGTGACTTAGTTTGCATTGTACATACATCAGTGTGTATCAAAACTAAAATTTCAGCTCTTCTAGATGGTAGGGAAGTACGAAATGCCACTATGTGTTGTTTTCCCATAATGCAGTCAACACAAGTATTTAATGGTGTACCTTTTATTCCGAGTAGGAGTTGCTTTCTACTAAGAATATTGAGTCGTTTCTCACTCATGTGTCCGAGTCGTCTATGCCATAAGTCGATGGTGATTCCTTTTCGAGTTACATTCACCTCTCCTTGACATAGAGGGAGCTAGCTTTTTCTCCTTTGGCTACCACTAAATTACCTCTAGTGAGTTTCCATTTTCCATCGCTAAAGTAATTACTGTAACCTTCATCGTCAAGCTTGCCAGTAGATACAAGATTGAGACGTATGTTCGGAACATGTCTCACGTCTTTGAGTAATAGCCTGCATCCAATATTAGTCTCCAAATAAATATTACCAATACCAGTAATTTTTGGACGTACCGTCGTTTCCCATCTTTACAAAGCCGAAGTCTCCTTTGGTGTAAGATGTAAAAAGACCTTGATGGGCCGTAACATGATAGGATGCGCCGGTGTCGACTACCCATGTCGAATCTTGGGATGCAAGATTAATGGAATCATCACTTTGAATAATAGTTACCTCATCTGCAACATTTGCGGAATCATTCGTCTGATTCTCCTCACTTTTGCTGATACTATGATTCCGGGATCTTTCTGCCTTTAGCTTTCTGCATTCTCGGATAAAGTGCCCCAATTTACCGCAATGAGGCACTTCTTGTCTCGTCTAAAACTGGATTGGGACGGAAGTTCCTGCTTTTGCTCCTCCCTCTACGTTCTTGATTATCTTGTCCGCTGATGACGAGCCTCAGACTCAGGTTTTAATCCGTTCTCTTTCCGTCGGGACTCTTCATTCAACATTCTATCTTTTACAATATCCATGGTAAGTTTGCCATCGGGAGCGGAGTTACTGACCGACACAACAAGTTTATCCCAGCTGTTTGGCAAAGAGCTAAGCAGCAGCAACGCCTGCTATTCATCATCTAATGTCATCTTCATAGAGTTAAGTTGATCTACTATACCTTGGAACTCGCTCATGTGTTCCGAGACATTGCTCCCATCCTTGTACTTCAGATTCACTAGTCATCGCATATGATTTGCTTTATTTTGCGTCGTTGTCCTTGCATACATTTTCTCCAATTTTTGCCAAAGAACACTAGCATCATGTTCATTAGCAAAACTTTGAAAAATGCTTTTGTCGATCCATTGTCGAATTTGAGCAGCGCATTTTCGATTGAGCACCATCCACTCGCCTTCGGACATGGTTTTTGTTTTGCTACCGTCTGATGCAGTTGTTTTGTCTTCTGCTTTGTCATCGGATATCTTGATCCCTGGTGCTGGTTTCTCCGTTGACATCACGATCGGCTTCCAGAGAGATCTTTAATATTTAGCAAATCCTCCATCTTTGGTTTCAGATCGCATAATTGAATGCGGTCAATTTTATCATATTGCCGGTATTCTCTTCCATTTAATTTTGCACAGAAAAAAAATATATAAAAGAATCTCGCTCTGATACCACTTGTTGGGAAAGAGAATGATGATATTTGCGGATAAATCACCGGATGATTTTCCCACTATTGCTTCAGTGAGAATTAAATAGGGTAAAATATCCACAGAAAATTGTAAAGATAAAAATAATGAACACCAGAATTTTTAATATGGAAACCCTTCCAATGCGAAAGGGAAAAATCACGGGATGCTTGCCCACTCCAAACCCAAACTTCCACTATAGAAAATAATGGGATTACAACTTCACCCGAAGGTGGAGCTCTCACCTTAATTTGTGGATCTAGACCACTCACAAATTAGATGACTCGCTCAAAGAAAAACTCTCTTGGAAGAATAAGAAATGTTTCTTCCGCTACGCTCTGAACTTCTTGCTACATTTTTCACCATTGATAACGACTCCTATTTATAGGAGCAGATGCAATCTCAATTTTACAATCTGGAAGATCGTCTTGATAATCTTCCGATTCCGTAAGATTTGGAAGATCACATCTGATTATCTCCCGATGCCTCTTGATTTTATACAATTTGGGATATCGCTTTAATTTTCCTCTCGACATCCCCTGATATTCCTCTTCTTTATTTTTTTTGTTATACGTTATCTACTACACATATTTTATATTGTCCTCTCTAATTGTGAGGGACTCAACACTTTGTTATCGAATTAAATATCCACAAGTGAGCAAAACATTATAAAAAACATACTAATCTTTTAAGTTTGTCGATTCAGTCCTAAATCTTTTTAATTTTTGTCAATTCAGCCTATCGATTTAACATTAATGCAGTGGATATGTGCCATCCTACATGGCACCGCCGGTGCTGATGCGGATAACTTTTAATAATATTTTAATACATTTTGAATACTTTTTACTTTTGCCCAATGTCGTAGGGAAAAAAAAGGCAAGGAAAAAAAAGAAAAGCATAATAAAAGGGAAAAAACGAAAAAAATCAATTATTTTGAAAATCCTATAAAAGTTGTTCACAGTCTACATCGATGATGGCGTGCAGGACGGCCAGTGTCCATATTTGCGATTTTTCCGTCGATAATACCGAATTAGCAAAAGGTAAAAAAAAAAAAAGTTTAAAAATGAATCGGCAAACTTAAAAGATTTAGGAGTGAATCGGGCGAAAGTGCAAACGTTTTGGTGATTTTGTTTTTCGATAATTTTTGCCCGTCAATCGAATTTGTCGCTAAAAAAATCGAACCCAAACCAAACGTTTGGCAGAGCTCAAATAATATCAAGAGAAGCAAAGCTAGATGGACGGCATTAGGTCCACATGCCTTGAATTTATGATGTCATCCAACATTAAAAATATTCAGCTCACCGGGACTTGAGTCCCGAACCCTTCCTGATTTCAGCATCACAACTTTTTAGCGGACTTCTATGTTGTCGTTCTTCGAATTTAGCCCATGCGTATAAATCCAAATGCATTTCATATTGCAAAATAATTTTTGTTTTTATTTTAATAAAAAAAAAACGTAGATAAGGTCAAAACGTTATTAATCGCTGCAAAACCACCGTTGTTTTCCACATCCCGCGTTTGGAGAACACGAAAGTAAAATTGAATAAAAATCTGCCAACGAGTCCAAAGATCACGGCTAGTTGCTTTAGAACGATCACTATCGGGGCCGATTAGAGGTTGATAACCATGAAGGAATCGGTAACGATTTTCAAGCGGGTTGTTTTAGATAAAAAAGTTTTTTTTTTTTTTTGTCGAAAGAAAGATTTTATCGCTAATAATCGAAAGAGTTACACAGAATGCTTTCAAACTCTCAAAAACAATAAACAAAAAGCAAATTCTGCGATTAAGAGTATATCTGATGCCAAAACCTTCCGGCGGCCAATCACCAAACTCCATGATGGGCACACACCGAGACCTCCAATTACCGACTCCATGATGGGCACACACCGAGACCTCCAATTACCGAATACAACAGCTTGCGGTGCACGCCCAAAATTGACGATTTCATCACTAATGCCGAACAATAATGCCAACAGCAATATGCTAAGAGAATACATATCACAAACTTGCAATAAACTCCCAAATCTATGCCTAAACATAGATTGGGAGTGCAAAATCTCTAAATCTAAACCTAAATCTAAATCGAGACAGAAGAGTAGCTTAAATAGCTGCAGAAAATTATTTATTACCATAAACTCCCAAAACATCAAGGCAGAGAAAAGACTAGCAGAAAAAAAAAACCGATGATATTCGAGGGATTCGGCTTTGACGATATGCTCACGGAGGGCGATGGACTCTTGAACAGGGGTGCATGAATCGGATTTAGCTTTCGAAACCCACCCCACTGAGAAGAAAGAGGGGCGCCTTTGTCACCGAAGAGGAAACCAAGACCCTTTGTTCAGCTTCGTTCCCAGAATAAGCGTCGGTCCAACGTGAAGTGGAGATTATTATTATTATTATTATTATTATAGAGAATTTAGGCCTTGTTTACCAGCTTAATAAGAAATTAAAATAAGAGCTTTAGACTCCACTTCCGAATGACGTGTCAAGAAGTGCCACGACACGACCCACTACATGTACACTTCACCATGTTGACATTCAAACACTACACAACACAACCCCCAAACCCCAAAAAAAAAAGAGAGGAAAATTATTTAAATTTTTCCTAATATTTTCACAAACCAGCAACCTCAAATAAATAAATAAATAAAAATAATGTAAATTTCTTGTAAAAAAAGAATAATTTAATATATTAGCAAAAGCCGAAGCCAAATAAAAACAAAATCCCTCTCTCTCTCTCTCTCTCTCTCTCTCTCTCATTCCCCAGTTCCAACCTCTGTTCTCTTCCCGTACAAAATACAAAAGTCTCTCTCATCTCTCTCTGTGCAAGCTCTTCAATGGAGAAAGGCGACGGCCAAGGCGAAGGCGAGACATCTCAAGAAACGCAAGAACACACCACGACCCACCACCTGAAGGTTCCCGCCGGGTTGACCCAGGACGAGTTCGCCGAGCTAGCCCCCTTCGTCTACGAGTTTCACACCTACAGGCTCCGCCCCGGCCAGTGCTCCTCCCTCCTCGGCCAGCGCATCCGCGCCCCGCTAGCCACCGTATGGTCCATCGTCCGCCGCTTCGACCGGCCCCAGGTCTACAAGCACTTCATCAAGAGCTGCTCCGTCCCCGACGGCTTCACGCTCGCCGTCGGCTCCACGCGCGACGTCAGCGTCATATCCGGCCTGCCGGCTGCCACCAGCACGGAGAGGCTCGACGTGCTCGACGACGAGCGCCACGTCGCGGGGTTCAGCATCATCGGCGGCGAACACAGGCTGAGGAACTACCGCTCGGTGACGACGGTGCACGAGGCGGGGAGGAGGGGGGAGATCTGGACGGCGGTGTTGGAGTCTTACGTGGTGGAAGTGCCGGAAGGGAACACGGAGGAGGACACGCGCCTCTTCGCCGACACCGTCGTGAAGCTGAATCTGCAGAAGCTGGCGTCCGTCGCCGAAGGGATGGCTCGTGGCCGGCGGTGACGCGGCCACCGTCGACTCAGGCATACTTTTTAAAAAGATCCCACGATAGTTCCTCCTCTTTTCTTTTCCTTTTTTTTGAAAAAAAAAAAAGGATTCACGAGATGCGAAACTCTTTTCTTTTGCTTTTTTGACCTCTCTCCCTACACAAACATGTGAGTGAGATTGAGACGGAGCTGATCTTGCGGAGGGTCAGGTCGCATTTGGGGGGTTGAGGCAAGAGAAGCAATTCGTGAGAGAAATCAAGATCAAGTCAAAAGCGTAATGCAGATTTGGTTTAGATTAGTCAAAGTGATGCAATGTGTGCAGAAATGTTCATGAAGGGTATATTCTTGTTGCTACCGTTTCTGTAAATTCTTTTCGCTGTGGAAACAAATTGAAGCTCTAAAAGAATCAAAGATCATCAGGACTAAAGGTCCTATCTTTCTTGTTTTTCTGAACCTTTTCTGTCATCATGATGGTAACCTTTTCTTGTTTTTTTTGTTGTTGCTGTTAGTGCGAGCAATTTCCAAACAGATGTTTTTAACTGCTATAACATGGGGGTTATTCTGTATTGGGTAGGTTCAGAGATTTGTAGTTATGCTTATGCATGCATGTGAATGGTTCGATCTGGTATCAATCTTTCGTCCCTCTCTTTCCCCTAGCGAAGTGGGCTGGAAGTCCAGAACCAGTACCAGAAGGTGATACCATCGATGGCTTTCTCACGGCTATTGGGTTGAGGTTTGGCTGATCCTTGGGTTAGAGTTGACATCGAAGGTGCTCAAACTTCCAGCTTACATCTCCATCCTCCCCGAGAATGGTGGGGACACAGGTCGAACAGAGATGGAAAATGGGTGCGAAATGCTGTAAGTTGGACAGCTGATTTTGTTCAAATTGGAGCCAGCCAGAAGAATCTGTGGGTACAAACTGGACAGTGTACCATCGGTGTTTGTTCTCTCTTTAACCTCTTGTGGGTCTGTCTGTCACAGAGAGAGAGAGAGAGAGAGAGAGGGGGGGGGGGGGGGGGGGACATAATCTGGCTCTGGGTCAGCAGCAGTATTGATCGTGAGGAATTTCTAGGGAAGGCTGAAAAGGCAAAGAAAAATGTTCAGAAATGGGGGCGCCGCGCCTGCGTTTCTGGCAAGTCGCTTCCTCTCCTCCTTGCGTCTCCTTCCATTCGGAGGAATCATCATAGCATAGGTTAATGAAAAAAGAGACGAGAGGCTTTGATTTCTCTTATAGAGAGAGAGAGATTAGAATCACTGAACTCAACATGATCGCTCACGATGAGTACGGTCGGGGGTCGATGCTATGATCTGATGCTTTGGTGGCTGGCTGGCTGGCTGGTGGGGTCTCTCTCTCTCGACCTGGGTTTCTAACATCTCTGATCATCAATTGATTCATGCATGGATTTGAAATTAATGAAGCAAAATCCAAATTTCATTCTCAGTAGTTGTTGGCTTGATGCGGGACATCGAGCAGGGTTTTTTTTTTTTAATTTATAAATTTCCCCATCTTTCTTGAATTGAGGCAGAAGCAAAGCTTAATGAGTACGGATTCCAGACAAATGTTAGATAGCTGGCGGTGACGGGGCACGCATCGACTGCATATGGCAAGTTGGGAGGGGGGGGGGGGGGAGGGGGAGATCTGTGTGTCGTGACTACTAAGAGCTGGGGTCCACATATGAATCAAAGAAAGCGTTATCCAAAGTTTACTAAAAAGACCTCTCTCTCTCTCTTTTTTTTCTTTCCAAAAAAGATTTTATATCCACCAGATTGTCAACCTCTTTCATGTCGTTTTGCTGCTACTGCTGCTGATGCTGACCCACAATCCCACGTTGCCTCTTACCCCCCCTTCTTTTTGTCTACTCGCAGACGAAACGAATGACCATCGCGTCGCATCTCCCTTCGGAAATCAGCTCTCAGTGCGCAGCGCTTTCGCTTTCTTGCCGGGTGGAGGGAACATCGCCTTCTGACCACCGGAGGGATTCTGTAGCAGTTTGGGTTCGAATTTCATTAGTAGTTAAGATTTTATCTCATAAATAGTTATCGAGTGATCTGGGGCTTTTTCGACCATTGAAATTTACAGTAATTTTCTCTTATAATTGAGAGTCGTAATCAAGATACGTGAGGTGTTAATTATAGCTCTAATTTATCGGCGTATCGGAATGAACCTCACGTCTCGACTTCTCTTTCTTGCCTTTGCTCTCTGTTTAGGAGAGACTTATGTGCCTAATCCTAACCGGATCTTCCAAGTTTGCACTGTCATGCCCCTTTTCATTGACCCGGTTCATTCCGGCTCGATAAGCAACTATACGCAGGGTTTTGTTCCATCTGACCGGAGGAGCGCCTGCCCCGTGAAACTTGCCTTTTCTCTTATCAGCAGCAGGAAATGGTCATCCGCTTTTCACCCCGGGAGGAGAGAGGGGTGGTGTGTCCTCAAGTCGCGGGATCGAAATGTCTGAAAGGTTAAGCTTCAACCACTGATATTACCATACCAGCTCCCCATTTCTTGCGACGGAAGGGAAGAGATGCTTTGCTCTCGGACAAGGAAAGGTCAGCAGGCGAAAGCCCTTGTCTGCGAAAATCCAGAATCTTATTCGTCGCTCTGATTGGACGGCGAGAACTGGTGAGGGTGGTGGTGACGGCATTCGCGAGGCGCGCTCTCTCTCTCTCTCTCTCGTGGTCCAGCCCCTTCCTCCTGTGGATTGCCAAAGCAGTCCGAATGCTTTTTAGAAGATCATCCATTCATCCGCACGCAAAGCAATCACATCACACTCAACAAAACGGGAAAAATGCACAAAGCTAGCCGCATGCTCCGCCCTTTTAAATCGAACTAATTCGCTGAGACATCGTGATGCGTACGAAAAGATACATTATTATTTTTTTAAAAAAACAATTGAAGTGAAAGCTAGATCGAATTCATTCCTTTCATAACTCGATCCTGTATATCAGAACGAGTTTAAATTAAACGATTTGATGGGTCACGGGTCTTTCTTTTTTCGTGACGATTTCACTTTAACTATCGCGGATTTAGAGCGGAGCATTTGAGTAAATAATGAAGACCCAACGTCAAAGACTATTGGGGGAGAGCACTTAACCCCCATGATAAGGAAAAGTCTTGAGCGAAAGCGACCTTCGTTTCCTTTCTCTTCTCTCTTTGGTAGGCCAAATGGCTTATTCAAAGCGAGTTTTCCGGCAAGTTGCCAACTTGCTGCTCATTACAATGAAAGCGTAGGGGGGGAGCAAATGACAGTGAAAGGAGGAACCTACAAAAGCCAGCTTTTTTGATTGGTGGGTTTTCCAAGATTCCTTTGTCCTAAATTGCAAATTGTTTTTTTTTGTTTTTTTTTTGGAGGGGTTGCTCTCTGTCTTTAGCCACCAATTGGTCCTTTTCGGAGGGGCAAAAGGGCTGGAGCCCACGAGAGAAAGAAAGGGGGTCTTTGGATTAGCCAATGAGATTGGGGAGATTTAGGGGAGCAATTAATGAGAAAAGAGATTTTGCTTTTTTGGTGGGGGAGGTTTTGCCTTTGTGGGCGCCACTGTTAATATGCAAGGGATTGCGCGAAAAAGCCCATTTGAGGTGGCCAGGCCATAATTGATTTCTAGAACTGGTGTTAAAGATTGATATTTGAGTTCATGTGAAAAAACCCCCCCTCTCCATATTAAAGATTTACCATGGGAAGGGTGAGCTCAGACTAGACCGGTTGAGGATCTCATATATATATATTTGTTATTTATCATATACTCATCGCGCATATGAAGTCATCTGAAATCACGTTGAATTTAGCATAAATTATGATATTTCCGAAATGTGATGGAAAAGTCAATGATGATATTTTTTTTACTTAAACAAAGCGAGGGTAAAAGCGCTCAAATCGGCTCGGGATAGGAAAGAGTGGAGCTCAACAGTATAAATCCGAATTCCTTTTCGGTAGAAGTGAGAATTCAAATCAAGTTGGATTTTAGCAATATAGGATGACATTAGTTTTAGTAACCAAATACAACAAATGAGTGCATTATTGGGACGTGGATATCTCATTTGCATAATAAGAGATGATATGGTTTTGCTTTAAAATAAATAAATAAATAAAACTCGCTGTCCTTCTCTTGAAGCATTTTGAAGTTAAAACCAACTTAAACTTATAGTCTACTCATTATAGATGATACCATTGCCAAAAAAAGAAAAAGAAAAAAAGATAGCTTTATTGGTTGAAAAAAAAAAGAGAGAGACGGCAATTAGGACAAGCGTGCCTATTAATAACATGAAATAGACACAAAAAAAAATCATAACATGCTATGGATATGCCATATCCAGGATTAACTATCGAGAAAATTCTTAAGAATGGAATACACTTCAATCCGTAAATTGTATCAGTAAAATAATTCCTTTTTTTTTTTTTGCGATAGATGCTGGGATAATGTGAGTAATGTTGCAGTGAAAACAAACGAAAATCACGCATTTTGAACGATTAAAAAAGTATGGCATGTTCACAATTTAATAAATCACAGAAAGGTTAATAAATAAATAAAAAATCAAACAAAGAAGAATACTATAAATTATATAAAAAAAAGCTTGTTTGCAAGATGCATATCATAGGATTACAATATGGCAAGTTGAAAAAAAAAAAAAAAACTTGGAAACAAGTGAAAATCAACAAGAAAAATGTGTGCTTTTTACCCATTTAAAGACAACAAATGCTCACATGACAAGTTTGCTAAAAACGGTTTATTTTATGCACACGATAAGACACGTAGAAGAGAGAAAATATTTATGCTTCCACGCGAGCAAACTTGAGAGTATAATCACTCCGAATCCCCGGATCTAAAAAAAGAAAGAAAGAAAAAAAAGTATCCTCTTGTGTTAAGGTCAAACTGCGTTCCTTCTTCCTGGAGCGAAATGTGATGCCGCCCGGATGGATTTCGTATCTTTCGGTTGTCTGATGCCTGAAGATTTACAGGACTCAACGCAGGCTTCGTCAGGTTTAAGAACCCCAATTCGTAGGATGTGCCGATCTTCGCGAAAATGAAAACATTCTGAGTCCGCTGCATATCGGCTAAAGTTTAAGGAACACTAGTGAACAGAAAGTCCCCCAGACCCATGTTAACTCCCCCCCGCCTTCCGTCCGAAAGCCTGGAAGCCTAATCACATGAATGAATTGATCAAAACCACCTGGCTGTAAGTGCCATTGGTCAGTTGCGAATGAAGGCCTCAGGCACAGAGCCTAGTCCACCGGCAAACACCGCAACGAACTCTTCACAAGACTCAGACCCAAAAGTTTCCAGGCATACTTGGGCGACTCGTCAAAACATATGCAAATCCAAATTGTCCAAGCTAGGAGCGCGAGCTCGTCGCATGCCCTCCGCGATATTTATCACCTTAAGCATACAGATACCGACGCTTAAAACTGCATCTCAACATGTTAGAGCCAGCGGACTCAGTACATGTACACATGTCAACATGACGCACTGCCAAGTCCCCACACTCAGATTGCAGAGGAACTCATTTTGCAAAAGACCCAGGAGCAGAAGACATACTTTGGACACATGAAATTTAACACAACCACATCGATCCCAGATATTGAGAAATATCTTCTATCTGCTTAAACATGCTGGCCAATGCAAGAGTCAAACGAGAGTAAACTTTTACATCATCAAAATCAGTCGAACACCAGGAAAGAAGTTCCACTTGAACGAGACAGATTTCAGTTCTATTTGATCCAGTGGGGCACTAAGGCTGCGTATGGTAACGTTTCTGTTCCTCGTAGCATTTTTGAATAGAAACACTTTTTTGTGTTTCTTCCCTACTACGATTTTTAAGAACCAAAATACGTTTGATAAGTAAAAAAAAAAAAATACTTTTTTCGCCGGCGGCCAACGGGTGGTGGCCACATCGGCGGCGATGGATATTGATTTCAAAAGTATCCCAAAATCCAGAAGCAAGTTTTTTTATTTTTTTTTGTTTCTTAAAAAGTGTTCCGTGGAACACTTTTAGAATATTTTTAAACCATACGCGTTTCTATTCCAAAAGTGTTCCCGGAACACCTTTGAAACAGAAACACTTTTCCTGGCTACGATCCATACGCAGCCTAAAAAGCTCGAGTGGCCAGAATGGCGAATAACAGGTAAAACTAGAACTACTGGAGACCGAAAATTGCTAGTTCCTCACCTTAGAGTCCATCCTTTCTTCATCGACACAATTTAGAGATACCTTTCGCAATCCTCGCATGACTAATTTCCACGCTGATAGGAACACAGGAGCAAGGCATTGGCCTAAGGGTGTTTTATCCCTGATCAAGAACCCAGAGGTTTTAGATCCAACAGCTACCTTGCACCTCCCCCCTACTTGCAGTTACTACAAGATGAAAACTAAAGAATCGTTCCTCCACCTTCTCTCATTTCATTTTGTGAATATATGAAGATAGAACCATAGGAAGCTAGAAAACAGAGACATGAAATGGAACCGTGGAATCATAATTATCATGAAGGGGATTATGACAACAACACAATAATAGAACTTCAAGGTATGGACCAATCAAAAGAAGAGCAGATCTCATGGAAACAAGGACTATATCAGTATTATTACAATAAACTGGAATCCTTCTCAGTACAGGACCTAATTCCTACCTCCATTTCAATTGAAGTCAGCCTTTCATGCTACACACTGCCAAATTGCCATTTGCATGATGTAATCTCCTCTATCACCTAAAGCGAACTAGTCCACTGGCTAAATTAAACTTTTGCAGCTGTTAATATATCCAAGTCAACGCGAATAAAGAAAAAGCTACAAAATGGGTGTCAATACAGGCAAAAGTGAAGGAAATAAACATACACAAAAAGGACTTCAAATTGCGCAGAACCTCTTACATGACAATCGTACTTAAAATTTTCACAGTGGAAGCTTCCACAAGCGGATGAATCCATAGTATACAAGGCGAAAGCACCAGATCCATCACTGCAAAGATCTTCAGCGGAGAACTTTCAGCCCGCAATTTTGCTCCAAAACAAGAAAAACTATTACGTCCTCCACCTTGGGCTTGGGATTGCGAAGAAACCCGAAGGAGATGGCGGAAATCCAAGCCCAGGCGAAGGTGGTGGCTGAGGACCTGGGCCCAAAATCCCTGTCTGAGTGGCCGGTGAAAAAGCAAAGTTGGGTGTCAAAGGGGGAGGAAACTGGAACCCAGGCGAAAGCAAAGGATACGGCGATCTTGGAGACAACAAATTAAAGTAACTGGTTGGCGATGGTAGGAGGAATTGAGAAGTCGGAGAGGGCAAAAGAGCAGGACCATTCATCTGTGGAGAAGGAAGATTGGTCATAGGTGGCATTGGACCATTCATTCTCGGCGCAGGAACATGTGGGTTGGGAAGCAAACCAGATGGTGGTGGATGATTCTGAACTTGACCTGGAACTTGATGCGGAAAATGAGGTGGAGCTTGGATTCCAGCGGGAGTAGGATCTAACATTGAAGTCTGTAAGTATCGCATGTATGCAGAGATAGGAGACTCGGTTGTGTTCTGCATAAATGGGTCCCGAGGTTCCATAGACGGCAAAGGTGTTGGCGAAGGGTGACCAAATTGAGGAGGCCGAACGAAGCTGTTGTTGTATGGAACTGGAGGCGGACCCACAGGAACTGCAGCAGGAGGGGGGATATGGGGCCTGTTCATAGGCCCCAAGGGAGGCGGGCGAATCTTCTGCAGCCGCATGCTCTGTGGTTTTGGGGGATTGTTGGGAGGTCTAGGCAAGGGATCTTGTGAAGGGGAACCTGTCAATTGCTGAACAATGCTGCGGAAATCATTCTTGCTGATGTTGTAAACTTGCGGCTGCGGCTGTTGCCTGGCGGCATTATTTGGGTTGTTATTGGTGGTGGTGGTGTTACTGTTGTTGGTGAAATTTGGCTGGTGTAATGGGCTCTTCTTTATGTTCTTGCCCATCTTGTTCACACCCAGAGGATCATTCTGCCTGTTCCTAGAGTTGTCCATTTTCGAGATCCCAAAATATCAATCACCAGAAACCACACGCTCCTCAATCTCTCGTCAACCTCCCGTTCCCGGGATGTTTAACCATTCATAAGCCACAACAAACAGGACTATAACCCCAAAGAGCTAGCATTTTCACTGGGTATCCACTGATCAGATTGATTCAGCTCCACAGCTTTAAATATCCCCAATATCGGAAGCACCCACCAAGAAACTAAAAAGCCTCCAAAAGTCTTTCCCCCAATCAACAAGCAAAGAATCAAACTTGAGCTCCAGACAGCACTAGTCTAATAACCCGAGCATAACATCCAAATCTCTACCTCCAAAAACAGAAAACTAAGAGCAGCTGAATCATAGGAACACGACCAAGATTCTAACCTCGGCGGCAGCAAGAATCTGACAAACTCCAAAGACCCACTTGCGTCCGCAGCTGGAAGCGAAGTTCGAAAGCGGTTCTCGGGTCTTCAATTGGCAAAAAGAACATATTCTCAGACCGCTCGGGGTCTTTGCCTAGCGTAGTTAGAAGCAAGGGAAGAGAGAATACGGGAAACCCTAGAGACGGGATAGGGGGATGAGGGAGGGGGAGAGAGAGAGAGAGAGTCAACAACGAAATGAATGATAATTTAGGTGGGCGAAAGAGATAGGAACAACGGCGTGAGAGGGAGACCGTGACGTGGTGCGCCTGTGGGGTCGAAGCTCCATTCACAGCTCACGACGAAGCTACGCACGAGCAAGAACGGGAGAGTTCGTATTCTTCGTTCCTCCCCTCGGTCAAACCACACGGAATCATCGCCGCTGTTTCCATCTTCTCCCACTTTCGGGATTCTTGACCCAAAAAATTTTCTTTCCTTTGGATTCTTACCTCGAAAACTCACTGCCTGCTCTTCAATAATGGAGCCTCCTGAGTCAACGCATGACGGGGTCTGTGGGACCCAAGGAATGACAATAGGGAACCTCCCAGCCTTATTTTTCGCTTCATCGCACGTAATATATCGAAGCGATGATAGCATAAATGATTTCTAAGCTATTGACAAAGATCGAATGTCATCATCTTCACAAAAGTGTAAGCACCGATATTGCATATTAGGCTTAAATTGATTGATCATTTGTCTCGTTTTCTCTTCATGTAATGTGAAAAGAATTTAAAAAAAATTATCATCTAAATGTTCATCTTGATCTCGCTCTCTTGATAATGATAGTCGATCTTAATATAATTGCTCATAAGTCGCCAGGAATCTAGTTTAAATGTTCATGTGACTTTAATCAATAAGTTGGCCGAGTCTTAACATCTTTCGTGAACTCCATCTATAGTGTTTATATTCCGCATGGATGTTACAACTTTAAAAAGGAAACAACGATGAGATACATTTTGTTAATTCACATTTGGTCTCCATTAGATACTAAGCCGAAATGCATGTATGTTGATATATATAATAATTAAATATCAAAATCATGTTTTTATCTAAAAGTTTAAATTTTTTGAATAGTCGGTAGTAATCCACAAAATCTCACATGATATCAAAGTAACAAGTCCTGAGTTCAAGTCTTTTCAAACCAATCTATTTGCCTCCCTAATGAAATATTTTCACGCCTAGTATTAGTCGAAAAGAACATACTAAATGTGAATAGGAGTGTTAGAGTTCTTAAATATTAAACCATGCCTTTATATAAAAAGCTTGAACTTTTAGGATAATTAACATTGATCCCACAAAATCTCACATATGTTTTTTTTTTTTACTTAATTGGTTAGGGCGCACTTGGGATTGTGTGGTTAGGCGTACTGGTCCCAATTTCGATTCTCCATATGAGCACTTGTGATTTAAGTGGGGGCCATGGTGGAGGGTTATTATTTTAGTCTCCCCCGAATAATAGTTGAGGCTCTATCGAGTGTATCATAACTCAATATCGATCACCACCAATTCGAAAAGATCTGGCTTGAAGAAAAAATGGGTCGAAAAATTCAGGCAAAATAGTCCTAGTGGACACCTTGAAAATCTAACATTGTAAGCTTTTACAACAGTTGGTAGTGGTCTTACAAATTTGACGTGATATCAAAGGAGCAGGTTTTGAATTCAAACATGCATTCATTTAACAGTTTAGACTTTTAGAACATACATTCATCTAATAGATTAGACTTTTAAAACAATTAGTAGTGATTCCACAAATCTCACAAATATATCCAACGCATAAATAAAAAGGGTATATGATTGAATGTTAATATTAACTTGCTTTTTGCATAAGATTGCTTTCTAAGCATGATGTTGCTACCTCTCAAGTCCCACATCATGTGAGAGAGGCTCCATCGAGTGTATCATAACTCAATATCGATCACCACCAATTCGAAAAGATCTGGCTTGAAGAAAAAATGGGTCGGAAAATTCAGGCAAAATAGTCCTAGTGGACACCTTGAAAATCTGCATTGTAAGCTTTTACAACAGTTGGTAGTGGTCCTACAAATCTCTCGTGATATCAAAGGAGCAGGTTTTGAATTCAAATACGCATTCATCTAACAGTTTAGACTTTTAGAACACACATTCATCTAATAGATTAAACTTTTAAAACAGTTGGTAGTGGTTCCACAAATCTCACAAATATATCCAACACATAAGTAAAAAGGGCATATGATTGAATGTTAATATTAACTTGCTTTTTGCATAAGATTGCTTTCTAAGCATGATGTTGCTACCTCTCCAGTCCCACATCATGTGAGAGAGGCTCCATCGAGTGTATCATAACTCATTATCGATCACCACCAATTCGAAAAGATCTGGCTTGAAGAAAAAATGGGTCGGAAAATTCAGGCAAAATAGTCTTAGTGGACAAACAATAATAAGTATGACATTATTATTAGCCTCAAGTCTACATTGTTTATTAGGTTCGTGCCAAAGAAAAAAGGGAATTTATCACAG
This sequence comes from Rhodomyrtus tomentosa, assembly GCA_028455895.1. Taxonomy (NCBI): domain Eukaryota; kingdom Viridiplantae; phylum Streptophyta; class Magnoliopsida; order Myrtales; family Myrtaceae; genus Rhodomyrtus; species Rhodomyrtus tomentosa. The sequence continues at coordinate 32,098,303 of JAPCWY010000008.1, read as the reverse complement.
GATGGTCGCATTAGCCAAAGAAAGATCAACTTTATAGATAATCCAAAGTTAGGCACGCTGGCTTCGTCATGACTAAAACGAGAGTTTTGAATTTCTCATTATAAAATAAGATCAAGGAAACCGCTAGCCAGTAATGTCGTTATTTCTGACTTCACGATTTTTCAATTAATGAGTGTTTATGTAAAATACGCGGCGATAGTGTGTAGATTTACAATCAGAAATAATTGACAGTACTGTAAACGGTCAGGAAAGCATTTCCCTAAGATCAATGCCTTCCCCTGCCCAAAAAACCCATTTCCTTTTTTTTTTCTTTCAAAATTTCTTCCCTTAATTTCCCCTTCACATACTGGAGAGATAACAAGCCAAAGCCAAGCTGCTTCTAATCAATTTTGAACCCAAAGCATTCTGTCAATTTTTATTTATTTATTGGGTCAAATGTTGACATTTCTAAAAGTCTCTTGCTGGAGGAAAGACCATCTCGGCTCTTGCCTTGCAAAACACTTCCACACCCTAACGACTTTGACCACTTCTTGCTTGCATCGTTTTCTTTCACTGGTATCCAAGAAGCAAGGTCGGGGCAAACCTCATCGTCCACAAGATCGATCGATGCCCGAACGCGACTGAATAAAAACCCTTGTCGAGAGGGTGGGAAAGAAGTGCAAAGTTAAATAAAACTAGCGAAGGGGTTCATCCCGGCAGCTCTATTACTCCGAACACGCAACCACGCACGCAAAGCAAAGGCGGGATTGGGCACGTAAATACCCTAATTTGTTGTCGTTCAAAAGTGATCAAAACTAGTCGTCGCCATGTTCGCTGTCGATTAATTCTTTAATGATTATGTGGTGTCGTTGATTAGACACCCTTTGCAATAAAGTCAACAAAACTGGTTTTTGAAGTCATTCGTTTGAAGCCATTTTGTATGAATTACTAGGTTAAACTAAGGAGCTTTCGTGTGGGAGGGAACCCTAGGTGAAAATTCAGTCACACACACACACATATCCGAAGTCAGATGAAGAATTTGGCAATAGTAGACAAGAACATGCATGTTGTTCTAGGTAGGTAAGTATACAATGAGGTTTGTTCATGATCTCGAAACACACGACACCGTCCATTCACTCGATCAACCATTGAAAAAAAAATAAAACAAGGTAAGTTATGCTATTTTTAATCATTTAAAGGATAACTAAACCCAATGCGGTTCGTGAATATCATAAAATTGAATAGCCGAATCTTATTGAATTTTCTCAATTTCCAATCGAGAAATATACATTCCTATTCTAATCGAGAATGTATTGCTTATTAACTTATGTAGTTGCATTTAGATGTTTTTTTTTTAAAGAGAAACCAAAGTTTAAAACTCTCTTATCTAGTATTTCAGGAGCATATAAAACTTAAGAATGTACCCAACAGGAAAAAAAAAATCAAATTAGGCAACAAAATGATGAAATATACATTCCTATTCTGATCGAGAATGTATTGCTTATTAACTTATGTAGTTGCATTTAGATGTTTTTTTTTTTAAAAGAGAAACCAAAGTTTAAAACTCTCTTATCTAGTATTTCAGGAGCATATAAAACTTAAGAATATACCCAACAGGAAAAAAAATATCAAATTAGATAACAAAATGGTGTGGGAAGGAGAAAAATGGATCTAGTGGGGTGAGAGAGGCTCGAACTCTCGACCTCAGGATAACTCAGAAGCTATGAGACCTACGCGCTAGCCAACTGCGCCACCACCCCGACATGCTCATCAGCCTCTACATAAAAATATAAAAATCAAACAATTCTAGAACATGCAAATCCTCCTATTTCATCAAACTTGTGAGGCGATCCTCGTATTTAGCAGTTTAGCATGTGAAGCTAATGGAGTAGTCTCTTTGTTCAGCCTTGGAGATGGAGATGTTGTTGATGAATGCAAAGATAGGCAGATTCGACTTGTTTCCACTTCTCTAATTTATAATTCACGTGAAACAAATCAAATTGCGGACTGGATCGCGAAGATTCATTGAAGGAAAGTCCTTCCATCGAACTGGATTTTGAATCCACCTGCTCCTCTTTGGAATCTTTTATGTTTAGAATCTCAAACTCTATGTTATCATATTCTTAATCTGAAAAGTGAGTTTTTGATTCCAAAAAAAATAAAAAAAAATGAAAGAGTTCATCAGGCTAGGAGTGGCGAGCATCTTATTATTCGCATCCACTTAAATATGACACATGTCTTCAAATCAAATTAAGAAAAAAAAAAGAAAAAGAAACATCGATGTAGAATTTCTTTATCGAGAAGCCAAGACAGGAGAGGTCCCGCCGCCGGTCGGTCTATCTTCCCTAGCCTCCGTGCAATTTGTTTTTTTTCACCCACTTGATTCGACATCATCGGACACGTGTCAAATTGTGAGTGGTCGTGAGAGGAAGATGGTCGCCACAGCTGAAGTGGCGTTATGGAACCATACAACAATTTCTATAGAGGCGCGCGCGATTTGCGCATGCAGCAGCATGAATGGTGAGTTTGACCTGCAATCTTTAATGTTGATGACCGGTCAACTTTTCATCTTCGAATCCGACCGAACTATTCATGCCTAGCACGGACACGGTAACTCTCCTCTGTCTTCATGTTTTTCTGATTAAAATTCGAAATTGATTTTTGTAATTTTTTTGCATATCTTTTTTCTTTCGTTTTGTGCATGCTGCACCCCCTAAAAATTGCCAGTGTTTTCAATCGTGAAATCTCTGTGGGATTGTTGGTCCAAAAGATGAAACTTGTTTTAAATAGATACATAAAAAATATGGCTAAAAGGAGCAAAGATGCAACCAAAATGGAAACGAGGAGCTAAAACATGAGATTTATGAATTTTATATAGTCAAATGAGCCGCACATCAATTCAAATGCGCGGTCTCGTCTAGCCTTTTCCCATCCCTCCTCTGATTCAAGTCCTCGAAGCTCCAATCCCTCCTCATGCCCCAGCTCCGGACTAGCTTCGGCTCCCCCTCGGGCTCCACTCCCTGGCTCCCGCCGAAAGCCACGGGCCCGGAGCTGTGAATCCGACGGTGCCTTCCCTTCTTGCTTGTCGAGGCCCCGACGATCAAGGGCCCGTTCCCGAAGTGCTCACAAGGTGGAGGGGCCAAAGGGCCGGACCAACTTCTCTCGACCGCGATGCAAGACAGCTTATCTTCTCTGACGCATCGGTAATCGAGGTCCGAGTTCGTCCGTTGCCCGCCACGACAGGCAAGGCAATTTAGGCTCATGGGTCGTGGCGGACGCCCGGGAAAGTCCTTAGTATGGAAATGATTGTTTCAATCGGAGAGAAACGAGACTTTCCTCACGCGAAAAAGACCGAAACCATTGTGGGAGCGACAGAGAAATGCAGAGGAATATTAAGAATTACAAAGAGTTTGATGAAGAAAGATCAGGGGAGAAGGGGACAATTACTTTGTGGATGATGATTCTCCGTTGCTGTTGCTATTGTTGTTGTTGTTGTTGTTGTTGTTGTTGTTGTTTTTGCTATTTTGCATTGATTCTCATCCATTTCGATTCCTAAAAATGAGCTGAGCCATTGTAGTTTACGGTGGCAAACAACTCAACCCTCAATTTGGAAATTTCAGATTTGTGCCCCAACTCCTCCTCGTTTTGGCCAACAACTCCTATTCGAGCAGCTCATAATGTTCCAAAATCAACATAGCTTTGCCAAGTAATATTAACATAACAGAAAAAAATCCACCGGTGCTGCTCCAATTCTATGATTCCAATATATATTTTTTCTTTCCGACTTTGTAGGACACGAAGCAATAATGCCATGGAATCTGTACTCCATAGCACTGGTAAAAAAATCAACCTTTTCGTCCGGACGTTTCACATCAGAACACTGGATTTGGACACTTCAGTGGCCAGTCATACTTCAATGCATCCACCGACAAAATACAAGGAAGTTCTTTTGATTTAATCACTCTCTTGTCCTGGGTAGGAAAAGACGCAGAAAAAGGGCAATCGACCAGCGTGTATCACGTGGGCATTGGCCATGACAGGGCAGGCTAGAGATTCAGCAGTGAAGAGAGTGACAGATAACCAAGTCGATGAGGACTTCTCTGCGCTGCAACGGACGATCATGCTTCCTAATACCGCCTTAGACAAGTGGCTCTTGTGTCGGATTGAATGGTTCTGTACTGTAGTTAAATCTTCTTTCTCAGCAATTTTAGTCACTGTCTTAAAGGAAAAATAATTGGTGGGTAATTTGGACAAGAGTGAGAGGCCATGTAAGTCACCATGCCAGAGCCCAGCCAACGCAGAAGCTTTTTATTTTTCCCATTCCAAGAAAGATAGATCCCACTTATGGTTAAAGCTCCAAATGATTTTTTTTAAAAAAAAACTAAGCATTTGCTTATTGCTTACACATCTCTGCAAAAGAAATACAGGCAACCCAACATCATGCAAGCAAGGACACATGAAGAGCTGAACAGAGCATGACAGTGCAGGAGGCGACACTGTGAGCAATCCTAAATGCCTATCCCAAACACCATCATCACACAATCGTGATACTACTAGCCCTTGATTTACTCGGAATTTTGACAGGAAGACAATTCTACATACACCTTGCCACAGCTGACCACTAATTATAGAATGCTTGATGTACAGGAGACATGATCTTGGTTGAACCCAACAAACAGTAGAACTAGCCAACAAAGGATTGAGGAAACGGCCCGTAAGTTTCAGCTTCGGAACATCTACTTACATCGAAGACCGGCAGGACATCCAATGTGAAAAGGATAATTTTTTTTTTTTTGCAAATCCGAGAGATAGAACTAGGCAATTTACTTCAACTTGCATTCTAGGGGCTCAATCTACCGGAAGCAAAAACACAACTAAACAAAGCCCATTGATTCAAGAGTTCGCACCACCCGGAAACTGAAAATACTGGCTGGTTATCGCTTTCGATGGAGAAACATCAATTCCATTGTCTAGATGCCAACTCCCACGGAACGAACTCATTCAAACTTTCTCAGATTTGGGCCAATAGAGCAACCTTGAGCTGCTCCTGAGTGTAGAACTGACTCCCCATCTTAACTGTGGCTTGCTGGATCATGAGCTCGTTCACCACAGAAACACTGGCATGCTGCAACTCCAAATCCAATTCTTGAATAGCCACCATCAACCTCGCTGCAGGATGATCCTTCCGTCTGCTCTCTACTCGAATCACTGCATCCCAACCCATTATCTTCACATCGATTACCATCCCATTGGACCTACTTCCTGTAGGCTTTGCCATCTTGCAATCTTGCTTCAAAGAGATACATTCTTTATTTGGTGATTGCTTCTTTAGCTCATCCAGCTGCTTCTGCAAATCCTCCTTATCGGACTCCGCAGCTTGTAGGTTCGCATTAAGCTCCTTGATATAGGACACAGCGTCTCCGAGCAATGAAGCCTTGTCCATCTTTGATACATTCGGAACCACAGCCCTTAGGGCGTAAAACCTCTGATTAAGCTTCTCCCTCCTCTGCCTCTCTGCCTCAACGTGGTTCAGAGGCTCCTCCCTCCCGTTTGCAGGTTTTCTACCCCGCTTCCTCGGCCTCTTTTCAGGTTCTACAACTTTGCTGCTCTCGGCTTCTTTAACCACTGAGGCTTCAACATCCGAATGGTCGGAATCCCCTGCTCCACTGACTGCTTTCAACATTCCTGAAGAAGGCACAATCACTGCAGAAGTGAAGGACATTATTTCCTCTTCATTGCTACCGCTTGAAGTAGATGACCTCTTCTTCTTCTTCTTCGTCGTCTCCTCTGCAACCTCGACCTGTGAATGACCCGAGAACAACCTTCCACTTCCACTGTCTCCGAAATTCAGTACTTCAATAGATTCGGGCTTCAAAGGATGAGAATCTGCATTGCTTCTGCCACGCGAATTAATCGCGTACTCCGCAAAGTTCAACTCTTTCGTGAAAAACCCCTCATTTTGCTGCTGGTTTTGGCCGTTCTGCTGATCATTTCTCGTGCAGATCGCACCGGGGCTTTCGGTAAGACTGCTTGAACTGGGGTTCTCTATCTGACAAGTCATAGAGCGATCATTAATCTCCATCGTGACGGGTGGGTCGCAGATCCAAAGAGACGCTGGGTCATTCTCGCTGTTCAAATCCATACTACCACAACGCATTTCCTGATCATGGAAATTAAATAGCCCTCTAATTCCGTTAATCAGATCGGAGCTCTGGAAGATCAGCTCCGTAGAACCCAGTTCGACCACACCGTTCAACACGGGTACACACGCCATCGTTTGCATCCCAAAGACCTGCGCCTGCCGAGCCCTCTCGCACCCGCAATTCCCCAAACTCTCGGCCCCCGAGATCCACAGAGGATTTGAGCTAAAGAAGACCCGACTCGGCAACCCCACGCCATTGGCAAACGACTGGGTCATGGAGAGCAAGAAGAACCACTCAGTGTCAGTCACTTCCTCCTCAATCGCATCATCGGCGGTCGCGTACCCGGAAATCAGCGAATTGAGCTGGCGGAGGACCCTCTTGCGGTGCTCCTGCTCGGCCGGAGAGCAAGCTGTGGTCTTGCTCTTGGTTTTGGTATCGCCCTTGTAATACCCATCGCCCCAACCGAGAACAGGGTTGGAATAGTCGCCAGAGGTCTGCCAGAAGATGGTGTAGGTCCACGACGCCGTCGCCGCCCCTTCCCTCACGCGAGCCCCCTCTATCAGAGCCTGGAGCCGCCGCTGCAGCGACTCCTGATTGAGCAACGCCGGCGGGGGAGGCGGCCAGAAGGCGGAGAGATCGGTCGCGGAGGCGTTGTCGTAGTCCGTCCACAGACTCATCGGACAAAACGAATCAAAGCTCGCTCTTTTTTTTCTTTCCAAGTGCTGGTGAGGCGGAGAGATTCGGGGGGTTTCAAATGTATTTCTCCGGAGACCTGAATTGAAGTTGAGGAGCGAACTAGTGGAGCTCCTGGAAGTGGTTGTCGTGTTAAAAAGGCGAACGAGCGAGCGAGTCAGGGAAGTGGGAGTGGGCCAGAGAGGGGAAGTGTGTCCGTCGCCGGTGCTTCTTCGAAGGCTCGTCGGGCGATTCAGGGACGGCTTGAGCGGCTAGAGCCGGCTCCAAATCCTTAGATGCTCAGCCGCAAGAGACTGGCAGCTGAATAGCTTGGCTTGGTGGGTGGGGCTCGGAGAATTAGGAAGTCGGCTCGTCCCGAGTGGGACGCGTGCGGGCCCGGCTCGGCCGAGTTGGGGGACGCGTGCCACATCTCCGGTTTCGTTGACCCTTTTCTCTTGACCGGCTCCGGGTTTCCTTCCCTCTGCTAAGAAGCAGCCGCGAACGACAACCCGAGAAACGAGCAGGCCTGGAAGGGCCGGGCCGGATCGGATCGGATTACCCGACAAGAAAGCCCGTCAAATTTTGCCCCATTACAATCTATAGGTAAAACACATTGTGCTCGATACATTTAGTAGTTAGTTGGCGTTGATTGCTTATTAACTTGATCAAAGCACAACTCGAAGCAGTAGCTCATGTTGGTTTCCGCCTATGACGTAAGTTTTCGTAGAATGGATAATTAGTGGATACTTACATATCTATCTTAACAAAATCCAGACGCCAGCACGTTATAACAATCCATTGCGATAACAGTTACCCTATAAGAGCCTTACTTCAGTCAATGGATAATCAAACTTTGCTCCAATTTGCGTGTTGGGTATACAACACCGGAGGATTGGAGTTTTGTTTATTTATTTATTTATGTAGATAAACATATTTAAACTGACCATCCAGCGTGCGAATAATCAAGAAATGATATTTCCATATAGTCATTGAGAGACACAAAAAAGAAAAAAATAAAGGACGTTAGACAATTGCCACATTTTTCATCGAAATTACCTTCTTAGTACTTAAAATCCTCTTACTTATCTACCGACTGGCTACAATCATGCTAATATGTTCTAAACTCTGAAGGACCAGCCTCGATCCCTGAACCAGTCACGAGCCATAGTTAGATTGTAGATAGTCATCCTTGCACCGGCTCCATATTTAATAATTTCTACCTCATAAACCACCTGTACGTGATCGCATATACTTTAAAGAAGATAAAGAAAGCAAAAATCTTAAATCGCTTACTTCCGTCACCCGTTGAATATTGTTATATAATAGTTCCATGGCTCAGATGTCATCGTGTATTTATGTATGTTTAGGTATAGAGGTAGTAGTTCGTATTGTTAAAAAGGAAAAATTCATACGGTAAAAAAAAAATTACATACTGTAAAGAAAAATGTACATGTCAGCAGGTAGGCATGCAAAATATCTTATTTGGAAGAAATCTGAATTATGGATCTGATTAAACCCTTCATTTTCAATACTCGAGATTTAATTTATTATATGTTATTTGTCGTCAAAACAGGAAACTAGCATATAATTATTATCCTCTGAGAATTTTAGTATTTCTCTAAACTATTGGATCTTCACCAAACTAATATATAAAATGAATTGACCACAATAGTACCATGATGGATCACAAAAATCTCAAACCCTCCCCCCCCCCAAAAAAAAGATTGAAAAAAATTATTCAAAAAAAATAATTAAAAATTTAAAAATATTATTTAAAATTTGCCACGATAGTAGCTGGCTGGGAAAATAAACTGAATTGGACAATTAAGGTCTTTTTTTTTTTGTTAATTCCCCCCTCAATAAAGGCATGCTTGCCATTTGTTCATGATATTCCTTCATTCTATATCTGCCGATTGACCCACGGAATAGAAATCAATAAACTTGATATCTTATTATTATATATTAAAGAATGCGTTGGGATGGATAGAGTCAGTTACAATAAAAATTTATTAAAATTTTGGGTGATGTTGACAGCCCATCTCGCTATTTCGTAATTATTTTTATTTTTATCATTCTAAAATCAATATTTTTCAAATAATAATCACTCACATATCTTAAAATAATTAGTCAATGAAAAATGCTGTCATTATCTAGATTCATGTGTAAACGTATGTTTGCGAGCTAGATAAGAATTCATTCTATTAAAAAAAAAAGATTTTTCGATTTTTTTTTTTGTTTTTACGAAACAAACGAAGCCTAAAAATCATTTTGTAGGAAAAGAATCTACATCGGCATGGGTAGAACTCAGAAGAGAAGCGGTTGAAACTCATCACCTTCAATTCCCTTAAGAAAAAAAGCTACATAATTCATATAAGAAGTACCACAAATGTCTTGACGGGAGACTTGCTCAAAATCTTCAAATATTGTGGCTCTATCTCCGATCCATTTTCCCAAATGCTTGTTGCTACGCCCCCAAGGACCATGAACACCACACAAAACTAGATGCACCAGCAACAGTTTCATCAGAGCCATTGCTGGTTTTGACACGCTTTTTTGAGATATGAAAGATGGGTATAAGGAAAAGAGAGAGAGAGATCAATGCCTATTCTATGAGGTTTAGCACTAATATCGACCGTCCAATCTCGTAGTTTTAATCTCAATTGACAATCTCATTTTTCGTAATTTTTATAATCTTAATCGGCAGCATTGCGAACAGGCACGTGGCCCTACTAGTAAAGGTATTGGGAGTGATGGGGCGCTAATATCAAATGTGCGGCGTTCGATTTTTGCGTTTTGCAAAGTGACCGAACAAAAGTCAAAGAGAGGAGAGTTAAGTAGTTATTTTTTTTTCTTCCCTTCTAATAGTAGAATTCATGATTAAAAACTAAAAATAGTAGAGGTCTAAATCAGATTTACATCAACTACTGCTAGTTGTTGTGTAATTGATACTATTTATTCAATCTATTGTCTCTAAAATCATATTTAGGTAGAGCTTTTATAGTGAACTTAGAAATGTAACTGTATTGACGACAATCATGTAATTTTTAGCTCACACTCGAAAGTCGGAAATGGTTGTGAAAAAGTTTACGACTGCCAAAAGGAGCGGCTTTGCTTATTAGCTCAGAGCAGGTTTTCCTTGTGAAGCCACCAAAGTCTACAATCACCTCCCGGGACTCCATAACTGAGTGAGATCGTAAACCAGTTGATAAACGCGAGATCTGATGACCCGCTCAGAACGTCTTGAACAAAGGAGGAAGATGCAAACTTCTGCTGCAAGGAATGTAGTACGGCCGCTGGAAGTATCCGCCATGTTTGAGACCATCGTTTCTTTCTTTCTTTCTTTCTTTTTTTTTTTTCGAAAAATTTGGCAAATAGGATGAACAACGGAATCGGATTCTTAGACGTGGTAGCACTATCTTTAAGGAATTATTTTTCTCACAACGTTGCTAATAATTAATGATGAAGATCCTCTAAGGATACCGTTAGATATATATTGTATATACTAGGAGCAGGTTTTCTTCGTGTATTTGCTTTATTATTTTTGTTCGTATGTATATTTATATTGACCTTCTACCTAATTATAATTTACGCATTCCATCAGAGTTAAAAGGTTTCTCCATCTTCCTCCTTAATCGACCTTGATACTCGATGATTGGATTTCATGCGACATTGTGTTAACACGGAGACGTCTGTTCTGCTCAGTGATTGGATTTTGTGCAATTTCGTGCAATTGTTTTTTTTTTTTTTTTGGTATTCTCGGTGGTTTGGCGTCTTCTGGTGAGGCGTTGCCTTCTCACCTATTGGGCAATTGGTCTTCTCGGTGGAGGAATTCTTCGGCGAACGAGCTTCGGTGGTCCTAAAAGAGCCTATTTGAGCCTCAACGATGAATGACCTCTGCACGTTGATAATCATAAGGACGACATCACCACCTGGACTAAGAATTTATGAGGAAGCGCTCTCTGTCCCCGGGTAATTACACTATATCCTTCGGCGATTCGGGATTTGGATTTCGGCAATTGGATTTTGGCAATTGTCCGATCAGCCCCCTACCGGATTTTGGCGTCTTTTGCAGGCTGCTTCGTTCTTTCGTTCTTTTCGTTCAGCCTCCTACTGGATTTCGGCAATTGGATTTTGTCCGATTAACCCCCTACTGGTTATTTCGTTCGTTTGTTCCTCTGGTAGATTTTGGCTTGGAGTGTGGGTTGCTTTGCTCTGGATTTTGTCTGGACGTGCTTAGCCTTCAAAATTTGTGCTACTTTTTTGTCTCTCTTTTTTTTTTTTATACTTGCAGCCGCTGGTGTCTTTTTTTTTTTGTGTTTAGACCTCCGGTAACGAGTTGCTAGCTTTGGATTGCGCTTGGAGAATGCATCGTTGACTTTGCCGAACATGTCAGTCATAGCAACACTTGTGGCTGCTGTTTTCGATTTCAGAGAGATTCTGCTACCGTTCGGGACTGCAATAGGGCAGTTTTGGTGGTTTTCGTGGCTGATTTTTAGTGCGGATTATATTTGCGGCTCGAGATTAAATACCTGCTATTTGGTATTGTTAAAGGTATCGATTAGCTGCCGTAAATTTGTTATTACTGACCGTCTAGGTGCGAGATCCTTTCGCCCATTTGTCCTAGATTGGAGTGCAATTTTAGCTTGGAGTTGCACCTCTGTCTCCTCTCCATCCATGGATCACGTTACTTCATCCTTGTCTTTAGATGATCGTCTTGCTAATATTGAGGTTTAGCTTTCTCGTTTAGTTCAATTTCATCTTAGTTTTTCTGGCGCATCCTCCACTATTGCTACAGCAGCTTCTGCACAATCTTCAGGTGATAACTCTTCTTGGATTCTTGACTTTGGGGCTGCTCATCACATGACTGCCTCTGCTCATAATCTCACTCAGCAGACTGCACTCAAAAGTCCAAAAGGGTTCTTTATAGCCGATGGATCCTCTCTTACTGCTGCTATGCAAGGCCATCTTATTATCCCTAGCAGTTTTAATGTGCCCAATGTGTTATATATATCGAACTTAGCACTGAATCTTTTATTTGTTGGGCAATTTGTCGATATGGATTATATGGTGACATTTACTGCTGATTCTTGTGTTGTACAGGATCGTACGAGTGGTCGGACGATTGGCAGATGTAGTAGACATGGAGGATTATATAAGATGCAGCATCTCCAGCTTCCTTCACCTCAACTTGTTCTTGCCATCTTCGATCTTGACTGTTGGCACTAGCGTCTAGGTCATATATATACTTCTCGTTTGTCTTTTCTGCATCATCATGGTGCACTTGGACATATTTCATCTACTGTTATGCGTCCTTGTACTAGTTGTCTTTTAGCTAAATAGTCTGCATCTTCTTTTCCTGTTGGTTCTCTTGTTTTCACTTCTTGTTTTGACTTAGTACATTCAGACGTTTGGAGTCTTGCTCCCCAAATTTCTAAAAGTGGATTCAAATATTATGTATCGTTCATTGATGATTATTCTCGTTATACATGGGTTTATTTTATGCGTTCTCGTGATGAATTTTTCTCTATATATGAAAACTTTACAGCCATGATATCTACTCAATTCTCTAAGACCATTAAAGTTTTTCGTTCTGATTCTAGTGGGGATTATCTTTCCATAGCTTTTCGTTCCTTCTTAACTTCTCAAGGAACCTTACCTCAGTTATCCTGTCCCTGTGTTCCTGTTCAAAATGGTTTTGCTGAGCGAAAACATCGTCATATTCTGGATACTACTCGTGCTTTTCTATTGTCCAACTCGGTTCCTACTAAATTTTGGGCTGAAGCAATATCTACTGCTGTCTATCTCATAAACCGACTTCCTTCTCTCGTCCTCTCCAAAGCCACCCCTCACCAGCGTCTTTTCTCAAAACCACCAACTTATCATCAACTTCGAGTTTTTGGCTGTACGTGTTATGTGCTCCTTCCACCCCATGAGCGTACCAAACTCTTAGCAAAATCAATTCAGTGTGCTTTCTTAGGTTACAGTACAGAATACAAAGGTTAAAGGTGTTATGATTCTTCTTCACGGCGTATTCGTATCTCTCGTAGTGTTCAATTCTTTGAGCAACTACCGTTCTTTTTCGCTGCCTCTACTTCTTCACAGTCTTTTCCATCTATATTTATGGATTTTCCTTTTGATCCATCTCCTGTTTGTCCTCTTATATCTTCTCCTTCAGATCCAGAATCGCCACCTTCACCTATTATGCCTCCTCCTTCGTCTACTTCGCCTGCTACTTGACGCCTCTTGACGATTCTCATTCATCATTCCCTCGGCGGAATCCTTTGTGAGATCGTCGTCCGCTGGCTAGGTACGTGGCGGCTACAAGTTATTTTGATGAGTTTGGTTCCTTTATGGCTGTTGTCCACACTTTGCAGGAAATATCAAATTATCGCATGGTCGAACAACATGATGAATGGCGTGATGCTATGTCTGAAGAATTATCTACTCTGAAGCGCACTAGTACATGGGATCTTGTGCCTCTTTGACCAGGAAAATCCTTGATATCTTGTCGTTGGATCTATAAAATCAAGATTCACTATGACGGTAGTATTGAGCGTTCTAAAACGCGTCTTGTTGCCTGTGATTTTGATTAAGAGTATGGGATAGATTATGAGGAGACCTTTGCTCCTGTTGCCAAAATGACTTCTATTCGCACTCTTCTTGCAGTAGCCTCTATTCGAAATTGGCCTCTTTTATAGCTTGATGTGAAGAATGCTTTTCTTCATGGGGTTCTTGAGGAGGAACTCTATATGCAGCCACCTCCAGGTCTGCCACATTTACCCGGCTAGGTATGTCGTCTTCAAAAGGCTCTTTATGGTCTCAAACAAGCTCCTCGAGCTTGATTTGAACGTTTTACAAATGTCGTTCGGTCAGCTAGCTTTGTTCAGAGTGAGAATGATCATGCTATGTTTACCCATACTTCTTCAGCTGGCTGTACTATTCTGCTACTCTATGTAGATGATATGATTATTACTGGGATGACTCTGTTCATATTGCTTATACTAAGCAACATCTTCACCGTCAATTTGCTATGAAAGATATAGGTTTCTTACGTTCTTTGCTCGGTAATGAGGTTGCTCGCAGTCGACTTGGTATTCTTCTTTCCTAGCAGAAGTATATTGCTGACATTTTAGCTTGTGTTGAATTATCTGATACTCGTACTGCAGCTACTCCTGTTGAACTTCATTTACAACTTCGTTCGAATGATGGTGAGCTTTTATCTGAAGTCAGTCGCTACCGAGCTCTTGTTGGCAGTCTTGTCTATCTTACAACCACTCATCCTGATATCGCATATGTTGTTCATCTTGTAAGTCAGTTTGTTGCAGCTCCTCGTACAACTCATTATGCTGCTGTACTTCGAATTTTGCGATATCTTCGTGATACTATGACACGTTCAGTTTTTCTTCCATCGACTTCCTCACTTGCTCTTCGTGTTTACTCTGATGCTGATTGGGCTTCGGATGTCACTGATCACAAGTCAATTACAGGATTTTGTATTTTTCTTGGTGATCATCTGATTTCTTGGCGTCCTAAGAAGCAGCCTATTGTATCTCGCTCTTCTACTGAGTTTGAATATCGTGCTATGGCAGACGCTACAGTTGGGATTATTTGGCTTCGTCGTCTTCTTGCTGATCTTGGTGTTGCCTCCTCTGTTCCCATTCCTCTTCATTGTGACAACAAGAGTGCTATTCACATTGCTACAAATTCGGTGTTTCATGAGCGTACCAAGCACATTGATATTGATTATCATATTACGCGTCATCAACTTCAAGCACATATTATTTCTCTTCCATTTGTGGCCTCTGCAGCCCAGCTTGCTGATTTATTTACCAAATCTCTTACATCACAATGCTTTGCTGGTCTTTTTTCCAAAATTTTGTTGGTTAATCCACCTTGAGTTTGAGAGGGAGTGTTAGATATATATTGTATATACTAGGAGTAGGTTTTCTTCGTGTTTTTACTTTATTGCCCTTCTTTACATGTATATTTATATTGGCCTTGTGCCTAATTGTAATTTACGCATTCCATTATTTCAATTCTCAAATCTATCAGATACAACAGAGTCGCAAACGAGAATATTATATAGCAATTCTAATGCTTCTCCAAAAATTCTCTTGAAAAATAATTAGAAAAGAAGACTGTATCTCTTTATGAAAGAAACAAAATCTAAAATTGAAGAAGTGAAGTTATGAAAATGAACAAAATAGTTGAATATATAATGAGAAAATAACACACCTTTACCCACCCATGGATAACTCAGTTGGTTAGGGCGCATTTGAGATTGTGTTGTTAGGCGCACTAGTCCGAGGTTCGATTCCCTAAATGAGCAACTAAGCTGGCCCAGATACCTTAGTTATAAAAAATAAAAATAAATAACAAACCTTTTCTCATCCGAACAATAGCTAATTCTCATACAACTCTTCCTATCCGAAAATAATTTATTCAACCACACTTTTTCATTTTTCATTTCCCGAAAAACAAATTATTCCGAAAGACTGCAACTTTTCGAAGTTTTAGAACTGTCAACTTTCATGGACGCAACTCTTTATGTCTGAAACTATCAAGCCTAAAGAGTTGTAACCATTGGACATAATTAAATTAATATTAAAAATAACCGCAACTCCCAAGTGAACAGCTGCACTATTTTGCTAGACATCACAGTTAATTTTATTAAATTTAAGTTATTAATGCCGATTATTACCTGCAACCTTGCAAGGGTACTAAATGCACCTAACAATCGCGCACCTGCAAACGAATATAGTGAGAGATTTAACCCACTTATCCATTGTTTTATTTAAAAAAATACAGTAGCATTTTAATTAATAAAGCGACCGGCACTCTTCTTTTCATTCTATGTGGAATTGGAAAAATGGCACTTTTGTTTTTGTTTTTTTGTCAAACAAACTTCAACAGGTTTTGTATGGTGTTGATGGTTCATAGGCTCTCTGAAGATGCAAACTCATGTCAAAAGGAGGAGGGGCTATTGAACCTTTCTCCACGGCTATTGATTCATTGGTCCCAAAATCCTAAATTAATTGAAAGTGCAAAGTATATTAAATTTAATTTAATTTGAAAACAGTATTCCCAAATATTTCGGAGAATCGTATCCACTGCTATCTTTCCTTTGGCGGAATAATGTCCACTTACTTGGGTTTGTGAGATTTCCTTTTCAAAATTAGTGTTTCTCGGCCCTTTCTAAATACTTTTAACATGGGAAGGTAACCAAAAAAAAAAAAAAAAAAATGAAATCGGTCAATCCCGTCTCCCTATTTCATCCATAAAAACCCGTGGCTGATGTTGGACCATGCCTTTTGCAAAATGACATAATGTTAGTTAAATCATTTTCCAAAAAGAAATTATGGAATTTTTTTTTTTGGGGTCCGTTATGGGATCTGAATTTACTACCATTCAAAATTTCTTATCATTTTCTACCATGATCGATCTGAACCGTTCAATTCAAAATGAACGGTCTAGATCAGTCCACCTCATTTCTCACTAAAAAATTGTGGATTGATCTGGACGTCCATTTTGAATTGGACGGCCTAGATTTAATGGCACATCTATGTTTATATTAGAAAATCCTTTTCCCGATGATGGAAGGTGTATAATCCCTGTGATAGCCACCTCAGCCACAGGAAATCAAAAGGGGGAAAAGAGCATGTGATCGGCTCCCACTCAGGTTTGATCTCACTCTATAACTGATATCCTGATTGAACTGCACTGTTCAGGTTCGATTTTCAGGTGATCCAATCATTAGACCAGTTTTTTTTTTTGGGTGATTGGTCATTAAATTTTTCTCGTTGACGACATATTTGACGGATCATCTCTTGTCAATTGCATTGCGTTGTCACTAAACTTGAAAGGTATACAAAGCATCTCAGCATCTTAAATTAGGTTTAGATTTACATTTAGGAATTAAAAAAATGTAGTCAGTCTGGGATTGTAATCGGGAACCGGACCGGAGCCCCCAAGAAGTGGACTAAATCGGCCAGTTTGGATCCGGGTGATTTTCAATTCGATCGGTTGATTATGGTCGGCACTAGAAAAATAGTTCAAAAAGCAATTTGGAATTACTGTTAAACTTTGCTTTATTAAGCCGCTCAAAACTACAACTTCCCTGGTAGTCATTGGGCTCTACAGTAGCCTCCCTGGCCTCCATAGCCAAGCGTGTACCCCATTTTCCCTACATTGCCATGGTTCGTCAAGCCATAAACATTGGACTTATCAACATATTCTCGGATTTTCTTGGAAGGTTGAAGGCGGGCGCTAAATCTGTAAAGCCAGTACATATTCCTGAAGTAAGCCGCATGTGTGTAATCGGAGTCGCTGTCAGGAAATCGACCACTTCCCATCGGAGGACAGTACCCATCGCTTCCCTCCATGCCAATTCCTCCCCAAGCCGCATGCAGCGAACCGTTGTGTAGGTAGGCAAATAGTTCCTTCGGCCAGTAACCCACTTTAACCGGAGGATCATCTTTCACGATCAACCACCAGTTTGCGCTGTACAAGTCCTGGTCGGAAAGAAAGCATCTCATTAACAAGCTTCAGTGCACATGTTAAGAAGGTCCGACATGCACCCGATTCGATCTTTCCGCCGGAAAATGCGATATGGACATCTCGATTTAAGGTTGAGACTGCTAATATGCCTTGGATGAGCTTTGATGAATCAAGCTTACCTGTTCGACTCGAAGCAACAGTTCGTATTGCTTCCCGCCGATGACAGAAGTATCATAGAATGGATAATTGGTTGTTACTTCCCTGTCGATCTGAACAAAACCTGGACATAGCAGGTTATAGCATCCATTGTGACCACCATCACCCTACAGGAACAATTCTTTAGTCAACGGATGATCCGACTTTGCTCGGGTTTGCATTCAAATAACAAAGCAAGTCCAAACTAACCGTCCAGTATGTGAATAATCGGGAAATTCTATCGCCATTTAATTGTTGATTGACCTAGCAAATAAAACACGTTAGACAACTTCTCACTTTTTTTTTTCATGATCGTGATTGACATCCTAAAACTTTAAAACCTATTACTTACTTGCCAACCGGCTGCGATCATGTTAATATGCTCTATAGGACCTGTCTCAAGCCATATATTGTGCGAGCTGAACTGGTCAGGAGCGACAGTAAGATTGTAGACGGTCATCCTCGCACCCGCTCCGTATTTGATGTTTTCCACCTGGTTGTCTCTTAAAGAAACCACCTGCATGTGATCGTGTACACTTTAAAGCAGACGGTGTGAGAAAAATCTTGTTACTCTTACTTGCATCCCTAGTTGAATGTTGTCAATGGTTCCATGATTCAGATGTTCTGACGTGTATTCATATTTGTTAAGGCATACATAATATCTTATTTGAATGAAATCCAATCGGATTTCAATATTTATCATTGCCGATTCTTACACGCACCAGAGACGGGGAGGGAGAGAGCGTACATGTTGATTGTTATTAGTCTGTCCCATAGTAGATATAGATGGCATTTTAGGAATGGATCTCGCCCTTATCAAATCTTCCTTGGTCACTCGAGGAATGGGAACTGTTCCGACAGGGCAAGGTTCTCTCGGCCGGAAATTTACGGATTTTGCATTTACCGGAGGTGTATCCTCTTCGAAAGGAGGCAAATTGGGTTCTAGCTGCACAGAAATCATGAAAATCAAGGAAAACACGAGAGAGACAAATTTCCTGTCTAGACAATTCCATAGTTTAGTCGATTGCTGGGGGGAAAAATCGCTAAACATTTTGCCTGAATCTTATGATCTCTGAGTAAAGGATGATCGAATGCTGGTTGCTTGTGAATAGGTACACAATCAATGGTGTCTCCGTCTTTAGCCTTCATAGAAGTATCAAACACAGTCAACCATTTGTCAAGCAAACATTAGTACTTGCTGAGAAAAACACTTGCAGAAATTGTTGTTAAATAGAAGAAGCTGTGAATTTGTAGAAGCAGTACCACAAATGTCTTGACGGCAGGCTTGTTCAAAATCCTTAGTTGTGCCTCTATCTCCGAATCATCCAGGGAAATGCTTGTTGCTCCCCCGCGAGAACCATGAACGCTGCACAAAATGAGATGCAACAGCAACAGTTTCACCAGTGCCATTGCTGGGTTTCGAAGCTCTCCTTCAGGATATGAAGATAGGTATTAAGAAAATATGCGAGAGAAGTGCCTATATAACGAGGTCTAGCACCTCTTAAGCGCGGATACCCGCCGTCGGATTTGATGGTTTTCGATCTCGATCGTTAGCTCCATTTTTACCTGATCAAGCGGCGAGGATATTATGTGCTTTTAAAGGAATACAGAAGCACAAGCTGCTTCTTTTATCCTTCATTTTGTACTTTTTTGGTGTTTGACTAAAACGGCAAATGAGTAATTATTCATTGTACATGGAAATGGCAGGTCACCGTGTAATTAAGGAAAAATTTCAAAAAATACTTAAAATGTTGTCATGGATCTAAATTGGACATGTTAATCTCACATAAGGGCCTGAGTGATCATGACGGTTTCAAATAAGGGATGAACGTTGGGAAGGTAAATATTTCGATTGGTCATGGACATTTTCGTCCAAAGACAAAATTGATTCTAATTTTTTGTTTTAAATTTTTTCTCCATCCTTTCATCTAATGACCGGAGGTGAGTTACGTATAGAAGGGACATAAGTTTGTTGAGTTGAAACTATGGGACAGAGATAAGGACTAGTGTAGAGGACTAGTGTAGAGTGACGGTAACGGTTGAGGTGGCTTAACCATTCGAACTACCTATTTATGCTTGCCTACCTTTTTTATATGCGAAAGAAGTCTAGCCCCAATGGAGTAGAAGTGTTCAAGTGCTTTTTTTTGAAGCTCTTGGTGACATGATTCCGATAGCAAATGTTTCGCCCATGAGGGTTCCAAAACTTCTGTTCTACGAAGGGGGATCTAGCCGCAAAAACAGAGATCGAAAATGAAGATGAAAAGAAGCAGAAAAAGAAAGGCATTGAAGACTTTTTCATCTCCTAGCGTAAAATAATAATTATACTAGCATAAGTAGCAAATATTTTACACTAGGTTTTTCCCATACTTGCAAACTTAACATATAAAACCAAACAAAGAAACTTAGCATGGTTAGGAGTCTATCTCCAGTAAGCATAGTTAGGCGCCATGTGTTCCTAGAAGAGACCAATCCTTTGCTCGCATTGGAGCTTCTTGTTTTCCACCTGACGTATTTCTTGCTCAATTTCGTGAAGTCTGTTAGCGTTATCCATATCTACTCACTTTCTTGCCAACTTCTAATTGCCCTTTGCTAAAGAGAGCTGAAAGAAACTTATATTTATAGGCCTTATTATTTTTTCCTTTGCTACAGCCGGTGAGGACTGGACGATTGGAAGAGGGCTTGCAAGCCCTTACCAGGTAGGGCGAGGCAATCCTCGGCCGTCCTTGTCGAGGGTCGACCTTGTGCAGATCGTGCGAGGGCAACCCTTACCCAACCCTCTTAGAGCATCTGCTGAGTGACATTTGCCATCTCACCTGATTTAAAATCAAGTACCCTCAACTCTAAAATCTTTTTGGTAACCTTATCAAATCCTACCAATGTTATCTCAATATCCTTATTCAGTGACATTTAGCTGTCAATGTCACTTTGTTTTACTAACTTCCATTTAAAGTTATCGAAGCTTTTAAACAACGGGGAACTTATTTTCCTCACCTGTTTATCCAAGCTAAAATAGCAAATGATCATGGCCTATCAATTAATTTAGACTGCATTTGTTTATCCAAGAAAAAACGCAAATAAGTAGTATTTTATATAAGTGCTATCTTTCCGGCCAAAAATAAAATAAAAATATAGGTGTTTTCTAAGTCTCTCTTTTGCTTTTGAGCAATAACAGATCCAGAATAGATAGAGTTCACTCTTTATGAATAATCATATAATTTTCACTGGACAATATGCATGTTTGCCATCTGTAAAAATAGATACAAGCTTGTCATTATTTTCGCTGGATAAAGGCATGCTTGCCATTTGTCCATAATATTACTTCATTCTATATATAACTGCCATTTGACCCACGGAACAGAAATCGATGAACTTATTCTCTTATTAGTGTATATTGAAAAGTACTTTGAAATGGGACGGACAGAATTGGTGACAATCTAGAAAAAACGCAATAATTTGTGATTTTGAGTGATGTCAAGAGTCAGATGTCACTATTTTGTAAAGTATTTTAATTTAATTAACTTTATTTATTAGGCTAAATCTACGCAATATTTTCGTGCCTAGGGCCCAAAGAACTTCATAAAAGCGGTGAATACAGTTAGCAAAGCTAGACCGGAAAAATAATGGGAGAAGTGCACTACAATTGTCATAAGTTATGTATGACGCTTATTTTAGTGCCAAAACTTTCAAAGCCATCACTTAAGTGCCAAAATCGAAAAAAAAAATGTCATCTAAATGCTAAATCGAAGAAATCCCGGTCGAGTGAAATATGTGGCTTTTATATTTAAATTTATTATCTGATTCCACATCGATTTTTAAGATAAAAACTTAATAGAAATATTAAATTTTTAAAAAGATAAAATATTAAAAAAAAGGGGATGGGATGGTTTCATTCAGGTGACGAGAGTGGTGGCTGGCTGGCGGGGGTCGCCGAGCCTCTGCTGCCTGAGCGAAACTTTTTATTATTATTAAATTTCAGCTTATTTTTATTCTATTTTTTTTAATTTCAGCAATTTTAAAATTAAAGTCCATGTGTACTTTTGGCAAGTCACGTCAGCTAAGTTATTAATAAAAAAAGGTCACGTAGGATTTCCGGTAAATAAATTAAAATTAGCATTTAAGTGATCGTTTTTTTTTTAAATTTGTTTTGAAAGTTTTGGCATTAAAATAGGCACCGTACGCAACTTATGACACTTGTAATATATATCTCCCGAAAAATAATGTAGCTAAAATTTGACGGGATATTTCTGCTAGTACGCACCAAATTAAAGAACGATGGATCGATCCTTCTATGTCACATTTAAAGATAGTCTCTTTTTCAGAGTATTAACACATTATTGAACCTGTCACCTTAAAACTCATCATGTGGGAAAAGAATTGACATCGGCATGGGTAGAACTCAGAAGAGAAGCGCTTAAAACTCATTATTATATGCGATGATGTGAAATCCCATTAAGAAAAAAAGCTGCAAAAATTCATATAAGCAGTAACACAAATGTCTTGACGGGAGACTTGTTCAAAATCTTCAATTGTGCCTCTATCTCCAAATCATCCTCGTAAATGCTTGTTGCTTCGCCTGGAGAACCATGAACAACGTACACGTAAAAGGAAAAAAAATATCAATAAGTCCCTAAATCAATTGCAATTATGCCCGCAATAGTTTCATTAGTGCCGTTGTTGATTTCTATACACTCCGAGATATAAAAGATAAAGGTATTAGTAAAAAAGAGAGAGAGATCAATGCCTATTTAATGAGGTTTAGCACCAGTGTCCACCATCCGATCTTGTGGTTTTAATCTCTGTCGTCATTTTCATGGCGGTCCCAAAAGATAGTCTTCAGGTCGCATGTTTTCATGTCGCAACCGACTATGATGAACTTGTTCTAGGTGCTGGATATGGGGGAAAATTCAGATTGGGCGAACCTCGGATAATTGCTCGAGGACTCATCATACATGAAAGAAACGTGAACGTGCAACTTACGTTCCTTGACAGAAGTTGATATAACATTAAATGTTAAATCATGCATTGATCTAACAGTTTAAGCTTTTAGAATAGGTGAGAATAGTCTCACTAATTTAATATGATATTAGAGCAGGAGGTTCACGTGAAGAGTTGCAGGGAGGCTGACTCTGGAAAGTGCCGGAGTGCCATACGTTGAAAGATATTGGAGGAGTGAAAGCTGAAAAGAGGGGCCCCGATGACCATTTATATATTAATCCTTATCAACTTGATCTTATTGGCCTAGGTAACAAACATGCATGAACCATTTTCCAAAGTATGTGTCCGGAAAGCCCAAAATCTTGCAACGCTAAGTACTACACAAAAAGATCAGATTAATCTTGAGAGGGATTGTAACATTTAAATATAAATCATGCATTCATCTAATAGTTTAATCTTTCGGATCAAAATTACTAATATGAAATTAGAGTCAATATTATCACATTCGTCAAATTCCAAGTGTCGTGGTCAAAATTTCATTTCACATGCCATTCGTAATTTGGCTTGAACGTGAATTGCACATGAGAGGGTGTCATATTTCCACCCTTAATACCACACAAAAAGACCAGACTAATCGTCACGCGAAATGATAGATTTAAGTATTAGGTAATGTCTTCATCAAACAGTTTAAGGTTTTCATCTAACAGTTTAAGCTTTCTTATATGTGAATTGGAGGCAATACTATCCCATTACTCGAATTTCGAGTTTTGCGGTCAGAATTTGATTATAAGGGCCATTTGTAATCTAGCTTGCGCGTGAAATGCAAGTTTAGTTTTTTTTTTAGTTCGAGTTCAAAAGAAGAAAATGTCTCCTGTAAAACATAAAAAAAGGGGTGGCGAAATCTCATAGGCCAATAGTGCACCGTGGGGAGTTGCACGGTGGCTGAAACTAGATGGCCCCGAAGTGCCACTCATTAGGACATGCCGGAGGGGCAAAAACTGGAAAGAGGGGTACCGAAGACCATAGAAAAATGAATAGAAAAATCAAGGAATTTTTTAATGTTTACCAAATTGATCTTGTTGCCTATGGCAACAAACATGCATGAACCATTTTTCGAAATACGCATCCGGAAAGTCCAAAGTCTCGCCACAATTAATACTACACAAAAATATCAAACTAATCATGAAGGAATTGTAATATATAAATACCAAATTATGCATTCATCTAATAATTTAAGCTTTTGGGTTGGACTTACGAATATGGAATTAGAGCCAATATTATTGTCGCGACCCGTTTTTTCCTTTTTCGTGGAAAATGACGGGCAAATGGATTACCGATTGGGCCCCCACTCTAAAATGTAGATCGAGGGCCTTGATTGGCGTGGGCCCTCTCAGGCCCGTACCAAATCGCAGCAGGAGTAAATTTTATGGATTTTTCGACGATAAGAGTTGATCGGGTTCGACCTTGGTGTGGTAGTGGTGGCATGTGCTATGTGTGCATGCATTCGGAATCGCCACCGGTCATTCTTGGAAGGTGGACCGGAAACCTCACTGATCGATCGAGATTGATCAGTTCTTTGGAATAAGAGATTTTGGGTTCGGGGACTTGGTTACGTTAGTATCATTACCAACGCCCTTTCGGTACCTAACACGAGTGATTTTCCTAATTGAGTTTTCATACAGGCGCAATTTTGAGTGAGATAAGTCTGATTTGGGGTTTCAATGCAAATTATAAGACTAGTCCTATAAATCAGAATCAATATAAGGAAAGCGCAATCAGAATCATGTCAATGCACATCAATTCAAACTAGGGGCCTCTTAATATAGCCACAAAGGCCAAGAGAATGTGTGATTTAGGGTCAGGGAAAAAATGGGAAGATTCAAAGATAATTTGTCAGATGGGCGAAATCATCATTTTTAGGAGGTTCAGGTGTCGAATCTCCAAAATAGGTCATGGCCAGTTGATTGTGGCCATTTTCTATTTTGAAATGTTTTTGGATTTTTCATCAATTTTTGGGAGATGAATTGCCGAAATGGCAAAATCGTCATTTTTGGAAGGATCGGGTATCGAATGACTCAAAATAGGTCATGACCAGTTGATTGTGGCCATTCCCTATTTTCTGGAGTTTTTTTTGGATTTTTCTGAATTTCTTCAATTTTTAGAAGACGATTTACCAAAAGAGCAAAATTGTCATTTTGGAAGTATTGGGCTTTGAAATACCCAAAATAGGTTATGACCAGTTGATTGTAGCCATTTTCTATTTTCTGGAGTTTTCTTGGATTTTTTTGAATTTTTCAATTTTTAGAAAACGATTTGCCAAAAGGGCAAAATCATCATTGTGGAAGGATTCGAAAGACCCAAAATAGTTCATGGCCAATTGATTGTGGCCATTTCCTACTTTTGGAATTTTTTGGAAATTTTCTAAATTTCTTCAATTTTTAGAAGACAATTTGCCAGAAGGGAGAAATCATCATTTTGAAAAGTCGTGGTTTGAAAGGCCCAAAATAATTCATAGCCAGTTGATTGTGGCCATTTCCTATTTTCTGGATTTTTTTTTTGGAATGAAATTTCTTTGATTTTTGGAAGATGATTTACCCAAAAGCCAAAATCGTCATTTTGAAAAGTTGGGGTTTGAAAGACCCAAAATAAGTTATGGCTAGTTGATTATGACAGTTTCCTATTTTTTGAAATTTTTTGAAAAATTTCTGAATTTCTTCAATTTTTGGAAGATAATTTGCCCAAAAGGCAAAATCGTCATTTTGGAAAGTCAGGGTTCGAAAGATCCAAAATAAGTCGTGGCTAGTTGATTGTGGACATTTTCTATTTTCTGAAATTTTTTGGGATTATTCTGAATTTTTTCGAATTTTTCTGATTTTTCAATGATTTTCCTAATTTTTTAAAAATAATTTATTTTATTTTTTGAATTTTTTTATTAAAGATATTTTCCTGACTGGGTTGGCCCGCGCCTCTCGGGCGCTCGGCCCGACCGTATGGGTAGGAAACAGGTCCAAAACGACGCCGTTTTGAATTTTTGAAATTGTTTTTAATCTTTTTTAATAATATCCAAAAATCCCGATCGGACGTCCCACGGTGTGCCGCGTAGCTTCTTGTCAACCACCGGATCTCCTTTTATTATTTTATTATTTTTAAATTTTTTGAATTTAATATTGAAAAAATATATTTTTTGAATTTTGAAAAGACCGGATCGTGACACGTGGCCAATCTACGACCGTCTGATCTGGTGAATTTTTTTTATTTATATAATTCTGAAAATCCTTGATCGGATGCTCCAAGACAATCCACGTGACTTCTCCTGATGCGTCCGATCTAGGTTTAATTGATGATATTAAAAGAGCTTAGATATGACAGATCTCCAAGCGTCACTTGGCGTCATTATGACCGTCAGATTGATTTTTTTTTTTGAAAATCAATTAATATATTAAAGAAATTAATTTTTTTTTGAAAATGCTAGATCGCAACACGTGGCAAAACCATGACTGTCCGATCTAGGTTTTATTTTTTAGTAATGTTGCCGACCCCACCCGCCAACGTGGCGTGCCATGTCAGCGCTGACCAGTCAAACATTGATCGGTCAACCCCCTTCGGCCGGAGAAAACGACTGGCGACTCACCGGGACAGTGATTTTTCCGGCGAGTTCGCCAAAAAATGGGGACAGAGCGCGAATCTTGTAAAATTTTCGACCAAATTCGTCCCAATGATCCCCTATCAACACAGTAGCCCGTT
This sequence comes from Rhodomyrtus tomentosa, assembly GCA_028455895.1. Classification (NCBI taxonomy): domain Eukaryota; kingdom Viridiplantae; phylum Streptophyta; class Magnoliopsida; order Myrtales; family Myrtaceae; genus Rhodomyrtus; species Rhodomyrtus tomentosa. The sequence continues at coordinate 32,072,138 of JAPCWY010000008.1, read as the reverse complement.
CAACATGAAAAAAGTGATAGCCGACGCCCGAAACACCCTCGACCTACCATGAATAGTGTTGATTATGGCAACCATTTTTACGAAATTTTTTCTACGACAAAACTCAATTCTAATCATTCATATGGCATCTAAGCAGGTTTAGGGACTTACTTGAGCTCGTTTTAGAGCCCGGCCACTGCTATTCGTGCCGAACCGAGTCCTCGGCTCGGTTGTGCCCGAGGAGCTCCGGCCATCGATTTTCGATGAGATTCAATGCAAAATAAACATCACAACATGCTTAGAGTCGGTTATAAACTGAGTCCTAAGCAAAAATGCCACGGATAGAGCTAATGGATGGCTCGACCGAAGATTAATGCGAGTAACCGGTCGGAAGGCATTTTGTCGAACAGGTTAAGTGCGTGTGAAAACAGACATTCAAGTGGGAGCCGAGGGCCACACGAGCCAAATCGAAACAAAACAACATTCATGCATGACTAGAGGTACTCCAAATAGTGTCGGTACATGCTTGGTTTGGCTTGGTTGCATCGAAAATCGGGCCGGCCCTCAAACTCACAGTAGCTAAAAAAAATAGGGTATATAACAGGGGTGTAAAACCGACCTTTTTGTGGGTTGTCGATGACTATGGGAGCTCGGCGGGGATGCCTCAGGTGTCTTGAAGCTTAAAGGCTCTCCGTGGGCACCGGAACCGCGTTCGATTCTTACCCAAACCTCTCTAAAATCTCGGCTCTCACTCACTCTCTATTTTTTTTGAAAACCAAATACCTCCCCTTTCTCTCTCTCATGGCCGCATTTGGGATCGTTCACGCATTCCCTCATCTTTGAAAATGTGACATTCTGATTTTCCCTGTCATTTCGAGACTTATTAATGAGAATGTATCTGATGATGTATTTCAATCATATCCCTCTCGGATATGATCAATCTCGAGTTAACTGACCAAAAGGAAAATGCTAATGCGAGACAAGGTACGTGGACCTAGAGAACTCGAGTAGGAAATGTCACTTTGACCACAAAGATTGTTGAGGGGACATTTAGAGTCATAAAAGGCCGATCTAATAACGATTAAGGAATACATTGCTAGCGTTATATGATTGGAGCGCGGGTTATGCCACTTAACCAATGTATAATTTGCAAAATTGTGCTAAATCGAACGATGATGATCGAGATCGTCGGAACTAGTAATAGACCCTCGCAATTACATGACAACCAAAGTGGCCATGAACTAACGAGCCCTAAGAGTGATATGAATCACAAAGTCGATACGCGTAACGTCTGCAAAAGCCGCCCGTCAGTTCGAGATAGGCTGTAATCATATTTGACAGAGAAATGATTCAGAGACGAGTCTCGAAATTAGAAAATGGAGAATCAAGAATTCTAACATTATAATTGGATTGGACGTCGTCTTATCGAGGAAAATTTGAATTAGAAAACAAAAATGACGTTCCGAACGTCGAGGGTGAAATTATCATTTTGCCCTTCAAGTTTTAACCTTGCCTTAATAAATGAAATAAGGGCATTGTGGTCATTAACCCTACCCCAAGGCTGCCGAAAATTTGGAGATATAATGGCCATTGGATCATCCAATTGAATGACAAGGGACAAGTGTCAATAGATGAAGCTTGGGCATTAATTATCAACCTTTTAACCTACCATTTTTTCTTGGTTGACTCTCAAAATTGGTATATACACTCTTCTCTCTCTCCCTCAGCTGAATACCCCATAATCCATCATCATCTTCTTCTTTTTCTTCCTTTTTCCCTCTCAGTCGAAGCCTCCCTGCATGACCAGCTTCTGTTCGTAGCTTCGCTGCCGTCGAGCTCCACTTCCGGTGACCTCTAGCCTCTGTGCCGACTACCAGCCCATAGCTTAACCTCTTGCCGACCAGTTCCAACTCGAAGAACGGCGTTTGGTCATCGGAAGAGCTCCATTCAGCCGTTTCCCCGCGAGTCGATGGAATCCGTCGCAGCTGAGGGTAAGTCTTCATTCAGCCTCTATAGGACCTCGAATTGCTTCAAATTTTTGGTGGTAGTTTGTAGACACATAATACTATGTTTGGCTGAGTTGTGGTAAAAAGTTTGGATGAATTTGATGGATTTTTGACACCAAAATGTTGCTACGATTGAAGGACAGAAACTGACCGATGAAGGACTTGGAGAATTCGGCGTCGTTCGTGGACTTCCGGGTGTCGCCTTGACTTCAAATATTTGGCGAGGCTACCCAACACCTAGAAACTTATGTTAGCGAGTAGATTAGTAGATAAATTGAGGTTTAAGAGTATTTTATGGACTAATTAGTTGGGCACCACACAGAATCGAAAATGCCTTATTTTGGTTCTGTGTATGCTGAAACTTCAGGGGCTGTTCTTGAGGAAATCAAGCTCTAAATTCTTCGTCGAGGCGTATTGGAATGTCAATTAATATGTCAATAAGATTTATGCTTAGTGACTTGATGATTGGATGAGGAAAAATTGACGAAACAGTTAGAATTCTATTAGGTACGAAGTTGTCCTGTTTTGGATCTCTTGGGGTCGAATTGTTGAGGTCCTTTGAAGAGTATTTTTGTTGATTTTAAGCCTAAGGTAAGGGGTTCTAAACATTGCTAGGAAGATTGGACTCGACTGGATGATTTGGGTGTGAATTGAGTTAGTTATTGCAAGTTATAGCGTGATTGTTCAAGATTCATCTTGGTGGATTGAGGATTACTTGAATGCTTGCCAAATGCACATGAAAAAAATTGATTGCCTCTTGTGAGTGATGAAATTGATTGCCTTGCATGTCGTAGATACTTAGCTAGTTGTAGGAGCTTGTACTTGATCATGAAGTTTGAATTGAAATGATGTTTGGCACGCTTAGAAACCTATGATACCCTGAGGCGTTGAGACGCGGGGTTGGAATGGCCAATGTCCTGATGCGTTGAGACGCAGGACGAAATTTTATATGTGTCGACACATGCCTGGAATGATATTGAAAACCTGATGCGTTTACGCGGGTTTGTCAATTGAATGGTCTGAGGCATAATTACTCGGACCGAGCATGAGGATTTTTAAAAGCGGGCGTGATTCATGAGAAAGTTCACAAGAATAGAATGTGCGGCTTGAATTTGTACTCTATGCCTGATCTGTTTGATATGATATGATGATATGACCGTGTGATTGATAACGCTTGCATCTTTGTAGCATATTGACTGATAAGTGCATTATATTGCTGAGTGCATATTCTTGTTTATTGTTTGTATTTATTTGTGTGTACTATTAGTCTGACTTAGGGTTAGGACCTATCTTACTGAGATGTGAATCTCACCCAGTCATGGGATCATATTTTCAAACCTTAAGCTTTGAGAATGCTATCGACTTGATTGGGCGACTCGAAAGAAATGTCAGCATATTTTGACGAGTTCCCGGATGGTAGGGGTACGATTTATGTTAGGAAGTGTACAGTAGTTTGGGTCGACGAGGGCGGCATGGACTGGAAACCACATAGATTCGATGTGTAGTTCTGTAGAGTAGGCGAGGTTACCATTGGTCCGCTGAAGGCTACAGAGGTACCTCGCGGAGCTATTCCTAGCTGGTGTTATCCCACTCAGGATTCTATAGAGGTTGAGGTGTCCATCGCTGGTTTGAGGAATATACATGAGAAGACCTCCACTTTGGAGGACACGTTTGAGGTGATTGAGATCGACACCTCAGAGGATGAGTTGGAGGAGCAGGTGGAGGACGAGATGATGGAGGACACTGTAGACGTACGCTTCGAGACCTTCTTGAACTTCGAACCAACTGAGGATGTAGAGCAGACGGATGACTCCAGCAGTTAGACCTAGGGGTCTTCTGACTTACTGTGTAGTCTTTTGATGATGACCTCGTCGGTCAGTTTGTTTTGGGGGCTTATTTAGTTGTCTTTTGATTTAGTCCCTGCCACCGACGATTCTACCCCTTTGGAGTTGCGCTATAATCCTCTTCGGAATCGTCGTCCTCCTGTTCAGTACGTTGCTGCTGCTTCTTATTCTGCCGAGTTTGGCTCCTTTTTGGCTGCTATTCATTATGTGCAGGAACCTATTAGCTACCGCGAAGAAGTACAACATGCTAAGTGGCATCAGACTATTACTGAGAAGCTTTCTACTTTACAGAGCATTGTTACTTAATTGCAGGATTAGTTCACCTGCACTTTTGTTTGGACTATTGGAATGATTATATATATATTCGTGTTATGTCTTCATTGCTCAAGTCCCTTTTTGCTCATGTACGGAGGTATTGTTCATGTTGCGTTTCCACATGCTTCTTTTTATGCATCTCTCGATATGTGAATCCTAGGACTCGAGAGTTCGGAGTTTGCTCGTGGGGAGTTGCGCACCCGTGCACGGGGTTTGGGGTGTGACATCCCTTTTTGCTTGGTATCAGAGCAAGGTCAGCCCGATCCAAGTTGATTGAGGATTGCAGTAATAAGGAGACTAAGTTAGAACAAGATGGGTAGCGAGACCTTAGGAGACTTATGAGAGATAGGCACGAAATGCATGGCATATGACTTGGCGCATGTGATTGACATTTAGTCTTGACAAGATTATGATGATTATGAAGATTGAGCTCCATGTTTAGTGTTAAAAGTCATTTCTGGATTTTGGCCTGTTGAGTAAATGAGCATGGCTGATTTTGGATGAACCGTTGAAGTGAACGGAGTAGAGTAATGGCCATAGACTGCTTAATGAAGTTCTTCCAAAAATAGTTACGTAGAGGATTGTTACGTTATGAATGCTTTCTCTTAAGATATAGTTTGGTATTGCTGGACTTGATTATATGAATAAGTTACTAATTCCGTGGTGGAATTATAGTGGTCCAGGTGTAGTAAAGGAACGCAAGGATGAGTAATCCCCCTAGGAGACTTGGAAGACCCAGAGTAAGGCCTCTAGTTCGAGATCGCCTGTGGCTGAAGATCCGAGGATGGACGGAGTGCTGAGGGCACTCGAGAGGATCGGCAACCTCATTGATCGGCTTAATCAGGATAGGGATGCTGCCATAGCTCAAGCAGTGGGAGTCGCGATAGCTGTCGTCAACTCCAATAACGGCAATAATGGAGGCAATGGAAACAATGGCGACCATGACCAGGGCAATGAAGTAGGGAATGCCCAGGAAGAAGTTGTTGTGGCCAGGCAGATGGGCCAACTAGTCGAATAATTTATCAAGCTGAAGCCAATCCAGTTCAATAGGACTGGAGACCCTGAATTGGCACCAAGGTGGATATAGAAGCTTGAGAAGGCCTTTGGAGTACTGAGGTGTACATATGAGGAAAATGTATTACTGGCGGTGTACCAGCTGGAAGGTACCGCAAAGACTAGTGGACTACCACCAGGAATAAAGTCTTCCCAGAATGAATAGCTTTGACTTGGAATGCCTTTACTACGACATTCAATGACAAGTACTTCTCTGAGACCGCTCGAGAAAGGAAGCAAGTAGAGTTCTTACAGTTACGTCAGAATCACCTGGCGGTGGACCAATACGAAGCTGAGTTTTCTAGACTGTCGAGGTATGCGCCCAGATCGGTAGATGATCCGCTAGAGAAGGCGCAAAGATTTCGGGATGGATTGAGACTAGAGCTTCGCAGCTAGATGATAACTCTGAATCTGAGAACGTATAAGGTAATCTATGAACGGGGGTAGATGATCGAGAGGGACCTTAAGGAGGGGAATGCCGAATCTGGATTGCGGTTTAATTCATTTAGAGATAACTGCCAGGCCGTTAAAAGACCTATGGCTGGTAATAGACGTTTTGTCCCTCCATTAAGAAGGAACATAGTGAAGTCACCAAACCCAATGAACTGGAGTTGCCGCATTTGTGGTAGAAGACATGGTAACGGACCCTGTCCTGCAAAGACCGGAGCGTGCTTCAAATGTGGTTAGATGGGCCATCAGATGAGGACTTGCCCAAATCAAGCCCTATTGAATAGACCTTAGGGGTAACGACCACAGGCAGGACCGTCAATTGCCACCCCCCAGAATGATCAGAACCGACCCTCAGCTCAGGGAAAGGTCTATGCAGTAGCACGCTGGGAAGCAGAAGAAACGCCAAGCGTGATCACAGGTATGGTTTATTTGTGTGACCAAGCCAGTTATACTTTGTTTGATCTTGGCGCATCACACTCATTTGTATCTGCTCGATTTGCTGATTTGGTTGATATGGAGTTGAAACCGTTGAGTGTGATTCTGCATGTTGTTACCTCGTTGAAAGATAATATGCTGATTTCGTTGGGATGTGCTGATTGTAAAATCGTAATTGGCATTAGTAAAGAGAATATAGACTTGGCTGTGTTGCCCATGTATGACTTCGATGTGATCATAAAAATGGATTGGTTAGGTAAACAGAGGACAATAGTTGATTGTGATAGTAGGATAATCCTTTAGTTGATTATGATAGTAGGATAATCCTTTTTTATCCGGATGGCCGCCCAAATTTCGATTTTGTGGGAAGCCGGGGAGTAACTTTGATTCCTCTAGTCTCATCTCTTGAAGCGACGGAGTTGATAACTGAAGGATGTCACGCTTACTTAGTTGCAATCATGGACACGCATGCCGGGGAACCCAAGTTAGAAAATATTTTGGTAGTGCGTGAGTTTCCTGATGTTTTCTCTCGAGAATTACTAGGGTTGCTACTAGAGAGAGAAATTGAATTCTCGATTGAGTTAGTTCCTGAAACGGAGCCGATCTCGAAGGCACCCTATAGGATGTCCTTATCGAAACTAAAGGAGTTAAAGATGCGAATGCAAGAATTACTGGATAAAAGATTTATTTGACCAAGTGCTTCACCGTGGGGAGCGCTGGTGTTGTTTGTGAGGAAAGAGGATGGGTCAATGCATTTATGCATTGACTATAGACAGTTGAATCAAGTGACTGTAAAGAATAAGTACCCACTATCGAGGATTGATGACTTATTTGATCAGTTGCAAGGAGCTTCGGTGTTCTCTGAGATAGACTTGAGGATCGGTATCATCAGTTGAGAATTAAAAAGGAAGATATACCTAAGACATCTTTTAGAACAAGGTATGATCACTACGAGTACACTGTGATGCTTTTTGAATTGACCAATGCTCCAACTGCATTTATGGATTTAATGCATCGGGTATTCAAGGAATTCTTGGATAGGTTCGTTATCATCTTTATCGATGATATTTTAATTTACTCAAGGAGTAGCAAAGAACACGAAGAGCATTTGAGGACTGTCTTGCAGGTCTTGAGAGAGCACTTGCTCTATGCCAAGTTTAGCAAATGCGAGTTTTGGTTGAATAAAGTGGCATTTCTTGGCCATGTGGTATTTGGATAAGGTATTTTCGTGGACCTTGCGAAGATCGAAGCCGTTAAGAATTGGCCAAAACAGACTACGGCCACGGAAGTCCGGAGTTTCTTAGGATTGGCAGGGTATTACAAACGTTTCGTGGAGAAGTTTTCTTCTATAGCCAGTCCATTGACGAGATTGACTAAGAAGGAAACTAAGTTCGAGTGGACGGACAACTATGAAAGGAGCTTTCAAGAGCTTAAACATTGGTTAACAACCGCACCGGTATTGACGATTCCATAAGGACCTGGAGGTTATGAGATATATAGTGATGCTTTGCTAAATGGATTGAGTTGCGTACTAATGTGACATGGAAGAGTGGTTGCTTACGCATCGTGACAACTGAGACCACATGAAATGAACTACCCGGCTCATGATTTGGAATTGGCTGCAATCATCTTTGCTTTGAAGATCTAGAGGCATTATTTGTGTAGTGAGAAATTTCAGACTTATACTGATCACCAGAGCTTGAAGTATCTATTTTCCTAGAAGGAGTTGAACATGAGGCAACGCCGATGGATGGAACTGGTTAAGGATTATGATTGCGACATATTATATCACCTTGGGAAAGTAAATAGAGTCGCGGATGCACTCAGTCGGAAATTGAGTATTGCCTGTTTACTGGTGAAAGGGTGGTCGTTATTTGAAAATTTGAGGGATTCTGAATTCAGATTGGAAGTCCGTCAGCTGTCTAGTTTGGTAGCCACATTGAGAATAGAACCCGAGATCCAATAAAGGATAAAAGCCTTGCAGCCTGCGTGCCCGGAAATTCAGAAGATCCTTGAGATGGACGCAGCGAAAAGAAAGAAGGAATTCCAAGTGTTAGAGGATGGAATTTTGAAATTTCGAGGGCGTCTGTGCGTACCAAAAGATGAAGAGCTCAGAGAAAAAATTTTATTAGGGGCTCACAGAAGCAATTATAGTATCCACCTAAGTAGCACGAAAATGTACAAGAACTTACGTCATCATTATTGGTGGAACGGAATGAAGGTGGATGTGGTGAAATATGTGGCAAAGTGCTTAACGTGCCAACAGGTGAAGGCACAATAGTGTAAGCCAGGTGGATTGGTACAACCCTTAGATATTCTTGAATGGAAATGAGAGCACGTAATGATGGATTTTGTAATGGGATTACCAAGGAGCCAGAGAGGTCACGATTCTATTTGGGTAGTCGTGGACCAGTTGACCAAGTATGCACATTTCATTCCTGTGCGAAAGGATTTCGCGATGGACAGGTATGTCGAATTGTATGTGTGACAGATAGTGAGACTACATGGAGTACTCGTGACAATTACATCAGACATAGATCCCAAGTTTACGGCTAATTTTTGGAAGAGTCTTCAGGATGCCATGAAAACTCGATTGCAGTTCAGTATGACATATCATCCGCAGACGGACGGACAATTGGAGAGGACAATTCAGACGTTCGAGGATATGTTACCAGCGTGTGTTATAGACTTCAAAGGTGAATGGAAGGATCGGCTGCATTTGGTAGAGTTCGCGTATAACAACAGTTATCAACAGAGTATTTGAATGGCACCTTTTGAGGCACTCTATGGAAGGAGCTTGTAGAATGCTGATTTGCTAGGACGAAGTTGGAGAAAGAAGTATTACGAGCCCGAAGTTAGTAGAGCAATTGGTGGAAGCTGTGAAGGTAATACGGGACAGACTGAAGACGACACAGAGTCGTCGGAAGAGTTATGCGGACAAACGACGTAAACCTCTAGAGTTTCAAGTAGGTGATCATGTGTTTCTTAAGGCGTCACCGATGAGAGGATTATCTCGATTTGGAAAGAAAGGAAAACTTAGTCCAAGGTATGTAGGACCTTTCGAGATCTTGGAATGGATTAGGACGTTAGCCTGTAGACTCGCTTTACCGCCTAATTTGTCTCGAGTGCATAACGTCTTCCACGTGTCAATGCTACGGAAGTATGAACCAAACCCGACGCACGTGTTGGATTACGAGACTATCGAAGTGGACGACAGAGTATCCCACGTAGAAAAGCCAGTCAGGATCGAAGATCGAAAGGAGCAAAATCTGAGGAACAAGATGATTCCATTGGTCAAAGTCATTTGGGAGCACCATGGAACCGAATGCGCTATGTGGGAAAGCGATGAAATGATGAAGCGTCAATATCCCCATTTGTTTAAATAGCTGGGTTTATTGTAAATTTCGAGGACTAAATTTTTTAAGGGAGGAAGAGTTGTGACATTCTGATTTTTCCTGTCATTTCGAGACTTATTAATGAGAATGTATCTGATGATGTATTTCAATCATATTCAATCTCGAGTTAACTGACCAAAAAGGAAAGGCTAATACGAGACAAGGTACATGGACCTAGGGAACTCAAGTAGGAAATGACACTTTGACCATAAAAATTGTTAAGAGGACATTTAGAGCCATAAAAGGCCGATCTAAGAACGATTAAGAAATACATTGCTAGCGTTATATGATTGGAGCGGTGATGCCGCTTAACCAATGTATAATTTGTAAAATTTTGCTAAATTGAACGATGGCGATCGAGATCGTCGGAACTAGTAATAGACCCTCGCAATTACATGACAACCAAAGTTGCCATGAATTGATGAGCCCTAAGTGTGATATGAATCACAGAGTCGATACGTGTAACGTCTGCAAAAGCTGCCGTCAGTTCGGGATATGCTGGAATCATATTTGACAGAGAAATGATTCAGAGACGAGTCTCGAAATTAAAAAATGGAGAATCAAGAATTCCAACATTATAATTGGATTGGACGTCGTCTCATCGAAGAAAATTTGAATTAGAAAAAAAAACGACGTTCCGAACGTCAAGGGTGAAATTATCATTTTGCCCCTCAAGTTTTAACCTTGCCTTAATAAATGGAATAAGGGCATTTTGGTCACTGACCCTACTCCAAGGATGTCGAAAATTTGGAGATATAATGGCCATTGGATCATCCAATTGAATGACAAGGGACAAATGTCAATAGAGGAAGCTTGGGATTAATTATCAACCTTTTAACTAACCATTCTTCCTTGGTTGACTCTCAAAATTGGTATATACACTCTTCTCTCTCTCCCTCAACTGAATACCCCATCATCCATCATCATCATATTTTCAGACCCTAAGCCTTGAGAATGCTGCCGACTTGATTGGGCGACCCAAAAGAAATGAAAGCATATTTTGACGAGTTCCCGGATGGTAGGGGTACGATTTACGTTAGAAAGTGTATAGTAGTTTGGGTCGACGAGGGCGGTAAGGACTGAAAATTGCATAGATTCGAGGCGTGGTTCCGTATAGTAGGCGAGGTCACCACTGGTCCGCTGAAGGCTACAGAGGTACCTCACAAAGCTATTCCTAGTTGGTGTCATCCTACTCGGGATTTTGTAGAGGTTGAGGTATCCGTCGCTGGTTCGAGGAATATACCCGAGAAGACCCTCATTTTGGAGGACACAATTGAGGGGATTGAGATCGACACCTCAAAGGATGAGTTGGAGGAGCAGTTGGAGGACGAGACGATGGATGTGACATTCTGATTTTCAATCAACTTCAGACTCTGTAATGAGAAGTTTATTTATATCAAGCGATGTATTTCAGTTGTATTCTGCTCAAATCTGATCAATTTGAGTAGCCTGACCAAAGGAGAAAGGCTAACGCAAGACGAAATACGTGGACCTAGGCAACTCGAATAGGAAATGACGCTTTGACCATAAGGATTGTCGAGGGGATATTTAGGACCTCAAAAAGGCCGATCTAAGAACGATTAAGGATTACCATGCGAGCGTCGTACGATTGGAGCGCGGGTGATGCCGCTTAACCAACGTACGATTTGCAAAATTATCCTAAATCGGACTGTGACGATCGAGATCACAGGGACTAGTGATAAGCTCTCGCAATTACATGACAACCAAGGCCACCATGAATTGACGAGCTCTAAACGTGATGAGAATCACGAGGTCGATACGCGTATAGTCTGTAGAAGCCGCCCGTCAGTTCAGAATAGGCTAGAATCACGTCTGGTAGAAGGAACGATCAGAATTGAGTCCTGAAAAGCTTGAAAAAGGAAAATCAAGAATTCCAACGTCAATTGGATTGGCCGTCGCCCTATCGAAGAAGTCAGAATCGAGAAAAACGACGTTCCGAACGTCGGGGGTAAAATGACCATAATGCCCCTCAAGCTTAGGACTTTGTCTTTATAATTGAAGGAAGGGCAAAATAGACATTTCTCTCCCCCTTGGCTGCCGAAAATTGAAGGAGAAAGGGATGGCCATTGGATGTTCTTGGTTAGAGTAATATACAAGTGTCAAGCATCCAAGGGTGGTAGATCAACTCACATTAAATGCCCACCTACCAATCACTTCAAATTAATCAATTTTTGGGGATAATAAGCTCTCTTTCTGCTCCCTCTCACTCTACCATTTGGCCATTTTTGCTCCCCCAAAGAACAGACCAAGCTTCTTCTTCTTTTTCTTCTTCAGTTTCTGTTTTCGCCGACCCCGCCGGACGTCGCCGTTCGGTCCGTATTACTGCCACCTTCGGCCGTCCCCTACTTCCGGTTGACCACCCAGACGTAGCCCCACGTCTTCCTGACATCCTCCAACTTGAATCAGGTCATTTGGAGCTCTGAAGAATTCGGGGCAAGCATTTTCCCATAGGTCGACGAAATCTGTTCCAGTTTGAGGTAGGTTCGGTTCTGAACCCTTAAGACAGCAGAAAACTTGGAATCTTTGACTCAAATTTTGTGGAGATTAAGTAGACATATATATGGTTCTGTGGTAAACATTTTGGATTTATTTGATAATTTTTCGACCATGAACCACCCTTGTACATTATGCCCAGAATCTGCCGATATTCTGTGTTTGAGTGATCCGGCGACTTCCGACGACTTTTCGGCAACCACGCGACTTGAAACTCACGGTGAGACTCCCAAAATCTTAGGTAGACATTATAAGAGGTAGAATGGTGTATATTTGATGGATTTGAGATAGATTAAGGCCGGTTGGACCTGGCATGAGTAGAACCGAATGGAACCGGTTCAATGCCGGGTCAAACCGGTTCTGTGGAGGGCTGAATAGGCTGGGATTATCTTGTAATTTGGTGTGTATGATGTGTTAAGATGATGAGGAGTATGTTATGAGTGATTTGGATGGATGAATTGAGGAATTATACTTGGAATTTTGACAAATCGATTGGTTAAACTAGGTTGCGCGACAAGTCGGCTTTGGGACTTGGATTGGCCAAACCATAGGAGACTCAAGGAGGGAAAATTTGCGTTGTTAAGTGGAGGTAAGGAATTTCCTAAATCGAGACTAGGGGGATTGGACTTGATTGGGTAAGTCGAGGGCTGAACGGAACGATTTATGAGAAAACCCTCGCATGTAATAGCTTGATGCACCCTTGGACGTTATAGAATGATTGTTTGACCTAGCCTACGTGTGAATTGTCTGAGTGCCTGAGTACTATTTGAATTGAATTGCATGCTACGAAATTTATTAAACATATTATCATGCGTATTGGCCATTGGTTATGAAATTTGATTTTTTTTAAAAATCAAGTTAATTGATATGATATGGCATGAGACATGATTGTGGCATGAGACATGATTGTGGCATTGCATGGCATGGCTCTGAGGAGTATGAGAAGCGGGGCGGAGATTGAGACCCTGATGCGACGAGGTCGCGAGGTGGATTATGAAAAGGTGACTCCCTGATGCGACAGAGTCGCGGGGTTGAGATAACTACAGTCTTGATGCGATATAATCGCGAGACAGAATACGAGCTCATAGACTCTGCTTGGAAATTGAACCGGGGCCTGATGCGTTTACGCGGGCCGAGCCGGATGCGATCTAATCACGGGCTAGAGAATGAGACAGACAGAGGTTGATTGATGTGGTGAAGTGACAGACCGAGCATATACGTGCAACTGTGTGTGACATGAGAATATAAATGCATGCTTGTCCTCTATGCATTATTGTTTATTGAATTATGAATGTCATACCTGCATGAGCCTATGAGTTGGATAGGTTGAGTGACTTGACGGCTTGAGTGGACGGTCAACCTGACCTAGGGTTAGGTTTTTCTTACTGAGATGTGTATCTCACCCCTTTTGGGAAAATTTTACTTTACAGATCCTAGGCAGTAGCTATGTGGCCTATTAGGTTCGGGGACCCGCAGGAGATGACGGCGTATTACGATGAGTTCCCCGATAGGCAGGGAAATATATACATAAGGAAATGTACAGTAGTTTGGGTAAATGAGGGCAAACCTGACTAGAAGTCTCATTGGTTTGAGGCTTGGTTTAGATAGGACGGGGATAGGAAGGTCGGACCGCTGAAGCCCCATGAGGTTCCAGAGGGTGTCATACCTTCTTGGTGTCAGACGATAGCAGGCCAGGAGTTTCCCGAGGGCTTAGTGGTTGGTTCGAGGAACGGCCCGGAGCGGACGCCGACAGCTGAGTTTCCCGTGCCACCGCCAGATGATGAGGTCATCGTGGTGGAGCCATCCGAGAGAGATCCATCCGAGCCAAACCAAGAGGCGACCATGGAGGGAGACCAGGCTGAGCAGTCGCAGGAAGCGATCATGGAAGACTCTGTGGAGGTTCCGTCAAAAGACTTTCTCCGAGTACGAGCCGTCAGAGGAGAGCGAGGACACCGGAGATTCCAGCAATTCTTCCTAGGCGACTCCGGATGATGACCTGACTTTTTGACTGGCGACCTGACTCCCCCTTCCATAGTGGATTTTGTGGACACCTTTTGACATGTTTACCCGTCGCCTTGCTGTATAGCGGCTTGTAGTAGATGTGACCAGTTGATATTGATGTACGACTTCATGATGCTGTCCAGTCATACTTAGTCTTGGGATATATATATATATATATATATATATATATATATATATATATATATATATATATATTGCACGGGGAGTTGCTGGGAAACGCTTCCGTGTGCTTAATATAAATTATTTCATCTCTTGATCTTCCTTTATATATAAGTGAATCCTTGGGACCGCCGAGAGATTATTGTTGTTTTGCCTGCAGGGATGATTGCATGCTCGTGATAAGGCGCGAGGCATGACAATGGAGGACACTGTAGACGTACGCTCCGAGACCTTCTTGGACTACGAGCCTACTGAGGATGCGGAGCAGATGGACGACTCCAGCAGTTCGACTAGGGGTCTTCTGACTTACTGTGTAGTCTTTTGTTGATGACCTTGTCGGTCAATTTGTTTTAGGGACTTATTTAGTTGTCTTTTGATTTAGTCCCACTACCCCGACCTATTTGCAGGATTAGTTCACCTGCACTTTTGTTTGGACTCTTGGGATGATTATATATATTTGTGTTATGTCCTCCTTGCCCAAGTCCCTTTTTGCTCATGTACGAAGGTGTTATTCATGTTGCGTTTCCGCATGCTTCTTTTTATGCATCTCTTGATATGTGAATCCTGGGACTCGAGAGTTTGGAGTTTGCTCGTGGAGAGTTGCGCACCCGTGCCCGGGGTGCGGGGCGTGACAGAAAAGATACCTGTCCCGCTAAGTTTTGGTTGCGACACACCACGGCGATGCCGCCCTTTTTTTCTGCCAATCCCCTGCCTCTTTGTATGTGAAGAACGAGCTTGTCTTTTGTTGCAGACCAGGTTTGGTCGGGTCGGGTTGGGTCGGGTCCGTCCCGATCGACCCGGTTCTAAATCTTAGGCTACTTAAGCCCCTAATTGACCATTTTTCATGAAATTGATACCACAATCGGACTCCTCAACATGTTTTCCATTTAAAATGGGTATTTTTGTGAACAATTGAATTGAAATTTAGTGAAAATCTCAAATTGTATTTAGGACCGGAAAATAATTTTTGCTTAATTGAGGGCTTAAATGATCAAATCAGTCCAAATTGAGGCCACCAACGAGTTTGGGACGATGAAAACTACAGGGTAGAGGTGTTTTATTTTCATGAATATCCCTAGAGAGAATTTAATTTTGAGATTCGTGAAATCAGAGACTAAATTGAAAGAAAATTGTGCAGTTAGGCCCTTTTGGTTAAAATTGATCAAATTGAAGGGTAAATCGACATAATTTCTCTTCAAGGTTCTTGATATCAATGTCGTGGCTTATTGAAAGCAAAAATTGAAAATTAAAAGACTCAAAAAGGATTTTTTTTATGCTCGATTCGAGTTTATGTTTATGAAGGAACATAGTGGCGTAAGTTGAATTTTTGAGATTTAAAAAGACCAACTTGGCGAGGGAATAAAAATAAAATTATTGAATATTTTTGTGCATTTTCTGACCACGAATGGTATTTCTGTATGTGAAGAACGAGTTTGTATTTTGTTGCAGACCAGGTTCGATCGGGTCGGGTTGGGTCGGGTCCGACCTGACCGACTCGGCTCTAAATCTTAGCCTAACTAAGCCCCTAATTGACCATTTTTCATGAAATTGATACCACAATTGGACTCCTCAACATGTTTTCCATCTAAAATGGGTATTTTCGTGAACAATTGAATTGAAAT
Organism: Rhodomyrtus tomentosa; assembly: GCA_028455895.1. Taxonomy (NCBI): domain Eukaryota; kingdom Viridiplantae; phylum Streptophyta; class Magnoliopsida; order Myrtales; family Myrtaceae; genus Rhodomyrtus; species Rhodomyrtus tomentosa. Next base: position 32,056,344 of record JAPCWY010000008.1, on the reverse strand, counting down.
TTAGCGAAAATCCCAAATTGTATTTTGGATCCGAAAATGATTTTTGCTTAATTGAGGGATTAAATGATAAAATCAGTCCAAATTGAGGCCACTAATGAGTTTGGGATGACGAAAACTTTAGGGTAGAGGTGTTTTATTTTCATGAATATCCCTAGAGAGAATTTAATTTTGAGATTCGTGAAACTGGGGACTAAATTGAAAGAAAATTATGTAATTAGGTCCTTTTGGTTAAAATTGATCAAATTGAAGAGTAAATCGACACAATTTCACTTTAAGGTTCTTGATATCAATGTCATAGCTAATTAATAGCAAAAATTGAGAATTAAAAGACTCAAAAAGGATTTTTTATGCTAGATTTGGATTTATATTTATGAAGGAACATAGTGATCCAAGTCAAATTTTTAAGATTTAAAAAGACCAACTTGGTGAGGGAATAAAAATAAAATTATTGACTATTTTTGTGTATTTTTCTTACCACGAATGGTATTTTTCTGATTTTTGGGTGTTTTTTTATATTAAAATAAATTTGAAAAAATAATAAAAATTACAAAATATATTTTTTGTTCAAAATTGAATCCCAAGGCTAGGCCAAGGCTTCCCAAGTTGAGTTTGCAAATTTATGACTCTTTTTGTTATTTTTAGTTAATTTTAGAAATAAAAATAAAATAAAAGATTATTAAAAATCAGGTGTCAACAATTATCCCATTAATCAAATTCCAAATCTCGCAGTCAAAATTAATTCCATGTGCCATTCGTAATATGGCTTGAATGTGAATTGCACATGAGAGGGAGTGTTATATTGGAACGCTCAGTACTACACAAAAAGACTAGACTAATCGTGATGCAGATTGATAAAATTTAAATATTAAATCATTCCATCATCTAACAATTTAAACTTTTGGGTTGGACTTACTGACATAGAATTAGAACCAATATTATCCCCTTAGTTGAATTCCAAATGTCGTCATCAAAATTTCACTCCACGTGCCATTGTTGCGGCCTAAAATTAAATTAAATTTTAGGCTAATGGATTATCATATTAATTTTAATGACTAACCTAATACGGACTCTCCCAAGCCCTATTAAATCGCAACTTTGATTAATTAGAATGATTTAGGATTTGGAGTCGTCACTAATCATTTGTGGTAGTTTGATTAAAAATCTAAGTAAAATAGCGTGAGAACCATTTTACTTCTACGAACCCGAGATTATGAATTCGGGAACTTGATTACACTAGTTAATTAAAACTAATGCCCTTTTGGTACCTTAATTCCATATGAGATGTACTAAATTGATGACTCTGATTGAATCAATTTGATTTTAAAGCTCGAGAAATGAAGCTTATTATTTGGGATTTTCGCTTTTTCTATGCAATGCATGAATGGTATAAATGTGGAATTAAAGTCATGTTTTCCTATATGCAAAATTTAACTAATTAATTATGGCATGCGAAATGACACGACATAGAAATGCAATAATGCGAATGCGATAATGATTTTCGAAAAAAAAAATGATGATGCATGGGTATAAGCAATTTCAAAAATATAATGAATGACGTGGCAATGGATGAACATATGGCATAATGACATGGCAAGATGACATGGAAAATGACGTGGAAGAATAATGTGGCCAAATGACATGGCAAAATGACGTGGCAAATGACGTGGCAAAAAATGACGTGGCAAATGATTTTTTTTTTTTTGGATTTTTATGCATCTTTTTTCAGATTTATGAAAAGAGAATGAATTAAGAAGTTATCCTATTTAACCTAATATGCAGACATGATATGAGCACCCAATTGAATATATGCTATCCTAATTAATGCGAAATACACAATAGATAATGCATGAATAACGATATGCTATCCTAAACTATATGACATATGCAAGATGACAAGATATGCATGAATATGATTTTTTATGGTTCTTTCCTTTTTTTTTTTAAATTTAGACAAACAAATATATCTTGAAGATTTTGTTGTCTTGATTTATTTGCTTAGAATTTAATGAAACCTTATCTTCCTAAAATCTTCAGGAATTTTCAGAATATAGCAAAAATCAATCAAGATATCAATCTATCAACAATATTCACGCCAATATAAGGAAAGAATCACGACCATCATCCAATCTTTTAATTTTTCCGAAAATTCTTTTATTTCAAATCAAAAATTGCCCTTTTGGAGTTAGCAAATTGGACCTAAATGATGATAGGTCAGATGGACTAAATCCAAGATTTATGGTATTTTGAGTATATTGAGTATATTCAAAAGATTTTTAGATTAACCATATTACCACAAGATTCAAAAAAAAAAAAAATCTCGATCTAAACACAATCTTCAGATTTGGCAAGTACGGGATAAATCGCAAGTTTTATTCAGAACTTTTGATTTCTAAATTCAACATGCAAATCTTACAATCAAGGCAACCGAACATTCAATCTTGCAAAACAATCTTCGAGATATGCAATATATTCTGAAATTGGCAAGTAAATATTCTAATTTTAAAAAAAAATCAAAATTTTTACCTGATCTACAAATACGCTTTCCCGGTTTGAACTTTGATCCATGTTGGGTGTCTTCCATCGCTCAAAGGAATGCCGAGGAATGGTCGGCAAGGATGCTCGAAGGTTCACTAGAGTTGTTTCGCCTTTGAGCTGATCTGGAATTTTTCTGTGAAGCCTGCAGAGACAATTCAATTAAATATTGTGAGGTTAGGGACTAAACCCAAAGCTACTGGACGTGGGAGACAATTCTTTGTGTGTGATTCTTGTGAAAGTAGAATTGTGGCAAGATGTTGAAGTAGAAATTTTTAACAAAATCCAAGAATCGCCTGTTTGCATTCGATGATTGCATCGGCTCGCGCTCGATGCTGGATCCTTTGGATAAAGAGCAAACCGAGCACATGAGACTAAAACACTGAAAGCTTGGACTTCAAAACTCAGCGGGATCGAAGACTTGATATGGGAAAAGTACTGCGGATGCCACAGAATGACTTCGCCTTGGTCTGGGATGTAGCGGTTGGTTCGATGATGGCTCATTGGACTTCTTCATGGAAGATTCTCAAGAAGCAGCAATATTGATGGATTGATGTTCGTGGCGTGGGTTTGCAGCACCAAAAATAGCGATGGCTTGGCAGTGCTAGACTAAGCTCACAAGCAGCTTGATCAGGAACTCCCTTCCCCTTGTTGCACTCTCTTTCTCTCTATCTTTTCTCTCAATATGGCTGTATGAAAAAATTGTCGTGGCCACCAAAACCCTACGACCAAGTTTCATATTTATAGAGTATCGCCCGACTTGATGAACAAGAACGAAATATTCTTTGAATATTTGATAGGATAATATTATCTAAATATCTTCTCAAAATGAATGCAGATTTTTCCTTCCTCTCCAAGCAAAATTCGAATTTGTCAACTATATCCCCTTTAAAATTCGGCCAATTGGAACAATGATGAGAGAAATGGCTTAAAATAGCCTCTTTGGTGGGTTTAGGATGTAATTCTGGGCCATATTGGGTTCTAAATAATTAATGGATAATTGACTAGGGGTTTTACTTAATTACTAGAGCTAAATGGGTTGATTTGAGCCTGAATTAAGGTCCAAATCCATTAAAAAGTTCAGCACACACGTCTTGGCCTTAGTCAATTTTCGGCATAGCCTCATGTAATCCCAATCGAAAATCCTACATTGAATATGGTCCAGCCGCATGTTAATTAAAGCTCAATTGATTCACCTCTGGCCTTAATGAAATGATATGCGCTTGACTGAGAATAAATATGCGATGCATGAAAATTTATTTTTTTGGGATAATTATTATTAACTCTCATTTTGTGAAATAAATGAACAATTTTCTAAAAATTCAAAATTTAGGTGTCAACAGCCATTCGTAATCTGGGTTGCACGTGAAATGTACTTTTTTTTTTTTTTGAGATGGGTGACGAGCCCTTTTTAGGAAGTAGTGCACGTGTTTAGTTGCCAGGAGGCTGACTTTGGAATATGTAGGAGGGCCACACATTGGGAGATATTGGAGGAGCGAAGGTCAGAAAGAAGGGCATCGATGACCATAGGATATGTATAGAAAAATGAAGGAATTTTCTAATCCTTACCAACTTGATCATGTTGGCCTGACAACAAATATGCTTCAACCATTTCCCAAAATATGTGTTTGGAAAGCTCAAAGTATACAAAAAGACCATATTAATCGTGAGGGAGAATGACAAGATTTAAATATTAAGGCAGCCTTCATCTAATGGCTTAAACTTTTGGAATGGACTTGCTAATATGGAATCAGAGCCAATATTATCCCATTAGTCCAATTCCAAGTGTCGTAGTCAAAATTTCATTCCATGTGCCATTTATAATATGGCTTCGATGTGAATTGCACGTGGCTCACAAGTGAGTTGCATTGAGAGGGGGTGTTATATTTCCAGGCTTAGTGCTACACAAAAAGACCAAACTAATCATTAGGGGCGTGACAAGACTTAACTACTAAACCACGCCTTCAGTTGCAATATCACGCGAAAACTAACTAGGATCTTGCAAATTAAGTCAACATGAAAAGTCAAGAAAAATAACAAGGAATGATAAAGGATATTAGAGATTACGTGGTTCGGTTTAAATATCGATATTTACGTTTACATGGAGAGCCGGTAAGAATAATCCACTGTAATTGGAGAATCGAACCACGTAATTGGAGAATCCATTAACCCGATTTGAATTTCGGGTTAATGGATTATCAGATTAATTAAATGAATTAACCGACCTAGTTGGAGCTCTCCCAAGCTCTACTAATTCGCAACTTAGGTTTACTTGACTTTACTCAAAATATTTTTAATTTTGGAGCCGTCACTAATCATTTTTGGTAGGTAGATTAGATACCTAAATAAAGTACGGGAGAATACTTTATTTTCTGTTAACTAGATATCTTGGTTTGGGGACTTGATTATGTTAATTTTTCAATTAACACCCTTTCGGTAGTATTCTTGTGAAAAATTTCTTGATTGGCAAATTCCATTTATTTTGACTTGAATATCAAGGTGCAATTTATTTATTTTTTTGGGATTTTCTTGTTAAATGCATGGCATGCAAATGTGATTAGATGACATGCGAAAATATGAATGCAAATATAACATGAAACTATATGACACGAAAATGGACATGCATGATGACTTAAAAAAATCAAAATTTAATGCAAACAATAATGTAAATTCTAATCTAAATGACACGCGACATGGTGATGCATGAACTTAGATGACATGGCATGGTAATGCATGAATGACGGGCAATTATGCATGAAATGCGAAAATTACGACTACCCTAAATAACGTGCAAGATTTATATAAAAATTGCATGAACGATCTTCGAGAAAAAAAATTAAATTTAATTCAAATGCACATGGTTTAGATGATATGACGTGGAAGCAACAAAATCAATACATGAATCACAAGCAAAAATATGACCTACACTAGTGGCGCAAAAATGGATGATAATGGCATGAATATTATGAGACATACGCATGAATTATGAAATGATTTAAAGAAAAATGCGTGCATGGCATATGAGAATGAATGATGACCAAACTATATGAAATGCACCCGAGATGTCATTACTCTTCATGAATTTTTAGTTTTTATAATGGATTGGCTCAACTATTAACACAAATTGATTAGTTAAAATCCAATTTATTAAGAGTTCATTTGGGATAAAACTTCCGAAAAATTCACTTAAAGCCATGACATAATTTTTTTTTTGTGTTTTTTTAATGAAAAATGAATCAAATAAAAATATAATAGACCTTGAGTATAATACACCTTAAATTCCGATTTTCCGATGAAATCGCTTCGTACCCTGGGGGTCGAGTCAGAAGCTAATTTATTCACGTAGCACCCTGGAGGTCGGGTCAGCTATTGAATTTTGAAATTTGTCGATCCGGTCCCAAAATTATGGGATATGTTAGATAAATTGACGTGCGGATGACGTCGTACCTCTGGGGTGAAGTCAGATAGTCATCACAATGCACATATTCTGAGGTACAAGGCACAAGGGAGCATCTATTATACTCAAGGTAGATTATAAAACTATTTAAATTAAATTAAAAGAGATGATCTTCGACCAAACTAGGGTAGGTGCCGAAATTTTAAAGGACATAAGGTCCTCTCCGCGAAGGATTATATCGTTTTTAAAACTTAGGAAAATTATCTCTTAAGATTTGAAATGAATTTTCAGATAATCTTTCCAAATTTTAAAGATATATTCATAGGAAATTAAGTCTTATCCACGGCATGAACGTTCTTAAAAGATAAAGCAATGAAACCATCAAATAAAATCATGCAGCAAAATCAAGTCAAAAGCTTATCCAAAAAGCCCAATAGCTCACTGTAAGAATTATCCTCCATTACGTATAACAAATTTGGCCATGAGGGTGTATGCATGCCGAAAGGAAAAAAAAAATTCCGTTCACCAAGGTTCTGTCCTTTTTTTTTACCAACTGAATGGTTTGTTGATCAAAGGAAAGACAGATTTTCACTTAAATTCTATTAATCCTAAAAAAAACGACGCATGACTTTAACACATGGATCAACTTGCCTTCCAAAAAAGTAAACAGATTTTTGCATCAACTTCCAGTGCGAACTTGAATTTAATAAGAAGGTTTAAAATTCACGTTTAATTTAATTGCAGATTATACATTTTCACAATGATCCAAGAATGGCGATGACTTCCAAGACATGCATAAACTAACAATTAAAGATGAAGAGAAAATTACCTCTTTAGCAAATTTCCAATGCACTCTCAAGCTAGGATCCGCGTACAAACCAACAAAAAGCTGTAAAATTTACAGGGTCACTGTAGCTAATTATTACAAACATGCATGCTTAGGACAAGGGCGTGACCGACAAGAGTGACTGCAAACATTGACTGACAAAAGTAAAGTAGCTTTCGTCGATCAAATTATTACAAGCACTCTCTACACATGTGACCGACAAATTGCCAATCATGCTCGTCGATGGTCAGGATAAGGAGGATAATTTGCATCATCTGAGTTTGAGCTGTCAGGACCACCATCTTTCTCCTTTTGATAACCTCAATAAAGTCTTTCAAGTCTTTCTTGTTCAAAAGCTTCAATCATGGCACCTGTGTCACAATCTGGGTCTTCGGTCATGCCACGATTTTTGAAACTTGATGGTACGTCTGTGGAACTTGACGGAATATCCTGCGGGGATAAACTTGGCTGTGGAAAGCCATAATCGTATGGTTCTTGAGACAAAGGTCCTCCCCAAGGATCATCAGCATCCATAGAAGAATTTGGTAGATTTCTTCTATATTCTTCGAGTGCTTCAAGAGATAATGGATGAATCTTAGGCCTATCCCATGAGAGATTTGTGGAATGATAAGGCCAAATCTCTGAATAAATAACCTTGTTTTCTTGGAACAGAAACCTTTGAAGCTCATGTAGCTCGTATTCATAAGGAAACATGGACCTGGGCAAAGTTTATACACATGAGCCTTCTGGGCTGGGAGGTTCAGTTTGAATGTTGTAATCCCCGAGGGTAATACATCTGTTCGATGTTGTCCAATGGGATCCAATATGATACCATGGTCTGTTGAAAATGAAGACAATGTGTCTTTCGGGTTCAGGACATCCAACGCGTCTTTGTTAAACAAAAATGTGACGCCATGCTTGCAATGGTTGAAACCATGTGAGCATATCAGTAAGAGGCTTCTGGTTGGAGAAATTTTCCATTAAAGCATCAGACAGAACCTTGATAATTTTGTCTATAGGAAATTCAATGGCAACTGTATGCAAGTTGAACAGATACCAGAAAAACCATTTGAGTTCTTCAAAGAATTCATATTGAGGAGACCACTGTAACAAGCGAATGAATGGATAATCTGGATCAAGGCCTCTTGGATTTAACATCAACCCGCCATGGTCTCTGAAAATTTGATGCTGGTTATTCCACATATGGTAGTGTATATTATGGAATAGAACATTTTGTTCAATCTGCTGAGGTACTTCTGGGGGGTATGTATGAGAATTCCATTAGTTTTCTCGCATGTTCTAAGTTCGAAAAGTACTAGGATGCAAAGGGTTTTTGAGAACATACAAGTTGATGGACGCAACAGGCTCTTTGGGTTTGGAGAGCAAATCAGCAAAGACATTTTTCTTTCCAGGGATGTATTTGGTATCAAAAGAGTATTTTGAAAATCATTCTGTCCAACGCAAAAGTTGGGCATGAGGGATTTGTTTTTGCTTAAACTTGAGCATTTGGGGAAATGATGATATGTCCATTTTAATAAGGAGGTAGAGACTAATGAGGTGGAATTCAAATTTTTTAATGCCATATTTGATTGCGAGAATTTCTTTGAAAGTGGAGTGATAATGCATTTCTACTTGTGGAAAATGTCCACTTTTGTAAGCACAGATTCGACGCTTACATCAGCTTCTTCAAGAAGAACAATGGCCCAATATTTGTCACTGGCATCAATATGCAAGATTCGTTTTCTTATGGACGGAATCTGCAGTGGTGGAAGGTGTTGCAAAATCTCCTTTAAATAAACAACTGCCTGAGTTTGCTTGGGTCCCCATGAAGGAGCATTTTTCTTGACCATTTTTTGAAGAGGTGGAGTGCTTTTGATATCTTTAGGACACAATCCCACAGATAATTTACCACGCCCAAAAAGGATTGAACTTCTTTAATGGTAAGATTTTCATCTGGATGCTTCTGAAGTTCGTTTGCAATATGTGGTCCGGGACAATATGATCCTTCTTTAAGATGCATACCAAGGAATTCAATCTCCTTTTGAGCAATGATCATTTTCTTCTGAGAAAGCATAATTTCATGCTGCTGAACAATTTCAGCAAACTGCTTGAGCAGCTAGCAGTAAGAATCTTCAACAGGATTGTACAATATAAATCTGAGCATTGGCCAGGAAGGGTTGAAAAGTTCTACACATTGCCTTTTGGAAAAGGGAAGGTGCGGTTTTAAGGCCAAATGGCGCAACAAATTCGCTGGAAGTGTTGATTAGGAATACAAAATCTTGTTTTAGGATGGATTCCTAATTGCCAAAATCCCGCTTTCAAATCAAACTTGGAATAGATTCTTGCTTGAGCAAGGCTAGAAAAAAGAGAGTTTTTGTGAGGGAGAGGAATTTGGCATCTTGAAGGAATTTGTTTAAAGGTTGGTGATTGATGACAAGTCGAAGTTTTTCTCGATTTTGTTCAGCTTTCTTATTGACATAGAAAGCTTCACAAGTCCATTGAGAATTCAATGGTTCAATAAGTCCTTGGGCGAGAAGTTCCTCACACTTCTTCTGGGTAAGAGCAAGATGCTCTGAGTTCATGCCAGAATGACTAGTCTTAGTAGGATTGACATCTTCATTCTTTTTGAATGGCAATCGAACAAAGAAGGTGGAGTTTTTCCAAAGGGGATGAGAACAAATTTGAGAAAACTGAGAATGAGAATCAGCACAACAAGATAATAATGACTGAGTAATAGGATCAAAGAGTTCTGGTTGTATGATAAAGAGTTGTTGAATGTCCACAAATTCTTTGAATTGATCATTCAATTTCAAACCATCTGGGACAATCTTGAGCTAGGGTAGCTGGGAAAGTATATCTCGACCAATGATGAGATCTTCATCATGTGAGTGACAACCAAGTATTTTTTGTGGTTATCGAACATTGGGGGAAAATCTGGAGGGTGGCTGGCTTACTGCAAATTTTGGTAGCAAAAGTATCTCTGGAAGCATAAGTGAAATATCTGATGGTGTCCAAAATTCTTCTGGGAGGATCTTTGCATCTGGGAGAGACGCAGCAGCACCAGTATCAACTAGTGCTATAACTGGGATGGGTGACAAAGACTTAGAAAGGAAAATATAAACATGGATGTATGGAGAATGAGAGACATGAGATTTGAGATGGAGTAAATCAGAAATTTCAATTGGGAAGAAGGTAAAGATATCACCTGGAGATTCATCATAATCAAAAGAGTATGCCTGGATGGCACATAAAGTATCGAGTGATGGTTCATCTTCAATTGAGAAGACAGACTTAATGTCTTCATCAATGAGAGAGATTCCAGTGCTCTGAGAAATCTTCTGAATCATATAACTGCCTTGACGTTTCGTTTGAGGGCACTTCTTTGCATAATGCCCCTTTTGTTGCAGATGTAACATCTGTCAGACTTCTTCTTGCCTGACATGGAATGCTGCTTCTTCTTCTTCTTCTTGAATAACTTCCGTTTATCTTTACAGTGCTTAGAATTTCCAAAGGAAAGCTTCTTGTAATGGCACTTTTTCTTATGACCCGAGCAAGAAGGATCACTACAATCTTTTGGGCACTTCATCTTGAGAACAAGGCAATAACAAACCATGTCCAGATGATGATTCTATTTCAAGTAAGATTGAAATAGTTCTCTCTTGGGACACATATCTTCAATGGCCAAATGGACAACTTGTTGAATTTCTCCGAACGTTGCTAATTGTAACGTTCGATTGTTGGTGTGCAAAATCTTTTCAATAGCATCACCAATTTCTTAGGAATAGAAGCCAAGAAGACAAGCTTCAGATTAACATCAGCACCAAGATGATAAAATACTTGATCATCTCTGTAAAGTGATAATCAAGGTCTTTACAGAGAGTGGAACAACATTTTCTTTTAAAGAATTCATTCCTTTTGAGCTCTTTCTCATTGTCAGGTTGACCAATGAAATAAAGATGGATAATTTGAATGGCCTGATCCAGTGACATAGTTAAGAACGAAAGTTGATCTTGGGATGACACTAGTTTCCACCAATCTTTCAAGGAGCCTATGAGCTTTGTGGTGAACTCAAGCAGTAGCTCATAAGTGATATGTTCAGTCAGGTTCTTTGATAGCATCCAGGCATGAAATTTTTGAAGTCGATTTGGCCATTTCCGGTATGGGATATCATTGAAGGTAAAAAATGATCAAGGTGCTGAAGCAGAACTAGAACCAAAGCTAGACTCTGGCGAAATTATAACCTCTGGCTCAACCATATGTTCTTCTGGAACAGGATCTGCCATCATGATCTTTGGAATAGGAGTATAAAAAGAATCCTGCAAGATTCTGACGAGCAAGTTTCAACAGAATCTGTGTTTGAAGAAGGTGGAGTGGCATCAATAGGTTTTATGGTAGATGGAAGGAACTTGTTGTCTGAGGAAGTTCTCAATTGGATTAGACATCGTGAGAGATGGAGAAGGATGGGCTGGAGAACTTGGTAGTGTTTGATGCGGTTTCGGTTTGAGAGGAGCTGTGGAGCTGGAGTGGTTGAGGATACTTTTCTTTTTCCTTGAGACTTTTGTTTCTCAAGGTCCTGCAATTGAGCACAAAGGGCTAGAACATTAGTAGTCAGCGGAGGTGGTGCAGTATTGAGGAGATCTACAAAGGAGGACGATGATCCTGCAGATGGAGTTGAAGTTCCAGGTGCAGGAGAGAAGAAAGGATCTGCAGAAAATAGTTGTTTGGATTTTTGAGATTGATGAAGTTGTGCCTCCAAGATTTGGATATGATGTTTTAGTTTCTCAATTTTAAGGGTCTGGTCTTCCATAAAATGGCTACGCGAAACCTGCTGGGCTTCAAACAGATATAGCCTTTTTTGGAAGGCTTCGAGCATCTTTTTTTATCAGAGTAGTGTCTTCGACTACTTGTCCAATCGCTTGGTTTTGGGCAAGATCATTCTCTGTCTGCAATTTAAAACAGTGTCAGAAGGAGAAGGAAGATTTCTCCCTCCATGCATATCAATCTCATTTAGAGTTGGAACTTTTGGGGTATAAAAAAAATTTCTTTTAGAGATCAAAGAAGCTTTCAACAGGAGGGAACTTAACATTTGCAGAACTTGTTTGTCCAGAACCAAATGATGGTAATGGAGGAAAGTCTTCTAGTTGAAACATGTAAATAGTAGGAAGAACTGGAGATGGTTTAGGTTTAGTATTATATGTACAAGTTTTTGGCAATTGAATTGGGCAAGAGGGATTTTTCTTTACCCATTTCCGGATTGACTTTTAAAAGGGTGAAATAACTTCCCTTTTGATGGGTAAAGGAGATTTGGGGGATGATGTGGAGAAGGGGATGGTGTTTCTACGTGGCATTGGGAATTAGAAGCAGGAGTTGGCTGTATGAGAGGTGAATCGTACTGGACCAAGTATTGCCATCGCCCACCATCTTCACCAAGCGGGCCAACTGTAGGATCTCCATAGAGGGCCTGTCGTCTTGTTCATCATCAACTCTAATGCATGAAGAGCATGAGCAATCGGCATCCTAGAAGCAGTGTCCAGAGGGGTCTTTAAAATAATGGACTGGCTATCCATCTGCATTGAAAGACTGAACAAATTGCTTCAGATGAGGATCTTCTATACTCACTGTTTCAACAGGGCAAGGGGTGAAACATAGTATAGTAGGAGAAGAGGGAAAAGAAGAGGCAACATCTTCTTTCTCCTTTGTGAATTTTATGGTGACTATTCCATCTTTCTTCTTGGTGAATTGGGGTTGAGGACTGAACTGGCCTACAACTTGAATGTAGCTTCTCGTAGTTGGTGACCCAGTTGTTTGGGAGTAGCTTCACAAGTTGATCTCTTAGGATCTGTCTTGGAACATGCACACATGAAGTTTGATCTCGATCAATAGAGATCACCAGTGCCTCGTCAGCACTAGGGAGGTTGAGGTCTATAGCATGATTTTGCACTCTATACACCATATGATAATGGAACGTTGCAGCAATAACATTTGTAGTCTGAGGAGCTCTAGTGATTTGCAACTGGACCTTCAATGCCAACAATAATGAAGGGTCCGTAAGAGCCACGTTAAAGTTGAGAAACATAGTGACAAACATAATGCCAGCATTTAGGGTAGTTTGGATGGTCCCAATACAGACATGCTGATAATTAAGGAACCGGGTATCTAGGAGAGCAATCCTTACGACTACTGGAAGATCTTTTCGGCCATGGAAAGATAGAGCAAGTCTGATAGCCCTAAAATGAAGATGATTAAACCCTTGTTGTGCCCATTGGGAAACTCCTAAGGAATCTAAAGGGTAACAAACTGTTCCTGCTGGGTGGCAAGGATATGATGTTGGTCGAACTTGGAGGACTGTACATATTCCTTAATTGACCGAGGAGTATGGCGAATGAGGTGTATGATAGAGCGGATAGAAGAGAATGAGTAAGGTTTGACAAAAGCAGAGTAAGGATTGATGATGGGAAGTTGAGTCTCTAAAATCTTACTATCCTCAGAATAAGCTATCTCATAAAGATAATCTATTTTTGAAGCTGAGGATTTGGAGAGTTCATGGGGTGGAGCAAGGGAAATTCGAGATTCATTGATTACAGGGGTAATTTCACACGTAGTTTCCACAGATGAAAAACCCTCTCTTCACATGTCCTTGTCTAGATTCATAATCTTAACATAATCTTGGCGATAGTGGGTCTGATATCAATAATGAAGCGCAAAACAAGCTTAAGCCTGAATGCAAGTATAGCTAAACCCAAATTTTTTACAAATAAAATAAGTCTTAATTAGATATAATAAAACTCACGCATAAATCTGTTCATGTTCGAAAATTCTTTGTACGGCCTGAAAGTAAGAACCTGAAGAGTTCTCGATTTTCTTTCTTCTTCATACGGGGCCTACAGTGCGGTGTCCTTTCTTTTGTGCGGCTTCTCCAGAAGGAACTTACAATTTCCTTTACTATGCAACTCGTTTTCTTTTGTTCAAGGGTCTCTCATGCTTTCTTCAATGGAAAATGCTTCAATGATAGTCTGACAATACTATCAGTTATTTATTAACATAAATTCACACACCATCACAACGTGTTTTTCATAAAGCACTCATTAATTAAAAAATCGTGGTGTCAGAAATAATGATAATACTGTCAAATTGTCAGTGTATTAGCTCCATTCTTCTATACGACCAAAAGAAAGTCAACTCTTTTGAAAGAGTTCTGACAATGCATATATATTAATGGCTGATATTCTTTTATTTCCTTTTTGGGTATATCAAAGAAACATGTGTCCAAGTTCTTTGATCAATCCCTTTGTCCGAAAACAATTTAATCGAGTTCGGTATATATATTAGGAATGGGCTGCCAAACACCTGAGGAGATTGCCATGACAAAAGAAACATGCGTCTGAGTCCCCTAGTCTCTTTTGTAGAAGCGCACAGTAGAAATCCAATATCTTTACCTAGGATGATTTCCAAAAGGGAGCTTAAGTCTAAAACTATTAATAAATTCAGTTAGACCCACCTTTACTAAAAAACCTAAGCCAATGAGTGTTGACACTTGCTTTTTGACTAGTTTTTTCAGTCATATTTTGGAAAAATCATAAAAAAATTCATAAAAAGTCAAAAAAATTCAAAATAAACTTTGACAGCCTTGGCCAAGCCTAAGGGACCATTTTGATCAAAAAATAATTTTCTGTATTTTTTTTCATTTTTTAGTATTTTTAGAAAATAAAAAAATACTAGAAAAATCAGAAAAAATAGCATCCAAGGTCAAAAGAATATGGAAAAATATCTTATATTTTTCCTTTAATTTCCTTTTTATTTTGACCTCATCAAAAATCTAAATTCAAGTTTAATTTTGTGTGTTTCTTTGTAACGGATTGAATTTGTCAAAAAATATGTTTCAAGTCTTTTAATTTGCAATTTTGGCATTTTAAGAGTTTTGACATTCAATCCAATTATAATGAATTGCCATTTAGTCCAATTGTTCACTAAAACTGCACAATTGCGCGAATTGGGCAAAATTGCATACTTTTATTGTAATTTTTCCCCGGATTTGAAAAAGATGAAATCACCTTTAATCCAGGGGTTATCATGAATGAATGAACACTGACCCATAGGTTTTTAACCTCTCTGAATCCATTGATGAGATTAATTTGACTCAATTTTATCATTTAGGGCCTTAATCGAACGGATTTCATATTTGAGTAAAACTTGAAATTTGAGATTTTTGCACTAATTGGAACAATGTTCTGACAAAATTCACATTTTTAGATGAAGTTTGTGCCATAAAACCTGATTTTAGCATCAATTTTGTGATATTTGCACATCAGGACACCTAATTTGTAAAAAATGCCAACTCGGGTCAACTGGGTCGAGTTGACCCAACCCAGTCAACCCGGTTGACCAAGTTAGCTTAAAGAAATAGAATAGAATGTCTCTATTCTTCTTCCTCACGCACACAGGGGAACCTGAAGGAAAGCGAGGCCAAATGGAACCTCAAGCCAGCATGCCCAGTTGACGATCCTTGGCCGGTGGACTTCACATCTCCGTCCGGGGTCATCCAACGGTGGTGAGTAGTTGGCGCGCGAAGGTAGACGACCTGGAAGTCTA
Source organism: Rhodomyrtus tomentosa (assembly GCA_028455895.1). NCBI lineage: Eukaryota > Viridiplantae > Streptophyta > Magnoliopsida > Myrtales > Myrtaceae > Rhodomyrtus > Rhodomyrtus tomentosa. The sequence continues at coordinate 32,041,000 of JAPCWY010000008.1, read as the reverse complement.
GTAACAGAGTAAAAAAATCGTTTGGAGATTGGAATTGGTTGAGGACAAGAGGGAAGCTCGTCCTTGATTTTTGGGAAGTTGGATTCAATTGGGGGGAGGGATGAACAGGTAGAGAGAGCGAAAAGAGAGAGAGAGAGGGTCGGACGAGTCCCTTCCCCCCCATATCTGCCGAGCTCCGCCGAGGCTTCCAAGCCTTCATGGTCATGTCCGGAACAAAATCGAGGCCGACGAACCATCCTTCAAGCTTCGTGACACCCCAAAGATCCTCCAGAACCAAACGTTGTGTCATTTCATCGCCAAATTAGGTGCGGACCTCTCACGAACTCTATCTCGGCCTCCCATGGTAACTTGATATTCTGTAGATCATTTTGCGGCATATCGGTTCCGATCTGTTCCTTATGCTTTACCGTTCATTTTCCAACTCGTTTGCTGCATTTTCATCGAGTATTTTCTCCGGTCGACCCCCAACTCTCTCCGATTGGTCGCGAGTTCCATGGCTCATTTTAGACTAAACTGAAACTCATCGATGGCCAGGTAAATCTTCTCAACCCTCTGTGATGCTTCCTGATCGATTTGTTTAGTTAAGTAACGTTAGCAACGGTTAGGGCGAGTAGTCGTCGGAGCTCAGCTTCGGTCGAAGTTAAAGGTTTGCAAAATGTCGATATGCTATGTCTAGCTTTTGATATGTTGTAGAGAAGATCAGTACGAATCGAATGACGTTGATTTCGTGCGATTTGACGATCTATAGACTGAGATATCGTCCTCCGACAAGACGCCGACGAGTGAGTGCCGACGCCAATCGTCTTCTTCGGCGAGGCGTTAACTGGTCAGCGCCTAGGTGGCGATGACGTGGCGCCCACGTGGCATCCATGTTATCCTGGTCTGTTGTAACCGAATAAAAACAAATTTGATCTGACAGTGGAGCATTGGCCACGTGTCGAGATGTTGTTTTTTCCAAAATAAAAATGATTTTTAGAAATAAAAATGATTTTTAGAAATAAAAATATCCACGATCGTACGGTCGTAGTTCAATCAAGAGTTTTAATTTGGGCCGTCGATTGATTGCATTAGATCAAGACGATTGCGTGTCAACGCGTGGCACAATATGGCCCATAGAATCGATTTTCCACGGGAACCTGAAATTTGAGCAGGTATATTGATACGTCGCCGTTTTGAATTTGGACCATCGCGGATCGGGTCGACCGTCCGTGGGTCGTGAGCTGGGTCACTCAACCGGGTCTAAATCATATTTTTAATAAAAAAATTTAATTTTTTCAAAATAATAAAAAATTGGAGAAATTCTAGAAAATTCCAAAAAATGTTAGAAAATCCTAGAAAATCCCAAACAAATGTAGAAAAATTGTGAAAAATTCCTAGATACTCCAGAAATTTCCAAAAATCGATGATTGATCACAGACAACTGATCAATCCTATTTTTGAGATTTTTTTAATTTTTTTTTCTTGAAATTGACGGTTTTACCCTTTAGGGGTAAATCGTCTCTACTTGGTATGTAAGATAGGTCGAGAATGTCAAGGTAAGAATTGGGGTCAGTCAGGTGACTAGTTCTTATGCTTGGGTTTTCGAATCTCGACCTTTTTCTGAAAATGACGATTTTACCTCTCAAAGTTTAAATCGTCTTTCTTATTCTGATCGAGCCGTGAAAATTTCTCAAAATTGGGATCTGGTTCTGGTGGTTGACCAATCCTCTCGTTTGAGATTCACTTCTCATCACTTTTTGAAATGATAATTTTGCCCCTCAAAGGGTAAATCGCCTCTAAAATTCTAGAAAAATTCTGAAAATTCCCAAAAAATAGGAAATGGATTAGTTTGGTGACCAATGCTATTTCCATCATCCTTTGATTTCATATTTTATCTGAAATGACAAATTTTCCCTTTTAGGGCAAACTGTCCTAAAATTATTCAAAATTATGATTTTGCCCTTCCAAGGCAAATCGTGTCAAAAACATTCTTGAACTTTGATTGACATTTCTCTAGGCTAATAAAGCCATAGTAGGAATGTCACGTTGCGTTCATGTGATTTATCCGCATGTTTTGGATCATTGATTTGCGCATTTATTTTATTGATTGTGTTTGCTATGGTAGTCACTCCTATCTGCATGAACTCCTAGATTTAGGGTTCACATCCCACTCATCTGAATGAAATCTTAAGGTTTGATAAATCGGTTAGCTTAGGTACCGAAAGGGCGTCAACTCTGACAGTTGGCGTAACAAAGTCTCCGATCCCAGTTCTCTAGTTATTGCATAATCGAATAGAATGCTCCCAACTGCTTGATAGGGCTTCCGATCATGCCATCCGCAAAACGATTGATGGCTACTCCTTGACACACACACATATATATATATATATATATATCACATGTCATTAGACTACACCGAAGGTCAACCACGTATACCTCTGTTGCAACTTAGGTAACAGGCCTTAGGAGAGGCCCGCATCCGACCAGACTTCGGACGGCCCATTAACCTGTGAAATCCTCGAGTGTGACCCGTGATTGGGTCACGACAATAAGTTGTGGGTCAACTAGGATATATTAATCGCTCTACATCATATCAATTATCTGATGTGGGAACTTATACATGCATCCTAACAATCTCCTCCTCACGTGCGAGCTTCTTAATTCAAGTATTTTTCTACACCAGCATATCTCAACTTGAATCTCTATCAATGTCCATCGAGCCTGCATTGCTACATCACAATGCCCATCGGCCCGAAAAATCTATCAATGTCCATCGAGCCTGCATTGCTACATCATAATGCCCACCAGCCTGGAAAATCGTATTGGTTGCTAGATATGCACGTAGCAGAGGGAAGTCCAATACATTCACAATGTGAGTTGCCAAGAGAGAGCTCAAGTCCAAGCAGACTAATTGGGATATACGAACATCAACTGCTAGATTGGGATTGTATCACCAATGGTCTCTATCTTGCACTGTCCATGGTCTTTTCACATTCATAATGTGAGATTGTCAAGAGGGAGTCCAAGTCTGAGTAGTCCAACTATAATATACTAACATTAACTACTAACTTGGGATTGCATCACCCATGGTTTCTATTTTGCACTATCCACGGTCTTTTCTCGCCAAACCAATTATGATGGCGATTATTTTTTTTCCACCTGAAACAATCATTGATCATGAGATTTCTTTCTTGAGATAGTCACAAACAATGGAATAGATTGGAGGCCCACCAATCATCCTCAACCATTTGTTCCAATACCATTTGTTAGGAGCGCGCAATAGAAATTCGACACCTCTACTCGGAGAAATTGTCAAGAGAGAGTTTAAGTTAAAGATTGTCAACATATTTAGTTGGACCCACATTCACTCAAAAGTTTAAGTCAATGGGTTATGGGCCAACTATGATATATTAACCACTCCACACCATATAATTATCCGACATGGGACTTCTCTAACACAGATCACACGTGTATCATCATAATAAATGTTCTTTGTATTTACATAGTCATCCTTCACCTATTAGATTAAGCTCTTGGGTTTGACTTATTAATAAAACTGTCTAATATTTTGATGTTGGTACTTCTTTTACGCATGTAAGGTAAGAGAGGGTCGGTAGAATTATCACACTAGACAGTAAATGGTGCGCGATCGATGCGGTGGGAATGCGGATGACTGTCACTCGATCGAAAGGGGTATAGATCTGTCGCGAATCCAAAGGGGCATGGAATTAAGGGCTTTTCAGGTACTATCAAGGCTTCGCCATTTAATCAGCAGCTTCTGCCATTTGATGGTTGGACCACAACTCTTGTCCTTCAACTCCCTTCGCAAATTTTTCTTCTTTCGATGAATTAATTTGATGAGTTCAGGCGTATACAACGAGAAGTAAGATGAGATTTTTTTTTTCGCTATTTATTGCTCAAATAAATATAGTTATTGTCTAAGTTGAAATCGTGAAGTTGTCATCAGGTGATCATGGGCACTTTCATGAGATAATTTAACGACAATTTCTCCGGTGACGAAATCTTGCGCGGTGCAGTGTGCGTCTCCTTATTGAAGAATTGTAATGTAAATCTTAACATACTTTTCCCGAATCTTTGTTCCCTACTCACCGAGTAGACAGAGAAAGAAAAGGGAAGAGAAAATGGTCAACACATACATTGGAAGCTAATAATATAATGTAGATTGGTGCAAGAGTGTTCCGAATCATTTAGACAAATTCTAAAATCGTTTTACTTCAGTTGTCTCTTGTGGCTTAGGAAAACCCCTAGCCCATTCTACTACAAACACAAATACCAATTGATTCCACACATCTGGTTTGAATTAATCGATGATAAAACCTCAACGGATATTAAGGCTTCATTTATTTTGTAAAAAAATAAACGAATTGAAAAATATTTTTCTGCAAATGATCACTTGAAATGATTAGTCGATGGAAAATATATCTTCACCTATCATCAACAATTTATGTCTAAACATTTTCGTGAATAAGGAGTTTTTTTTTATTCGTTCATGTTTGTAAGTAGTATAGGTGATTAATTTTAGAGAAATATTTTCTAAATTATTTGTTCTTCGCTAAATAAGACACCCTAAGTTTAATTTGTATTGTGAAAATCACATGTATTTTGTGGTACCTTTTCCCTGTAAAACGATGACTACCAAATCGTTATTTTGTGAATAACATGATGCAATTAGAGACTTTAGTAAATGACTACGTCGTAGCTTCTTATATCAGAAAACACATTTTTGATTTATCGTGGACCTCGGACTTGTTTGAGCATAGTATATAATCCTAAGGATGTCGTGAGTTGGATTCATTTGTACGGTCCTATTTCTTATTTCATCTAGAACGTTAGCGTGAGTTTAGTAGATAGATTGATCATGTTCTTCCTATTTTATCACAATAATTGATTTATGAAGACGACGAACATAGACCCACTGAGCTCACATAGGGTGCAATGCAGATTTGTTATATTTACAACTACATATCGTGTAAGATTGTGCCTCACTGGACATGGCCTGCTTTGGAAGACAAGTGCAAAACATGCACTTTTCCCGAAAAAAAATGGCAACCATGCCTTATTTCAAGGGACAGCTTTAGTCCTCCAATGCTCGTCTTTTGCCTATTAAGGGCCATTATTCATAACTCTGGACGTTAAAAGTTTAATATTGGTTAATACAGACGCCGATGGGAAGTAATTGGTGGTGAAGACCACATTTTTGCAAGTAATGTAAAGAAGCCGGCGGACTCCCATTTTATACACGACTTTCACAATATGAGCCTGTCTGGCCCAAGCTGCTTATTAACACAATATCTACAAGTTCCTACACCATGCGGTACAAAATGAAGTTCTTGCCGTTGCTGTTCGTATTCTTCGGTGTTTCTCTGTGTGAGGTTGGGAAAATTTCAGAAGATGAAGACACAGAGTTGGAAAGACAGGTCAGACCGATGAACAAACCACCGGTTAAGACATTTATGGTAATAATCTCTTCAACAATTTGGCGATGCTTTTGATTTTTTTATGGAGTTCGATGTTAAGCTGCAATTTATGTTGTTATTTAAGTTTCACTCAGGCGTCACAGTTTCGAAAAACTAGCTATCGTGTTTGATGTTTTTATGTAGACCGAGGAAGGTAGTACCATCGACTGCTTCGACATTGATAAACAACCATCACTAGAACATCCTCTGTTGAAGAATCACAAAGTTCAGGTGAGATCATCGGGTTCTTCCTTTAATAAGAAAACATTTTGGTCGATATGGATCGCCAGCATAAAGAATTCTCCCCGTCATTCTATTCTATATTTGGTTTCTTTTTCTTGTAGAAAGAACCGACGTTACATTTAAATAGCTTTGCCCATAAATTTACGCGCATAAAGCCTATACGATTTGGGTTGAAAGAACCATGTCCGATCGGAACTGTACCGATTTCTCAAGTAACAAAGAAGGATTTGATCAGGGCGAGAGCCTTGCCAAGGATGCCATCTTTAGCAGCTTCAAGGCGGGATGCTCTTCCATCTAACCAACACGTACTCTCTCTGTCTCGCATACTATACCATTTGAACTTTTCCCTACTAGCTTAAACTATCATTTCATCTGCAGATGGTTACTTTGAGGGACCACTCGGCGGACGATATTAAATATGGAATTTTTGGGAGAGCATCCGTCTACAATATTAGTGTCGCCCATGGTCAATTCAACTCACACAACATGTGGATTCAAAGCGGGCCTTTAGACCATATTAGCATGATTGCTGCTGGTTGGATGGTGAGTGATCGAATTTATCGGTGTCGAGAGGGTGATTGTCATGGGGAAAAAAATCCTAAGAATTGACTCGAGTCTGCTATCTCTCGTTTTTACTAGGTTTCTCCACAGCTCTACGGCGATTCTCTTTCTCGGTTCTTCACATACTGGACGGTTAGTTTGGAGATAATTGATGAATTATCCACACAACTTGTGGAAAAAGCCAATATGAAATTAGACTGCTCATAATCATATTTGTTGTGTGACAGGGGACGGCTACCGTAGTGGATGCTACAACATGCTATGTCCTGGTTTTGTCCTTGTAGATAGGAAGACGCCCATCAACCCGCCCCTTCCGGGTTCCACTGATGGTGGAGCTCAACATGAGCTTCCTATCCAAGTCGAACAGGTTAAGCATCATTTTTGAATTAAGCTCCATATTGTGATCTTCCCGATATCTATTTAAATCAATTTTGACTTTTAATCAGGACCGTATAACGGGGAATTGGTGGCTGATACTTGGTGACCCTCCAGCTCAGATAGGTTATTGGCCAAAGGAGCCGTTTTCAAAGCTGCAAGATGGTGCGCAAAATATTTCCTGGGGAGGAGTTGGCGCTGCCGGGAGTAATGGAATTTGTCCTCCGATGGGTAGTGGTCACAAGCCTGATGGGGATATGACACGCGACGTACTTCCGACAACTAGAATGGATTAGTGGACGTGGTGTGCGCTTTCATTCTTCGGAAGAAGTGTCGGTCGGGGTGGATAAATAGGACGTCTATGATTTGAAAAACTATCGTGTTTCGTTGGGACAAGCATTTGGCTATTGGTGTAGTTATGGAGGTCCTGGAGGTTATTATAGGTTTCCATGACAAGTTGCATCGAACTAGTTAATAAATTAAAACTCTTTAAGTTTATAGTTCTATGTCATTACCGATATCGCTAGTTATTTCTTTCCCTTTTAGTTCCGGAGATCAAGGTTGCAAATAGGCATGGTTGAAGTCCACGTCCGGTCTGATGCAGGAAGATCGAAGTCCCGTCGAAAGAGAGCTCGCGCTCCCTGTAGTGGATTTGACCCCAAGGCATTAACTGCGGTAACCTCATCCGCCGTCGCCGATGCTTTTGAAGAAACTGGTCATGGCGAGCCGGAACTTGACTGCAAGGAGCCGCTGGAACACCCCGACTCTCCTCGTCCACAGCAGCCCCATGCAGACCACTTGGACGTGGACCTCCGGAAAGCAAGGATCTTGGAATCATTGCAATCGGGGCCAAGGTTCGAGGGAATCTGTCGAAGATAGAAGTGGAGATCCGAGGACTCAGGATGCATCCAGAGGGAAAGGAGGAGGAAGAGGAAGATGGTGGAGAATAGGGCAAGGAGGTTTGTTGGGCCGGGGGGTGGAATGGGGGTGGGGGGAGCACTGTTTCTGTGTGGTTCGCTAGAGCTACAAACATAAAAATCAAAAATCGAATCAAACCGGACTAATTTATGGTGAGTTTGATTCAATTCAAGCCTACACCTTAATAGTTTAGTTCGGTTTGATTTTTTAAGAAAATCGAATCGAACTGAATCATTGGCAGCCCTAATTGCAAAATGTTGTAATGACCAAACTCGGACTGGTTTCTCTGTATCCCTTTTAATCCTGGAGATTGAGGCTGCAATTATTGTAAGACCTGACTTGATCCATGGGGGCAAAGCTCCTAAAAGGAATACTTTGAGTAACAACACAAGATGGAGATCACTTAAGGGTTAGTGATAATTTATTGATCACTAAACAGGCCTTTCCTAACCGATGTGAGAGTTGAGATGCGATAAGCTCCCACATTTGAAGAACCCTCTTGACCGAATCCTCTCGTTCCGAAGATCACTCACTGTCCTAATGTGATTAGTCATGGGCCTCGAAGAACACATTTGAAATACGGGTTCTTGTCCTCACAGGACTAGCTATTGGTTCTTGCCCTCACAGGACTAGCTATTGGTCTAGTACGTCCACGAACAATATAATTGCTGGAGGGATTCTGACTCTGATCCCATTTGAACAGAGTGGGTTCATCAGCACGTACACTTTGAATGACCACAAAAGGCGGTGAACATTTGAGAGGGAGTTCTAGCTCGTGAATCACTCCATACAATCTCTTTTCAATCGCTGTGGAATTCTTTGATGTGACAACTGCTAGTGGTATCGTTCGATTAGCATAAATTTGTTGATGTGATGATTGTGAATGGAATGAAAAATAGGAAAAAAAAATGGACATCTCTCTTATTTTGGGTTGGTTAAATTCGATTTTTTTTTCTTGACCGTTTGTTCGAATTTATTTGAGTGTTAAAATACGAAAGGATGACCCCCCAACCTTAACCACCAAGCATGAACGCAAAATAGCAGGCCAGCTGGTGAGGACCAAAGCTCAACTTTGGAACTTGTTTCCTTCCAAAAAAAATTTCACTTATCAGGTGTGGCGTTCTTGCATTCTAAATTACTCAGGCATTTAGTACAGTTTCAAAATTGGGATTGGATCTCAAAATCTATTTTGGCGGCAAAAAGAAATTCATTGTGCTTGCATTTGCACATTTTGAATTTAAGTGTCATTTACCTTTAAGGAAACCCTATGTAAACTCTTCTTAAAAAAATTAGCAGCTATTGACATTTAAATTTAGGTTAAAGTTTACTTATTCTTTTTTTTTGCTTGAAATTAAAAGTCACTTATTCATTGCATAAAAAAAAAAAAAGTAGGAACCGAACAAACCCCGAAACATAAAAATCGGTATTGTTAATTTTGCATTGCATCTAGAAATGTAGGCATTGTTCTCTTATTTTGTTTAATATATTTCTTTGAGTAAATTTCGTGGACCCGGTAGTGGATTTTTTTCGAATTGGCCGACATAGGAAACAACCTTGAATTTAGGCCCGCAGTGGGCTCCATTTGTTTTCTGAAGAAGAAATGATTTGATTTTTTTTAGCTCGAAATAATTAACCAATTACGACAACATTTAAACATTCAGAAATTACTTTTTGTTAATTCATCTTTGCAAGTGATATAAGTAGTAATTTTTAAGAATTTTTTTTTTGTATCATTCATCTTTTGCAAAGCAAGGAAAAAATTGTCCAAAAATGTCTAAACCTTTTGCAATTTCGCCAATTAAATCATAAACCTTTAAATGTACCAATTGAGACCTAATCTTTTCGAGTTTTACCAATTTAGCCCATCCGATCAATCTTGTTCGGAAATCATTGACATGAATATCGGTCGTCTGCGCGGCACCATTAGCGCTGATGTGTATATATTTTTTAATAATATCTTAATGTTTTTTTCGAACTTTTAATTTATACATTTATTTTTTTTGTTTTTCTTTTCTTTTCTTCTGTTGTCTTTACATTTTTTTTCTTTATCCGTTTTTCTCTTTGCCTGCCATCACCGGGGCTTGTCGATGGCCGGCAAAGGTTGCCAACCTCGGGCGATGGAAGTTGAGTTTTAGTTTAAGAAAGGAGCGTTAGGAGACTAAGTCATCATCCAATACCAGTTTGATTCCACGCCTCTAATTTGATTTCGTCAGGAATAAATTTCAAGGGAATTTGTGTTTTGTTTCATGAATATCACAAGCATTATGTGGGGTGTTTCCCAAGTAACATAATGACTATCGGATCATTTACAGCTTTGTCTACCGAATAATTTTAATAGACTTATTTAGCTATGCATGCGAATGATTAGGTGAATATCAGGACCCGATGCATGTTTTTTGTGGCTACTTTAGCAGGGTAACAAGAACTTCATTAGTCTAGTTGTGGCAAAACCTTAATCAATGAATCCTTAGTTGATTTAGATGGTTATGAGTTTAATCAAATGTATGTTGAATGGCTTGAATGTTGAATGAAATTGATGTCGAGGCGGCGGCCACGAGTCTAGAGTCCATGACGATCCATGATGTTCCAAGGCTGTACTAGTTTAGTTATATTAGTTTAGATAGAGTAGTTTGTAATAACCTTAGGTTTTAACAAGTTTAATTTATAAATAGAAAAAAAAAAGACTTAAAATCACCTAAGAAATTGTTAGACTAGCTAGCTAGCTTTTCCATTATGATTAATAGATTTAGAGTCAACTTAATTGGGGATTCAACCTTCCGAGGATTCATGTCTCGAGGCTTACAACGAGGCGTGTTTTCTTTTGCTCAACGTCGTACCAGGTTTCTCCTCATTCGTACTTAGAGAGCTGGTTTCAATAGCTTGGGTATTTACTTAATTACTATTCTAGATTAGGTTAGGACTAGTTTAGATTATAGATGAAAATGAACTCATGAAAATATTTGCATGATCACTTAGTATTGATGATACCTTGAGCATTAATTTGTAACCAAGAGCGCATGATCACCTAGATTAACAACCAACTAATTAGAAGCACTGAAAGGGCATTAATACTAACATTAGCATAATCAAGACCTGATCATAGAATCTTTGGTCACTTAAGAATCGAGATGACATTTCCTTGTCTCAATTGGTTTCTAATCTACCCCGATATGGCTAGTGGCGACTCCTAGAATTACTTAGGTTTAAAAGAACTTAAAATAAAGTCCAATGCTGCATGAGGTTTGGGCTTGGGAGAGCCCATGCCTAATCAAGGGTAGTTAGCCTGCCTTTTAGCAATACCTCTAAATTGGTAGGTAACGAGTTTCGATGGGTATGTTTCAAGTAGGTGAAACTTGAAACATGGAACAAGAAATTTTTTTTTTTTTGGTATATGTCTTCATGTGATACTATGGTATTCCATGACGTCTGATGATGAGTGTTTGATATGGAACCACTAGTATAAGCTTCTATTTGCGTCAATATTTATGGTTGAGATTTTTATTTTATGCATGATTCATATTTATTTGTGTGTCTATATATGAGTTTTGGTTAGTAGAATATAGAAGCAAGTGGTGGTCATTAAAAATGATTATTCACTGCAATTGTTCGTTAGGTATACAGTTGAAACTTGGTAGGCTTTGGAACTGACCTTGAAACCTGTGATAGAGTATTTTCCAAATTCTATGTTATGCTGGATAGGTTCCAAGTTCCAAAGAACAAGGAACTTATTTCAATGGGTAGGTTATAGTTTCCAGGAGAAATATGTACGGGACCTGAAACGGTTCATCCCTAATTCGATAACGAAGAATTAGAATGTCAATCGGGTAAGGCATGACAATTTTTTTTTTTTGGACTTCGATCAAACATAGCAGACTTTAGAAGACATAATTAGGAAAAAAAAGATATTCCAAATGGTTCTAATATGATAGAAGCAAGGCTAATGCTTATTTATATAGAATAATATATCAGGTTGAGAAAAAAAATGATTTCCAATTCTTCCAAACTTTGTACAAAATTCCAGTCGATTTAGGAAGGAACCATCACTGCATAATTTCGAAGACAAGTGGACAACAAGTGGAAAAAATGGCAACCGTGCCTTATTTCACGCGATCTTTAGTCCTGCTCTTGATTTTTACCTAAAACGGTCATAACGCACGACTCTTTAATGCCTTTCTTCTTCGTCCTTTTTTGCTGTTATTGTTAGCAAAGACCATTCTCGGGATGGATTCATACATTAACTTCGACTACATACGTTAAATGCATTGCCGATTTGGTGCGAGGATCTATTCGCAATGTCAGTGTCGGCTTGTACCACCCAGCGACATTCCCCGTTATTAGGCCTGTGTTTCGGTCCAATTCTGTCCCCTCTGCCATCTAAGAAGCCCGCTAGGAGCACACCATGTTCAAACCCACTTGCCTGGCAATCAATCTCCGCACTCGTTGGATGGAGGCCTAGTCCATACACAGACCATGCATATGCTAAAGGAGTTCTTGCTCTTAAATCATCTGTGACAAGCCGATTCATTTCACGTGAGCCAAATCCCCAATAAGAGCATGCTCAATAACTGCACAATGTAGTGACAATTTGAGGTTGGGTATCGACTTATGAATCACTTTTACAAGGCCACTATCAATTGATATAGGACTATGGGATGTCACACTTACTAGGGGCAAGTGAGTAACACTGATTATTTTTGTTGATGGTGGAAGATTGAGAACGAGACGATAAGAAAGAAAATTGGATATCTCTCACGGTTTGGGCGTCCAATTCGAGTCCTTCGTGAGCATTACTGCGAACTTACTCGAGTGTTAATTGCAATAGGATAAAACCCGACCCCCCTAGGCCCTAACCAGTGAGCTTGAAGACAAATAGCTAGACAGCTGAAGAGGGCCAAAGGTCACCTTTGGTCCACCACTTGGAGCGCTGTTTGACCTTTCTTTTGAAACATTTACCACTTGTCTTTTCGTTCACCTTATCCCTCCTGCCAACGCATAGTCCACACCCAACACGATTGACATTGTCGATGTGTCGTGGCCCTCGCCTGGATTGCCCTGATCCAGCCAAGGTTTGCACTTATCAGTCCGCGAGGGTCATAGTGCCGTCGACCAGACCGGGCGAGGGTCGCCAGACATCATTGGGGCCTCAGCGGCCTTGTCCTCTTGGAAGGAAAATAAGAAAAAAAAAAACAGGTGAAAGAAAGGTAAAAAGAGAAAATAAGAGAAATTCAGCATATTTTTAAATAAAAAATGATAAATGTCAGTGCCAATCATTGGCTAATGTTCATATTAGTGATTTCAAGTTAAAATTGATTGGAAGGATTACATTGGTAAATCTTCAAAATCTTAACGATTAAATTGACAAAATTTTAAAAAAATTAGGATTGAATTGGCCGTCATACAATATGTTTTAAAATTTTTTACACACTTAACATAAGTATCATACTGCGCTAGATTTATAGTAGTTGGAATAAATGCTTTTAAAGAAGTTATGAATTTCAAGTAAACGTTTTGTAGAAGTCTACTCAAGTGATAAAAAAAAGTTATTAAACTAAAGTGAATATTTTTTGAAAGTCTGGGCCATGGCATTCAAGTGATTGAAAAAGAATTATGGCACTAAGTTAGCGTCGCACAAAAGTTATGCCACTTGCAATAGTATTTTTTTTTTCAAGATTAGTTCTGCTAACCATAATAGCAAAAATGGATAAAGAAAATTTTTAGAATTCAACTTCACTTGTTAAAAATTTTAGAACTTAATTGCACTTTTTGAAAATTTTAAGATCAGAACCTTAGTTAATGCCACATACGTTCTTGATTTGAAGAAGAACCTTATCTCTTTTATACACGTGATGCTAACAGTTGTAGATTTACGACTGAATATGGAGTTATGGCAATTATGAGAGGTTCACTGTTGTTGATAAAAGGAATAAAACTTGGCACTTTGTATCAGTTGCAAAGCACCACAGTTATTGGTTCAACTGCAGTCGCACGTGGTAAATAAATCAGAGTTGTAATCTCATAGTAACTCAAGAAAAAGTTATTCCTTCCTAAGGCTTTGTTTGTTACACAAAAGAATGAATTATTTAAAAAATATATTTTTGAAAAATTATTTTGTATCACCTATAAAAATTAGTGAACGAAAAATATTTGTATCGTTCATGAAAATATTGAGACATAAATTATTGTCGATAGTAAAATAATTTCTATTGATTAATTATTTCAAGTGATATAAAAAATTACTTTTAGAAAATAGTTTGAAAATTATTTATTTTCTGTGAAATAAATGCACCCTAAATAACACCATTAAAATAGGCCGAAAATGGAAAAGTTACTCGCTGAGTTTGAACTTGCTCCATCTGGGATGTAACTGTGAATCACCAGAAGTTTTTATTTCCCTAAATGTCATGATTATACCTGCCCCAAAATGAAAAAAAAAATTACTTGCTAAGTTTGAACCTGCTCTATCTGGAATCTAAACTTAAAATGGATATAGTAATGCAGCAATATCTTATCCTTCCCTAATGTTATGATTACAGCTTGCCCAAAATGAAAAATAATAATAGCTGAGTTTGAACCTGCTCCATCCGGGATCTAAGCTCTGTATATAAGACTCTAGTCCTCCTCACGAGTTGCAGCAGCTTTCTGGAATTACCATGGCTATGAAACAGGTAGTGTTGGGGTTGGTTTTGTTTTTGATTTACAGGTGTAGAGGTGCAAATACATTCGAAGATGATGACATCAAATTGGAAAAGCAACTCAAGCTTCTAAACAAGCCGCCGGTCGCGACATTCCAGGTAATGAGATAGAGACCCGGTACAACGTTTCACCTTTCTTAAACATATCCCGATAATAATGTTTAATCTACTTTTTTTTTTCTGGCATGAAGACTGAGGAAGGAGACACTATTGACTGTGTCAATATCGACAAACAACCGGCGCTGGATCATCCTTTACTTAAGAATCATAAAGTTCAAGTAAACATTTTTTGACATTTCGTTGGTAATTAATTGCAGGATTGATGGTTCAATGATGTGCATAAATGAAACTTTTTGTTATGTGCTAACTACGGACTCTCCTCATATATACTTTGTTTTAACAGAGAAAGCCCAATTTGCCCCTTGGGTCCTCCAAAACTTCCTCTAGGACGAAGTATGTGCAATTTCGATCAAGAAAACCTTGTCCGGTTGGAACAGTTCCCATCCAACGAATCAAAAAAGAAGATTTGATAAGGACAAGGTCCCTTCCAAAGATGCCTTATGCTAATATGGTCGGAAATAAAGATATTCCATCGGAATCTTACGGGATACATGTACTCTCCCTCTCTCTCTCACAAACACACACAAAGACATATATGATTGAACTAATATGGGTATTTTTCAGCGAGCAACCATACGACATGATCGTCCTGATATAAGAAAGTATGGTGCTAGCGCATATATATCCGTCCACAATTTAACCGTAGCTCAAGATCAGTATAGTGCACATAATGTATGGATTTCGACTGGACCTCTTGATCGATTTAGCCTGATTGTTGTTGGCTGGCAGGTAAGTATGTTTTGTTGCACGTAAATCAAATATGAAGGAGGATCTCAACTTTTTTTAAAGTATTTTTGACTAAAATTATATGTTGTTATATTAGGTCTATCCGGCTGTGGGCGGCGATCATCTTCCTCGACTATTTACATATTGGACGGTATTTCTTCGTTGTTTTTACAAAATTCAGTAAATTCGTGCATCAAATTTCTGTTTCTTTTTTTTTTCACTAATATAGCTAATCAAGATATCTTGATTTACCTTAAAAACAAGAGCAATATTGGTAACAGGGAAATAGCTGGCGGGATGGTTGCTACAACACGTTGTGCCGAGGTTTTGTACAAGTGGATAGAATAATAACTCCTAATTGTCCAGTTAAACCAGTTTCTACCCCTGGTGGACCCATATATGAACTCAAAGTTGAAGTCTCCCAGGTGACTTATCTCTTACGATCAAGAGACTCATCCCAATAAATGAGAACTGGACGTGTGTGCTTATGGTTGCTTGCGTTGTTGTCGATGTCATCACAGGACATATACACCGGGAGCTGGTGGCTCCGCATTCATGATTGGAACGTGGGCTATTGGCCCAAGGAGCTGTTCGTGAACTTGCAGGACGGCACATTCACCGCGGCGTGGGGAGCGATCGCCCAAGAAAGCGCGGAAGGGTATTGCCCGCCCATGGGCAATGGGGTATTGCCGGATGCGGATTCCCGGAAAGCAGCTTATTACAGAGATGTCCGGTGGATGAATGCACGGGGAGAGAGTTTTCCTCCTCATGAAGCCATGCCCGTGGAGGTGGACGCGCCACCCAGTTGTTATGGTCTGCTGGATCCGAAGCTTAGGCCGGATCCATGGGGTTATTATTTGTCCTACGGAGGTCCGGGAGGATACTGCAGAGGGTATTCTGCGTTTCGGGTGTAAATAGACCCTCCCTGGGGTGAAATGCCCAAGGGAAAAATGAGAGTTCAAACCCATTGAATCAATCAGTTTAACTTTTTCGGTTTTTTCAATCTACGAAACCATATGCAATGCACGTAATGTAAACTTAGATCTAAATGCAACTAGTTCAACACGACGTGAGGAATTCTACCTATGTGACCTGATCCTAATGAAAACTAACGTGAGCTATGATAACTCGGCATGCGATTTAACTATATGGACACCTAACATGTGATCACTGAATGACACGGGTGGCATAGCACAATAGATAGTCACATGGCAAAGACAATGCAATGAAGCAAGCGGTGAAGCTCGGATCTCGTAAACACCGGTGGACTGGCGTAATCGCTGGAGGGACCGAAGTTAATGGAAACCGCTGATGGGGACAACAAGAAAGCGGCATGTCTTGAGGCAACAACAGCAACACAGGAAATGGAAAGACGAAAGAAGAATCCATTGGGGTTTTCTGCGTGAAAGACGTGAGCGAAACAAGAAAAAGAAAGAAGAAACCGACAATAATGATGGGTCCAAAACCCAGTTAAAATGACCCAAAATCATTGAAATGGGTCATAAATGGATCACAGCGAATTTCACAAGCCGCACATAATAGGTTTACAAGATGAAACCCCAAAATAAATGTTTTTTTATTGAAAAAACAAATGGATTGTAAATGTGATTTAGAATGAACCCATTTACTACCCATTTAACCCATTTACATTGAAAGCCCAACTGACGACTTGTGTTCATCTTCTTCTTCATAAATGGATCACAGCAAACTTCACAAGTCGCCCATAGTGGGCTGTAGCTCCGCGAGGGTTGATTGTTTTTGTCGCCTATCTCTTCGACAACGGTGGTGTTGTGGCAGTTGCATGCCGATTTCGTTTGCTACGGCTAAGTCACAGAGAGTTTATGGTTCGTAGCATGTGGTTAAAGAGTGAGATGAGGATAGCTTGGTTGCATGTGAATTGTTTGTTGAAATGCCTGAGAGAGTTTACTTGGCTTCTAAAATTAGGATATGGATTTATTACCATTAAAAATTTTCTATCATTTCCTACCATGATCGATATGAGCCATCCAATTCAAAATGAACGGTCTAGATTAATCCACATCATTTCCCACGAAAAAATTATTGATTGATCTGAGCCGTCCATTTTGAATTAGATGGCCCAAATTTAATGGCATCTCTAAATTTATGTCACTAAGTACTTTCCCCCAAAATTAAGGATCGGGCGATCCTGCCGGAGTTAAAAGGAAAAATAAATAAAAAAGAAAATGTAAATAATTAAAAAAATCATAATTTTTTAAAATAGTATAAGAAGTACGAAAATTCTTACTTACATTTGGATTGTACGAAAGTGTTTTAGCAAAATAATTTTTTAATTGAATTAAATATGAAAGTATTTTCGAAATATGAATCGAGTATGTGTTGGGTATAAGCCAGGGGGCATAAGTTATAAGATTTGTATTGCAATAAATAAGTCATAAATAGGTTAAATGGGTCAATTTCGATCGGAGCAAATATGATCTGATCCATTCGTTTGACGGGTATACTATTTAAGAGGTCTTTACATTTTCTTTTACTTTTTTTTCTCCTACAAAGCCAGCAAGGGTGGCATTGGCCAACCCTCCTCTAGTGTCTGCCCGGGTGAGGACCACGCAAATCCTCGCCTTAGATTAAAAATAAAAATAAAAATAAAACTAGATTTTTAAAAAGAAATTAAAATAAAAAATTCTTATTTTTAAATTTAAAAAATTGCCCACGACGATTTAGTAATATTTTTTTAAGAACTTATAAAAATTAAGTTTTCTTAGATTGTGTTTAAATATAAAAGTGTTTTAATAATATGGATTGAGTCGGGCATGAATTGAATCGGGTATGCATTACATACAAATAGGTTGTAAATAGTTTAATAAGTCAATTTGGATCGAACCATTAACAACACAACTCAAGCCTGATCTGACCCACTCATTTGATAGGTCTGGTCAAATTTAATGATGACAATAGCAAAACCAAATTGCTCACTTATCTTCTAAATCCAATATTTTCTAACTTCGCATTTTCCAATTGGCTTTCACAAAGTTCATGGACTTCGCCCAATTTTCTCTCACCTCAGGCTTCGTCAAACTAGATAAATTAAGCTCAGAACCACTCATCTGCCACCGGTCCAATTTAAATGCAATTATATGAGCTTAGAATTTTTAATGAAAATGCTCGTTATAGCCATATGACACATAAGTGACTTAACTAATATTTTTGTTCAGGATTCCAGGTCGGTCCCTAATTCTCTGTAAGACTAAATGAGCCGTCCACATTTAGGTGTTAACAAAAATGATTGTATGTCCACTGTTTTTTAACAAATATTGGATTAGTCGAGTTGTTATATTGGGTTAGTAAATATTAAAATAAATGGATGAGTTTAGAATGGCTCGATTGGAAAAAAGTACGAGTAGTAAATAGATTCACAACTTACTTAAATCAGGCCCGTCTCTGTGATTCTCTCTCTCCTACTATCCTCCAAAAAGCATCTTTTGGCAAGCTAAATCTGACTCAAATAAGTGCTCTTAATCTTGATTTTGCTTCACAAAGTTTGTCACTGCGCATCAATAGTCAGCTTACTTGAAAAACACGCCCTTGTGCTTGAAATCGAACTTGGATAGACAATGTCAAATCTGCATGGCTGGTCTGATTTGACCATTAACCATGAGTATCTAACATTAGAGCAAAGTAACGGCTTCTATTTTTTTGAGATATATGTTCACACTATGTTATTTGTATTAAATATCCAATACATGATACAAAATACTTGCGTAGACCCATCAAATGGATGGATCGGGTAAATTTGATTAATGGTCGCATCCAAATTGATGCATTTGAGCTATTTTAATCCATTTATATCAATTGGAAATTTAGCGACTCATATCCGACTCGAAATCCATTTTCAATAAACTTTCTTACTAAATTGTTGCCCTTGAAGAGTGAGCGGCTCCATGGACCAACTTGTCAAATTAGTGAGAGAGGTCGGATTAGTGGAATAATTCCGGTCCAGCCCATCCGTATATCATAAGCTGGGTTCAGGCTTTGATTTTTGTAGCCAGTTGACTTTCGTTTAATCTCCATGTTCCCATTTAAATTCTGCATTAATTCTGAATCACCTCTACCATTGGCTAATGTAATTAAGAGCTGTTTATTAGTTTCATCGATCACCATGTCATCGGTTATCAAATGTTTTCCGGTTTGAACGTACGAGGCACTTTCATTTAAATAGAGCTTACACTTGATTAATGCCATGAAGGAAGGTGATAATTATCATGTAACCCCACCCCCCCCCCCCCCCCCCAAAAAAAAAAAAAACGTCGACTTACTTTTGCATTTTCTCGATATGAAAATTTCCTAAGCTCTTGCTCTAGAAAACTTTGTTATCATTGTTTCTCCTAGTCTTCGAATACTGCAATTTTCAAGACATTTTACTGGACAATTAGAGATAGCAATGTCAAGATAATTCGGGAAAAGCATGAAGAGCTAGTTAATAGAAAAAAATTTCAGCCAAATTGTACATGTAATCACCAACCTTAATTAGAGTGACTTACTAACTGTTATTATAGTAAATTACTAACTATTCTGGGCTACCAACTTTCATTTGAGTTTTCTTGTCAAAATTTAGCTCTCTATTTTAATTTGTCAACTTTTCTATTGAGTACCTACTTTTATTTGACTTGGCAGGTAACATCGCACAAACCTAACTTAGTGTGACTCACCAACTATTCTATCATTAAATTAACATGTAGAATTGTGTAATTAAATCTTATTTTATTTATTTACTGACATTTATTTATTTTCTAATTTTCCATTTTTTATTATCGTTATAAATTTTATTTGCATTATTTAGTAATGCTTTAAATTTGCGACTTTTTTTATATTTTACCAACATTAAGCTCTCATTTAAGTTATTAGTATTACCAAGTTTATTTTTCTTTTACTCACCAAATTTTCTTGTATTTGAACTTTTATTGAAAATTATAATTTCATAAATGAAAAGATAATACTTTTTTTTTGTGAAAGATAAAAAAAAGTTGGTAATTTTAAAAAAAAATTGAATACACATCTGTAATCGACTATGATAGGAGTTAATATCCCAAAACTAGTTGGTAACTTAATCCAACAAAACTGATGATCTCTCTGACTGAGGCCGGTAATTTTTTTGAAATAATTGGTGAATTGAACAGTTTAGGAAGCAAGGCAAATAAAAGTTGGTAATTCAATAGAAAATTTATAAAAACAAACGAACATTGTTAAGCAACTCGAATTAGAGTGATGAATCAAAACTAGTCGATAACATAATAGGAGAAGAGTTGATAAGTCACACAAATAAAACTCGGTAAATTTTATAAAAGAGAAGCTTGTAATTGATGATAACTAAAAGTTGTTAAATGAATAAAAAAAAAATTGAAAAGCAACCAAATAAACATTGTTAAACAACTCAAAGAAGAGTGTAGTTCGAAAAAAAATCATAAACTTATTTTAATTGTGTCAATTTAATCCTATTTTATTTTTGTCAATTCAGTCATTAACCTTTTATATTTGTGTCAAATTAGTTCATTTGGCCAGCCGACGCTGGCGTGGACCCTTTTCAACAAAATTTAATTATTTTTTGAATGTTTTATGATTTTTTTTTGTTTTCGCCAGCCCTAAGGGTTTGAAAAAAAAAACTAAAGAAAAGGAAAAATCATAAAAATTCAAAAGTATTGAAATGTTGTTAAAGAGGGCCCAAATGAGTGATGACCAGCCAAATGGACTGAACTAGCACAAATACAATACGTTTAGCATTTTTTTGGTAATTTTCCTCTCAAATGAGGGTTGGTAATCCAAAATCAGCCGATACTTTTAATTTGTAAAAAAATTGGTAACTCACTCAAAAAGGGTTTTTAAAGTCATATAAACTTCAATAAATTGTTGGTGTTTGCGAGAAAGTCAAATCAAACTTGGTAAAGATAAGAGAAGTTAGTCATTTCTAAAATGATCAGTAAGTTATCAACAAGTTTCTGTGCAATTAAGTGACTGGTATTTTTTTATCATCTATTTTTTTTTTTTACTATTATAAGCGTTTCTAGGAATCAGGAAAAAAAAAATCTTTTTTCTTAAGGGAATAGTAGAATATCTAGGGGATCAAAGCCACAAATTAGAGCTAATTCAAATTATGGACGTGTCTATAACGATTTTTCAAGGTTCCATAAATCCCAACCAGTCAGCTGAGTTGGCCGAAACAGCTCTTGCATGAGTGTTGGAATCATAGTTCTGTCTTTCATTTCTTTTACTTTGTGTAAACTTTGAAAGAAAATTAGGCCCAAGAGGAAGAGTAGAAAATGGTTTTGGGAGGAGTCTCACGTGGTAAATAAATCAGAGTTGTAATCTTACAGTAACTGAAGCAAAAGTTTACCCTTCCCTAGGGCTCTGTTTGTTATACAAAGAATGAATAATTTAAAAATTATTTTTTGTGTCACTCAACAAAAATTAGTGAATTAAAACTATTTTTATTGGTCACGAAAATATTTAGACACAAATTATTGTTAATAGTGAAATATTTATTATTGATTAATTATTTCAATCGATATAAGGGAATATAGAAAATAATTTTTAAAATTATTCATTTTTTTGTGAAATAAACACACCCTAAATAAAACTTTGAAATAGGCCGAAATTGGAAAATTTTTTATTTCCCTAAATGTCATGATTACAGCATGCTCAAAATGGCAAATAAAAGGTACTTGCTAAGTTTGAACCTGCTCGATCTGGAATCTAAACTTAAAATGAATTTAGTAATGCAGCAAAATCTTATCCTTCCCTAGATGTCATGACTACAGCTGGCCCAAAATGAAAAATAATACTAGCTGAGTTTGAACCAGCTCCATCCGGGATTTAAGCTCTATATATAAGACTCCAGTCCTCCTCACAAGTTGCAGCAACTTTCTGGAATCACCATGGCTTTGAAACAAGTAGTGTTGGGGTTGGTTTTGTTTTCGATTTACGGGTGTAGAGGTACAAATACATTCGAAGATGATGACATCAAATTGGAAGAGCGACTCAAGCTTCTAAACAAGCCGCCGGTCGGGACATTCCTGGTAACGTGATAGAGATCCAGTGCAACGTTTCATCTTTCTAATCCACATCCCGGTAATAACGTTTAGTCTGCTTTTTTGTTTTTTTTTGTTTTTTTTGTTTTTGGCATGGAGACTGAGGAAGGAGACACTATTGATTGCGTCGATATCGACAAACAACCGGCGTTGGATCATCCTTTACTTAAGAATCATAAAGTTCAAGTAAATATTTTTTGACATTTTGTTCGTAATTTGCTTGCAGGATTGATTTTTGAACGATGTGCATAAATGAAACTTTTTGTTATGTGCTAACTATGGACAATTTGCATTTTGGTTTAACAGAGAAAACCCAATTTGCCTCTCGGGTCCTCCAAAACTTCCTCTAGGACGAAGTATGTGCAATTTCGATCAAGAAAACCTTGTCCAATTGGAACAGTTCCCATCCAACGAATCAAAAAAGAAGATTTGATAAGGACAAGGTCCCTTCCTAAGATGCCTTATGCTAATACGGTCGGCAATGAAGATGTTCCTTCGGAACCTTCCGGGCTACATGTACCCCCCCCCCCCCCTCTCTCTCTCTCTCTCTCTCTCTTTGAGACATATACAATTGATCTAATACGTGTATGTTTCAGCGAGCAACCATACGACACGATCGTCCTGATATAAGAAAGTATGGTGCTAGTGCATACATCTCTGTCTACAATTTAACCGTAGCTCAGGATCAATATAGTGCACATAATATATGGATTTCTACTGGACCTCTTGATCGACTTAGCATGATTGTAGCCGGTTGGCAGGTAAACATGTTTTGCTGCACATAAATCAAATATGAAGGAGGATTTCACCTTTGTTTTCCTATTATTTTTAATTAAAATTATATGTTGTTGTATTAGGTCCATCCGGTTGTGGGCGGCGATTATCTTCCTCGACTGTTTACATATTGGACGGTATTTCTTAGTATTTTTTTATTTATAAACTTCAATAAATTCGTATATCAAATTTATTTATTATTTTCACTTATATAGGTAGCATTATCTTGATTTACCTTAAAAACAAAAGCATTATTGGTAACAGGGAAATAGTTGGCGCGACGGTTGCTACAACACATTCTGCCATGGTTTCGTACAAGTGGACAGAATAATAACTCCCAATTATCCGCTTAAACCCATTTCTACCCATGGTGGGCCCGTATATGAACTCAAAGTTGAAGTCTCCCAGGTGATTTCAGTTCTTCTACGTGATAAACAGACGCGGCTTATCTCAACAAATGAGAACCTGGGAGGCGTGTGCGCTTATGATTGTTTCTGTCGTCGCAGGACGTATACAGCGGGAGCTGGTGGCTCCGCGTTCATGACCCGCCGATCAACGTCGGCTACTGGCCGAAGGAGCTGTTCGTGAACTTGCAGGACGGCACGTTCACCGCGGCGTGGGGAGGGATCGCTCAAGAAAGCGGGGACGGGTATTGCCCGCCCATGGGCAATGGGGTGTTGCCGGCTGCGGATTACCGGAAAGCAGCTTATTTCAGAGATGTCCGGTGGATGAATGCACGTGGAGAGAGCTTTCCTCCTCGTGAAGCGATGCCCGTGGAGGTGGACGCGGCGCCCAGTTGTTATGGTCTGCTGGATCTGAAACTTACGCCAGAACCATGGGGTTATTATTTCTGCTTCGGAGGTCCAGGAGGATACTGCAGAGCATGAGGGCGTTCTCTGTTTCGAGTGTAAATAGACCTGTCAAAGTTGTCGCGACCTTCGCAAGGATGAAATACCCGAGGGAAAAATAAGAACTCAAACGCGTTGAATTGACCAGTTAACATTTTCACGAAACGGTTATATTACACTATAAGTCTCAAACTCATGCACGGTATTTACTTTAGTGTCAACACTTTCAAAACGTTCATCTAAGTATCAATTTTTTTTAAACAATCACTTCGGTGCCAATTCCTATTTAAGCTGACGTGGCTCGCCGGAAATTCGACATGACTTATTTTTTTAGTAGTATTTGTGCTGATGTGGTTGACAGAAATTGGCACTGAAGTGAGCATTTTAAAAAAAATTGACACTTAAGTGATTGTTTGGAAAGTTTTGGCACTAAAGTGAGTGCCCTACATACATTTTTGCACTTATAGTATACTTAAGTCAAGATGAAACTATATGCAATGCACTTAGTATAATCTTAGATCTAAATGCAACTACTTCAACATGACGGGAAGAATTCTATCTATGTGACCTAGTTCTAATGACATTTAACATGAACTATCATAAAATGGCGTGCAACTTGGCTATGTGGACCTAAGATGTCATAACTGAATGACACGGCAATGCGATATGGAATTGAATGACGTAGCATGGATAATAACATGGCAAAGACAATGCAATGATGTGGCAGGTGACATGAATGATGCAGCTAAATATACGTTATTAATTTTTGGATCCTTTTTTTTCGATATTTTTTTTTTTTTGGATCCTAAACCATTAGATATTAGTAGAGGTGACAAATGGGTGGGTCGGGTCGAGTCGGGTCGAATCTGATCCGACTCATATTTACCCATATTTAATGACTCATACCCGACCCAACTTGTGACTGAACTATACCTTACCCAACCCATTTTAATCCATTTTATCAAAACACAATAATATTTTAAGAAAATATTATTACTAAAATACTTCTCAATTCCGGCCCGCCCTCGTCCCGGTCCCGATCCCGATCCCGGACACAGCCCCGGCCCCTGGCCCTGCCCCGTTACCTTTATGTAGTGAATATACTTCTCCTCGTCATTCTGGTCTCCTAAGCAACCGCATCTTTTATCATTGTAGCAGTTGTGCAGCACCTCCAGTCAATAACTCGTGGCGCTGCTGCAGGGATGGATCTTTTCTGTTGATAGTACGCCTTTTTTAAATGATTATAGGGAAGATTAGGATGTCATAGGACAAATAGCTTCTGAAGGAACAAGGCGAAATGTAGATGTCTAGCATAGACCCGAGTAAATTTAAGGAAGAAACTAGGAAGATGCCAGCCGATTTTTGTTGTGCAAACGTGATGCATTTTTTGGGTTGTCGGGTAGTGTTCTTTGCCCAAGGAGCCAAATCTTCAGCTCCATCTTGTCTTTTTCTTTTCTTTTTCTTTTTTTTTTTGGTCCTACACTAGCTTATGCAGAGTCTTCGCCTTTTCGTTTCCTGATGCTGTGAACGAGATCTTAGATTATATATAGCTCCTACGATTTGATGGATTTTGCTTCCGGTAAATTACTTGGGGAAAATTTCAAGTTTCGTTATCAATTTGCATTTCAACTTCAGAATAGACACTAATATCATATTAGTAAACATGTGATCTTATCTACAAACTATCCTAATCTATCATACAATGCAATCTTTTTTCCCCTTTTTTTTAATATATCCATAAAACAAGAGAATTAAGCAACAAGATAAACACGAAATTAGGATAAGCGGTTCCAGATTCCACTAGAATCTAAAACCTCATCTTCGAAATAATTTTCCCATTTTGTAGAACCTGAAACCTAAAACCTATCTTACATATCTATCCGGTCATAAGCTCTGGGTTCAGTTTCAGAGTACCCAAGAACTTGTCAATTTCTCCCTTTTTTTTTCATTATTAGTTGAGCAAAATGAGAGTGGACGAACAACAAAAAGAAAGTTTTTCATATGTTAACAGCAACAATTCGTAAAAGATGAAAAATATAATAAAGTAAATAACAATAAAAGATGAACACGTAAAATAAATTAAACAATAACAATTTCAAAACAAGTGACATAAAGCCTGAATTATAGAACTAGTCCGTCATCAATCTTTCATGAAAAATTGCTCCAAATTTTAACCAACTGAAATCGAATGAAAAAATCCAATATAGTTAATCACATAATAATAGTTTTGAATTAAAATTACTATTTACTAAAGTAAAATAATCATTAGAAAGCCTCACCACATATTTTTTTAGTCCACTTCAACTCAATGGAAATCTCCTTATTTGTGCAACTTTTAAATTTATTTACATTGGCCTGTCATTTATACTAAATAATAGACAAAATAGGATGTGAAAATATTCGACTTTATTATTGCGAGTCACTAGACAATTTTGTTAGGATATAGCTAAATCACTAAACTTCATATCCTATCCTATCTAGTCCCATACTATCTAGAAATCTCGACGACCAGACGCAGTCCTAGACCATGAGTTTGGTTAACTTTTTCATAAGATTGAATCTAAATATGGAAAGAAATTTAACATTTTTTCTTAAACTATATTCTCATATTCGTTGAAAAAACAAATATCTTAAATTTGCTTCAATTACGTTGATCAATAAAAATAATTCATATGAAATTCATCACACAAGCTATAATCAACCCGTTAGTTTTTTATTGCTAGCATGGTTGCCAAGATCATAAATTAAAGAAATTGTTGTTTTTTTTCAAACGGTGGAATTTTCTTTGTAAACCTCTGTGTCCCTCTTTCTCTTGCTCTTTTTCTTTCCCACACCCAAATACGAAGAGAGAGAGATTGCAAGTCGATGACCAATCCATTGAGAAAAAGCCTTTGGCGCATTATGCTTCTGCAGGAGGCTTCTACCTTTCGCCGGTGGTCGGACCGATAGAGGCTGTACTTAATAGTTTTTAAATATAGTGAATAGTTCTATCCCTGTCCTATAGTAAGAGTAGTTACTGTGCTGTGTTGGCAATGCCGGTGCTACCGCTAGCCAGGGAGAATACCTCTACAACGTTTGTATTGTGGAAATTATGTAAAGGCAAGGACCCTTGAGCAGTTCCAATGCCGCGCCGCATGCCTTCGTTGGGAGGGCGCTGCTTGGCGGCCGCCGCCGCGGCTTTCGCGTGCACGATCGCCAAGGTACCCCTTTGCCTTGCTTTCTTGAGATGATATGTTTTTTGATGGTTTCTTGACTCTTGCAGGCGTTGATCAGCCATCTCCCAATATATATACATACATATAGATATATATTTTTCGATTTTTTTGGTTGGACATTTTCAAATCAGAGCGTTGTCATGGTAATTTTACCAATTCCAATGAATATATATATACAGACTTAGTTATTTTTCGTGGGACGTTATGATGAACTTATTTCCTTTTGTGATCCATTCAGCTGCGAATGTCGTTTTTAACTTTGATTTCCGCAAGGACTCTGAAACTTACTTGCATAGGGTAATGTTGGAGGAATTTCTCACTAAGCATTTTGTCTTCTTTTCTTCTAAGGATCACGTAGAGAGACGAGAACTCGAGAGAGAGGCTCTAGGATAAATGCTTTTTGATTTAGAACTCTCATTTGTATAGGAGTAGATCTTGGATTACAACCGTAAATCTAGTTTAGATCCGATGGCTAGGATAACATCTCCTATCTTTCCAACCACCGACATTCAGTAAGAAACTTCTAGAGAGAGGGGACAATTACCTACTTACCTCTCCTTGGGAACATTCGAGAACATAATAGAATAGAGTAGAAAATCCTAGACAAACCATAAGGGACAAAGATACAGCAAGTCTTGAGGATAATCTTGGCTAAGGGTGTGCATGGTTCGGGTCGGTCCGGTCCTGGTATGGATCCGATGACTAGACCAGTAGTTTCGGTGCCCATATTTTCGGGAGTAAGGATCGGATTGGGACCGGCGATTCAATCCGGTCCCTATCCCAACTCAGTAGGACCACTAACACCAACCAACTACTTATAAAAATCTAGTTATTAGAATAAGATATGCTTCAATTGCATGTTAATTTATAATTTATAACATCGGTTGAGTGAAAAGGTAGGAAAGTTTTTTTTAATCATTGTCATGTTTTGTTTTCAAATATTTATATTTCTTTTTGTTAATTGTATCGATTTTTATATAAAAAAACTATATATTATAGAAGGTCTGATTCGGTTCGAGCCGAGCCAATCCTAATACATGGAACCGGGAGCAGACACAGTCCTAGACCATGAGTTTGGTTAACTTTTTAATACGATTCACACGATGTCAAGAAAAGTGAATCTAAATATGGAAAGAAATTTAACATTTTTTCTTAAACTATATTCTCATATTCGTTGAAAAAACAAATATCTTAAATTTGCTTTAATTACGTTGATCAATAAAAATAATTCAGATGAAATTCATCACACAAGCTATAATCAACCCGTTAGTTTTTTATTGCTAGCATGGTTGCCAATATCATAAATTAAAGAAATTGTTGTTTTCTTCAAACGGTGGAATTTTCTTTGTAAACCTCTGTGTCCCTCTTTCTCTTGCTCTTTTTCTTTCCCACGCCCAAATACGAAGAGAGAGAGAATGCAAGTCGATGACCAATCCATTGAGAAAAAGCCTGCAAGAGGCTTCTACCTTCCGCCGATGGTCGGACCGGTGGCCGGCTGTACTTAATAGTATTTAAATATAGTGAATAGTTCTATCCCTGTCCTATAGTAAGAAGAGTTACTGTGCTGTGTTGCCAATGACGGTGCTACCACTAACCGGGGAGAATACCTCTACAACGTTTGTGTTGTGGAAATTATGTAAAGGCAAGGACCCTTGAGCAGTTCCAATGCCGTGCCGCATGCCTTCGTCGGGAGGGCGCTGCTTGGCCGCTGCCGCCACCGTGGCTTTCGCGTGCACAATACCCCTTTGCCTTGCTTTCTTGAGATGATATGTTTTTTTGATGGTTTCTTGACTCGTTGATTAGCCATCTCCCAATATATATACCATATAGATATATATTTTTCGATTTTTTTGGTTGTACATTTTCAAATCATAGCTTTGTCATCGTAATTTTACCAATTCCATTGAATATATATATATATATATATATATATATATATATAGGAAATATGTTCATCATAACGTCCCACGAAAAATAACTAAGTCTATATATATATAGGAAATAAGTTCATCATAACGTCCCACGAAAAATAACTAAGTCTATATATATATATATATATCGTTATGATGAACTTATTTCCTTTTGTGATCCATTCAGCTGCGAATGTCGTTTTTAACTTTGATTTCCTCAAGGACTCTGAAACTTACTTGCATAGGGTAATGTTGGAGGAATTTCTCACTAAGCATTTTGTCTTCTTTTCTTCTAAGGATCACGTAGAGAGACGAGAACTCGAGAGAGAGGCTTCGGGATAAATGCTTTTTGATTTAGAACTCTCATTTGTATAGGAGGAGATCTTGGATTACAACCGTAAATCTAGTTTAGATCCGATGGCTAGGATAACATCTCCTATCTTTCCAACCACCGACATTCAGTAAGAAACTTCTAGAGAGAGGGGACAATTACCTACTTACCTCTCCTTGGGAACATTCGAGAACATAATAGAATAGAGTGGAAAATCCTAGACAAACCATAAGGGACAAAGATACAGCAAGTCTTGAGGATAATCTTGGCTAAGGGTGTGCATGGTTCGGGTCGGTCCGGTCCTGGTATGGATCCGATGA
The DNA here is from genome assembly GCA_028455895.1 of Rhodomyrtus tomentosa. NCBI lineage: Eukaryota > Viridiplantae > Streptophyta > Magnoliopsida > Myrtales > Myrtaceae > Rhodomyrtus > Rhodomyrtus tomentosa. The sequence continues at coordinate 32,011,450 of JAPCWY010000008.1, read as the reverse complement.
CTAGACCAGTAGTTTCGGTGCCCATATTTTCGGGAGTAAGGATCGGATGGGGACCGGCGATTCAATCCGGTCCCGATCCCAACTCAATAGGACCACTAACACCAACCAATTACTTATAAAAATCTAGTCATTAGAATAAAATATGCTGCATGTTAATTTATAATTTATAGCATCGGTTGAATGAAAAGGTAGGTAAGTTTTTTTTAATCATTGTCATGTTTTGTTTTCAAATATTTATATTTCTTTTTGTTAATTGTATCGATTTGTATATAAAAAAACTATATATTATAGACGGCCCGATTCGGTTCAGGCCGGGCCAATCCTAATACATGGAACCGGGAGCCGGACCGTGCATCTCAAGCACTGGACCAACCCCACCGGTCCGGTCTAGTTTACAAACCCTAATCTTGGCCATCTACATGACCGATTTGGGCGCGAAAATCTCGGCCCGTATCATTCTCCCCCACCCATTTGAGCGCCGTCCTCAATGCTCATGGTTCGAGGTTCTTCTTCGCAACGGAATTCTTGTTTAGGCCCCCCGCATCCTTCTCATGGATCATTGGCTTCTTGGTGTTTTGTTCTTTTGTCCATGAGAGCGCTTCTTCTTCGGCTTCAGAACTTGATGTTTGATCGGTGCATGCACCGCATCTTGAGTCTTCAGCGACTGGGTCTTTGTCTTGGTTGGATCAATGGTCTCCAGCTCAGGAAATAGAACACTGATCAGCAGGGTGTTGTGAGTTTGCATGGGCAGTTCCCACTCTTTCTTTGGCTTCTCCAAAGGTCTGGTTGTCTTGTTTTGCTCGGTCAGCTTGGATGGCAACTCAATTCTTCTTTTTCTTTCCACGAGTGTCGCGATCTAAAATTAAAATTCTAAGTTAACGGATTATTAGGTTAATTAAATTAACTAATTTAATTCGGTCTCTCTCAAGTCCTACCAAATTGCAACTTAGGTTCATTTAATAAAAATAAGTATTAAATTGGAGCCGTCACTAGCCATTCTTGGCAGGTCGATTAGAATCCTAAATAAAATAGCGGGAGAACTACTTTATTACGAACTAGAGAAAATAAGTTTGGGGATTTGGTTACATTAATTTTTTAATTAATGCCAATTTTCATGAAAAAAAAAATTAGTGGTTTGATGATTTAAGATTTTCTCTTGTTAGGTGTAATGCTAATGCAAAATAACATGAAAACATGCACGAATGACATACAAAACATGGCGATTCTAAACTATATGCTATGCATGATGTTTTTGATATTTTTTTTTGAATTTTGGGATTTATGAAAAATGATAGCAAAAACTATGCTAAAGTGAAGACAACATCAATTATAACTTAAGAAATTGATTTCTTAAAATCTCAATTTATATTAAATGTTATTTTCATGTAAAAGACGATTAACAAATGTAATTTACTTAGGAAAAAAGGTGTCATCTTTTTGGGAATTTAACTAAAAAGAAAAAAAATTCTGAATATTTCTGATAAAATTAGAACTTTAGATTGATCTTGCAAAAGTTGTCCTTGTTATTATCGGAACAGGTTCAATTTGATAAAAGGTAATCTTCTTCATCTTTGATAGCAAAAACATGTCAATTAAAGAGGGATTGCGTACATACGTAAATAATCAATCAATCAACACATATTTGCAACCGAAAGGACAAGAATTTTACCTTTTAATGCCGACCAAGATTCGCACTTGAACTTCGCTGCGAATGAGAGATCACAACACCGAGGACTTTGGCACCAAAACCAAATTAATGGAGTTGCAAGGCTTCAAGTAATATCCAAGGGCTGATCTGAAATATTTCAAGTTTTGTTTCCTGTTTGAATCCTCGAAGAATCGAGACAACTTTCGGATCGGGACCAGCAGGGCTCGCAGATTGTACGGACGGACGAAGATAATGGCATGACCTCCTTGGTCTTCGGCTGGAGGTTCGATCGACGATGCATGGCAGTATGGGCGCGGACTGTCGGAGGGAGTCAAGGCTTGAATTGTCAACGAAGTCTTGGATTGAGAGTCGCAAATAGTGAGGGGGTCTTCCTTCATTCACCTGTAGAGACGAGTAAAGCAAAAGTTGAGGAAGGGTTCCCGAGAATTTTCTCTCCTTTTCTCACGTTCTTTCTGAATTTTTTTTATTTTTATTTTTTACTGTGAAGCCTCCTTTGCTCATGCTCCCTCCTCTTTTCCGCTCAATATTGTGCCGTGAACGTCTTTGGCCCCTTTACGTTTACTTTCTCTTGATTTTTCTCTATGTGGTGGAGCACCCTCTGCGAAGCTCCCCTCCCTTTGACGAAAACTCCCTCAAGTGGACGACGCCCCCCCTATCTCTCTCTACCTCCGTATGTATAGAACAAATCTAGGTTTGCTACTTCCTAAAGAGATATTTTTTATTATTAATATAAAGTCTTTTGATATCTCCTGTGTTCTATAATAATATCTAGCTTAATTGCTAACAAAGTTTCAATATTCCACCTTGGCCTGCAATTTTCGGCTCTATTAATATCCATGGGTTTTTGCCAAATTTTCATTCACCTCAGGCTTAGTCCAATCTATTAAATTGAGCTCATAATCATCACTTTAAGATCATTCGCCACTACTCCGATAAGATTGAAAGTGCAATGCAATGGGTACTAAAAAATTAAATATAAAAAATTGCTTGATTTTTGTTTTGTTAGAACTAAAAGATTAGCTCTGATTTTCCATGCAAATGACTGACAGAAAATAAATGTTCCATGCACGAAAATTTTATTTTTGCGAGAGTTGTGAGTAAATCTCATTTTATGAAATAAGGTGTATGATTTTATAAAAAATCAAAATTTATGTGTCAATAGATTGGAAATTGGTATTTGTTATATCTGAGTTTGTCTCTGCTCATTCTTAGCATGAGTATGAATATTATTGCTTCCATGATGTTTTCATCGCTCGAAGTTCTAGTTTTTTAGGTCCTTGCTCTGTTTTTGGACTTTCTCATGGGAGGTAACTGCAGTTGCTCTTCTTTCTCAATTCGGTTGCGTCGGTGCTTTGTTGTGCTCAACCAGCTATACGTACGGTAGACAAAATGCAGAGTTGAGTTCTCTACTTTTGAGTTTAGTTCAAATTAGCAAAATATTGACTGCATGTCATGATTATCTGATAGTGGAGATCGTCCTGTCTCCTTGGTGGATGATTCCGCAAAACCTTTCCATTCAGATTTGACTATTCGATATGGTGCGACTGGGAAGCTTTTCGTATCTGCTGCAGAGATGCTTCAATCTTCTGAGAGAGAAGTGATTGAGAATCTTCACAAAAGAAATTTGAGATGAAATGCAGAAAAGAATTTGACTTGGGCATATTCACAGTCTGCTGTAGAAAAAGCATAAACCACGTATAGAAAAACCACACTTCTACACTCCTGTTAATATTTCAAGACCAGAGATTTTTACAAACGTGTAAGTTATGTAGCTTTCAAATTAAGTTTGCTTTTTCTGTACATTCTGGTAAAGCACTATCTGTCTCCAATCATACATGTAAATATAGTATACAACAGAGAGCAAAGAATGCGGAGGATGTCCACAGATGAAGTTGACGTTGCTTCATCTCTAGAGCCCCGGCTAAGAGGAGTCATTGCTTTTACCGATATGTTTGGTCATTTGGCTTCAATTGGTAGAAACTTTTGCCTTTATAATATCTCATTCATGTAAAGTACTAGTACTAGATGATTTCCTGCTCATAGAATGTGTTTTATTTGCAAATGACCATGGAGGCTCATTGGATGTGCGACCAATCTATCTTTTGGACTCTTTCGTGAGATTTATCTGTTTTATTTTTCATTTGAACTCAAATTGAGATTAAAGTGGTAATTTCTTTCCGCTTGTTTGTTGTACTCTTTTTTTTTTTTTGGGCCCGTTTGGCTCTCTGCCATTAGTTTCATTTGTGACTTCTACCAGATTTGTTAGTCTAGTTAAACTCATGGCTCCATCATGGTTACTAATTTTTGTAGCGTGATGTGAGAAGAGAGCATTGTTGTAGTAAGCAATAATGGCCTATTTGTGTGTTTTGCTCATAAACTTGGAGTTACTTAGGGAATAATGTTATGGTATGACTATAAGGTAGGGCAATGTCTATTACAAAATAAACAGATAGTCTTAAGTGAAATATATTAGAATAGCACAGTAAATGATTTTCCAGCAAAGCACGTCTTCCTCATATCTTCTTGGATTCTTGTAGTCAACAGACAATCAGCCTTCGAAAAAAAAAAAAAAAAGAACCGTCAAATAGTATGAAACAAGAAACCCGACCCGAAGACCTGAACATGAGACCCGACCCGATATGTTCGAGTTATGTTCAGGTGTTTCAGGTCTTGGTCGGGTAAGCACTCCTATATTGTGTTTCAGGTCGGGTATCTGTAATACCCGACCCATTGACACACCTAGCAGCGGTGAACCCGCGGTGAAGCTTGGATCTCGTCAACACTGGAGGGTGTAATCTCTGGAAGTTGGTGGAAATCACTGCTGGGGACAACAAGGAGGCGGCTTGGCTGAGGCAACAACGGCAAAATAGGAAATACATAGAAGAAAGAAGAATCCTTTGGTGTGTTATGTGCGCAAGACGTGAACGAAACCTGAAAAAGAAAGAAAAGAACAATAGAGGATTGCAACTATTTAATAAATGACAAAGAATCGGCCTTCCCTTATTAGTCCTCTCCTCAAGATTTTATGCTGCCATCTTTCATATCATCGTCCCCCTCTCTCTATATTGTATAGAGGCGTGCAACCAGATTGAATTTATTCGGAATCCGAATTAGCCTACCCAAAAAACAGGGTCGAGAATCGATTCCTATTCAAATCGGTCCGGGAACCTGTTCCAATTTTTGAAAATAGGTTAAAATCGGTCCAGTTTTCGATTCTAGGTGAAGAATCACCGGGACTGGTTTTAGAACAGTTTTGTAGCTGTTGTTAAAAAAAAAAAACCTATCTCGCTTGCCAACCTTGCCTCACCTCCTTTATTTCGTGTATCCCAACCTCATATCGTCAAGCTCTCTCTTGTTTTTGCCACAATCAGCTCTCTCTCTCTCTCTCTCTCTCTCTCTCTCTCTCTCTCTCGTTGTCGTCACATTCGGATCATTTCATCAATACTCATATTATTTACATGGAAAAAAATTAAATCAGAAAAAGAAACAAAAGGAAAACATGTTCTCGGGTAGATCTTAAAACTAGAACAAAAACTTGGTCGGTTTCAAAATAGGTTCCAGGACAAACGTAGTAAGTTCTCGATTTCAAAAAATGAGAATCAGCTATAACATGATCAGTTTCAGAGTCTAGGTCTAGACCCTACCTACCCAACCCATGCTCACCCTTAATATTATAGCCGAATATTATGTACGTGTCTGCTTTCAATGTTAGGTTTAGGGTTTTGTTTTCTAATTCTAAACTTCAAGTAAAGGTATGAAGCAGGTGGATGGGGTTAGGTTTAGATTGGGTTGAATATGATCCAATCCATATTGACCAATTTAATCCATTTTTACCCTTTTTTTTTGTAAGGCCGTTTTTACCCATTTTCATATAGTACAAATCTAATGATGCATGTCTGACCCATATCATTAAAACACTTTCATATTAAATCTAATTTAGAAAAAATTATAAATTATTAAAAAAATCATTATTAAAACATCGTGAACAATTTTTATAATTAAAAAAATTATGACTCACTTAAGATAGATGGCTTATCCATTTATAATCCATTTATAACCCATTTAACACCCATTAAGTTATTAAGCAATTCATTTATGACCCACTTAAGTTTGTCAAGTAACCCATTTATGTCTCATACTCTTAAATATGTGTTAGAATATGGGTTCTTGACCCATTTTGCCACATATAACTTTACAAGATGTAACATATCTTCAAAAAAAAAAAAACATCTTTTTCCCGACAAATCGATAATGTCAGAACCATATTGCTTAAGTACCAAGGTTGACTAAGCCCACACTGAGAGGAACTTCGGCCAAGGCCATGAACTTTATGAGAGCCGAAATTTTCATTGGATCATTTGCGTGTCAACAAAAATGGATCATATGTCCATTTTTTTACCCATATTTTTATGGGCCAAGTTGTTATATTGGATTAGTATATATTCAATAGATGGGTGGGTTTAGAATGGTTAAGCTTAAAATATATATATATATATATATATAGGTGTTAAATGAGTTCATCACTTACTTAAACTCAACCCATCTCTACGACTCTCTTTTGACTTTCTCCCTCTCTCCCCCCCCCTCTCTCTCCCTTACTTTATTTCGGCTCACTCAATCAGTGCTCTCTCCTTAGTTTGGGTATGAGTTTTCCTAAATCGAATTAATGATACGAAAGTGTTTTAACCACATGGATCTGGTCGGGTATGAGTCAATAGATTTATTTCGTATGGAGATGGATCGATTCGAATCATACTATTTTCGACTCGACCCACCTATTTGACGAGTCTAGAGTGCATTGTGAAAGTGGATTGGTCATATTGTGTTATTCTAAAGATGTTTCTGAATGAGGCCCTTGAAGTTGCATTGTTTCACGTTTGTGGTTATAAAGTATGATCGACCAAGATGGGGGATTCATTCATATGGATCGGCTTCCTAATATCCTCTAAAAAGCATATTTTGGAAAGCTACATCGACTCGAACAACTGCTCTCAATCTCGATTTTGCTTTACAAAGTTGGTCACTGCTCATCGGTAATCACTTACTTGAGTTTGCATGAACACGCCCTTGTGCATGCGCTCGTGCACGAAATCAAACTTGGCAAGACATTATCATATCTACGTCGCCGATCTGATTCCCCCGGAAACCATGAGTATCTAACAGTAGAGCAAAATAATGGCTTCTTCTATTCTTTCCTTTTTTGAGGCATATGGTCATACGATGTTATTTGAATTAGCAGCTTCAGTGGGGAATAAATTATCAACACATGATTAAAAAAAAAAATACCTATGTAGATCCGTCAAATTGGTGAATCAGTTTGGATTTGATCAGTGATCCCAACCCAAATCGATATGTTTAATACGTTTTGATCCATTTATATCCATTGCAAATTTAGCAACTCGTATCCAACTCAAAATCTATTTTCAACAAATTATCCTTAAACTGTGGCATTTGAAAAGTGGGGGCGGCTCTATGGAAGGACTTGTCAAATTAGTGAGAGAGCTCGGAGGATCGGTGGCATGAAGGTGGTGGAATAAGTCCAGCCTTGCCCATACATAAGTCATAAAATTGGTTCAGGATTTGTTTGTTTTTCTATTTTTGCTACCCAGTTGACTTTCATTTAGTCTACATATTCCCATTTAAAATTCTGCATTAATTCTTAATCACATGTACCATCGACAAATGTAGTTAAGTGATAGCTGTGAGTTTCATCATCATTTCATCGGTTATCAAATCTTTGCCTGTTTGAATGTGGGGGGGGCACTTTCATTTAATTAGAATTTATACTTGATCAATGTCACGAACGAAGGTGATTAATTATCATGTCACGATGTAACGGAATACAAATGCATTTCGGTATTTATAGAGATTGTTTAAAGTATTTACGCAAATATTCCCAAATTAATGATCCCTTCGCTTTTCGGGGAAGCAACAAGCATGGGACTTCGCGAAAAGCCAAACTTGGATGCGTGAAATTTGCACAGTAAAAAAAAATGAACAAAAAAAAAGAACAAAATATTTTGATGGGGCATTGTTACACTAATCCCCTCAAGGCTATTCACCACCATAACCGGTGGACCTCAAACATCACTAAAATGGGCTGAGACCGACCTATTTGTTAAATGGGTTTGAAATTGGGTTCATAACAGGCCTGCTAAAAACTATTTGTTTTTCAACTTTTAATTCTAGAATCCATTTTGGCCTATACTTGTAAGGTTGACGTGACTATTTTAAGTAAGGAAAAATGACATGAATGATCCTTGAACTTTGGCTCGATATGCAATGTAGTCCCTAAAATTTTAATTTGACCAATGTGGTCCTTGAATTTTTTATTTGACCAATATAATTCTTGAACTTAAGCCTAATGTGCAAATTAATCACCCAACTTTTCAATTCGGTTTTCAAACTTTTTGGAACATGTTCAACTTAGTCCTTAAACTATAAGAAAGTGTTCAAAGTCGTCCTCGAACTTGAATTAATGGAAGGATCACGTTTAACATCTTTCTATAATTGAGGGATTACGCTGAACATATTTCAAAAGTTCAATGACTGTATTGGTCAAATTAAAAATTCAAGGGTTACATTGCACATTGGACAAAAATTCAAATATTATATTGATCAAATTAAAAGTTCATGGACTATATTGTATATTGAATTAAAGTTCATGTATCATTTGTGTCACTATCGCTTTAAATAAATATGATGTTACATATGGGTTTGTGACCCATTTTGACAGCCCTATATGTACCTCATAAAGAGTAAAAAAAATCAAAGCCAGTGATCGGTAATTAACGGGGATCATGAATCAAGTTTCCCTAATTGCATTATCAACATCATTAGACTAATCTAGACGATTTTAGATATAGGTGAATGGTTTTGTTTCAGCCGACAATGTATTTAATTAGATTATTGTAGGGTACCAAATTGATGAGGAGCGATCTTACCCACGCTGCTTTTTTTTTTTTTTTTTTTTGGAATTGAGCTCTTTATACGGATGGTTATTGAAGCTTCGCTTCAAAGATAGGAATATTCATTTCAGCACTTCCGCCAGGTACAAGTACAAAATAAATAGGTAAAATGACATAAATGATCCCTAAATTTTGGCCTAATATGTAATGTGATTTCTAAACTTTAAATTTGGCCAATATAATATTTAAACTTTAGTCCAATGTGCAATTTGAATTCTAAATTTTTAATTTGACCTATATAGTCCTTGAATTTTAGCTAAATTTGTAATGCGATTTCTGAACTTTTAACCTATTCAATATGGTCTCCGAATTGTTAAAATATGTTCAAAGTTGTCCCGGAATTTGAATTAATGAAAGGACTGTATTGAACATCTTTCTATAATTCAAGAATTAAGTTGAATATGTTCTGCAAGTTTGGGGACCATATTAGTCAAATTAAAATTTTAGGAGCCACATTGCACATTAGGTTAAAGTTTAGATATTATATTGGTCAAATTAAAAGTTTAAGGGCCACATTACACATTGGACAAAAGTTCATGAAATATTTGTGTCATTATCCCAAGTGAATAAAATGATATTAGTGATTGTGTTATGAAGACTAAGGATGGTGATGTCCTTGACTCGACAAATACTCAACATCGGATCATCAAATTTTTGATAAGATCCCGATCCGGACAGGCGAGAATATTCAAAATTCAAAGTCCAAGATCTTTGAAAGCGTATGGATTGACTTTTCTTTGAAGAAAATGAGGCAAAACCCTTAAATAATTGTTACATGGTTGTAAAACATAATAATAATTAAAAAAAAAAAAGGAATTGGAGTGCGATGATATGATTGACCTCTAACCGGCAATTTAATATGTTATACTCAAGTTGATGCGATAAGTACGTGATACCCCGCAGCCCAATATGTATGTTTTGTTGCAAGTCTATTTTAATTCATATCTTCGACACTACATATATTTATTAGTTCCCTCCGGTAGAATTGATCGGTTCAGGGTCTAAAATCAAGAACCGAGGATCAAGATCAGTTCCCAAATTTTGTTCTCGATAATCGAATTAGACTCCGCGTGAACCGGGTTGAAAACTAGCTTGGTAAGGCCGGTATACATATATCAAGCCTTGCAAAGCTGGTTCCCTCCTCATCGGACGGACCAAAATCGATTTTTCAAGTTTTGTTCGCGGGATTCAAATTATTAGTGCACATGTGAACCGATTTGAAACCGGCTTGGTAAGACCACTTTGGTCTGGCGCCTAGCCGTGCCTGCTACAGTACTGCATCAAAAAAAGGAAAAAAGAAAAACAAGATTGGATAGGCCGAGTCGAAAAGGTTTGCCAATTGTCACTTGTCGTGTGGATTAGACATTTACATTTGGAGCCGTGGGCCCGGAACCGGCCAATTGACCAGGCCCGGGGTTCCTAATTTTTCGAAACCAGTTTCAAACCGGTTCCGAACTGTCACTTAAAAGAAATAATGATTTATTTATAATTTATAATGTTTTTTATTACACAAAAATAGTATTGTTTTCAAATTTTATTACAATCCATAATTTAATTAATGATTATAATTTACAATTATTAATTAATTAATTAATTAATTAATTTTAAAAATAAAATTAAAAATTCTAAACCGATCCCTTAATTACCGGTTCCGGTTCCGGTTCTGGAATTTCCGTGGAAGCGGGCACGTCTGTGGATATTATAGCACGGAAGGTGAACAATACGAAAACCCATGGATGATATGGAGGCTTCAAAAATTCCACGTGGGCAGCTGCTTGATGCTCAGCTATTCCCCACGTGTCAGTACGTCATTGGGGTTACGGATATCCAAGCCCTATCAAGTATTCCATAATCGCATATTCAATCCCAAAAAGCCCACGGGATCAATCAAAACCCGCCAAAAAAAGGAGAAACCACTTTTGCGGGTCCCCACGACGTATCCCTCCTCTCTCTCTCCACCGTCCGTTTTTATCTTGCAGAATCCAACGGACCAGAACCCCTCAATGACCCTTCTCTCTCCTCTCCCTACGGACACCCAGAAAAACGAACGGTCAATCCGGCCACAGAGAAGAGACATAGAGCGAGCGAGCGAGTTATGCACCACGATTCGGAGCCCCGACAAGACGGCCACGACCCGAATCGGAGCGCTTGACGAGGCGCGCATAGCCGCCGGAGATGGAGCTGTCTCTGCCTTCTCTGTCACCGAGCACTTCGGCAGCTTCACTCGCGTCCTCCTCTAGCAGAGCTTCGAAGCTCTACGATCGTGGCGGCAGGAGGAGGCGAGCGAGCTTCGGCGAAGCCAGGCCTCAACCTCAGGTACGGTGCGCCAAGTCCTCCGCCGAGAGGACCAGCGACGGGATGGATGCGAACAGGGAGAGAGATGGCGCAGGAGGGGGACGGTTCGCGGGTCCTGCCATGGAGGTGACGACATTTGACGGCAGCTTCAGCGATTCGGAGTTCCCGATTTGGGAGAAGATCGGTGCTGTTGTACGGCTCAGTTACGGAATCGGTGCGTTCAGTTCGCTTCCCTCGCTCGATATAACTTTGTCTTATGCAATTATCTTTTTCCCTGTCACTGTTGTTTATCATGTGCCTTCTGCTTTCTCTAGCTAATTTGGTGCTTGATGATGAACCGTGAAGATTTGCTAGAATTGTAAGTGAGAAATATGGGATATGGGTCCTACTAGAATTAGCCGAATCGTTGAAATCAGAAAGTCATCTCAGGTCGTGTCTTTTCTAAGGTGGTCTCGAGAGTTGGTGTCCAGTTGCCGAAAACTTTTGGAGCGTTGTTCTCCCATTCCCGTACGCGGAATTTTGCAATTCTCTCTGTGCCCTCAACTTTTTGCTACAACTTTCGGAAAGCATCTGTGTTCTGTAGGAATGATTGGTTTCGTTTTTGCAAAGGTGCTGAGTAAAGACTCAAAGGCGCTTTTTGATGATGGTTCTTGCCTGTTTCCTCCTTTCTTGATGTTCCCATGTGAATTTGATGTCTCAGGTATATACGGCGCAATGGCGTTAGCCGGTCGGTTTATTTGCTCGTTTACTGGGATCGATTGCATGGGAGGGTTCCATCCTTCGCTGGATGCAATCCTCGAGGGGCTCGGATATGCTGCGCCTCCGATCATGGCCCTTCTGTTCATACTAGATGTATGTGCATCTGTTCTAGTGATGAATAGTATCAATTCATGTCTTAGATGAGTTAGAACTTCGCAGTCCGGGCTTCTCTGCGGCCCTTAAAAATTTCAAAATTTTGTGCATGAGGTGGAACTTTGGGAATTTTGAAGCTTTAGTCTTCATTTGCTAATGCTGGCTTTAGGTGCATGCTTTGAGTTTGGGGACTTATCTTCACAAGGTAATTGTTCTTCCAGGACGAGGTAGTGAAGTTGTCACCTCATGCTCGGGCTATAAGAGACGTGGAAGATGAAGAGCTCTGGAGCTTCTTTTATGGGATGTCGCCATGGCAGGTGAAGTCATCTTGTCTGGTGTTTTTTTCCCCCCTTCTTTTTTGGTGCTATCAAACTTGGTCAACTTTCGAAGTAAAGTAAGGAACTTTTTCTAGTCTTATGCATCTTGAGTTCTTGATTTTGCAGTTCATACTAATTATTGCTGCGAGCTCAGTTGGGGAGGAGCTTTTCTACCGAGCTGCCATTCAGGCATGTTCATATGGGAAAATGTCATTTAGACTTCACTTGTGGATTTAATTGGATGTTCTCTAGCTCTTTCTATCAATTTTTTTTTCTTGGAGTTTCTCGATGTCTTGAACCTTCTGCTACGCAATATAAGATTAGTATTGACGAAACAGAGTAAACATGGTGGGTATTCTTCGGCGAAGAAGAGGCGGCTGATTCTCTTATTGCAACCATGAAATTTTCCCTGGTGTAATCCACGATAATTATCGCATGCATGTGTTGTCATCGAAGTTCTGTTTCACGTTACAGGGAGCACTCGCCGATATGTTTTTTAGGGGCACAGATTTGGTAACCGACGCTAAAGGGATCGCTTCTCTGGTATAAATTCCGTCCTCAACTGTTTCCTATCTTTCTGCAGACAAAGCTTAAAACTCATTTCCATATCTTATTATGCAGACTGGAGTGCTACCGCCTTTTGTCCCTTTTGCTCAGGCATTTGCAGCGGTTATCACGGCCGTGCTGACGGGTTCTCTGTATTATGTGGCTGCCTCCCCAAAAGGTACACATTAGTGTCTATGAGTCCTAGCAAAGCTCGTCTCGCTTCTTTTGTTTGATCGAAACGCTGACAAACATTCTTGTGCTTCTGTAGATCCCACATATGTAGTTGCTCCAGTTCTGCAATCCCACTTGGGTCGTGATAATCTGAAGAAGCTCTTCGCAGGTGCCTACTCATATATCATTTCTTGAATATACTTCGCTGTGTTTATTTCGATTATGATCATGCCCTTACCGGTGTATAACAGTATGATAGTCCAGACACTGAAACATATTACGAAGTAGCAAGAGACACCATGAGTCGGTTGTGACATACTTATTACACTACTCTGATAGGACATCAACTTAGTTAGAAACACTGAGTATATCCTGATCTATGTTCTTCTGTGGTTATTACTCATGTTATAATGTCGAAAAGCAAGACATGACTATGCCGTATTCTGATCTTATGGGAAAGCAAAAGTTGTAACCTTTCCTAGATGGCTACTGACAGTCATTACTCGGCCTCCTTGTTGATTCATATTTCATTATGTGACAGCCTGGTATGAAAGGAGGCAAATGAAGAAAATTTATTCCCCTCTTCTTGAAGGACTTCTAGCTCTCTACCTTGGGTTTGAGTGGATTCAGGTAACTTGCTGTTTGCTTGAAGAGCTACTTATTTCACATGCAACAGATGAGACTTACAGACTTGAGTTTAAATCTTGATGCCCATGTGACAGACAAACAACATCCTTGCACCCATGATAACACATGGGATTTATTCTGCGGTAATACTCGGACATGGGCTTTGGAAGATTCATGACCACCGGAGAAGACTACGCCATCGAATCCAGCAGCTTAGAGAGGGAAACAATTCAAAATGAACACCAAATCTGCATAAATGTAGCTCCGCATGCAGGGAACTTGCACATTACATAGAGCTAACTATTGTCCAGTATAGCGGCAGATGTAATTTTAGTGGAATTACCTTAAACATCAGCAATATGTAAGAGAAATTCAAAGCCATACACATGATATCATACAAAGCCTCTTTTAAGGAATTACTTTGGTAGGCTGCTGGTTGCCAGACACAATAGCATGCTTTAGTTTCAAGAGTGTCTTATGATCAGTGACAGCAGTAATTGTCCAACTGAAAGAAAAAATTGAGAGATTGCGGGACACAATAATATGCGACACAATCTTATAATTCCCAAGTTCATTCTAGTGAAAGAGATGGTGCATAAGCAATATGGGGAAGCAAAACCTTGTTCGACAACTCTCCATAATGATTGACAAACGCTTTGTACAAATTTACTTATCAAAAGAAAAGAGAAAAAGAACCTCTTCGGAATTTTCGTTCTCATTGGACTAAATTGTTGTAGGCGATGACTTGACAGTATGATCTTTTTACGTCTTCATGCCGAGAGTCAATCTTCTAATTGGCTGATGACGCTGACAAACACACGGTAACCTTGGCTCATATCAGAAAAGAGGCAATACTCGTTCTTCGCATGGTATGTTGCCATTAGGCCTGTGTTGACAAGCAAAAGCAGCTAATCAGCTCTTATGCTAGACTATCATCTTGCCAAAGGGAAGTTACGGTAAATAAATAAAAAGAAAATACCAGAAAGTCTTATCTTGGCTACTATCAAGAATTTTGGCCCAATACAAAAAAAATCTAAAAACCTCAATTAACGCTGACACATAAATATCATACCATATCCTGCAGTTTGAACGTCAAAGCCTTCATCCTACAACATAACATCTAGTTAAGTACTGAAAGGAGTACGAGAATTTAACAGGACCATAACAAGAGAAAAAATTAGTGACCTGCAGTTCCCTGATGAGAGGCAGGGTTCCGGTAATTGAGTAAGGCTTCACATGGCCCACAACCTCTTCGGTTGCTTTGCATAATACATGATAGCCACGTGAATTAAGATCACAAGCAACCCCAGAACTTGGCTCAGTGAAACTTATACTAAGGCTGCAGAAGATGGAACCATCACACAAACTTTGAGCATGCACAAAAACTGTCAGAATTATGGGAACGCTGTGCTTGCGTGCATGTGTGTGTGTGTGTGTGTGTGTGTGTGTGTGTGTGTGTGTGTGTGTGTGTGTGTGTGTGAGAGAGAGAGAGAGAGAGAGAGAGAGAGAGAGACCTTCCCCTCAGATTCTCATCAGGTAAGACATACTTTGACACCGGACCCCGTGAACCTAATTTCTCTATGTTACCATTTATGTCATCGACATATTCCTGCAGCTTCTTCATAACATCTGTTACACTATATAGTATATCAGTCAGACTTCATCTACAAGTGCCTTTGGTCGAGGTTAAGAAAAAAAGAAAATCTAGAGACAATGCTAGAGATTTTAAGGAGGAGATTAAGAACTTAAGTTACAGCAGCTTACTTGTAGAATGGTGTCAATCTGCAAACAGATATTGTAAAAGGCCATTAAGCATATAAATCATCAAGCAAACACGTTAAAGAAATTCTATGCTGCTTTCCAAACCTGACATCTCCAGAAATCATGCACTCAGCTGGAATTTGATTGATTCCACCCCCAGGATCTGTGATGCAGGAAAATATGATTTAGCTGCAAATTCTAGTTTTATAATAAACCGTAACTTGCACTGTCATAACTTACAAGACCACTGGGTTGGTTTCATTGTTGACGGAGTAGCAAATCCATACACCTGCTCCTTGGCATGTGGAGGAAAATCATTGTAAAACCTTGTCTGAATCTCTTTCAGTGCCTCCATGGCCAGCTCCAGAGGATTTATAGCCTGTTATATCCGGAAGGACAAAAACATATCCATTTTTCAAGCTCTACTATCCAGCAATAATTATCTTCCAGTGAAACCTCGCTATTTCTTATCGTACCCGTTAGCTAGTGTCCTTTTCTTTTGAGTCATCATCTATACTGCTAAACATCTTGTTGGCTAAATCTACTAGTAATCCACTCTGAGCAGAATAACAATTGAACCATCACATAGACTATAGTGCAGCAGTGAATTGTGTTGATCAAGTACTTCTAGAAGAACAAGCGCAGAAAGCAAAAGCTGCACAGTGCTGAGTATAGTGTAAATCTTGTCTACCCAAAAAGTAGAATCTCAAAACTATGAACAACATCAACCTCAAGCAAATTAAGGTCATTGGGACGAAACAGAAAATTCTTTTCCAGGGTCTCAATATAATGGTCTATTCAATTAAGATAGGTCCAGAAACCAACAGTTATATGCGGTTAACTTCATACCTTATGTGCTAAACCACTGTGGAAAAGCTTTCCCGTGGCTTTGATTTTCCAAGGAATCATACCACCAGTACCAATGCAAGGTTGTTTATCAGCAGTGTCAATCCAAAATCTACGAAGAAATCAAGGAACCGGCTCAAATTTCACAAATTTCAAATGAACATGAGCAATAATAACATATGGCTCACACGTATATCAGAGCAGTCGGATAGATGATTCATAGATTGCTCACGTGAACATTATCCTTCTTTTAGAGCTGTACATATTTCTCTGCAGACCTCATACTGAATCCATATTTGGAAGAAATACTTACAAAGGTAAGGTCCAGTCAAATTGTGGGAGAATACTTACAAAGGACCTTCCTTCAGCTTATCAAGCAATCCATCTTTAACGAGAGCATCCACACCCACGCCTGGAATGGAAGAATTTTCTTCACTAGCAATGAAAACAGCAACTACGGTTGACTGCAGTTTGGGCTTAGCTTCCCCCAACCTCTTCATAAGTTCAGTTACTAGGGCGACATGTCCCAAACAATCCGTCGTTCCACGACCACGGAGTTTATCCCCATCAATGCCCAATGAGAAAGGATCGAACTCCTGAACAGTTGGTCATTAATATCATTATTAAGTTATAGAAAATCCACACACTTCCCTCAATAAAAGAGCTG
This sequence comes from Rhodomyrtus tomentosa, assembly GCA_028455895.1. NCBI lineage: Eukaryota > Viridiplantae > Streptophyta > Magnoliopsida > Myrtales > Myrtaceae > Rhodomyrtus > Rhodomyrtus tomentosa. The sequence goes on along the minus strand of JAPCWY010000008.1, from coordinate 31,994,731 downwards.
ACATCAATCACTCAAAAGCTACCAATCAGCTCACATACTACATGGGATCACTAATTTGCTCAAGTAGGTTCCGCTTCAACCGAACCAACAAGCTCAAGAGTCCAAAGTAAAAGAAGTAACACTCTCACCAAAAACAAAATAATAATAAAAAGCAATACAAGCATCGTGTTTCCCAAAGGGGAACCTGCTAATTCATAATGATTCCAAATGAAATTAGAACCGGCAAACAATTCTAACAAACAAAATTGTAGAGGAAAGGAAAGATCAGCTGGACAGAAGCAGCTAACTAGTACTTGGTCACAGACAGATAATGCGTAAAAATTCCAATTGCCAACTACCAATGAATCTAAAACCCCGTCCTCAATCCAATTCTGATCAAATTCCTCAATACATTCAGCCAAAACCCAACAGTAACACTCATAAACGACCTGAATTGCTCAAGAGTCTAAAGACTCTAAACTTAAGCTCAATATCATACCGAGTCACCAGGATGTATTGGGCAGCACCCATGTCCATTTCAACGAAAGATTGAATTTTGACCAAACCCCAGAAAGATATACGACCCAACCCCGTTCAGAGAACTTAAAACAACGGATTGAATTGCTCAACTGCCAAAAACAAAATCTCCCCCCCCCAAAAAAAAAAAAAAAAAAAAAGAGCCTAAAGATTTCTATGTAAAAATTTAGAATCGTCACCCAGTCACTAGGATCAGCCGTGACAACATCCATATGCATCCCAACGAAGGACAAGATCTTCCCGGGCACAGTCCCCGGGTACTCCACGATGAGGTTGCCCCTGTTGGGGTGGTAGGTGACGTGGTTCACCACCAGAGGACCGCCGCCAGTGGAGGTGCTGAGGGGGAGGAGGGAGTCCAGGACGTGCTTGACGATCCTGTCCTCCTGTGGAATCAAATCGGGAGGGTTGTTCTGGACGTATCGGGCCTCTCCGATGAGCTTCGAGAGGAGGGTCGTGAACGATTCCCTCTCGAGATCGCCCAGCGTCGCCTTCACGTCGGAGGAAGAATCCATGCTGGAGAGAGAAAGAGAGGGGTGTTGCCGAAGAAGCTGAAACCTTTGAGCACAGGATATGGAGGAGGAGGAGGAGGAGGAGGAGGCGTTAACGTAAAGTGACCCTCTTTTTTCCTAATTTGACTTCCTATTTTTACATCCAAGAAGTGTTTCTTGTCGGTCATCATCAGAAATGCTATTTCCTAGGCGTCAAGGACAATGGAATGAATAATTTATTTTATGAACTAACTTAGATCAAACAACAAGTTCTGTATTCGGTACGACAAAATTCTCGCCAGTCAAATTGCCGAATTTTACATTCCTAACGTCCATGTGAAAGGCATGAGAATATATTCAATTTGGCCACAAAAATAAAGAATCGATCCTAAAGATCACAAAGCATCGAATGATTTGACACTATGACCCTCGATTTAATACCTAATCACGCCCCCCTTCCCCATCTCTTGAACCTATTTGGTCCAGATCCAAAAATGAAATGACCCCTCCCGATTCCCCAGGGGGTAGAAGGTGCCTAATCCAGCTCGGCCCAAGAATTCGCTGATCAAACAAATTCGTAAAGAAAAAATTTCTATAACGTCTCTAATTCAAAACCGAACATGAAACTTTGGTTTCATTCGGCTCCTTTATGGAAGATGGATCAATTCCTAGATATAGATATCTCTAAAATAAGACGTGAACGAAATAAAAAAATTCGATCCATAACATCTATGTCAGCTTTTCTGTTTGAATGCATTTAAATTCAATTAGTTCCGATCTCGATAAGGAAGGAGTATAATTTATAACATAACAAAGTTTTCGTGTTGTTGATTTCTAGGCGCAGTGCTTCTTCTCCTATGCCGCCTGTTGGTACTAATGAATTACTACCGGCTAGAGAGCATTGAACGATTCCTGCCCTACTATATTCTATTTGGGAGGGCCAATCTTCCTGATAGTATAATTCATTTTTCCGACAACTTTTTTTTGGAGATTTTTTTTTTAATTATGCATGACTTTAGAGAAGAATGCATGGAAAGAACGAAATTTGTCGAAAATAGGAGGAACCAAGCTATTACAACGTTTCTCAAGTCATTCGTTTGGTTACATTCAATTTAACAGGTCAATCTTCTGAACGGTATAACTCATCTTTATGAAAAGCTATTTTGGCGAATTTTGTATTGATTATGCATAAATTTTAGAGAGGAATGCCATGGACAGAAGGAAGTTTTTCGGAAAAAAAGAAAAAGCCAGCGTTTCTCTAGTCATTTGTCATGTTGGGAATGCAAAGTCAATTAGAGGGCATAAGGAACTTCAAAAAGGGCGGGGCTCAACCATGAAAAAGAAACGATGATCCAATAGATTGGGCCAGCCCATAAAGCAAATAGCCCAGTCGCATCTGAAAAGGCCCGTATCCGAGTTTGGCGAAGTTGGGCTTATGGAGATTATTTCTTTTCACCTCCTCCCATCAGTCTCAAAATTCTCAAAGTTTCCCCCGTTTGTCTCAAACAGTCCCCTCGTAGTCGGCCGGGACGTATCGACCCATCCCAGATTCCCAATAGCCTTTGGACCTCGGAAAAAAAAATTGGACGGCGCCAAGTCACGTACCACGTTGCAGACGTGACAAAGTGGGCTTAGAATTAATATTTTTAGCACATGTTTGACGTCGTGGGTCATAAACGACTTTCCTTAACCTTTAAAAACAAGCTTAAGTGGTTTATAAATGAGTTACTTAACAACTTAATGGATATTAAATGAGCTTTAAGTAAGTGATAAATGTGCTTGAGCTCCGGCCAAATATATATATATATATATATATATATCCTATGGTGTGCCATAAGCTTGCCTAGACGGGCCATGCGGCAAAGTTCGGGCAACCATCACTTGTGTCTAACGACCTCGTTCGGACTAAAAAAAAACCAAATATTATTTTTTACTTTTAAAATCATAAAAGTTTTTCACAATGTTTTAGCAATAAAATTTTTAATATTAATTAGAAATAAGTTTTCGCACAGTAGATTTAATATTGAAGTATAGTAATACAAGTCAGGTTGTGTATGACTTAGATCGGGTATGCGTCGAGAAATTTACATTGCGGGTCATAAACGTGTTATATAGGTCAATTTAGATAGTACAATTATGACTCGACCCAGCCCATCCATTTAACAGATCTACTAGTCATGTGCATTTGTTCGCACATATCAGAGGGTATGTTTGTCCGTTTGCATCACTTATAACAAAATCGGCTAGTAATATTAAGGGTGTGCATGACAACATTTATGTTCCAAAATGAATTTCTGGAACAGAAATAGTTTGTTTCATTTATGTTTCCGAATGAGTTTTTGAGCAAAAAAATGCGTTTGATAATGACATAAATTTCTTATTCTAGAATAGAAATTTGTTTGATGGGGCAGCTGTGACATTCTGACTTTCAGTTCATTTCAGACTCATTAATGATAAGTTTGTATATGTCAAGCGATGTGTTTCAGTTGTATTCCGCTCAAATCTGATCAATTTGAGTAGGCTGACCAAAAGTGAAAGGCTAACGCGAGACGAGGTACTTGGACTTAGGCGACTTGGATAGGAAATGACGCTTTGACCATAAGTATTGTCGAGGTGATATTTAGAACCACCAAGAGGCCGATCTAAGAATGATTAAGGATTACCTTGCGAGTGTCGTACGATTGGAGCGCGGGTGATGCCGCTTAACCAACGTATGATTTGCAAAATTATCCTTAATCGGACCGTGACGGTCGAGACCATAGGGACTAGTGATAAACCCTCACAATTACATGACAACCAAAGCCGCCATGAATTGACGAGTCCTAAACGTGATATGAATAACGGGGTCGATACGAGTAATGTCTGCAAAAGCTGCTCGTTGGTTTGGAATAGGCTGGAATCACGTCTAATAGAGAAAATAATCAGAAATGAGTCTCGAAAGATTTGAAAAGGAAAATAAAGAGTTCCAACGTTATTCGGATTGGCCGTCACCCTATCGAAGAATTCTGGAATGAGAAGAACGACGTTCTGAACGTCGGGGGTAAAATGACCGTTTTGCCCCTCAAGCTTAGAACTTTGCCCATACAATTGAAGAAGGAAAAATTGGTCCATACACCCTCCCATGGCTGTCGAATTCAAGGGTGAAAGATGACCATTGGATCATCTTGGAAAAGGCAAATGCCAAGTGTCACAAGATCATGAGGCATGGTCATGTCAAACTTTTCCTCGCCTAACTTTCAAACCATTGATCAAGCCTTGGGATATAACAAAAATTCTCTCTCCTCTCTCGCTCCTCACCTCTTATTCGGCTAGACCACCCTCAAGAACCACCGAGCATCCCCTTCTTCTTTCTTCTTCTTCTGCTCGCCGCTCGATCGCCGCTGGACCTCCTGTTCGTCGGCCATGACGCCACCCTCCGGTCACCATCCGACTACCGGCCGACCACCTGAGCTTAGCTCTACGTCTTGCCGACATCTTCGAACAAGAATCACGGCATTTAGAGCACCGAGGAGTCCCGAGCAAGCAATTTCCTGAGAGCCGACAGAATAGGACTCAACCTAAGGTAGGTCCGGTTCCTAGTCCTTTTGATGGTCGAAATCTTGAAATTTTGGGGTCAAATTTTGTGGAGATCTAGTAGAGACGTGTAGAAATCTGTGGTAAAAATTGGGGCTCAATTTGATAAATTTTTGGCCATGAACCGACCTTGCAAATGTTGGACAGAATCTGCCTAGAAGACTGACCCGGACGATCTAGCGACTTTGGGCGAGTTTTCGGCAACCAACCGACTCGAAACTCACGACGAGCCTTCCAAACACTTAGGTAGACATGTTAAGAGGTAGAATAACATTTAAATGTTGGATTTGGGGTAAGATTAGGACCGGTTGTGCCCGGTTTGCACAGAACCGTGAAGGATCGGCTCGGTTCTGTGCAGGACCGGGAAAAAATGAATCTGTTGGAGGCTGAGATTGTTGATTTTGGGTTCCAAATTGGTGTTTAAGATATGATGAGATGTCGAGGGATATGTTATGGATGATTGGAGTTAATGAATTGAGGAGTTAGCCTTGGAAATTGACGAATCGGTTGAATATTCTAGGTTATGCGGCAAATTGACCCTTGGATTTGGGTTGGCCGAAACCTTGGGGGCTCAAAAGGAGGAGTTTTGTGTTGTTGAGCTTGAGATAAAGGATTCCTAAACTTAGGCTAGGGGGATTGAACTCAATTGGATGAGCCGAGGATCGAATTGATTAGTTTAAGATGATTTTTTTTCCAAGGGGTAGTTCTTGTTATGTCCTAAGATATTATAGGATGATTGTATGTGACATTGCCAATGCCTGAACCGTTGCCATGTCGGAGTATTAGTTGATTTGCGTTGCACGCCATGAGTGATCAATTGTGCATGAGTTGCACCTATTATTTGTATGTGAATTGAATTGAGTAATATGGCATGAGCACGACAGGGCGAGGCCTTAGGTGTATGAGACGCGGGGCGAGAGGTGGATACCCTGATGCGACGAGATCGTAGGGTGAAGTTATTGTTGTGTGGCGCCCTGATGTGACGAGATCGCGGGGTTGAGATAGCCACGGTCTTGATGGGAATTATTCGCGGGACAGAGTATGAGATATTGATATTGGCCTGGAGTTTTATCCGAACCTGATGCGTTTACGCGGGTTGCTGACGACGGTTTGATGCATTTACGCGGACCGAGCCTGAGGCAACTTGATCGAGGGCTAGAGAATGAGGCAGGCGGTGATTGGTAGATGTAAGAAGAGGCAGGTTGAGAGTGCATGTGCATCTGAGTGTGCCATGAGGTCTTCATTGTATGCCTGTTGTTTGTATGTTGTTGTTCCATTGAATTGTGTCTGATATGCCTGTCTGTTTATGAGTGTGATTTTGTTGAAAGGTACGACTACCTGAGTGGACTATCGACCTGACCTAGGGTTAGGATTCTTTTACTGAGATGAGTATCTCACCCCTTTTGGGGAACCCTTTACTTTACAGATCCTAGGTCGTAGCTATGTGACCCATATGTTTTGGGGACCCAAAGGAGATGATGACATATTTTGACGAGTTTTCGGATAGGTAAGGGAACATATATGTGAGAAAGTGCACTATTGTATGGGTAGATGAGGGTAAGCCAGATTGGAAGCCGCATAGATTCGCGGCGTAGTTTAAGAAGGAATGAGATGCACAGATTGGGCCACTGAAGCCCCACTAGATGCCTCAGGGAGTCATACCCGATTGGTGTCAGACCGCAGCTGAGCAGGAACTGCTAGAGGGGTCAGTAATAGGGTCTAGGAACGGGCCAAAGAAAACCCTGACCTTGGAGTCCACAGAGCAGGAGGAGGAGGAGGTCTTAGTTTTGGAGGCGTCCGAGGGGGATCTTGCTGAGCCGTCAGTGAAGGTGACCATGGAAGATTCCGTTGAGGTCCCGTCCGAGACATTCTCCGAGAATGAGCCGATCGAAGACGCAGAGGATATGAAGGACTCCAGCAGCTCATCCTAGGAGTCTCCAGTTGGTGGCCTGATCTTTTGATGATGACCTGACCCGGTTCCTGCTGACTTAGTAGATGCCCCTTTTCGTATGCTTACCCTGTCGCCCTTTTGCTTAGCAGTTGTAGTAGTCAGTGTCTGTATGCACAGTATGCCATGATGTACGAATGTTATTAAGCTATCTAGGTCCCACTTAACTTATGTTTGTAGGGGGATTTACATGAGTATCGCTTTCGTATGCTTAATTTTATAATATCTCTCGAACTGATTGTGGATCTTGGGACCGCGAAAGATTGTATGGTTTGCTTGCAGGGATATTTACGTGCTTGACGGGTTCGGGGCGTGACATCCCTACTTGTTTAGTATCAGAGCAAGGTCAACTCGATCCAAAGTTAGTTGAGGACTATAGTAATAACGAGGATTAAGTGGGACAAGGACGGATATCGAGACCTTAGGAGGTTGGTTAAGATAAGACATATGGTGTATAGTGTGTCACCTGATACTTAGGATTGGTATTTGATCTTGGCAGGATTGTGGAAATACATAAGGATCAAGTTCCCTGCTTAGGATTGAAGGTCATTTCTGGACCTTAGTCTGTTTGAGGAATGAAAGCGTTTGGTTTTAGTGAATCGCTAGAGTGAATGGAACTGAGAAATGGCCATGAGCTATTAGTTGAATGTTTCTGGAGTCTGTGGTATAGAGTACCGTTGGATTGTAACTGTTTCTATTAAGGATTAGTTAGTAGCTCTGGATTTGAATGATTGAGTAAGTTACTAACTCCTCGCTGAACTTGTGGTGGATCAGGTTCAGTAGAAAGAGATAAAGATGAGTAACCCATCTAGAAGGGCTGGAAGGCCAAGTGGCGGAGCCTTTAGCTCGAGACCGCCTATCGCTGAAGATCCCAAAATGGATGGCGTGTTGAGGGCGCTGAAAAGAATTGGCGACATGATCGATAGGCAGGCCCAGGATTGGGACGCTGCTATCGCCCAGGCAGTAAGAGCTACTATAGCAGCCGTCAATGCCAACTATGGCAACAATGGTGGAAGTGGAAGTCAGGGTGAATCGAACCAGAGTAATGAAGCTGTAAACACCCAAGGAAAATCGTCATGGCCAGACAAATGGGCCAATTAGTGGAACAGTTCATAAAGCTGAAGCCGACACAGTTAAACGAGACTGGAGATCCCGAGCTAGCGCCAGGTGGATAGAGAAGCTAGAGAAGGCTTTTGGGGTGCTAAGATGCACAGAAGAGGAGAAGGTATTGCTGGCTGTGTACCAACTAGAGGGTACAGCAAATGACTGGTAGGCTGCCACCAAAGATGGAGTCTTCCCTGAAGGAGTGGCCATGAACTGGAATGCTTTTAAGACGGCCTTTAACGATAAATATTTCTCAAAAACGGCCAGGGAAAGGAAACAGATTGAGTTCCTGCAACTATGCCAAAACCAGTTGACAATATATCAGTACGAGGCCGAGTTTGCGAAGCTTTCGAGGTATACGCCTCGATCTGTGGAGGACCCTCTAGAGAAAGCAAGGAGGTTTAGGGATGGCCTGAGGCCCGAGCTACGTAGCCAGATGATCGCTTTGAACTTGAGGACCTACCAGGAGATATATGAGTTGGGCTAGATGATAGAACGAGACTTGAGAGAAAGAAATACTGTAACTGGATCGTGGTTCTCGTCATTCAGAGACAATCGCCAGATGGGCAACAGCCGATGGCGTGTAACAGATGTTTCGTGTCGCCGGCGAGGAAGAATATAGTGAAACCGTCACATCCTGCAAACTGAAACTGTAGATTTTGTGGTAGGAGGCATGGGAATGGGCCATGCCCGGTAAGGACGGGAGCTTGTTTCAAGTGCGGTCAACTGGGCATCAGATGAGGGCGTGTCCAAACCAAGCTCCGACAAGTCGACCAGAAGGACAAAGGCCGCATGCTGGACCGTCGATTGCCACGCCTCAGATTGAACAAAATCGACCACCGACTCAGGGCAGAGTGTATGCAGTAGCCCGCAGAGAGGCGGAAGAAGCACCATGAGTGGTCACATGTACGGTTCACTTGTGCGACCAAGCTGCATATGCATTGTTTGACCCTAGTGCCACGCGTTCGTTTGTGTCTGCACAATTTGCTGAGTATAATTCTACATGTTGAGTATAATTCTACATGTTGCGTATAATTCTACATGTTGGAACCGTTGAGCTGAATTAGTAGGTATGAAATTGAAACTGTTGAGTATAATTCTACATGTTGCCACTCCCTTAAAGGATAAGATAATGGTTTCAATGGGTTGTGCTGGTTGTGAGATTGTGATTGGGGGAAGTAAAGAGAGTATCGACCTAGCTGTATTACCCATGTTTGATTTTGCTGTAATAATAGGAAAGGACTGGTTGGGTACGCAGGGGGCAGTAGTGAACTGTGGTAGTAAGGCAATTCGATTTTATCCGAGAGGCTGCCCTAGCTTTGAATTGGTGGGAAGTCGAGGAGGAATCTCGATTCCCTTAGTCTCATCTTTGGAAGTAACTAAGTTGATGACCAAAGGGTGTCATGCATACTTAGTGGCGATAATGGACACGACTACCGAAGAGCCAAAGTTAGAGAATATTCCGGTAGTACATGAATTTCCTGATGTGTTTCCCCAAGAGTTGCCAAGGTTACCACCAGAGCGGGAAATAGAGTTTGTGATTGAGTTAGCCCTTGGGACGGAGCCGATACGAAAGCACCGTACAGGATGTCCCTGTCAGAACTGAAAGAGCTAAAGGTGTAGATGCAAGAGCTGCTAGATAAAGGATTTATCCGACCAAGTGCATCACCGTGGAGACCACCAGTGCCGTTTGTGAGGAAGAAGGACGGGTCTTTGCGGCTATGCATTGACTATCGGCAGTTGAACCAAGTGATAGTGAAGAACAAGTATCCGCTGCCAAGGATCGATGATCTTTTTGACCAGTTGCAAGAAGTAACAGTGTTTTCGAAGGTTGACTTGAGGACTGGGTATCACCAGCTGAGGATCAAAAAGGAAGATATACCGAAGACTGCCTTCAGGATGAGCTATGGTCATTACGAGTTTACAGTAATGCCGTTTGGATTGACGAACGCTCCAGCTGCTTTTATGGACTTGATGCATCGAGTATTTAAGGAGTTTCTGGACAGATTTGTCATAGTCTTCATTGACGACATCTTAATTTACTCGAGGAGCGATGCAGAACATGAAGAGCACTTAAGGATTGCACTGAGGACCTTGAGAGAGCATTCACTGTACGCGAAGTTGAGTAAGTGTGAGTTTTGGCTGAACAAGGTAGCTTTTCTGGGTCATGTGGTGTCTGGTGAAGGGATTGCAGTGGACCCTGCAAAGATAGAGGCTGTAACCAATTGGCCGAGGCCTACTACGGTCAGAAGTTTCTTGGGACTGGCGAGATATTATAGGCGATTTGTGGAAAGATTCTCATCCATAGCCACCTCACTGACGTGGTTGACAAAGAAGAAAACAAGGTTTGAATGGACTGATAAATGTGAGAAGAGTTTTCAAAAGCTTAAGCACATATTGACTACCGCGCCAGTGCTGACCATTCCATCAGGACATGGAGGTTATGAAATTTACAGCAATGCTTCGTTGAAGGGATTAGGTTGAGTGTTGATGCAGCACGGTAGGGTAGTAGCCTATGCATCCAAGCAATTGAGGCCACGCGAGATGAATTACCCGACTCATGACCTGGAGTTAGCGGCGATTGTATTTTCCCTGAAGATTTGGAGACACTAACTTTGTGGTGAGAAGTTTCAGATATATACCGACCACTAGAGCTTGAAATACTTATTTTCCCAGAAGGAACTAAACATGAGACAGCGTAGGTGGATAGAACTGCTCAAAGATTACGACTGTGAGATATTGTATCATCTTAGGAAAGTGAACAGAGCGACAGACGCGCTGAGTCGAAAGTCGAGTATCGCATGTCTGCTAGTGAGGAGTTGGTCGATGATAGAAGATTTGAGGGACTCCGAGTTCAGAATAGAAGTCGATCAGTTATCCAGTCTGATAGCTATGATGAGGGTGGAACCTGAGGTCCAAGAAGGGATAAAGGCATTACAGTCTACAGACCCGGAGATTCAAAAAATTGTCGAGATGGATGCTACGAAGAGGAAACCAGAATTTCAAGTGTTTGAGGACGAATTTTGAGGTTCCGAGGACGACTGTGTGTACCAAAGGATAGCGAACTCAGGGAAATAATCTTGTCAGAGGCTCATAGGAGCAACTATAATGTCCATCTTGGAAGTACAAAGATGTACCATAATTTAAGACAACACTATTGGTGGAACGGAATGAAGGTGGACGTAGCGAGATACGTGGCTAAGTGCTTAACATGCCAGCAAGTGAAAGCACAACACTGTAAGCCTGGAGGACTGTTGCAGCCACTGGAGATCCCGAAATGGAAGTGGGAGCACATAACTATGGATTTTGTAATGGGACTTCCGAGGAGCCAAAGAAGTCACAACTCGATATGGGTAATCGTGGACAGATTGACCAAGTCCACCCACTTCATTCCTGTGCGGAAGGACTTTGCTATGGATAAGTACGTAGAGCTGTATATGAGATAAATAGTAAGATTACACATAGTGCCAGTGACGATCACCTCTGATAGGGATCCAAAATTCACGGCAAATTTTTGGAAGAGCCTGCAAGAAGCTATGGGGACCCAATTGCAGTTCAGCACGGCGTACCACCTATAGATAGATGGGCAGTCGGAAAGGATGATACAGACCCTGGAGGATATGCTGAGAGCGTGCGTTATTGATTTCAAAGGTGAATGGGAAGAGCAGTTACACCTGGTAGAGTTTGTTTACAACAATAGCTACCAACAGAGAATACAGATGGCACCGTTTGAAGCACTCTATGGCAGAGCCTGCAGAACTCCAATATGCTGGGACGAGGTAGGAGAAAGAAGTATCACCAGCCTGGAATTGGTAGAGCAATCGGTGGAGGCAGTGAAGATCATTCGAGATAGACTGAGGACGGCGCAGAGTCTCCAGAAGAACTATGCAGATAAGCGGTGCAAGCCCCTGGAGTTCCAAGGGGCAATCACATCTTCCTTAAGGTGTCGCCGATAAGAGGACTGTCGCGATTCGGAAGGAAGAGGAAACTGAGCCCAAGATATGTAGGCTCATTTAAGATATTGGAGAGAATTGGAACCTTGGCCTATAGGCTTGCCTTGCCGTCAAATCTATCCCAGGTATATAACGTGTTCCATGTATTGATGCTGCGAAAGTATGAACCGGATCTGACATATGTACTGAATTACGAGACCATAGAAGTGGACGACAGAGTGTCTTACGTGAAGATGCAAATAAGGATCGAGGACCGGAAGGAGCAAATCCTTAGAAACAAAAAGATTCCGCTGGTCAAGATAGTATGGGAGCACCATGGAACGGTAGGAGCCACATGGGAGAATGAAGAAACGATAAGGCGACAACACCCCTATTTATTCGAGTAATTAAGAGTAATGTAAATTTCGGGGACGAAATTTTTATAAGGGGGAAGAGTTGTAACATTTTGATTTCCAGTCAATTTCATACTCATTAATGAGAAGTTTGTATATGTCAAGCGATGTGTTTCAGTTGTATTCCGCTCAAATCTGATCAATTTGAGTACGCTGACCAAAGGGGAAAGGCTAACGCGAGACGAGGTACGTGGACCTAGGCAATTCGGATAGGAAATGGCACTTTGACCATAAGGATTGTCAAGGGGATATTTAGAACCACCAAAAGGCCGATCTAAGAATGATGAAGGATTACCTTGCGAGTGTCGTACTATTGGAGCGCGGGTGATGCCGCTTAACCAATGTATGATTTGCAAAATTATCCTTAATCAGACTATGACGGTCGAGACCATATGTACTAGTAATAAACCCTCACAATTACATGACAACCAAAGCCGCCATGAATTGATGAGTCCTAAACGTGATATGAATCATGAGGTCGATACGCGTAATGTCTACAAAAGCCGCCTATCGATTTGAGATAGGCTGAAACCACGTCTGATAGTGAAAATCATCAGAAATGAGTCTCGAAAGATTTGAAATGGAAAATCAAGAGTAACAACGTTATTCGGATTGGCCGTCGCCCTATCGAAGAATTCTGGAACGAGAAAAACGACGTTTTGAACGTCAGGAGTAAAATGATCATTTTGCCTCTCAAGCTTAGAACTTTGCCCATACAATTGAAGAAGGGCAAATTGGTCCATACACCCTCCCATGGCTGTCGAATTCAAGGGTGAAAGATGACCATTGGATCATCTTGGAAAAGGCAAATGCCAAGTGTCACAAGATCATGAGGCATGGTCATGTCAACCTTTTCCTCGCCTAACTTTCAAACCATTGACCAAGCCTTGGGATATAACAAACATTCTCTCTCCTCTCTCTCTCTCCTCACCTCTCATTCGTCCAGACCACCCTCAAGAACCACCGAGCATCCCCTTCTTCTTTCTTCTTCTTTTGCTCGCCGCCCGACTGCTGCTGGACCTCCTGTTCGCTGGCCACGACGCCACCCTCCAGCCACCATCCGACTGCCAGCCCACCACCTGAGCTTAGCTCTACGTCTTGCCGACATCTTCGAACAATAATCACGGCATTTGGAGCACCGAGGAGTCCCGAGCAAGCAATTTCCCGAGAGCTGACAGAATAGGACTCAACCTAAGGTAGGTCCGGTTCTTAGTCCTTTTGATGGTCGAAATCTTGAAATTTTGAGCTCAAATTTTGTGGTGATCTAGTAGACGTGTAGAAATCTGTGGTAAAAATTAGGGCTCAATTTGATAAAGTTTTGACCATGAACCAGCCTTGCAAATGTTGGACAGAATCTGCCTGGAAGACTGACCCGGACGATCCAGTGACTTTGGGCGACTTTTCGGAAACCAACCGACTCGAAACTCACGGTGAGCCTCCCAAATGCTTAGGTAGACATGTTAAGAGGTAAAATATCATTTAAATGTTAGATTTGTGGTAAGATTAGGATCGGTTGTGCTCGGTTTGCACAGAACCGTGAGGGACGGCCCGGTTCTGTGCAAGATCGAGCAAAATCGAATCTGTTGGAGGATGAGATTGGTAATTTTGCGTTCCAAATTGGTGTTTAAGATATGATGAGATGTCGAGGGATATGTTATGGATGATTGGGGTTAATGAATTGAGGAGTTGGACTTAGAAATTGACGAATTGGTTGAATATTCTAGGTTGTGCGGCAAATTGGCCTTTGGATTTGGGTTGGCCGAAACCTTGGGGGCTCAAAAGGAGGAGTTTTGTGTTGTCGAGCTCTAGGTAAGGGATTCCTAAACTTTGGCTACGGGGATTGGACTCAATTGGTTGAGTCGAGGATCGAGTTGATTGGTTTAAGATGATTTTTTTTTCAAGGGGTAGTTCTTGTTATGTCCTAAAATGTTATAGGACGATTGTATGTGACATTGTCAATGCTTGAACCGTTGCCATGTTGGAGTATCAGTTGATTTGCGTTGTACGCCATGAGTGATCAATTGTGCATGAGTTGCTCCTATTGTTTGTATGTGAATTGAATTGAATAATATGGCATGAGCACGACATGGCGAGGCTCTAAGGCGTATGAGACGCGACGCGGGAGGTAGATACCCTGATGTGATGAGATCGCGGGATGAAGTTAATGTTGTGTGGCGCCCTGATGCGACGAGATCGCGGGGTTGAGATAACCACGGTCCTGATGCGAATTATTCGCGGTATAGAGTATGAGATATTGATATTGGCCTGGAATTTTGTCGGAACCTGAAGCGTTTACACGGGTTGCCGACAACGGTCTGATGCGTTTACGCGGACCGAGCTTGAGGCGACTTGATCGCAGGCTAGAGAATGAGGCAGGCAGTGATTGGTGGATGTGAGAAGAGGCAGGCTGAGAGTGCATGTGCATCTGAGTATGGCATGAGGTTTTTATTGTATGCCTGTTGTTTGTATGTTGTTGTTCCATTGAATATTGTCTGATATGCCTGCCTGTTTATGAGTGTGATTTTGTTGAAAGGTACGACTACCTGAGTGGACTATCGACCTGACCTAGGGTTAGGATTCTTTTACTGAGATGAGTATCTCACCCCTTTTGGGGAACCCTTTACTTTACAGATCCTAGGTCGTGGCTATGTGGCCCATACGTTTTGGGGACCCACAGGAGATGACGGCATATTTTGACGAGTTCCCGGATAGGCAAGGGAATATATATGTGAGAAAGTGCAATGTTGTATGGGTAGATGAGGGTAAGCCAGATTGGTAGCCGCATAGATTCGAGGCGTGGTTTAAGAAGGAAGGGGATGCACAGATTGGGCCATTGAAGCCCCACGAGATGCCTCAGGGAGTCATACTCGATTGATGCCAGACCGCAGCAGAGCAGGAGCTGCAAGAGGGGGTCAGTAGTAGGGTCTAGGAACGGGCCAGAGAAAACCCCAACCTTGGAGTCCACAGAGCAGGAGGAGGAGGAGGAGGTCATAGTTTTGGAGGCGTCGGAGGGAGACCTTGCTGAGTTGTCGCTGGAGGTGACCATGGAGAATTCCGTCGAGGTCCCGTCCGAGACATTCTCCGAGTATGAGCCGACCGAAGACGCAGAGGATACGGAGGACTCCAGCAGCTCATCCTAGGAGTCTCCAGTTGGTGGCCTGATCTTTCGATGATAACCTGACCCGATTCCTGCTGACCTAGTAGATGCCCCTTTTCGTATGCTTACCCTATCGCCCTTTTACCTAGCAGTTGTAGTAGTCAGTGTCTGTATGAACAGTATGCCATGATGTATGAATGTTATTAAGCTATCCAGGTCCCACTTAACTTATGTTTGTACGGGGATTTATATGAGTATCGCTTCCATATGCTTAATTTTACAATATCACTCAAACTGATTATGGATCTTGGGATCGCGAGAGATTGTATGGTTTGCTTGCAAGGATGTTTACGTGCTTGACGGGTTCGGGGCGTGACTGCTGTGGCTGGCTACGGCGACCGACGGCGACAGCACCTGGTGACTGGTAGTGGCGCCTAGCGGCGGGGGGCGGGGTGTGAATGGCGGGGTTAGTCGTCAACGAAGATTTCTATTTTTATTTCTATTTTACCGATGTCGCGATCTTTTTTTTTTTTTTTTGAAAAATGGTCTAACGGATTACCGATCGGGTCCCCACTCTGAAATGTGGATCGCGAGCCTTGATTGGCGCGAACCCTCCCAGGCTCGTACCAAGTCGCTGCGGGAGTAAATTTAGAGATTTTTCGAGGATAAAAGTCGATTGGGTTCGACCTTGGTGTGGTTGTGATTGCACGTGCTATGTGTGCTTCAGAAAATAGAAAATGGCCACGATCAACTGGCCATGATCTATTTTGGGTCTTTTGAACCCCGATCCTTTAAAAAATGACGATTTTGTCCTTTTGACAAATTGGCTCCCAAAATATTGAAAAAATTCAGAAAAATCCTAAAAAATTCAGAAAATAGGAAATGGCCACGATCAACTGGCCATGACCTATTTCAGGTCTTTCGAACCCCGATCCTTTCAAAAATAACGATTTTGCCATTTTGGCAAATTGTCTCCCAAAAGATTGAAATTTTTTCAAAAAAAATCCAAAAATTTTTAGAAAATAGAAAATGGCCATGATCAATTGGCCATGATCTATTTTGGGTCTTTCGAACCTCGATCTTTTAAAAAATGACGATTTTTCCCTTTTGGCAAATCGTCTCCCAAAATATTAAAAAAATTCAAAAAAATCCCAAAAAATCCAGAAAATAGGAATTGACCACGATCAACTGGTCATGACCTATTTTCAGTCATTTGATCCCCGATCTTTCCAAAAATGACGATTTCACCCTTTTGGCAAATTGTCTGCCAAAAATTGAAGAAAATTAGAAATTCCTAAACAATTCTAGAAAATAGGAGATGACCACAATCAACTGGCTAATACCTATTCCGGTGTCCTGATCCCTAATTTTTTCAAAAATGACGATTTCGTACTTTTGGCTAATCGTCTCCCAAAAGCTCTAAAAATTCAACAAAATCCTGAAAATCTCGAGAAATAGGAAAAGGCTACGATCAACCGGACATGGACTATTTTGGGTAATTCAACGCCCGAACCATTCAAAAAATGACTATTTTGCCCTTCGAGCGAATTGTCTCTAAATCTTCCTATTTTATCCTTGGCCTTAAATCACACATTCTCTAAGCCCTTAGGGGTATATTAGGAGGCCTTTGATTTGAATTGATGTGCATTGACGTGGTTCATTTTATGAACTTGATTGCGCTTTCTTTTTATTGATCGTGATTAATAGAACTAGTATTCCAATCTGCATGAAACCCCAAATCAAACTTACTTCACCTAAATTTGTGCCTTCATGAAATCTTAGTTAAGAAAATCACTCACGTTAGGTACCGAAAGGGCGTTGGTAATGACACAAACGTAACTAAGTCCCCGAACCCAAAATCTCTAGATTCGAAGAATTGATTGATTTCTTCCAATCGATTAGTGAGGTTTTCGGTCCACCTTCCAAGAAGGACCGGTGGTGACTCTAAATGCATGAACACATAGCACATGCTACCACGACCACACTAAGGTCAAACCTGATCAACTCTTATCGTCAAAAAATCTCTAAATTTACATCCGCCGCGATTTGGTATGGGACTGGGAGGGCCCGCATCGATCAAGGCTCACAATTCACATTTCAGAGTGGGGGCCTGATCGATAATCCATTAGCCTGTTTTTCAAAAAAAAAAAAAAAACGGGTCGCGACATTGAAGAAGTAACTTTTTTTGTTTCTCATTTTTGCTTCAAATCTATTTTTGGAATAACTTTTCACTTTAGAAATAGTTTCTTAGAATTGCGTTACCTGTTCCAAAACTATTCGAGAAATAGATTTTTGTTCCAGAAATAGTTTCTGGAGTATTTTCATGTACCCATTAAGAGAAATTGGGGAAAAATTGAGAGAGAGAGGAACGGGGGAATGAAGGATAAAGACATGATGGTCCACCACCATCTCAGTTTTTAAGAAATCTAATAACTGAAAGTTATTAGATTTGGCGTAACCAGCAATCTTTTGGTTGCTCAAACCATTGGATTTGGCGTATTTAATTGGGATGAGATATGGGGAAAATTGTCAACTCATGAATTGAAGATAACCCGTCAGCAATCCACTAATTGCATGCAAATTGCTCTCGATTAAGACCTTCTGTATAGACCAAAGGCCTAGACTTAACCGGTTGATGATGGACCTCCAAGTAGGTGAGGACTTACGCCCTTGCTTATAGAAAAGATTATCTTTTTGTGGTACGAATTTGCTTCAAACGGGCAGGTTCTAAGTAATATGCCTAATTGCCCGCTGCTAGGATCCCCTTACATGAAGTCAGGGGATCATTGATCCCTTGGCCATTGGATCTTTCCCCCCTTTCATGGGATCCAAATCCTACTTGCCCGACCACCATCCTACTATATTCGCATTCTTCTTTTGTGAGGATGATCATGAGAAATTGAATGAATAATTTCTAAGTTTCATTTCGAAAAATGAAAGAGTGATTTCCATTCTCCTGGCTTTTCAGGCTCCAACGTGATGGGATGGGGAAATGTACCAAAAACGTTCTAAATCAATTAAATTGGCATCAATTTAGTCCTAAACATTTCAATTGAATCAATTTAGTCTGAAACTTTTTTTTATACTTGTACCAATTGAGTCAATTTAACCAATTTTAGCAGAAAATAGGTAACGTGGATAATGACCATCCTTGATGGCACGGCCGACGCTGACGTGGATAATTTATAATTTTTTTTTTAAAATTTGTATGATTTGTTTATTTCTTTTTTTCCTTTCATTTTGGTGGAGTCCTTTGACTATTGAAGAGTGCCTATCTAGTTCTAGAAGCTTTTCCAGAAGCAAGCAAGTCAAGGTCGCTCTACTTCGTAGACAAGGATGGTTTCGTACTTGACTTGCGAGCTCGTGAGTACTCCCCCCTAGATCTAGACGAGGGTCGTCTTGCCCACAGCTGGCAAGGCTACAAAGGCCCTAGGCTAAGGCCTTCGTGTCCTCGACTGCAACTGGCGAGCCCACATGGCCCTTGCCGAGGCCATCATGTCCTTGACGACCGTGACCCTCACTAGCGAAAAATGAAAGAAAATAAAAGAAAGAAAATAAAACAAATAAAAGAAACCGAAAAAATTATAGAAAAATTCAAAAGATTATTAAATGAAGAGAGAGAGAGAGAGAGAGAGAGAGAGAGAGAGAGAGAGAGAGAGAGAGAGAGAGAGAGAGAGAGAGTTGTACAAGAATCAGATCATATATAGTGGATCTACTCATCGCACAAACCCAGTATGGATTATGCCGAATGTTTTTTAGAACTCTATAAAACACTCGGGGCACGGAGCTTGTCGCATTCTATGGTAGATTTTAATATGAAGGATCAACTTCTAGCTTTTTGCCATATCATTGGAGGTTCAGAGTCATTGGGGGAAGATTCCATAGGTAAACAGAGACTGTGCATCGTGTGAATCGAGATAACGAGAGAAAGTTGTACATGATACGTATCCTTATACAATGGAACACTCATTGCATAAACCAAATACGGTTGATGCAGAGTGTTTCTTTAGAACTCTGTATGACTTTTAGCGCAAGGAACCTGTTGCATTCTATGGTAAATGTTCAAATCTAGGGGCAACTTCTAGCTTTTTGCCATATCATGGGACAAAATACGAGGTTTAGAGTCATTGGGGGAAGATTCCATATGTGAACAAAGATTGTGCACCGTATGAATCGAGATCACGAGAGACTTGCATATGAATCGGATGCTATACGGTGGAGAGACACATTGCATAAACCAAATACGGCTGACGCCGAATGTTTTTTTTAGAACTATGTAAAACTTTTAATGGAAGGAGCCTGTTGCATTCTATGGTAAATGTTTCTATCAAGGATCAACTTCTAGCTTTTTGCCATGTCATTGGACATATTGTGAGGTTTCGAATCATTGGGGGAAATTCTATAGGTCAACCGAGACTGTGTGCACAGATATTTCAAAATCATCTTGCTAGTGATCTTAAAAACATACAAACTTGTTACGAAAAAACTGAGCAATTCCACTGCTCTAGAGATAAGTAACAGCCAAATGTTTTGTCCATGCTTTAAGATATATATATATATATATATATATGGAATTTGGAACAAACATCTATGTATTTTGCTGGGTTAATTCCCTAAAAAAGCATCAAGTTTAGGTGTAGTGACGATTCTTGTCCGAACTTCTTTTTGTCTTATAAAGAAGCACCAACTTTAGGTTTAATGACGATTCTGGCCCAAACTTTTTTTTCATCCCATGAAAAAGTACAACTTTACCTCGAGTCCCAAATCTGACCCTCTTAAATTTGGAACAATTAGTTGTCCAATATGGCAATTTCATGTCATTAGTAAATTCACGTGGCTTGTTGACATGGATTTAAGATACTATTCATCATTTTATTGGCACGAAATATGATGTTTTTCATTCTTTTCGGAGAGGGAATATGGAAGGGGTTGTTAAAAAAAGAAGGCTTTAGTCGTGAGCTTGGCGTATCTCGTCCATTGCTCTCTCCATGAATGGTAATACATAACTTCGGATTTCAATTAGACGGCTGATGCTTGCGGGTGAAGTGAAGGAGATGATGAATATGTTAACCATCTTTCTTCAAGGTTTGCCAAAGGTGAAACATATGAATAATTTCAAATTTCATGCTAAGAAAAAGATATCTTAAATCCACATTAGCAAGCCATGTGGATTTATTGATGACGTGGAATTACCACGTTAGACAACTAGTGGTTCAAAATTAAGGGGCCGAATTTCGGAATTGAGTTAAAGTTTGTGCTTTTTCATGGGATGAAAAAAAGTTTGAGCCAGAATCATCATTGGACCTGAAGTTGATGCTTTTTTATGAGATAAAAAAAATTCAGGCCAAAATCGTCATTGTTGCTAAAGTTGGTGCTTTTTTAGGGAATTAGCCCGTATTTTGCTTAAAAGTTTTCATTAGTATTTGCTTGATAACTACATTGATAATAGGATTGTGTCGTAGCAATAGATGGAACTCATGGACGTGCACCAGTTCCTCTAGAAATTCAAGGAAGATTTCATGGTCGGAAGGAGGGAATAACACAAAACGTATTAGTTGTCATTACATTTGACTTGAGATTTTCTTGTATAGTAGCTGGTTGGGAATTACACATGATTCATGTATTTTAGTCGATGCACTTTCAAAGCCGAATGGATTGAACATGCTTGGAGGTAAGAAAATGGAGTTCAACACGTTGTTTGAATTGACTTTAGTATGCTAGTGATAGACTCATGTATAACTTGTAGCAAAATATTGTCTTGTTGATGCTGGTTATGCAATCCAAAGTAAGATCATCTCTCCCTATCATGGTGTTAGATACCATTCGAAGAAGTGTAGTGATCGGCTGGAAAATGGAAAGGAATTAAAGGAGCGGTTTGTTTGAACGAGAGTGTCTTGGTGAATTAGTTTTTCGGACTTTCACCCATTTGGTTTACCGAAAATGACTTAGTCAATAGAAAATACTTTCATGGACAATGCAAAATTCATGCATGAAATTAGGAAAGTGAATTCCTAAATTGAGGTGAAAACACTTTTCGAAATTGCTCCTCAATTTTTTTTTGTGTTAAAGTCTCTTCTCAAGTTTTTTTAATTTTCAATATTTTTAAAAATTTCAAATTTTACATTTTAAATTTGATAATTTAATTTAATTCAATTATTTTAATTATTTTATTTTTTCACATTCCTTTTCTTTTCCTTTCTTCAATTTTCTTTTTTCTTCTATCTCCGCCCGCTCGCCGATCCTCGGTGACAATGTTCGGCCTGCCCCATCAAGGCTCGCAAGATCCTATTGAGCTTAATCTCGACTGAGGTCAGTGAGCCCCAAGCTTGCTAGATTCTAGCGAGCTCGAGATCACCCATGGCCGCCACCAGCTAGTAGTGGTGGAGGATGTCACAACGAGGAAGAAGGAAGAAAGAAAAGAGAAAAAAGGAAAAAGATTAAAACATAGAATCTAAATATAAAATGCGACTTTTTTTTTGTTTTGCCTAAGATAAAATTATGAGATTGAAATCATTTTCCTAATGAGCCAAACACACACAAAAAAAAAAAAGTTTACGTTCCTATATCACCAAATAAAATAAAAACAACCCGTTTTCCTGAAAAATGATTTCTGGAAAATCATTTTCTTTTTCATGAAATTTATCGTGAAACAAACGGCCCCTATTTATTGAAAGAGCATTTGGGGAGTTAAAAGAAGTTTTTCGACTCTTGCATTCTAAACCTTTTTCGCAAATTTAAACACAAATTGATGTTGTCCTTGCATGTTATGTCATTCACAATTTTATCATGGGATTTGATATCAATGACCGTATCATAGAAGAGATGAATAGGCAAATGGAATCTCAAAGGAAAAATGCAAGAGTTCTACTTACTCAAAGAGAGGAAAATGAGAAAAGTAGAAAATGCGCATAAAAAGGGATAGGATTGTGCTTGATGCGTATGAGTTATCAAAATATTAGAAGAAGCTAATAACTTTTCCTTTTGTTCCTTTTGAGTGCCTCATTTAGAACATGCGGTTTTCATTCCTTTAATAGTAATCATCTTTAAATGTTAGTACTAGTCCTCTTTGTTATATGTCCTCCTATTCAACTCTTTAAGTTCTAGCTTAATTATAATGATGGGTAAAAGCAAGCAAAATGACGAGAAGGTCAAGCATTTTAGGGGGTCTAAGCCTATGAAACATGTTCTACTTGAAATTATTGTTGATGAATTTACCAAAGGAAAGAAGTTCTCCACCTCCTTCTTCAACATCTCGGCCTGAATCCTTGACATAGCCGCCTGCCTCAATAGTTGTACCATCATAGCAACATGTCCTGCTGCAGTTGCTCATCCAATGGTTACCTGTCTCAAAGATGGTACAATTTCATGTAGGGTCATCAACTGCCAACAAACATATGGAACGACAGCCATGGTTCATCATTACACTGAACCTACATGCTTCCTCAGTGGCGTTCGTCCATGGAAGCCGAGTATATTGCCCTGATTCAAAAACGACACTCGGGAACTTGTTCCTGCTTTGGTTTATTCTCGTTCCATAGAACGTAAATGGAACTTCGAAGTTAACTTTCGACTTGAACGGTATAAGTCTCGTCTTGTAGCTTGGGGATTTCATCAATTGGCAGGATTGCCCTACGATGAAACCTTCAGCCCCGTTGCAAAACTTGTCACAGTTCACATTATCATTACTCATGCTTATACTCGGGGGTGAAACTGTTATGATTCGACGTACAATCAAATCGAAGTAAAGCGTATAGATAAAGAAAAATCGAGACATGATATTTTTATCATGGTCCATTATTAAATTAGGGTCACGTTCAGTAAATGATTCCAGTATAATTAGCACATCGCAAGCGAAAAATAATAAATACAACAGTAGCTATTTATGAGCCAAAGCTTAAACTACAAATGAAAAATTATGGACTTAAACTATAAAAGCCTTTTGGTGTTTAGGGGGCGCTGCTCCCTTAAGACCCCTACTCACTCAACGTGGAGTGGGATTTACATGTCTTCTGTCAATGGGTAGTGTGAACCACACCCAACATTCTCCAATTTGGTGAATACTTCACATGCTTATTCAAACCCAACACAGTTGTACACCATTCAAACTTTTCTGCATCTATCGCCTTGGTAAAAAAATCTGCACTATTCATGTGCGTATCAACTTTCTCTAGTTCTACCAAAAAAAGAACACCCTTTAGCACTATAAATTTATTTTTCACTTTCTCTCAAATATATTGATATTGTATGTTGATGTGCTTTGCTTTCGCATGAAATCCAAGATTTTTAACCAAGAATATAGCACTCTCGCTACCATACCTAATCTTCGCTCATCCTTGTGTAAAACCAACCTCTTTACACAACTTGCGCATTCATATAACTTCCTTCGCAGCATGAGTAAGAGCCATGTGCTTTGCCTCAATAATGCATAAAGCAATCATGTTATGCTTCTTGTTCATGTAACTCATAGCTCTGCCGAACAAGGAAATAACATATCCACCGGTCGACCTCCTACTATCAATGCCACCTCCCAATTAGTATCAACAAACACTTCAGTTCTAATGCTTACTATCCTTTTGAGCTTTTCATGCCTTGATAACATAACTCAAAGTCAGATGTCCCTCTATCTACAAATGTCCATTGGTTTAAGTGGTTCTTCAACTTCAAACTCAACAGTGGAATCTACCATATTATCTTCCATATGAGGCTCATCAGCTTCAGAATCTGAACTTTTTGTTTTAACTTAAGTAGGTTTTGTCTTTTTCTTCGAACCAACATCCAACTCAACATTATATGATTCTTTAGGAGCCTGTGAAATTATCTTATTTATCATAAATTCTCTTAACACCACATCCCTATTGTAGATAACATTTGTAGTATCAGGAGTTCACAACTTATATCCTTTAATACATTCCTTGTACCAATGAAGCTCAAGCTCGTTCTTCTTTTCCTTTGGTACATGCACCTACGCTTTGCATCCATATACTCTAACATGGGATATGTTTCCCAAACAACTCGTCAAACATTTTCTTATCCTTCAAAGCTGTTGTGGGAGCTCTGTTCTTCAAAAAGCACACAATGGCCATTGTTTTCGCCTAAAATTCTGCTTCTAAGCATACACTACTTGGCAAACTCATTGTCTTCTCCATGAGAGATCGATTAAGCCTTTCTACCACCCCATTCTAGTGAGGTGAATTGGGCGGTGTTTTTTTTCCATGCAATACCACTGGTCACACAGAATTAATCAAATTTCGCTGAATAGAATTTTTCTCCATTATTTGTCTGCAAAACTTTAATATTTCTATCAAACTAATTTTTTCACCAAGCTTTGAACTCGTGAAATTTTTCAAGCACATCATCTTTCCTCTACCAAAACCATATATTAGTAAAAGAAATATAATACATTGATTTTTCAAATGAAACCACATATGTAGGACCGAAGATGTCACTGTAGATTAAATCCAGAATTCCTTTTGCTCTCCCTCCTTCAGATTTAAAGGACACCTCATTCTGTTTTTCATGTAGAAAATGTTCGCAAAATTTGAAATCAATAAAACAATTTGAGATTCCATCCACCATTTTCTTTGAAGTAAGGGTTACCAACCCTTTCTCACCGATATAACCCAATTTCCTATGCCATAGCATCGCAGATTATTTTTTCACCTGTTCCGTAATATGACTCTCACCACTAATCATTATGCTTATGCTTCCTAGTAGTTTTCATTGTTTTCCATCTCGTTTGCCTCTAACGATCACCATAGATCCACAGGTTGGATTACATAATACTTATCGTGGTGAAAGTAGTACCATGTAGAAAGTGCTCTAGTATCAATTATCCATGCATTATGGTCAACCTGAGAGTTGTAAAAGAGATGCATACCTCCCATATTGCTGTCATCTTCCTTTTTTATACTAGATGATGATGCCTCATCGCGTTTCTCTAGAACTACACTTTTTCTTTTGCAGTCTTTCTTTATATATCCATTTTTTTTGTACTTCCAACACTTAATTTCTAATCGATCTTGTTTTTCAGGACTTCCTCTAGACTTATTCCTAACATTTAATCTGAATTTGGATAGTTCACTATTCCTTTCTCTTATGAAAAGAGCCTCATTCGTTGCATTATTAGAACGCATTCTTCTCATCTCCTCTAATGATAACGCAGACACAACATTCTCAAAGGATAACGCACAAATAGCAGTGTCAATCAAAATTATATGTTCCCATGAATTCGAAAGAGAACACAACAAAGTACATGCTTTATCTTCCTCATTCAAATTAACATCAATAGATGCAAATTGCCCACAGATAACATTAAATTCATTGAATTGAATAGAAAAGGAACCGCCTTTACTCATGCGAAGATTGTACAACTGCTTTTGCAGAAATAACCTGTTCACGAGCGACTTGATTTGATAAACGATTCTCAGCTTCATCTAGAGGTCCTTCACCGTTTTCTCAGGGATCACGTTCACCGGGACGTTATCAACAAGGCATAGCCAGATTAGGCTTCGCCTTATAATTGCCACTGATCCACGTCTTTGGTTGATTGAATGCAAATTCGATCTCCTACTCCTTCACCTCCTCCTTGGTATTCACCTCAGGTTTATCTTCTTCGATCACGTACCACAAATCTCTATTCACAAGCAAAGCCTCCATCTTTGACTTTCATAAAGCGAAACCATTTTCTCCGAACTTCTCTATTTCAATTTGCGATTGACTAGCCGATATTTTCCCAAGATTTGATTTTCAGGACCTCTCTTCACAAAGAAAACTCTAACCTTAAACTTCACTCTGATACCAAATATTAGGATTCAATGCACAATCAAATAGAAGTAAAGCTTAGCGAGAAAAAGAAATCGAGACACAAGATTTTTATCATAGTTCACCCCTAAACTAGGGCTTTGTCCATCAAATGATTTCATTATAATTAGCAACTTGAACCTCTCATTAAATCACTCAATTACAAGCAAAAAATAATATATATAATAGTAGCTATTCATGAACTTAAGTCCAAACCACTAATGAAAAATTATGAGATCAAATTATAAAAGCCCTAATGTGTCCAGGGGACGCTGATCCCTTGAGACCTCTACCCACTCAACATAGAGTGGAATGGATATCTCAACGAGGAAGTATATATGGTGCAATCCTAAGGATTTGTAAATACATCAAGGCATCATCATGTTTGTTGTCTTCAATGTCCTTTTTATACCTCAAGGGGCTCCTCGAGCATAGTACCAATGATTTAGTTCTTCTTTAATTGCTCTTGCATTTTGAATATGGAGCGTGGATTCTTCATTATTTGTTCTACATACATATCATTATAGCATGATACTCCTCGTGTATGTGGACGACATCATCCCATTAGGTTCTCCTCATGCTCCATTTGCAATCCTAGGTAGTGCATTCCGAGTCGAATTTGCCATCAAAGATTTGTACCCCCTTCATTACTTCCTTGGTGTTAGAAGTACAATCCACTTTTGACGACTTCATCCTCTATCGGGACTAGTCTGCTCGTGACATTCTGGCTTGCTCCAAAACAGTCGATGCTCGAGCTATTTCTACCCCCATACACCACCAATGATCCCTCTCTCTCCACTAGGGGGACCCTCTACTTTATCGAAGTATTGTTGGTGCTCTATAATATTTGACACTTACAAAACCAAATATTGCCTACTTGTCATTATTGCGTCTCAATTCCTCCATGCTACTACTACATCTCATTGGCAATCAGTAAAGTACATCCTACCCTATCCTAAAAACACTCATCGACTTGAAATTTTGTTTCCTCACGATACATCTACAACTCTGCATGACTTTTCAAATGCAGGATAGGCTCGCAATCATGACAGTCGATGCTCTGGTGGAGGTTGTTGCATTTTCCTTGGTCGCAATTTTATTTCTTGGAGCTCTCACAAGCAACAAACAATGACACGTTCAAGTACAGAAGCTGAATACAAGTGTTTAGCTAATACTATTGCAGAACTTATGTGGATTGAAAATCTCTTGAAAGATCTAAATGCTCTTCCATCATGTCCACAAACTCTTTGGTGTGATCATTTGTGAACATTGTACCTGACTGCAAACCCCTTTTTTCATGTTCACACAAAGCATGTCGAGATTTATTATCATTTTATTCGTGAACAACTAGCTCGTGGGCAGCTCTATCATACTTCATTTCCTCCATAGATCAGTCTGATGACATTTTCACTAAAGGCCTCTCCTCTGCACTTTTTCGACTTCCACGATTTAAGCAAATGGTCATGTTGTCATATCAGCTTCCGACCTAGATGCAGTTAAGATATTTCTAATCTCTAGCACAAAACTCGATTCAATGAGTTACTTCTAGCTCATTTCCACATCTATAACTCATCCAAACTCCAACTTAATTTTGTTATACAAACTTTTTGTAAGTGTGTATAAATCTATAATCTCTTTGTCAATTGTTAAGGGGAGAAATCAATCAACATCAACATCAACAACACCTTAATCCCAAATTAGTTGGGGTCGGCGGTCGATGAACCCCAAAGAATCATAAAAATAAAAGCAGAATCAAGGGAGGAAAAAGAGATAAATGTGTAAAAATAAATAAGTATATATATATCTATACACTACTCCTCCACAACACTAATAGCCTTCCTCCACTCCGTCCTAAGACAAACCGTACGCCAATCTATTTCCCACTTTATTAAATCTTGTTTTACTGCTTTCCCCTAAGTAAGTTTCGACCGACTTCTTGCTTTTTTCGTGTTATGCTCTCGATAGCAAACATCTGTTCGTACCGGTGTGTATAAGAGCCTTCGGAGGATATGCCTAAACCATCTCAATCTATGCTCTCTCATCTTTTTCGCCACCGGTTCTACTCTAACTTTTCGTTGAATCTCTTCATTCTTTATCTTATCCATCCCTGTATGACTGCACATCCACCTTAACATCTTCATTTTCACTACTTTCATTTTATGCTCATGTTTCCTTTGTGCTGGCCAACATTCAACTCTATATAACACAATAAGTCTGACTACTGTTTTATAAAATTTTCCTTTAACCTAAGAGGAATTTTGCGATCACACAAAAATCCCAATACACTGCGTCATTTCATCCAATCTGCTCTGATTCTATGGCTTACGTCCTCATCAATCTCTCTCTCCTTTTGCAATATTGATCCCAGATATCTAAATGTATATTTCTTGGGTACCTCCTGTCCGAGCATATTTACGGCTTCTTGATTCTCTCTTTCTGCCGTGTCAAACTCACACTTCAAGTGTTTCGTCTTACTTCGACTTATCATAAATCATTTAGACTTTAACGTGCTTCTCCATACTTCTAACTTAGCGTTAACCCCAGCCCTGGTCTCATTAATAGCACAATACCGTCTACAAATAGCATACACCACAACACCTCATTTTGAATATCTTTTGTTAGCTCATCCATAACCAGGGCAAAAAGGTAAAGGCTCAAAGCAGAATCTTGGTGTAAGCCTAGTGTGATTGAAAAATAACTTGATGTGCCATTACAAATCTTCACACATGCAGTAGCACCGTCATACATGTCCTTGATTGCCTTAACATACTTTGAAGGTATTTTTTTCTTCTCAAAAATCCACCACAAAACCTTTCTTGGAACCCTATCATACGCCTTCTCGAGATCAATAAACACCATATGGAAGTCCTTCTTTCTTTCTCGATATCTCTCCATCAATTGTCGCATTAAGAAAATAGCCTCCATGGTAAATCTTCCTGGCATAAATCCAATTTGATTGTCAGAAACCTTGATCTCTATTCTCAAACGATGCTCAATAACTCTCTCACACAGCTTCATTGTATGGCTCATAAGCTTGATGCCTCTATAGTTAGAACAATTCTAGATATCCTCCTTGTTTTTGTATATAGGCACAAGTATACTCTTCCTCCATTCATCAAACATCTTATTAGAATGAAAGATCTTGTTAAAAAGACTAGTCAACCAACTTATTGCTATATTCCCTAAGCATCTCCGCACTTCAATAGGAATACCATCGGGTCCCAAGACTTTACTAGTCTTCATCTTTTTTAATGCCTCCCTAACTTCCTATACTTTAACTCTACCCACAAACCTTCTATTTGAATCATCAGAAGTATTTTCCAGATCTACCTCACCTCTATCGCTCTCCCCATTAAAAAGTTTATTAAAATAACTCATTTATCTACCCTTGACGTCTTCATCTCTTATCAAGAGTGTTTGATTTTCATCCTTGATACATCTAAACTGCGTCAAGTCTTTACTTTTCTTGTCTCTTGACTTTGCAAATCTATAAATGCCTTTTTTCTTTTTCTTTGCTCCCAAGTTTGTTGTACATATCGGTGAAAACCTTGCCTCTGGCCTCTCGTACAGCTTTCTTGGTAATTTTTCTCGCCAATCTAAACTTTTACAAATTCTCTTCATTAGGACATTTATGTAGGCATCTGAAACACTCCTTCTTCTACTTAATTGCCTCATACACCTCTTCATTCCACCATCAGGTTTCCTTTGTTAGATGTCCATTCCCTTTACTTTTCCCTAACACCCATTTTGCCACTGTCTGGATGCAGTTAGACATCTCCTTCCACATCATATTTACTTTGCCCTCCAGTCGCCAAGGTCCTTCCTGTAGCATTCTTTCCTTGAATTTTATTTGTTTCTCCTCATGTAACTTCCACCATCTTACTCTAGGGTGCTGTGCACTTCTCTTCATCTTCTGTATTTTGTTATACCGAACTTTTAAGACTACCAACTTATATTGTGTAACTACACATTCACAAGGGTATACCTTACAATCTACATACGAAGCTCTATCCTCTCTTCTGACAAGAAAGAAATCAATCTTGTTACAATTTTGACCGCTACGAAAAGTGATCATATGTGATTCTTTTTTCCTAAAAAAGGTGTTTGGCAACATCAAATCAAAAGCTAATGCCACACTCAAGATGTCTTCACCAGCCTCATTTCTAGTCCCATATCCAAAACCTCCATGAACTCTGTCAAAACCTCCACTACTTTGACCGACATGTCCATTTAGATCTCCTCCTATGAATACTTTCTCCTCGTGTGATATCCGCCTTAAAATCTCTTCCAGCTCTTCCCAAAATCTGCTCTTCTCGGACGCTTGCAGTCCAACTTGAGGGGCACACACACTAAGGATAATCAAAATCAAATCCTTCACTACTAGCTTAACTAAAATAATCATATTTCCTTTTTTTTTTAACATCAACAACTCTATCCTTGAAATTTTTATCGATCAGAATCCCAACTCCATTTATGCTCTTTGTTGTGCCTGTATACCATAGCTTGAATCCGGTGCTATCCACTTCTTTAGCCTTCTCTCCTTTCCATTTAGTCTCTTCTAGGCAAGCAATATTCACTTTTCTTTTAGCAAAAGTATTTGTCAATTCCCGCAATTTACCCGTTAAGGTTCCTACATTCTAACTCCCCAATCTAATTCTTACCCCCTGGGCTTTTGTTGCCACCCACACTCGCCCACGGAAGTGTGAGGGCCCTTGCTCATTTATCACCACATCCGGGCACAGATGTGACGTATCACTTTGGGAATGATGGCCCAAGGCTAGCTTCCTTACCCCTTGCACCTACTTATCTTGGTGCAAAGACCTTTGCTCATTTTTCGCTACACCCGAGCGCCGATGCAACGCTTCGCTAAGAAGGGTAAGCTCCAACAAAATATCAATAGGGTTCATCTCATAAAGGTAGCTTTTTTTTTTATAACCGACTCGCTACGCCTGACGTAATCCTCCTCCTTTATCTGGCTTGGGACATGCTATGTAGACTATATAAGCAAAGTTTAAGGGGAGAAATCAATCAACAACATTATTTTAAATCTCTGTTTCATACTCTGCATTCTCTCTCTCATTCTATTCTTTGCCTCTAGTTTCCTCCTTCTGCACTTCGATTTTTCTCTAAAGGTCATATTTTTAAGTTGTACAATTGAAACAGGAGCTAAAATTGTTTTTAGGATAGTAGGCTGTAAAACAACACAAAAACATAGCTTTCTAGCAGATGACAAAAAGCTTCCAGGAACGGACTTGCAACAGAGTAATAACAAGTGAAATATTTTCAAGGAAAATATTAGAAGTACAGGAGCGCATCGATCTGTGCATGAGAGAGACACGAGACTTTTCTCTTTTAAAGACACAAATAGTATCATCATCATGATCATGAAGTGTGTGCAAGAACTGTCGCTATACTAGTTAGCAGTCATGGAATGAAAAAGAAAAGAAGAAGAATAGGCAAAGCCTTACACTCAGAGGGAGAGAGAGAGAGGGGATAAGAGGAGGGCAATGATTACTGATTTTGGGGGTGACCCACGAGCACTGACCACGACTTAACCTCAAAAAATCACTTACCGAAAAAAAAAAAAAAAACAACCCCCTCTCTCTTCCGCGCTTACTTTTAAGTTCTCCAAATCTTGGTCGTTCTATGTTTGATCTCAAGCTCCCTGTCAGGAGAAACTAGAAAAACAGACGAGGTTTTCATTAGGGTTTCTATTTCCTAGGTCCTCATTTATCTACACTTTCTAGGACAGGGAAATCATTGTTTCCAGACTATTTGAGTGACTCTACCCAAAAATTGAACTCAAATTATTAAGTGAGAATAATATGTGTGAATCAAGGGGTGTGTTTACTCAGCTTTGTTACAAACAAAATTATTGTGCGGTTAATGTCAGCCCACGGTTAAAGTACATAACACATTGGAATTGGATAGTTAATCGATGGAGCATAAAAACTTCTGCAATTTTCTTTCTGCCATTTTTACCAAGTACTCGCGCTTCACTGATAGAACCTGCTATGACACTAAAGAGCAATATTTCCTAGACACTGGTTTTTTTTTTTTAACCAAACAAAGTAAAAAGAGAAACAGAGCTTGTCATGACCCATCAAGATGATCTAAACTTCGTGTGTTTTGAGATGTACTTTCCCCTCTCTCGTACTTGTTGCTGGGCTATGACAAGTATTTGAGAAGTCAAATAAGGTTCAAGGAAAAAATTTCAAAGGCCGTTTTAGGTTGAGAGCTACGTAGCAGTGTAAATGAAGAGTGTATGGACGCTCATGGCCTTCAGGAATGCTTGCATCTATCTCATCCACAAGAGAAAGGAGAGAGGAGTGGGTGTGTGGGTGTGGGGAGAGAGTGAAAGAGAAAGGGGGACCAAAGGCAGTGTGTCTTCTGACAAGAACATAAAAATTACGCAAGACATATATCTATGATCACTGTCCAAGCTACAGATTTTGGTGGGGTTCTGAATTTTTTGACGGAGTTAAGAAGGAGCGTGTGGTGGAGCTATTACATACTTTCAGGACATAGATATGGTATCTTCTTCATAGATATAGTATCTTCTTCCTAGAAAGGGATCTCACGAACTCTGTCTCTCTCTTTGTCTCTTACATACGCATTGTGGATGAGCATTTCTTGGGGAAAACATCCTATGTATGTATGATTACCTTTGGAAAAAAAAATAATAATTTGGACTACTTGATAAGGTGAACAGACAATGACAAATTTCGAAAAATTATTTCCTATCTTGCTTTTTGCATGGTTCGAATAGTAAAATTCCAATGTAACATATATGTTTGAAAATGAATGACGAGCATTTTCCTAAACCTCTCAATTGTTGGTATATTTAAATATCAATTCACACATTCGTCGAGGGTGATGACAGTCATAGGATCTTGGTCGGACCCCATGCCGTCTCTCACCCCTGGGAATGGGGAGGATACAGATACCTTACTTTGGCTTGGCCATTCCTCTGGCATTTTCTCCTCAGCCTCGGTGTGAGAGTCTTTTCGGTATAAAGGACAGGTTGTTCTCTGGCACTCTTTTGTTTGTGATCGCCAACTTGCTCCTCGACATTTCTTCTTATTGTGGCTGGCCACTCTCAAGAGATTGCCTACTCAAGTCCTTCTCCTTACTTATAGTCATATTACGGAAGGTACTTATGTCTTTTGCAATTGCAGGTCTAATTTGGTAGACCACTTATTCTTCGGCTGTCGAACTACAAATGCGCTTGCTATGTTTTGGTCGGCCAAATGCAACTTGGCCTGACGTAACGCCTTTTGGCAAGACAATATTCGATGAGCGATGAGTCCTTCCACCAATGCATAGCCAGATTCTCCTTTGGCGCCCTTTGCCATATGATTTGGACGGAAAGAAATCATATCCTATTTTGTAACAAGCAACTCAATATATCCGAACTTAAAGAATGCCTCTAGAGGGTTGTTAAGGACAAGGCTCTCACTTTCAACCAAGTTGATGACACCTCTCGGAATTGTAGAATTCAAGCTTCTTGGAACATCTCCTCGGCTATTTTTGACTAATGTTGGTGGAGGTTTAAACCTCCTTGCTGCTATTTTGGCCATCTTGTTTGGCTGTCTTTCCTGTTATATAGGTGCATGTATAGGTTACACAGGTATCTTGTATATGTGTAGCTGCTATCTTGCATAACTTTCTGTTTTTCTATTTCCTCCAACCCGAGCTGCCCTTATGCTTTTTGGAACACTTCGGTAGTGTGCGGTGGAGGCTCGACTGTAATTAGCGCTTTTCCCATCTATATATCTTACTATTACAAAAAAAAAAAAATCACACATTCATCTAACTAAGAGGTGACATGAGTCTTACAGAATATCTTGGTATTACAGCTAGACAATTCTGAATGCACCTCCAGTGCACAATCGACAGCCGTGTTGCTCCACGGTGCTAGTCACGATGCCAATCGTATAGGTTGCATCGCTCTAGTTTCTCCGCCAAGTCTGAAGCTTTAGTTTTATTTGAGACTCGATTGTTTTCAAAAACAGACAACACTGGCATGCTTGCCTCGCCACCCTCATGCTCGAGGACAGCTTCCTGCAAGAATGTCAACATCAAAATCGCGTCGGCTATATCAAAGGTGTTATGTCAGATCTTAATTATAAAAACTCGAATTGACTTCTTCAACTCACCTTGAGTTTGAGTGAATTTAGAGATAATTAGGATAGTTCTCTATGTTATTTTCATATATTAAAGATAACTACAATATTTCTGTTGATAAGCAGCGCAAAGTGAAGTCGTAGAATGGCGCTTGACTTCGGTTATTGTTCACCCGACGGACTGGCACCTGTTGACACATAAATTTTAATTTTTAGAAAATTGTTCATTTATTTCACAAAATGAGAGTTAATAATAATTCTCTCAAAAAAATAAATTTTCATGCATTACATATTTATTTTCAGTCAAGCGCATATCATTTCATTAAGGCTAGAGGTGAGTCAATTGAGCTTTAATTAATAGGCGGCTGGACCAGATTCAATGTAGGATTTTCGATTGGGATTACAGGAGGCTATGTCTAAAATTGACTAAGGTCAAGACGTGTGTGCCGAACTTTTTAATGGGTTTAAACCTTAATTCAGGCCCAAATCTGCCCGTTCAGCTCTTTTAATTGAGTAAAGCCCCTAGTTAATTATCCATTAATTATCTAGAATCCAATAGGACCCAAAATTGCATTCTAAACCTATTTTCAGCCAGTTCTCTCATCATTACTCTATTTAGCCGAATTTTAAAGGGGATATAGTTGACAAATTCGGATTTTGTTTGGAGAGAAAGAAAAAAAATCTGCATTAATTTTGAGAAAATATTAAGATAATATTGCCCTATCAAATATTCAAAGAATATTTCGTTCTTGTTCATCAAGTCGGATGATACTCTATAAATACGAGACTTGGTCATAGGGTTTTGGAGGAGTCCACACAATTGTAATACACGGCAAAAGGGGTGAGAGACAGCCTCAGATTCATGAGGGAACATAAATTCTTATACGGCGGCCATGAAGAGCGAGGGACCTAGCTATAGAGGGAACGTTGATCATTAAGAGAGAAAGGAATAGCTTTGAGATGGGCAACTTTAACCAGAGAAGAAAATGGACAACAAAAGGGGGGAAGTTTGATCCTTTATCACCACTTTCCTTCTCTTCCTATTCTTTTTTTTTTTTTCTATGATTTCTTTTTCTAGGTTTCGTTGGTGGTAATCACTTGTAGACACACGCCAAACAAGAAAAATTCAGCGACAATCCTTCCTTCCGCAGCCTTCACCCATGCAAGACCACATCACACGAAAGGAGGTTCGCAAGGCTTTTGTTGATCATCAGTGACTCAATTCCATTGCTCCAGCCTTGAACCATCGACGAACACCACGAAACACCCATCTGTGAGCTCGAACAACAACTCATTGTTGATCTGTTGCACCACTTGGACTATATGGACAACAAATTCTGCTTGACGGAGAATAGAAGTCGTGGGTTCAAAAGAGAGATGATTCATCCATGAAGATGAGGAAAAAGACGAGAACAAGGAGATGCTCTCGGGTCTTCATAAAATTTCATCTTCAACATCCCATGATCATCTTCTCTTCGTTATTATTACTTTTTTTTTTATCTCACACAACAATGTCACATTATCCACACGGGTACTAGCTGCTTACTGTGATTGTTTAATCTTCTCATGGAATTTATCTTCAGGTGCATTAGAAGGTCCAAGCGGTGGTCAATGAAGGACATACACGAAGTCTTCCTCTCTCAGTTTCCAATCCTTCAGCGAACGAACGTGCAGATGATTCTTTTTAGCCTTTCTTCGGGCGATTTTTACAGATTATCCAGAGCTAACCGAGATATTCCATTGCTTCACCCAAGTCGAGAAGTCAATCATTTTCGTTGAGCGTCTAATCCGCAAGCGATCTCGAGCAATTCGATCCAATTTAAATTAGAAAAGACATGCACAAGATAGGTAAAGTTCTGATTTCAAATATTTCATTGCCCATCTTGAACATATTTCATAATTTGATTGATTGAAATTGCATATTCTAAAAATTATCCCGTGAGATCAGAATGTTTACTTGCCTAATTTGGAAGGTTGCATGTCAAAAGTCAAACCTTGTATATTCTGATTGATTATTTGAATTGCCCTGTTTAGAAAATTGCATGGGAAGTTCAGAATATTTCATCTTTTGAGTTGGAATATTGCACATAAATTTTTGGAAATCAGAAATCCATAGTATATCTTGCAATATATCTTGTCTTTAATTCAGAAAGATTGTATCGTGATTTAATCTTTTTGGAATTTTTGTGATAATCATGTGATAACTTGCAAATTTTTTGAAGATACTCAAAGATAGCCAAAATATTTCAAAATGTGATCGATTAGGAAAATTTCCTAATCCGCAACCGCATATATGGAAATAAGTCTATCTATTAGGTTTTGGATGAAATTATTTCCATAGCGGGTATTTCAAAATTTAGGGTCGATCTGTTAGGCTTCAGTTTGAAACTAAATTTGAAAGATTCGGCAATAATTATCTTCTCACGGATTACATTCAATAAACGAAAATCTTTTGCATCCATTATGATAGATTTTAAAAAATGTAGACATGGGGTGAAAAGATTTTCTTAAAAAATTTAGGAATTAATGAAAATTAAATCTGAAAACTTTAAGTTAATCTTGAACCAATTCATTCTCATTTTTTATTAATTTTTAATTTCAAAAATACCTAAAAAACAAAAAAAAAATCATAAAAAGAAAACCCAAGAAATTGCACCTTTGCACTTCAAGTTAGAATTCATCACAATTGCCAAATTGAATATTTTTCATGGAATTAAGGTACCGAAAGTTGATTAGCTTTAATTAGTTAATGTAATCAAGTTCCTGGATCCACAATCTATGGTTCGTAGAAATAAAATAGTTATCACATTATTTTATATAGGTTTCTAACAAACCTACCAAAAATGGTTATTGGTGGCTCCAAAAAATAAAAAAAATATATTTTGCAAGATAATCATTTGAACCATAAGTCACGATTTGGTAAAACTTGGAAGAATTCGAGCTAAGTTAATTAATTTAATTAATTTGGTAATCCATTAACCTAAAATTGAAAATCCTATTTTTAGGTCACGACATCGCCTTTCCTGGCCATCTGAACCAGCGGTTGGGGCTGAGTTTTGGGTTCAAAAGTCGTCATCCTCCCATCTTCAATCCCTCCAGCTGGTTTCCTTTTTTGTTGAGCCTCGTAGGCTATGGAGCACATCTATGATCTGCTAGTCTAGAGCGTCTGCAACTTCGATCCCTATTTGATTGTGAGCTATCCTCTTTGTAGATTGACCTGAAACTTGGTGGGGGAGGTCGCCTGGACCCCATCTACATTCTCTCAACTCAGTTTGCTTTATGAAGATCCCTCGTGTGCTGCATTGTGGATCGGGTTGACTGTTCTGTTTTTGCTCGGGTTGGTGGTCTGCAGCATTATAGATTCTGCTTGTGTGGACCGTGGTTTTTGGCTGGCTCTCTACTTAGTGGGTTGCCCTAGCCCTTATCAAGCCTCATCCTTTGATTCCAATAACCCAGCTCTCACGGTCATTAATGTTAGTAAAATTTAGGAGTCAACACCTTGGCTCCCCCAAACACCAAACTCCATTCTGCTCAGTTGACGGTTAACCTACCTATTGACACAAGTGAACTGAGTCTTCTGGCATCATTAGATGCTTCCATGCAAGTCGCCACCACTCCAACTAGCAGCCCATCTTCTTTCCAAGCCGATAACAATAATGCTAGGAAGAGACGGGGAGGCATGAAGATGCAATAACTGATTTTCTTTCCTAACCTTGTATATATGTTTTTTATGGTTTGGAATATTCGGGGTCTAGGTGCCCCCTCAAACAAGCTGAAATTACTCGTGTTGGATCTTCTCAGTTATCTTGCATTGGTATTCTGGAGACAAAGGTTAATGCATCTTGTTTTGTGGATATTTCTGTTGGTTTGGTTCTGGGATGGTGTTGGTCCTTCAATTATGTGCATTCTCCTTGTGGTGGGATCTAGGTTGGTTGGGTTAGGGATATTGAGCTTGTAGTCCTTTCCCTTTCAATTCAGGCTATCCACCGTAGGTTGCGTCTGCTTGCTATGAATATGTTGTGCATCTTCTCAGTGATATATGGAGAGCACACATTTGTTTCCCGACGTACTCTTTGGGCTAACCTTATACATTCTGGTGCCAAGTTTGTGGATGAGCCTTGAGTTGTTGCTAGAGACTTTAATGCCATTCGGGACCAATCGGATAGAGTGAGTAGTTCTAATGCTTGGATTCTTGCCTTTGATGAATTTGGTAAGTGTCTTATTCAGGCAAGACTTGATGATCTGAGGCACCAAGGGCACAAATTTACTTGGTCTACTTCTTCTGGCACTTTTTGAAAGCAATGGAAGATTGATCGAGTACTTATTAATGATCATTGGAGTTTTGCTTTCTCCTTTTGTAAAGATTCCTTCCTGGCTCCTAGAGTGTCTGATCACACCTTATGGTTATTAAAATTGTGCCTCCCCTATGTCTAGGAAGCCTTTCAAGTTCTTTAAATACTGGATGATGCATCCGTCCTTGAAGGACATTGTTACTCGGGTGTGGGACTCTCGGATTGAGGGGACACCGATAGCAAGCCC
This sequence comes from Rhodomyrtus tomentosa, assembly GCA_028455895.1. Lineage (NCBI taxonomy): Eukaryota > Viridiplantae > Streptophyta > Magnoliopsida > Myrtales > Myrtaceae > Rhodomyrtus > Rhodomyrtus tomentosa. Next base: position 31,956,195 of record JAPCWY010000008.1, on the reverse strand, counting down.
AGACTTCTCAAGGGGAGGCTCAAGCAACTTAATAGGGACTCTATCTATGAAATCTCATCTCGCATCGCCCAGGCCAGGTCAGCTCTTTTTTCTGCTCAAGATGCTCTTCTCTTATATCCCCACAATTTGATTCTTGCGGACCTAGAGAAGTAACAACTTCGGATGTTTTCAGATCTCAAAATCCAGGAGGAATCAATCTTTAAACAAAAGTTCAAGATTAGTTGGCTTAAGAAAGGGGATCAAAATGCTAAGTATTTCCATCAATTCATCAACAAAAGGCACATCTACAATCGCATTCTCTCGGTGGTTGACTCTGCTGGTTTGGTCCTCACTGAACCAAACCTCATTCGGCATCACATAGTGGGGCATTTTGAAAATCCGCTCAATGGAAGTCCTATCTCTAGTCGACTAGGGATTCCTTTCATTCGGGAGTATCTATAATGTGCCCTGAATATGGATCAAGTCTAGTTTCTCTCTTGGCAAGTGACAAATATTGAGGTTCGCAGCACCATATTCTCCCTTGCTAGAGGTAATGCCCCAGATTTGAATGGTTTCAATGTCAAAATTTTCAAAGTTTCTTGGGATGTTATTATCTAAGAAGCACTAATAGCCATAGGAGGGCGCATATCAGTGCCGAACACATGTCAAACTCCGACATGCGTTCGACACGTTCAGACACGTGTCAACGCGTGTCGTGAATCCAACACGTAGTCAACGCGGCCAACACGCATGTCGACCATCTTAAAAAGATTTTCATAAATAAATAAATAAATAATCGACTTTCCACTTCATGCTTAGCCAAAAAGCTGAGAGAAGTAAATATTCATATATCATCCTTGATAGTTTAAAGAGTTTTCTTACTTGTTATCTTACTAAATAATTAATGTGGGACTCCTTTCTTCAACTTATAGGCCTTCAAATCTTACTCTTGACTTTTTAAAGATACTTCATACTTGTTTTTCTTCCTCGCCATCAATATGTGACTCGATCAAATTGCGTGACAATCCCCATAAAATAAACAAATTGTGGAGTTGTGTTTCAATTCTAATTCCTTTTAACCCACGCGAGCCGTACAAGTGAGATGAAACCAACTTTAAGTCCAGGTATAAATCTCATGATTTGGACAATGCCATGTTTTCTGTTGATTTCAATTGCATTATCTTCACTATCATCTTCCCATTCAACCTGCAGTTTTGCAATTTTCAGAAAGAGAACAAGAATGACGCAAAAGAGAAAGAACAAAATAGTCTTCGTAAATCTTCAAATATCATGCTTTAGTTCTCTCTTTTTTTGAATTCATTTTGCTTTCTCTCTCTCTCTCACCGCCGATGTGAAATGAATTCTAGGCTTCTTATAATTATTTTTATATTTGTGAATTTTAATTAAATTAATTTGATTGAAATTATCATAAAAATGATAAAATATCATGTACATATAAAAATACATATTTAATATACAACGTGTCCATACGTGTCGAAATTTTTTATTTTTTAGAAATGATGTGTTGGCGTGTCGTGTCATGTCCCGTATAGCGTATCGATGTTGGTGCTACTTAGGTTATTGGAACTTCGATCACGCCGGCCATTACGAAATTTTTTTAGTCTGGCTTGCTTCTAAAAGAGACCAACTCTACCATTCTCTCTTTGGTGTTGAAAGTACCCAATGCTTTAGCCATGTCAGATTTTTGGCCTGTAGCTTGTTGCAATACTATCTATAAATGTATTACCAAGATCCTAGCTAACTGGATTGCTTGTGTATTGCCCTCGATTATTAGCCCGCCCCAGACTGCCTTTGTTAAGCGTTGGAGGATTAGTGACAACATTATGTTAGCTCAGGAACTTTTTGCTGGTTTTCACCATGAGCCCTATCTTCCTAGGTGTGCCATCAAATTTGATATTCAAAAAGTCTATGATACAATTGATTGGAGATTTCTTGACTTAATTTTGCAAACTTTTGGCTTTCCTTCTATGTTTATTAAGTGGATTATGATTTGTGTTGTATCACCTAATGGGGAACTTCATGATTTCTTCTCAAGTTCTAGAGGTATTTTGCAAGGAGACCTCATCTCTCCATATTTCTTTACTATTGTCATGTTCTTTGGTATCCTCAACACCAAAATAAGTCTTCTGGGTTTCAAGTTCTTTTGGAGTGGTATGCCTATACGTTTATCCCCTCTGTTTTTTGCTGATGACGTTCTCTTATTTGCTTAGGCAAATCTTCCTTCCATTGCCTTGCTGAAGGAAGGCCTTAATTTATTCTCTGGGTGGTCCGGTTTGAGGCCTAATATCAACAAAAGTGAATTATTCCTTTCGGGTGGTACGACCGCACTTCGGCACAAGATTCGGCAAGCCATGGGTTTTCAGGAAGGTACTCTCCCTTTCTGTTATCTTGGGTGCCTGTCATTATCTCTAGACCTAGCAAGGTTGATTGTAATGTCCTGATTAATTCTATTACTGCTAGAGGTTGCTCATGGTCACAATGATTTTTATCTTTGGAGGTTGGTTGCAATTCATTACGTCAGTCCTTCATGCTATTCATATATATTGGGCTAGTGTTTTTACTCTCCCAATGTCGAGTTTGTCTCGGATTGAGCTTATCCTTAGATAATTCCTATGGAAGGATGACCAGACTTGGGTATTGGTGGTGGTAAGGTCTCCTGGACCGATGTTTACCTCCCGAAGGAAGAGGGTGGTTTGGGTATTCATAGGCTTTTAGACTGTAATAGAGCGGCAATGCTCAAGCATATATTGGTTCTTTTCACTGATGAAGAATCATTGTGGTGCAAATGGATTCATTCTACATTTATTAAGAATAAGAGTTTCTGGGTTGTTGCTAGGCATACTACTTATTCTTGGACTTGGAAGAAAATTTTGGACCTCTGTTCGAATTTCTTCCTGCACCTTAGATGGAAGATTGGAAATGGTGTATCTACATCATTATGATTTGATTTTTGGCATGATAGAGTACTTCTTTATAAGCTCTTCACAGATAGGATATGTACCGCTCGAGAATTCCTCGTGACGCCTCAGTCTGTGCCTTTTATTTTTCGGTTTGGCAATCGTCTACCATCCTGGCTACAATCACAGCTTAGTCGGACGCTACCCCTTTTTTCGTGGAAGAGAGGTTGGATAGACTTATCTGGCAAGGATACCCCTTTGATGTCTTCTCAATTGCATTGGCTTGGGACTCCATTAGATTCAAGGATCAGGCAGTACATTGGCATTTTTTTGTATTGAATCATTTCATTGCACCCCATCATGCTTTCCTTCTTTGGTCAATAACTCTAAACTGTCTATCTACTCAAATTATGTTGCCGCAATACCGTGTGATAGCTAATGGGGTGTGGGCTTTTTGTCATTTTCGACTGGATTCCATGGATCATTTATTTTTTGGGTGTTCATCATGAGTTCTCTTGCGTTATTCTAGGCTACCAAATGCAACCTTTCTTGGCAAAATTGTTCATGGCAAGATCATATTCGGTGGGCTATGCAACACTTAAGTGGTCGATCTTTCACTCATCTTATTGCCAGATTTTCTCTTGGGGTCTCATGTCACATTATTTGGATCGAGAGAAATCATATCCTTTTTAGAGACAAGCCTCTTTTTGTGCCGGCAATCCTCAAAAACCTTGTCAAGGTGGCTATAGACAAAGCCCTCTCCTTTAGTCGCGTTGAAAATCATCCCTGCAATAGGCTTGTGCAAAGGAATTGGGCCATCTCCTTCTCTGTCTTTGAGGATCGCCCTTATGCCTTTTAGTTTCTCTTTTTTTCATCTTTGGGTGTTGTTTTGGTCATTTTGTTTAAGGTGCTTCGTTGTTGTTTGGTTGTTTAGTTTAGGTTGCTTGGTCGTTGTATGGCCGTTCGGTATGCGCTTTATCTTGATTGCATCTTGATGTGCCGCTACAGCTTTACACCCTTTAGAACATGCTCAAGTGTCGTAATGGGTATAAGATTTTTGTGTTCGACCTCTACTTTGTACTTTGCGCTTTGAAAAGTTATATATGTACTTACTTTACCAAAATAATAATAATAATTTTGTTGATTCTCCATATCATTCAAGACTATATGAGAGCATAGTCCGAGTTGGTCCAGTTATTTAAGGAACCGAGTATGAGACCGATGGTTTCAGTTCTCAATTTCAAGGACTAAGGACTGGACCAAAGGTGCTTGGAATTAAGGTCCCGTCTGAGCAGTCTAATGGAACAGATCAAAAATTAAAATAAGTGAGTTATGCATGCCGACACTATAGCAACTAATTCCCTCTCATTATGTCTCACTTCGACTGGGAGACAAATGAGAGAGAATGAGTTGCTATAAGAACTTGGCCCACCCATCGTTTTGGTCAAGTTGATCCATCATGATCCTTATTCTCATTCACATAGATGTGGTGTGCTGGAAGATAAACACAGGAGGTTACATTAAGTATATATTTAAATTTAAGAAAAAAGATCAATAAAAGATGTTTAGTTGGTCCTGGTGGTTAAATTCCTTCTTGAAAGTGGGAACCGGACCGACTGTAACCGATTCCAATTAAATGGAACCAAGAATCGGATGGAAGCCTTTAGGAACCGAACCCATTTGGTCGGTCCGGTTCAGGCGATTCCTCTTTTGGGTGGTCCATTATGTTGGAATGGCGCACACTTCGGAGACCCTTGTTTCTCATACCGGGCACGTCCACGTGAGCTTAGGAAAATTGAAATATGATTCGACGATATGTGACCCCTGCGCATAGGATGCAGGGTTTCGAGGCAATGCCCTCGAAATCGGGGTCCCGCTTGCTAGATATGTTAGATATGTTGTATATATACCATGAGTAGGTTTTCCTTGTGTATTTTTTTCTTACCCTTCTTTGCATGTATATTTATATTGACCTTGTGCCTACTTGTAATCTATGCATTATATTATTCAATTCTCAAATCTAACATGGTATCAGAGCAATCTTTCTCAATCTCTCTCTTTCTCTCTCTCTCTCTCTCCCTCTTCTATTGTTGTTCGCGATTGTGCGTCCATCCCCTATTACTCAAATTCCACGTGCCCCGTTTGTAATCCAGCTTGCATGTGAGAAGGGGTGTTGAAGTTATTTGTTGTCCTTCATCGCTTAAGAATGTCTTCTATATGCTCTTTATATTCATGTGGTCTCCCTCTCCACCTAATAGCTTAAGTTTTTAGGTTGCGGTCAATAACTTGTGGTCGTCACGTACCTAGCTAGAGGACAACGATCTCACGGAGGATTTCGCTAAGGGGATGGTGGACGAGAATCATCAAGAGGTGTCGAAGTAGCAGGTGAAGTAGACGAAAGAGGAGGCATATTAGGAGAAGGTGGTGACACTGGATCTAACGGAGAAGATATAAGAGGAGGAAAAGGAGATGAATCAAGAGGAAAATCCATAAATACAGATGGAGAAAACTGTGAAGAAGTAGAGGCGACAGAAAAGAAGGGTAGGTGCTCAAAAAATTGAACTCTACAATAGAACGACTACGTTGTGAGGAAGGATCATAACACCTATAGCCTTTTTGTTATGTACTGTAACCTAAGAAAGCACATTGAACTGACTTTGCAGAGAGTTTGGTACACTCATAGGGTGGAAAAAGCACATAACACGTACAGCCAAAAATACGAAGTTGATGACAAGTGGATAGTTTTGAGAAAAAAACATTGGTGAGGGGTGGCTTTGGAGAGGACAAGAGAAGGAAGTCGATTTATGAGATAGATAGCCGTATATAGTGCTTCAGCCCAAAATTCAGTGGGAACCGAATTGGATAACAGAAGAGCACGAGTAGTATCCAAAATATGACGATGTTTTCGTTCGGCAAGATCATTTTGAGCAGGAACACCGGGACATGACAATTGAGGTAAGATTTCCTGAGAAGTTAAAAAAGAACGAAAAGCTGCAGAAAAATACTCCCCACCAGAATCAGAACGAAAAACGTTAATAATTTTAGAGAATTGAGTAGATATCATGGCTGTAAAGTTCTTATAGATAGAGAGAAATTCATCACAAGAGCGCATGAAATAAACTCATGTATAATGAGAATAATCATCAATAAACAATACATAATACTCGAATCCACTTTTAGAAATTTGGGGAGTAGGACCCCAAAAATCTGAATGTACTAAGTCAAAACAAGAAATGGAAACATAAGAGCTAATAGGAAAAAGAGATGCAGATTGTTTAGCTAAAGAGCAACGAGTACAAGGACGCGAAACAAGAGATGAAGCATGTCCAAGTGCATCATGCTAACGCAGAAAAGACAAACGTGAAGCAGATATATGACCTAGGCGCTGGTGCTCAACAGTCAAGATCGAAGATGGCAAGAATAGGTTGAGGTGAAGGAAGCTGGAGATGCTGCATCAAATACAATCCTCCATGTCTACTACCCCTGCCAATCGTCCGGCCACTCATACAATCCTATACAACACAAGAATCAACAATAAATGTCACCATATAAACCATATCAGCAAGTTGCCAAACAGATAAAAGATTCAGGGCTAATTTCGATATATGCAACATATTAGGCACATTAAAACTGCCGGGGATAGTAAGTTGGTCTTGCAGAGTAGCGATAAGAGTGGATCCATCAGCTGTAAAGAACCCTTTTGGATTTTTGAGTGTAGTCTGTTGAGTGAGATGATGAGCTGAGGCAGCCATGTGATGAGCAGCCCCAGAGTCAAGAATCTAGGAATAACTATCACCTGAAGATTGTGCAGCAGCTGCTGTAGCAATAGTGGAAGATACACCAGAAGAACCAAGATGAAGCTAAGCTAAATGAGAAAGCTGAGCCTCAATATTAGCAAGATGATCATCTGAAGATGAGGATGAAGTGACACGATCTGTGGATGGAGATGAAACAGGTGCAACTAAACGCAAGAGTGCATCAGGAAGATCACGCATTTTCTGAAAACATTGATTTTTAGTATGCCCATTTTGCTTATAGAAGTTATAATAAAAATGTGAACCTCGTTGAGAATAAGCACGCTGGGAACCACGCACAAAACCACGATGAGAACCACGCTGTGAATAGCCAGACTAAAAAATACGTTGAGAATAGTAAGATTGGAGACCACGTTGAGAGGAGCTTGGTCGGAAATCAGACTGTGTAGTGACCATTACTACAGAGGAATCTGAAGATAGAGAAGCACCAAGAATTCCTCATCCAGTTTCCTCAACCTGAAGTTCCTTGACTGCATCAGAAATGAATGGTGCGGGATAACGATATAGAATATGACTTCGAACTCCCTCAAATTCTGGTGAGAGTTGCATTAAGAATTCATACAGACGATTCTTGTTCTAATCTTCAAGTCTAGATGCAGCACAAGCAACACAACCAGCACACGTGGGACATAGTGGACGAGCCAATACATCAAGCTGGGACCAAAGAGACGTCATATAATTATAAAATTCACGAATTATTCGTGTACCTTGAGTGGCACAACGAAGTTCCTACGTAAACTGATAAACACAAACAGTATCTATTTGTGTAAACATCTCAGCAATTTAATCCCATAACTGTTTTGCGCCAATAATCTGAGTAAATTGAGGGCAAGATTAGGACTTATAGAACCAAATAATATTGCCCATGCTTTTCTATCAGCAACATGCCAATCCCTAATTTCAGATTGGCGTCGTGAAATCTAATCAGCCTTAGGTTTAGGATCTGCAGTAACGGACAAAGGTACAGGACAAGAACGAGTACAATCCGCATGTTCATACAAATCACGATAAACAAGAGCAGTCGTCACTGAGGGTTTCCAAAGAACATAATTAGAGCCATCCGACTTAACATCAATGCGATCGATCTGATCATTATCAGCCATAATTTCGAGATCAATAAATCAAAACGAAAGCAGGTTGAAGAAAGCAACCCGAGGTCAATCGCGAGAACAAAATTGCACTCTGAGCTAGGACCCACCGAGAACCACGAGAAAGGGTGAAACCACCAAAATCCGAAATCACTAAGAAGTCCACTGAGTTGCAGTTGAAATCCCAAAAATCCACAGTGACAAAATCACAACAGGGTCTGTTCGTCCGTCCCTTTTTGTGGCTTCAAAGCCTTCGTTGCACCCTGGGAACAGTCACAATTTGATTCTCCAGCAGCAGAAGACGCCGCTTAAGCTTTGGGGATTGAGGTGGCAACGTCAGAACAAGAGGTGGCAAGAAAACGTCTCCAACTATTGGCCTGAATCACCAATCCAAGAGATTGTCTCCAACTATTGGAACAAAAGGTGGCAACGTCAGAACCACCAAGAGATTTTGGATCCCAAAAATCTCAATCTCTCAACGAGAGCACCAAGAACGCATGAACACCGAATCGAAACCACCACCAATCCGATCGGCGGAAATAAAAATCGGAAGAAAAATCCAACACGAGGCTCGTTCACCACGTTGCCTGTATAAGAAGAACGATAAACGCTAGCTCTGATACCATGTTAGAAAGTACAACCTAAAAACTTAAGCTATTAGGTGAAGGGAGACCACTTGAATATAAAAAGCATATAGAAGACATTTTTAAGCGATGTGGGACAACAAATAACTTCAACACCATTGATCGGGTTCCGTCCCCAGTGAGCAAACGGCAACGCTCCTGAAATAATAATGCGTATGGGCTTATGTTTAAGTTAACCCGTTTGTTGTTGGATTAAAAGGATTCAGATAGGCTTAGATTTTCGGATAAGCTTAGGTTTTAGAGCCTACATGGTGCTCGTATGAGATATCATTGTAACGAGTTGTGCGGCTGTAAACCTAAATCATAGTGAAATTCCTTTGCATGACGTATCCCTATTTTGGGATGAATTTGGGTAAACTCGTGCACCGTATATTTTTATTCTATTTTATGTGTGATCATCGGATTCGATTTGTGATATACCCCTTCACAGTATGCTTAGCCCTGCTCAAGACTGCATCTAATCTCTATTTGATTGTGCATATCTTGGAGATTATGTGCAATCGTAATTGATATCTTATCTTAGATAGTCGTCTAATGAAACATATAAATAGGATCAAGTATTCTTCTCCAATACATATCAAGATAAGAATAGTCATGTGGAAAAGAGAACGATGGAATGGACTCAACTAAGCGCTTCCTTAAGTGAGACTTGTGCACATGGAGTGACACTGTTGAGCAGCAGCGGGGATGGATTAATTTTAGGGTTCACCGGGGTGCTTTTATATACATAGGTATTCCATCTTCCACGTATTATATTCTTAACTTCAATTATGAAATCAAGATCTACTGTTTCTTGCCTCAAATGTATCTACAAGGTAAAGGACAGCATGGGAAGCAAACCAATTTGGCATGGGGAAATGCTCGTCGGGTGCGGGGCCTTGAATAATACCAGGGCTTCTAACAGGCTTCTATGATAACGAAGGAGGTAATAATTAACTGAAATGCACACTAAGTAGGGGAACACATGCTTAGGTTATACGTGTGGAATTGGAATTAACACAAAAACTGAGGGGTTTTTATGAAAAAAATTAGTGCAAAATTAGGAGCACACTTAAAGTTGAAAGTTTGTTTTACGAGATAAACGATAGAGTTGGGACAAGATTTTTTTTTTTTTGGTCGAATTGGGACGAGAGTCAAAGTTGGAGGTTTTTTAGGGTACCTGATCCCATTCCAAACTCGATATGTGGAATTGTCTCATACCATATCATAAGTACTTAGAAAAGCTCATGGATCAGACCCCTATCAAAATTCTAGTTCCTTCGTTAACGAAGTTCAGAATCAACAAGCGTATCCGATCCCGTGAGCGAAGTTCAGAATCAACAAGCGTATCCGATCCCATTCCGACCTCGATATGCGGAATCGACTTAAATCCCAAAAGAAAATTGATAGTAATCGATATGATTGCTCTGGAAATACCAAAAGGTATACCTCACGGGTACCTAGCATTTTTCATTATTTTGACAGGGAAAAAAAAGCACGTAGGCCCGAGGGGAGAGTAACTACTCATGCGTGGACCATTTGCATGGCAGCAGTTATGTCGTTCTCCATCATGAATTCTGCAAACATTTCCAGCATCTTTGTTTCTTTCTTTTTCTTTCTTTCTGAAAGTAAAAGGACAATATAAGTTAACCTATGCATTTATACATCTGACTAGAGGAATGTTTGCTTCTTTATGGAAAAAAGGAAGGAGGGGGCAACAAAAATAATAGTTTTATTGAAGCAGCTGATTTGCAGGAACTACATATAGCCATGTGCAAAGCCCTAAAGTGTCCAAGATAAACGACACAAGAAAGACTGTGTGCGCTGCGCTCTGCTCCGCAGCAACTTAACAAGGAACTGGCTGGAAAGAGAAGTGGAAAAAAAATGAAAACAGATAGTAAAACAAAGAAGCACTTAAAAGTTATTCAGAAAATCTAAGTGGCTCAGGTAAGTTTGTATCCTGGTGAATGACAGAGAGAGATCCTCTCGGTGAATGTTTCCGTAAGACTGGAAACAGGAAATATTAGCAGGTATGACGAGATGAAGTTTTCAATAAGTACAGGAAAAAGTTGAAAAAGGAAATATCCAAATGAATTTTAGAAGCCCGACCAAAAAAAAAAAAAAAGAAGAAGTTTAGAAGGCACGAGAAATTTGGGGAATGACCCCTTCAACTGTTTTACCAATTACTTAATAGTTGACGAGAATTCATCATGAAAAAAAAAAATTCTGGATTTGTATGGAATTCTTAGTTAAATGTTTGAGATTGAGATGTGTCGTGGACCATTCAAGTTAGCCTGCAAGGGAGAACAACGAATAATGACTTTTGCCAATTGGGTCAGCCGTGCATATCGTTCTCTCACATATAGGTACACTAGGCACTTGACTGACGAAGGAAGTTTGAAACATCAACATTAACATCACATTTATACCAAACTAGTTGGGGTCGGGAGTCGATGAACCAAAAAATAAATAATAATAAAAAAGAAGCAAGATCTATTGAGGAAAAAGGAATAATTATATAAAAATAAAAATATATAAACATAGAAAAATATTTTAAACATCATGGCCTCAAAGAACTTTCATCAAGCAAGAAAACAAAAAAAGAGAGTGACAAACGCGACGAAACGATGAAGTGACCTCAAAAGACTTGAGTTCGACTTTTATTCTACACAGAAGTAACGCGACCGATGAAAAACATTAGTTCCCTAATAGCTTCATTGTTTTCGCCAATGAAATATTGGAGTGACAGCAAATTGATGCTTGGTTCTACATAACAGAGAATGCCAGCATCTGTTTCCATCTTATAATCTGTAGCCTAAAATGAAAATAGACAATGACCCATTATCGATTGTATATGTACTAGCAAAAGTTGTCTGAGCTATACCCTCAAATTCGAAATGATGATGGACAAGAAGTGATCAATGGGAAAACCAACTTCCAATGCATAGTGTTAATGGCCCTTCATTTAAAAGTTTTAAGCCAATTAATAAGAAAATTAGAAAGCTATGAATATGAATTGGAAATAAAAACAGTTGCCAAAATATTTGGCATTTTCCATCGACGAAATCATTGATTGTGTCAAATGCCTAGTTCTATATATAACAAGCTAATCTTCCCTCTTGTGCACCTACCTGACGCAGAGAAACAATAACTTGGAAATCAATTCCAAAGAATACTCGAATTTGATTGAATAATAGAATGATAACGTCGATTACAATAGTGGACGTCCTCTATATATATATATATATATATATATATATATATGACTCTTTTAGGCATCAGAACAACTATAGATAAAATAATCTAAATCGTATCTAACTTATCCTAATGAAATTCGAATCAAATATTACAGATAATTAGAATATTTAAAATTTTCTAAATTAGAAAACTGTCCGAAAATTAATCTAAACTACTCCGGAATGCCAAAATTCATCGTATCTCATAGCAAAGCAATGGCTTTGAAATAGACAGTCGTTTCGCTTCAACCGACCAGTTTTGAGCGCGATCCAAGATCGTTTGACCCACGATCTGAAATTACCGACGAAATTGCGCTGGCTTTTGACGATCCAATTTAACGAGATAATCACATGCCAGTTGTTCAACATCACTACCACTACAATCTTTATGTTAATTGGGTTGAATTGATGATTTGTATAGACACCTACCGAATATAGTTGAAATTTAATTGAGAGAACTGAAATTGGCATATTTATACGCTTGAAATGGTAAAGATGTAAGAACAATTATAAGGATTGTCATTCTTGAGTTTTTGTGAAGGTTATGGATCGACAATAATATCATAAAACTTCACATTTCCCCATATTATAGATGCAAAAATGTCTTTGTGAATTCATATTTTTCACTTAAACTGCAAGCCACACCTCCGTATACCCCTAACATGAACGGTTTAAACCAGCTGGCAGATTAAGGGTGTTCAACAGGTCAATACTCAACCATCTTTCCCTCACGACGAGCAAGGCACGGACTCGCACAGCCATGGAGAGATCAAGCCTTGCCATCAGCCACGAAGGCGACCTTCACCGGAGGCCCATCGCCTCTGGATCAACTTTCGTTCATGGGCATCGTCATCTTCAACACCTCTTGGAGGAAGCAGAGCAGTCTTCGGATTGGAAGGAATAAAAACAGCAGAGGAATAAACAAATAAAAAAATTAATTTTTTAAAAAATAATAAAATATTCAAAAAATATTATTAAATTATTATGTCGCTAGGATACCGGTGCTAGCCAACGTCCACGTCAATGCCTGTTGGCCAAAATTGGCCGGATGGACTGAATTGACACAATTGCAAAAGTTTTAGGATTGAATTGGCCAAAAAAAATTTATGACTGAATTTGCACAATTATAATAAGTTTAAGATTTTTTTTTATAATTTCCCCTCATGAGCATCGTCCACAAAGAAGAATTTAAGTGACGCCGTAGTTGTTTGGTAAATGGCATTAAATGCATATATCAGAAATCACTAAAATCGGTGAAGCGACGCCTTGACTATGTTTATCATCAGTTAGACAACAGGATTGTGAGCAAGATCAGAGGTGGATTGTGGGGAAACAACTTAGTTATGAACCCAGAATTATTTCGGAATTCACGGATAGAAAAACCAAGGTGGAAATCAATCACTGAGGCAACAGAAAGAACGAAGGACAAAATGCAGATGTTGCAGATGGAAACCCAAGAGCAAAGAGATCGTGGATGAAAGAGTGTGCTTAATTGATTAAACTGTTGCCGTAAACATAATTACATAGTGATAATAGTCTCTAAATTGAACAGAGTGAGATGCCGGACGAAAAATTTGGATCATCATTTTTTTTTATATAGTTCTTAATATGCGAAATCGGTGCATAATATGTGATGTGAACACTTGAAGGAATCAATGGACCGGACCCCACTGATCAGAATTTGATATCAATGCCCCCAGGAACACTACCAGAGAGACAGCACTTTCGTGTTTTCCATTAAAAAAAGAAAGTAAAAAAAGGAAGATGTGTTTGAGGTTTCCCTACAGAAATGTATGCTCAGGCTTCGCTCAGGCATCAGGATCAGAAAATGACACTGGCCTGCAAGAACACGTGTTAGCTTATCATCAGCTCGAAACCCTAATTATGATCTCGTCTTCACGACATTCTTCCTCAAAAATGCAAATACTTTCCCACCTTCTTTCAGGTTGAGCACATCAAGCATTATTACTGGATAAATCAAAGGGTTAGAATCAATAAAAGATTAAAAAAAAAAAAAAAACCTCACACAAGACGAGGAGAGTTACTAGGAATCTTATCTCTTACAACTTCTCTAGTACCCTCTTGCTCATATTGAAAATGGATAAACTCCCCCAAAATTTTCTTTCGAGATCGATGGCATTCATTTGTGTCCGAGCCGCAGCTCAAGATCCAGCTCTTCTTCCTTTTCCAGATCCTTGCGCTTGTTACTGGTATCATGGCTATTGGAACTGCCCATGATTGCCAAACTTTCGGCCTCGCTCGACGAGTAGCGGTGAGAAGAATTATCACCTTGCGACTGCATCGGAAAATTAACCGAAGGAGAAGGCGGATAGGGCGAGATAGATAGAACAGGCGTTGATTCGAGGCACGCCACATTCGACTTTATCGGGTTGAAGATGCTGGTAGGATGAGGCAGCTGGTAAAGAACACATAGTCCTCCATTTGGGTACCCGAATTCTTGATTCGGGAGCATCAGAGTCGAGGAGGACGGGGAGGAGCAAGAAGCGAAAGGAGCGCTTTGATTAGCCAACGTCCGGAATTGTGATTGGTGAAGCTTAGCACGGTCCCTGCGGTGGACATTCATGTGGCCGCCGAGAGCTTGGGCGGACCGGAACTCCCTTCTACAGAATGAGCAAGTGTAGGACCTCGGCGGCCAGGTCGCGCCCATAATGTGGCTAGTGTCTTCAGCGAAGGCTCTCACCTCCCACGAGTCTTCATCCTCCTGGGCCGCACCAGGTTTCCACATCCACGAGCCAACGCTCGAGCTAGGGTTGATCTCGTCCTTCTTCTTCTCTTCCAATTCTTGGAACACGGCATCAAAGTCCTTGAGCTGAGCAACCATGGCGCTACTAATTGCTTAGTCGTTACAAGGCTATGGGGTTGAAGAGATTAGAGGATGGGTTGAGGAAAGGAGGGAAGGGTAGAAAAAGGGTTAAATAGTGGGAAGATGAGGGAGACATTAGAATAGGGAAAGGGACAAAATGAAACCCTAAAAAAAATTGGGTGAAGTCACCAAGGTTTTTGGAGCAAGTAGTTGGAATTACGATGTAGAAAAAAAATACAGAAGCACACACACATATATGTTTATTAATTTTCTCTAATCCAAAAAAGTATGTGTAATAGATGATGAAATTTTCCGCAGCATCGAACTTTGGCAGCAACGCCTTCCAACTTCTCAATGTGGTTAACCCACGAAGAACCAGGGATTAATATTTAATACAAATAGTCCACTATCCTTGATTTGCATAGACCCCACAATATGTGATTTCAAATTCATTTTTTCATTTCATTTTGGTCTTGGGATTTGCCTTAGAGAATACCTTTTCTTGCCCCCGTGAAGTCGATTTCTATGGCTTTGAGACTCGAGAGGATTGAATATCTCTGCAAATGGAAGACATGGATTACTCCATAGGTTAATTGCTGGGGAAAATTGCCCAAGAAGTCCTAACCCTATTACATGAAGGCCAATTTAGTTTTAATCCTCTCGATTGCGCTAATTTAGTCCTAAATTTTTCGGCGATTTGCCAATTTAAACCTAAATCTTTTAATTGGGTTAATTTAATCCTAAATATTTTGATAATTTGTCAATTTAGTCCTAAATTTTTTACAAATTGTCAATGTAATCCTTCTTTTGGCCAAATGTCCGAATAAAAGGTTTAGAACTAAATTGGCAAACTTTCAATGGGTTGAGGACTAAATTGACACACGAAAAAAGGTTTAGGATGAAACTGACAAATACTTAAAAGATTTAGAACTAAATTAACACAATCAAAATATTTATGATTGAATTGGTCTCCTTGCTACAGGTTTAGGACTTTTTCGACAATTATCACACTTCTTATCATAAACAAAAATAGAGATTACAATTCTAAGATTCTACAAGGCAAAACATATATGTGTGTATGCACGTGCTACCGCAATGCATAGTAACGAATTTAAGATTAGCGTTTTACCCTAAATCTCGTATCATACATGATTCGCTCGCTCGCCTACGACCCAAACAAAGAAACAAAAACCTCTGCTTAATCATTTGTAACATCAATCTGGCGTAATCGAAGATGTAATTTGATTTGAACCTCGCCAATATAAATAAATCCGGCTCTTGACTTCTGATCACGTATTCAATGGCAGCTGCTTGTTGCTTTGCATAACAACCGAAAATAATATGTTCCAGCTTAGTCATTTGTCCGATTAATTTCTCCATTCTATGTCCGTCGAAACCGAATACACGTATGCATTGGATCCATAGTTTTATACTATTACGTTGCATTTATCGGCGAAGAAACCTAATTGAGATTGCAAGTGGCTTTCCAAAATATCCAAGTACCCCAACGAAGACATTGTCGCGAACATATTATTAACTTCCTTAGGGCATTTGGTTATCTTGGGTAGAGATTAATAAAAAGTGCTGCAAAGTAACACATCAACCTTCGCAAAAAAAAAAAAATGATAATAAAGGAGGAAAATGCCTTTGGTAAACTGGTGAGCTTAGGCCTTTCTTCGAAAATGACATGATTATATCAGGCTTTATTTGAAAAGATGTCCAATTCAAGTCTTTATTTGAGAAAATGAGGACACTTTACATCTTTATTTGAAATAAGATGCACTTCATATTCTTATTTAAAAAAATAATAGCGCTTTAGATCCTTATTTGAACTTTTCCCAAAAGTTAAACCTATTAAAGTTCGACTTTTAGATTTCGAAAATTACATTAATTCATGGACAATATCCTTATTAATGACTAAGCGTGAAAGCACAAATCATCCAACATAACTCTGATCTAACCAATGCGTCATTCTACTCTTCCACATCCTACCTTGCTATTAATCATAAAAAGAAATACTCAAGTTCAGACACTATTCTTGTTTTCCTGCATAAAGAATGAATGCCTTAGGGTCTTTGTTCTGCCACCAGATGCCAGGACATACAAGAAGTTACGAGGCTTAGGATGATTGGAGAATCATTCGATCGGCAGAGATTTTTCTTTTTAATTATCTCTTTATGACTTTCTTCAAGCGACGGCCTTTGACTACTTGAGCAAGATGGAGTTGTATTTGACTATTGAACAATTTCAACCCTAGCTTCCTTTAATTTATGTGGCATTCCTCGTTGGTCACGGAATCTGCTGGATGCATATGTGGATTCAACCTATATTTTTACGACTGTCCTGTTCCCCCAGCAAGCTATTGACCTTGTTATTGAGATGGATATTCGTGTCGGCCGATGTCAAAATTCCTTGTGCTGAGCCTCGTTCATCTGTTTCGGCAGTAAAAGACTTTTCTTCTTAAAGATGTCTAAGTGAAATAAAATGAAAATTTGCCTGTTGACCCATATATATAAAAGCCACAAGTACGAGTTACATCGTATCTGTCTTCAATACAAACATCTTTCACTGGCCGGAAAGTCTCATGCTGCACAGGAAAGACAGGCGTAAGGGACGAAAAGAAAATAACAAATCAGAGTATGTAAGTTCGACTCTATGGAACGATTCTACCTATGAGACAACTTTAAATTGCTTTGTAGGGGAAAAGATTTTTATGCTTTTGTTATAATTTCCGATATATATGAGATGAAAATAGAATTTAATCACAACAATGAAACACGTCTTGTTATTGATCTGAAAAAACCATAGATAGATTAATAAAATAAAGGAACAATCGCGACAAGAGAGCGGACTATTACAATATAATTTCCATCTATAAAATTTCTAATATTAAAGTGATTCAATTAGCAGAAAATTGAGTTTTCCATTTGAATTTCCTGTAGTTTTGCTCCAATATTCGTTGGATTCCTTTTTTCTTTTGGCCCTTTTGTTTTTGGCAAATGGAGGTTTAAGAGATATATTGCATTTACTATCAATTGACGGTCCAAACCACCAAAAAGTGTTGTAGGCTTGACTATTTGAGCTGGGCTGCTCAGTTTAAAGATTGGGCCATTTTTGTAAGACTCTAGAAACTAGCACAACAAGTGTCTATTTACTGCTTTAGGTGGTGCTAATCAAACAAACACAGAAGGAAAATGGAATGGGTTGCGTATTTGATCTAAGTGACAGGAGAAAACTTGGTTGGAGAGGGACTATTTTAGAAGATACTTCGAACTATGTCGTCAAGTGCAATGCCTGCTCTAATTTTCAATCCGGCAATGATCGCAAAAAACTGTATATGATTAGTCCAAAATAATCATGAATTGACGGTGCTCAAGTTTGTCTTTGCTCGTGCTTTCTTTTAAGGGTGAGTTGTTCTATATTCCTTCTAGGTTCCACTTTCCTTCTAGATTCCACTTAGAACTTAAAACATATCCGTCACAACCAATACCCCATTTTTAAAACCTAGTACCTAACCTGTCACAGGTTTCATTATCGTTTTTAGGATCTATCCAGATTTTACATATATTCTTAATTGAACAGTTGCAGTAAATTATCACCTCTAGTTACCACCATTTATTGATATAATTTACTGATCATAGCGCATATTTAAATGCACAAAGAATATGAATGTTGGGGTTGTCCCACATCGACTGTGGAAGGAGCTGGTGGTCGATTGATAAGTGTGAGGGAAAATCCCAAACTTTAAACTAGCTTTTAGATTGAGAGAGGCCCAAAACCACCCAACACTGGTATCAAAACCCAGGTTACTAACAAGTCTGGACCCAACAGTCACTCTGTAGAAATACTTGTTGTCGCCCTCTCCGACCCATGACCCGATGTGTGAGAGGAAGATTGTTGGGGTTGTCCCACATCGGTTGTAAAAGGGGCTGGTGGTCGGTTGATAAGTATGAGGGAAAGCCTCAACCTTTGAGCTGGCTTTTGGGTTTAGAGAGGCCCAAGACCACCCAACAATGAAAAATTAAGAAAATAATGATCACTGTTGTGGATATTGCTGAAAATGAAAGTTCAAACTAGTGGTTTCAAATTACGCACTTATCATATGGTTCCATGGAGTACCACAGTGTCGCGACCTAAAAATAAGTTTCTAGACTAATGGATTATTAGGTTAATTAAATTAACTAATCTAATTCGAACTCTCTCAAGCCCATATCGAATCGCAACTTAAGGTTCAATTGATTAACATGCAATGATTTTAAAATGGAGTCGCCACTAATAATTTTTGGCAGGTCGATTAAGAACCTAAGTAAATTAACGGAATAACTAAATTACTTCTACGAACTAGATATTAAGAGTTTGGGGACTTGATTACGCTAAATTACTGTAATGCCCTTTTGATCCCATTTTATTTCATGAAAAATCATTTGAGAAGGCAACATTAATTGATTTTAACCGAAGTCACTAACAAAGTTTATCGTGCGGGTACACAATCAATTAATTGAACATTCAGAAATCAATATAATCAAGGGAGCATGCGCCACACAATTTAATTATTTTTTTAATTTTTAATTTTTTATGAATGCATGAAAGACTGTACTACATGATGCAATGTCACGAATTAAATGCAAATATAATGACATGCAAATTAAGCTAAATGAATGTACGAGTGAGGCCATGGTTTAATTAAATTAACTACATTCATTCAAATCTAGATATGCAATTTTATATGAAGTCTAAGCTAAAATACAATCTAACATGACATGGACAAGATGAATGACATGACATGGATGGCGTGCCAAAGATGACATGTCATAGATGACATGGCAAAAATGACATGGCAAAGATGAATTATTTTATTTTCGGATGAATTTATTTTCTAAAATAGAACTATGTCAAAAAAAATTATTTATTTTGCATATTTTAGAGTCTAAATTGACCTAAACCCTAATATTTTAAAGAGGAATTATTTTAGACATGAAATTCTATTTAAACATGCAATTTCTATCCTAAAATGCAATCTAGTCTAAATATCTTACAAGAGGTATTGAAAAGATATGATACAATTTTTAAAAGATATGCAATTTTCAAATATGGGATGTGGATGAATGCAATTTTTAAAAGATACGCAATTTTCAAATAATTTTAAAAGATGTGTAATTTTAAAATATGGGATGTGGATGAATGCGATTTTTTAGAATTTTCGGGATTACATCATGCAACAAATATATTCTAAAAAATATGACAATCAAGCAGTTCAGATTAAATGAGTAAATTGAATATGCCAATCAATGTAATCAATAAAATGGATATATCAATCAAGTTTTGAAATATTTCGCGAATATTTGAGCCAATCTTTAATTCGTAATATTACGATTAATGATTGAACCCAAATCCTTGACTAATCAAGTATTCCATCAATAATCTTAAAGATGGACATTCCCGATCGTATGGCAAGTTGCAAAAATTTTCCTAATCAATTTGTATTTTGAAAAAAATATCCACTTTGATGCAATATGCATGATATGCTCAAATATGCTAACATAATATGCAAATATGGAAAAATAAGCAAGTGTATATTCAATTTGGTATAGGAAATTTACCATCTCACAAGGTTGGTCGTTCCTAATTTGAATTAAACCAAAGCTGGCAATCCAAGCTTGCCCCTTGGACTAGTTCGATTATGAAGAAATTCCACGGATCGATTTGAGGACGGCTTGGTGGTGTTCATGTTTGCCTTGAGTTGGCGGATTGGTTGCTAATTTTTTTGAAGCCTCGTAGATTATATACCAACGTGGACCAATTCCGCAAGGAATTTCACTTAGGATCGCTTGTGAAGGTTCCACTTCATTCACGTAGCTTTGGCTTTCCCAGACGTCAATCTTCAACTAAAGTTAGTGAAATATGATAAGAAAAGACAAAACTCACCTCTCGGTCCGCAAACCTCCAATCTTCAACTTGGAACACCATGCAAATGAGCAATAGCAAGAGATGCAATATGTCACAGCCTTGATAGTGGACCGAATTGTCCAAATAACATATTTCAGTTCCTCTATGTCTAAAAGACCCAATCTGCTCCCTTTGATCTCGTCATCCATTCTTAGTAGTAACAAATCAAGAATGATGATGGCGTTTTGGGACGGAAAACCTGCGAACACAAACTAAAAAAATGTGATATTTGCTGTTGCAAATCCCCACTGCAGTGCAAATGTTTGGAACCGAAGTGAACGTATTTTGACTCTGAAGAATGTGGATCTCCACTTCTGGTCACTTGCTGACTCATCTCTCTAGATGATGTTGTCCATGGATGACCTCATAACCTGGACGAAACAGGAAGGCATGCGATGACGGAGGTCAGTCCCATCAGCGGGGTCTGGTTTGTGCGATGATGTCGCTAAAAAATGCAAGAATTCATTGGAGAATTCTTTAAATTGTTGCCCGGCTTTGCAAGATGATTTTGGTGGACTTCAACGTGATATTTGCTCGTCCCCTTCTTGTATCTTTAAAAAGAACTCTTTGCCTATTACTGCATATAGAAGATGACAATAAATTCTCTCTTTTCTTATTCCTCTGTGACTTTCGTGCAGAATGGTGGTTGTATGTGTATTATCAGTACCCTTTCCTGCAAGCGGAAGCCAAAGATAAAATCTGGAAAAGAAATAAAATAAAGGAACAATGAGCAGAACAAAAAAGTGATGATGATGATGAATCGGCTTCCTTTCTTCTTGTCCCTTTTTCCTTGATTTTCCGTTATTTCTTTGAAGCGTGGATGAAGACAGGCCCAGGGGGGAGAGAGCCTCTATTCCTCCTCCTCCAACCGTGTATTCTCTTCTGTGGCTCTCTCTATGTGCCATATATTCAACTGAATTGGCCTCCCCTCGATGTGAACCCTAAGGCATATATTTATAATAGTGAGCCAGAGTTATGTGTTATTTTCATTATTTACAAAAAGTGTTCCTCAACTTTGGATAATCGCAAATTGATCCGGAGAGAAAATATTATGTCTATAAAGGCCTTTTCTTATTTAATGGGTATTTTTTAATTAAATTTTTTTTTTCCCAAATTGAACATTAAATAGACCTTCATGAATTTTTTGAAATTGACTCCTACCTAGCTGAATTATGATTTTTGAGCTTTAGTTTACCACTCGTCGATTTCAATTCATTTTTCACCGCCGATCTGATTAAATGTAAATGCAATGCAATATCATGCTAAAAATAAATATGAAAAATGATATGATTATTTTTTGTAGGAACTAAAATTAATTCCTCATTTTTTATGCTAAATAAATGATCAAAGAAAAATCAAAATTTAGATGTCAACACACAGGATCGTGCGATGACATAAAACAAGAGAATTATAAATACTTGTTCTAAGTTTCTACCCATCGAAATCGAATCTCCAATTTTTTAAAACTAAAACCTACTCTTCATAGTTAAAACCTGAAACCTATCATGTTTCCACCTGTTTGGTTCTCCAGTTCTTGATTCTACCCTTGATCTATGCTCACCCCTACTTTCTGTTGGGCTTTTTAGCCCTGGTCCAGCCCATTTATCACTTGGTTTAGTTGCTAAACCTAGGACAACACTTTGACAACATTATTAGAGAGAAAAAAACGTGAGAACAGTAGCTACCGAGAGAGGAAAAAAAGCAGCAAAACAGAGAGGGGCAACAGTAGATTTTTCTTGGAAAATCAGTCTATCCAGCAGCGATAAACTTGACAATCGAAGGTCAATCCGTGGTTCGATTGGGCTGAAATTTTGACAACAGCTTCCAAACTCGTTGTTCTTGATTCTGTGCGGTTAGATCGTGATTTGCAGGTATTTACTATAGTTGTTCATGGGTACTTAGGGACTGTAATTTTTTAGGGTGATTTTCATATGGTTCTCTCGTTTAAGGTGTTATTGTTTCTTGATTTCCACTTATAGTTTGGGATTCAGCGAGGTTGTGTACCTAAACGACTAATATTGGAGATTTGGGTGGACTCTGTAATCGGTCTCGAGATTTTTATCCTTCGCATTGGAGGAGTTTTCCACGTAAAAATTCTGGTGTTATATTTTCTCTAAGTTCTTATATTTCCATTGATTGTGCTCGATTCGATTTCTCACAGATTTAGTCAAAGAGGGAAAGTTATCTACTGTTTTTTCCAACATGGTGGTATCAGAGTATTGTTTTTTGACTGAACGATGGAATCAAATATGAGCAGGATGATTAGTTTGAATGGAAATAATTATCACGTATGAAGAAGAAAGATGGAAGATCTACTATATGTGAAACTGTGGCATTTACCATTGTTTGCTGATATTAAACTCGATAATATGAGCGATGCTGATTGGAATCTTGAGCCAAAATTGTGTGTGGGTTTATTCGACAATTTGTCAATGATAATGTTTTGAATCATATCAGTAAAGAATCACATGCTAGGACTTTGTGGAATAAGCTAGAGTCATTGTATGCATGGAAGACTGGCAACAACAAATATGTTTGATTAAACAATTTAGGGAAAATGTCAAAAGAGGGACTCAACTATACTTATTATCTCAATTAGGGGCCCAAACTTCAACTTGGGTCAAAAGAGGGCCTAGACTATTTTTTATTTTTCAAAAAAGGGTTTGGCCGAGGGATATTTATGCCTTTTTAACTTTCCTCTTTTTTTTTTCTTTGTTCCCATCCCCTCCCCCACATCGTTTCTTCCTCCCCTTCTGCTTCAAGCATGGCACTTCGGGTCGGCAGTGTTCACTACTCCATAGCGCTTTAGGTGGCTATGGTTCGTTGTCCGGGGCTGAGCAGGAAGTGATGGTGATCGTGGGTGGTCGAGCAGACGTCGGGGACTCCAGTTCATAGGCTAGACTGGTTGTCGAAGGGGTGGCACAACGATGGGCGGTGATAGTGGCATTGGGTTTGAGATCCAGCACGAGCTCAGGCTTGGTTCTGATGACGCAACTAGGCAATGAGATAGAGGATGGTGGTGGTCGAGCGAAGGAGTAGCCATCGTCGGAGTTCTCGAGGTTCAATTGTCGCCCGGGGGGGGGGACTGTGAGCAGGAGTTGGAAGGGTCGGACAGGCGTCGGAGGCTCGGATCAATCGCTTCTTCTTCAAGCATGGCATTTCGGGTAGACACTGTTCACTACTCTATGGCATTTCGAGTGGCCGTGGTTCATCGTCCGGGGCTAAGCAGGAAGTGATGGTGGCCGTGGGTGGACAGGCAGACGTCGGGGACTCCGATTCGTGGGCTGGATAGGGCGTCGAAAGGGTGGTGTAGAGACGGACGGTGATGGTGGCATTGGGCCTAAGATCCAGTACGTGTTCAAGCTCGGTTTAGGCTGGTGGCGCGACTAGGCAATGAGACAGAGGATGGTGGTGGTCGAGCAAAGGAGTAGCCAACGTCTAGGTTCTCGAGGGTCAATCGTCGGGGCGCGGGACTGCAAGCAGGAGCTGGAAGGGGTTGGACGGGCATCGGAGTGAGGCGAGGTAGATTGGAAGTGGTCAGGGGGTAGCACAACGACACATCCACTTTGACTCCCTGTTCGTATACCTCCGCGGGTTTATGGTGGTGCGACAGCAAAACTGGAAGTTCGGGGGAGGTGCGATGGAGTCGAGTGAGGTAGCTGTGTAAAGGAGAGAATAAAAGAAGCAGAAGCGAAGCTGGTGCTGTCGTCGGATGGGGGTGGGCCACACGCCAAGAGCAGAAGGGGGAGTTGCAGAAATTTAAAAAAAGATGAAGCTTGAAGCAAAAGGGGAGGAAGACGACGACGTAGGGGAAGGGATGGGAACAAAGGAAAACAAAAGGAGGAAAGTTAAAAAGACATAAATATCCCTCAGCTAAACCCTTTTTTTAAACAAAAAAAAAAAGTCTAGGCTTTCTTTTGACACAAGTTAAAGTTTGGGCCCTTAATTGAAACAACAAGTATAGTTGAGGCCCTCGTTTGGCATTTTCCCAACAATTTATAGAGTTGCATTATAGATGTGGCCAATTTATATCAGATCACTTGAATGAGTTTCAAGGAATGATAGATCAACTTTCTACCATGAATATTAAATTGGATGATGAAGTGCAGAGACTTTGGATGCTTTGTACTTTATCGGAATCTTGGAAGACATTTCATATGTCCTTGATTAATGATGCACCTGATGGTATTGTTATCATGGATTTTGCAAAAAATGATGTTTTGAATGAGGAGATGAGAAGAAAAATGCACTGTTCTTCGTCTCATTCAAAAGCCTTAGTTGTTGAAAACAAGGACAGAAGCCCGAGTAGAGGCTCGAAAGGTAGATACAAGAGCCGAAGTAAGTCAAGATCACAGAAGAACACTATTGAGTGTCATCACTGCGATAAGATGGGTCATATGAAGAAAAATTATTTTTAGTTGAAAAATGAGAAGAGAAATGAGAAGAAAAATGACAATAAAAATAACGAGAGAAGAAATAATGGTAGCGATGATTGGGTGGCAACTGCTACTGATGAATTTATTATTTTTTGCTATGATGATAATGTTAATTTTGCTTGTGATGATTCAAACTGGATTATTGATAATGGATCTTATCTTCATATTAGCTCTACGAAAGAGTTCTTTACATCCTAGAGGTCAGGAAATTTTGGTACATTAAGGATGAGTAATGATGGTTTCGCTGCTATTGTCAACATAGGAGATGTGTGCTTGAAGACTAATACCGAAATAAAAATAATTTTGAAAGATGTTAGACATGTTTCTGATATTCGTTTGAATCTAATTTCAACTGGAAAGCTTGATGATGTAGGATTTTGTAGTACTTTTGACAATATATAGTGAAAACTCACCAGAGGCTCATTAGTTGTGGCTAAAGGTATGAAACAATCTTCTTTGTATTTGTTTCAGGCTAAGATTTCCAAGGATGTGTGTAATGTTGTGGAAGATGAGAATGCAACTACATTATGGCACAAGAGGTTTAATCACAAAAGTGAGAAAGGAATTGGTTTGTTAGCTAAAAAGGGTTTACACTCTAGAATAAAGAGTTCAAGACTTAAGAAGTGTGCACATTGTTTAGCAGAAAAATAACGAAGGGTTTCCTTCAAGAGTCATCTGCCTTCGAGAAAATCAGAGTTACTAGAATTGGTACATTCAGATATTTGTGGTCCAATAAAACCACTAATCATTGGTGGTGCAGCCTACTTTGTGACATTCATTTATGACCATTCAAGAAAATTATGGGTTTATTTTTTGAAGATGAAGGATCAAGTGTTAGACGCATTGAAGTAGTTTCAAGTATCAGTTGAAAGACAAACTGGAAAGAAGTTAAAATGTATTCGTTCAGGCAACGGTGTGAGTATATCGAACCATTTGATGAATATTGCAGGCAAGAGGGGATTCGACATTAGAAGACACCTCCTAAAGCACCTCAGTTAAATGGTGTAGCGGAAAGAATGAATATGACATTGATTGAGAGAGTCAGATGTTTGATTTCGGATGCAAAATTGCCAAAATATTTTTGAGGCGAGGCTTTGATTACAGTGGTACATATTCTCAATATTTCTCCTATTATTGCTTTAGATGGTGATATTCCAAACAGAGTTTGGTTTGGAAAGGAAATTTCATATAATCATCTAAAGGTGTTTGACTGTAAAGTTTTTGTTCATATTCCCAAGGATGAGAGATCCAAGTTAGATGTCAAGACTCGAGAGTGCATCTTTCTTGGTTATGGTTCTGATGAATTTGGCTATAGGCTTTATGATCCAATTGAGAAGAAATTTATCAAAAGTCGAGATGTAGTATTCTTTGAGAACGAAACCATTTGGATTATTGAGAAGATAAAGAAGATAGATTCCCATGATTCTGATATATCAGTTGATACTAGCTTAGTCTCATTTTTTGAGTTGTAGGAATAGTTGCATGATCAAGTTGAAGATTGTGTTCAAAGTCAGACTCCAGATCAGCAGGTTTAGTGTCAGACTCAAAATGATCTACAGGTTCAAGATCAGGCTCAAGGTGATCAGTAGCATTCAGATGACATTGATGCTCAAGAGATTGCACCATTAGCTCCACCAACCACTGCTTTGAGGAGGTCTACCAGAGACCGCACCTCATCTACTAGACATTCTTCTAGCAAGTATGTTCTGTTGACAGATGCAGGTGAACCTGAAACTTTGAAGAAGCAATGGAAGACAAGAATAAGAAGGAATGGCTTGATGCAATGCATGATGAGATGAAGTCATTGCATGACAATCATACTTTTGAGTTGTTGGCATTACCTAAGGGTAAAAGAGCTTTGAAGAGCCGATGGGTATATAGATTGAAGCAAGATGAGACGACTTCGCGTCCTTGATATAAAGCCAGATTGGTTGTTAAAGGCTTCAATCAAAAAAAGAGAATTGACTATGATGAGATCTTCTCACCAATTGCAAAAATGTCTTCAATTCGAGTTGTTTTGAGTTTAACAGCTAGTCTTGATCTCGAGGTTGAGCAGATGGACGTGAAGACCGCTTTTCTTCATGGGGATTTGAAGGAAGACATATACATGGAGTAGTCCGAGAGTTTCTAGGTAAAAGGTAAAGAGAATTATGTTTGTAAATTGAAGAAAAGCTTATATGGCTTAAAGCAGGTGCCGAGACAATGGTATAGAAAATTTGAGTCTTTTATGGGGGAGTAATCCTATAAGAAGACTACCTCTGATCATTGTGTATTTGTGCAGAAATTCTTGAAAGGTGATTTTTGTCACGCCCTGCGTCCTAAGGCGAACGCGCTACATCCACTCCTTACCGCTCAAGATCCAAGATACGACCCACACGATATATGTGATATGAAATACACATGCGGAAACGAAAAAAACATAAACCTCCAAACAAGTAAAAAGGAAACCTGGGATAATGAGAACATGTAAATACATAACATAAACACGGGTTCATACAAAAAGCCAAGGTTCGAACCAAACCACCGAGTAGGGTCGAAAAGGGACCAGGGACTAGTCAAAAGACTAACTATTTAGGCCTCCAAAACATATACAACATCAAAAGACAATCCAAAAAGGCCCTAGGAAGACAGAAACCACTAAGTATAACTACTGGCTTCCTCTTCGTCATCGTCCTCATTCTCAACTGGATCATAGTCGGAGAAGGTCTCGGTGCGCACATCAATGGAACCATCCTCCATGTCGTCCTCAGAAGTTGATACCTCAATCACCTTAGTCTCTTCCTCAACGGTAGGGGTCTTCTCTGGTACATCTCTCGATTCGGCAGTGGAAGCTACTATCTATCTCATCGCACAACGGATGACACCAGAACATTACTACACCCCTAGGGACTTCGGTAGGGTTCAAAGGACCCGCGAAAACTTCTCCAACCCTACGATACCACGCCTCAAACCTATGTGGCTTCCACTCCTCTCTTCCCCTGTCAACCCAAAGAGTAGTACGTTTTCTAACATACACAGCACCCTGGCCATCGAGGAACTCGTCAAAATAGGGGTCATCTCCTTAGGATCGCCTAAACATACGGGCATCATCTTCAAGACTTGGGGTCTAAAAAAGGAAAGTCCCACGACCGGGTGAGATTTACATTTCAGCAAGCAAATCCTAAACCTAAGCTAGACCGATAGTTCACCCAAACACAACTTTAAAACACAAGCAGGAACACCTCAATAAACAACATGAGGTAAGCAATCATCATAACGTACCATAGAAAAGCATATGTTAAACAATCATCAAGATATGCCATCAGGACGACATGTAATTCACATCTCAAGGCATACATGAATACAAAAGATTTAGCTCAATGTACTAGCACTGTAATTCATTTTATCGTCTTTACCCGCGCCAAAATGGCTCAGGCTTGGCTCGCGTCAAAACACCTCATACCATGACAATCAACAAACCCACGTTAAACGCTTCAGATTTTCAATGTCAATCAAGGCTCATGTCGACATATACAAAATCTTATCCCGCGTCTCAACGCATCTGGATATCACTAATTGCAACCTTATGTTTCGACGTATCAGGATACCAAAAGCTCTTAAGCTCATAAGTCTCACTTCCCCCTCAAGACTTCATGATCGAGTACAGTTTAATCCACCAAGTAATGATTCTTTAGTACGTGAAACCACAATAATAATCATTCATGAGGTAATATCCAACACATAACTTACATATCAATCAAGTACATGCGCACAACCAAGTCATAAGAATAACAATTCTTCGTCAAAAGGAATACACGCGACTTGCACATTGGTTACCACGATCGATTATGGACATTTCAAGCGACAAATCCACAATTACTCATCCAATCTAACTTCAACTAGTCCAGTAGCGTCCTACCATCCTAACAAAGGTTTAGAAACCACTTACCTTCCAATTTGATCATCAAAAATCCTTCCAAACTCCCTCAATGATTCGGTTCCCCTTAGCCCGAAACAGGGCAGCCGCGTGACCTAACCAAAAGTTCGTCAATCGATCAATTTTTCTCTTCCAATCATCATTTCACGAAGCATACACCTCATTAACACCTCAATTAACATTCTAGTATGTCTTAACGACGAATTTAAAGCATGGAGACACCTCCAACAGCCCTCTAAGGGTTTGGTTTATCCAACCGAAATAGGGTAGAATTCGATCCAGCCCTTTACTCCCTTAATCAGTCCATAATTCAACTCTAAACCTTGATTTACCAAAAAATCAACTTGCTAACATGTCGTATTACGTCTATAAGAGTCTTACCAAGAGTTTTGGAGCGAGTAGACGTCAAAAGTGCCACAAATAGTCTCGTCTCCCCCAAGTCTACCGCCGTCAGAATCTGTTTTGGGGAATCGTGACAAACTAGCCATGTTTACCCTTCCAAACTCAATCTAAATCAATATTTTGGCTCAAACAATATTAGTACTATGGGTTAAAAAGTACTCATCAAAAATTTGAAGCAAATCAAAGCCCCGAAGTGGTCAAACAAAGGTCTAGTCCCTACTGAGTCTAAATCTATCCGGTTTTGCAATTGAAGCTGGTCGGGCAAATTGGGGCCCCCAATCAACGAACGATTGGTGGGAGCTTGTAGGGAAAAGGTTGAGGGTGATGTTGGTGGCCGGCATGAGGTGAGATGGCAGTCAGAAGGGGCTTTCGTTGGTGGCGAAGCTGGCGGCAGGTTCTGGTCGGGCAGGACAGCACAGTGAGGAAGAAAGAAGGAAGGAAATGAGAGGAAGAGGGAGAGAGAGAGAGGGTTCGGCTGAAGAGAAGGAGATGATGGCTTTCCACAATAATTCAGTTTGGTCAATCACAAGAATGGTAGGTTAAAAGTGATTCATTAAAGGCTAATCAATCACATAGTGCCACTTGTCTTCATCTCAATAATGTCTTTACTAACATTGACTTTCATTGACCAATATTCCTTCACATTTTCGGTAGCCATAGGAGTTTGAAATTGACTAAATTGACATTCTTCATTTGCTAAGTCAAGGCCAATCCTTGAGTGGCAAAATGGTAATTTTGCGCTCGTAGTCCGAAACGTCATTTTTTCAATTTAAATTTCCTTCGATGAGGCGATGTCTAATTCGACTAGAATGTTGGAATTCTTTATTTCCATCTTTCCCATTTCGAGATCCATCTCTTGGGCAATTCTCTGTCAAATGTAAATTTCAGGTTATCCCGAACTAACGAACGGTTTTTACAGACGTTACGTGTATCGACTTTATGATTCTCACCACACTTCAGGCTCATCAGTCCATGGCAACTTTGGTTATCATATAATTGCGAGGGTCTATTACTAGCTCCGACGGTCTCAATTGTCATCGTTCGATTTAGGAAAAATTTTACAAATTATACATTGGTTAAGCGGCATCACCCACGCTCCAATCGTATAACGCTAGCAATGCATTTCCTTAATCATTCTTAGATCGGCCTTTAATGGTTCTAAATACTTCATCGGCAATCCTTATGATCAAAGTGTCATTTCCTATTCGAATTCCCTAGGTCTACGTACCTTGTCTTGCGTTAACCTTTCTCTTTTGGTCAGTTAACTCGAGATTGATCAGATCCGAGCGAGATAAGGCTGAAATACATCGATAGATATATTTTCATTGATAAGTCTCGAAATGACAAAGAAAACCAGAATGTCACAATTTTGTTATCTTATTTCTCTATATTGATAACATGTTGATTGTTGATCAGAATGCTTCAAGGATTGACAAGTTAAAGAGAGATTTGGGCAAGTTTTTTTCGATGAAAGACTTGGGGCCGGCTAAACAGATTCTTGGTATGAGGATCACTCGCAACAGATAGACCAAGAGATTATGGTTATCTCAAGAGAAGTACATAGAGAAAGTATTTCAAAGGTTCAAAATGAATAAAGCTAAAGTGGTGAGTATGCCTCTTACTACACACTTTAAACTTAGTCATAAACTATATCGGTCTAAATAGAAAGATTTGGAAGAGATGGAAAAAGTTCCTTATGCTTATGCAGTAGGTAGTTTGATGTATGCAATGGTTTGTACAAGACTAGATATAGCTCACGCAGTTGAAACGATTAGTCATTTTATGTCAAATCCAAGTAGAGAACATTGGACTGCATTGAAGTGAATCCTAAGATATCTCCGAGGCACTTCTAGTTTGAGACTTCATTTGGGAGTGAAAAGCCGATTCTTGTTGGGCATACTGATTCTGACATGGCAGGTGATATTAACACAAGGAAATCTACTTCAAGTTATCTGATTACTTTTTCAGGAGGAGCTGTGGCTTGGCAATCAAAGTTACAAAAATGTGTTGTCTTGTCGACGACAGAGGCAGAGTTCATCGCAGCAATCAAAACATACAAGGAATTGCTTCGGATGAAAGAGTTCATTCAGTAACTTGGTTTCACTCAAGAGAGGTATGTTTTACTTTGTGATAATCAAAGTGCTATACATCTTGCAAAGAATTTCTCTTTTCATGCCAAGTCAAAGCATATTGATGTGAGGTATCACTAGATATGAGAAACTTTGGAATCCAAAGGGTTGAAACTTGAGAAAATACACACATAAGATAATGCTTCATATATGATGACAAAAGCTCTCACTAGAGAGAGAAGTATGAGTTTTGTTGGCGTCAGGCCGGCATGGATTTCTGTTAAGTTCTTTTGTGTCGGAATCTTCCTCAATGAGCTGGAGGGGGAGATTTGTTGGGCTTTTTAGCTTGGTCCAACCCATTTATCCCTTAGTTTAGTTGCTAAATCAAGGACAGCACTTTAGCGACATTATTAGAGAGAAAAAAATAGGAGAGCAGTAGCTACCGAGAGAGGAAAAAACGCAACAAAATAGAGAGGAGCAGCAACAAATTTTTCTAGGAAAATCAGTCTATCTAGCGGCAATCAACTCGACAATCGAAGGTCAATCCATGGTCCGGTTAGGCTGGAATTGTGACAGCAGCTTCAAGACTCTTTGTTCTTGATTTTGTACGGTTGAATCGTGATTTGAAGATATTTACTGTAGTTGTTCATGGGTATTTCTAGACAGTAATTTTGGGGGCGATTTTCATCCGGTTCTCTCATTTAAGGTGTTGTTGTTTCTTGAACTCCACTTATAGTTTAGGATTTTATTGTCGTTATATTCAGTGAGGTTTTGTACCTAAATGATTAATATAGAGATTTGGGTGGACTCCGTAATCAGTCTTGTGGTTTTTATCCTTCGCATTGGAGGAGTTTTCTATGTAAAAATTCTGATGTTATATTTTCTCGAAGTTCCTATATTTCCATTGATTGTGCTCGATTCGGTTTCTCACAGGTTTGGTCAAAAAGAGAAAGTTATCCGCTATTTTTCCCAACACTTTCTTCGTCACTTCCTTCTCCATGTCAAATGAAACGTAGTTAACATGCTGAAATCCATTGTTTTCACAATATTATATGGAAACACGGAAAGTAAGTCATCATGAAAAGGTTGGTAGGTTCATATGAGAGTTGGGGATAAAATCGGTAAATGATAAAATATTTTTTTCTGTTAGAGATAAGAAATGTTGGTAATAACAAAACAAATAAACATTGGTGACCCACTCAAAATAAGAAATAGTAATGCAAAATTGGTTGGTAATTTAAGCATAAAAAAATTTGGTATGTAAGGCAAATAAAAATAGTAGCTCGATATGAAATTAGGAAGGTAAAAAAATCAAATAATTTTGGTACGAAGCTCAAATGAGAGCTGGTAATCCAAAATTAGTTGGAAACTTAATTGGAGAATAGTAGGTTTGTCATACAAAAACTGTTGGTAATTTTATATTATAATTGGTGAAATTTAGATGCTGTTAAGAAAAGCAAGTAAAAGTTGTTGGTAAAAAAATAAGAGAATGCTTTTCTCATAAAAAAAGACAAGTTGGTAATTTAAAATAAAAAGTGGATAGACATTGATAACTAATTCAAATTAGAGTTGGTAACTTGAATAGAGAAGTTGGTATTTTTTTAGTTGAGGCCTTGTAACTTCTAAAAGAAGTTGGTAAATTAAAGAAGCTGGCAAATTAGGCAAGCAACACTATAGAATGTTAGCAAATTTTAAACAAAACAAATAAACTTAGACAATGAACAACTCAAATAAAGTTTATAATTCAAGACTAGTCGATAATTGAATAGGAGAAAAGTTTGTTCGTCACACAAATAAAGATAGATTATTATATGTAATAATTTTAAATTGTTGGCATGAAAATAAATAAAATTGGTAAAGATAAGAAAAGCTCTTTCTGGTCAAGTTTAGGGGAAAATAAGATAGATGATTAGTAGATAATTCAAAGAAGGGTTGGTCACGTAAAATCAGTTGGTAGCTTAATTGGATAAAAGTTAGAAATCATTCTAACTGAGGTTAGTGTTAGAAAAATATAACACATACAGTGACAGATTTAAAATATCATAGGCATAAACATTGAAAAGATAGAGAGGTTTATATCTGGCACGTCTCGGACTATGTCATTCACCATATATATCTCATAATCTTCTTCTTGTTCGGAAATCTGAAATCTACAAATCTATGACCTGTCTTGCCACAGTTGAAACATTTTTCTTGAAACTTGTTCTTGGACCTTTTGGTCGCAATTTTGGCTTCGCAATCTAATTATTTTAAGATTGTTGGACCGAAAATATATTCAATTGGTAGAGTCACAAACACTGAATTGGTAGAAGCACAACACTGAATCGACAGATGCACAAACGTTGAACAGAACTAGAATAGTATTGAAAGAAATGGAATTGATACAAATATCGAGGATTGTGCTCGACACAATTTCCTTAAAATATATTCTTCCCCTCCCGACGTGCTTTGAGGCTTCACAAACGTTTGTCTCCCAGGATACAACGGTTGACAGCGGTAGAGACAAGCACAGTACTCCAAAGCTTTCGACGAACTCGAACAGATCGTGAACACTATCGAAAACAACACAAATGCATATAATTGAAAGAAAGGGAGAAGTGATTTTTCGTACTAGTGTTTTATGTCCTCTTTTGAAACAGAATGGGAAGTCACCTATTTATAGAGTAAATAGGGGCATTTTGAATATAGAGAATAACAGCTGAATAAATCTGTCGTTATAAGTTTAATTATGTAATAGCAGAACCATAACGGTAGAACCATAAAAGCAGAACTGTTATGCTTCTGTAATGGCAGTAGAGCATAACGGCAGAATTATTATGCTTTGTAACGGCAGCAGAGCCGTTATGCATTTAATTCTATAACCACATAATCATAATAATCGTTACTTAGTTAATGTTATTAACATGTCGTTAATTAACTCAACAGCTGTTACATAAAATTTGTAACGGTTTGATTTGAAAAAATTTAAAATAGAATGGAAAATTAGGCTCATCGCGGAGCTCACCTTTTGATCCTACATTCGTGTACACAGATCGTGCGCTCACACCCAAGTTTCAACTTGTTGAGCCTTGGTAGGGTCTGGGATTTGCACCCCCCACATGTGCACGCGAGGCATGACGTATGTATTATGGAAGTTACCACTCTAAAGAAGAGTAACTCTAAAGCACTCACAAGCCTTCTTTATTTCAATATGGGACTAGTATACTTTCACTTTGTTGACACTTGATTTTGAATTAGTCTTTTTTTAGCTTATTTTTAGAAAATTCATAAAAAAAATTCCATAAAAAGTCAAAAAAATACAAAATCAACTTTGGTGGCCTTGGCCAAGCCTAAGAAACCATTTTTGACCAAAAAAAATAAGTTTTCATATATTTCACTTTTTTAGTATTTTTTGAAAATAGGAAAATACTCGAAAATTCAAGAAAAATAGCATTCGAGGTTACAAAAATATGAAAAAAAATAATCAATATTTTTCTTCAAAATTCTTTGTCTTTTTGACCTCACAAAAAGTCAAAATCCAAGTTCAATCGTATATGTTCATTTGTTACACATATGATGAAATTTGGTAAAAAAATATCAATTAAGTCTTTTAATTTGTAATTTTGGCATTTTAAGAGCCTTGTCATCCAATCCGATTGTCCTTATTTGCAATTTGGTCCAATTATTAATATATGTAGTTTAATTGAGTGATTTGGATAAAATTGCACATTTTATTGTAATTTAGACCTTGAATTTGGGCATAATTGAAATTACATTCAATTCAGGAACTATATTTGCAAATTGAAGCCACTACCAAATGTTTTTCATCATTCCGAGTCGATTGGCATACGTGGTTTTGTCCAATTTGATTGTTTAAGCCCTCAATTGCATAATTTTTCGAATTGCAATTCAATGAATATTTGAGGTTTTCATAGAAATTGGCTAGAACTTTTGGGCAAAAACATAGTTTTAGATGGTATTCATGTCTTAAGTTCGATTCTGAGGTTTAATTGTGAAAAGTTCCCATAAAATTATGATTAATTTTGGAAAAATCAAGTCAGAACTAGTTCTGATCGGTCAAATCACCCAATCAAATTAGTCGAAATGGTTCGCTACAGTGTCATCTTCTTCCCCAAAAGCCCGCGCAGATGTACAATGGCAGGCCGAACTTCGATGGTCAAATTGAAGGCTTAATCGACCATAATCGGCAAATCTATGGTGGGGCTTTTGATCTTCAAGATGAGACGCATCGATCGGGACCGACGGTATCGTTAATGATCGTTGGAGCAAGGCGGAATTGGTTGGTCAAGATCGCAGTAACCATGAAAGTCAACTTTCACGGAATGATCAAATCAGACATCCACTCGCGTGCGCCAGAGAACAATTTCGATTGATGGAATTGCTCACCGCCTTCGGCGTCGTTTGAACCAAATGGCATGCATGATCTCGTGCCATTTGGAGTCAATTAGTTCCCTCCTGATTGACGGCAAAATTTCGAAATGGGGATATAGCCTTTGAGGGTTTTCTAGAAGAAAAAGGTTGGTGAATTCAGTTGAGAGGGAAGGATAGAAGAGAGAGAGAAGAGAAAGAGAGAGATAACTCGCCTTCCATCACCATTGTCGAGGGTTTGAGCTCGAACTATTGAAGCGCTGGTTGGGCTCTCTAGAGCCAAACCAAAGCTTCTGAGTATCGCCAAGAGGTTACCCGAGCTCCAAGGAAGCGATTGCCACCGGCCGCGCCTCTTGAAATCATGAGAACAGGTGAAACGCAGCTTCGAGCTTCTCAATGTGCATCAATAGCAACTCACCAATCTCACGCTCATTCTTGCATTTAGTGTGTGTGTTTTGTTCCCCGAGCATCACTAACCATCATCTCATCTTCATTTTGCATATGTTTTGCTTTAACACTTTGAATGGAATCTCCAAACCTTCCGGCATAAGTCGAGCATTGTACAAACTTGCCTAGCCAAATCTAGGTCGTGTAGGCTCAATCGGAGCCCGAGGTAAGTGTTCTGAACCTCTTATGATGCTTTTGTGTTGATGAATTGAATTGAAATGCCATGAATTGCATGATTAGAGTAGCTATACCCATACAGGTTCAAGCTTGCCTATGCATGATTTCATGGATGAAATACCTTAATTCTAATATATA
Source organism: Rhodomyrtus tomentosa (assembly GCA_028455895.1). Taxonomy (NCBI): domain Eukaryota; kingdom Viridiplantae; phylum Streptophyta; class Magnoliopsida; order Myrtales; family Myrtaceae; genus Rhodomyrtus; species Rhodomyrtus tomentosa. The sequence continues at coordinate 31,919,813 of JAPCWY010000008.1, read as the reverse complement.
TGAAACTAGACGATAAGGCGAGTCGAATGGGACTGGTTTTATGTTAATTGGTCTAGGTTTAGTTGTTCATGGTCACCGAAGAAGTCTCGGTAGTCCATTTTGTTGGGGTCGAGAGGTTGAAGAAGAAGCTGACGTGGCGGGGTCAATGAGTCAAAGGTCTGGGTGGCAGCACGTGATTGGTCCACGTAGGTGCTGAGTTGGTTCGACCGTTAATTTGTTAGAGTGAGTCAGTTTAGATCGGACAATCTAGATTAATCGAGTTCTATTTTTAATGGCCGTCCGATTACTAATTAGGAATATCCGAAAATGGTTTTATAATTAGAAAATCAAAATAGACTGAAATGGTGCCATTTATGTTAGTGGTCGAGCGGCGTTGTTTAGGTTAGTGAGGATGGACGGTCCAGATTGAGTCTTGGCTTTTAATCGGGGTCGCCGGTTTAAGTAATCAGTAGTCGGCTTTTGATCTGAGCCATAGGTTTTAGTCAGTTAATCCTAAGGTCGTAGAGTAGCCACGTGATTCAATAGAAGCCGTTGGATTAAATCCGAATAACAAAAAAAAAAAACGTGGAACAACGTCGTTTTGGTAGGGTCGGGTGCGCGGATCCGGGTCTGGGTCGGGTTTTGATCCAAATGGATCGGGTCGACCTTGTCCGAATTATTTTTTTAAATAAAAAATTTAAAAATGATTTTAAAAATAAAAAATCTAGAAAATTATAAAAAATATTTGAAAATCCTAGAAAATCCCCAAAATTGTAGAAAAATTGTAGAAAATTCTTAGACACTCTAGAAATTCTCAAAAATCAAGGATTGACCATAGACAACTGGTCAATCCTATTTTTGAAATTTCTTATCCGTTCTTCTGGAAATTGACGATATTACCCCTTAGGGATAAATTGCCCCGCTTGTATATGAGATAGGTTGAGGATGCCAAGATAAGAATTGAGATCAGTTAGGTGATCAATTCTTCTGCTTGGGTTTTCAAATCTCACCTTTTTTTGAAAATGATGATTTTACCCCTCAAAGGGTAAATCACCTTTCTTATTCTAATCGAGTCGTGAAAATTGCTCAAAATTAGGATTTGAGTCTGGTGGTCGACCAATCCTTCTATTTGGGATTTTCACTTCTCATCACCTTATGCAATGATGATTTTACCTCTCAAAATGTAAATCGCTTCTAAATTTCCAGAAAAAATTTTAAAAATTCCTAAAAATAGGAAATGGATTGGTTTGGTAACCAATCCCATTTCCACCATATTTTGACTCCACATTTTATCTGAAATAATAAAATTTTCCTTTTAGGGAAAATTGACCCAAAACTCTTCAAAATTACGATTTTGCCCCTCAAAGGTAAATCGTGTCAAAAACACTCCTAAGCCTTGATTAACATTTCTCTAGGCTAATAGGGCCTTACTAGGGATGTCACGTTCGTTCATGTGATTTATCCGCACTTATTGGATCCTTGATTTGTGCATTTATTTTTACTAATTGTGAGTGCTAGGGTAGTCGCTCATATCTGCATGAGTTCCTAGATTTAAGGTTTGTACCTCACTCATCTGCATGAAATCTTAGGATTAGATAAATCATTCAACTTAGGTACCGAAAGGGCTTCAACTCTGATAGTTGACGTAACAAAGTCCCCGATCCCATTTTTCTGGTTTCCGCGGAATCGAATAGAGTGCTTCCAACTGTATCGATAGAGTTTCTAATCGTACCCTCCATGAAACTATTGGTGACAACTCATTAGCATGTACACGTATCAATTGTCTAGACCACACCGAAGATCGACCACGTATTCCACCGTTGCGATTTGAGTAATAGACCTTGGGAGAGGGCCGTGTACGATCAGAAATTGGATGGCCCATTAGCCCTTGCCTTGCGAAGGAGGGTCGCGACACACTTCCAACTCAAAGGTGGTCTTTCAGAAGCAATTGCTCATTCACTCACCTATCAAAATATCTCATGTTTTTCAACAATCCCCCACATGAATGAAAATTATTTTGGTTTTGATTCTATGATAATGTTCAACAAATGAACCTGCATAGGATAGGCAGGAGTCACCCTTTGAACCTTTCCTTGTGAAAGTATATTTAATTTACCAGCTGTTCAGTAGACATGATGTCCTTGAACTATACTGCTTTTTTAGTAAATGATCCATACACTTCACATAGGAATCATCTAAACGTTTGTTCAGTTCTCATGGGTATGTTCATTTTGGCCCTAGCATCGTCCTAGTGTTGACACCTAAATTTTGACTAATATTTTTTTTGGCCATTTTTACATAGAAATTAGAGCTAAACTCTTAGTTCTAACAAAAATAATTGAATCATTTTTCATACATGTTTTTAGGGTCCATGCATTCCATTAGTACTCGTTTGCATTGATGGCAGAAAAATTAAAAGGGCATGAGATTGGATTAGAACATGTCAAAACAAGTTCGGCTGGGAGGAGGGTTCCGAAATTGCAAAGGCCATTGAGGTTTCTTTCAAGTTCAAATCAGCCCAATAGGTTTTTTACTAATCAGCTACTTAAAAGAGAGGCCAAGAGAGATAAGCCCATCTGGGCTCGGCAGAATTCGGCAACCCCTTTGAGATGAGGGCAGATGAATTTCTATTATTTTTTGGACTAAATTTGTGCCAAATTGGACCCTCAAGGATGTTATTTAGGTCATATTTTATTCCGGGGTTTTATTTTGCAATAATTTAGAAGACCTAGGCCCTCGACTTGCAAAGTTTACCTCTAGATTTTAGGGGGGGTTCAATCAGACGTTCAGAATTTCTAGAGAGCAAGAAAAGAGAGAGAGAGGCCGGCGAAACTTTTCTGCACACAAAGGTTCACGTAAGAAGTAAAACAAGGAGAGGTCCGGCCGTCCTTGTTCTTTACTTCGGCGCCTGCCATCGCCAAAGTAACCGTCACACATACGCGCGGATCCATTCGTGACGTTGAATTGCCTCCTTCGTGCCGCGTTTGTTCCAGTTCAGAGCTGCCGTCTAGAAGTGTTTGCCTTATTGTTTGAGGCCGGAGTTAAGCTGCGGACGCGATGGATCAAAGTCGTTGCCAAGGCCAGAATTTGCTTGCTGTCCAGTGATGTCTTAATGTTATTTGAACTCCAAAACAACCTATTTTGGACGTTTTCTTTTCACCAGCTAGTGCAGGTTTTTGGTTTGCTTCTTGGACTCGCTTACCATACACCTTGGTGCGAAGCACTCATCGTTCGGGGCTGATTAGTTGCAAGTTTCGCTGCTGTCCATTGTCAAACTCTATATCCGCAGATTGATCTTTACTTCGAAGACGAATAGTTCAACAAATCAGGTAACGATGATCATAACCTTACATATTCTCATGCTATCGTTACCAATGAGGTTTGCTTAATTTGGTGATGGGTTCTGGTGTTAAAGGGGATTTTTTTTTTTTAAACAAATTTGGTGTTTGCCCAATTGCCCATTACAAACTGATCATGTTTGAGCCTTCTTCATGCTTCCTTCGTAATTCTCAAGAAAATTATGCATATACATTGGCTGAGATGCGAATTTTTTTGGATGGTACTCAGATTGACATAAACTTCTTTCCTGATTTCTGAATTGCTTTGACAAAATTGATCAGATAATTGCATATTTGGGAAAGACAATTGGCAAGATACTTTGTATACTTTCGAAATTTGCAGGTGAATCGTATATTCAGATTGATTCCCATTATGATGTGTGCGCAGATTGAATAAATCTTAATCTTTTGAAATCTCCATAATATAAGGCAAGATAATTTTTGGAACCTAGGTATTATCTCATAATCTTCGAATTCTTTGAGATTACTTTCCTAGTTAGTTTTGTCTTATAATTTTGTGAGTAATTGCGCATATCTTCAATTTGAATTTGAATTTAAGATAATCTGAATCCCAATCATATCGTTAAGGAATTTACACCTTTTTTGAAATATCCAAGATTATCTCCAGGTTCGAATTGGTATCCTTTAAAATGCTGAATATGTTTTAAAATTTGGAAAGATTATCTGAAAATTCATCTCAAATCTTCAAAGATAAATTTCCTAAGTTTTAAAAAGACACGATCCTTTGCGGATAGTACCTCATGTCCTTTAAAATTTCGGCAGCTACCTTAGCTTGGGCCAAAGATCGTTTAATTTTAATTCAAATAATTTTGTAATCTATATAATACATGCTCCCTTGTGCCTTGCCCCTTAGAATTATGTGCTATGAGATGACTATCCGAATTCACCCTTGAGGTACGACGTCATCTGCACGTTAATTTGTCTAACATACCCCATAGCTTTGGGACTGAATTGACAAATTTCAAATTCACTATCTGACCCGTACGTACGACGTGAATAAATTACCTTCTAACCTGACCCCCAGGATTCGAAGTGAATTCATCGAAAATTTTGGAATTTAAGGTGTATTATGCTCAAGGTTTATTATACTTTTATTTGATTCATTTTTCATAAAAAAAACACAAAAAACAACAAAAATCACGAAAATACAAAAAAAAAAATCATCATGTCATGGCTTTAGATGAATTTTTCAGAAAGTTACATCCCAAGTGAACTCTTAATTTAAATTGAATATTAATTAATCAATTTGTGTTAATTGTCGAGCCAATTCACCGAAAACCAAAAATTCATTTAAAAGTTATGACATCTCATCTGCATTTCATATAGTCGAGTTTGTCATGCATTTTTCATATAGTCCGTATTGCATGTCATATAATAGAAAATTCACGTTCACTTTGCATCAAAGTCAATTTTCTCTAAAATCATTCATGCAATTTTTTAAAATTAAATCATCTTGCATGTCATTTAAGGCAGTCATAACTTTCGCATTTCATGCATTTTACCTGTCATTCATGCATTAACATGCTATGTCATCTAAGCTCATGCATCAACATGTCGCCTGTCATTTAGATTAGAATTCACATTCTTTTTTGCATTAAAATTTAATTTTGTAAGAATCATCATGCATGATCATCTTTTCTTACGTCATGTAGTTTCATATCACATTGCATGTCATTTGGTTGCATTTTTCATAGCATAATCCAGAAAACTAAAAAGAAAAAGAAATTGCGCCTTAATCTTTAACTAAGATCAATGAAATTTGTCAATCAAAAAAATTTGTTACGAGAATGGTACCGAAAGGGTGTTAATTGAAAAATTAACATAATCAAATTCCCGAACCTAAATCTCTGGTTAGCAGAAAATGAAGTATTCTCCCGTACTTTATTTAGGTATCTAATCTACCTACCAAAAAAATTGGCGCCAGCTCCCAAAATTAAAAATCTTTTGATTAAAATCAAGTGAATCTAAGTCACGAATTGGTAGATCTTGGGAAAGCTCTCGTTATGTTATTTAATTCATTTAATTAATCTGGTAATCCATTAACCCGAAATTCAAATCGAATTTAAGGTCGCGACACCTAGTTCTGCGAGAGTTTTTAGAGAATTCAGCACTAAAAAAAAAATCTCCTTCGAAGTGGCCCCTCTTCTCTCTCACATAGGTGATAACTTAATCTTGAGTAATTAATTTACTCCACTTAAGTATCATTAAAGCGATAATTGCTATACTTTTTCCTGATAAATCCCCATAGTAATTTGTTTATTCCACATACTTGGGGGATATCAAATCATTCTTTTATAGGAACGGTTTGAGGGATAGACCCCCATAGTGATAGCCTAAGTTCGTATACTTAGGTTGTCCCTTTTGAACCCAGATCTTGGTATATCCAGTCAACTAGGTTAGGTTTACCGTTATACAAACTTTCATGTCATGGGCTTCAGTCCCATTCATATTGTCAATTTTCCGACTAACTCTATTTTTAACCTTTTTGCTAGCGGATCCGTAATATTATCCTTTGACTTTACGTAGTCAATATAGATAATTCAAGTTGGGAATAGTTGTCTAATGGTATTATGTCTACAACGTATATGTCTAGACTTACCATTATACATGTTACTCTGTGCTCTCCCAATCACAGATTGACTATCAAAATGTATGCAGATTCGTGGCATAAGTTTTTGCCATTTTGGAATATCCTCTAAAAAAAATGACAAAATCAATCAGCCTCTTCACCATATTTATCCATAGCTATAACCTTGGATTTCATTGTGGATCTGGCTATAACAGTTTGTTTACAGGATTTCCAAAAGTATAGCTGCATCTGCTAGTGTGAATACATATCCACTAGTAGATTTTGGAACAGCTACTTTTACAAGACATCCCCACACTCATAAGCATTTGTAGGATGGTCTCCTAATTTTCCATAGTTCATAAGGGGTTTTATCATCTTTCTTTCAAGGTATTGCATTATTCTCACCTTAGGAAGTAAATAAGTTTTATAATGCTTCACAAGAACAACAAATGACCTTTTATTGTCCTAATTCATGAAATCACCAATCACATAGGTTGGGTTATCATCACTGTTGATTTTTTTCAACTGACTAAGTCTCATTTCCTTCAAGGAGTAGTCAGAGGATCGGCCGAATCCATTTCTGACTTCATATTATCAATGGACATAATTCCATTTTCAAGCAATTGCTATATCACATCATACCTCAAGAGGACATGTCTCTTTCTGCCATTGAAAATTTTACTCTTTGCAATGGCTATTGCCACTTGGCAATCATATTGCATATACATCTAAAGTGCCAATTTCATTTCCTTGAGCAATCCTCAAGTTATCAAGATAAAATATTTATTTCTTCTTCTCCTACTAAATTGTAGGAGGATAAACCTTATATTTTCACAAATATGCTCGGTAGCATCTAGGTTTATCACCTATTTTTTCCCGTTAGCCACAATATTTGCTCGAGAAATGACCGCAATATTTTTTTCATTGTTAGAATCATCTGCTTCAACCAAATTGACTTTTGGTTTAGCAGGATTGTCATTTCCACCAAAATATTTTGTTTGGTTGAATTCCAAACTACAACATCCCCACCAAGGATGAACATGTATCAAATAGTGGATCTTGAATCTAATTTCGAGTAGTGCACAGAATTCACCAATTGGTGCTTCTCATTGCCTCGATCACTTCTCAATATTCACTCTTATAGAGAACAAATTTCTCTTATGACTTCATCTTTGCTTTTAAGCAAATACACATGGCATTAAAGGTAATAAAATATTTATTACTGCCTCTTGTTTGTATAAATTTCAATTCACATACATCACAATGAATCAATTCAAGAGGTTCAGTGTTTCTTTCACATGCAGAGCCTATGTTGATTCATTCTTTTTGTGCACAGAGCCTCTATTGACTCATTACTTTCGCGCACAGAGCCTCTATAGAATCATTTCCTTCGCGCACAAAGCCTCTGGAGACTCATTTCTTTCGCATGCAGAGCCTCTATTGAACCTTTTTCTCATTTAAAGTCTTTGTTGAACTCTTTGCGTTCACAGGCTCTATTAAACTCTTTGCATTCGGAGCCTCTATTGAGCGCAATTTTTGCTCAAGGTGTCTCATTTCGATTCCGGTTCCAGTTCCGATTCGCATGGGAGTAGACACGGAACCACCCATTCCGGTTCCTGTTCGGAATCTGCTGTTTCGGGCCGGTTTCCAGTTTCGGTTCTGGTTTCGAACTTTTTATTTTATTTTTTAAGATAATATATAATGAAATAAAATTCATAAATTATTAATTATAAATTATAATCAAATTGTACATTGTAATGAAATTTTTTTAAAAAAAAGAGAGAGGAATGGGCTTTGATTTATTATTATAATATAATTTTATAAATTATTATAAATTATAATGTAATAAAATCCGGTTCCTAAATGTTAATTTTATAAATTATTATAAATTATAATATAATAAAATTCAGTTATGAACTGGCTCGAAATCGCCGGTTCCGGGACGATTCCGGTTTGGAACCGTGGGCCTGGTCAACGGGCCGGTTCCGGGTACACGGTTCGGTTGGCCATGTCTACATAGTAGGGAAGACTTGCTTTCAAAACTCAGCCTCAGATGCCTCCCTGTTGGCCTTGTCGTTGCTCCAGTGCATCACAACAACAACGCATTTTCCAAATACAAGAGTACGGTGTTTACACGCACCTTGTCATCCTGGGCTCCTTGAGTTTCGAAATATCGATTTTCCGCCCATAGGAAGTTATCCACATCCTTAGCATTCCTTGAGCCATTAAATTTCTCGGGCCGAGGTTCATTCACTCTACGCGGTACAATGATCGCCCCGTTCACATGCCCAAACTCGAGCATGGCCATCCTGGCCTCTAGCTTGATCGACCCAAGACGTAGCTCGGTCCAAGGATTCACTCAAGTACATTCATTCAACCTGAATCTCATGCAAGATCACTTGAATTTCTTGCGCTTGACTGATCATAGTCTTAGAATCCATCATCATATAATCAAGGAATCGACCGACAACAAATTTCTTTTTTCTAGCATCCTATGTTTTATATTTCCAGCCAAGGATTCTCATAATTCCTTTAACGTCCATATTACATAATAGACATCGTACAAGGAGTCATATAAGCCATTCATGACATAATTCCTACATAGGAAGTCAGAATGCTTTCAAGGCCTCAACATCGTTGAAGGCTTGATTATCTGTTTCTCCATCAGATACCTTAGGAACTTCTTTAGTCAAGAATCTCGCAAGATTCAAATCTTTTATATAAAACAACATCATTTGTTGCCGCCTTTTTAAATTTCAATCCATTGAACTTTTCAGGTTTCTTACCATAGTGGATAAAAACAGCAATAGAGGCAGAGGATGATCCAAGAAGAAGAAATTAGACAGCAGAAGCAAAGCCAGATCCAAGCAGAAGTAGCAGAAACAGAGACAGATCCAAAAAGAAGCAAAGTATTTGGTGATGTCGTCAGTAGCCACATCAACAACTTCATTTCTAGTAGCAATATGAATACAAAATATGTATTCTCTTTGTCTGCATGAATTGACCATACGAAAATCACAATGGTAAATTTGGACTAAATTCATAAGAAAGCAAATCTACCATTAGACTGTGTTGGGTTAGTCTCGATGATAGAGCAAAACACCATGTCAAAGCCATGAATACTACAACTTGGCGTCAGCCATAGATTAGACCGTTGGGATTATGTTCATTATGAATCGATGGCAGCGTTTCGAGCTTGTGATGACTCATAAGCTCTTGACTGGTTTGTGGCTCCTATTGAGATAGGCCGTATGGAAACGAGCACATTGATACTACTTGGTATGCCAAGGACAAGGCTGATCGTGGTAAGAAGTCCACCAAAGAATATTGAGATTTCGCCTAGAAAGCCTGCGAATAGAAATATCAAAAGTTTGCCAATTTGCTCAAGGGTTTGTTGAACCGTTTGACAATCAGATCTTGTCCAAAAGACTTCATGAACATGCTACGAAGCTTCTTGCTTTTCTTCTTTTTCTTTTATTTTCCTGTAAAAAAAGTGACATTCTGATTTTCAATCAACTTCAGCTCTGTAATGAGAAGTTTATTTATATCAAGCGATGTATTTCAGTTGTATTCCACTCAAGTCTGATCAATTTGAGTAGACTGGCCAAAGGGGAAAGTCTAACGCAAGACAAGATACGTGAACCTAGGCGACTCGAATAGGAAATGGCGCTTTGACCATAAGGATTGTCGAGGGGATATTTAGGACCGCAAAAAGGCCGATCTAAGAACGATTAAAGATTACCATGCGAGCGTCGTGCGGTTGAAGCGCGGGTGATGCCGCTTAACCAACGTACGATTTGCAAAATTATCATAAATCGGATTGTGATGATCGAGACCACATGGAATAACGATAAGCCCTCGCGATTACATGACAACCAAGGCCGCCATGAATTGACGAGCTCTAAACGTGACAAGAATCACGGGGTTGATACGCGTATAGTTTGTAGAAGCCGCTCGTCGGTTCGGAATAGGTTGGAATCACGTCTGGTAGAAGGAACGATCAGAATTGAGTCCTGAAAAGTTTGAAAAAGGAAAATCAAGAATTCCAACGTCAATTGGATTGGCTGTCGCCCTATCGAAGAAGTCAGAAACGAGAAAAACGACGTTCCGAACATCGGAGGTAAAAAGATCAAAATGTCCCTCAAGCTTAGGACTTTGTCTTTATAATTGAAGGAAGAGCAAAATGGACAGTTCTCCTCCCCCAAGCTGCTGCAAATTGAAGAGCAATTGATGGTCATTGGATGCCCTTGAGAAGAACAATGGACAAGTGTCAAGCATCCAAGGGTAGTAGATCATTTCACTAATTAATGCCCACCTACCAATCACCTCAATTAATTTAAATTTTTTTGGGATAATAAACAGCTCTCTCTCTCTCCTCAAACCCCCCATTCAGCCATTTTTTCCCCCAAAGACCAGACCAAGCTTCTTCTTCTTCTTCTTCTTCTTCTTCTTCTTCTTCTTCTCCAGTTTCTGCTCCACCCGACCCTGCCGGACGCCGCCATTCGGTCCGTACAACCGCCACCTCCGACCATCCCCTACTGCCGGCCGACTACCCAGACGTAGCCCCACCCCTTGTCAACGTTCTCCAACTGGAATCAGGTCATTTGGAGCTCTGAGGAATTCGGGGCAAGCATTCTCCCACAGGTCGACGGAATCTGTTCCAGTTTGAGGTAGGTTCAGTTCTGAACCCTTTAGACAGCCGAAAACTTGGAATCTTTGGCTCAAATTTTGTGAAGATCAAGTAGACATATAGATGGTTCTGTGGTAAAAATTTAGAATTTATTTGATAAGTTTTTGACCATGAACAACCCTTGTACATTATGCCCAGAATCTGCCGGTATTCTGTGTGTGAGTGCTCCGGCAACTTCCGACGACTTTCCGGCAACCGCGCGACTTGAAACTCACGGTGAGACTTTCAAACTCTTAGGTAGACATTATAAGAGATATAATGGTGTATATTTGATGGATTTGAGATAGATTAAGGCCGGTTGGACCCGGCATGAACAGAACCGAATGGAACCGGTTCAATGCTGGGCCAAACCAGTTCTGTGGAGGGCTGAATAGGCTGGGATTGTGTTGTAATTTGGTGTGTATGATGTGTTGTGATGATGAGGAGTATCTAATGGATGATTTGGATGGATGAATAGAGGGATTGAACTTGAAATTTGACAAAATCGATTGATTATCCTAGGTTGCGCGACGGATTGACCTTGGACTTGAGTTGGCCGAACCTTAGGAGGTGCAAGGAGGAGTAATTTGAGTTATTAAGCGGAGGTAAAGAATTTCCTAAATCGAGACTAGGGAGATTGGACTCGATTGTGTAAGTCGAGGGCCGAACGGAACGATTTATGAGAAAATCCTCACATGTAATAGCTTGATGCACCCTTTGACATTATAGAATGATTGTTTGACCTAAGCTATGTGTGAATGGTCTGAATGTCTGAGTACTATTTGAATTGAATTGCATGTCACGAAATTTATTAAACATATTATCATGCGCATTGGCCATTGGTTATGAAATTTGATTTTTAAAAATCAAGTTAATTGATATGATGTGACATGAGACATGATTGTGACATTGCATGGCATGGCCCTGAGGCGTATGAGACGCGGGGCGGAGGTTGAGACCCTGATGGGACGAGGTCACTGGGTGGATTATGAAAAGGTGGCGCCCTGATGCGACGGAGTCGCGGGGTTGAGATAGCCACAGTCCTGATGCGATATAATCGCGGGACAAAATACGAGCTCATAGACTATGCCTGGAAATTGAACAGGGGCGTGATGCGTTTACGCGGGCCGAGCCTGATGTGATCTAATCGCGAGCTAGAGAATGAGGCAGACATAGGTTGATTGATGTGGTGAAGTGACAGGCCGAGCATATACGTGCAACTGTGTGTGACATGAGAATATAAATGCATGCCTGTCCTCTATGCATTATTGTTTATTGAATTATGACTGTCATGTCCGCGTGAGTTCATGAGTTGGATAGGTTGAGTGACTTGACTGCCTGAGTGGACGGTCAACCTGACCTAGGGTTAGGTTTTTCTTACTGAGATGTGTATCTCATCCCTTTTGGGAAAATTCTACTTTACAGATCCTAGGCAATAGTAATGTGGCCTATCAGATTCGGGGACCCACAGGAGATGACGGCGTATTACGATGAGTTCTCCGATAGGCAGGGTAATACATACATAGGGAAATGTATAGTAGTTTAGGTAGATGAGGGCGAACCTGACTGGAAGCCTCATCGATTTGAGGCTTGGTTTAGACAGGACGAGATAGGAAGGTCGGGCCGCTGAAGCCCCATGAGGTTCCAGAGGGTGTCATACCTCCTTGGTGTCAGACGATAGCAGATCAGGAGTTTCCCGAGGGCTCAGTGGTTGGTTCGAGGAACGGCCCGGAGCGGACGCCGACAGCTGAGTTTCCCGTGCCACCGCCAGCTGATGAGGTCATCGTGGTGGAGCTGTCCAAGAGAGATCCATCCGAGCTGGACCAGGAGGCAACCGTGGAGGGAGACCGGGCTGAGCAGTCGTAGGAAGCGACCATGGAAGACTCTGTGGAGGTTCTATCAGAGACTTTCTCCGAGTACGAGCCGTCAGAGGAGAGCGAGGACACCAGAGATTCCAGCAGTTCTTCCTAGGCGACTTCAAATGATGACCTGACTTTTTGACTGGCGACCTGATCCCCTTTCCCTAGTGGATTTTGTGGATATCTTTTGACATGTTTACCCGTCACCTTGGTGTATAGCGGTTTGTAGTAGATGTGACCAGTTGATGTTGATGTACGACCTTTTGATGCTATCCAGTCCTGCTTAGTCTTGAGATATATATATATTCATGTGGTACGGGGAGTTGTTGGGAAACGCTTCCGTGTGCTTAATGTAAATTATTTCATCTCTCGATCTTCCTTTATATATAAGTGGATCCTTGAGACCGCCGAGAGATTGTTGTGGTTTTGCTTGCAGGGATGATTGCGTGCTCGCGATGGGGCACGGGGCGTGACAAAAGATGTTTGATCCCAAAAAAAATCAAACTGTATTTATGTGAAAAATTCAGATATCATCGCTCCATCGCAATCTTCAATCCCCAAAGGACCCCCATGAAGCTTCTCCTCGCGGTTTTTATATCGTCAGCTCTCTCCTCAAATCTGCCGAATGTGCCGAAGAAGGAAAAGAAGACTTCTCTCCTTCACCAAATATGTCATGTACATGATTAATCTGTTTTAAGATTGTTAGAAAAATATAACACAAACAATGACAGATCTAAAATATCAGAGGCATAAACATTGAAATGATAGAGAGGTTTCTATCTGGCATGTCTCGAACTATGTCGCTCACCATGTATGTCTCATAATCTTTTTCTTCTTCGGAAATCTGCAATCCATAAATCTATGACCCATCTTGCCACAGTTGAAACAATTTTCTTGAAACTTGTTCTTAGATACTCCTCCTTTTGATCGCAACTTTGGCTTCGCAATCTTCTTGTTTTAAGATTGTTAGACCGAAAATATATTCAATTGGCGGAGGCACAAAAACATAAACTTTGAACAGAACCATAACAATATGAATGAAATGGAATTGATACAAATAACGAGGATTGTGTTCGACACAGTTTTCTTAAAATAGATTCGTCCCCTCCCATACGTGCTTTGAGGTTTCGCAAACATTTGTCTTTCAGGATACAATGATTGACAGCAGTAGAGGCAAGCACTACACTCTAAAGCTTTCGACAAACTCGAACAAATCATGAACACTATTGAAAACAATGCAAATGCAAAGAATTGAAAGAGAGAGAAGTGATTTTTCATACTAGTGTTTTCTGTCATCTTTTGAAATAGAATGGAAAGTCACATATTTATAGAGTAAATAGGGGTATTTCGAAAATAGAGAATGACAGCTAAATAAATCTGTCGTTATAACTTTAATTATGTAACAACGGAACCATTATGCTTCTATAACGGCAGTAGAGCCATAATGGCAGAATCATTATGCTTTGTAACGGCGGCAGAGCCGTTATGCATTTAATTCTGCAACCACAGAAGCATAATGCCATTAACATGCCGTTGATTAACTCAACAGTTGTTACATAAAATTTGTAACGGTTTGAGTTGAAAAAAAATTAAAATAGAAGGCAAAATTAGACTTGTTGCGGGGCTCACTTTTCAGTCCTGCATTCGTATATGCAGTTCGTGCGCTCGCACCCAAGTTTCAATTTGTTGAGCCTTCGTTGTGGTCTAGGATTTGCACCCCCTGCATGTATGCGGGAGGCATGGCGTATGTATTATGGAAGTTACCACTCTAAAAAAGTGTAACTCTATATAAAGCACTCACAAGCCTTCTTTCTTTCCAATTTGGGACTAGCATACTTTCACTTCCCACTTCTAACTCAATGGTGTGTCTTTGAGAAACAATTTCCCATTCACTCACCTATCAAAATATCTCATATTTTCCAACAGTTAAGCACCTTCGCAAGAGAATTGGTAAATTTAAAATGCTAGCAAGAAAGACAAATAAAGATGGCTACTCAATAATAAATTTGATCAATTAAATGACATAAATAAGCATTGATAATAAGCTATCCAAGCACAAGTTAGTAGCAAAAAAACTAGCTATTAACTTAATGGAGAAAAGTGATAAGTCACTTAAGTAAAGATTGGTAATTATTGGTAAATTGCGTAAATGATAGGAGAAATTATTTTCATTTGAGATCATAGAAGTTAGTGACAAAAAAACATATGTAACTAATTGAAAAAAGGGTTAGTAACAGAAAAGTTGTTGGAGAATTTCAAGAAGAATTGGTAAATCTAATGGGGTAGTAAGTAAGGCAAATAAAAGTCGATTGCTCAATAGAAAATCCGGTAAATTTTAGAAAATACGCCAATTAACAGTTGGTAAGCAATTCAAATAAGACTTGATAAATGGCAAAAGGACATCTAGAGTGCTAAATTTGTGTAAATCACTTATTTTAGTGCCAATAATTTTTTTTATCACTTAAGTATCAATTTTTTTGAAAAATGATTATTTCAATGTCAATTCCAATGAGACTCGTCAGAAATCATATGTGGCACATGCGTGACTCGACGGAGATCTCATTCAGCAATAAGAAAAAGTCAAAATTAATAATAAAAAAAATTCACCTAATAAGCTAAAGACTAAAAAAACAGTTTAAAAAAGTATCTAAAAAATGACTTACATTTGCAAAATTAACTAAATAAAAAAAAATCAAGATAAGCTACAACAGCGAGGGTTGCAACCCTCACCACCATTGGCCTCCCCCCCTCTCAGTCGCTCGTAATTGCAGGTGACGGGTGGGGGCTAGTCGACCAGGGTCAAACACCCCCAGCCACTAAACAGCAGGGCGAGGTTGCCCTACCAAGCATTGGCAAGAGTCGTAGCCCTCACCTAGATCAGCAATGGTCGCCAGCCCCCTGCCTAAGCCTGGTCGCGAGCCACCAATAATGGTCGACCTTGCTAGTGGAGGTCACGGCTAGGTCTAGGCGAGGGCCGACAACCCTCACCTAATCTAGGTGAAGGTCGGACCCTCGCTGAGGATTATTGGCCCTCGCTAGCACTCAATGGGGCGATCCCCGCCCGGCCTACTAATCCCCACCCATCGCTTGTCATTGCCGGCGATGGTGGACAGTGGCAGTGGCTCTACAACAAATTAATATTTTTTAGTTTTTCTTTTTTTAGTTATTTCGTTAAATTTATTTAATTTTTTAAAATGTTTTAGCTTATTTTGCAAAAAGATATTATATATGGCGTCCACGTGAATTATTTTTTAATATAAAAAAATTTGCCATATGGATGCCATGTGGATTGAGTTTTTTTTTTAATCCACATAAAATTAAAAAAAAAATTAATAAGATATGCCACATTTACTGTTTGGGTGCAATTAGCACTTGAGTGATTGTTTTTGCCGGAATTGACAATTAACTGATATTGTTTCTCCGATTTGACACTTAAGTGATTTAAAAAATATATTTGCACTAAAATGAGCACCGTACATAAATATTGTCATTCCATGTGTTCTTTTTTCCGTGATAAAATGGAAAATTTCTCGATCAATGTTAAATCTATTGTACGGATGCCAAATCAGTCATAACCTTTTTATTTTTGTTAATTTAGTTGTAAACTTTTGCTCTATATTCAAATATAATCATTCTGGCCAATTTTCTCAAGAAAATCGCTAACATGAATGTCTCGTCAATGCTAGCCATTTTACATGAATACCACCATGTCAGCAATTTTCGAAAAAATTGATCGAAATAACTATATTGAAATTTGATGCAAAGATTTAGAACTGCATTGATAAAATTGAAAAGTTTAAAATTGAATTGAATTCCGTCCAATGAATTTAATAATAATTGGATAACTTCTCCCTAGATAAATCTAAACTAATGGTAACCCAATGAGAGCAAAACCAATAAGGCACTTAGAGTTAGATAAGTTTGAGGATTGAATTGGGTTCCGTGTAATAGATTTAGCAATGACTGGATCATTTTCCCTTGATATATCTAAACTAATTGGTAACCCAATAAAAGTTTATCACTTTGAGGTGTTTGTAAGAGAGACAAAAATGAGTTGGAAACGATTAAAAAAAATGGATGAATTCAGAAAACAAATAATTTTTTTCGTAAGCAAGCCAAATAAGAGTCGGTAACTCAAAACTTGCCAGTAATATGAACATGGAATTGTTGGATAAGTTACTCAGTTAAAAGACTGATATCAGATAGAAGCTGGTAAAATTAAGGCGCTAGTAAGAAACACAAATAAAAGTTAGTCAATGATAATTATAGTTGATAATTGGTAAACAAAAGTCAATAATTTCAAGAAGTGTCATTAGATCTTCAAGTTATCAATAAATAAATTAAGTAATCGATAACTTTTTTCCCTGATATCTGTTTTTAATATATATATTTACCAACTGTTTTTCAAATCTATCCACTCAACGAGGAAATATTCCGTCTCGGAACAGTTAATACTTCAGGATTCATCATCTCTATCTTGACGATGAAATTTCCTTCCCCTCCTTGAGTGCTCGCCACTACTCATATGTATGTATCAGGGTCTACGAACAACCTCTTGCAAGATGGACCGTGAACCGGGCCATGACCAAGCTGTGAACTAGGCCCAATGGCCCACCAACAACCTGATATGGCCGAAGGATGATCCAATGCGATCGGGCGTGTGACCAGATGCAACCCCTAGTGTTCTGAAACACTCCAAGATCGTCCTAGGGATATGCCACATAATAATCAGACCCTATCCTATTAAAAGAAAAATGATTCCATGATATTTTAACAGTACTATCAAGGACTTCTGATAGTAGATCCACACATCATCACAGCGTGTTTTGTATAAAGCACTTATTAATTGAAAAATCGTGAGGCCAGATGTACTTTTAGATTGGCAGCTTTCCTATTAAAATAAGGGAGGTAAAGAGTTTACAAGGGCAACTTATATAAGACAAACATAGAAATCCAAACATGCAAGACAACGCATGTGGGACAAAGGGAAAAAAGACAAGGGCTGTGAAGACCAGAGGTCTCCGACTTGTATATATAAAGTGGTCATCTCCTCAATTGTAATGCACCATTCAGAATATAAATTCGTGCTTCCTTCTCATACCCTCTCTCTACTTGTACGACTCCCGTATCATGTGCATGTCATATTTGACAATCTGACTCCTTAAGATGTCCATATTCCAACTTATGTTAATGGTGATATGATCAATGCTTGGTTATTTCTGCAAATCACTAAGCACTTTGCCTTTAAATAGGCATGTGACTCCCAATTTTTGCCACCAACAGGAGTGAGGGGGTGTGAACATTCTATTCAATTTCAAAATGGAAATATATTGAAATTCATCGGGTCCAATATAACTTGAACTGGACCTTAGAAGAGAACAGGGTTTTTGCAAACTGGGGCCTTTTTCTTGACCCAAAGATTCAGGGGTATTACCTTTTTCTTGTCAACTTTTTTTTTTTTGGGGGGTTCTTTCGTGGATTATGATCTTTAGTTAAAGGGTTACATTTGAATAATCTTCTTGATTTGTTTAAGACTAGGAGTGGACCCCTCCGATCAATATTTGTATCACACCTTGGGCCTATGCTCACGTGGGGCAATGAATTGGACGGAGTGCTAAAAATAATAACTCGAGTGAAAAACTATTAGCACCTCAAGAAGGTCAAAAATCATTGCTATTTGCGCCGCGTGCCTTGCCCGTGACCATGTGTTAAACTGATGCACGCTACAAAAGGTCCTTATGAAAATTTTAGGTACAACTATTTCTTGCCCCTTTTTCTTTTGATTTTTTTGAAGTACATAATATTTTTCACGAATATTTTATGAACATTGCGTTAGGTTTTTATGGAACGGGAAATACTCCAAACGCTTCATGGATACAAATATCGACATATGCATTCATATTTTGGAGGAAGCACACAATTCCAGAAAGATAAAACTATTGTTATATGAGTGTCATCAAGCAAACAGCAACTATTCTTGCTTTTTTTTTCTTATGATTTTTATGAAGTACATTATTTCTTTCGTGAAAATTTTATGAACATTGTGTTAGGTTTGTATTGAACGGGAAAATACTCGAAATACGTGAGGGGATACAACTTTAGACATAGATACTCAAAGGAATACTTTTTATTGCTATCGTATTTTGGAGGGAAGCACACGGTTTGAGGAAGATAATCTTGATGAAAGCTGCAATCCAGAAGTCACAGGCAACATGGGGAAAGAGGCTAATCATCCATGAAGTGCGATGAACAAACATGAATGAGATCGAGCATCTTGTACTATGGTTTGCCAGCATTAAAAAAGTTCCTGAAACTGCACATTAATTGATTCCCTCTTTTTTAGGACCCTCTTAGAACAATGTCCCCTCAAAAGGGTGACATACGAGAATTTAACAGCCTAGCATTGCCTCCACCTCCACATGTTCGGACAGAACAAGACGGACTCATCCTCATCTTCAGACCTTATTAAACAAAACATGAGAGAGAGAGAGTCTTCTGCATCATACTATGGTCTTCAGCTCACCGATATGGACAAAACTTGGATCTTTTTCTTACTTTTTTTTTCTTTATATTGTATACCCTTGATTTGTTTTGTTTTAATTTGCTAACAGAGGAACGACTTTAATCTCGATTTTACAGTTCCCTAAATTCTACAATTCAACTATATGGTTCACCTCCTCTTTTAGGGTTCCCCGAGCAATATCGAGTTGTTCTATCGTTATTTGAATATGCATCCCCCTAGATAGACCCCATCCAAAGTCGGAGCTGTACAAGGAGGACGATAGAGCCCACGCCAAAGTGTATCACAAGACGACAACACGGTCGTTATCAGCCACGTGGTTCGCTCACTGTTAGGGTTTAGGAGTGGAACCCAAGATTTGTCCTTTTAAATCTCCTTTCCACATTAATTAACATGGAGCAACAGGGAATCTATGCTCTAGTGGGTGTTATTGTTTCTTGTAATTCCATGTTTAGTGCGGGTCCCCCCTTTTTGAAAAGAACAAGGGAACATTGCGCTATGATTGATTGATTT
Organism: Rhodomyrtus tomentosa; assembly: GCA_028455895.1. NCBI lineage: Eukaryota > Viridiplantae > Streptophyta > Magnoliopsida > Myrtales > Myrtaceae > Rhodomyrtus > Rhodomyrtus tomentosa. The sequence goes on along the minus strand of JAPCWY010000008.1, from coordinate 31,900,345 downwards.
TTGAAATGTGGCGTTTCACAAGTTGGATTTTAGGGTTAGCAATTTTTTAAATGGAGGGTCTAATCGAAGTTGTTGCTTCCTTCCAACGTTTGATGAATCCAAAGCTGTACATGAAAAAAAAAACTTGTAGATATTTTGATCACAACTTTCACTTTGATAAACTCTCGTCACATAATCTGCTTTTGCTAATTAGAGAATGGTTTGATGATATTGTACACGCCGCTAAATATTTAATAGCTCTACCATGAAATATTTGTATAGAGGTCTTGCATCTTTTGAATTTCAATATGTATACTTCAGAGATCGCATCGGCTTTCTCATATATATATATATATAGTTCAAACTTTTTAAACAAATGATAGTATGTATAACTTTTCAAACGATTCGATCGAATCTCATACGTGTCAATACCTAATTTTCTTTGCAAACTTATTGTTAAAAGGTGGGGAATTGGTATTTCGACACTTATAGAAATAGAAGTCAAATAACCCAAAAAAGAATAATTTAAGAAAAGGTCGATTTCCATCGAATAGTTGAATGGTGATAGTCCAAATGGCGATTTCGTGCAATTGCTTCCTATTCACATATTGAGAGCGTCCGCGGACTTCAACATGTCTAGCGAAAGGATCCAGAGTCGGCTTCTTGTTTTCTTGAAAAGGCAAAAGCCTGTAAGAATTAAACCAGAGACCAAGCATGATTAATAAGTCCGTAATGAAAACCTAATACTAATTGTACTACCTTTTTTCCTTAAAAATAAAAATAAAATATTGACATATGTTCCAAGAAAAAGGAGGCAATTGTTGTCGAGAGCATGTGATAGTTAAGGGCGCGCACGGCAATAATTCTGCTGTATAAATCAACTTCTAATCAGAAATTAATTTTTCTACTCCTAGAGAGAAGTGAAGAAAAACAAACAAATCTTGCTTGAAAGAGAAAGATCGAAATTCAATATCAAAAAAATATATTCTCCCTCCTCAGACATCATAAAATACAGTATTAACCTTAACTCTAACCCTACTAGGATTATAAAATATTAAAATTGAAAATTACAAAATACCACTAAAATTAACAAATTGGCTAAAAATAAGAATTACGTAGTATTATGCAATATCACGAAATATTACGTAGATAATGTTACCTAAATCGCCGACTTTATCCGCATCGTTCTTAGATCACAATCTTATCGGCATCAAATTTTTATTAGTTCCTCAAATGGCTCCAAAACTACTTCTAGAACAAAAAAAAACTCCAAAAATAGAAAAATGAAGTTGTGTAACCAAACAGATTTTTGCTCCACAAATTGTGTTACTAAACAAATTTTTGCTTCAAAAGTATTGTCATATATTTCTCTCGCTAAAAGCTATTATCTTATCTATTTATTCTAAATTGAGTAAAAAAAGAAGAAGAGGGTTTTCACTATTATGTAATATTTAAAAAGAGTTCCGTATGTGTTGATAATTAAAGCACATCTTATTATAATGCAATACAGGAAAGGGGATATAAAAGTGGAAGAAATAAGGCATGCATGAGTAAGCCACTCAATATCATATATATAGTAGTCAAATTGAATAAGAAACTATGTTTCCGTGCAATATAAAACGCCCAAAGTACGCCGGTTCTCAGCCTCTCCTTTTGCAAATTTTAAATGTATATTCTATAGTTTTATTTCGGAGAAAGAATAATCATCTCTCGAGAGCTAATCAAGGAAAAATGCTCATCACATAATGATTAGTCGAACAATAATCCTAGGTTTTAGCCAAATCCGTTATCATTCACGATCAATGCAGAAAAGACTTTAAAATGTAGAGCTCAAATTCAGGAGTGCGCAATTAACAAATAATATCCACTTAAAAACAGTGTCCTTGTGGTAACTACATATGTACCTTGTTTAAGAGTAATTTAAGGATTAGTTTATCGTCTGTCCGGTAACTTTGTGGACATCATAGTATCTAATTGGAGGTAAATAAGCCATAAAATCAAGTGATTAAATTAATGATTCATCACCACATTGCCGACAGCTTAACATAACCATACAGTGGCGGAAAAAAAAAAACAGCGACTGTTTCCTCATCTTTCGTGTAAAGTTTACACATCAACCAACATTTGATAGTACTATAATCAATCAAGAATGCTAATAAAGAATTTTTTTTTCCCGAATTTCCAGGTAATGGTTCATTAAACAAAATCATGAGGGGGGTCCTCGTATTTAAGCTTCAATTACGGGTGATTAATTACTTCCTTCGAGTCCGGGGTCGCGCACTATGATTGGCGGACCGCATTGTTATCACCGAGATCAGCTAAAAGATATCGTTAGTATTATATTAGGGTAAACGACAGATTAGCAAACGTACTTAGATCGCGAGTGAGAGCGATTACTTGGAGGAATCACAAGAAGCCTAGTGCTAACAATAATTCAAGCTGGTCAACCGATACATAGACGTGGTTCCTTTTTCCAGGTCATGTATCACACAGCACTTTGAAATGATCAAAACACGGGGACTTGGGTTTCCTTTTTTAATCTTCGTTCTGCCTAAGCAGGTCTGAACTCGCCCGGTGTTTTGACCAAGGACTAGCTTTTCCAATACTCTATCGAATTAAATTGCATGACTCGAATATAAGCTTTTTTTAAAATTAAAAAAAAAAGAGAGAGGAAAATTGCTTAATTAGGGATTTTAGCTCCTACTTACATGGGTATGTGTTGTTGAAGTTTGTTTCTAAAATAAATAAAATATTACCTTTTTTACACCCTACATTGAATAAAAGGTAGAAAGCAATTCAATTTATTAGTTAGAAGGCTAGTATTATCTTTCAAAGAAAGAAATGGGCAAGTGGGCTACACCCCACTATACCCGTATGCGGGTGCGCTTATCTTTGGAACTAATATGATTGGAGTCACTGAAACTAAGAAGTATCTAACTTCAAATTTTAAAATTAAAGATTTGGGCAAAGTAGATACTATATGAGGTATTAAAGTTAAAAGGCATAGTGGAGGTTATTCTTTGAACCAATGTCATTATGTTCATAAAATGTTAGATAAATTTAAACATCTTGATTTCAAATAAATGAGTACTCCATATGATACCAGTGTCAAATTAAATTATAATACTGATAGAGCAGTGCTATAGAGCGCATCTTTGAAACTAATATGACTGAAGTCACTGAAACTAAGAAGTATCTAACTTCAAATTTTAAAATAAAAGATTTGAGCGAATTAGATACTATATTAGATATTAAGTTAAAAGGCATAGTGGGAGTTATTCTTTGAACCAATGTCATTATGTTCATAAAATGTTAGGTAAATTTAAACATCTTGGTTTCAAAGAAACGAGTACTCCATATGATACCAGTGTCAAATTAAATTATAATACTGATAGAGCAATGCTATAGCGTCTTTAATGTATGCAATGCATTGTACTATACCTGATATTGTCTTTTTCGTGTGTAAGTTGAGTAGATACACTAGTAATCCAAGTATAGAACATTGGAACCCCATTACTATAATTTTTTGTTATCTTAAGAGAACTAAAAATTTGGGATTGTTCTATAATAATTATCTGGCTGTATTAGAAGGATACACCAATGCTAGTTGGATTTCTAGTGTGGGAGATAAACATTCTACTTTTGGATGGATATTCATGTTAGGTGGATGTGTTGTTTCTTGGGTAAGCAAGAAACAAACATGCATAACTCACTTAACTATGGAATCCGAATTTATTACTTTAGCAACAAGTGGAAAAGAGGCTGAATGGATAAAAAATTTGTTGATGGACATTAAATTATGGCCTAGTCTTATGCCTCCTATTTATATTCACTATAATAGTCAAGCTACTTTAGCAAAGGCTTATAGTAGCATTTATAATCGTAAGTCTAGACACATTAGTCTAAGACATGAATATGTGAAACAATTGATTCAAGATGGTACCATAACAATTGTGTACGTGAGGTCAAGTAAGAATCTGGCGGATCCCTTTACAAAGGCTCTTTCAAGAGATGTGGTAAAGGTGACCTCAAAAGAAATGGGGCTAAAACCCTTTTATTAAAATCACCAGTAATGATAACCCGACCTGGTACTAGCACATCACTAGTTATAAGGTTTAATAGATAAAAACAAGTTACTGAAATTGATTGTTTGATGCTGACACTAGCCCGGATATAAGAAGCCAGTATCATTCATCCGTTATGTTTTAGAGGTTGAGTTATACTCTTAATAAAATATAATTCGTTTTAATTGCGTGTTTATTAGTAACAGAAACACGTGGTAATACTTCATCTATATGAGCTTAGAAGTGGTGCCGCTTCTTACGAAAGTTGGGATTACGTTCTAGAGAGCTTAAGAAACAGAAACAAGCAAAAGGCTATAATAGTGCTGAGTAATTATGAACTTCCCGCTGAAACAAGAGGTTAGTACATGTGCGGTATGTTCGATTCCATTCTTAAGAGTAACAAGTTTAAAGCCAAGCTACTTATAACTTTGATAGAGTTTTTAGATACTTGCACTAAATAAAGATTTAACTCGAAAGAGACCTTTATATAGGTATATTAATCTCATGGAAATGTTGGTTGTATTTTTTGAGAAATTTTATTTTGTTATTTTATTTTATAAACAAAGTGGGGGATTGTTGAAGTTTGTTTCTAAAACAAACAAAATATTAATTTTTTTTACATCCCACATTGGATAAAAGGTAGAGAGCAATTCACTTTATTAGTTATAAGTCTAATATTATCTTTCAAAGAAAGAAATGGGCAAGTGAGCTGCATCCCACTACACCCGTGTGCTGATGCGCATGTTGGGCATGTGCTGTGTGTGGATCGAATTGGGTATGAATTACTATATTTACAATCTAATAAATATGCCATAAATGAGATTAAAAAAAATGAGTCTATTTAGGTCGGACCATTTTTTACTTGACCTGCCCATTGAACGGGATTACTTCCACTACACCTAGTATGTACACTGCAGATGGCTCTCACATGCAAGTCGGTCATGTGGGCTTCGTCTCTACCTCTAGTTTGTCTCTTCTTGATGCACACTAATTCCTCACACTAGCTCTCCCTATAGAATCTGGTCATATATGCGACACTCTAATAGGACTACTCTCAATTCCTCTTGATAAATATCATCGTATTTGCCGCTCTTCATGAACCTCAGCCTATTGAGATGCCCCTTTGAACACTCATTGGCAAAAACTAATGTTTAAGGAACTGCATGCTTTCGACAGGACTCATGTGTAGGATTTGATTTTGTTGAAGTTTGTTTCTAAAACAAACAAAATATTACCTTTTTTACATCCCACATAGGATAAAAAGTAAGGATCAATTCACTTTATTAGTTAGAAAGCTAATATTGTATTTCAAAGAAATAAATAATCAAGTGGGCTATACCCCCTATACCCGCATGCGAGTGCGCATGTGATTGCGTGATTATTAGATACACTTAGCATTTTGTGCGGTTACGGTGCCGAATTGGCTCTATTCAACAATTCTTTTTTCTTTCGAAATAATTTCTTTTATAAATGAATTTCGTGACTCATTAGAACAGTGCGATTGTCCATGGATATAAGAATCTATTACATCTTTTGGAAGGTTTATTCGGACATAACTACCAAACTGAAACTCTTATAACTTTTGGAGTGTTTGTGTCTGTTCGAAAATAACTACTAATTTAGAGATGAAAAGATGTAATTGGATGTGCAATTTCAAACATGAAGAGGCGTGTTTGAACTATCTGTTGTTAGACATGAAGAGTTGCAATTTTTCATATAGAAAACTGTCTTCGAAAAATTATGAAAATGTATGTTTAAATAAGTTGTTTTGAACACGAAAAGTTACATGAAAACTAACATTTTTCGGATGCGAAAAGATGTGTTCATTTCCCATTATATATTCAAGTGTTATGTTCATCTTAACTCACTTTCTCACTTTCAATTTTCGTTCAAAACTCGAGAGATACGGTCTTCCTTTCTAATTGTTTTCCAGAGAGTTCTTGGAAAATTATTAAAAATGATATCTGATAATCTCGCTTGAGACTCTGTTGTATCTTGGAGGATCTTTGCCAGTAACTATTAACAACGTTGTAGGGCAAATAATTTCTTTAAGAGAGTGCTATCACACCTCAGAGTCTGATTCCTTTGTTCATCCACGTCGGCCATATTTTTCCAACATGTGTCGCATTTTATTATGGGGTAGAAGGAATCATGAAAATATTATTATAATTTTCTTCTGCAGTTTCATTTTATATCAACAACAGTACAATCTCCTTCCCATTAACACTCCAATTTTAGCGTTTTTCAACTAATTTAAATGGTTTCAACGAAGAAAAAAACTAATTTAAATTGTGAAAAATTATATATTTATGGCCTAATTCTGGGTTAAACTTTAGGGTTTCGGTTGAGGAAGGTGTAGGGTGATGTGGGTACAAACTTTTTGCGTTGTTTTGTCAAAGAGGAAGAAATTGTTGAAGAGAGTGAAATTCACGGCACCGTTTTTGGTAGTGGGCTCCCATTTGTAGACCGGAAACAAGGTAAGGTGAGTGAGGACAGAATTGAGCTGTATGCACTTGTTCCCATATTACATTTATATTGTATTATTTCAAAGGTCCATCACCAAGTCAAGAATTGCCTTCTTGGCGGGGGAAGAGAGGGAGGCATCCCTTTTTCCCCCCTTGGAACAAGTTTGATGAAGATAATTGTATAATGTAGAATCTTGCAGATTGATGTGAATAATGAGTAGGGCCATTCACTAAGTCAAATTCTTGTTGTTGGATATGGCTAATTTCAATGTTTTGCTTAGAACTACATCGAGTTTACTATTTCACACATGTAGCTTTGATGTAAGATCAATAATAATTACGAGAAAAAAATAACAACGAGAACTTTCTCTTCTTGCAAAGTAAAGAACATTTTTTGGGAGTTCGGTCTCTTTGTAGTCTAGTTTGCCAGAGACTTGTCAAAATATGAGACGTCGATCCAAAAATCGTGTTTGTGCGTGTTGTGTTGGTGCATTACCTTCTTGTCTTCCAAGTACGCTTATATAAGCTCTCAAAGGTTGAGTGAGAAGAGAAAGTAGAGTAAATAAATTGTGATTTGTTGAATTGGCTATGGTACTAAGACTTGGTCAACTAAAACACCCTTCATTAACCACTAAAGGAGGAAAAAAAAAAGGTAGTCCAGTATGTTTAAGTTAGATGGCATCTTCATATTTTTTTAGATATAGGGTTTGATTCCTTTCTTGATTACTCGTTCAAAGATCAAGCGAAGGAATAATTCTAGTATATACTACAAATTATACATGTCGAGGTACCAAAAAAAAAGGGTGGGGGGGGGGGGGGATACTAAGAAAATTGTTGGGAGTTTTCACTCTTTTATTATTTTTCTATTATTGAAAAATAGAATGCACCGTTGATTCTAATTTAGATGAGCGAAAAAGGATCCTAAACTCGAACTCTGTAAGGTACACGAAACTACCATCCAAACCCTATTCTGGAAATGTCAATTAAGTTGATTAGAGTGGCATTAATTTGACCATCTTGTGCATGACAAGCAACAAAATTCCAAAGGAGAGAAAAGAGCGAAAACTCCCGGAATTTAAGTCGGGGTTTTGAAGAAGAGAACAATTCCCCATGGAGATGGACAGCTGCCTCGTGGCCGACACCCACAGGCTGCACTTAATCCTCCCTGCCTTTGACTCGGAGACCGCACGTGAACACTCTCTTCTTTTCTTGCAAACCCCCTCTTTGTCTGCAGGCAAGATAAGGCAAAGTTTGGAGCTTCTAATATTCTAAAACAACCTTCAACTTTTACTCCTATCTTATGTATTATAAAAAATACAATTTTAAGTTTACTCTCAAAATCTACTCTAAAAATTTTTTGTCACCTAAAATACCCTCAACTTTCAATCATGTCTCAATTCTACTCCAAACTTTTTTTTTTCTACGAAAACTCTCAACTTTAGATGTTATTTCAATTTTACCGTCCATCTCAATTTTATTCTAAAAATTTTTATAATTTCATAAAAAATCATAAAACTTTATTTGAGTCATAAATCTGCCCCATTATCCATGCACCCATAATTTCTCATTAAAAATCGAGAAATGAAAACTTCCAAGAGTGATCTCTCCATGTGAGAGATGAAACATTCCCAAGCACGAGAGATCGAAGGTCGAGCGCAAAATCACTAAGAAAAATTTTGATGGAGATTAATGGAGGTAGATTGGATCCAAGTAAGAGTTGATGATCTTTTATGAGACAAAAAGAACAAAGAAAAAAAATTAAAATTGAACTTAAAGCTGAGATTTTTTTACAAAACAAAAAAAAATATGGTAAAATCGATACCGGACTTAATGTTGGTGGGTTTTTATGAGACAAAAAAATGGTTTAGAAAAAAATGAGACTAAACATAAGGTTGGGGATTTTTTATGGATAAAAAAAATTAATGGTAGAATTGAGACTACTCCTAAAATTAGAGGTTTCTTATCAGATAAAAAGTAAAATTATGATAAGAGCTAAAGCTTGAAGTTTCTTAGGGTATTAGGCACAATTCGAAGGGGAAAACAAGAATCTTTTTGAGGTAAAATCAACAAAACTAAAGAATATAGAAGTGCCAAGGTTGAAGCATTTGTTGCAATTCACTTTTCATCTCTAATGATTATTTTAAGTTTTTATTTTCTAATTTGGTCAACGACTATTCAAGTTAAACAATTGCAAAACGAGCAAAACTCTAGCTAAGCATGCTAAATTTGGTAGACGAAATTGGTAAGCTAAATGATATGGCACCATGACCGCATGCAACACTCGATGACAATCCATTACACCGTTTATTATACCAATTTTGGAGTTTAAACTTGAAAACATAACATTCTCTTTCCAAATTAACTCAAAATGAGAAGTCAAGAATGCCGGCATGCTGGTCCACAGAAATGACATAAAATTTGTGCTGCCAACTTTGGAAACGCCAAAAAGAATTGCTTTTGTAAGGCAATTTTTTCTGTGCTTGTGATATGACAATAACAAAAAAAAAAAGGAACATATAAGAGGCAGCACATGGCTTTCGTTAGCAACCCGATGATTATTCATAAATGAAAACTAATACAAATAATTAAAAACAGTTAGGGAGTGTACATAGAGTGAAGATATTTTCTGTACTTGACTTGGCAAACAATGTTAAGTATTACTCACTGTGAAAATATATAAATATTAAAAAAACTAATTAAAACAATTGAAAATGACTATAAAATCTCACATAATATTAGAGCGAGAGATCATGAGTTTAAATTTTTTAGACCCCATTTGCCTCCATTTTGAATATGTCGATGCCAACTAGTAGGTAAAAGACCAAATTATATGTGAGGCGGAGCGATGAAATAATTAAAATATTAAATAATTTAAGTTTTTAGAATAGTTACAGTGATCCCACAAAATTTTTACACTTACAATTATTATAAGTAGACTACAAAGACACGAGATCGGTGTTCTTATTATCTCAAGATCGAGAACATAATTTATCAAATAAACAAATTAATTAAAAGATAGTGACCCTCAATTTCTAAGGTTTCCCTTTTGGCACCGTGAATTCAAAAACATGACTCCGTAAACTTTATGGTAGTGGGAAAAATGGAGGTGAAAAGGCAATTAGTATATGCGCCTGTCCAAATTTTTTTTTAGCGGTGATGAAACTATAGTTTATTATTAGTTCTTTATTCCCATCTCGGAAGGTTTCTTTCTACTAATTTTTTTATTGACGTCCCTCTTGCAATTCTATACTTTATTCTCTGGATAAACCCCAGCCACAAGACCCATTTTCCATTTAAAAAAGCAAAGCATCATGTCAATTATATAAAAAAAGGCAGCATGTCAAATTAGGAAGAAAAAAAAATTAATAAACAAGTAGGAACAGGATGTTGAGTAACCTATATAGTCATTGGAAGTCTGATAGTACTTACCAAATCGAAGCCCTTCCACAAATTAAATCAAATGTTGGAGAAAACGCAACAAAAAAAAGGGTGTCAAATAGTTAAATTTGTTATAAAGCATGCACTTCTTCTGCAACCTGCAAGGCATACCTTAGAAAGATTGATGGGAAAAAGTGTCCAAAAAGTTACAAAATATTTTTACATTGATGCTAATTCAGTAATGAATTATATCAATTTAATCATAAATCTTTTTATATTTATGTCAATTAAGTACATCAGATCAATTTTGATCAGATATGCTGATGTGAAAGTCAGTCGTCCTATGTGGCGTACTGACGTTGACGAGAATATTTTTAAATATTTTAATAAATTTTTAACATTTTTTATTTTCATTTTCTTTTTTTACTTTTGTTTTTTTTTTTTGGATTGAGTGTAGGCGAGGGTGTCGCAGCCCTCACGGGCCAAATTGAGGGTCTTGAGGTTCAAGATGATCGGCGTATGACATAGGTAGATCGGCATCCACGTGAGTGATTCCAGCCAAAATCGGCGGAATTGACTCTATCAGTACAGAATCAAAAGATTTAGTACTAAATTGGCACAATTAAAAGATTTATAACTGAATTGACAACATTGCAAAAGGTTTAATACCTTAGAAATTTTTCCCGAAGATTGACCTCTATGAGTTTGCTAGAATTTGTGTCGAACTAATGCTCATTTCAAGACTTGAATCACGTGTACTGATCACGTCCTTCTTTTTTGGTTTTTCATCTTTCGTCCACGATTTAGCATGAACTGTAACATGTAAATTATAGAACAGTAATCATTAGATTAACCTTCCATAGCACTCCGGTTAGACGCACCCATGAAGATGCTTGGTACCAAAAAAAGTTGCTTGGACGAAAGATTTATCGGTTGCATGGAGTTCCAAAACCTAATTGCTACTTCCATGATTAGATTTGACAATTGTAATTCTTGCTTCCGACGCCATGGATCAGGCGCCCCATCTTGACGTGCCTTCTTGTCAGAGACGAAAGATAATTCTCGCCACTAATTTTTAGCTTATAATCGGTAATTTATATGTCAAAGTTGATGATCACCCTGTTGGTTATCTTTACTTAGGTTTTTCGTCCAATTCGTTATTTTTAGAATGATTCTGTCAAGTTGTAAAATAACATATGTGTCGACCTACAAAAACAAAAATGTCGCAAGAAATTAAAGCTCCGTTTGATTTACGAAAAATGTTACATCTATGAAAATTATTTTTCAAGAAATTATTTTTTAGGAGAATAACAATATTTTCTGGTGTTTGGTTAAAATCTTAAAAAAAATGCAAAAAATAATTGACCTTGTTGGACTAGGCTCAAGCAAGGGGAATTCGGGCATAGGCACCGGGGACTCGGGCACTGCCTTTGTGGACTCAAGCCTGGGGACGGGATACCAAGGTCATGTGCTCAGCATTTGTGAATGCGACCCAGATACCGAAGCACTGGGCATTGGCAAAGGGGTTCCATGGCCAACCTCAATGGATCCAGACATGAGCATCAGGGACCCACACCTAGGTGCGAGGACGCGAGAATGAGCATGAGAGTTCCCGTGTCCAAGTGCGGAGTTTCTGTTCCAATCACCAATATCTAGTCAGATTTTGGAAAATGATTTTCAAATTTTTAAGAGAAAATCATCTTTCTGAATTTAACTATAAATTTCTCATTGAAGAAAATATTTTTCGCTAAACAGACAGAGTCTAGTACAAACCCTAATCGAATAAGAAAGTTGCATCAATCTCGGATTCTTCCGAGCACGTGGTTACTCCCAGGATGTTCCCTATTAATGCCTAATTTATTGGCTTTTTCGGGAGTGCCATTATAATTAAAGACCAGACATTAAGTCGTATCTTACTTTAAGATTGATAGGTAGAAGCAACGGCAATTATACAAAAGGCCTTTTTATGCAATTCATATATCATATTATATATCCAAGCAAAAGCTTAGCCACGAGCTACTAACCTCATTGCTTTACTGAAAAAGCCAGATTAGTTTAACCTCTCTCAGACAATTGATTTGGTCAATGTGGGCGAGCAATTAACATGATGGAAAATCACATTACATCACAACATATTTTATGTTATATAGTGTTGCCAAAAATGAAAACAAGATTTTATTAAACAACGGGAGTTGATCGAGTCCAGGGTGGAGAAATACAAGGCGACTGTGCATGGGACCCCCGCGCCGCACCACCTTCTTCCACCTGCCGACTCGGACTTTCTTCTTCTTCTCTCTCTCTCTCTCTCTCTCTTTTAAATCTGTAGAAAACATATTGGCTGACATGAATCACGATGAAGATGATCCGACGAGCGAGATTACGCTAATTACGTCACTTAATTGTCAACTTGACATCCATACAACACCGGCAGCATGTAGCTTATGCGCAAACAATACAATGGTCGGAAACAAAATGAAATAATTGGAAGATTGGAAAATGCTTGGCAAGCCTCTCCAAACCCTTGACCCGGTCAAACCTCGCTAAAGCAACCGGGTTGGTCCATCTTAAAGTCCCACACAGAGCCACCTTTGAAGGGGGGCATCAATCATTTAACCCCATCCACACATAAGTTCCCGAAAGAATATAAACAAAAGGTCTCGTTAGCTCGCCAAGCTTCATGATCACGCGCATCTCTTCAGATGAATAGCGCCCCCCCCAAAAAAAAAAATGAAAGTTTATCCCAAACTTTTTGGAAAGAAGATTGAAACTGTACACCAAGGGCCTATCCGGTAAAGTCTACGTTTTTTTTTTTTTTTACTCCCGTTCTTTTGTTCCCATAAACAAAACAAAACAAAAAACAAGATAAATCTGTCTAATAACGTCATTTAATTTTCTATTATTAACAACAGATCGGTGTCCAATGAACAGATTCTAAATAGAAACAAAAAGAAGAAATATCCACTTTTCTATTCTCAGGAATAGAATTGTTACCAAATTTTCACTAAGGGATGTCTATCCTCTTTCTAATGGGGAGCACAAATTATTGCATCACTCTGAAGACATATGTATAATGTGGAGGTCTAGATCCAATCCCAAAATTGGGGAAAAAAAAAACCCTCAATTATAAAAGTACCCTAATATACTTTTTTTTTTCATGAGGGTTCTCATATAATGCAATCAAATCCGAAGAAAAAGCTCTCTCTCTCTTCTACGACAGCCTGCATCATCACTTTTTCATCTCCAACAGATGTCACTTGTCTTCGAGATTTATATGCTATTCATGTACATGTTATCTTCATCCACTTAGAAGATTAAGTTTTTTTATTGGAGTTTCTAAAAATATATCATGATCGGATTTTGTCCCGGCTTATTTTACTTGTGCGGGCGCCGTTCGTCGAACTTCACATATCGTTCCTAACCTAGGTTGCACGCAAGGGGCATGTTGAATTACCTTGCATTGCTTGTCCATGAGTTTATATGCTCTTTATATACATGCGATATCCCTCCATCGCTAGATTAAACCCTTTGGGTTGGACTTTTTAATAAAATCGAAGTTATAGATGAACGGGCAAACCGTGAGAGTTGGGCATAACATCTCCCGAACCTGTGATATAAGTTCAATTATAGTAGCATGTAAAGAAATGACTTTAGAAGGTTTCTTACTCTAATTTGCAGCCGAACATTTTAAAACTTTAAGCTAGTAAAATTTTCGATATCACCCAAAAAAAAAAGAATTAGCATACTGTTCGGTTTTCATAACTCACAACGAGCTTATCAAATAAATTTTTAGCTGCAAAAGTAATTATTCTCAGCTGAGTAAAAGACATGTCAAATTTGACCTTTCCGGAACTTTAAAAAACACGCACACACAGCAACAACACAAAAAGCACATGTGAATGTGCGGCAGGCGGTCAAATTTGGCATTTCAAAGAGGCAGGTTTGACCAATGTGCGAGTCCATATCGAAAATATGTTTGTCTACACATCAACACAACTTTCTCATGTGACTTCCAATTAAATCGCATTTTATTCAAAGTATTTCTTTCGTTCCACGATGGTTTGACCAGTGATATTATTAACAAATGATTTACATGTACACACCACTATTTCTCTCCATCCGCCTTTCAAATTCTTCAAGTTTAGTCGAGATTTTATTAACCCGATTTAAACGTAAAGATCTTTTCCATTTTAATTTTTTATTAATATCACCAAAACACCCAAATTGATATTAACTATAACAAATTTACTCCAAACTAATTTTTTGACCGCCAAAGACCTTAAATATTGCACTTGTTAGTTGTTACAAAGTTGTCATAAACTAATTTTTGACCACCAAAAACCTATAAACCGGTACACTTATGACAAATTTGCTCTCAATTAAATTTTGTTTAATTAGATTGATATCACAAAAACCTCAAAATTGTTACACATGTAACAAACAAAGGGTAAAAATCATAAATTGATACACTCATCAACTGACACGTGTGATCTAAGTCATAAATTTGACTATAAAATTTGACGAAAACTAACTAACGATAAATTCATCACAAATATATCAATTTAAGGGTTTTTTGTGGTATTAACCCTCTATTTTTTAATCTTTCCGGCGATAGCAACGAGAGTTTCCTCGTCATCTTCTCTTCTTCTATAAAATAACATTAAGAAAGGTAACCCAACTTGAAAATTTTATATTGTGTATATCTCAACTTTCGGGGTGTATGAGAATTAGAAATGACTCTTTCTTGAAGAACCTCTTTCTCCTCTCTCTCTCTCTCTCTCCCCATCGTCTCTCACCTCTTTCCTTAAGTCATAAATTTGACGATAAAATTTGACGAAAACTAACCAACGATAAATTCGTCACAAATATATCAGTTTAAAGTTTTTTTATATTTTTGTGGCATTAACCCTCTATTTTTTTATTCTTTCACGCGCTAGCAACGAGCGTGTCCTCGTCATCTTCTCTTCTTCTATAAAATAACATTAAGAAAGGTAACGCAACTTGAAAATTTTATATTGTGCATATCTCAACTTTCGGGTTGTATGAGAATTAGAAATAACTCTTTCTTGAAGAACCACTCTCTCTCTCCTCTCTCTCTCTCTCTCTCTCTCTCCCCCCATCGTCTCTCACCTCTTTCCTTTTCCTTCAACTGCACTTCATCCTCCTCCATCTTCTTCTTCTTCTTCTGAATCCTCCTTCCTATCCTCTTCTTTCTTTTGACCTAGCTGTTTGATATTTGTCCTGGTTTTTACATACTCAATCTGTGTTGCAGTACTCAAATCAGTCTCTCTTTCTCTCCTCAGTCACTTTCCTTTTCTCTTTACTTTATGTAATTATATCCCACTTCCCTCACAATAAAATACCCAGAAGTGATTTTTTTTTTTAAGGAAATTTTCTTTATATTAAAAGTTTTTAATAGTTTTTCCTTTCTCCTTGTTTTTCTGTTGTTTTTCCCTGTTGATGTTGGCATGGCCGGTTTGGATTTAGGCACTGCTTCTCGATTCAACATCCACCAGCAGCTTCAGAGACCTGATTTACACCTCCATAGCCAACAGTCCAAATCGGACGATCACGAAGCGATCAGCAACAACCACAACCACCAATTTGCCGGCGGCGACCATCATGACGAGGGGGGCCACCAAACCCTAGAGCTTGGAGCGGTCAACACTAGCCATGGCGTCGGCGACATGGTTGCCCGCCGGCCTCGCGGCCGGCCCCCTGGATCCAAGAACAAGCCGAAGCCTCCCGTGATCATAACCCGAGAGAGTGCCAACAGCCTCAGGGCCCACATTCTCGAGGTTGGAAACGGGTGCGACGTCTTCGACTGCATCGCTACCTACGCACGGCAGCGGCAGCGGGGAATCTGCGTGCTGAGTGGGACTGGCACGGTCACCAACGTGAGCCTGCGGCAGCCGGCTGCGGCCGGATCCGTGGTGACTCTCCACGGGCGGTTTGAAATTCTGTCACTGTCTGGCTCCTTCCTGCCCCCACCAGCTCCACCAGGGGCCACAAGCTTGACGATATTTCTGGCGGGTGGGCAAGGCCAAGTCGTTGGGGGGAGCGTGGTAGGTGAGCTCATCGCCTCCGGGCCGGTCATCGTGATCACGGCGTCCTTTACCAATGTTGCATACGAGAGATTGCCGCTAGAGGAGGAGGAACAGATCCAGATGCAGGCGGCCACGAGCGGTGGGCACAACCCATTCCCGGATCCATCTTCGGGCCTCCCGTTCTTCAATTTGCCACTCGGTAACATGGCCAACAACAACAGCAACACTGTCCAGCTCCCAGTTGACGGGTGGAGTGGAAATTTAGGTCCTCGTCCTCCATTTTGAGAAGAAAAATGGAAGACAGAAAAGATGCGGTGAGTTGAAGCTGCAGTGTGACCACCTATTTGGGGAAGAGCTACTGTAACATCCAAGGTCAGAAAAATGTTCACATCGATTTGTTAGCGCCACGATCATGGTTTGGTGTTCTGATTCCGTTGATCTTTTTTACTTTTTAGCTTCTTCTTTGTTTGTAACTTCTTGAATTTGGTTCCTTTTTGGGTTCTGAAAATAGTCTTTTCTTCTCGATCACTATGTGGAAGCGCAAACTCCTTCACGAGAGATGGTTTGAGAAATAACACAACTTTACTAATTATGTGTTTTAGTAGTTTCATTGATTGCATTCGGAAACTTTTATTATGTCAACCTTCATTCCTATACTAAACAATGAACGTCTGGCTAGGTCAATCTCCTGCTCATATAACATTCATTATCGTCCGAATCTTGCAGACTGTTGTTGAATTTTCGGGGCATTTCATTTGGCCTGTGCATTGATTTCAGCAAACATAATAAATACAGCACTGAAAAACATAATCTAGAGAGGCAGGAGGCTCACTCATTGGAGAGAATAACTGCTAACATCGGGTAGAACTGTCGTTTTTACAGTTTCAAATGATTTACTGGTTATGTGGTTTTTCAGGGTTCAGCTGTGATAATTTTGTTCTCTGTCTGAAATTTCCCTCTCAGTGAGCTCATCATTCCTTTGGCAATGTTATAAGGTAACTAAAAGGAGATTATACATTCCATTCATCTATCCAAACAAAATAACAATTATGTAATTTGCAACTTAGGAAAGTGCAAGAGTTTAACATTACTTAATTCCCTAGATCATACTATCAGTATTTCGTCATATTATTTTCTTTGAAGTACGTGGGAGAAGATAGTTATACTAATCTCGCTTTCAATCATTACTGAAGGATGATTTCTGAAACTCGGATTTTTTTTTATGACTTGTTTTCAATAAGAATTTCATTCTTTTGAAATTCACGTATAACAAATGACCCTACCCTCTTCTTTGTTAAGGAACAACTTATTGTCTCCTTCATTCATCTTCTTTAATGAAAAGTCCATAAACAACGTTGTATGCATATCCAGTTATTTGGACAAATGTCTCGTGGGTATAGGCGCACAAAGCACAGCACGAAGCGAATTCATCATCCTTAATTTTTTGCTTTATTTTATTAGGTCCATGGCTGATGTAAAAGAAACAAGTTACACATTCACTATTGGATAATTTACGGGCAAAAGAATTCGGTTACAATACTAACGCTAGACACACAGCCCACCATCCAACGGTAAAATTTATAAGTTTTTCTTTACACTGATGGTCGATCTAAATTTCAATAGTCGTCGCTTTTTATGTGAACATAAGCAATATTATCTATCTCTCTAGGTTATTGGTTTAGTCTCTTTTGCCATTCTTGGTGGTGTTTGTAGCAGAACTTCAGGACAAGATGAATCACCCAGAGTCAATTACTTATGTCTTAACTCACTCTACTAGACCGTTTATTTCGTGGACTGTGATCGTTTTTATCCATCCTTTACTTACTTTTTTTTTCCCTTCAACAAAATCAAAAAACTAAGCTTCATTTTGTAACCTTTTAAACCCTACGCAAACTCCTCGATGTTCAGTGGTTCAAAGAAAATGGCATGTACTTCATTCTTTTAGCAAAAGAAATAAACGAAAGAGATCAATCTCAACTGCTTTCTTTACCTTACGATAATCACATTAGTTTATTTAGTGCATCAAATTGTTCAAAAGGAAGCTAATTCCAACCATGTCCATCACATCGCATCCTATTCACGATCCACCTTCTCTAGTCTTTTTGCGGATGAGGTCATTAGGTTCACTAATTTATTTAGGGTTCTACACACATTTTCCATAGGAAGTGCACTTAAATATTGTTCGCACTTGTGTAGTGTGCTCAAAAGTCTTTATTCTCCACTTCTTGGATTGCTGCTGAGTTGCTCAATGTATGGTTCATTGGACTTCCAATGTTCTCTTCAAACATTAGAAATTTCAAATTGATGAAAGGATAATTAGTGCTTATCTCATAAGGATTGAATTTGATTCCTTAATGATATGCAGAATATGCTCCCTCACAAATAATTCTTCCTCAAATGGTTTTCAATTTGCATGATCGATATGAAGCGTCACGAGAGCTATTGATTGCCATGAAAGATTCAAGCTGATTGCATGTGTCGCTAATAAGACATTGAGTAGAGACAAACATTTCATGTGTTTAACCCTAACTAGTGACTAGGTTTTATTTAACTGCAAGACTACGCTTGTGGAGGATGAATCGATCAGCATCATCACCAAATCAGCTGCCAAACAAAAGCTCTAGATTTGCTTTGACAATTACCAATTCCTGTTGATGCTCTAGGCCTTCGTGAAATTCTTCAAAAGTTCAAGCTAGGTCGTAGAAGAGAACGTGTAAGTCAGTACTTTAACTGGATCAGCACTTTAACTGGACCTTTCTGGTTATATTATGCTTTCGATGACAATTTTCACTTTGATTAGATTGAGGATAATAGGTTGTAATATGGGAGGAAGCAAACAAAACGTTCTTGGAACCCTAAAGAGGTTTGATAGTTGCTCTAAACATACCGTCCTAGATTAAATAGACCGTACTGCACAACATAAAACTCAGTTTTAGATATGAGAATAAACATATTTAGCCCTTTGTTATAGAAGATAAACAACGAGTGATAATTCTCGAGTTTTCCTAAGAGCTTCTTCAACATATGTGATTTGCGCTAATCAAATCAATAACTTGAATCTTAGAGGATTTGTTTATGGTTATGGGGACAGTGTGGCAGTGATTGTGGTCAAGGCAACTCCAATGATGATGGCAACTCATATGGGGTTAATTGATTATTACTAACTTTCTTCTTTAAGCAGATCTTTTTCTTCTTTCCCCCTAATCTTGGCACATCCTTACTAGTTTAATGAAGGTAACAGCTTTACCATAAACTGGGACATTCACAACCAACATTATCCGGGAAAAAAATATTGAATAAATAATTTCGTTGTTGCCCAACTGATTTTTTTTTTTTTTTTGGCTGGTTAGACTGGTTCAAATGATAACAATAATCACGTCATGATCTCTTTAATCTTATGTAGTCTGACTGGGGTTTATATAGAAAACCTAATTATCATTTAAATGACTTGGTGAAGTTAATATTGACAATGGCATCACTGCAATAGTTTGAGAAGAATAGAAAGTATATTTTACACCACTATGAATTCAAGTTAATAGTATAATTGGTCAAGTAGCGTACCCGAACGAT
Source organism: Rhodomyrtus tomentosa (assembly GCA_028455895.1). NCBI lineage: Eukaryota > Viridiplantae > Streptophyta > Magnoliopsida > Myrtales > Myrtaceae > Rhodomyrtus > Rhodomyrtus tomentosa. Next base: position 31,880,845 of record JAPCWY010000008.1, on the reverse strand, counting down.
TGACCATAATTTCATAACTAGGTTTATAAATACTTTTCACGATCATGCCATATTGCTATCTATTTAGTTGCGCTGAGACCTTGATGATCATATTACGTCGTGGACATAGGAAACATAAATTAGTTTTCCTTGATAACCACATTAGTAATGTCATATATTACATGAGATATACTAGTCAAAAGAACATATAACTCTGCCCAAAAGAATGGTAAATCCCTGATGGCTGATAATGCTAGAAGTCAGAGGAAACATTAAAACTTTGTTGACCTTTGTTGTACTTCTTGGTGAACTGTGTATTTCAAATTCTTTCTTTCATGGTGAACTGTGTATTTCAAATTCTTTCTTTCAAGCTATGTTTTAAAAAAATACTTTCAAGTTGTAATTCGATAGAGTAAAATTCCCATGCAGCGAAGGTGCGATGCACACAAATTCTAATAGTTAATATTAGGGGGGATTTCCACCAAAAATAAATATTAGGGGAGATTATGCAAACCCCCATGAGCTTTAGATGTAGCGCATGTTTACCTCGAATTTTTAACTATTACTGGATATTTAGGAATGTCTATCTTGTTACAACCATTAATCCTGTGTAATGTACCTCGAATTTTTCCTTACAGCTGCAATGTACCCGTTTACTAAGAGGTAAAACTAATATGCTCTTAGTTTGCAAAAACAAAAAATAATAGAGAAGAAAAATAAATTAACAAAAATACTAATAATAGAGTAACTAAATACAAAAATAGTTTTGAGAAAAAGAATAAACGCAAGTTAAATAAAAATGGAGTATAAAAGTGTCAAAATATCGGGCTATTTGAATTGAATTTTATTTTTTACCTTTTTTAATTTAAATTTCGTGGCTTACACACTTTAATTATTGCTTAAATTTATAACTTATGAAGCTGTTTACTACACTCAAATAGTAACACATATCTTCACGTACAAATATTTTATAATTTTCTAGGATTTGAATAAAATTATTTTTTTGCTTTTATTTAAGTCCAAAAACCAGGTAAGTGATATTTAAAAAAACTTTAAATGGGCCATTGGTAAGAAAATTAATTATTAACAAAATATTTTAGAATTTTTATAAAAGGAAATGATCCCTCAACTCATTTATGATATGATAAATCTAAGTCGTAGGCAATATTTTTAAGTTTTTCATTGATCAATCATTTTTATAATTTAATTATCAATTCAAATTAACATAATGAGTATCTAATTCTTGTAATTTGAATTTTTTTTCTTTCATTAAATTCAATACATTTTATTTTTAATGTAGTTACGGTATATATTTCTTGATATTAATATGTTAGTTCATTTATTCCTCTCCCTTTTCCTTCTTTTTTCCAATTTAACACAAATCAAAAGTGCAAGACAGATCTCCTTTTAAAAAAAGAGAGAGAGAAAAATAGATTTTTACACCTTAAATGTCATGTGGATTGCACATGCAATAAAACGAAGGAGTAACATAATGAAAGCTTAAATGGGTAATGTATAACATTTGAAAGTTTAGGGGCTTCCGTCCAATCGTAACATGGCCAACACTAATAATGTTCATCTTCCTGTTGCTGTGTGGAATAGAAACTTAGCTCCTGGCCCTCCATTTCGAATATCTCAAAGGTCAGAAAGAAGGTCATAAATTCGATATGTTAGCACCACCTGATTTCGGTTTGACTTTCTGATTAATCTGTCGATCTCTATTAGCTTTTTCTTTATTCGACTGCTTCTTAGACTCGGTTCCTGTCGTGGGTTCTGATGTGGAAGTCCAAACTCCTTAAAGAGAGAAATGGTTTGAGAATAAAATATTCTACTCCATTTCTCGACATCTGACCCCCAAAAAAAAAAAATCTATTTCTTGATCTTGATTTGGTATTCTTTTGAGAAAAATTTCAAACAAGAGCCAGAAATAAAGTCATTTAAAAAAAATGCGCAGAATGGACCTTGCCTCAAATAGGGATTGATGCTGTGAAATCATTTCAAATTAGGGCCATTGCCTGTCAACAAGCATGTGACTATTCTAGTCATCATAAAAAGAGTATCCGATGGTCGCGATCACCAACGGCTTCAGTTCCTTAATGTGACTAAAATACCCCTTCTTCGATAGCCGGAATAGTCTATTGCTCGCCGGCAGTGAGGAATTCAGGTCCTTATTTGAGACGATTTGGCTGAAAATTTCCCTTTTTTGACCATATTAGACAGCCTAGCTTGTCATTCCGCCACATATATCTTACCCATTTGGATCCCAAGCATACAATTCATAGATCATCATATTTATTGGTGACAAATCTTCAGCCCCTCTTTTATTCGTTCTTTTGTGAGGGCCCATTCTTTTAGGCCCAGCCTCTCTTTCAACGAAACCTCAATCTAGGTGGGCCTTCATTATCTTGGGCCGGAAACAAAGCCCATCACATGGACAAAACAGAGGTCCAGAACATAAAAACCACCCACCAAAAACAAATGAATGGATTGAAGAAGATGAAGTAGAGCTCAAGCATAAACAGATCAAAGAGAAACAAGACCAGAAATTCTATACCTCCAGAACAACACAATGCTATTGTATTTGATGTATATGTGTATTGATCGCATAGAACGCATTTAACAGAGGAAAACCCACAAGCTCAAACAGCGTTTTAACCTAATCTGTAATAGTTCTCTTTTTTGTAATGGACGTCCCTCTCTAAAAATCTTGAGCATAGAAGTCAATGATGTCCTTGAGATTCAGCTGGAACAAAGAGGTGGAATCATTGTACATCAACCACAGCATGTGCTCGAACAAGATCGAGTCCACATCCACCAGAATCACCCTCTCCTCTTCCCTCGCCTCTCTTCGCTTCCTCGCCAAATCGATCAGGACCCGGAAAGGGCTCTCCTCCAGCACGAAAGGGTCCACCAGGAACTCCTTCCTCTCCTTGCCCACCACCACCCTCACTGCCGGCCGCTCCGCCGGCTCACCCAGCCCGTCCTCTGAGAGCAGCCGGTAGCCCAGCCTCGAGCCCGCGGACCGCCTTCTCAGTATTGAAACAGGCAAGACCAAGCAATCCATGGGGAGATTGGAAATTATGAGATTATGCTGAGAGTCACAGGATGCTTGGGAGAGAGAGAGAGAGAGAGAGAGAGATGTTGAGAGAATAAATGGGCAGCGAACGGCTAGTGAGAGAGAGAGAGAGAGTATATATGTAGAGAGGCGAAGAAGCGGAAGAGGGGAAGAGGAGCGTTGTTGGGTTTCCATAAATGAATTAGGTCACTTTCATGAGAGTGCGTGTAGGCCAGAAAAAGAGCCGTTGGAGTGAGAAAGGGTAGGATCTCTTTGGAGTTGGAAATTAAGTATGAACTAAATGCCGGCTTCAGCTTAAGACATGATTTCGCTTTCATGCGGATGTGTTCCATTTTTCAATGCTATAATGAAAGTGATATCAAATACTCTTTCGACTATATATATATTATATATAACTTGGAAAAAATTTCAAATGTGGTCACAAAATGCATTTATTTTCTCAAATAATAACTTGAAGTGACATCATTATTTCAAATAAGAGCATGTATTGAATATTGTTTTAAATAAGAGATTGAAGCGACCATATCAGTGTCAAAAAAGGGTCTCTCAATGGTTGATTAGGAGGCATCTTCCTCATTTACTTTTTTAATTATTTCCTTTGTTTTTCCCTTTATCTATTTTTTTACAATTTAAAAAAAAAATAAGAACACAAGTGGGAGGGGCTCCACCTACGATGGGGAGGCAGGCATGGCCCACTGGTCCTCGTCAAAGTTGGGAGAGGGGTACGACAGAGGGTCTGCAGCCCTCGCCTTGGTCCGACTGAGGGCCGCGACTCTCCCTCATACCTACCCTCACCTTTAGTCAGTAGGGTTGTCAACCCTCTCTGAGGCACTGGCGACCCTACCAACCATCACCGTCACCACACTAGAAACTACAAATCAGAGGGCAGTGTCCCACCTGTTTTTTTTTTTTTAACTTTATGTTTTTTACTTTTAAAATTGATTTAACTGAAAATTAGGTTAACATTGTATTTTGATTAAAATGCCCTTGATCAGTTGGTCAGTTGGTAAGGTCAAACCATTATTTGAAACATCAATGATTATTTCATGCTCTTATTTCAAATAATAAGAGCACTTTACGCCTTTATTTGAAGTAAAGAGCACTTCACGTCTTTATTTTTAAAGACCGTTTCACATCCTTATTTAAGAAAATAAGGGCACTTCAGGCCATTATTTGAGATTTTCCCTACATCTTGTACTTGGCCATATTCGTTGTGCTATCTATCCCAACTTCGCATTACTATTAAAGAGGAATTTGTTGAGAGAAACTCTTTCTTCATTGACGTGTTCTTAGTCTCAGTGGCTTTGGTCTTTTTTAACCCAATATATTTAAATCTATTCCACAATAGTACGAAATAAACTTGTCAAAATGGGGATAAATCTATTTATGGGTTGAGTTAGTTATATTTAATAAATAGGTCATACATGAATTTAAACATAACATGAGTGTTAAATGGATGATAAATAAGTTTAGAACTTATTTAGATCCAAAATGTAAAATACGAGTTTTGACAATGAAAAAATGAATCAAAGAAGCGAAAAGAAAAGGTTGAAAAATCAAGGACGCAGAAAGTGGAGGCCTCAACCTCATCCCATTTTTTAAGGGAGCTTGCGAAGAGAGAGGTCAAACAGGAAAAAGGAGCAGAAAGAGGGAGACCGAGACGCCCGAAGAAGAAAAAAGGGAAAGAAAAAGGAAAGAAGTAGATGGAGGAGGAGGAAGAAAGGAAAAGGGGTTCCCGTGCGCACAAGCCATGGACATCTCGTCGAGACGATTAGCAATGTTCGGTAAGTGTTTGCACCATTCGTTCATCCAATCAAAATAATTTTCAGATTAGGGCTTGAAACTCGAAATTTAGTGAAATTTGAGCCGTTGCTGTCCCATTATTGAGTTATTGAGCTTCGGGCTTCGTGGGAATGATAGATTATGGTGTTATAGAGCCATGGGTTTTTTCTTATGAGGGTGGTTTTGAAGAAACGGTTCGGTTGGAATGAGATTTCGAGGGTATTGCGTTGGAGCGTTGCTTTGCTGATGGCTTGAAGAATCACTTTGGTTATGCCATTTGTTGGCGCGTAAGAGTTGTTTTGTTAGCATTTCAGTTTAGCTTAGTTTTTTACTTGGTTTTGACGTCGGTTCTCATTTATTTGTTAAGATCCAGAGTTCGACGATTCAAGAATCATTTGTTGTTTGCTCATAGGTGGTCCCAAGTGAGCGGTGCTATCTCTTCTTTAAATTTGTAAACCTCATATTTTGAAAGTGATATGTATGAGCCACGAAATGACATTATTATTGCATAAAAAGCCGGATCGAGCATTTACTACTTATTATTTATGAAGGTTTTAGAAAACGTATTATGCAAAGTATTGTGAAGAGATGCATACGTATTGCTTTGCCAACTAGTTTATGAAATGATCTTTGAATGATACGAAATGCCTTGAGAAAGCTATTTCTAGCGGATGAAATGTGTTTTGAAAATGTTATGTGTTTCCATTTATGAAAAATATTATGGTTAAGAGATTGAGGTTGAATTTGCATTTGTGGTGCTAAAGAATGTTTGTTTGATGCTTATATGACTGTGAACTTGGTTAGGAGCTTTTGGGCATGCATACCGATTTTATTATATATCCTTTTGAGCCGAACCACCGGCATTATAGGTGGAGACCTTGCTAAGGGGGAATATTAATGCCTTGTCACTAGGTATTGTGTCGTGATCATGGCAGTATGTTGAACAATAAATTAGTCAATGGAATGGACCATTTGCGTGATTTTTAATAGAGATTGATCAATGGACTTGACTATTGATTTTGGTTTATGATGGTGATTAAATAAGTATTTTTTATTTGTGCAAAGTTTTGCTAAAATGAAACAACTCAAATTTAATTTGATATAGACAATATATATTGAGATTAAAGTATGGGTTTTTGGTATTGCTTTGTATACATGCATAGTGATTGCCCAATCTGTTTAGAAGAGATGTATTACTCACTGAGCTGTGATTGCTCGCCCCATTCATTTCCCAATCTTTTTCAGGTTCTTCAATTAATGACTAGAAGGTTGAGAGAGATATGAACAGGGAACTTTGGTAGTTGCATTTTGGATTTGAGTGGAGTCGTGATAATTAAAATTATGTACTTTGATAGTAGGTTTGTGTTTGAGGCTGCGTCTTTCAAGTACGGCGGTCATGTCATTTCCCATATTCTTGTTGGTTTCGAGGTGTGACGAAACTCACATCCATGACTCTCTCTTTTCATTCTCCCTTGCCCTCACTTGATCTCACGCTCGCTCGCTCGCTCGCAACGCACTCTCATCTCAGTTTAGATATGAAAATTCTTAGATTGGATTAAATATAGAATTGATTTAAAAATATAAATCGAGTTGGCTATGGGTTGATATGGGTTAATAGATTTGCATTGCAATAAATCAGTCATAAACGGCTCAATAAATATATTTTTGGGTAGGACCATTTATGACCCATCCAAAACTGACTTGATGCGAAACATATATATACTTTGCAATGCTTCTTTCACGAGGTGACATACTAATGCGAAAACGGATATTTACGAGGAAAAAAAAAAGCTTATGAATCTATCATATGGATATTAATTTAGTCTTAAACTTTTTAATTTGGCTAATTTAGTCTTGAACATTTTCACATTGGCCAATGTCGTCATTCCATCTTATTTTAGCCATTAATCACTAATATAAATTTCGGTCATCCTACATGGCATGTCAACATTGACTTGGAATTTTTCTTTATTTTTAAATTTTTTTCTTTTTCTTCTTTCTTTTACATTAAAGAAAATTTATAACATACAAAAATAAAATATACACATTAGCATCGGTCGTGCCACGTATGACGACAAACGTCTCGTTGACAACAATTGCATACGAAAATTGGCCGGATGGACCTTGTTGAAAAATCATCAAAAAAAAATTTAGGGCTAAATTAGTCAAATTGAAAATTTTAAGATGGAATTGGTATTTTTTTTACTCTTTTGTTTTTGGTAATTTTCTCAATGTGAAGATCACATGAAAGCTCTCTCGTGGTCCACCTTCCGCTAATCTTATAATCATACGCTTTTGCCGAATCATGGACGAGGGTTGGCACGTACATGCAGCAGAGCTCAACATCATATGAACACCGAACCATCAAAGTGACATTGGGTAGTCAAACAATAGCGACGATTGGCCAAACTACACCCTCTCTTTGTGGATCCGGATCGTCTAATCTTTCTTTAGAAAGTTAGGCACCTAACCTTACAATTTAAACCGTCCATTTTTAAACGGACGGCCTAGATCTTCGATTTTAATGGGACAATCTTTTAAATTATTTATATATATTTTTATTAGTTATAATTTGGGACATTCATTCATAACACGAACGGCCCAGATTGAAAGGTTAGCGCCTAACCTTCTAAAGATAAGTTAGACGATCTCTTTCATCTCTTCGTCCTCAATCCGCAAGGTGCGATTTGACGCAAGTTGATGAGGTGCCACGTCGGCTTTGCATTGATTATTCAAGTTTTTTTTCAAAAAAATTCAAAAAAATAAAATATTTACCAAATCAAGTTTTAAAAAAATATTTATTCATTGATTTGGGTCTCGCGCCAAGTGAAATTGCCGCACGAGACCCCGCGACACACACAGTGCCAATCAATCTCTTGCGCGGCACTTGGAGTGGTGCGCAATACTTGCGCGACACTATGAGTGTGGCGCAAGTGCAATGCCGCACAAGGCACTTTCTTTCTTTCTTTTTTGTTTTTCAATAAATTTTTTTATTTTGTATTTTTTACATTATTTAATTATTTTGTATTTTTAGGACCCAATTTTTTTTTGCTTGCAAGGCTAATACTAATTCGGCAACCTAAAGTCGGAAAAAATATTTTTTATTTCGTATGTTTTTTTACCTTTTTCAATTATTTTATATTTTAAAATTTCACGAATTCGACAACCTAATACGAGTAGCAGCAATATGACTATATTTTCGACAACAATTATTTTGTATGGTTGGTTATTTCATATTTGCAGGACCGAAATGTCATACAACGGTTATTTCATATTGGGTTGTCGAATTCAAGAAATTTTAAAATATAAAATAATTGAAATAAAAAAATATGAAATAATACATATATATATATATATATAATTTTTTTCGTATTGGGTTTCGGATCCATATTAGCCTTGCAAGGCTCAAAAAAAATAAGTTTTTTGGTATTGAAAGTATAAAAGCATACGAAATAAAAAATATAATTTTTTTCCGTATTGGGTTGTAAAATCCGTATTAGCCTTGCAATGCTTGCCAAGCTAAAAAAATATTTTTTTGGTATTGAAAATATAAAATAATTAAAGAACATAAAAAAAAACATACAAAATAAAAAAAATAATTTAAAAAATAATTTAAAAAAAAACAAATGCCTTGTGCGGCAATTCAACTGCCATACGAAACAATTATTGTGCGCCATTTTGGTCCTGAAAATATAAAATAACCAATCATATGAAATAAATGTTGTCGAAAATGTATTCGTGCTACTGTTTTCCATATCGGGTTGTCGAATTCGCGAAATTCTAAAATATAAAATAATTGAAAAACGTAAAAAAAAATATGAAATGCAAAAAATATATAATTTTTTTCGTATCAGGTTATCGAATCTGTATTAGCCTTGCAAAAAAAAAAAATTGGTGCTGAAAATTAAAATAATTAAATAATGTAAAAATTAAAAAATTAAAAATATTTTTAAAAAAATCAGAAAGTGCCTTGTGTAGCAGAAGGCACTTGCGTGGCGCTCCAAGTACCACCCAAGTACTGCGCACCACTCCAAGTGCTGCGCAAGTGCTTGGTGTCGTAGGGTATCGCGAGGCAATTTAATTATTGCGAGAGACCCAAATCATTAAATTATTATTTTTATTTAATTTGGTAAATATTTTATTTTTTTGAATTATTTTGAAAAAAAACTCATAAATGGTATAAAAAAATTCCTAAACTTATTATAATAGTATCAATTCAGTGGGGAAAAGTATTAAAAAAAGTCATAAACCTATTATATTAGTGACGATTCAATCCTAAGTCTTTTGCATTGAAGTCAATTTAGTCCTAAATATTTTTATTGATGTCAATTTAGTCTTAAACTTTTGCATTTATGCCAATTCAGTCTTAAACCTTTTGCATTGAGTCAATCCGATCAATTTTAGTCGAAAATTCTACTAATATGGACGTTAATTGTCATACGTGACATGACTAGCACTGACATAGATATTTTTTTATATTTTGAATAATTTGTTTAATAAATATTTTGGTTTTTTCTTCTTTTTCTTTTCTCAATCACTACAAAAATATACTTATTTAAAATTATTAAAATAATATTAAAAATATTCACATCAGTGCTAGCCATGCCATATAGAACAATCGATGTCTACGTCAGCGAATTTTCAATCAAATTGAATCAATTAAGAGAAATGCAAAAAGTTTAGGACTAAATTGATATTAATAAAAAGATTAGAGTGAATTGGCACAAATGCAAAAGATTTAAGAATGAATTGGCACCAATAAAATGTTTATGACTAAATTAGCATCAATGCAAAAGGTTTAGAAATTTTTTGACGCTATTCTTTCAATTCAGTCTTAGAACTTTTAATTAGATTAATATAGTCTTAAATCTTTTAGCATTTGTACAAATACAATCATCAGATCAATTTTGAATGAATTTTGCTAAAATGGACACTGACCATCCTACGCAGCGTGATTGGCGATGACGTAGACATTTTTAATAATATTTTAATAATTTTTGAATTAATTAATTTTTTTATTTTCAATTTTATTTTATTTTTGTCATTTATTATTTTTTTAATCCCTTCATTTCGGCCAGCCATCCTCACCGGATTTAGGCGAAGGCCACCTCATCCGCGACTAGTGAAAGCCATAAAAGAAAAAGAGAATGATAAAAAAAATTAAAAAATGGCTAAAATATTTTAAAAATTTTCCATATCAGTAATCTCCAACCACAATTAGCAAGATGGGCTGAAGTTGTATCAATATAAAAAAAATTATGATTATATTGATTCAATTAAAATATTTAAGGCTGAAGTGATACTAATGCAATTGATTCTTACTTCTTCTTCTTTTTGTAACCGAGATGTCCGGGCCAGCTTGTGCGCACCTCGACTATATCTCGACTATTTCTCGAAGGAGGCTAGCACAACAACCCACTGTCATGGCCTCCTATTTAAATCACAGGTGTTTAGTTGGGAAATCGAAATTGAAACCAATGCGCTTACCCACACAATCTCAAATATCTCTTTACCAACTGACTTACCCATGAATTGTTCAATTGATTCTCACGTTATCCATGCAAATCAACTAAATTGCAGCTCGCATGCGCACTCCTCAACCTCTCTTGAGGCTTTTAGGGTTTCCAAAACCTCTGTCAAATCTCCTCATCATTTCTTCTGTTTCCTAAGATAAGGTTGAAGAGACGTGTGGGGATCGTGTTAATTAGCTAACGCTGATGACTCTTGTTAGTGGCTCTCATTAGTGCGCACGATCGAGAAAAAGTAAAGATGCCATTTGGCACGCCTCCAAGAAACACCCATCAATATTTGTCCTTGGTGCTCCTCAAAGGAGAAGGGACCCAAAAAATATTAAATTTATTATATTGATACTAATTCAAATTTAAATATTTTAATCAGATTAATTTAATTTTGAACATTTTTCATTTTATTAACATAAGAGGGCCATCTAAATTTAATTTTTTTATTTTTATTCTTCTCCTTTTCTTTTTACTTATGACCGGCGAGGGCTTGCCTTGCTTGTGCGAGGCTGCCCTCGTAAGCCACAGACAACGATCAGCCTTGTTGGGACGGGACTCCCCTTGCCAAATCTAGCGAGGGTTGACCTCGTTGGTGCCTAGGCGCGGCCGGCCCTCGTCGGCCATCGATTAAAAAAAAGGAAAATGAAAAAAATAAAAATTACATCTAAAACCAACAAGTCATACGAGAAGAAAGCTTCATGGTGTTTCTAGGAGGTTTTAATCTATCTATGTCTATGCTAACGAGCTGTTTATCGAGTCATCGCAATTGACATTCAATCCCGAAGCGAATTGTGTTTTTCCAACTTACGGAAAATTTTCTAAATTAGATTGTATTTTTTTTATAACATAAGTGTTCGAGCCAGTTTGCGCACGCTTCGACTATTCCTCGGGAATTAGATTGTATTCGTATCTCTTAAAAATTGAATTTTCACTGACAAACACGGGATATGAAGCGTGTAGAGAATACCTTATCCAAGGCATCGCTTTTCACTAAACATGTGGAACAATGACACAAAAGTTTAGGGGAAAGCAATTTCAAGGTCAGTTGAAATTCCATATGGAACATGAAACCTTCTCGTCGAAATTGATTCTTCAATTTTTGGTATTTGAAACCTGCTCTGGGTGCTTTTGGAAACAACTTTACAAAAACCCTTTGGACTTCTAAGGCCTTTTTGCAATATTTGGAGCGTTTGGAATTTGTTTTTGGAAGTTTATTTTCCAAATGCCTGCATTTTCAAGGCCTTCAACGGGCCCTCACTGCCCAAGGCTCCCTCCCCACCTGCTTTCGGCTTTCTAACTTCTTCGGCATGCAACAGTGCTAAATTAATGAATTTTTTTAATTTCCAATATTGCCCTCACTCATTGATTTTGATTCCATATTTACCCTTTTCAACATCCTTGGATCTGATGCGCTTCCATCTTCCCTCGCTTCTCGTCGCTCGCTCCTCGCCTGACAAAACCCAGCTGGCTCGCCCCTCTTTGTTCGCCTCTCTTTCCTGGTCACCTCCGGTCGATGGATTTCGTCGATCCCTGAGCAACGATGCAACCGTTGCTCCAGATCTGATGTCGCGCTACTGCGCCTAGGGTCTGGCGACCTCGGAGCCCTCGCCTCGACTCTGAAATAATCCCTGGAAATCTTCTTCATCCCAAATCCGACGACCAAGGAAGCTCCGAAGAAATGGAATATCACATGAAGCACAAGGCCTATCGGGATGGCTTCCCTTTTCTCTGCAACTCTACCCGAACGGTACTTTCGCTTTCACTGATAATCTCTGCAGCTTACGTCCAACCCAACTCAATCAGCAATATAGTTACATTTGATTGGGCTGGTACATAATTCGGTTTGATTGGCTAATCTATGTTAAATCTGCATGTCGCGACCCTGTCTTGCGATCTCCCTTGAGATTTCGTGGCGGGCTAATGAGCCGTTCCGTCTGGTAGTACACGTGCCTCTCTCAAGACCCGTTACCCAAGTTGCAACATAGATATACGTGGTCGACCTTTAGTACGGTTTGGTGACATGTGATGCGTGTGCATGATAAGGAGTCGTCACCAATCGTTTTATAGAGGTTACGATTGGAAATCTTATTAAATAGTTGGGAGCATTTTATTTGATTCTGTGGAAACGAGAGAAATTGAATCGGGTAATTTGTTACGTCAATGTCAAAGTTGATGCCCTTTCGGCACCTAAGTTGGACGATTTATCTAAACCTAAGATTTTATGCAGACGAATGAGGTGCGAACCCTAAATTTAAAAGTTTATGCAGATAGGAATAACCACCCTAACAAACACAGTCAATAAAATGAGTACGCAAATCAAGGATCCAAGACATGCAAATAAACCACATAAATACAATGTGACATCCCTACTAAGGCCCTATTAGCATGGAGAAACATCATTCAAAGCTCGGGAGTGTTTTTGACATGATTTACCCTTGAGGGGGGCAAAATCGTAATTTTGAAGATTTTTGGGATAATTTATCCTAAAAGGAAAAATTTGTCATTTTAGATGAAATGTAGAATCAAAAGATGATAGAAATAGGATTGGTCATCAAACCAATCCATTTACTATTTTTTGAAAATTTTCAGAATTTTTCTGAAATTTTTTGAAATAATTTACCCTTTGAGGGGTAAAATCGTCATTATAGAAGCTGATGAGAAGTTAAAATCCAAAATAGAATGATTAGTCAATCATTAGACCCAAATCCTAATTTTGAGCAATTTTCACTGCTTGATCAGAATAGAAAAGAAAATTTACCCTTTGAGAGGTAAAATCGTCATTTTCAGAAAAAGAACAAGATTCGAAAACCCAAACATAAGAATTGATCACCTGACTGATCATAATTCTTATTTTGGTATTCTTGACCTATCTCATATACCAAGCAGAGGCGATTTACTCCTAAAGGGTAATATCGTCAATATCCAGAAAAATAAAAAAGAAATCCCAAAAATAGGATTGACCAATTGTCTGTGGTCATTCCTCAATTTTTGGAAATTTCTAGAATGTCTAGGAATTTTTCACAAATTTTCTACATTTTTTTTATTTTCTAGAATTTTCTAACATTTTTTAGAATTTTTTAGAATTTTATTTATTTTTTATTTTTTAATTAATTTTAAATTTTTTATTAAAAATGATTCGGACTGAGTAAACCCAATCCACTTGGATCGGATAACTCAGCCCAGACCTAGACCCGCGCGGAAACCAACCTTAAAAGGCGTCGTTTCAGGTTTTTTTTTTATTTTTTTATTTGAATTTAATCCAAGGGCTCCTATTGAACCATGTGGCTACTCCACGGCTTCAGAATTGACTTACTAAAATCTACGGCTCAGATCAAAAGTCGACTAACCATCGGCCATCAGATCTGATTACTTAGATCTACGGTTACGATCAAACGACTTAGATAATTCTCGACCGTCCGATCTCTCGAATTATTTTTATTTCAGAAAATTAATTTTTTTTATTAAATCGAAAATTTAAAATTGATCTAGCGATCACTAAGCCCACACGTGGCTTAACCTAAACCGTTAGATCTACTAACAAATTCAAACCGAACTCTAACGGCTCAACTGACGTAACTGCCACGTGACATGCCACGTCAACGCCACGTCAGCATCTTTGACCAATTGACCGCCACGCCATCGTCTTCTTCGCGAAACATCCTTCATCTACAATGAACGACCGAAATCCTTCGCAACAACCCAACGGTGAAATCTCGACAGAATCGAGCAGGACCGGCGCCAATCGACTCGTCTCGACGTTGTGAGTAACATATATCAGAATCAAACGTGATTATCCAAGATAACTAGATTAATAGAGCTATAACTAATTCAACCATGGCTACGCCAAGCAACAAAGAGCATATCGAGCTAATTCCTTCACATGATCGTTTCTAAGTGAGTTCAGAAGACTTATATACAGGTTAGATTGACCTGGTAAGGTCTAGGATAGCCTAGACAAGTTTTGATTGAATCGGCTATAGCGATGGAGTTCGAATGCAAGGTTTGACTTGATTTCAATGCAATCAAAACACAGGACCATGCTTAGTGACATCTTAGAGATGTTTTGCACACACCAATTGCAAGGATTACAATCGAAATGAAGATCCGTCGTTAAAGATCAGAGATAGAGCTCGAAGGTTGACTTACCGTTTTTTGGGATTATAAGCAATGTGAGCCGGTGCAATCGACTCCACGGAGCTTAGGGAATCTCCTAGGCATGAAATCACAGCTCGATTTGGCCTGAATCATCACCGGAGATCACTTGCAGATTGAACTCGAGCCTTCAACGACGGGGGTCAGAGAGCAAGTTCTCCCTCTTGTTCGTACACTCTCTCGATTGTGTTCACTCCCTGAAACTGAATTAACCAACCCCCTTTCTAGAAAGCTCCCTTAGCTTTTATATCCATTTGAAAATTTTGGCGCCGCACGGGAGAGCTCCCATTTGTCCTTGTCACATGCCACCCATGTGCCATTTGGTTGTTGGACGGTGATGGAATCTATTGGGTTTCCGTCTATGTCCGTCAAGATCTTCGGCGTTCTCCATTTGGTGTGAATTTGGATGAATTTGATCTGAGTTTGCTTCTGTTAACTTTTGCAAGTACCACTACCTTGACTGGTCGATCACTCTCTGTCCTGGCGACATCAAGTGATGTTGCCGGTATTGATCGATGGGGAACGACGTGAGGAACAAAACGCCTACCATTTCCCTTCTAATTACTCCCAAATTGCCCTTCAATTTGACGATCAAAATCAGCCCATAACTGTTCATTCACGTGAGAGCTTGGGGAAGAAGACAGCACTATAGCGAACCGGTTCGACCGATCCGATTGGGTGGTCTAACCGGTCAGAACCGGTTCTGACATGATTTTCACAAAAGTAACCAAATTTTGTGATAAATTTTCACAATTAAACCTCAAAATCGAACTTAAGACATGAATTTTATCTAAAAATGTGTTTTTGCCCAAAAGTTCTAGTCAATTTCTCTGAAAACCCCAAATTTTCATTTAATTGTAATTCAGAAAATTGTGTAATTGAGGGCTTAAACAGTCAAATTGGACCAAACAACCTATGCCAATCGACTCAGAACGATGAAAAATATTAGATACTGGCTTCAATTTGCAAATATAGTTCTTGAATTAAAAGTAATTTCAATTATGCTCAAATTCAAGGATTAAATTATAATTAAGTATGAAATTTTGTCCAATTCATGCAATTGAGCAATTTGTCAAATAATTGGACTAAACTGCAATGAAGTACAATTAGATTGAATGTCAAAACCCTAAAAATTCGAAAATTGCAAACTAAGACTCAATTGACATTTTTTTACCAAATTCGATCATACGTGTAACAAATGAACACATAAAATCGAACTTTAATTTGGACTTTTTATGAGATCAAAAAAACAAGGAAATTAAAATAAAAATATTGACTATTTTTTCATATTTTTATGACATCGAATGATATTTTTTCCTGAATTTTCGAGTATTTTCCTATTTTCTAAAAATACTAAAAAATATTGAAAAATATGAAAAAAAAAATGGCCAAAAATGGTTACTTAGGTTTGGTTAAGGCCACCAAAGTTGATTTTTCATTTTTTTTTTTCCGAATTTTTATGAATTTTTCAAAAATAAACTGAAAAAAACTAATCGAAAACTAGGTGTCGACACTGCAGTGACCAATCGATTTGTTACAGCTTTCCCCTGAATTTAGCTTGCTCGATCAAACTGAATGGCAATAGCTTGACGTGGCTTAGGATTCCACTTCATAATGTCCCGGATGTTTTGGTCTGTGCTTTTGGTTATAAAACTTTCTGTGATTGAGTTTCTTTTTAGCGGACTAGCCCATGCTGTGATTGATGGTTGGATGTATGATGGGTAATGCTCTATTTTTATGTGTCCTGGCATTACTATGTTGGAAAGTAATTCTTGAGAGTGGAACTTTTCTCTCCTGTGCTAGATGGTCATTCCAAAAGTGCCATCTAGTTTAGTTGGGAGTCCCCATTGGTTTAGTCAGAATGGGAGAATTGGAATGAAAACTTTCGACAGGTAGGCCATTAAATTTTGACATGTGTGACAAGAAGAATACGATTGACACTTGGACCTGATTATTGTTCTTTACTAGCTTTGAGCAGTTCTCCATCAATTTCATGAATGAGAAACTGCAGCAACATTTTAACCAGGTCCATAAAACTCTGTTATGTCTTAATTCAAACACAGTTTTTGGGTTCACTATCCTGATCTTTGGTAATGTGTGTCCACGGCATGTCTTCAAGATGGAACAGGAGGAATATACCAAAGAAGAGATCGACTGGAGTTACATAGAGTTCTTTCATAACCATGATGTCTTTGATCTGATTGGGAAGGTGTCTGTTCCTTGCCAATTTGCCTTTTTTTCCCTTCCTTAATTATATTGCGTTTCTTCGAACTTTGTTTCTTTCATTTTATCCTTCGAAACTTAAGCATGGAAAAGGCGTCTTCCCTCTGTTGTGCTAGTTCTAACCTTTTTTTTTTTTTACGCGGAGAAGGTGCTAACACCAAGAGAAACCACTGAAATATCTGACCGAGGCTTCACTTGCAAGTGCCTTTGGTGGATCTGTTTTAACACAAGATATCAGTTCTGCTGGAATTGTCCGTTCACAAATTTGTTATTTGTTTATGCTTTCCGGTATTGTCTTTAAGATTCTTACCGCTGGGATTATTTGTCGGACATTAATGTCTTTCCCAAGTTATAATTTTTTGTCTTTTACCCTCTTCGCGCATTCCCTGTTCCTATTATCCGGAGATTCCGACATCCTACTTGGTTCGTTTTTTAGCATCCATTAAATTATTCAACTGATACATGCTCTTTCATTTCAAACCCCGAGATTAGAGGATGCCTTCTACTATGCTAGTTTTTATCATGTGTATTGTTTGATTGAATTGGGGGCAACAACACTCTTAAGCAATTTTTAAGGATCCCTTTAGAGAGGGCAACAACATTCTTGTGAGTTCCAAACGAGCCATGCTTCTATCCACTCTTGGAGCTTCAAGTTTAGGCATGTCCATCAATGGATGCATTCAGAGCCATTGGATCCTCAAGCCATCGGTCGAAACGCCAAGAATTTGGTAGTCCATGAGAAGAAGAAAGTTTGTAACGTTAAGAAGATCACATTTAGTTGACCATGATTTATATGTTGAATTAACAGTTAAGGAAGTTCGTAATATTAAGGAGAACATCTTTTTATCGATCATATTCATTATAATGATTGAGAACATATTTTTTTCGACCGTATTCATTATAATGATTTTTTGGTATCATTGCATGCAAATAATCATATTTTGAATTTTGTAATTTATAAATTTATTCATACTTGCATTTTAAGTTATTCTCAACGTGAAAATATAGAAAATGCTTTCATTATTTTTTTTTTCATTTTTTAACAAATTAAAGTTAAAAAAAAATTAGGACACCAACCAAAGGACTTTCTATATGTACGTTTATCAAACATCATTTTTTCCAAAGTTACATTTCAATGCACTTTTCAATTTCAGTTTACCAAAAAATATTTGCATTCCATCAAATCTCTTTAACCTAAAGGTACTTGCATTTCCCATTGGATTTTCCCAAAAGCATTTCCAAACGCAACCTCTACGTAGCCTGGAATCTAGAACATATCTCGTTACAAGTTCCCAGTTCGGTTCTAGGTTTCATATGGATTCTTAATTGAACGATTGAAATGAATCATCTCATCTAATGACTGCCATTTGCTTATATAACTCAATTACCACAACTCATATTTAGACACATGAAAAAGATGAAATATTAATAAAAATCTTAATCATGGATATCACAAAAAAATAAAAGTTTAGACGAGTGGTTCCAGATTACATACCACTCATTGGACACCATGGAATGCAATAAAAGCTGCGAAGACATAAAACAAAAAAACACAAAAACTTATTCTAGGTTATATGTTCCCAGAAACCTAGCACTTACCCATCAGAACCTATTTCCCAACTTTTTGAAATATGAAACCTATCATGCATCCCTCAACCTAGGACCAAACCGGTTCCCAGTTCTACCATGGAATTGTGATCTTCCTTGCAAATGGTCTCTGATTTTTTACTCAATGTGTAATGTAGTTCATGAAACTTTAGTTGCACAAGGCAGTCCTCGAAACTTATGGTAAATGTAAAGTTTAATTCCTTGAATTAGATAATCAACATTAACAACACATTTATCCTAAACTAGTTGAGGTTGACGGTTAATGAACCCTAAGTATTCATAAAAATAAAATCAAAATCAATCGAGGAAAAATAAATAAATATATATACACACATTATATCTCCACAATACTAATAGTCTTCTTTCACTCCGTCCTAAAACAAGCCACGCGCCAATCTATTTCTCACTCCCTTAAGTATTGTTTTAATACTTTTCCCCAAATAATTTTCGGCCGACCTCTTTCTTTTTGTCGCATTATGCTCTCGATAGCAAATTTCTGTTGGTACCGGGACATCTAAGGAACTTCGGAGAATATGCCCAAAATATCTCAATCTATGTTCTCTCAACTTTTCTGCCATCGGTTTTACTCCAAATTTTCGTTGAATATCTTCATTTCTTATCGTATCCATCTTTGTATGACCACACATCCACCTTAGCGTCCTCATTTCCACTACTCCCATTTTATGCTCATGTTTCCATGAACTAGATAATGCAGGGATTAAATTGAATCCATAGTCATACTCTGCAGATCAGCAGCTGTTTAACCATCCGATGTAAATCAGACAGTCAACGTCATTTTGGTCTTCAACTACCTCCAAAAGTTGCTCCCCTGGCAACATCTGTTTTCAAGTTTTCTGGATTCAGCCATGTAGTTCAAACATCAAACTAATCAATGTTGTTGACATGAACTTGCTTTGTCATGGGGGTTAAGATCGTGATCCTCGCGCAAACACGTTTCCATCCGGAAAGAGATGCTGTGCGTGATCACCTATCAGATGAGACTCGGTTCCAAATCCACAAATTGAGGTGATAAAAAGTGCTTTTGCCCCAAAACTTTGTTGCTGGGATTGCGGATCGATTCATTCAGACAGGTTTTATCATGTGACTTTGTCTTCTCATTTGAAAATGAGCACCTGGTCTTGTCTTAACTGGTAGTTGAATTTCAAATGGATAACGGATGAGGATAAGGATGTGTACCCGGGTGCTTGAAGACATGTTTAGCACCGTGTCAAAGTAAACAGGTTGGAAAATGAAGTTTTTCACTTTTTCCCTCTCTTTATCCAAATGCATCGACCGCAGAAGAGAAGAGTCTCCATCATTACAAGTACTAGACTCATACGGCCCGAAACCTGCCAGTAGCCGAGAAATTGCTTATTCACTGAAAGATCACGCAACGGCGAAAAAAAGGTTTTAACTCTATACAAGTTAAACTAGTAGGGATTTTCTCTGCTTGCGTTGATGGCGATGATGTGAAGTGGCGGCACTGATAGAATAGAAGTACTGTAACCATGAGTTGTGAGGCCTGTGACTGGTAGGTTTATTGCTAATTCTAGCTGTTGAACTTCTGTTCCGGTGTGCTTGTCGAAGCCTGCAACATCCAAGGAAAAAACTCAAGTTACCTTTGTGTAACAGGTTGAGGTTATCCGGTGATTGACTTGTAGATGTTTCTCGCTGAACAAATCATGTACATCTAAAAACCAGGAATTGACAAGGTGCGGCGAAGTCTAACAGGATATGCAGAAATGGCGGTGGATAATTACAAGTATCTCAAAGGATAGACACCAAAAGATACGAGGAGAAAGGGAAATGAGAGACTCACACCAACTGATGTAACAAAATTGCAGACAGCGCATTTGACCGACCGTGCTCCGTATTGATACATCAGGAGCATCCTGCAGTTCCCGCAATTGACGTGTGCCACCTGGTTTGCTGTTGCATTACCCGTTTGGAGTGAGATCAGACCCTCAATAAGCATTACGGATCAAAACAAGCATTTGGAATATTCGGTTTCAACAGGTTGGAGAATCGAAGTTCAAAAACAAGGGGAACTCTACAT
Source organism: Rhodomyrtus tomentosa (assembly GCA_028455895.1). Classification (NCBI taxonomy): domain Eukaryota; kingdom Viridiplantae; phylum Streptophyta; class Magnoliopsida; order Myrtales; family Myrtaceae; genus Rhodomyrtus; species Rhodomyrtus tomentosa. Next base: position 31,860,450 of record JAPCWY010000008.1, on the reverse strand, counting down.
GTAATGACATTTAGAATTCATAGATGATCGATACCTTCCAAGGCTAGGTTGACCGTGTGACAACAGGAGCACTGTACGCTTGTCGCTCCTCGGATGTACATGAGTAAGGTGTGGCAGCCTCCGCATACCAACTGGGCCATTTCTGTGCCTGTCATGACTCAAGCATGAACAGATGCTAATTTGTTATTCCAGACTTCCAGTTGCTTCACATAATTGAGGGGATTAATTGATTAAAATTTATATTTACAAACTTAGGAGCTGCTAGCCGAGAAAAGTACCTGGAGGAGGAACTGCAGTGACCGCATTGCAAACTGCACAGCAAACGGAGGTCGCTCCTGCCGGATAAAGCAAGAGATTCCTACACCCAGAACAGACAAGCTGGCTCTGTGTACCTGACCACCAACAAAGTGCATTCGGATTGGCATTAATATGTCATTGAAGCGTGTCTCCAGAAACAAACAGTGCCTGCAACTATACATGGTTAAGCAGAAAGGTAGGACTTTTTCAGATGATCAAACGGAGATCAACGACCGATTAGTCCTGAACATATCAAAGTGAAGCGGGAGGTTTCTTGCAGCAGTTTCCAGATTTCCTATTATCCCTTTGGCAGTTTTCTATCCTAGAGGCCATCCTCTAAACTCCATTTTCTGAAAAACCAATTGGAGGGCATACTTAGAGTCTTCCCAAGATCGAAAAAGGAGCTAAGGAATCAGAAGGTACCATTCACAGGCGGAGGAGTATAAGGTGTCGTCAGCGGAGTCGGATACGGAGCAAGAGGAACCGGCATTGCGTCGACCCTGCAGAGTAGGATTGCCTTCTTCAAAGCTCTGAAATTTCTGAAATCTCAAAGTATGCTCCGCTCTCTCCCATCACATCTGTATCTAGCAGACAATATATATAGCAAGGCACGATGCATTAGTAGAGACTCGGTTTCCACAAGGGAAAATGGGAAGAAGCTTGTAGAAAGTAAAGAAACCAGAGCAACAGAAACTCAGCAAAATGTCAGATTATTTGTCAAAGAACAGATTTTTTACCACCAAATGAAAGAGTAAGCTTCGATTTCTGCTTAAACTACTCGGCCATCTTCTATAAGGATGGATGTGTGTCACACCTCAGACTGATTGATGCTTCAAAAAGCCAAAGCCAAGGAAAATTCAGTGACCATTATGAAGTGGGGGCACGAACATACCTCTCCAGGTTGCAGGTGAAGTGGGGAGAGAAAGAGAGAGAGAGAGAGAGAGAGTGAGTGAGAAAGGGTGGGGGCAATGAATGAGAGTGAGAAAAATGGTGTTAAAAGGAGCGATTTTTAACTTTTTATAGGGTCGGGTTGCCCAAACTTCCTAAGTCATCCAACTAATCTTATGAGCTAACATTCTTCAATCCCGTCCCCCAACTGGATTATTATCAAGGCACGAGGAACCCAAAAAAATTATTAAGGCAACGTTTAGTCGTCCGAATTTTTAGTTCAGGATAAGAAATTACTTACTAATAAGACGCAAAATTCCACGTGGGTCTCTAAAGCCTATTTGCCCTCTCTTTTCAGGTTCTTTCTTTTCCTTTCCAAGCCTTCAACTCTTAGCTCCTCCCCCGTGGTAGAATTGGTAAATTAACTACCGATTTCCTTAACTGTTGGTGGCATATCAAGATCAACTTCTTTTTTCCAAGAGACACTCTGGGCCTCCCACAACCACATCCTTCCCTCTCGCTGTGATGTTTCCCATTCTCTCACTACACTTCCTGCATGTGACCGATGCCATTGGCCACACGCTCCTTCCCCCCTAGGACGTCGAAGGGTCCCGACCAGCCCACGTCGCGCGACAGACCGATCTCGCCCGTCCGTTGTATCCATCTCTGTGCTGTCTGCAACTGGATCGAGACGGCCTGTAGCTTTTTAGTTGCTGGTGGTCCTGCGTTATTCTCCTTATCTATCATCAAGTTTCTTGTTTTTCCTTAAGATGATTGCGAACGGAGATATTCTCCCGATATCGCGCATCGCCGAAAGAAGCCAGGCGAAAATCAGCAAGTTTAGTGTTGGGATTCTTCTTGGGACAATGGTTGCCTCACCGTGTGTATCATGAACGAGGGTCGCTGCGACAAGACTGTCGAAAAATGTCCATGGTAAGATAACATGCTCAGTGTAAGAGACGATGGAAAGTTTTAAGCTTTGCTAGCTTCCAGTTCAATTGATTCCTCGACTCTGTGTTTTGGCAGCTACTTAAAAGAAAAATGCCAGGCCCAAACACAGCACATGGTTCCCTCAGCAATGACTCGTACATCCATGCTTTTCCCGATTGAGATTTCCTTGCTCGAGTTGGCCGCGCAAGAGAGTCCTATCCATGGTGGCAATGGTTGATAACTGATGAGACTTAAGGGCGAACGGCTTTACGTGTCGACGATCTTTTGACGGAATAGCCAGTATCCGAATTGCACACTTTCCTTCAACTCCAGCCGCCTCCTGCAAAAGCAACACTCGATTATGAAGGTCTATGCTAAGGCGAACTCCGGTCGAGATTAGGACTGACAGTTCACTTTTCGGCGTATCCATAGAATAAGATGAATCCATATAGACCATTTGATTAAACAGTTGCGGCGGAGGGCAGTCCACCGCTGTGCATCGCTCTCAAGGATCCTGAAAGGATCTTCACTGTCTTTGGTCATGCTTTCGCATTTACCAATTCGGGAGCCATTCTCAACACCGAATAAAATATTCGGCGCGTGCATGGGGAACAGTACCAGAAAGAGTCAACAGTTTTCGCGAATTCTCAGATGCCATGCAATTTAAAAACGCAATACAAATGTGTGTTCAAACATTCGCGCACGCAGGCAGGCATGAGATGAGCAATGTTTCTATATCTGTGAAGAGTGGGCTTGAACATGAGGCTGGAATGGAAAGAGGAAAAAGAGACTAGAACAATGAGGCAGAGTGGGACAAGAGGGAGCTAATAATGAAAAAAGTCCAAGGATGGGCAGTGTGGCCTTTACAAGTTAAAGAAACACTACAAAAACCTCCATTAACAGGTCCATAGATAAGGATGCAACGGGACCACAAGTCCTTTACTGTCCTTGGCTGTTTTTCCGCTTTCTAACTTTGATCCCAACCGGATATTCCAGCTGTTGTACCAGAGTTGTCCAAGCATCCATCCCTATACCGAGTTAGATAGACTTGTGTCATGACTCTCATGACACCCTTTAACCAATCTAAATGGATTCCCATAACACCCCTGCAAGATAAGGTCTTGTAATGATGACTGAGGAGGGTGTTTCCATGAAAAAACACGAGGAAAAGCATTCTGAGTCGGGCACCTGAGATGCTGACTATACTAGCCTTGAGTCCGCACTTCGGCATTCTTCGCATCACCAGTGCAATTTTGCCTTTCTAGACAGAACAGACTGTTCTGTGGCTCTTAGCAATGCCTCCCCGGTGGTTAACAGGCATTAATCACTGGTATAGACAAGAGAATATGAAAGTCTAAGTTTTGGATAAGTTTCGAGCCTAACCTTACCTGTCTTATGATCCGAGCAGCATCAGCATCTGAAATTTGTGACTTTCCAACCAACCTGATCCGGTTATCCTAACGCAACCCCCTCTGTTATACTCATTACACACCACTTCTCTAGCTGACATTGGAATGACATCAGCAGGTGTTTTGGAGAAAGACCACCATCATGCACTCGAAAAAGGTCTATTAATGCAACCCTATCGATCAACCAGCTTGACCTGTTTGGCAAAATAAACTAGAATTCTTCTGTTTGAGAGACCACCAAAAGCTGTATATCATTTCAAAAGATGACAAGGACCTGCATCTCCCTGTCAAACGTTAGCTTTCATGTCCACAGACTCGATGCAAAGAAATATCCATCTATCCTCCGTATGAACTCGAGGTAATTTGACGTTAGGCATATTCCCAAATTGAAAATAACATCTCAAGCGGCAGCAAAACCGGTATACGTTTGAATGAGCGCTAATCAAAGAAAGCATCTTTCAACAGACAAATTGAAACGATTTCGGAAATCACTTCCTCTTGTCCAGATATGCAGCGCCATTCCATCAGATGCAGACATGTCATGTTGTGGGAATCCCTAGATGCGCTGCAAATACAAAGAGTGAGCAACTCAGTTTCCAGCCACAATTTGCTAGATTCATAATGACATGGTGATATGGAGGAGAAACTCATGGTCAGAGCCAAATATCACGCCCATTTTTTAAGCATCTCTGGGCAGTCTCAAATGGTGCATCTCTAGACGGTTTCCCCTACCAAATGACATCCATAACTACAAAATCAACCGATGAAATTCTTTCACCTTTGACTGACACGGTGTTTGGGTCGAAATGAAGCCAAAGGCCAGTACTTCGATATCCCAACGCTGCTTAAGAATTCTAATGACATCATAAAATACCCAAGTCGTGTGCAGAGAGAAATATTGCAACGATTGAGAACTCAAGGCGGCTCTGCGATCCGCGATTATTAACACTAGTTCAGATATTGGGAGAGTGGAAACTGTTCTATCCATACCGACAAACATGTGCAGAGGAAGATAATGCATAGTGCCTCGATTTTTTCCGCTCATTTATCGCCAAGTTGAAATCGAATTACGTCAGTCGACGCGGTTTATGGCTACATCAAAACCCCAGATATTAGCAGCCTTCTCACTAGAGAGAAGGCTAGCACTCGGATTCTTGCAAATATTTTCTACTTCCTCCATGAATCTCCTGTTCCATTTGCATTCAGATACCATTCTTATCCTATCGCCCTCAATGAAAGAATTCGACACCAACAGCTTAGGATTGATATTTTTTCAACCCCCAACCTCCTTAAGCACCAACATTGTCCCTGGGAGGACCCGCTCAACGTGGTCAGAAGGCCAATGCATATATTTTGTCTCCAAAGTTACTCTTTCCTGCATTTTTCACCTACAGCTAGGAGCCTAGGACATTGCTACAGTTTCAATCTCCACATCAACGACAATCCCACAGGCATCGATCTCAAACAGCTCCGTGATCCTAGTAACAGAAATAGACCAGCAGCCCATTATGCACGAGCCGACCAAAAAGACCCTTCAACTAAGTTGTACGATGAAACAGTAATCTATGCAGGCAAACCAGCGGTTCAGCTACCGACGCTTCACAAGAGTTGAATTACCAATCACTCGGGAGCATCATCAATGCCGTGATCGCAATAGTACCAACACCACTCGTTCGAGCACAGCCTCTGACCAAACACCTCCACCAAAGATATCGAAACCGACTACGGGACGGGTGATCGATTCCTTAAGCTGAAGCATCTGACTTTGTGTCATCTAATGCAAAACCCATAAAGGAAAAAATTGCAAAATCGGCGAAGACTTGGAGAATCTCGGCACTTCGCCATGCACCAAGTCGCTTCACGATGCACATCACTTTGCGCATCTCAGACGAGTGCTCGGAGATGTTAAGAAAAACCACCACTGAAATCGTACACTGTTGAGTCGGTCGATCATGACGAGCAGAGACCAGAGAGGTGCTGCAATATCCACAGATTTATCGGAGCTTCAAAGCGTGGCAAGATTTCTGATTAACTTCTTATCAGAAATTAATTCCAATATTTCTCCACAAAATCAAAAATTAGCTACTCCAAATTGACTTGCGGTCAAATAAATTCGTTGAGTAATAATTAAAAAAAATTATTTTTAAAACATTGTTAATAAAAATTTTTACGGCGGCGATCGGCAGGCGACGGTGGTCGGCCAAGGCTCGTGTGATTGAAAAATTGATTCTGAAGCTAAGAATCAAAAATTCTTTAACTTTTGAAAGTTAGCCAAAAATTCAATCAGAAATAGAAAATCCGATTAGAAACAAAAAATCCTATCAAAATTTAATTTTTTTACCAAACGCATTTCTACTTCGAAAGTGATTTTATCTAGAGGTGAACATGGTTACAAGATAGAACCGAGAACCTGAAATCGGAACCAACCAATCTGGTTCCAGGCTCTAAGGTATATGGGGTAGTTTTCGGATTCCAAAAATCAAGAAACCTATTCCAACGAATAGGTTCCAGGTTCTGCTACCTAAAACCTGAAATCGAGAACCTGGACCCTGGATCCTAGATCTTGATTGTGTTTTTTTAATATATATTTTTATTCAATCATACAATGTTCTATGGCGTTCGATGATGAGTATATAATCTAGAGCCAAATAAATTTTTATGTTTCAAGTTCTAAAAAATGAAGAACCTATTCCAACGAGTTAGTTTCAAGTTCTAAATGTGTAACCTAAAATCGCCCACCTCTACTTCTCATTAATTATTATAGAATTTACTCTCATTTTGCTTAACTAAAAATAAAAAATAAAAAAATTGATAGGTTCTCGGGTACCTTGGAACATATACTAAAATCTGTCACAAGATAGGTTCTAAGATATGACGGGTAAGTTTTAGGTTTCAAAAAATGAAAAACACGTTCTAACGAATAGGATTCAGGTTTTAGGTGAAACCTGTAAGGAACCTGAAACCGTTCACCCCTAATTTTATCAAATGAATTTTCTTGCCAAATTGACTTCCGGCAGGAAAATGAAAAAAAAATGAAAATTGTTTTAATGCGCAGCCAAAGTTTCGGACCCGGGGGGGGGGAGGGGGGAGGGAGGGGAGAGAACAAAGCTTTGAGCTCTAAACGTTGGAGATAGGTTGGGCTTGGGCTTCAGCTTGTGCGCATGTTCTTTTTGTGATGGGATTTGCCGAATGATAATGTAGATTGCCTTAATTTCGTCAGCCCACTTTCATTGAATATCTCAATTCGGCAAATAACTTTAATTTTTTTCATAAATGCGTCGCATGTAACTGTCCCGGCGTGGAAATTGTAAATTTCAATCTCCCGGCCAAAGACATGATGCAATGTCGATGGACACACCTACTAAGTCGCTATCGACAAGTTTGAAACTGATAAGATAATCAGTCATTCGATATGTCTTTTTTAATCGGATGCAATAAATTTCAAATTCGATGTTAACTTGTGATAGTGTTTCCATTCAATTCTCATAACCCACGAAATTATCTTTCTTTATATCGGACAGAATTACATTTCTGGACGATTTAACTCGCCATTCTGTACTTCTTATTCAAAGAAATAAGTGGAAGTTGTTGCCATCATATAGGTGCATCTGGATAAGGTTAGAAGACACTATGCATGTACTACTTCCAACTATCATCTATATTTTTTTCCCACTTCCAATTATCATCTATATTTTTTTCCCACGCACGTCGCGTGTTCACACATACCGACGCTTATCTCAATACGATCGGCATTATCCATCTCCATTAAAAATAATCTAAGACATGAATGTTATATAAATAAATAAATAAATAAAACCGGTTTGGTCCTTTCTTTGAGATTCGAAGTCAAAAACGTTGTTCTCTTCATTAATTAGTGTTTAACAACTAAGGTGCTCGCATGCAGTGGAGAATAAGAACGCGAAGAATTAGGAACATGTCCTAATCAATGTCCCGATGCGGACGGGGGCGTGCTTGCCCCGAATATTCCAACGTAGGTCCACTCCACATCCAAAGCCAGAAGCCAAGCATGGTAGATTAGGGATACCATCAACGAATCTGATCCCACTGGTTTAGTGAATTTAATATCTGTCTTTAGGAGATTATCGACGAGAAAAATCTGGTAAGCCCCTCTTTAAACAATCCCAGCAGATGTCACTACGCAAAACCATATATTATATTGGGAATGTTGGTCGTCTTCTCATAAAATATTATGCTGAAAGTTTTTGCTTGTTTTGCTTTTATCTGGGTCGGTTTGAAGCTCAGCAGATAGCACTTCCCCAGTTGAAAGCTTCATGAGCATACAATTACAGGCAAGACAAGCAAAGATGGAATATAATCCATTATTGTGTGCTGATGGTTCCTCCCGACGCCGAGATATTATTAGCTTTCCAGCGACAGCGACTCTCCGAAAGAGTTAACAACCGGCAGAGAACATTTGCGTTTCGGCACCTGGTGATAGTGGGCATCGTCGACCGAGCTAATGCTTATCGGTTGGATTAGGATGAGGATTCGAATGGGAGACTGTTGTTTTGTAGATTAAGAAGAGAGCTCTTGTGGTCAATATTTTATGCATCTGTCTCAAACTCCTAGCTCCATTTAGTAAAAGGTTTTGCGCCGGTGAGATACAGATGTGCAAGTGAATTATGAGGCTGATTCTTGCACGCCGTTTGCATCTGTCAAAGCCATAGAAAGAACAAAGGAATCAACATCAAGCAGTCGAGTCTGACTTTGCTCGAGAAGAAAACTCTTCCTTTCAGCACCAAGCAGAGTCTATGTTTATGAGCGTGAGTTAGAAATTGTAGTAACTGTGATGTACACAGAATTTCGACATCACAAATTGATACCGGGGGAAGATTCTCACACAACAGAATGGTTGAATAAATAGACATGGAAACAAGGATGATATACGCGTTTCCGATATACCCACGGGACAGGTTGCGAAACAGTTAAGCTCAGGCTAGGTCCTTCGCTGTGGAAGTTTGACTAGGCTAAGCAGCGGAGCAGAACCAGAACCGGAACTGGAACCGCTTTCTTCTCTTCTTCTTTGTCGGTTTGGACTTGGAATCTCTCTTAGACACGTGATCAGCCATGTATTGTACGACCGCCTGAAGAACAGGATTGAAATAGACGGAGCATTAGCCAAATCACCATCTAATAGAGAACCTAAAGAATTGCACTGTGGGGTAATGAAGCAGTACCTGAGCACCAAGCCTGGCTATTTCTCTTGGAGGCAATTCAAGAGGAGTCTCATAGGCTCTTAGAACTCTCAGCCTTGACAAGAACCTGAAAGAATCCGGCAGTTCTCTTATCTGATTGTTGCTTATGTCAAGTTCTTCAAGCATCTCAAGATTTCCTATCGATCTCGGTAGGGATCTCAGATCGGCAAAGTTGCTCCCAATATTTAACTTCTCAAGGCTCACGGCAAAAGACAGGGTCTCGGGCACGGATTCGAGTTCGTTGAAGCTGACGTCCAGTTCCCTTAAGTTGGAAAGATTGCTCGTAGTTGTAGGCAACCCTTTGATTCGATTGTAATGCAAAGTGAGAACCTCCAAGGATGTGATCTTCCCGATCGCCTCTGGTAGGGCCTTGAGGTGGTTGAAGTCTAGCCTTAGCTCGATGAGAGACGAGCAAGAGCCAATCGTGTGAGGAAGCTCTTCAAGCTCATTGGCTTCCACATTTAGTGTCTGTAAAGAATTCAGACTCCCCAAGGAATCGGGCAAACGGGTCAGCTCATTTGAGTTCAGATTGAGATTCACAAGGCCAGACAAGTTCCTAAAGGAAGCGGGCAAGGACCGCAATCTGTTGGCTTGGAGATCAAGATCTTGGAGATTGATTAGCTCGCCAAATGATTCAGGAAGATTGATGAGTTGGTTGGAGTGCATGGATAGCTTCGTCAAGGCCCTCAGGTCGCCCATGGAGGACGGAAGAGCCATGATTCGGTTTTCTGATATGTCCAACTCTGTGACTTCAGATAATTTCCCGAGTGACATGGGAAGCCACTCGATTTGATCCATCAATTTCCCCTTGAGATCGAGTGTTTCGGCTCCGGTTTTTGCAGAGTTCTCAATGAGGGCAGCCACTTTCATTAGGCTCAATTTCTCAGAATCTCCCTTAGCTGTAGAATGCCGGTTTAGATACATAAGTCTTCAAACATGGATGCTAAACAACACATTAAAAGGAAAAATATGATCCTTCACAAAGGAAAAATTACAATCAAGATTCAACAATTATGAATACTTCTGCAAGATCCTAAACATCAATGAAGGTGTGAAAATTGTGACTCGAGTTAGAATTTCTGCTTTTCCCGCCTTTTCCCCCGTAATCCGGTAGCGTTTACAAGAATTCACATCAAGAAGACTCAAGACAAGCGTGAATCGAAAAGAAAAAGCAAAACCCAGATGAGTAAAATAAGGGAGATGAACCGACTCGAACCTGTAGAGATCGTTGCTTTTGTGGAAGCACTCTCCACCATCTTTATCAGACTCTCTTTCTCTGTTGCATCATCAACCTCGCTACGCACAGAACTCTCACTCTCTCTCACAGTCCTCTCAACTGGGTCCTCAAATGTCACACTTCCACGGTCAGTGTGATCTCCGGAGACCAGCTGAGAAGCTCTCTGAATGAGCTCGTCGAACTTCTGAAACATCCCGTCCACTTCAACCAAGTTCAGGGCCTCCTTCTTCTGCTCATGGCTCTGGAACAAGACCATGGTCCTTCTCACTTCCTTCAGGGCGGAGCGAACCTCGTCAGGGACGTCTTTGGGAAGCTCTTGTCTCGAGATCTCCTCGAGCCTCGCCTTCTCTTCGGAGTCCACAGTCCGGAGCAGGGACGAAGCAGCTTCAACTTCCTCAATGGTGGGTCTTGGAGGGAGTGATCTGTAGATTCTCGCGATCTCATCGACGGAGGCAACGAGAGCAGGTGGTGGAGGGTCTTGCTTCGGGATTACAGCCATTGGAGAAGCAAGGTTCTGGTTTCGCAAAGGGAAGGATTCAAGGTTTCGGGATTTGAGGCTCAGGAATGTACCGACTTCTATTGGCTGGCTATTTATAAAAGAGCTTTGGTAGAGAACTCTGTTTTTTCAACTTCTCCATCCTTTTTTATTATTTATTTTAGTAATATCCCCAATTCACATAAATCTGAAAAAGGACAAAAAGAAAAAGCAAATCAAGAGTGTTTTGTCAAGGGAGACGATTAAACCTACGCATGATTTCCTAATAAGTTGACAAGTTTATTTTCGAAATAATATGAGCTTTAAAGCAGAATTTATTGGGGATGTGAAAGAAGGGTCCCACTCCTCGGCGAGCTAGCGAGGTGCACGAGGCACCTTCGCAAGAGTAGAGGCAGCAGCCCGCCGCAGAACTTTTATAATCTAAGTCCATATTTTAATAGCAGTTTTGGCTGGAATTCGTGAATAATTGCTGCTAAGTATAATCTTTTTCGACTTGTAATTAAGTGATATAAGAGAGATATACGATGTGTTAATTATAATGGAATCATTTACGGAATGTAACCTAATTTAAGGGTATACCATGAAATTGAATCGAACCGGCCTCGCCTAATCAATTTCATGTCAAATATCAATAATAACTGGTCCGATTTTCAATTATGAACTCTTCGAAAACCAACCAAATAGACCGGCTCCATGGTTGAATTGGTTTAGAATCCGTCTTAGACACCTTAATTTTTTTTCAAAAATTAGCAATCTATAGACTCGTAAGAATAATATATTATACCAATTATAAACCAAATTCGGTTCTCAGGTGGAAACGGATTAAGCTAGCTCGGTTTTAGGTTAGTACCAAGTATAATCGATTCAAATCCCATTCCAATTTTTCGGAAACCATGATCTATTGAAAAAGTTTCGGGTTTTGATCTCAATTTTTACAGAACCAAATCAATTGAGATAAATTGCTTTACATCACGGCATGGGCGACACAGAAGATTAGGACGAGTACCCATTAGTCGATCAAAAGAGTAGAAGAGAAACACAAGTTATCCAAACAATAGTAAGGTAAAGAAATCACCAGTTTTGACTTGTAAAGCTTGGAGCTTCGAAATATGTCGTCACTGATGAGAGTAGTAGGCTGCCGGTTCTCAGCAGTGACGTCATAAAAGAATGATAAAAGAGTCAGTTCAAAAGTCTTTGACGAATAAGAAACCCGAAAGAGTAAGGGAAACATAGAGGGGATGAATTTTGACGCTTTTCCAGTAACGACCAAAGAAGAGGGTTGGTGGGGGTACAAAATAATGAATTGATTAGGTTTAAAATCGAATTGGTACGAGAAATAGGTTTATAATTTTTATTTTTATTTTTGGAAATTTTCCCAGTTTATTTGTTTATCGCTTTGGTTTTGGTTTGAATTTTTCATTTTTCATTTTTCTTTTTTCTTTTTTCCTTTTTCTTCTCCTCACAGGTTTATCCATATGCCGTTTAGTTTGACAGTTGAAAAGTCCAACCTTGGACATACAACAGGAGAGTGTTCCAATAGCTTTCTTCTGATAATTTCGTATTTGCCAGCAGATCCCTGTCGAAAATGTTATGAGGACCCAAAAAAAGGATAGCTCAGAAAAAGATGCTTTGCGAAATAAGATGCTGTCTCCCGAACTTCGCCCTCTTACTAATTCGCCGCTCCAAGTAAGACCCTAGCTGAAGTTAGCTAAGAAAGCCCGAACAAAAAATGTTCAGTGTTGATATTATGTTGAATTGAGTTTGTACTAAAAATATAGTACAAAAATAGATTTGTTTTATAACACGGTAAGAATATTGCGAAAAATAATTTGAGAATATTATTTTTTATATATTTCACTTTTTGAAAAAGAATACACCGGCTTATTTTTAAGTTTTATTAAAAAAAATTGATGAAAATATTCACTGTTAAAGGTACAGAATTATCTCTAACATAGAAAATTATTTTAAAGAAAATCTTAAAATATCTTTAGCCAACATTTGTCGACATCTAGGGCTACTTGCCAAAGTTATTACTAGATAAGTTTGCAATTTGAGAACCAAAAGAGATTGTTGATGTTGGAGGATGGAAGGCGAGCGCTTATGAGCAAATACAAAGGTCACGTGATAAAGAACAGTAGGAGTGCCACAACTTTCATATAAGCTTTTTTTCACTTACTTAATCGCCACAAATTTGAAAAATCAATCACCTAAGTGCAATCGGTGATTTTCTTGGCCGAAAATCCGATGTGGATTTTGAAAAATCTGATGTGGATGCTAAAAAATCTCACATCCACAATTTTTTTCATTTAATTATATTTTTAATATTTTTTTAAAAAATTATTGTTGAATAATAATAATAATCCACGTCGGAATGGAAAATTGTAAAAAAAAATCCATGTAGGACTATTTGTCGGGAATCGGACTCAAATGATTGATTTTACTCTATGAAGTAATTAAGTGAGCAAAAAATAAAGTTATATAACACTCAAGTAAGCTTAGTACGAAAGTGATGATACTCCTGCTGTTCTTATCTATTATTTGGTTTAGGGTTATCATCTTAGTCAAAATTGTGGGATAATTTCTCTAGAAATAATAATAACTTGTTTCGATAGTGCATTTGAGTCTTAGAATTTCCGGTAGTTTAAGTCCTAAAACTTCATCAATTTTCAATGGACAGAAAATCGTAGGTATCAATTTTGTCTTCCCAAAATAATCGGAGAGTCTAATTGCTAGTTGACAAGAGTTTAAGAGACTAAATTGTACGCAACTGTAATGCCAGCCTATAAAATGTCCTAGAAATCTCACGTCTCAAGAAAGACGCAAAAAGATTGGATAATTGATAGTATCATAACCTCTAATGCCAAAGAATAATTCCAAGGATGCATGTTCTTTGTTTTGTTTTATTTTCTTCATTTGAAATCTTTGCACTTGCCAATATGTAAAAGAAATTATGCTTCAGCCAAAGGATGGGGAAAGGGATCGCCTAACCTTTCTTCAGAAAGTTAGGTCATACCCTTTAAATTCGGGCCGTCCGTGTTATGAATGGACGACCTAGATTATTACTAATAAAAATACATATAAGCAATTCAAAAAATTACCGTCTAAAAACAGAAGATCTCGTCCGTGTTATGAAAGAAGACCCGGATCCCAAAGGTAGGCACCTAACCTTCTGATGAAAGGTTAGACGATCCAGATCCGATGGATGGTGGGCATGGCCCTTTAGATTATTTAGAGTTTTCGAAACTATGATTTTGACATGAGATTTACCGCGTCTAAATGAAACGCTTAACTAGCCAATCAAAATTTTGAGGTTTGTATTGCTATATATTACATTGTTTTCAGCAAAATTTAACTTCCACATTGCTATGAAGAGGCGGATCATTGAGATCCACACATGCGAAACAAAGGTTGAGAGAATGTAAATTTTTGACCATGCTCGAAATACTGAGAGATACTTTTAGGACTTGTCCCAAGTAATATTATGGATATATGTTTATTCAACGATGAGACTTGTCTTTCTTATTCATGAGAGACACGTCTCTTTGAATTAGAGATAGCATTTCTCTCCCTCAAATGCAATATAAAAGAATAAAGAGAGAAATGACAGCTTAATCATGCAAAAAATAAATAAATATTGCTTAAACTTTTAAAGCAGTTGTCAAGTAGTTCCATACATGGTATCAGATTTGTCAATGCTTAGTACTCAAAACCTCATATTCTGATACCATGTGAGATTTGATGAAGCTTAAACTGTTAGAAAAAGGCGATTCCAACACTCTCCCTCACATTTAGTCTGGTCTTTTGCCTTGTACTAAGCTTGGACATATTAATTGGTGAGACAAATAGGAGTCTGGAAACTCAAGACTTCCCGTTCTAATACCTTGTGAAAAATTTGATTGAACTACTTGCCAACTGCTCTAAAATCTTAAGCTGCTCTAATATCATAAAAGATTTAGTGGAATCACTTTTCAACTGATCTAAAAGTTTAAGCCGTTAGAAAAATGCATAGTTTAATATTTATATATTTCAACACCCCGTGCTGAATCATATTCAGCTCATTGTATACACGGGTCAACCTTGAAAATCTGAATAGTCATCATTTAGTTTTTCTGGTTTTGTTCGTGAAGACAATTTAGCTTATGACCCCTGAAATAACGCGACTAGCAATTTTTTTTTTTTCCAATTATAATCAGTTGACATACTTTTAGTTTTAGAAATACAAAATCGGACGGTCTTGTGGGGTTAAACTATTTTAAAAATAGATTGATCTGACGTCATGTGCTCATTGGACTGCCAAGAGCACGCTGGAACAATTGGAAAACGATGAAATGTTTCAAATTCTTTGCTGTCATATGCATGAATGAATATCTTCTTTTATATATATATATATATATATATATATGTATATATAAGAAGATAGGCTCCAACCCATATAAAAATTATTAGTGGTAGAAACGTTCGTGAAAATATAAAAGAATTAGTTTATAAAATATATAAGTAGAAGTGAAGAAGGAAGCGGGACCCCTGCCCATATTTTTTATGTGCAGAGGGTCCACGCCCAACTTAGAGAAGCCGTAGCGAAGGGCAAAATGACCAATTTTACGAGAGATCATTTCTCAAAACTCTCCCGCAACAATTAGGATAGATATGACAAATCCAAGGCTATTTTTTTGGGGGGAAAAAATGACAGATGGATTTTCTATTAGAACAAAGTGTCACTTAGCATTTATAAAGCGCGACCATGGCAATGATTTCTTGTTTTTTTTTTTTAATAACCAAGGTGTTCAGGTCAGTTTGCACGCACCTCGACTATTCTTCAAGGGAGACTAGCACAGCAACCCATCGTCATGAACCCCCCACTTAAATCAGAGGTGATCATCTGGGAAATCGAACCTGAGACCAGTACACTTAACCATACAATTTCAAGTGCGCCCTAACCAACTAAGCTACCAATGATTGGATCAATGCAATGCTTTCTTGTTCATTTTCAAGAATTCATATTAACTGAGATTATTCTTGTGGTCTCCTTGAAAATTGTGGTCTAGGGTAGACTTCGATGAGGAGGGAGCAAGATTAGACTAAATGTATAAAATTGTGGCCTAGGGTATACATCGATGAATTCATTCTCGGAAACAGATTTAGAGCAAAAACAAGAACAAAAAAACAATCGTTCTGAAAAAAGAATCTCCAAACAGAATGAATTCAATGTCTCTCACTTTTTCCATTCAGTTCTCTCATCACTTTTCACTCTACCTAAAATATAGCGAGGTCTCATTTTCAAAGAAAAATATATAAGATAATAAAAAAATTCTAAAACTCAGAAAAATTTCAAAAAAGTCTTAAAAATAGAAGAAGGTTAGTTTGGGCTAGTTTGACCTCATTTTCATAAATTTGGGCCTCAATTTTCTAGATTTAATAGATTTTTTTTTAGGAAAATCATAAACAACTTTAAAATTAAACCTGAACCACATTTTTCTAAGTCATAAGGGCTTCATTAGGGTTTTATGATGTAATTTATCAATGTCATGATTCTTTGATTGCGTACTTGATTTCATTAGTTGTGATTTGCCGATGTTTAAATACTCTAAACTTAATCTAGTTTTAGAAAATTTAAAAAAACACAAAAACAAATTGCATGAACACTTAGCATTGGATAACCTCATAAGTTTAAAAATGAAATTAAAAATTTGCATGAACCACGTTTAGAAAACACTCAAGTTTAGTGATGAAAGGGCGTCAATAGAAACATCGACTCAAGTCTCTAGACCCTAGATTTATCTAGTTGTGTGGAATCGAACGATTTCCCTTCCCAATCTACCTTCCTCAAAGACTGGTGGCAACTCAATTTGCATATACACATCGCATGCCATCGATCATAACAAATCGAATTTGATATTCCTTCGTTGCAATTTGGTGTAGACATGCAAGTACCCGAACTAATCTAAAATCACACACTAACCTAACATGATTTTTTTTTAAACTTAAAATGACTCGTTATGACACGACAATTAGATGGAATAGCGCGAACAAATATGTTATATAAGATAATCAATATAAATTAACCTTCAATTAATTCAAAATGTAGATGAAATTTCGGAAAGTAATTATGTAATTATTTGACTTACATGATAAAAAGTGAAAATAGAAATTATTTTGGGGAATAAAAAAATTGTACAATTACTAAATACCTTATGATTTTCTAAAACCCATCCAGGAAACAGAATCAGAAAAGCAATCCTAATCAGTATCACTTTTTCAACTCAAAATCGTTGCCATGCATGCCCTTTTTTTTTTTTTGATAACCAAGGTGTCCGGGCCATCAACGATTTTGCCTCACCAAAAAATATGACGTAAAAAATTTATTTAATCTTATGTAATTTTCTATTTGTAAAAAAAATATCATAATAATGAAAAAATCCACATCGGAATGAAAATTTAAAAAAAAAAAAATCCACGTAAGACGGTTTGCCAAAATGATACCCAAATGATTGATTTTATTTTGATGTGGCACTTAAATGAGCAAAAAAAAAGTGTTATGGCACTCACGTAAGAACCACACGCAAGTTACTAACTCATGTTGTTTTTATTCCGAGTTAGAGATTTAAAATATACTTAACCACACATTAATTAAGATAACGGTTTAAAAAAATCATCTACTTAAACAGCATATGTTTTAGGAAAAATTAAATAGAGGTATGAAGTAGGTCATTTTCTAAAAAACGAGTTCAAAGTGAATCTTACTTAAATAAGGAGCTCAATTACCCAAATCAATCTCGAATAAAGGCCTGATCTCTCTGGTCGATCAAATTCTCCCGGCAGGCGAGTATGTAACTTTTCCAACGGCCGAAACAATGGCATTTTTGTCTAAAAATGTTTGGCATAAAAGCCAAATTTCTAAAAGTAAATACCCCAAAGTTGGTTCTTCTCTTCCCAACCCGCTTTATGGGCGAAGCCCGAGCGAGAATCGGTGGGCACTGGCGGCGTGCGACCAGGCGACGACGGTTGAAGGGCGATGGATTTGAATGAAACTAAAAGAAAAAAAACTCGATTTGTTCAAACTCGCGACACAGTCTCCTCCTTTTTTTTTTCTTTTGTTTGAACCACGTACGACCATGGATGCTCATGTCCAGTTAGTTTTTTCCAGTTGCAATCATCCATGTTGATTATAGTTTCCTCTTTTTTCAGTTCTCTGAACATATACCAAATTGGTTGATAACGACCAGTTGGCTTTTTGGGCCACGGTGTAGTCGACCACGTCATTGCTGATGCAAAATCAAGGACTTGGGAACCTCGGCGCAGTTGAAAGGAAGAAGCTGAGGGGAAGAAAAAAAAACATAGGATGACTGCATTCCATACAAGTCAATTAGAGCATTATGCTTGACCCAAAAAAAAAATTAAAGCATTATGTCCCACTCATGCCCTTTCAACGTAGGGATATTAACACAAATTTTCTTTCAACTTTGACTCGGTGGATAATGTGGTCCACGAATCGTGAGTTTGGCCAATGTGATCATTAAACCTTAACTCAATTTATAATGTTATCCCTAAACTTTTAATTTATTCAATATGGTTTCTAGACTTTCGGTGCATGTTCATGTAGTGCATAGACTAAATTAAATATGTACCAAAAGTTTAGGGACTAAATTAAATAAACTTAAAGTTTGGGGTCTACATTAAGTATCTGGTCAAAATTCAGACATCATTTGTTTCATTTACCCTTTAATATAATGACATCATACGCCAAAGGACAACGCTATATCATGGTGTCCCACATCCACACTACCAATATCGACAGCGAGATACTACCAAAAGATTATCGCAAAGTTTGTCAACACGATGAATTTGCCAATCACACACTTAAAAGTCAGCAGCGTCTTAAGCCAAGTAAATTTTTACACAAGCCACGAACACTTAGGATTCGTTTATTTCGTGAAAAATGAATAATTTAAAAAATATTTTTTTGCAAAGAATTGCCTATGTCTCTAGCAAAATTGAATTAACAAAAAATGCATGCATCGTTCGTGTTAATATTCAAACACGAATTTTTGTCAATAATACAAATATTTTTCATTCACCAAAAATTATTTCATCAGTTATGGTAACACAATTGTGCTATATCTGTACATATCCAATTTTTCTCTTCAAGCCACTTCTTCTCTTTACCAACATTTTTCTTGTCAGCCATCTGCCTTCATAATTTGGGAAAATTTCAAAAAAATGGACTAAAGTGGAGTCATTTTCTCAAAAAAGAGTTCAAAATGGACAATGTCTCAAACAAGGTCCTCAATTGACCTCTTCATCTCAAAAAAGGGCCTAAGTGAGCATACCTCATCTCACGTGCCGGATTCCAAAGATGTGATGGGGGCATTTTCGGATTTTTTTCTATTTTATTTCTTTTTTTTTTTCATTATTTTCTCTTGCATCTTCTTGTTCGTGGGTTGTTCTTCCTCTCATGCCTGCCCGGAAGCACTTTCGATCCCTGATCTCACTTGGCATCATGAAGTCACTGTCGTCCACCAGCTCACGTAGTAGAAATGGACCGGCGACCACCTCGTGCCCAACATCATCTCCACCATCGTCGCCGGAGGCTCCCCGCTCACGCCGCTGCAACGAAGGGCCCCGCCACTACAGACACCAGTGTTGTAGGCTCCCTTACCATGGTCGTCGAAGGCATAGTCCTGTCAAGCTCCCCGCTCACTGCCGTCCACCAGGCTCACGTATTTGATTATTTTTCTTTTTTCTATCTTTTCCTTATTCCATTCTTTCGTAAGAATTTAAAAAAAAAAAAAAAAAAGATGGCCACACAGGCGGAGGCGAGAGGGTTGCAAACCCTTCCGCCTCTTACCGCTTCCCACCACTAATGAGGGCATCGGAGAAGGCCGGTACGGACGCCGACCCTCAGTGGCGGCCTGCTAGCCCTTGCCAAAATTAGGAGGGATTTGAATATTAAGCTTTCATGCTTTGTTTCTGTCCGTTTTTCAAGTTGCAGCTATGTTGGCTCGTTTGGGAAGTTAGTCAAGCACTTGAGGTCCAAGCAGGGGCTTCCCCAACATTTTCATGGCCTTCAACACCTCTCCATTGTTAAACATGGGGACGGAGTTCCATTTGCTTAAAGAAGAGGGAGAAGATGTTCTCTTTGTCTTGAAAAAGGAAACTGCACAATTGGGCAGCAAGATTAAGGTCAGTTGCATTGGCCCCTTGCCGAAGGTGGATGGTACATATGACAAAGAAGCGAACTACCGGGAAAGCTCTCTCAAGCTTGCACTTGCAGAAAGAAGCGTTCAGATTTTGAATATGTTCGAAATTTGGAGCCCCGCCTTTTGGTGCTAAGATGGTTCTTCAACGATATCTTGGCCTCAAGCTTAAAATGCATATTGGCGCAATGGAGCGAGAGATTAATGTCGTCGATATTTTCTTTTCCGTTCTTTTATTTTTATTTATTTATTTATTTATTGCCAAGAATGCAGTTGAATCGTCGATAGGAACTTTCACCTTAAACGATCAACTGAAATATTGTTACTTTGCTTTCTTTTTTCACACTCTTACTGGAAAAACCATGCCGAGTTCATCTTGTTCCACCCTTCTTCTCCTTTCTTGGTTAATCCACTTCCTTTCTCATTCCCAGCTAGACATGACGAAACAAAACCACGAACCCGGAATCGGCCTATTGATCGGGCTGCGGTTCCATATTTTTCGGAACCGCCACAAAAAAAGGGGACAGGTGGGCCCCGCTCGCTCCTCGGGAAGAGCCATTTGGCTCTCACCCCAGGCTTTCGGGCTGTTGCAATTTATTTTTAAAAAATTAATAATAAAAAATCTATAAAAAAACTCTCAATCCGTCTTTATTTTTCTCACAATTTCTCTCAATTCTCTCCAATACTCTCAATCTTTCAAATTCATCCAATCCGCTATTTTCTCTCAATTCCGTCTTATTTTTTTGAATCAACTTTCCGATCAATTCTCTCAAAAAATGGCAAGTGGAAGCAGAAATACTGGAAAGGAAAAGAGCCCGATGGGATAATTCGATTATCCTGTTCATGAATATAATCCTCATGAATATGCATGTTGGGAAAACGACGATGATAATATCAATTACGTTTTCAATCCCAACGACGAGCATGTCCCAACGCGAGAAAGTCTTTATTCTCTTACTGGTGTCGTAAAAACGTCGATAGCAAAAGAGCCGAGATGGAAGAGCCGAGAGTGTACATCCGACTTATGGCTACACTTCAACAAAGTATGGAATGAAAACAAAGACAAGTATGATATAAGCTGCAAATATTGTTTGCAAACATACAAACTTAGTAAAGGAGATGACTAGAGAACATTTCGTCGACATCTGACGAAAAAACATCCGGCGCAAGCGGGGATCGACACTAGCCAACAACAAATTTCTGGTTACGACAATCCTAACGCCCATCCTTTATTCCGTTTCACTAATGAACTTTATAAACAAACATTAGTTGAATATATTGCCCTTGAGCATGCTCCATTTAATACTGGTGAAAATTTTAATTTTAGGTATTTGATAAACACTGCGTTGGTTCCGCAAGCACCATTTGTTTTAAAAACTACTCTTAGACGCGAACTTAAACAAATTTATATAAAACAAAAAAAGAATTTGATAATTTTTTTTTTGAGAATTTAAAGGACGTATACATATAGATGGTGATATTTGGAGTGATTCTATAAATATTAATTCTTATATGGGTGTCACGTGCCATTGGATAATTGATTATTGAGTTATTCAAAAAAGACTTCTTGCATTTCGAGTTTTTCCTTAAAGGCATACGACCCATAATATTTATAAACTAATTAGGTAAGTTTTAGAAGAATATGATTTGATTAATAAATTTTTTTAACTAGTTTTGATAATGCCGCCGCAAATACTGCTTTCATTCCCGAGTTAAAAAAATTTTGTAAATCCTCTTTTGGAGGATAATTTTTTCGCATTAAATGTGCTTGCCATGTTTTGAATTTATGTGTACAAGATGATTTACGAGTTCTTGTGACTTCTCTCAATCCAATAAATAGTGCAATTAGATTTTTATGGAGCCGTCCTCATCTTATGAAAGCGTAGGTAAAATTTTGTAAAAAAAATAGGAGAAAAATAAAAAGGTTTTCAAAAGATATTCCGACTCGTTAGAATTCTACCTATGAGATACTTTTAAAAACTTTTGATTACAAAGATTTATTATGTTCCTTTATTTCGAATATTGTTCCCAATATTGCTTTACTCCCGCAACATTGGGACATTTGCAAAAAAATAAAAATAAATAGATTTTTTGAAAGTTTTTAATGATGCTACTAATACTTTATTTGGTATTTATTATCCTACTACACATTTATGTTTAATAAATAGAGTGTATTAATTTTGCTGGTGTTTTTAATGAATATGAAAAAGATACTGAATTAACTTCGAGTATTTTAGTAGTGCGAGAAAAATGGTTGCATTATTATTTCAGCATTCCTCTTGTTTATTTAGTTTGTATTGTTTTTTATCCACGTACTAAATTAGATGGTTTATTAGATTATCTTAGGGATTATTATTATGATTGTTTATATTTGGATGAAACAATATATATCTCAACAATTCAATGAGAGGTTAAAGAAAATATAGTAGCATTATATAATGATTTTATAGTAAATATGGTTTAAGTGATAGTGGATGTGGATCTGCCCAACATAGTGTCTCGCGAAGCGATGCGGGTATTTCACTTAGTAGAGGGTATAAAATGCTCATAAGTAGGCAAAAAAAATAAAAAGGGACAGTAGGTAGCATTTTCAAATTAGAAAATTATTTAACAATTACTTTTGAGTTTAGTGATTCTAAACACATAGTAGATTTCAAGATTCTTGAGTGGTAAAAAAACCATTTTCCAGTTCTCTCTCTCATCGCAAGATAAATATCAGCAACATCTTCTTAGCTGAACAAACATTTAGCGCCGAAGGATTAATTTTGGACTCCCGCCATTCAAGATTAAGCCTAGAAAGTGTGGACATTCAAGCTTATGTCGATGATTGGACAAAGGCTAAATTTCGACAAAAATAGCTGGATTAAGAACACAAATTCTTCAGTTAAGAATATGGAGATACTGCCGCCACCACAACAACGAGCAGCGACGATTGATGATAAGGAAAGTTGAGTTTATCAAAGATAAGAGAACTACATGGGCTTGATTCTTCTATCCTCAAGAAGATATATAAGCGCTTAATTATAATTCATGAAGTTCAAGCCCATTCCATCTCTCTCTTTTTTTTCAAATTTTATTTTAATATACAATTTGATTAGAATTTATAATTAATAATTTATTAATTTTATTTTGTTATAACAAAATAAAATTAAAAGTTTGGAACCGAAATCGAGAACCGGCTCGGAACCGCCGATTTCTAAACCGAAACCGCCCATGTCTATTCCCAATAGGCGCTTTTAGACGCTGTGCAACAACTCACACTTGTAAACAACTGCAACCAAATCGTCTGACCAGCCATCGACCCCAAGCGCGACGACGGCTTCCGCCCCGACGCCAGCGAAGAACTCCCCGTTGACCTCCCCGAGCTATGAGAATCAGGGGCTGTGCCTTCGACGACCACGTAAAGGGAGCCTACATCACAGGCTGCTGTAGTGGCGGGGCCCTCCATTGCAACGGCGTGAACGGGGAGCCTCCGGCAACAATGGTGGAGATGACGCTGGGCACGAGGTGGTCGCCGCTCCATTTCTACTACGTGAGCTGGTAGACAGCAGTGACTTCATGATGCCAAGTGAGATCAGGGATCGAAAATGCTTCTGGGCAGACATGAGAGGAAGAACAACCCACGAACAAGAAAATGAAAGAGAAAAAATGAAAAGAAAAAATAAAATAGAAATAAAATAGAAAATTCTAAAAATGTCCCCATCATATCTTTGGAATATGGCGCACGAGATGTATATGCTCACTCAGGCCCTTTTTGACACGAAGAGTTCGCTTGAGCTCCTTATTTGAGAGAATATCTACTCTGGACCATTCTTGCAGAAAATGACTCCATTTTGGACCTTTTTTTGAAAATTTTCCTCATAATTTTGGTGCACCATAGAAGAATATATTATTGGGCTTCATTCCTAAAATTAACAGAAATATTTTGATTTTCACCTGCCAAACATGCCTTTAAAAAGAAAAAAAATTTTAATATATTTCTGGAAAATTTTTAATTACGATTGAAAAGACCTTATTTTCTTAAATAAGTGTTTAAAGTGGTTCTTATTTCATATGAAAGCCTAAAGTGCCCTCACTATTTCAAAGAATGGCGTAAACTAATAGGCAATGGCATTTTCGTCCATATACAAACTCTATTTACTTTTTTTAGTTAAATTAAATTAATAAATACGAAACTAAAAATTAAAACAATAAAAGGAAACACGGGCAGGAGGCTGCCCTCCTGTTGACCAAAGGCCAAAGCCCTCCTCTTCCAGATCTGTGAGGGGTCGCTCGTATTTATTTTTTATTCTTAGATTTTTTCCTTAATTTTTAAGAAATAAAAAAAAATATGAAAGATTTAAAAATTAAACAACAAAGATGATCATAATCAGCCGATTAGAGCTCTTTTTTTGAGATTGGTATGTCCATATCGGTCATCGGACTCTCATTTGAAATAATAGCCATTTCAGATCCTTATCAAAAATAACATCTACTTCATGCCATAATTTAAAAAAATAAAAAGAAAATCGAGGGTACTACTTCGGACTTTTCGTGAAAGTAAGAAGGCGGAAAATGTTTTGTCCAAAAAATCCGGGCTTTTTCTGTTTTGAATCTTTTGATCAATAAAAATCCGGCCTTTCAAAAAAAAAAAATTGGAATAAAAGATTTCGTTGCCCTTTTAACTTTCCAACCAATGACCCTCTTTCCTCTTCTGTTGCTTCTTCTTCGTCTTCTTCTTCAACCTACATAAGCTCATCGCCCACGTCGTAGAGAAGAGCAGCGCTCACCAACTCACACATGACTGGCCCTGCCAGAGAGAAGCACATCAGAGCCAATCGGCGATCGCATTCCCGATCGTCGAAGCCGGACATGGATCACTCCGCCCACTCGAATCAATCGCCGATCCCCAATTCCGCGCCCGAATCGAGCCTCCACCCCTCCGCCTCGCCTCAAGTCCCGATTCCGATTCCGATTCCGATTCCGATTCCCGCCCCCTATCCAGCCCCGTCCTTGGAGCAAAACCCTATCCCAACCCCCAACGCCAACCCCAATTGCGATCCCATTCTCGACGACAGCAGCGCCTGGGGCTACTGCACCGAGGAACAGTTGGAGGAGTTGCTGCGGAAGCACGTGCAGTTCTACTACAACGAGGCCCTCGCCAAGCTCTGCGCGCTCGGTTACGATGAGGATGTTGCGCTGCGCGCGGTGCTCCGGAAGGGGCATTGCTATGGCGGCATGGACATGCTGACCAACATTTTGCACAATACGTTGGCTTATCTGAAGAGCGGGGGCTCCGAGAATAGCGCTGCTAGTGGCGGGGATGGTGCTAGTTCTGGCGAATCCGAGCTGGGTTTCTCGGATTTGAAGCAGTTGGAGGAGTACTCGCTCGTGGGGATGGTGTGTTTGTTGCAGCAGGTGAGGCCGAATTTGAGCAAGGGAGATGCTATGTGGTGTCTCCTCACGAGCGACCTCCACGTGGGTCGCGCGAGTACGATTGAAATTCCGGTGCTTCAATCACCGAGTGACAGATTGGGTCCTGTTGTTGATAAGAGCAATGCCGAGAATGGCGCTAACGACGCCGCTGCTTGTATTTCGGCTCCCGTGTTGGGTACGTTTCTTGGTGGTCTAGGATTTAGTAATGGTGGAAACGATTACGTGGAGGCTGTGAATGGCTTGGGAGATATAGACGGTATGACAATGCAGAAGGATATCGAGTGTCCGAAAAGGTTTAACCTTTCGCCATCGATGAAATCTTTGCTGAAAAGGAATGTTGCAATGTTTGCGGCAGGTTTCAGGGCAAATGCAAAGACTTTGAAAGGACAAACTCCTTTATCGCAAAATGGACCTCCTAGTGGAGGTGCCTCTGTTGTTTCACGAGAGAAAGCTACAGTAGAGAAGAATGCAGAATCGAGGAACTCAAAGAACCAAGATGATCTCCATGCCATGGTGCGCAAATTTCTCGACATGGATATTGGCGCAAGCATTGATGAGAATCCAGAGGTTGCCGAAGAAGAGCGGAAGGACCTGATAATTTTGTCTATGCTTCGTCAGATCAAGGATCTTGAGAAGCAAGTGAAGGAGAGGAAGGAGTGGGCACAGCAGAAGGCTATGCAAGCGGCTAGAAAGCTTAGCAGTGACATGACAGAGCTCAAATTGCTGAGGATGGAAATGGATGAGACTCAAAGATTGAAGAAAGGGAAACAGACTCTAGAAGAAACTACTATGAAGAGACTATCAGATATGGAGAATGCTTTGAAGAAGGCGAGTGGTCAAGTGGACCGAGCTAATGCTGCTGTGAGGCGGCTTGAGACTGAAAATGCTGAAATCAGAGCCGAAATGGAAGCTTCTAAGTTGAGTGCATCGGAGTCAGTGTCATCCTGTCTTGAGGTAGCTAAGAGAGAAAAGAAGTCCTTGAAGAAGCTTTTGGCTTGGGAGAAGCAGAAGACGAAGATGCAGGAGGACATCGCCGAGGAGAGACGGAAAATCTCAGACCTGCAACAGCAGTTGGTTCAAATTAATCAATCTTCAGAAGAAGCAGAGGTGAGTTGAGTGAGTGAGTTTAGTTCCGACATTCCTGCAACTGCAGGTCCCGGACGGTAAAGACCAGTTATCTACTGCGGCATATGTTTCATTTCCCTATGCCCTGTGTTTCATTGCCGAGTTTGCTATGCATTCAATATGTATGCTAAGGTTGTTAGGTCACTATAAGTTTTCCGTATTTGGGACTCAACATTTCCAGATATGGCCTAAGATATTTAAATTGGTTGTTTATATTAAACTCCTAGTTACAAGTAAAAGCCAAATATCTATGGTATTGCGGTTTGAAATGTTCATCACAAATTAGGGAGAGCTTCAATGCATATGGTTAAATTTCCATCTCAAATGTTTCAGCAACAAACCAGTTTTGATTGTTGCTCATTGTCAAATTTAGGTGTCAACACTCATATGTACGTGCACTTGTGCATGTCAATCATTGCATTCCCTATAAATTCATATATCTAATCATTTATAATCAGGACACATTCATCTTCTTTTGGCAAGTGGCATGGATGCACCTTGAATATTGTAGTGCTCTGGCTCTGTTAAGCATTATAGTCAGCTGGTTCTCCTTAGTGTTTGAAAAAACAATGTCTACTTCCATGTGAGCAATCTGAATACATACCCTAGCTAAAAAGTTACTTAACTCGCAGGGTGATTCTATTTTTCCTTAAAGGTTCTTTTATGATACCTAGAGCTGCAGAAACGAAAATAGTGAATAGTAGTATAGACTAGCACGAGCCATGAGGAAGAGAGTATAAAACTCCTGAAGATAATTCCTATGCCGCGGAATTGAGGGGTTTTGTGGGGGTTGCGGAAACAGGGGAGGGTAAAATGGGTTTCCAAACAGACAAGCTTGAAGTGACATTCTTGTTCTGGAAATTATAGACGACCGTCTTTGAGGCAATCAGGTTTATTTCAGTATGAATTTCTTGCTCGGCATCTGAAATCCGGAAGAGGCAATTGCTTGTTGTTTTTTCTTATATTTGGCAACTGAATTTTACTGATTATTGGACGATTTACTATGTTTTGCAATTGATGATTGATTATTAATTCTTTTGTTGCTGATGCTGGTTTTTTATGCCCTTTAACATTTAGTACATGCTTAATTTGCTTTTTACTTTTTATGTTTATCAGTAAATACCAAGTGTTTTTAGTGCACCTAGGGACATCAATTTATATTTTGAGGCTCTCCTTTTTTGGCTGTCTTCATTTGTTTGCTCCTGTAGTTATAACAATGGATTTCTTGACCTTGTCGATGAATTCCTAGTACTTGTCTTGACAATAATCTTTTGATAACTCGAAGGTTATGCTTGCATTGCCCTTATCACTGTAAGGGAGAGACCTTAGACTTGTTTGCTTAAAGATCTTAATCAATTACGAGGCAACATAACATTGCTGTTAAAACTGGACCCGAACAGTTTGTATGACCAGCTGAGCTGGAAGGTGGTTATTAGTCTGGCACCCTTGATCCCTTTGAACTGGATTAACCAACAACTGCATCATGCCAGTTTGACCCTGGCAAACTGGAGAGGGTTGACTGTACTTGTAGTGTGTTGATTTATGTGCTGGTTTGGAGCAAAGACATTCTAATAGTTATTAGGATCGGAGGCCGGGCAAGTGGAGTGTCCAGCCCATTTTGTCCATTGCAGCTCTTTTGAAAGGTGACTAAGGGGCATGCCCGCCAAATTGAACCTTGGATACTGAGAGGCTGGTTGGTGTTAATGTTGGACTAAGCAAATGTGCTGTCAGATAAAGATACAGGTCCATGAAGCAACCACAAGTTGACCCGCTGGCAGTTGAAGCAATTGATCAGGGTGGAACTCCATCTGGCCACTTCACCCATCCTTTCATGATGCTGGTTCTGAAACTTTCTCCTGTGATGAATAACATCATGGCTGATAAGCCGTCAGAATGTTCGATACATCTGTCATTGCTGCTTATTCATTAGAGAGAGCTGTCTTAACTTTGATTTTCTTCATTGACATCCACGCATGTTGATGGTGAGTCGTGGTTGATTGTATGTCTAGTTTTTGCTGAATGTGCTTTTGATATATTTGGTTTTATCAAAGAGAGCAGTTACTCTCAGAGGTGTTACAGGAAATCTCTGAGCTAATTATATGTGGTTTTTACGCATTTACACTAGATATCTTATTGCCAGCTTAATGTTTTATACTTCTTAACTATATTAGCGAACAATAGTACTTCACAATGCCCTTTCTATCAAATTAGCTCCTCTACTTAGGAGGGTTGACGTTCACATAGCTTTGCTTTTCATAAAGTGAGTAAAATTATTTATTGACTTTGTTTTTGTTTTAATTTTGCTTTCTCCAGTGTGGATTATTTTCCCATAAGGTCCTTCAACTGTTGATTTGTTGCTTGCAATTCCAGTCAGTATTATTTATCTTGAATTTCTGTAAAATCTCTGACTGCACAAGCTAAGAATTCCGAGTTGTTGCAGGTTAAGTGGAAGCAGGCAAAGAAAGAGAAAGAGCTTGCCCAGGCACAAGTGGAGGAGGAGCGGCGATTGAAGGAAGCAGCTGAAGCAAGCAGCAAAAGGAAGCTCGAGTCTTTGCGCTTGAAGATAGAGATAGACTTCCAACGTAAAAAGGATGATATTAAAAGACTTGAACAGGAGCTTTCGCGCCTGAAAATGTCTGCATCAGCCCAATCCGCTGATGTACATCATGGATCGCATGCTTCCCCTGTGGCGAAATCTGAGGGGGGAAAACCAGAAGGAGAAGCAATCGCCAGGCTGCTTCATCAATTGGAACTGGAAGACTCGCCTGAGGTCAATAGAGATAGACAATGCGTACTGTGCATGAAGGACGAGGTCTCGGTTGTTTTCTTGCCATGTACCCACCAAGTAATCTGTGCCAATTGCAGTGACAGTTACTGGGGGAAGGGAAAAACCACTTGCCCTTGCTGCCGTGTCCCGATTGAGCAGAAAATCCGTGTCTTTGGGGCAAGTTCATAGTTTGAAAAGAGAAGTCAACTTGAATTGCTCTATTTATTCTCGGACAGCCTGTTTCTTCTTGCTATCTCTATTGAGTTCTAGTTTAGGTGATGCTGCAAGTGCATCCCATTAGAAGGATGTGTAGATAAATAAAAATGACATCTGTCTGAGCTTCTGACTCGGATTCAACAACAAATGCTTGCAACTTTGAAAGGCATGGCATTCTGGCTGCTATGAGAGACGCTAGTTACATCCGATCTGCATGATATCATACGCACTCTTCATCTGCTATTTTTTGTCACTTTCAATAACGATGCATACCATGATGGGTTTTCTGTGTAAGATGGAAGTATTGAACTGTTACTGACTTAAGCTTAACATGAGCACTGTTGTCATGTTGTTTCCAAGGGAAGTCTCTGCAGCTCATCCTGCCTTGCCTGTGTTCTGGAAATTCCCGAAAGGGATTTCTTTAAGTCAGGATTCCCTTTTGACTCGTAGTTTTTGTTGAAAAAGCTTCATGTAAAGGAGCTTCGTGTTTGATCCAAAAAAAAAAAAGGGAGCTTCATGCTCTTGACCCAAAAAAAAAAAAAAAAAGGTAGCATCATGTTTTATACTGGGGATATTTCGGATTACAAAGTGGTTAATCCAATCCAATTCTGCAAAGAGGGTCCCCCTTGGAACTGTTAATCTATTTTGAATGTTTGAAGCCAACTTTCCTTATAAATAATTGTCTCGTGTCTAAAGCACAATGCAATATGTGCTGTGCATGGCTTTTTTTGGCATGTATGCATACCTTGTCCCTTCTAGTCCTGAGCAAAGCAAGGACAAATGGTATCATTGAACTGACCTCTACTTACGACCATCCTCGTTCTAATGTTGCCTACGCCCTTTTTTTTCACCAATCTAGAAAAGAAAGTGAATTATTAGGGACACAATCCTTAAGGAAAACTGTGGTCATAGCTCCAGACTGGCATGCAGAACAACGCATTTTTCGACATGTCGTACGCGCTACAATTGGTTACCGTGCGCTTTGTTTGATTCTTAGATTAATTGAGCAGATCAATCTGAAATCAAAGTCGAGCTCCGTTCAGCTTTTCAACCAAGATGAAGCAGTCGGAAGACCGTAGTGATAGCCCCAGAAATTAATGGCAAGTCGATAAATTTCTACAAAATCGTCTCTGCTACTGCTAGAATTATTGGCCAATTTGCCATCTTCATATTACTGTTGTAGATTAAGTTCGTTGTGCTATGAGGTCATGGGAATTTAAGGAACCATTCTTTCTAGAAGCGGCCAATAGGAAAGTGGCAAGTGTAATCCGATATATATATATATATATATATAGAGAGAGAGAGAGAGAAGGGTTAAAAAGGGGATAAGGCAGGTGTGGCTTCGAGTGATTCTAGTGAGCATGCTAGTGAACCGGCTCGGTGGGTTCTGTAGTAGCAGACAAATCATCGTTAGCAGATGGCTTGCTGTTTTAGCAATTCTTCCTTTCAAGTGTGGAATAATGGAAGGACGAGGTGCTTCTTTGATTGGAACATAGGAAAAAGCAACAAAGAGGATAAGCCTCAGTCTAAGTACTATGATGATGTTCATCTTCCTTTTTCATCATCCCTTGTAAAGAAAACATTCTTGAGAGGTAGTCTCTCTCTCTCTCTCTGAGATCTCGATCTCGATCTAGACAATATATGACAAGAAACATTAAGTGGCTGATCTTCTGAGATGAAATTTAGCAGGGAGGGAGCTCAAGTGCTGTTACAAGGCCACAGTGAACGGGTTCAGTGCCACGGATTTCCACAACTGCTGTGACTTCAAGGGACCGTGTGTCATCATTGGCTACACAAACAGGTCCTTCAAGTTTGGTGCATTCAACCCTGAAGGCTACAGGAGCACGGACGATTACTACGATACATTCGACGCGTTCCTCTTCTACTGGACAGAAAACGAGAAGATTGATCCTGTTATTTTGCCCAAAGTTGGGGGTAGTGGTGCAGCTCTCTTTGATTATGCTCGGGGTGGTCCCCAGTTCGGGGCCGACGGGCTCCTCATCGGGCCACCGCTGGCACCAGTTATGGGTGGATTCGCAGGCCCGGATACTAACTCGGGCGTGGGCGACCTGAGACAAGCCAAGTCCAGGTTGGGACTTTCGTATGCGAAAAGGGAAGACGGGAAAGAGTCTATTTTCGGCGATGAGTCCCGGGCTATCCTAGAGGAAGTGCAAGTTTTTTGCAGTCCTCAAATTGCAAGCTTGTACTAAACTGAACGGAACAGGTGGACAAAAGCAAAAGATTTTACCAAATAAAAGGCCGTGATACCCGGACCGGGTATTCTTTTCTTTATGTGGCACCAATAGATGTAGAGATGTAATCAATATGAGAGACCTGACTTGGGAGAATCTGGAATTATTACTTGTCCAGTGCTTGATGCTCCACTTTGCTTCACTTCTTAAAGAAACTCTTATTGTATCATCTTTATACGAGTGTTAGAGATGGCATGAGGCGGTGGCGAATCCTCCGAAAGCTTCGGCCGAAGGACGATTGATCATATTTATGTGTTTTTCTGAGTATCTGATAATATTCGGCGATTCCACTGGTCTGCCCCTTCCCACTGGCCACATGGCCGTGCAAGTTGGAGTATAAAGTCATTCTTACTTTGTGATCTTTTAGCGTAGAAAAGGAGAGGGTGCTTAACTGCTTGTAGAACTTGAATTTTCTCGTTTAGTTGGGCATTTGAGCAAGAAGCACAGCTAAAAATAGAAGACAGATTGACAGCAACTCTCTCATCTGCTATTCAATATAGGCTTTTAGCCTCAAGCATGCCTTCCCACACAGAGTTAAGAAAACTTCCCAGATTAACATGTTTTATGGCCAATAGTCCCAACTGCAGGTCAAATTGATCTGCTTTCTGTAGCTAAACCAGGGTAGCGCAAGCCCTTCATGGAACATTTGCTTTCAGAAATCTCGTGTCCTTAATCTTGCTCAGCAGTAGACGTTGCACGGTGTTCACCTCGTTGCGGTGCCAAATGAGGCATTGTAGTGCAGCTGATTCATGTTGTGGAAATACTTGTTAATTCCCCCTGATTAAACTATTCAAAGCAAAAAAGTTCACATACATAACATACCATGCGTCTGCAAGCAGCTTTAATCTCCATAAAGTTAAAAATAAAAATAAAAATAAAAAGGGAAAAGGGAAAAAAGAGGAGGCTTTAGCGTAATGGATTGAAAGTTCCCAGTTGAGAACTTGCCTTGATTCCGATGGAGTCATGAAGTATCTCGTTTTAAGATTTTACAAGCATTCTGACTGGTAAGAGGATGGTCTGTATCAGGGCGCTGAAGTTCAGATGTGAATAAATCAAGTGTCAACGGCATTTCGATTTTGAAAGCAAAATCTCGAAAGAATAACTAGGGATAAATCATAAGAAGCCAGGTGAAATGAGAATTGCACAAGCATGCTTCCCCTGCTGGACCAGTACGCACAGAAGGCTGTGCAACCACAACCTAATGAATAACATAAAATGTTATGGCTTGCCAGACGTTAAAGACATCCTAGTTCACTTCCTCAGCGATACACAATTCTCACACAAATGTCATATTATTCCGGTACCAAAGAAACAGCACACACATTAAGTATTCCCCCCCTTAAAGAACCTTCGCCTCGATTCACAGTAGGAGCTTCAATATCACAACGGCGAGACGCTTTTGTGGGATAAGCTTCCACAAGAGCGAGATAATCAATATTGGAAGTCCTACTTGTAGCTAGACCATCTCCTGGTGTAACTGATAAAAGCCATTATCACCAGGGGGAGTATTCCAATGCTGACTCTTGAAATAAGAAGGGACAGCTAAACCATTTGGTATACCAAACCGACTCCAGGCTGCCTACGGACCATAAAACCTTCCGTCACAGATGCTGCGAGCCGCCCGTCCTTTGTCATGCTCCAAGAACCAACATTAAAAGGCGTCTTCTTGGATACCACACTTCAGATACCGCTGCAAAGCAGGTGACTACATCACGATCGTCATGTTGTCTTCCTGCATCCATAGATTCCCAAAGTCTCCCGAGCCACCATCGCCACTGGCTTGCCTGCAAATTGGAGATTGTTCCCAAGTTCCATATCCTGCAATGTATAAAAAAGATAATTAATCGATTTTTTCTACCCAAGATGTTCTGATATCTGGGTGGATGTATGGTTATCACCTTCATATGAGCTCTCTTCGTATTGGCAAAACCTGGCATAGTTCTCATGCCCCAAGTAAGGTGACATGCAGCTAATTTGGCCGAGTTCCTCCGCAAGTTCGACTTCCCCAATATAATCCGAGCATGCCAAACAGGACGAGGTCTCTTTGTCATTGGTCAAATGCCAGGAAGCCACAGAGCTTGGAATCCCATGCTGAGAGAAGTGTTGACACTCCAATCCTTGAGGGTATTGCTGGAGCACAATTAAATGTAATGCTTAGAAGATCTGTCATTTTTGTGAAATCGTCAAAGTTATCATTTGCAAAGAAAGTTCTATCAGAGGACTGTATATATCACTTTTAATCTAGTTTAGTTCTTTTGATGAATCAAAACTCAGATCAGGCCATACCCAGATGCTGGCAAGATTGTTCTCCATTAAAGCTGGTTCGGAATCTGATATTTCTATGATTTCAGGTGGAGGTATAGGGCTTGAATTACGACTTTCGTCATAGAGTCCACTGTCTCGAGGTGAGAAGTCATTCGAGTTGCTTGGAAGCTCACTTGATGCGTCGATTGAGGTGACGTCCACTGGGCTCAAGTAGCTTCCCACCCTCTTGCCTTTCGGCTCTCCATTGGAATCGCTTGTCTTTGAAGTTTGCTCGTTCTTCTTAATTACCCGGCACAACGCAAAAGCTCCCTGATATACACATAACAACCCACAAAAATTGAATTCTTCTTCACAAACATGAAAATGACCAAGTTTTCTGTACAAAGTTTATGGATGATCACAAAATAATTGCAAGTCCCTAAAATTATGAATATGAGTCCCCTCAACTACAGCATGAATTCATCCGACAAACCTGAAGGCCGAGTGATCCTTGGGGAAGCTCATCGGAGAGCCGATACTCATGCATGACCCAATCCGTCCGATCACCTAAGGGAGCCCGCCCACGGTAGAAGACTAATGTCTTTCGGTGTCCAGTCACTGAAGATTGGCAGACGACCTTACGGTCTTTTCCAGTGGCTTTCCAGTAGCCAGCTTTGGTAGCTCTATTTGATCGTGAGCCATTCGGGTACTTTCTGTCCCGTGGACAAAAGAAGAACCATTCCATGTCGCGGTTTGGGAGGAATGATTTCTCTGCAAACAGCGGATTACAAAACTCAGTCTCTTCAATTTGCTGGAGAGTGATCAAGCAAGCAAAAATGCAGATGCAGTGACTTTTTGAAGACAAATGTTTGTCTTTATTCTTTTCAGTCTCTCTTTTTACTTTCAGCCTATGAGAACAGAATAAAGCCAATGGAACCGGCTTTTGAAAACAAAATCACAAGAGCACTTGACCGACTTCGTAAATCAGAAAACACACATATCGTAGGAACCCTTCTCGGCATATTCTATCACCATCTCTGTGATATTAACAAAGATTTCCATTGAGGTTACTAAACTAATGCCACCTCTGTCTCAGTGAATACCATACATTCTGGGACCATCAGATGTGAAGCATATTCTGGTAACTTATTAGCATCCTCAGTTCATATTAGCAGACAATCTCAAATTGCACAGATTTCATGTGATTTGATTACTGCTAAAAATTGAGTAGGTTGATTAGTCCATCAAAAATCCATTTTTCTAATCACGAATGACCCGGAAATTACATGACTATTCATTTTAAAGTCAACCACTATCTTCTATAGTACCTGGAAGCTCCCATGGATCAAACTTGTATAAATCAATTACAGGAATCACTTCAAGCTCGAACCCACGTCCCTCGGTTTTTCTTTTCAGGTAGTATCCCACCAATTCCTCATCAGTAGGATGGAATCGGAAACCTGGCGGCAGAGATGCCCCTCCCATTTTTTTCTCTCCACAATCTACCAAAACTTAAAAAAGAGGTAAAGACAAAGGATGGAAAGTGCAATAGAAAACAACGACTATCAAGAGACAATGCTCAGAATTTCTTCCTAAGTACCAAAACTGTACCTATTAAAGATCTGGAAAATCCAAAAATAAAAGTTTTTATCAACTATTGATTTGTTGTTGAGCAATGAGCAGCACTTCCACAGTACGCACCAGTTGTCCAACAGGATCATTGTCCCTAAATTAAAAGTAGAGATTTTTTCTTATGATACAAGATGTTTTCCCTCCAATCCCCCTTTCCCCTTGAATTTTGGTCCTAAATAAAAGATGAGAATGAGCAAAAAAGGACTTAAGCAGCACCAAAATTGCAGCGAATTTACAAACAACCAATTTTTCCCCAAAAACCAGTAGAGACCCCCACAAAATCGAGCCTTTTGCAATACCCAGAAGCAAAAGATTCAAACTTTATGCTGAAGAAGCAAAATTACGAGATGAGTGTGTGTTCTTTTGTGCTGCTGCATAGTGAAGAGCAATGAACGGTGAAGGAGATGTTGCAGAGAGAAGTGGAAGTGAAGAGTGTAGAGTAGGATCAAAGAAGAAGAGATGGGCTATATATATAGTATGTAGGAGAAGACAAACAAGTCCAAAATGCACACCGAAAGGTTGAAGATTGCTTCGTTGGAGCCTCATCACAAATTCCACAATTGTGGCCCCACCTATAAACCAGTTCACACTTCCCACTTCACAAACAGCAGTTGTTCCCGCCATTTCATTTCCGTCCGTTGCTTGAACAGCGGTGATTGTTTGACTGGTTCCATCTCCTCAAAGGGGCAATTTTTACACTACAGTTACCTTGCCTTTGTGACAACAGATGAACCATATTTTAGTAGCAGATCATTTTGATGTCTAAAAAAGTCGAAAAATTTGCTCATTTGTCATCGACATGCCACGCGGCATTTGCTCGACAAGCTCTCCTAATTCGAATTGATGTGCTAGGTTTTATGATTTAGAGAAGTGTCTCCTGAATCTGACCAAGCACGTTAAAAATTCCCTGATCCTTTCACTTCATCATCTGTATTTGCATGATCGTGCAAGCGATGACACCACCTGCACACATGATGCACAAAAGAAAAGAAGATCTGGGGAGAAAGTGCAAGGGGAATAGCTCGGATTGAAGACGGTGGATAGATTTGTAATGCTAAGTATAAGAAACTAAAATATGTTGTAAATATATTAATAAGTGGATGTTTCACCGTACACCCTTCTTCCTCTTCTAACAATGATTAGTTACGGACATTAAGGAGGATTGATGTGTAGCCTTGTATATTTCATGAATGTTTTTACTTTCATGTCTGTAAATAGAGGCTTGTGTAACTTATTGAAGAATGAAAATGAGTTGACATTTTGCTCCTAATTTTCTCTTGTTTCTTCTTTCTCTCATTATATTCCCGATAGAATTCTTTGAATTGATTCCAAAGATCGCATTTTTCTTTTACAACACGTTATCAGCACAAACTGGTTAGAATCTTAGAAATCGCTCAAGGTAACGCACCTTACTTCTCCATCTAATATCTCTACAATTTCTTTTTAGGTATGTCAAACATTACCAAGAGAGAGCTTGCGACGTTAAATATTACCGGAAGTAATTATCTAACATGGGTTTTTGATGTCAAGATATACTTAACATCGTTAGATCGCAGTCGATCTATTATCCCAGAATCTAATTATACTGCAGCCTAGAAGACTAAGGCTCTTATCTTCATTCGCCATCATTTACAAGAAGATTTAAAGATTGAGTATTTGACTGAGGAGGACCCTGCAGTTTTATGGCAATCCCTAAATGATCGTTTTGATCATCAACAAGAAGTTGTCCTTCCTCATGCGAAGTTTCAATGGATCAATTTATGCTTTCAGAATTTTAAATCCGTGGCAGAATATAATTCTTCCATTGTATCACAATTAAGGTTCTGTGGTCGGCAGATCAAAAAGACTGAAATACTGAAAAAAAAAATATTATCTATTTTTCATGCCAATGGCCTTGTACTCCAGCAGCAATATAGGGCAAAGAATTACTACAAGCATTCAAAGTTAATCTCAACACTACTTGTAGCTGAAAAGCACAACTAGTTGTTGATATAAAACCATCACTCTCGTCCTACTGGATCGGCACCTGTGCCTGAAGCACACGTCGCACGTCATAGAAACAAGAGACACGGGCATTAGAAGTAGAAATGACGTAACTTGAAAATCATCCTTATAAAAGTCGACATAGAGGCTCGCAAGAACCTAAACGTGGTCCACAAAGAAAAGAATGTCCAGATGTGCCCAACCAGATTGGTGCCAATGTTTTCCATAGATGTGGTTCTACAAGCCATTGGTCTCGCACTTGTCGCACCCCAAAACACCTAGTTGATCTCTATCAAAGAGAACAATGCGAGAGAAAAAAGGAAGCCAATGTTGCAACCAAGCCCTCAATGGAGAATAAAGAATCATCTCTTGACAATACACCTTTTGATATTGATCGTTTTTTATTTAGATTAAGCTATATATATATATAAGTTTATGTTAATTTTTATTTACGTGTATTCTATCAGTTTTTGAATAATATTTATGTTTAATATTGTAATTCCATTTCTTATTCTTTTTGTTAGTCATCAATGATGCTAAGTAACTACCTAGAAGAGAACAATGGTATTCTTTGTCTTGTAGATAGTGGTACTACACATACTATCATCCAGCAGAGGAAGTTTTTTGAGACATTGAAAAAATGCGAAGGGAATATCACCACTATTTCAGGTGACAGTAATATTATTACAGAATCCAGAAGAGCTCATGTAATACTACCAATGGGCACAAATTTTTTTTATTAATGATGCTTTATTTTGCCCACGATCTAAAAGGAATCTATTCAGTTTTGAAGATATTCGTTCCAATGGGTTTCACGTTAAAACCGAGACCGAAGGTAGCAAAGAATACTTGTATCAGATGAATGGATACATAAAATAGATTATGGAAAAGTTACCATCATTCTACTCCAGGTTATATTATACGTACATACATGTAAGTAATAAACATGTTGCGATGAACCTGAAGTTCACAAACCCAGAAGGTTTTCAATTAAGGCATGACCATTTAAGTCACCCAGGGTCGAATATGATGCGCCGAATATTAACGCATTGAGTTGGGCATTCATTAACAAATCGTGAGCTCCCTTCACCCACTGGTTATGTATGTGATGCGTGCGCTGAGGATAAATTAATTGTACGGTCGTCTCATACTAAAGTAAGGGTGGAATCTCCTTTATTTTTGCATAGAATTCAAGGAGATATCTATGGGCCTATCCACCCTACGTGTGGGCCTTTCAAGTACTTTATGGTCCCGATTGATGCTTCAACGCGATGGACATACGTTGACCTGTTGTCAACACCTAATATGGCCTTCGCAAAATTACTCACTCAACTCATCAAATTACTTGCACAATTTCATGATTACCCGATCCAAAAGATCCGGTTAGATAATGTTGGTAAGTTTACGTCTAAGGCTTTTGATAATTATTGTATGGCCATTGGGATAGACGTGGAACATCATGTGCCACATACTCATACACAGAACGGCCTAGCAGAATCTTTAATTAAACGCCTAAAAATGATTGATAGACCGTTGCTGTCGAGGGCCAAATTACCTTTTAGTTTATGGGGACATGCGATATTGCACGCTGCATCATTGATTAGAATTCGACCCACTACATATCATGAATACTCCCCAATTCAACTTGTATGTGGATGTGAACCTGATGTTTCTCATCTGCGAATTTTTGATTGTGTTGTTTATGTTCCTATACCACCTCCACAATGTTCCAAAATAGGGCCTCAACGTCGACTTGGTATTTATGTGGGACACGAATCTCCATCGATTCTAAAATATTTGGAGCCCCAGACGGGCCACTTGTTTACTGCCCGGTTTGCTGACTATATATTTGATGAGACACTTTTCCCGACATTAGGAAAGAAATCTTGAAGCTTAAAGCATGCCTAGAAATTTTCTGAGAGGAAAATCAATTGAATTATCTTGATCTACATACAAGCATGACTGAACTTGAAATTCATAAAATTATTGACTTGCAACATTTAGAAAATAAGCTGCCTTATACATTTATTGATCACAAACGGGTGACTAAGTCCTATATTCCTGCAAAAAGCGCACCACCTAAAGTGGAGATCACCTTGGGACCAAAAATGTCTGATGAGCCTAATCAACGTCAGAAGCGCGGACGACCCACGAGAGCCAAAGACATAAATATGCGAAAAAGAAAAAACATTCAGTCACTCAATGCGCCTCCTGCAGAAGAAAGCAATCCCGATGAAATTAGTGTAGTTGCCCCAAATGACATTCTCGAGAATAAAAAACGGCCAAATCCTATTGATCTGGGAAACGATGACGATTTAGTTGATGTCAATATTGAGATTGCAGTAAATTATATGAATACATAGAATTACAACTGTCATCGACGACTTCTTTGTCTTTTCAATAGAACTCATTGTCTCAAAAGATAGTTTGGATCCAAAATCAAAATCCATTATTGAATGCCAAAAGCATTCAGATTGGAATAAATAGAAGGAGGCAATTAAGACGTAACTAGACTCGCTTAACAAATGTTGTGTTTTTAGATCGGTTGTCCAAACACCCAAAGATGTTATCCATGTTGGATATAAATGGGCGTTTGTAAGAAAACGCAATGAAAAGAATGAGGTGGCAAGATATAAAGCGAGACTAGTTGCCCAAGGATTTTCGCAGAGACCCGGTATAGACTTTGATGTCACTTATTCTCCCGTAATGGACAATATTAAGTTTCGTTATTTGATCAGTATGGCAGTAAGTATGAACATTGATATGCGCCTAATGGATGTTGTGACTGCATATTTATATGGGTCACTTAACACTGATATATATATGTGTGTGTGTGTGTGTGTGTGTGTGTGTGTGTGTGTCCCTGAATGATTTCCAATTTCCAAGATGGAAAAGAATGAAAATCGCAACTTGTACAGTATTAAGTTAGAAATATCATTATATGGTCTTAAACAATCCGATCTCATGTGGTACAACTGGTTAAGTGATTACCTCCTGAAGCAAAGATATGTAAATAATATAATATATCCTTGTGTGTACATAAAAAGGTCACCTTGTATATGTTGATGACCTAAACATAATTGAAACTCCAAAAGACCTCAAAGAAGCTCATTTCTGCCTGAAAAAAGAATTTGAAATGAAAGACTTGAGTCAGACCAAGTACTGCCTCGGCCTACAGATCGAGCACCTTCCAAAAGGAGTTTTATTGCACCAGTTTAGTTATACAAAGAGGATATTAGAGACATTTTATAAGAATAAATCTCATCCTCTCGGCACACCAATGGTGGTCGATTCACTTGAAGTGGACAAAGACCCATTTAGACCTAAAGAGGAAAACGAGAATAGATTAGTACCTGAAGTTCCTCATCTTAGCCCCATAGGAGCACTATTATATCTTGCAAATTGCACCAGGCCTAATATTGCATTTGCAGTAAATGTTTTAGCTAGACACAGTGCCAATCCAATCCGAGGACATTGGGATGGCATTAAACATATCTTGCGTTGCCTTCGAGGAACTGTTGATCTGGTTTATTTTACCATAAAAATAAATATTTAACATTGGTGGGATATTCAGATATGGCTATATGTCTGATCCTCATAATGTCAAGTTATAGACTGGTTATGTGTTCCTCTGTGGAGGCACGACAGTTTCATGGAAGTTAGTAACATAAAGTGTAGTTGATACTTCCTCAAATCATTCTGAGATTATTGCATTATTTGAAACTGCCAAAGGATGTGTTTGGTTGAGAATTTTGATATATAACATTTAAGATTCATGTGGCTTATCCTCAAATCATGATGCCTCCACTATACTTTTTTAGGGTAATGCGGCTTGTATTGCACAAATAGGTGATGGATTTGTCAAGAGTGACAGAACTAAACATATTTTACATAAATTATTTTACTCGCATGAACTCCAAAATAATAGTGAAATAGATATCCATCAAATTCGCTTTAATGACAATCTTGCAGATTTGTTCACTAAATCCTTTCCTACTTCCACATTTGAAAAACTTGTATATGGAATAGGGATGTGTCGGCTTGAACGACTACTTCAATCAACGGAAGCGAATTAATCATCCCGAAAGGATGCAACCCAGAAGGTTTATGATAGTACTCTTTTTCCCTTTATAAGTTTTTTTTTTTCCCACGGGATTTTTACTTACCAAAGATTTTTAATGAGACAGTCTACATGCAATGACTATTAAAATGAGGGGGAGCATTATGCGCATTGTACTCTTTTTTCTTCGCTAAGTTTTTGTGTTTTTCTTAGCAAGGTTTTTAATGAGGCAATATAAATAGCGTATATAAAAAGGTGAACATCCAAAGGGGAGTGTTGTAAATATATTATTAAGTGGATATTTCACCTTCGACCCTTCTTCAGTTGACATTTTGCTTCCACTTTTCTCTTGTCCCTTCTTTTTCTCATTATATTTCGTGTAGAGTTCTCCAAGTCGATTCTAAAGATCGTCGTTTTTTTTTAACAACAAAATCAAATTATGTAACTAGGAATTAAATTATGGTCCTCTGGGTCAATTTCAATGCAGTTGCAAATTCTACATCATACTGAGTAGGACAAACACTTTTTCCCTGCTTTTTTTTTCGTCTAACAATTTTATCAAAGCGATGGTATCACCGTCATCTAGGGACCCAATGCCCAAAAGAAAGTCCAAAAACTAAAAAGTGCTAACTCGGAGTTTTAGACCCTTTTGAAATGACCCCATGAAGGGAAAAAAAACTTAGTGGTGGGAGCTTTTAAGACTGT
Source organism: Rhodomyrtus tomentosa (assembly GCA_028455895.1). Lineage (NCBI taxonomy): Eukaryota > Viridiplantae > Streptophyta > Magnoliopsida > Myrtales > Myrtaceae > Rhodomyrtus > Rhodomyrtus tomentosa. The sequence continues at coordinate 31,818,384 of JAPCWY010000008.1, read as the reverse complement.
GTGTTCACACCAGGGGTTCAAGTTAATTACTGGGAGGTGTTGGTCCCACTAATTCTTAGATGTAGAGATTAGAAACTCCAGGGAATTTGGCCACTAGGACTCACCACTTCCACATTAAGAAGCTAGAAAAGTAGAGTCCAATCTTGCATGTCCAACGTGCATAAACAGATGCTTGAGCCGGGGTCAAGGAGCAGACGAAGTTGTAGTAGTTGAATTTTGTGGGACTTACATTGATCCGTCACAGACCGGACTTAACAGAGTATTTGCCGACGTAGATGAACTTTTATTCTTGAATGAACTGTTAAAACTGGGAAAGAGAACGCTGTATACGTATGTATAGAGACTTCGTAGCTTGTGTCTCCTTTTCGTACTTAAAAAACAAAAAAAGGCAAACACAGGCGCCCGAAAAGAATTGTCCTGTTAGAATTTGTAGGATTCTAAGTGGGAAAGAAGACCTCCATTGGTCATTTGGCGTGATCTGTTGCTCTTTAGGACAATAGGTGATTGCACCCATTTCTATCTTGCCATAGCAATGAGAAAAGGAAAAGCGAAGTTCCCATATCAGGCCATTAGAGAAAGCTAGCTTTAATCCTCCTGAACGGCTTTTGTTGTTGATGTTCTCCCTATTTGCTTTTATGTTGCTGTTGGGATTCAAATCATCCTAAATTATTGGTGGGAGATGAAAGAGGAAGTACCCAGAAAAAAGAAGAAGAAGGGAAATGCAGCCACACAACAGGACTTCCTGCTCTTCACATTTGAATGCATAGGAAAAGAATCCTTTTTAGGGAAAAGGGAAAAGCAAAAGGGTCATTAGGGTTCATCTTTTAGGAAGTTGGACTCTTTTTAACTCTTAACAAAATGGTCTTGTTTAACAAGGGCAAACTTTATGACCAAATATACAAAAACAAGAGGAAAAATGCATGTTAACGATATTTTGAACTTCTTGGATGCTAAGTGCAGAAATATGCCAAGCACTGACTCAAACCATTTTTACTTTTTTGCCTCTATGGAACAGTGATCTGGCTTGCCAGATTCAAGAACTAAGGAACACTGCAGGTTTTGCTGACTTGGTTTTCCTCAAGAGAGAATTGTTTGTGGTCTTCGGAGTGAAGATGTTATGAGGAATTAGAGGAGGGTGAGACCACCTTATCTCTGATATTGTCTGTTGCTTTCGGCTCCTTTTTGTCTCTTGCAACTAGCCGATGAAAAACATGGTCGACAAATTATTCCAACTTCTCAGAGAATTAAGCACAAAATTTATTAATTCTCTGAAAGAAACTTTAGGAAAGTTGCAGAGTATGATGCTGACTAGTGCTTACACTGCAGTGGTTCAAAATTTTTGTCATATTGATGGTGTTGAAATAGCAAAACCCTTTTTTGGGTTTCTTCAAATAAACTCAACAGTATCGCAAATCATTCTAAAAACCTGCAAAGTCAACATTCTTTTAAATCTCCAAGCAATTGCTCAACCGAAAGCTTTAAAAAGAAAGGAGAATAATTTATGGGTGCATTTAGTTCTAGTCTTCTAGGGAAGTTCCCTACTCTGTTCTTCATCAAGTATTCCTTGAGAATTGATTTTCTGTTTCATTACTGCACAATTCTAAATGGTTCAAATATGAAAAGGTCTTACATTACATTAAGTGTTCTTCACGAAGCTATGGTTGTCTTCTGCTTGCAATCAAAATTAAAGTTTTCTTCTTTTTATGGTTTTTTTTTTTTTACAAAACTAGAAATAAAAGACCAGCCAATTAATAAATGGTTTGTGGTTCAAGCACTTCTCTGTTTCCATAGAAAAAGAAGAAGCTAAGCATGACCAAAGAAATTATTGACTACTGTATTCACAACGCAAACAGTCCATCTACTTCAGAAAGCCTCTGCTCATGTCATGGTCAATCTACAATAATTTCCTGGTAACCCCACCAGGAATTGACCAATCTTTGGCAACGTCGCACTGGTGTGATTTGATGTGTTGCTTTCCAACATCAGTGGGTGAAGATTGCGGATTGATTCAGAGAGTCTGATCATCTTGCAAGTTCAGTCCATATCATGATGAGAGAGGCAATTATTAGGGCATTAGGACCCAGTTGAAATACTAGATGCCTCCTCCAAACAACTGTTGTCATTAGCATTTGCCACCAAAAAGACAAAATTTCTGCAGACTTTGATAGTACTTCTTCCTCAAGATTTCGCAAAGCCATTATTTGCTCATCCTCCCTTTTTTTTAGCATTTTTTAATGGAGTCATGAAACACAAAAAGTGCAAAAGCGCACCAGACATGTCCCCGACAATGCCACGGTGGCACCGCCACCATCTGGAGTGGATCCGCCGTGTATAGAGAGTTGGTGTGCGGCGGCTGCTGCTTGTCTGGACTTGACTCTCCGCATGAGCGTGGACTCTGCGTTTTTGCTGAGACAATCGGTGGACTAAAACAAGATTTGATTGGATTATGTTAAGATTAGCACCCAACAATGTGTCTGACATCGATTCCCACGTTTAGCGCACGATATTGTATTTGTCAACTTAGAACAGTGCAAGGAAAATTTTGTCGTCCATAGAAAAGTTGTCAAAAGACAGTTAATGTGAAGATTAGTATAAGAAAAGTTGCCATCAAATACGTAATTTACTGTGGAGGTTGAGTGCGGTGACCCTCACCTAGATCGGGGAGAGGGTCGAGCGGCTCGAGCCCTCTCCCAATTCTAGCGAGGCGCCGACGATAGGGCGGAGGCCATATGTGCCTGACATTGTTCTAATGTTTTAGCTAACCTTAATGCCACGTAAGTCATCAAATTGGAGAGAGAGAGAAAAAAATAGTAAAAAATGGCCTCAGCATTTTTAGCTAGCCAAGTTTGATGGAATTATACTGCAGTTAACCCTTGTTCTTAATGAGAGAAAAAAGTTTACAATTAACTTAGGTAAGTTATTATTTCATGCGGACTATAATGAACCACTGGAACAACAAAATTCATGATGATGAGAGTTAAATTACGTCCTTCGAAGAAAATTTACGAAGTTATAAGTGATAGATATCTCAAATTTTTCGAAAAAGTGATTTGATGAATTTGAAAGGAATTGTATGGAGAAGAAATCCATAACTCCATGGTTAAGTTATGAAGAAAGAAATGGCAGTCTCTCTATTAAGCAATCAAATAAGATATAGAATTTTGTCTTGCTTGCGTTTTTTTTTTTTCCAACCAAATTGGGGTTGATCCCGAGGTTCGGGTCCAACTCGTGACAACTAAGCCATCTCTTGATACGAATCAATAATTCAAAGATAAATTACTATTGGTGAGGATAATTGTGAAAGCAAAAGGAAAGTTACAACTTACAACCAACTAGGAGTGAAGTTACAATAGGAGATGGAAATTTTATAATTGACTTAGGTAGATTGCTTTTTTTTCGAATATTACAGGCCATAGGATCTACATAACTTTCGAGGAGAAATTGTCAAAAAAAAGTCATAAACCTTTCACAGTTTTGCCAATTTAGTCCTAAACATTTCCACTTTGTGCCGATTTAGTCTTATTCGCCGAAAATCACTGACGTGAATGTCAACCGTCCTACATGGCACCGCCAGCGTTGACATAGCTAATTTTAATAATTTTTACATATTTTTATTTGAAGAAATACAATTTTTTTAAAATTTTTTCTTTGCTGGCTTCAAGGCCAGTGACGCTCGCCAATCCTTGCCCAAGGGCCGACAACCCCTACCAGCCCTAATTCGACGGGGTTCGTCAGCCTTAAAGCAAGAAAATAAAAAAATCGAGTTTTTTTAAATAAAAGTATTAAAAATTATCATCGACGGTGCCACGTAAGACGGTCGGGGTCTACGTTAGTGATTTTTGGTAAATAGGACTAAGTCGACATAAAGTAAAATGATTTATGACTGAATCGCCAAACTGAAAAGGTTTAAGACTAAATTGACAAAAGCGTATAATTTTCCCTACCTTTGGAGGAAAAAGCGAAATTACATCTAAGGAAACTAAATAACTATTAGTGAAGGAAATTACAACATTAGAGGACAGAGATTGTGAGAAGGTATGTTATGGGGCCGCAATCTGCGATCATATGAGGTATCATGGTAGAAACTGACTCGACCAAGTTTCAAGCGGCTGGTGGTTGGAGAGGGACTATTACCGATCTACATGACCACCCGATGGTTCAAAATACACATAGAAGCTCATAGAGTTGAATAGGATCTTATTTGATGGGATGGCTAAAAGATTATCTATGAATAAACCCTTCACGACTTATCAATGGATATAATGAAAGTAGTGATTTTCTAAGGGTCTAAAATTAAGCCTTAGCTTCGTAGAATTTTTAGCAACTTTCAGATATGTTAGATTGTTTTTCAGAAAAATAAATTTTTTTTCTTTATTTGGTGATATGTGATCAAAAATGTTTTCTAGTGTTTGGATCTCATTTGAAAATGATTTCAATCTCATGATTTAACCTCGAGCAAAAACAAAATTTTAATTTTTTCATTTTTTAGTTTTTCATTTGGAAAACATTTTTAGATGTTTGGATCTTGTTTTCCGATGGCCACCACCAACTAGTCACGGCGGAGGGAGGAAGAAGGAAATAAAAGAAAAAGGAAATAAAATATCGTTAAAATACTAATATATGATATTAGAATTTTTAAAAACATTCGAGAGTAGCAATTTTGGAAAGTGTTTTCACGGGAAATTCACTCTCCTAATTTTATGCATGAATTTTTCATTGACCAAAAAGTATTTTCTATTGATTAAGTCATTTTCGGCGAATCAAACCGGTGAAAATGTTGAAAATCAATTCCGAGAAAATACATTTCACTAAAACAAACGTGCCATAATACACATACAGAACGTTGTTGAATGAGGGATAACGTTGTGGGTATTTGATTATAGGACTGGTGCTTGCTTGATATGAACTTTCGTGAGTCGATTCTTTTTTTTTTTTTTTTGGTTATGTATTTATGCGTTTAAGGAGAAATCTGTGATTCCTTTCTTCATTATCTTTTACTCAGGAAAAATTTTCCAAAAAATCATAAATATATTGCACTTTTGTCAATTGAGTCCTACACATTTTTCATGTTTTGCCAATTGAGTCCATCAGAATAATTTTGACTGAAAATTGCAAATATGGATCATTTTTAATAAATTTTTATTATTTTTTATTATTTTTCTTTTATTTTATTTCTCAAAGTGGCCGGCGAGGGTGGTCAGGCCCTCACTTGCTACTAGGCAAGGCCTCCGCCGACCTTTGGCGATGGCCTCGCCTAGATTTGGGCAAGGGCTGCGAGCCTCATAAAATTAATAAATTGAAAAAATAATAATATATTTTAATAAAAATATTCAACGTAAGCACCGGTTGCGCCACGTAGGATGGCCAATATCCACGTCAGCGATTTTCAGTCACAATTGGCTGAATGAACTCAATTGACAAAACATGAAAAAAAAAAAATTAGTGCTCAATAGGCAAAATTAAATTTTTTAGGATTGAATTACTTAAATAGATTCAAAGAAGGACGGCTTGCGGATATGTGCGTTCTCAACGTACGGCATAAGACGCCTGGGATTGAACGCCGCTATTGCTTATACAACATTTCTCTAGCTAGTCTAATCGTTCAAGCTTTCACCATTGATGTCTTTGTCTTGGCCACATCATATCTTTGTCTGGATGTTATCCACACGTAGACTCGGTTCCGATGCGTTTTTTTCAAACCGAACCGTTAGCGATAGGGAGCTTCTTTGCCGCCCGCGATTCGTGAAATGAGCTCGTTTTGCCCGAGAATTTTGAAGCGTGGAGAGATTTTAAGGCATTGGGATCACGCGTGATGGATCCAGGATCAATCCCCCTCTTGCTCGGCTCACGGTGTTTACTTCTGAAATGGAATTCCTTCTTGAAGCTTCAGCTATGTTAATTTCGCGCTAACACGTGTTGCTGGGCCTAAAAGCGTGAATCGTAAGATCTGCTGGGGGGAAACCCACCAATCTGTTAAAAGAAAATTCATACGGCGAATTGGGTTTTCATACACATAATAGGATCCAATCTTATGTGGAGCAATAGAGTTGGAATAGTAAAAGAGAGTCCCACATCGTTTGTTGACGAAGCTTTGCTCTCCTATATGTGGTTGGCATCAGGGCGTAGAGCCCGTGTTCGTAAAAAGGAGAGATGGTTGGCATCTCCCCTGACAGGGATGGGAACAACCTTCGGGTTTACCTGTTACCTACACATCCGGTTAAGGCTTCCCACCTCTGGTGGATCTATAACCCAATTTTTTTCCATTTTTTTTAACCATGCATGCAAAATGCTGCTTCTTGGAAAAGAAATTGTGAACAATCAAAAAGCAGATGAGGTCAACAGGACAGAAATCCCTGTTCTTTGCGATCCGCAATTTGGTGCAAAACCACCACTGAAAAGAATTACAGATTTTCTATCAAATTGTCAAGGGATTCTCATCTCTTTCTTTGTAAAGCAACTCTATACCCCCCCAAACCAAGCTTCTTTTTTTTCCTGGCTACACCTCTTTTGGCCTCTAAATATGGAGAAACAAAAAATGAAACTAAGAAGGCGCAAATGGGAAGAGACTTCTTCACCGTCATTGCCCTACAAAGATCTGATTTCTACCAAAGAACCTAAAATCTGAACGAAATGAAAAGACCAAACAAAAACAAAAACGAAAAAAAAAAAACAAAAACAAAAAGAACTTCTCTCTTCCCTTTTTCCGCCCCCGTTGGCATTTCTCAATTCGCAGCCACATCTTCCTAAGCTCTAGTTATACCTGTCTCAGAACCATGTTCTACATAACCTACTGGATCCTTGGCGTTGGTTTTTTACCATAGTCATTCCGAGGTCATGCCTTTGTTAATGCAGCTTAAGCTTTGAGGCCGCTGATCCTAATGGTACCTGTTTGTAAAAAGAGTGAGAAAACTCGACTCTCCAGCCACTCGCAGACGAACTGACTGCAACATGCTTTTGTACAAAGCATTGCTGATTTGAAGATCTTTCCTTCTATTGAGGTCAAAAATATTTTCCAGAAGATTTCCATATTCTTCCCTCGAGCGATACCACCATGACTGTGACGTCGTCATGGTACTTTCTTCGATCGCCTTGAGGAATGTCTAGCAATTCATGGAAGTCCATACCTACAAGAATACAGAAGACGCAGTTGGGTGATAAATCAGAGCAGTTAATCCAGAAAAACCTGCAACAATGCATGTCTCAAAGTCCATCTTACCCAAGGTAAGTATAAAAATGATTTTTGCAATGTACTTTTGTAAACAAAAACAAATGGACAACTTGGCCTTCTAAGTAAACCCATTAACATACAGATTCTAATGACTGCACTAGCAACAAACCAGAGGGAATCTCGAGATGAACAATTAAGAGCCGAGATGCAAGAATACTTCACATCATAATAAAATGAATACCGGTAAGAACAAAGTATAATCACAATGCCAGCTACCTACTTTTGCCCCTACCCCCCCGCAACCCCCCCCCCCTTTTCTTTTCTCTCCCTCCCTCTCTCTTAGAGGCCCTTTAGCGCATTCTGAGAAACAATATTCTTCTTAAACGCAAAATGCCATAGGAGACATACCAGCCTTCTTGGCTGCACGAGACAGAAGCTCCTCAATTAGGTGTTGAGCTGGATCTCCATCTGGAAACTTCTCCATAAAACTCTCTACATAAGCAACAACTTCCTGATTGCTCAGGTACTGATATAAACCATCAGATGACAGGATTAAAAATTGATCCCTTGGGCAAAGCTTATGGTGGCGAAGAGACGGCGAGCAGGAGAGATAAGGTGCTGTTCCAATATATACATTACGAAACACTTCCAGTACGGCATTGTTCCATTTAGGCTGCACAAACATACACATCGGGTTACAATCACATTCCTTTTACCAACTCAACTGCATAAAAGTTGGATTTGTGCATTGCTTTTGCTAATTCAAACAACATAAAAGTCGGATCTCAAGAATCTAAGCCCACAACATAGTAGCGAACCTATTCTGAAGAAGATGCTGCTATAACATGCAGTAATCTTGCAACATGAACATGCAGTAATCTTGCAACATGAAGGCAATTCCTGTCTTAGAATTAACATAAGCATAGGAGTATTTACTCTTTTTCTTTATTTTAATGCCTAATGGTAATACAGATATGATCAAATTGATAAAGCAAGTGAAAGTTGTTGGAATTTTTGGGACATTCATGGTAGAAACAATCAATACTTCAGATATCCCATGCATACTCATACTTTGATTTCGACAATGTAATGTTTCCAGTCTTTCAAAAAGAAGCTCAAACAATTTTGATACAAGAAAAGTTCACAACACGGATTTCAAGATAGGGTGTGAGAAAGTAACCTGTTTCAGGAATCCTGCCCCAAATGCTCTTGTGACCTTTAGACGACCTTTCAATCTATCATTGACAATACACTGGTTGTCATCAGGGTGCTCATTTCTTATTCTAATAATTTCCTGCATATAAGAAAAGACGTTGGTAAAATTCTGATGCTGATGTAGTGATGCTGATGCAATGACTTCAGAGGTTGTCACACATGGTATTGTTAGATGTAAAATCCAAGGTTCTAGGAGTTGCGCCACAAAAGAGAGTGCAACCAAAAGAACAGGTGCAATCATTACAAGGAGGAAAGGTTGCAATAAATTGGACTCTGAGGTCAGCATTTGCATTACATAAACCTAACTAAAATGATCAAGGCAAGAAACAAACCAACTAGCTGAAGCCCAACGGATCCGATCCTAGAAAGTAAGTCTAAAGCCCCATAAAAGGGCCAGACTGCTGATATGAACTAATGTTTTCTCAAATAAAGGTAAAACAATACTTACGAAACAAAGCCTTCACATTCTTGATTTCTAAGTAAGACCATGCATTGATAAACCGCTGATAACAAATGATCGAGATAGCAATGGACAGTATTGACGAGACACATAAAAGTATTTCATGTGTTGATTGTTCTCATGTGGCAGCTGTGTGTTCTAACAGCCAATAAAAATAAGTATTTTAAACATTAAAAAAAACCAAGTATGATGAGATACACACACTACATCAGCCATGTGAGGACAACACAGAGAACACTTCCCCCACAAATAAGGTACAACTCAGGTGTACTTTAGCAGGGACATTCACCTCAAAGAGCATGCCATGATGACATTTCATGGTAAATGTACTATTGCTAGACATCATGATACTAAAGGTTTAGAATTGACATGGATTTTGCTAACGAGTGCCTCAACAATCAATTAAGGAAACTTCACAGTTTTCACATGCATGCACAGTGTTCACATGTTGCATTGATTGTTCTTATGCTATGCACAATCGGTGCTTCGCTACTATATTCACAGAAGCAATAACTGTATAGCTCACGTCATTCCCTATTAAGTATACATAACAGGCACCATTCAAAAAATAAAAAAAAACGAACGAACCTAGTCAAACTCTAGTTATTCATTTGCTAAGCCCAAAAGTATTAAAATAATTTAATATGTTAGCGTGAACTGGGTCACATTCCATCGCTTCATTTGATGAGTCAATGTCTCTCAATCAAGATATTGAATGTTTATATTGGATAAATACCAGACAGGCAACTAAAACAAATTTGTAGCCAACCCCGTCTGAACCCTAACAACATAGACTATCAGAAGCAAAGAACAAACATGATTATATTCCACCTTCTAGATCTAAACAGAAAAGAAACAAAGTCCTACTAAAGCAACTTAGTCTTATCCAGCAAAAAAGGAGTATTGTTAGCTCAAGTACCTGAATTCAAATCCAAAAGAGACATCAACATCAACAACGCCTTCCTTACCAAAAAAAAAAAAACATCAACAACGCCTTTATCCCAAACTAGTTGGGGTTGGCGGTCGATGAACCCCAAATCCAAGAGAGATATTTAAAGAAAAAATATATACATATGGTATTGTACATAAAAAAAAGCCTGGGCTGCACTGTTGCCCATTTCCTGACATCTTGAATGACATTTTGAAGCTTAAAGCACAATTCGAAACTCCCTCTCCACTACTATATACTCACATACGCCATTTCCCAAATAGGACAGTTCGATGGGACTTTAGCCCAAAACTCTGGCATCTGATATTAATAAGCTATTTGAAATTTAAAACAAACAGTAGACAAAAGCCAGAAGCAGAAGATGGTCATCTACAGATTTTGGCCCTTTTTTTTGGTCTTATAGAATGAAAATTCTGGAGATGTGCACGATTCTGTAAGCATGACTGATGGGATTATGTTTGCTAAAAAAGAAGTCGATTTGATAAGGACACAAGGGCTAGTGAATCAATTCAATGGCATCCTAGAGGTACATTCCTAACTTATAAGGTGCATATCCCAGAGGCTGCTTAGGCTAAAGCATCTTGTCATCCTTACCAATGATCTGCAATTATGTCAATACCAAGACATTTTTAGTATACCCAATTTACTTTCAGTATTAACCAACTTACATATTTTGAATAGGTAAAGCACTATCAAGCCACGGATGACCAATATGGATCAAAGAGAGACAGACTACGGAAAAACATCTAGTATCAGAACTCATGCATGAAACCCACTATTACAAATGCAAAGACTAAATTATCCTTGAAATTGGAAAACTTACTTCTTCAATGCTGGTACTGTGATCAGTGGAGAGCTGCAACGCGGTCAATCTCATAGACTGAGCAGGACCTTTTTCCACCTTTTTAACCCCTTCAGTATCCAAGGATTCCTCAACTATCCCCTCCATTGAGGGCTCTTTACCACCCTGCACTCCTGAGTCAACACTAGAGCCAACCTCTTCTGCCTCACTCTGTGCAACAATGGCCCGACTATCACCCACATTCATCACATACACATCCTCGTCCCTCATCAACACCACTAACAAACACGAGCCCATCAATGCAAGCTCGGGATTTGTGTCAAGCACCTTATCAGTCATGTCCAAATAAGCGAGCTCCGTCATTTCAAGGGCCCTTGACATAGCTCTCAATACCAACTCATGCTCCACAGGACCCTCTTTACGCCTCCTACCACTTTTATTTGGCCTCTCCTCCACTCTGTTTTCCACCTCAACCTTTTCCTTCAACCCAAACCTCCAAGGAAACAATTTTCTTACCTGTCCATCCTTATGCTTGGAGAACCCATGTCTCAATTTCGACAAAAGCAACCACCTCCTATTCACGGCAGACCCTGCATTGCTCACACTGATCGCATCATCAACAGAGAAAGCGAACCTCTGCGACCCCGAGAGATCCAACCCGTCTTCAGGATCATCCTCAGCAAGAAACTCCCAAAGCCGCCTCCTCCTTATCTCAATTCCCTCAGATTGGAATGTTACTCTTTTCGCTGAACCCCTATCAGAACTATCCTGGTTTGAGTCATTTTTAATCTCACTGATAGGGTTTTCAATAGATGGGTTGATCTCCTCTGATGTTGCAACAGTTTCATTTACCACGTTCATTAAATTACCACCTTCCTCACCTTCTTCAATAGCCTCCCAAAACAAGCCTTGAAGCTCAAGATAAACCGCACGATATAGATTATCCATCAAGAACTCGGGTGCATCCGGGCCATTGAACCCGTCGTATATCCCTACGAACAGCCACCCCTGCTCTTCCGAAACAACTACATGCACCCGATCCTCACCTGCCTTCCCCAACGCCCATTGCACATTCTCTCCCTCACTCCTTGCCACAATCGTAGCCTCGGCCTCGTCCTTCTCTGCAGCCTCCTTCTTCCCAACGAAATTCAGCACTGGCACGACCCACGGCCCCTGCTTCTCCGCAAAATTCCCGTACAACGCCTTCTTAATCGACGAAAGCCCCTTCCTCCTCCTCTTCTTCCTCACGTAAACCCCACCTAACGGAGCTGAAAATGGGACCCGCCCGCTCCCGTCGGCTCCAGAACCAGCCTCCAGCGGCCCAGAGAGCGCCCCACGCTCGATCGGCCCAGACAGGAACAAACCTCCGCCCCGCTCCATCAGGCCAGAGGCAGGCTGCTCTCCTCCACCACGAGGCGCGGGCTGAAGCGGCAGCGCGCAGAACGATGACGTGCTCTCGAAGACATTCAGCGGACCCCCCTTCAAGCTGCCGCCGCCGCCGCCGCCGTGCCCGCCCTCGGCGGCATCGTCGAAAAGACCGTCCACCTGGACGACCGTCCTCGGCGCCGGCGCGTTCGCGCTGACCGAAGCGCCGGAAATGGCCCTGAAGCCGGTTTCCGGTCCGGTCCGGGCCTTGGGGCCGGGATCGTCGAACCGGAGGGAGTGAGTGGGGGAAAGAAACCGCTCGCTGGGGGTCGGAGAGAGGAAACGAGCGGAGGACCGGACGTAGCAGAAGGAGTGGCCTAGGGTTTCGTCCAAGGGCTCGGTGGCGGTGAAGATCAGGTCCGGCTGGTGGCTCTGGTCCGGCTGGTGCTGCCTCCGGTCCGTCCGGTGCTGGACCGGCCTGAAGCAAGAGAAGCCGCTTCCCATCACATTTGAACCTCGCCTTGCTCCTCTCTCTCTCTCTCTCTCTCTCTCTCTCTCTTCCTTCTTTTTTTCTCTCCCCGCCGAGAAAATTTCAATCCGCTCAGGAAAAACTAAAAAATTTTCCGGCGAAGTAGAAGACAACGCGAGAGAGAGAGAGAGAGAGAGAGAGAGTGAAGTGAAGAGAGTAGTAAACAGCGAGCGAGAAAGAGAGAGACAGAGGCTATTCGGTATTTATACAACTTTTACTTGAGGGAGACTTTTTGTGTCCTTATTGTGCTCCCCGTTTACATTTTCGCATCAACTTAAATAAAATATTTATATAACTACATTTAAAAAAAATGTGGGAAACTGATGTTTACTTACGTATTTTTGGGCCCCTTTGAAAATGATCCCGTAACAATAAGTACGAGATTATTATCGCTTTAATTATCTTTTTAATAAGTTTGTTACGCGCTTGAAACTTTCGATCAGTATTCATAAATCTGAGAATCGGCCGTCTTTCTTAAATTGAGAGTATGTAACTTCTAATCAAATCTCTGGAGACGTCCTTTTTTATTGCAAAAGGAAAAGAGAAAAATAAGATTTATTTTTTTTTTATCCACTTTCTTCTGAAATAAAATTGTGAGTTATTATGGAAGTTGCTGTGTTGGGGACGGTGGTCATAGGCTGACCGTCACACCTGGGCGCTTCCCCGGAACCCGTCCACGTCAGACGCCACGGGAGTCGCCCTGGTGGTGGCCCACTGCGACTGTCGCCTTCTATTCCTTGGAAAGTGAAACGAAAGGACGAAAATAGGCCTGAACTTTGGATGGAATGACCGCATTAGTAACGGGAGGGGCGTGAGAGAAGTGCCGTTGTTTTGTTGCGCGTGTTTTACTGTCGTGAGAGGGGTGCTTTTGTCCTTTCTCGTGTTTGGGTGCTTTGACTCTCCCTCTCTCTTTTTTTTTTTTTATTTCTTTTGCCCCTCCCCTTTGGGCGCTGAGCTGGAGGCCCAAATTTCCCCCGCGGCAATGTTTTTTGAAATTCAACGCGGCTTGACTGTTTTGCCCTTTAGATTGAATTCCCGTTACTTTCTTCTCCTTTTTTCTTTATTCAACCCTTTTTTTTTTCCTTTTTGTCAAAGCTCTATTGAGTTCGACATCTCCATGCTTTTCAAGAAAGATGCCTGTGATGAATATTCTCTCACCACCTTGTATTTTAAGTGGCAATAGACCGTTGCAATCGGGTTGGCTTCCTCATTTTAGATTATTATCTATTGCCAGATTTACTGCAATTTAAAATCCGCAAATTCATAAAAAAAAAAAAATCGAGCGTTATCGGGGGAGCGGGTGCTAACTACGAGCCGTAGATGTACACGCATGTGTGTAGCTACATGAGAGTCGGACAAAATGCCTTTATTAAGGCTGACTTTGCATTACGGTTATTTGTTTCGGATCATTTTCTTACTAAATGGTGCGTATACAATAAACTTTCATATAATAGTTATATTATTTCAAACTTTTAATTCTAGTGAAAAATAGGTTTGTTGCGATTATTTTAACGTATTTTTTTTTTATTACCAGGTGCATTGCAATATAAACTCCGCGAAATCGACTTTAATCACACAAAAAGAGACGACAAACATGGGCATTCACAATTCAACGGTCACTGACCACGAGGTGCAGAATGCGACGCGTGCCTATTTGCATGAGAGAGTTGACAATATGCGGTTATTACATCAACTTTATGCTTCAATTGGTTGTTTTGAACTATCTGTCTTCTTGTCGAAGAGTACACCGGATATTTCATGATTGACGGTGTAAAGCCAATAAATTACGTCTTTTCTCTTTGATTTTTCGGCCCGATTTCACATATTTCACAAAGTGTTCATTTTTATCAGGCGATTGTTTTCATTTTTTATTTAAGAAAGTAACATTTATGGTGATTTTTTTAAATTTGTATTTTTTTCGCCACAAATGAATTCCTGTTAATGCTGCGATATTTTTCTATCATACGATGCATTTGTTGTCAGGTAAATTGCAAACTATAATTGACAAATTCATTATCAAGCACTATGACATTTCTTTACCTCTCTTGGTAAACTCTTTATTGAAAAGAAATATATCACGAATTTACTAGTCACAAGAGCCCCAGTAAATTCATTTCCAAATAAATCATGGGCGCCATGGTCATTTGAAAGTGGTAAAACCTTTTATTGGCGGTGAATCCCAAGGCTTTTTTCTCTTTTTCTTTTTATTTTTATTATTTTGGGGGGTGTGCATGGTCTCGTTTGACCTTGAAAAGCCCCAAAACCCAAAGGGAATCCACACATCTCCATCACTGCCCCTCCCGGATCCTGGTCGGGTATCTTTCACTTCACCCATGCGCCCGCTGCCACGTCACTCCCCCGCGCAGCCGCTAGATGGGGGGCGTCCGCCCGGAAAATCCGACGGTCCAGATCCGCCTCAAGCGGCACGGGAGAGGAGAGAAATTTTGGACGCGACCGCATGGGCTGTTGCGTCCTTTTGCATGACTGATTTAGTCAAAGGGCACGGCTTCTGCCTCTTCGCTCTTCTCGTTTGTCGTAACCTTAGACTTTTTACTCACATGCATTGAATAATTCGAAATTAATTAGGCTGATAATTAATTAATTAATCGTCATCCGACTCGTCCCCCTACATGGCGAATATATCGGGGGCATGTCAGTTTTTTCCGTATTAAAATAACTCAGGGGCTAAATTAGAAATATTCTCGAAAGCCGAGTAATTTATTATATCAACACAGTATCGGCGAGTGTATTCGATGAGCGACTACGTACGTACGCTTAATAAAAATAATTAAATTTTTAAGTGTAAAGACAATAATATATTAGTGATACTTTTTAATTTTGTTAATTGTGTATGAGTATAGTATTTAGGAAAATGAAAAGGAGGGGAGACTGGAGAGAGAGAGAGAGAGACGGAGGGAACGGAAGGGAATTTTGCATGTGAAGGCGGGAAGTTGGGCTCCTGCAAGTCAAAGAGTTTGTTGGTGGCACCAATTCCTGGCGTTTAAAGCAAAACGACAAGGGGGGCGAGATTTTGTCACGCATCAGCCGGCGCGTGTGAACGCCACGCGCCGCGCGTGTGAGCGCCGCGCGTGCGATGTCCGAATGACCTTTGATAATAACCTCTGCCTCTGGTTACACGCGGTTTAATTGTGCGCGCGCGATCAGCGAAAAAATCACGTATTATTCTCATGAATCGATTGTTTAATTTCATCACGAAATAGGAATGATATACTCAACTTTTCATGTTGGGAAAAGAAATTGAGGCTATGTTAGTTTCACGAATAACGAATAATCATGAGAATAATTTTTCTAAAAATGATCGTTTATACAACTTCAAATAATTAGTCGATAAAAAATATTTTTTCATTATTAATAACAATTCATGTGTAAGTATTTTTGTGAAAAATGAAAATGTTTTTTATCCAATCATTTATGTAAGTGTTATAAGCAAATATTTTAAGAAAATTATTTTCCAAATCATTCGTTTTTCTCAAAACAAACAAACTTAAGAAAAGTCATAATTTAATTCTCACATATTTATCAAAGCGCATTCTTATTCAAAATTTTTATACGTAGAAGTTCTCTATCCATTACATAATTTTTTAACACTTTCTCCCTCTCAAGTTACATTCCCACAACGATATTGTTAGGAATCGTACATCAAATTCATAAAAATAACCCAAGCAAATAATCCATACGAAAAACTATGATGATAAAATAACATAAATGAAAAAATACACCAGAAAATTTATTATAAAAATTCACACAAACCTAGGCTACATCCCCGCTCATAGGGACTTTACGAATCCAATAGACTTAGAATAAAGTGGAATACAGTGATAGTTTTCTCTCAAGATTAGGACATAAAGAAATTGAAAACACTCTTCGTGACGGCCCCTCTTTCTCTATTTGTTATTTTACGTTTCTTTTTATGCTATATAATGGGTACTACCTCTACATCGCTAATATATGAGGTATATCTATCAACCTAAGAGAAAAAGGAAAGAAAAGAAAAAAAAACCCTTAATAACAATTTAACTTCTCCCGCCAATAATCTCACTTGAAAATAAATATACCAGATACACTAGGCAAATTTTCATCCATCTACTTCAAAAGTTAGTAATTAAAAGTTGTGCCTCTATGATACTCCTCATTAGTTAACATGGAGTGATATCAATAGTGATAGCGCATAAAGTATGTTTCTCTGTATCTCCTACTTTGATAAACATGTCAGAAGTATTCTTCGAACTTGATCTTTTGTAATTTTAACTCATTATCTTTCAATGCCGACCTGATGAAATGATAACTCTTATTGATGCAATAGTTAGTGAGTGATAAACAACGTTATTTACTAGTATTGCACTTTGACTATCACTCCTCAAATGTGTTCGCTTGCTGCTTTTGATGTAGCTCCTCAATGTGATCTTGAATCCACGTAATTTCCTAGGAGGCTTTCCTTAATTACCACGTATTTTGCTTCAATTGTTGATAAAGCCACTACTTTCTATAGTTAAGATATCTAACTCACCGTTGTACGTGCAATTGTAATGATTGAGCCACTATCTCAATCATCCGAGTGATCTATATCTAGCGCGATCTCAGGGGTGAGAGTGCCTAAACAAAATGCGACAATTGACATGCTTCTATAAGTTGAATTGTACGCCGAATTAGGGGGAGAACATTCTTGGTTTATACATGTAAAATTAGAATTTACTTACAAAAGACACTTTTCAAAGTAACAATATTATTTTGACCAAAAAATTTGACTAAAAAAAAGAGTAACGACGTCGCTTAATATTAGAGCTCAAATATTAAGCATGCTCACACCAGAGCAATATTAGAATGAGATGACTTATTATGACACTAACGTGTACTCTAAATGTCATAATAATTAATATATCGAGTGAGTTAATTTGGCAGTATCACATTATGTTAACATATCAAGATCCCCTTTAGTAGTTATGCTGGTTGAGAACAAACCACGCTAAAGCTAGTGGATTACAACGACGCAATTGATGAAAGCAGAAAGTGATTGTTGGGGCGAGAGACTCGGATAAGGCGCAAGTCCTAGCAAGCTTTGAGGATGTTGAAAGGGAAAAAATGAATCGAATTGCATGGCAATCTGGGAAGAGTTTTCTGAATTTTGCATAGAAACGAAAATTAACTTACTCAATTTGACATAACGTTTTTTAACATTAAGATTCTAATGTAAACTGCAAATTCAATGGTGAGATTTCGTATGATGCAAATCAAAGTGAATAATATCTCGAATAAGTTAAAAAGTTTCACGAATCGTGCACTCGTGTTCTCGCTATCCCAAACTAACATAACGTGACAATTTTACGCATCACAAAAGTTGAGAAAAAATTACTTATAAAATTTTAGAAACCATGCCATATAGTCCCAAAAAAAAAGAAAGGGTCTTTTGGGGACGCGCCAGCCCCTGTGTCCTGGGCGCGTGGGGACCAAAAGCGGGGCTCGGTGCGAGTCAAAAAGAAGTTCTCCCGAAAATTGTGTTTTTCCTTAGGAGGAGAGCTAATCCAGTGCGGCCAATCCAGTGTTACTCCTTTGTGGGCCCCACGATGGATTGATCGGTCAACGACCTCAGTGGACAGAAAAGGCTTTCGCGTGGGCCCCGAGATTCGGGCCCACAAACGCGAAGTCACCCTTGTCGGATTTCTTTTCTTTTTCCGTGCATTTAAACGTCAAAAGCTGTGTTAAAAAAAAAAATGTAAAAAAATAAAAGAAAAAGCCCCTTCACTTGAATATGTACTAATCTTTCTTAACTAGAAAAGAGCCATTTAATTTTACATGGATAGAGATTTGTGATTGGCGGTGCTTTCTCCATGAAAACACTTGTCCACTTGATGGTTTTTTTTATTTTTTATTTTAATGTTACTTATCCTCAAAGTTTTCTTTTAAAGCTTTTATTCTCATTACCATTGAAGCCAACGTCAGGTATTTGAGTAACCAAGTTGAAACTCCGGCCGGTAATAATGCAACACACATACCCATATAATTTAAGGTTACGGAAGATGTCAAAGATGGAAAATACTAACCGCATTTGTGCACCTCATTATGAATTTTTTACACTCAAAGAAAAGCGAAAGATGGAAGCTTATTGGAAAGCTGTTCTCATAGAAAACACGTGGAGAATCGAGAGGTTGGCGGCATTCCGAAACAAAAATTCATCCTCGATGCTACTCTCGGTGAAGATATATATATATATATATATTGAAAAAATTGCACTTGAAAATTATTCAAAAACTCATTTTATTTGTGACATACGAAGGAATTATTCACATCAAATCGTATAGAGATAATTGAATTTTTTTAATTAATTTTTTTAAAGCGATGCCATGGGAAGGTAATATTTGAAATATTTTTTTTTGGTCGAAAATATTCGAAATAATTGAAGTGGGTAACTCGTGGTGAGTGAGAGTTGGTGAACAATGAACATAGGATAAGGCGACGCTTTGACCGCAGGTCGGTTGACTTTTGCTAGAGGTTACGTGCCGTTGAAGATTAGCAGTGCAACCACCGCTAATAATAATATTTTATTAATCACCAGTTTTTTTTTTTTTTTTTTTTGTAAAGTATGGAGATTTATTGGTATGATCTCCTTCCATTCAAAAACAGTGTTGTGCTTTGACAAAGAAATTCTTTTTTAATCTTTGCGGTGGGTGAAATTTATTTTTTTTGGGTAAATTTTTTAGTTTAGGAAACGAGGGAAAAATAAATAAAGAGAGTATCGGAGAAAATACTTTTAGGATTTATTTTTGTGGAGGCGAAAAGTAAGAATTTTCGTGTAATTTATTTTATTTTTTCTTCCCTCATCCGCCAGTGTGATTTCAAAGGGTTGCATCGATTTGTAGCATGATTATCCCAAAAAATTGAAGGTGTGTTTGGTTTTAACCTTGCAACCTAAGTCACGTTGCTCGATATATGAACATTAAATAACTCTCTTTTAAGTTACCTTACACGACCAACCTCCGATCAATATCAACATCAGCATTACTTTTATCCTAAACTAGTTAGAATCAGCGGTCGATGAACAAAAAAAATAAAATAAAATAAAAGCAAGATCGATTAAGAGGAAAGAAATATTATATATATGTATATATTATGGAACATAATAATTCTGCTTATCCACAATGCTAATAGCTTTTTTCTATCCCGTTCTAAGATAAACTGTACGCCAATTTATTTTTCACTCCATTAAATATTATTTTACTACTTTTTTCCGAATAAATTTCGGCCGACCTCATCATTTCTTCTTATCGGTAACTACCAACCTCAGATCTTGTATGAAAATAAAGACGCGTGATTTTAGGTTCGGAAGCACCCTATCGAACCAATAAAGAGAATGGAAATAGTAGGGGCAAAAAAACCGAAAAAAAAGGAACAAAAAAGAGAGAATTGGTTGACAGCATCTGGGACTGTGTGGCTTCATCATTTGTCAATGACAACTCAGCAAACTGAATCTTATTTTTTGAAATATAGTGGGGAAACCCCCAATACTTAAAATAAAAAAAATAAAAAAAAAATGAATTGCTTCATACCCCACAAGATGTCAATGTCTTCCTGAGTTCAAAACGTTGATTTACTTGTTTTTCTGTCTCGTGCGAAAAGTCCCCCACCTAACCCACCTTCCATTCACATTGCCCATCGTTTGCTTTGGCCCCAATGAGATTTTGTCATTTTACCAATTTCATCACCCTTCACGTAAAGAAGAAGAAGAAGAAGAAGAGGGCCTTGCACTGAACAACACATCTGGTATGTTACCAACGTAAGTTTTGCGGACCATTCAAGCCACGTCCCCGTGCGCGCGTCGAGAAATTTGGACCTCATCGGGGGTTTTATGCAACTTTGCGTCGGGGCGGGGCGGGTCGGTTACAGGACTGCTCTATTTGCTTCTTGTTGTCGCATGGCTTCGCGTTCGAGACGGGTTGGGGAATTTACTGCCTCCTCAGGTTGCAGGTTACAACAGCAGAGCAGATATGCCGTTCTGGGGTTTTTTTTTGGCCGGGTATGCCTATGAGAAGAACATGTTGCACGCGGGAGAGGGAACCTGTCCGATCAAAAGGAGGGAGGGGCGAGTCAATAGTGACAACACAGGAGACAGTTTCTATCCCCATTGCCTGGTTCTGATATTGACCAAACACAAGTTACATTTGCCCTCTGCCATATGCTACATACAATCCATCCGACCGGCCAAGAGCACCTGCTTTCACGACAATTGCTCTTTTTTTGTTTAAAGAGCAACAAGCAGTACATCTTCCACGCCTTTTGGCCCGACATCGATAACATCAACTGAAATCCCGGTCTAACATCAACAACCAAAATCCGGGTTCACACGAATACGCGGCAAGATATTTGCTAAACGTGGAAGCAGATATAAATCTCTTCCCGCGATACTCTGCTTCACCATGCACCTCACGCCGATGACAGGCAGCTCGCATTAATCATATACATGAAACATGATAATGACTTCAATGTACAGGTCCTCGGCAATGGTATAGGCCAAATACTGAAGAGAGAAACAACCCACACCAGGAGCAGATACTATAATCAGATTGTCTTGAGCACTTAAAAAAAAATGCTTTCAAGAGGAAACGTCTTACAAGAGATTTTTTTTTTTTTTTGGTTGATCGGGGCGCATGTGAGCCAGATGCATCTTAAGCCTTGACTTCGGTGGGTCCCACGCCACGTGATCCTAAGGGCCGGAATGCATGGGGCTCACATGCATCAGATGCACCGGAGAACATCTCCTACAAAATGTCAAGCGCCGGTAGAAAAAGAAAAAGCTGCGACTGAAAATCCAAATAAGGAGTATTGCCGCAGCAGGATGATCCATCACCCTTCACCAGCATATATAGTCAACATTCGGTAATGTCATTCTATGAGCTTTTACTGTCGTTATGAGATCTGTCCACAAGAAAGTTTTAAAGGTTTTGACAAATTATATATCAACAGGTTCTCATTCTCTGGTTACGCCGAGGCCCTGTTGCGTGCTCCAACCCTTCATGATTTACGGTAGTCACAGCCCCGCTAAAAGTAGACAAAGGGGTTTCTGGCAAGACGAAGTCTTACAGTGCAAATGGCATTGCTCTGACCTCTGGCTTGTCACACTTGGTTTGCTATATCTGCACAACAATCGAATCAGGACACACTTGGCTGTTATCCGACAGCTTCCCAAAACTGAGCTGCAACGGCGTGCGATCTTGAAGTTAAGATTTGAGCAGGATCACGTTTAGGAGCTCCGCATAACAGGCTCAGATTTGCCCCGTCCTTATGTCTCTATCAAGACGGTCCGCATTAAGAGTTCCCGGAAGCTCTCTGAAACCTTCATTGAAGATGGAATATGCACTGCATTCGACATTGGACATTGTAAGACTGTTATTCAAGAGAGGCTTATCTTACTAGCACAATTTACAGAATAAACTACAGGGGGGAGAGAGGAAACTGTTGAAAATTCACGCGGACTAAGTGAACAATCAGGTATCATTCGAAGGGGATGAGAGGCTGGAAGCTGGCAAAGAGTACACGGAGCTTAAACTAAGGGAGGAGTGCCATCAGCCAAGAGAATGACATAGACTAGCAAGCATATACAAAGGGAGCATGTACCTGAGGTCACCGGATTGCCGTTGCCCAAGATTCAAAAGAATAATCGAAAATCCTGTGGCAAGTATCTGTGACAACATTATATCAAAAGCAATGAGTTGTGTAATAAATCTCAATCTAAGTGATATTTAAATAACGCAGAGACAGGCCAATCCATATCATGTCTTCTCAAAATGCTGCAGAATAGCTGTTCATTTCCCTTAATACAATCACAGCTGCAGAGCCTTGTGGAAAATAATCAACAGAGGCAATTCGCTACTACTCAATTAATTTCTTGATTTAACCAAGCCAGATGTGATTACCAGAAGTACGAAATTAAGAGAACGAGATATTCACTACAACATTTTCCCATAGAATTTTGCAAATTCTTCTTTATCACGAGTAAAGCATACGGGAGTAAGAAGCAGATGCCATTAGTCACAATCCAGGATCCTACTAAGAACTTCTAAGCCATAAATTTTCGAGAGAATTAAATAATCATGCAACTATCTAGAGAAAATGTATGACGCACTATAAATCGACAAAAGCCAGACAAAAAGAAGTGAACTTACGTATAAAGGTCCGAGATCCAATCTATAAGCAACAGGTGCCAAGATAAACCACAAAATGATAAAGGTCCACGTCTTCAGACTCAAAGAAAAAATTGCCATCAAAACAATGTCTGAAGTGAAAAAAGATATAACAGTGAATTAGCAGACTGCCACTTCAGATTTCTTAGTCGCTTGAGAATCAGCTTACCAGGCAGCTTCAACTTGTCATGTAAAAGGTTGAACATTTTCCTCTTCCACCAACTAGACGATTGAGGAAGATGAAACTTCTAGAGAACAAAAAGAATAGTGAGGAGAAAATTATGAATTCTCTGCCAATGAAGCTCAACGCATTGAAGGTACCAATGTTGGCATAATCGACATACCAAATCATCATCATCATCATCATCAGTATCTACTCCGTCATGAGAATGTTTAACTGGCGCCTTTGGTTTCACAGCAGCGATTAAAGAATCTGGAGACAAAGCACAAAACAATTACTTTTTAACAGTTGCAAACAGAATGTGCATTCTATACAATGAAAAACTATGTCAAGAAGATTTGAGAAGATATCTCTGACACTTCAGATATCAAGGATCAATGACATGTTCACAATCACAAGTTTGTCTCGATGATAGAAAATTGCAAGTATGATAACCTCAAAGGAAAGATCTATACCACCGTCTACGAGTTCCACATACATGTCATCTCCATCCTTTGCATCATCCAGTACTTTCCCTCGCAAAAAAAGCCTCAAATCTCCAATTGGTAAATGACTCTTTTCAGCAATTAGTTTCCTTAGATCATGCACCTAAGAAGAATGGAACCATGCATGAACATTTTCTAAGGTACGACCTTAAAACAAAAGATCGTAGCCCAGAAATGAAGGTCAAAAAACATAATCATTGTTTTTCAAACACAAGCATCATCAATCAAGCATTTCCATAAAGCTAGAAGCAATGCTAATACACAACTCATGGTGAATCATTATAAATACCAAAAGCTCCGAGAGAGAGATCAAGAAATTTACAAGAGGCAACCACCTTAAAAACATGGTCGACGCCACCTAAAAGTGCAAAAAATTGATAAATCCAAAAAGCTCATTACCATAATCAACCTACTCAAAGAAAATTCTACGATACCGTCCATTCATATTTCAAACATAACCTCCTTATCCTGATGGTTGCTCCCTGCTCTAACTGCAAGTCACCGCACTCCATCAAATTCAGCTGAAAAAAGTGACTCGAGGCATGCACCTCCAGTAAAATCTTAGATGGGTGATTTAACTTTGGAGATATCAACACCGAGTTTACCCTTGATAAGCTAGTTAAGCAATTTGTTGGCACATTTAAGAACTGCACTCGAATTTCTGAAGCTAACAATTAGCTGCACCTTGATAATCGATTCGTTAGTATTAGGCGCGCAAACACAACGAAGTAAAGAGTAAAGGCGATAAAGAAATGAGATTCTTTCGGAAAGCATCTCATCCATTCCCGGCCACGAAACAACCTCTTTTTGATCATTCACAAGGTCACCCTTAAACTACGGCTACATACAGTAGATAATTCCACTATAGTTAGCACATTTCACTTCTCAATTACAACTCTTAATTACAGTAGGGAGATTATATATGACAATAGTTATTCATGGCGCAAGCCCAAACTATAAAAGCCCCATGGCTTTCTGAGGGCACTGCCCCCTAACCCCACGGACCCTGCCTGGTCATTGCCGTGCAGGATCCTGTGCCTTCCTGTGGATGTGGACCACACCTCAACACAATCCCACCGCCTTTGCGGGGATTGCTCGATATGAGAAAAGAGAGGCATGCCGTATCACAAATAGAACAATAAAAACACCAAAAGGAAAAACCTATCTCACTGAAATCCTACTCCACAACGCACAAACAATGACTTTCAACGGTTTCTACATAAACACCATCACAAATTCGATTATCCTGGACAATTCACAAACTTAATTGGACACCCAATAGGAAACAAATAATCAGACCCTTTTCTGGTGAGAAACTCTAATTCCTAGGACAGGAAGCTCCAACAGATACATCTATGCGAAGAAAAACAGATCATCAACTCACGAAAACACATATAGAGCTCAAATTAACTCAAAAAATCGAGACTGGCAGTACTACAAAACTAAAATTGCGTACTCTAACAGGTGATGGAACGGGGAGGCGAGATGGGCGAGCGGGGCCAATCGTTCGGAGAGTAATCACGACATTCTTCCGCGTCAGTTCGTCGATTTCCTCTCCCATAACTCCAAAACGCGGGATTCTACGACTCTCTCGCAGATCCCACCTCGAACCAATTGTGCGCTCGTTTCCACCAATTTGAGGAACGCGTTTCCACGTTTAACCTGGACAAATCAATTCCAAAGGATTGTACGTGTCGTAAGAAAATCGGTTTCAAGTTGACGCCTTTCTTGGTCCGAGCTGTTGATTTCGGATGGCCCAGAGCACACTACAAAGTACCATTCTTGAAAATGGTGGGCTTGGCAAAGCTAAACCATTTGCTCAACCCGCAAAGCCCAATTATGAATATTGCATAGGTAGAGGACAGAGGTCTCAATTATCTAGCAGAAATTCAGCTTAAATTTTCTCAATGGATGCTCACCGGCCGGAGTCCGGCCAATGCTCACCCGAATTGCCGACATAGTGATACCGCAGCAATCATGTGAGACCTCTTGAAGACACACCATATGTACGTCGGGTAGCAATTTACTGATATTGACCGGTTTTCGCCGGAGAATACTAATGGAAGTCCGATATATTCAATGATTTTGGAAATAAAATTCATTAATAAATTCTACTAAAATTGAGTGATCATGTTGCATGATTTGAGATGAATCATAACTGATTGTGGACTACTTGACAGATTTAAAGTTGCATCCAGGAATCTAAGATTAGGTAAAAGGATGAATTTTTTGTTGGGTCTATCTTATTTCTAACACTGCTCTCTCTAACTTTTGTTTTCTCTATTTACAGAGCGCAAGAGTCGAACTCCGCACATATGATACTAACGTCACTACCCCCAATCTCTTTATCAGTAGGGCGGCATGATTATTAGCAAAAGGATTTGAATCCTTCTGCTTAGATGCAGCTGACATAAGATGTGCCGCGTAAAACTAAATGGCGAGGAAAAAGCATAAACCAAAAAAGAAAGCCGTAGAACTTGTCAAGATAAAAGAGGACTAGTGCAAACGTACATCATCTTTTGTGTTCACTGTTCAGAGGCCTTAGGATGAGGCATTCCACGCCCACCATTCATCTAAGATAAAATGGCAGCGAAACAAATAAAGGACCATCTCTTTCTCTGAAACCTCGGCACTACACCCGATAGAGAGCAAGACATACCATGGCGCTAAGGATGTGGGCTTCTTCGACCGCCAATGCACTCAGACTCTCCTCCAAGGCCTCTCTCTCCCCAGCATTTTCTCTCCACAGGTGCTTCTCCTCTGGTTAGTAGTGACTTCTCTCTCTCTCTCTCTCTCTCTCTCTCTCTCTCTCTCTCTCTCTCTCTCTCACCCACTTCTTCTGTCTTTGTGTCTGTAGTTCTTGAGAATGTCCTTTCTTGCTTGTGTTCGTGTCGTGTCACCTGTTCTGCAAATGTTTTTGAAGCAAAAAGGTTGTTGCTCTTTGCAGTTTTGGACGGGCTGAAGTACGCACCTTCACACGAGTGGGTGAAGCATGAAGGCCCAGTGGCCGCAGTTGGCATCACTGACCATGCTCAGGTCTGTCCCCTGTGTTTGGCTTTTGGTCTATTGGAGTTATGCGTTGTGTCGGAAGATGAGGACTTGGAATACTAGCGATTTTGCCAGCGAATTAAAATTCTACTTAAACTTCTTATGAGCATGACAAGATGCATACCTTAAACATCTTATGAACACAAAGGCAGCCGGAGCTCGAAGCCTTAATCATATCATTCGTCTGCAGGACAGTCGTCCTCAGCTATGAAAACGTTTGTCCAATCCAGAAGGTGGTCTCACGATCATGCTTCGTTGTCGACCAACCTTTTATTTAGATTCTAGTCCCTGCCAACAGAGCTGCTTGAGTTTCAGGCTTTCAGCTAATTTAGCTGTAACTGACCTGATGCCGCCAGATGCTCCTGAGGAATTTTGTTGATCAACATGGAAATATTTACGGTTCCCGCTGCCATAAAAAAATGGAACATTTTTGCTGCTAACTATGTCCTGAAAAGAGCATCTCATCTGGCATTACATCAGCTCTTCTTCTCTTTAGCTTAATACAGAAACGCTGCGCTTGTTACATAGTAAAATCCGCTTTTCTTAGGACCACCTTGGAGAAGTAGTGTTCGTGGACCTGCCTGAATCCGGCGGTTCAGTTTCCAAAGGGGGCAGCTTTGGAGCAGTGGAGAGTGTAAAAGCAACCAGTGACATTAACTCTCCTATCTCTGGTGAGATCGTTGAAGTGAACACAAAGCTCACCGAAACGCCTGGCTTGGTAAGTTCTTGCTTAGCTTAAAGCAATTTTCTCTTTCATTTCCTGCTCAACATATTCCTCTCAATAGTTGTCTTAGGCCTAGTCCTGTTTAATTAACTTCCAAGGAACGCGCTTCTTTTGTCAACTCACTGTTCAACCTTTTCATGATGATGAAGATGATCGAATTTCAATATTCACATCGAGAGCTTCTTTAATGAAGGTTAACTCAAGCCCTTATGAAGATGGATGGATGATTAAAGTGAAGCCCAGCGATCCATCAGAACTAGATTCCTTGATGGGTTCAAAGGAGTACACGAAATTCTGTGAGGAAGAAGATGCTGCTCATTAGGACTTGAATTTGCATCAAACTGACGTCTCTGAAGCCGCATAAGAACGATATTTCAATTGCTTTTGTTGAATTAATTAAGACAGATTAAACTTCAGAAATGTCAAATTTGCTGCTTTACATTTCCTTCCTAATTTTCTGCTTATTCCTTCTTCCCATGTCGTATTCCGCATCTTCATGTAATTAAGTCACGTTGCTTTTTCACTTCCATCTCTCCTCATTTTTGCTCTTGCACATCTGCGTTTGCTCACGGAATCTCGAGTTAGCTCAACAAAGACGATGTCATTAGAATCAGCCATATTTGGGAAGTCAGATTGTTCGCAGACGACTAGGACAAGTTGCTTAAGAGGGATAAAGTTGGCTGAAGAGTCACATTTGTACTGATTGAACAAGTGCTACCTTGATTCAAAGTCCTATGAATAGTGAATGCACACCAAGAGAAAAGGCCGACGGATTCCAAAATACAGCTGATTGCATGAACTTGAAGTGTCGATATTGAATGACCAAAAGATAAAACATGCCTCAGCAATTCTAACTATTCAATCATCGCAACATTCATACTGACGCATCTGACGCAATCCACACCCCTATGACTATGATTTATGGAAATATAAACTCTTAGCTGCACCTGTGATGGAGCAGCATATGCACTGTACATATGGATCATAAAGGAAGATGACGATTAGCTGCCAGTAAAGCCACACTCAAGGAAAAACCCGAAAGTCCGATATTCATACATCCATAGAATCTGAACGGAGTCTTTTGAACTTCGCCATGAAATTATCTGAAGGTTTTGGCGAAGGGAAGTAGTTGATAGGGCACTTAGGATTAGTTCGCTCTACCCTGCAATATGAAAGCATTCATATGATATTAAAATGATGGATTACATAAGCATCTGTAATCTCATTCCACCACAACTTTAGTCTGGTAAAGCTGCTTCTCTTTTGTAAGAGACCATATGGTATTCGTTTAATGAGAAAACACTCTAGCTAAAAAAAGGATATATATATATATATATATATATATATATATATATATAGATAGATAGAGAGAGAGAGAGAGAGAGAGAGAGAGAGAGAGAGAGAGAGAGAGAGAGAGAGAGAGAGAGAGAGAGAGAGAGAGTGTGCTTACTCGTAGTTAAGGAGAAAATAGTGCAGAAAGATGGACAACTCAAGCTTGACCAAGTCGCTTCCTGGGCAAAACCTGCTTCCTGCTCCAAATGGAATGAAAGCACCTCCCTTCTTATAATTCTGCTTGCAACAAGTCAGCAAATGAAATATCGAACCAGACGCCTTTGAAATGCAGATTTGAAAACATCAGGAATGACAGTGAAAAGATTTCTAAGCGCAGATGAAGCAGACACAATGCAAGATGGTCCTCTTACATCCCATCTTGAAGGATTGAACTCTCCTGGTTCCGAGTAATTTGCTGGATCCATATGAACACCTCTGAGGCAAACTACGACATTCCACCCTTTTGGTATGAGATATCCTGAGACGAAAATTTTCTTTTGAATTAGGAATGATCAGTAAACAGAAGGAAAACGAAGGGAATTGTGCTGCTGACCACTAATTATGGTGTCTTCTTTTGCCTCGCGAAACAACGAGAAACCAAAATTAACTCTGCGGAGCATCTCATCGGTCACCTACACCCACAAAGCACATTGATAAATTGCACGATACCTGCATGCATGGACATTTCACTGAACACTGAAACAATTTTCTATTTCTCTACTTAGTCTGATTGTTTCTTTTCTTCCTTACATTTTGCATCACAGCTTGAAGGGACAAAAGGGAAAAAGCGGAGACATACCTTAGCCAGATACTCCATCTGTTAAT
Organism: Rhodomyrtus tomentosa; assembly: GCA_028455895.1. Lineage (NCBI taxonomy): Eukaryota > Viridiplantae > Streptophyta > Magnoliopsida > Myrtales > Myrtaceae > Rhodomyrtus > Rhodomyrtus tomentosa. The sequence continues at coordinate 31,789,108 of JAPCWY010000008.1, read as the reverse complement.
CTCCTGGTAAGTTAGTCCTTTTTGTGTTGGTTCTCTTCTTTTAAGAATCTGAATTTGCTCCTCCTGGAAATTGAATTCAACTCAAAACCACTTTCCAGAATTTTAAAAAGGATTTGGCAATATTCTGTGCAACGGATGTAGAATGGCACAAAGTGGTTCTTCTGATCGAGGGCCGTAGCTGTTATGCGCGAATAAGGAGCTCATGATTAATCGTGTGAAATGCATAGCTACGCCAAGAAACTTGGCAATCAAATCTTTGAGGCCATCCTTTAATGCTATATTACTTGTATGATCATTTAGCAAATTTCTTATGGGGCAAGTCAACTAAAAGGTATATCTTCCCGCTTTGCCATGAGAAAACTTGGTGATTGGGCTATTACAATGCGGACCATACCTTCACTTTCTGCAAGGTATCTGGACTCTCGGAAAAGTATAGGACCATCCACAATGTAGCCAATGCAACGCTATCGAAACCGGCTAAAAGGTACATGTGTAGAATGTCGATGATCCTGTCTTCGCTTAATGCTTGACCATCCTCATCTTCTGCCTCCATAAGTAAATCTAGCATACTATTGCTCTCTGTGTAAGCATCATTCTTCTTCAGTGAATTCCTCATATCCACGACATCCTTAATGATCTTTTCCAGTTCTTTCTTAGCCTAACCACATATTGATGAGCAGTAAGTCATTACAATGTCATAACACTGGCTCATGCATGAAGAGCCCATGTCTTGATTTTTTACGAGATATTGAATGAAGTAATCTATGTTCTTTCTCTTACCTTGAATGCGCGATGGAATTGGAAACCGGGAAGATTTATGGCCAAGGAATTGAACCCCTTGTTGATTTCACCAATCAGATTCACGGTCCTTGAAATGAAGGAATCGTCGGTCACCGAACCGAGGAAGATGGGAAGAACGACCTTGAAAGCGGCCTTCTTCATTTCCTCGTAGAACTCAATCGGACGGTCCATTTTTGTCCATTCCTCCAGCGAATCAATCATAATCTCTTCGATATGTTTGATGTACATGGACAGCGACTCGCTGCCGTTGATTTTAGCTGCCGTCAAGCGGCGGAAATGTTTATGTGCAGCATTCGACATGTTGTGGAATGATTTCTTCCCTATCAGTTCTTGGGTTGTTTTGGGGTAACTGAGTTTGAAATTCACTTCATCTGCCAGTACCCGTCTGCAACTCTCCGGCGTGGAAACGATGATGCTTGGCTTTCCGAACATTACGGTCCTGTAAATCCCCATCCCACCATATCTGTACAACAAAATACAGGTTTATATCAAAGTGATTCTGTCACTGTGAACTTCTTTAAGCTGAAATAGACTTTGTTAGTGAAATTGATAGGCTGATCAAGGCATATCGTCCCTTGTTAAACATTCTCCCAGCTGAGAACCACAAAATCAAAAACTTGGCAATTCTGTGTTGCTTTATAAGTCACGATAACATCAAAATTCTGCGCTTCAACATAAACATGACTGTTCTATTGGATTCAGGCAAACGATTCCGTTTTCTTCTACTTTTCTGAGTTCACGAGTATCGAATTATGTGAAGGAAGAGAAACCTGGTGACGAAGCTTGAGATGAACGAATCGGGATCTCTGAACTTGAAAGCTTTCAAGAATGACAACATTTTCCCAAGAAAAGGCCATCCCATGTCACCTGGAGGAAGAGAATATTGCTTCTCTCTTAATTTTCTCACGTACAACCACTCATTGATCTTCCTGAGAAACCCAAAGACAAAAGCATAAGCCCCCACAAAGCATGTGAATATCAAGCACAGCAAGTTCACTTCCATTTTGAATCTCTCTTTGGCATTCATCCTCTGGAGTCTCACCTCTGTCTATATAGCTACTTTGCTGCCGCCCGTTGCGCAATCTTCTCCTCACTAAACTGCAATTTCTTGTCCGATTTGATCGGATTGTTCTGGTCATGTCAACTTCAAACGTTGAAAGGATCGAAAGGGTACTCACGTAAGACGTATGTAAAAGAAAACTTATGACGAGGTGAGCAGTATTCTTGAGTTTGCCGGCGTGTGAGAGTGAAAGTGACTGACGGAGATGGAGAGAGCTCGGCTAAAACAATAAGCCACGATTGTCAGCGGACATTCAGAGTAAACAACAATAAGAACACAGATGGCCACCTCCATTAGGATGCCAGATCAACAAGTTGACGCTCAAATTCGTTGCATGCTGCTGTCACTGAGATGCTCAGTGAGTAATGACCTTTTCTTGGCTTTGTTCTCACATGTTCTTGTTCGATCTTCTTTGTTAGATCCGATTCCCCTCCTCTTTGTTTAGATAACATCGACTTGTACTAGTAATTTGAAACGGTAAAAATGAGTTTCCTATTTTAAATCCATATACTATCCACACATAATGAAGAGATTTTGGGAAGATCTGGAAGAGAATTTAAGGAATACCACACGAGAAAAATGTATTCATAGGAGGTGGGGATAACATACCTGCTCATCTCGTTCAGGCTTGCGGAGTTTACTGGTATCAGAGCCATACGTCGTCGAAACTGAGTTAAGATTAGTATTCTGGAATTCATAACCTGTTGGAAGGGAAAAAGAAACTCTTATTCTCATGGAATCCTCTACAGATATTACAACTCCTGTCCAGCTGGAAACCCTGTTTCACTTCCTCCACCACTTGAACTCCGAAAAATCAATTCCTTCAATATGGACTACCTTTATGAGGTATCTTATGTGAATGATGATCGCAAAATCTCTAAGACACAGTTACCCCTTATGAACCCATATTCTGACTTTTGTAAACCATCATCCTTCTCACTCATCCGATCCATCAAACACTTCATCAAACACACCCCTCGTTCATTTAAAGAATATGTCCAGTCCACCAAATTTTATCAGCACCCCATCCTATCTACGCAATAAGAGCAGTTTGTAACCCTCCAGATTCACTTGAGTTTCCTACTTAGTGGGCTCAACAGGGTTATACTCATCTTCACTTTGGAGCCATCAGATTAGCCTTGTCTTTGTATGGACGAAAAGGCTTGTTAGTTGTCACGCGAGTTGCTCTTTTTAATACTCGCTTTTTGAAATATCAGCATGCTTGTATCGGCACAGTTCAGACTACTCTGAATACAGACATAATCTTTGTTACTCTCTTTCCAAATTTCAATATGGCTTTGGCAGATCCCAATCTCCTTTCTACTTTAAATGTCTAGTTACAGATTACTGGTGCACCTCAAACCACTTCTGCTATAATTGCTACTCTTCATTACCAGATGGTATATAGAATGCAATACCATGCCATTGATCTTAACCTTCCCAGTGCCGAAGGTACTTTGCTTATCTCTATTGACAATGACCAGACTTCATGCATCCACGTCCCTCGTCAACTTCCAAGAGATCAGCTTGTCAAACTTCTTCCCGACAGTTGGGTGACCAACTATGAAAAACTCCACTAGAGTTCCCGACCTGTCTAGTCTTCTGAGCCACTGTACACCAAGAAAAAAATGGTACAGTTGCCATCAAATTTGTAAAAGAAAAGGAAGATACTTTTTCCTCTGTTTTCCCCTTATTCCTCACCATCTTGTGTTTTACTCCATGCATAACTGAAGTTGTCAGTATGGAAGACTCTGATCCTAAACCTCATGTCCAATCCTTTGATGTACATGGATGACCTATCCATTATTTTAAGGATCCCTCTGGACACTATTTTTGGGATGCTGATTGCTCATATTCCTCCTGTTTAAATCCAGACGATGAGGATGACAGACTTTCCTCTAGAAAAAAGAAAACGAAAAAAGATTCTCTTTATCAAAGGTACCTAGACGGTGATCCGACCGTAGGACCTCTTGGCGAAGACGGTGGCCGTTGGCAATACATGGTTGAGTATGGTTCTCCTAAACTTTCCCAAATTCCTACACCTCCACCTGCCTGTCTCACAGATGAACCAAAGCCGCCACCTCCACCACCAAAGAAGCCCATCACTTCACCACTCTATAAGCCCATCCTCAAATGGGTAAAGAAAAATTCATGTCCTATCAAACTGCTTGAAACATACACTTGTAAACCTACACCTGAACCACCCCCCGTTTTACCCAGTATTTGTATGTTCAAATTAGAAGATTTCCCCCCTTTACAGTTTTCTGAAGAAAGCGCAGCACCCTTCAGATTTTCTCATGCTGAAGTTTTTTCTGACCAACAATAGAAATACTTCCATCCTCTAAAGATCTCGGCTCCAAATGATGTCGATCTTCAAGGAAGACGGGAAGGCCCTACTCTAGTGGAAGCTGCCTTAAATTGATAAACAAAGAATGCTCTGGCCCATAATGTAGCCATAAACTCAGTTGCTACTCGTCTTGATCAGGTAGACCATGCTACACCTGTCTCAAAGAAGATGCTGGAAGATTTCAAGAAAATACTCTATTTGATGGAAATAAAGCAGATCCCTACTAGCCATTATCTGGAAGACCAAACCCCTGAGATTGCAAAGCTCAGACGCCAGGTCCAGATACTACAAGAACAACAGACTCTCTTAGAGCAAAGAAATCTGCATGCTTTGGATCCGTTCTTTTTCCCCAAATCAACACCAAAGCCAACATCCTTCTCCTCGTCAAGCTCTTCAGATTCTAGCCTTTTTGCAGCTATCCTTAGCACAGCACCGCCCCCACCACAGGCGAATATCCTTTCTCTTCGGGATCGACTAAGGGAACTAGATCAAGAGAAAAAAGAAAGAGACAAACAGACCTCTCTTCTATCTCCATCAGCCCCACCAGAACAATCTCCCCTGTCATCCCCACCTCATAAACCTTTCCATTCATATATAGTTTCTAATCCCATGGAAAATTTCCTTAGAAATCAAGTCCTTACCATCTCTACAGTGGAACCCATAAATCCTTCACCCCCAACCACTCCTGAAATCTCTATCAGTGACTTTTCTTCTATTCCTGATACTGAGTCTTATGACTCCAGTTCTCCGTTTGTTGTAGCAGACATTATGATGGCAAATCCAACAGAGCCAATTATTGAAGAAGAAATGGAAGACCAACCTGAGGTAGAACATCTACCTCCACCTTCACAGCCCTACCATGACCCATCGTCCTCAAAAATCTATTCGTCCAATTTCTTCACTTTGGATGATATTCCTTATCACAAATAGGCTGAAAGACTCCAAGAGTTTCATGCTTGATTGATTACCAGGAATATCAAAGAACACAGTACCTATGATGTTCTTCTTGAATTTGTTACTCGATTCACTGGTTCCTTGAAAGATTGGTGGAAGTTAGCCTCAGAAAGAGACCAACTTCAGTTATTAACCATGTCCTTTGATGAAACCATTCATTTTATTCATCTCTTCTTTATTGGCCAACCACAATATTCAAAAGAACTCAAAAGAAAAGATTTTTTTGAAAGAAAATGATGTTCCCTGGCAAAAAAGATCTGGATCGACACTTTAGAGAAATGATCAAGCTCTTTTACCAGCTTGGTTCTGATCCTAATCTCAAGTCAGTTTTCCTGGCTTTCATCTCCAAATAAATCAGTCAAGTTAATGAGAAAGCCTTGAAGCTCAAGAACAAGACTACCACAGATGCCACTTTTGGAGAAATCCAACAGTCTGTCCACTTGCCATTGAAGAATGTCCCACAAACGAGAAGTCTTTAGGAGTTATCTTCGCGAGAATCGTTCTCTATAAAAAAATTATGAAAATTCTCATTAGAAGATCAAATGCTCCAAAGATTGCGGTGATCCCTCTTGTGCTGGCAATAAAAAATGCAAGCATTTTAAGAAGTTCTCCATTGAAAGGTTTTCTTTTGACAAACGGAGATCCAAGAAAGACAAGTAGAAGTTCTTTCGAAGAAAGAAACGGCATCTGTCCTCTGGTTTCAAGAAGAAGAAGAAATCTGTCCGATATTAGATTTGTAACAAGAAAGAGCACTCTGTGAAGAATTGTCCTCAAGCAAAACGCCAAGGAAGTTATATGATCCAAAAGATTTCGTCAACCACAGGTATCCCATTGGATGATGAAGATATCGAGTCTGTATTCTCTGTTGAAGATTAACCCTCACTTGATACACTTTTTGTTCTTCAAACATACTCCTCAGACTCTGATGAATTTCCTGGTGATATCTTTGCATTCTTCCCTAATACCATCTCTAATTCCTTCTATGTCCAACCTGTTTTCCACTCTCCATATATTCCCATATAAATCCACACTTCAAAAGATGATAAACCAATCCAAGTCATTGCTATCATTTATACCGGTGCAGCAGCATCTCTCACGGATGTAAAAGTACTCCTAGAAAAATTCTGGATGCCTTACACAAGGTATTTTCATTCTGCTTCTGGTGATACTTTTACCATAAAATTCCGCAGTAAAATCATCACACTTCAAATCTTTCCTGATTGTTCCATATCCACAAAAATCCTTAGTTCTAATTCCCCAGATAAAGACCTTATCATTGATTGGGATGTTCTAGCCCAGCTCTCTCAGCTAAGGATTAAACCTACGGGTTTACAGTATGGTGACCAGTTTCGTGAATATGTAGATATACAAAGACTTTTCATTATCCAACCAGAAATTCTTGATCCAATTACCCAAAGTCTCTTATCATGTTGCTCTGAGTCTCATTCCCAATTTATCCAAACATGTTCAAACCCCCTTTGAAAAAATCCTAACTTTTTTGTCAAACACCCATTTAAAAAAAGCGAAGATGTGAACCCCACAAAAGCCAGTCATTCTGGTATGAATCCTGAACATCTTGCTTTGGCCCAGAAGGAATGTGCTGAGCTACTCTCTCAGTTCAAAGAACAACAATACTGGAATAAATATAAAAGAGATAAGAACGGCTCAGACAGTTCTAACTCTGACGATGCCAATTATCACCCAGACCCCGATCACCGTTGGCTTTGAACTACTTAGACGACTTTCATTTCATGTGTGTAATAAAATTTCATTGAAATTTTCAGTCGTTGTTTGGCATGTCTAAGTCCATGTTTGGTGTGATTAGTTGTAAGTGTTGAATAACTCAGCTTTCTGCATGTTTTCAAAGACTTTCTCGGAAAAGCACTGTAGCAAATCATTGTAACAAAGTACTGTAGCAAGTACTGTTCATTACTATAGCAGTATTGTGGCACTGTAGCAGTACTGTTCATCCGAAGACTTTTTTTGATTTTTTCAATTTTTTGAACAGATCTGCATATCCAAAGTTTGTTCAGCTTGTACGCCTATAAAAGGCCCCCGGATGTGTTGTAATTGGGGAGAAGAACTCACCATATATGAAATATCAGTGTGTTTCCTATAAATCGTGAGTTTCTAAGTTTCATTTCTTCTTCTTTCCTAAAAGAATGGTTATTCGAGTACCAGAATACCCTTCTTGATTTAGTAGTACGATTGGTTTGGTCCAGTATGCTCTTCACTTGCCACTATGTGGAATCTGTGAATCAGAAATTTCTGGCACCTTAAGGGTTGAGCTTCAAGAATGGGTTTGAGTGAGCAAAAAGATGATCCCCTTTTAGGCAGTGCCGCCGTGTGTGTGGGGATAACATACCTGCTCATCTCGCTCAGGCTTGTCTCCGCTTCATTTGGACATGTTGGTCAAAAAAATAAAGGCTTTCACAGAGTTCATGGAGGTTTTGGATATAAGACAAAAAATGAGGCTGGCGAAGACATCTTGAGTTTAGTATTAGTTTATGATTTGATGTTCGTGAAAGGTTTTGTAGAACCACAATCAATTGCTCTAAAAGTTTAAGTTGTTAGAAGAAGGCGTGGTTTCATATTTATATACTTCAACACTCCCCCTCACGCTTAGTCTGGTCTTTTGCCTAGTACTAAGTGTAACATATTAATTGGGGAGGCAAATAGGGGCTTGGAAAGATTTGAACTCAGGACCTCCTACTTTGATACCGTGAAAGGTTTTGTAGGACCACAACCGGCTACTCTAAAAGCTTAAATTGTTAGAAGAATGCGTGGTTTAATATTTGTATATTCTAACAGTTCGCTAATACGTTCCTTAGAAAAAGAGATTTACATCTAATTACTTTTCACAACAGTCAAAATTATAGCCAAATTGATTTCTTCCTGGCTAGAATAGAGGATAAAGTCACGCATGTATATTGTAAAGTATACCCTGAAAAATGTGTAGTTACGCAACGTAATTTTGTAGTTTTAGAGGTTGGTATAACAAAGTATAGAAAATGAAGAAAAGTACTCAGCACCCCAGAGTAAGATGATGGAAGTTACGTGAAGAGAAACAAATAGAATTCAAGAAAAGAATGATACATGAAGGACCGTGGCGACTAAAGGGCCAAGTAAATATAATGTGGAAAAAGATGTCTAACTGCATTCTTAGAATGACAAGAGGGCTGTTAGGGAAAAGTAGAGGGAACGAACATCAAACAAAAGAAACTTGGTGGTGAAATGAAGATGTGCAAGAAGCAATTAAATAGAAGAATGAGTGTTTCAGATGTTTATATAAATGTCATAATGAATAGAATTTGTAAAAGTTTAGATTGACAAAAAAAAATGCCAAGAAAGCTGTGCGAGAGGTCAGAGGTAATATTTTCACCGATATGTACAAAAAAATTGGGAGCATAGAAGGAGAAAAATATATTTATAGACTTGCAAAGTCAAATGACAAGAAAAGTAAAGACTTGACACAAGTTAGATGTATCCAGGATGAAAATCATATACTTTTGGTAAGAGATGAAGAAGTTAAGAGAAGATGGATGAGCTATTTTAACAAACTTTTTAATGGAGATAGCATTAGGAATGAGGTGAATTTGGAAGATATTTTTGATGATTTAAACAGAAGGTTTGTGCGTAGTGTTAAAGCACGGGAAATTAAGGAGGCATTAAAGAAGATGAAGACTAATAAAGCCTTGGGACCCGATGGTGTCCTTAGTAAAGTGTGAAGATGCTTAGGGGATGTAGCAATAAGTTGGTTGACTAGACTTTTTAGCAAGATCCTCCAAACTAATAAGATACCTGATAATGGAGGGGGGAGAGTATACTTGTGCCTGTCTATAAGAAGGTTGGAAATATCAAGAATTGTTCTAACTATAGAGGTATTAAGATTATGAGCCACATAATGAAGTTATGAGAAAGAGTTATTGAACATCATTTGAGAATAGAGACCAAGATTTATGTCAATCAATTTGGATTTATGTTAGAAAGATCTACCATTGAAGCTATTTTCTTGATATAACAATTGATGAAGAGATATGGAGAAAGCAAGAATGAACTCCATATGATATTTATTGATCTTGAGAAGGCGTGTGATAGGGTTCCAAGAAATGTTCTATGGTGGGTTCTTGAGAGAAAAAAAAATCTTCAAAGTATGTAGAGACAATCAAAGATATGTATGACGGTGCTATTACATGTGTGAAGGCTTGCAATGACACATCAAATTCTTTTCCAAGCACAGTAGGCTTATACTAAGGTTTTGCTTTGAGTCTTTATCTTTTTGCATTGGTTATAGATAAGCTAACAAAAGATATCGAAGATGAGGTGTCGTAATGTATATTATTTGTATACGATATTATGCTTATTGATGAGACAAGAGCTGGAGTTAACACTAAATTATAAATATGGAGAAGTACGTTGGAGTCTAAAGGATTTACGTTAAGTCGAAATAAGATCGAATACTTAAAATGTGAGTTTGACACTATAGAAAGAGGAGATCAAGAAACTGTCAAAATGCTCGGATAAGAGATACCCAAACAAGATACTTTTAGATATCTTGGATCAATATTGCAAAAGAGAAGATAGATTGATGATGATGTATGCCATAGAAACAGAGTAAATAAGATGAAATGACACAATGTATTAGGATTTTTGTATGATCACAAAATTCCCCTTAAATTAAAAGGAAAATTTTATAGAACAACAGTAAGACCTGTCAGGCTATATGAAGCTAAATGTTGGACACCACAAAGGCAACATAAGCATGAATGAGAGTGGCGAAAATGAGGATGTTAATATGGATGTGTGGTCATACAAAGATAGATAAGACAAGGAATGAAGATATTTGACGAAAAGTTGAAGTAGAACCAGTGGCAAAAAAAGATGTGAGAATATAGATTGAGATAGTTTGGACATATTCTTAGAAAATCCCTAAACGCTCCAGTAAGAACAGAAGTTTGCTACCGAGAACATAACACGAAGAAAGGTAGAGGTCGGTCAAAACTCACTCGAGGGAAAGTAGAAAAATAAGATTTAATAGAGTGAAAAATAAATTGACGTACAGTTTATCTTAGGACTGAGTGGAGGAAGTTTATTAGTATTGTGAAGTAAAGCTATTAGTATTATATATAAATATAAAATATTTTTTAATTTTTTAATTTATTTTTACATATTTATCTCTTTTTCCTCGATTGTTCTTACTTTGATCCTATGTATTTTTTAGGGTTCATCGACCACCGACTCCAATTAGTTTGAAATAAAGTTGTTGTTGATGTTGATACTATACAGACATACACATGAATAACTCAAAAAAATATCAAATTATTATTAAAAATTTTCCGCGTTAGTGTTGGCTATGTCACGCAAGTTTCGGCCGAATACCGAAAAATATCTTCATTTGCTACTGAACACCAGTAAAAACGATTATTTTCGTGAAATTAACTTCTCGAAAAATATTTTCCGGAAACAACTTATTTTTTGCTAAATGAGACAGAGCCTGAGGCTCCATTCATCATTTTAAAAAATATTTTTCAAGAAGTCATTTTAAAGAAAAATGACAATATTTTTCGGTGTTTCACTGAAATCTGAAAATAAATTGAACAATATTTTCCGTCGCATGATATAGAAAATTGGATTTGATTTTCCTCCAATTTTCCTTCGTGTACTCCTTTTAATAATTTTTATTTTATTTTATTTTTATGTTTTGAATTTTTGAATTTTGAATTTTTTTTTCATTTTCCTTCTTCTTTAACCAGCTGCAGATGAGCTTGAGCCTCGACACAGGTTGGCGAGGCTCATCCTCACTCAATGCCGGTTAGGCTCAAGCTCGTCGACGACCGGCAGAGGAAGAAAGAAAAAGAAAAAAAAAGGAGAAAACTATAGAAACTAAAAATTTCGAAAAGAAAAAGAAAGAAAAAGAAAAGAAAATTAATAAATAGTTGAAAAGAAAAGGAACGCGAAGGAGTGGAGGTAGGAAAGACGAAATAAAATGTTTTCCTTCTTCTCAAAAATGGGAAACCATTTTCCATGTCGATTGTGCTCTTTTCGTGGATGAAAAATATTTTCCTTAACTTATATATTTTATGTGAACTGCATATCGAAAATTTGAAATTTTTTTTTAAAGTTATTTTTCTCGAAATGGACGGAGTTTTATCATGCTCGGGCGTATCATAATTTTTTTTTTTTCCGGGAAATATGAGAGCACCGCATAGATTCGCTTTTTGCAGTATGAACTTTCAATGATCGGCATGTCAGTCACATGTTCAGTAATTACACTAAGGCTGACTTTTACCGTGAATTTCTGTTTGAGATTAGGATAATCTATTTGCGAAAATTTTGACCGCCATGGTTAGCTTCTCTTTCACCTCGAGTTAGGACATCATGTTTCTTTAATGTAGATGTGTCAATATGGGTTAGAAATTCTTCTTTTTTTACTCATATTCGGTGGGTCGGGTTACAAATGGGTGAAAATGGGTTTAAGATATCTGAGCCTAACTTTATATGGTTTGAATATGGGGATTACACAAAATCCATATTCGACCTATTTAGTTTGTCGCCTTCAACACATACGGACAACCCGTTTAGTTAGTTAATCACCTTCGGCCATCGCTCCAATTGCAATCTGTCTAGCAAATAGACTGAACTAAGAGACAGCTTTTAGGTGATTAAAAAAAAAAAAAACAGAAACCAAACAAACCAGCTTACCTGTTCAGACCAAGAACATTCACAAGGGAATGAAAAAACCAAACGGCTCCAACTTGGATTCTTTCTGAAAGCCATTAACATCTGCATGCCTGGGAGATGCAATTGCCAGGATTCATCAGATCTCGTTCGTCCGTCGGTCGGTCTGTCTGTCTGTCTGTCTGTCCCGACCCACTCATCTCATCTGCCCTCACCAAGAGATGCTACTCAGCGGAAGTGCGGTTCTTGAACTCCACCTTATCTCGGCCCAGAACCTGAAGTTCCCTCCGGCCGGCATCCGCCGCACCGAGACCTACTCCCTCGTCTGGGTCGACCCCGACACCAAGCTCCGTACCCGCCTCGACCGGGTCGGCTCCGATAACCCCACCTGGAATGACAAGTTCTTCTTCCGGGTCGGCCCGGACCTCCTCTCTAGTGACACCTCCGGCGTCACCATCGAGATCTACGCCGTCGGATAGATCCGCGATTGCCTGTTCGGCTCCGGGCGGCTGCTCCTGAGCACCGTCCTCTCTTGGCCCGATTTCGTGGCTAATAGCAAGCTCCCCTATTTCATGGCCATCGGCATTCGCCGTCCTTCTTTTCTTCTTTAGCGAATTTTTCCGGCTAAATGAATCCAACGTCTTTGATTGCGCAGGATACATGGAGTTCTCAATATCGGGATAATGGTGACCAACGGCTCCGACTTCACGGCCCTGAAAGGAGCGCCCGCGATCGGCTACAGCGATCTGATGGGGCAGTTGACTGGTCCGCAGAGAAGAGACGATTGCCGGAGAGAGGAGAAGAAGAAGAGATCGAGTGCGGGGGCGGACCATTGGGAGGTTCGGATGGCGAGCCTTACGAGAACTGTTGCCCCAACTCGGCAGGAGATGTCTCGAACGGGGACCATTCGACGACCTCGTCCTCGTCCTCGTCGACGGTGTCGACGATGCTCAAGGAGTGGAACGGGATGAGGGAACTGACGGGGAAGAGCCTGAGCCGGTCGTCCTGCGTTGGGTGGTTCTTGTGCGGGCTTCCGCTTCAGAGATAGTTGACGACGAAGACGACGCCGGTGCCGTCGATTCTGTTTGACAGGATTGCTCAAAGTGAGGACGGAAGGAGAGGTATGCGTTGACTTTCTGGTCAAACGGGTGTTTTTTAAATACCGTGGCACTGGGTAAGAGAGCTTCTGCACTGGAGAAGCAGTGAAAAAGTTTTCTTTTACTTTTGATTCTGCGGATGACCTGTGAAGAGCTGGAGCTGGAATTATTAGAATTCACCCAATTCATCAGTTGATCAGTTTGGTTAGAGTTTGTCACCATTTGTGTTTGTAGCCAAAACAGAGTCCCTGGGCAATTGAACCTCTTGCTAGTTTGGTCATGGATCAGAGTTGATCAGGTCGACAATCGGTCGGCCATCGTAGTGGTTATTCCCAACGCATTTTCGATTAGGTCTCTCTCTCCCTTTCTTCGATGTTCGGTTTTCTTTAATCTTTCTTTTGGAACAAGAGAGATCCTGTCAAATGTACGTGCAAGTTGATAATCTTTTGGCACCCCCACCCCCCAAACAACATTTTGTGAACTAAGCAATAGCAACTTTGATACGGAGTTGCTGAACTAATATAGATCCCCAGGTGTTTCTCTGAGTTTCCAGCTAAACATTAAATAGTTCATGTGTTTCCATTAGTATCTGCTAATTTACCAATCTTGTTCCAGTTTTGCGGTTCTTTGGCCCACGGTAATGCTCTTCGTGTTTCAACGTCTTCAAAGTATCAATGGCGAAGTCTCGGCCTTTTGTGTTTAACCTGCTGAAGCGTGTTTCTGAATGAAAAGTAGGGTTGATCGCTTAACAAGCGCGCGAATCTACAATCCACATGTATACTTGGGAATCCATCTTGGATAACTTATGCGGTCTTCCATCAAGTTTTGGCAACTGAATTAAGTTCTCAGAGGTACTCCATCTGTAACCTTCGTGATACTCGAGTTTATTCACGCATCAGTAGAACTTGCTGATGATGCATGTTAGATTTGCATATTACTTCTCTTGTTCCATACGGATTTAGGCAGAGCATAGATTTGCTAAGTCATAAGGGCGGTACAGCACACGGGCACAGGGATGTTGCCGCAAAGAAGTGATCGCAATTTGCATTACATTCAGGCATGTACTTAGTGACAGACACTGACAGTCCGTGGATCGTCATTGACAATGTCCAATCTGGAAAACCGAATATTCAGTGCTTTCATGAAGGAACCTATAAGCTTCTTCCGTACGAGTACAAATTTCCAACATAGGAAGTATGATGTCGTTCCAATCGCACAAGATGCCAGTACTAGTGTGTAAAAAAAGTTTTTTTTTTTACTTCTTTTAGATGGTGTAGTTCCGCGTTGATATTTAGTATTCGATGTCAATACTGCAACCTAGAGTCATCATCTCTGTAACAGATTCTTTGTATGATTAAATGCGGAAATATCTTGCTAATCTGGTCCTCGCAAATCTACTATCCCCTGTTCGTTATTCTGTAGGTCTTCTTTTCTGTTTCCTTTTTTTGGAAAAATGTGAACTTTCTACCTGAACAATGAAAGAAACAGATTGAATTGCTCTTCTTCAGATTGAGTGAGCTCACATTTGTGATGCACTTGAGTTCTGATGCTTACATAAATGAAAGCATAGTTAATGGATGAATATGTTTGTTGGCTTCTGTCTTGTGAAACTTTTATTGTGATTGCTGCTCTGGTATCCTGCTGCTCCGTCGTGCAAGATTTTGCAGGTTAAGTCACTGCATAGCTCAATTACTTCATTTTTTATAATGTTTCAGCAGGGGATAAGTGATCGCGACTTCCTAAGGTCCGACCGGGCACTGAGGATTATCTCTAACATAGTTGCAGCCGGAGCCGTTCATTCCAAGGGGATAAAATGATGAACCACTTACCAGGTTTGGGAATTATCAAAGTATTGGCCGACCAATCTGGAAATGCAGTTTCAAATTCATACTTCAAGCACTGGGTCGCCTCAGTTAGTATCTTCTCACAGGTACATTTTTTATTGACATTTCTGAATTGTGACCAGTGTGCGAACTGCAAGCTGCCGTATTATGGTGTTGAATATGCAGGTTGTTCGATGCAATGAAGATGCATCTGGAAGAATTTTGAATGAGTCCATAGGTTGCATTACAGTCAATGTTATCTAGAGTGTATCCTCAGGCTCCCCCAAATTGACCGCAAGCTGTTTACAAAGGAAGTTATGCTTATTTGTATCCTTTGGATGCTGTACAGAGTCCTCTTTGCTCTGGCTGAACATCGAGGCCGCGTTTGGTAACACTCCATGGATAGTATTTCTGCTCCAAAAGTGTTCTGGGAACAGAAAAACGTATGGTAAAAAAATGTTCCAAAAGTGCTCCGGGAAACACTTTTGGACAAGAAAAAGAAACAAAAGAAACTTGCTTCTAGATTTTGGAATCCCTTCGTACAAGCCACCACCGCCATCCTCCGCCGATGCGCCACCACCACGGCCACCACCCGATGGCCAACTAGTCGCCAGCCGGCGGCGGCGGCGGCGGCGATCGCCGCTCACTACTGCCTTCCGCCCTCCGGTGCCCGCTGTTGCCGCCAATCCTTCCTTTTGGTGAGAAAAGGGTTTTTTTTTTTTTAACTTATCAAACAAGTTTTTGTTCTAAAAAATCGTAGCTGGGAGTAGAAATACAAAAAAATGTTTATGTTCCAAATATGTTCCCAGAAACGAAAACGTTACCAAATGCAGCCTAAAGAGAGTAAACAAAGGTTTGTTGGTTGGGAATGAGTCTTCAAGAATCATCGATATGGTGACAAGGGCATTCCTCGCGTCAAAGTATATCGATATATCAGCTCCTCCAAGGTTTGTTAGTTGGGAAAGTTGCTTATATGAGATTTTTCACGAATTAATGAATTGTTTGAATCTTTTAGCTCCTACTATTACGATTTGGGCCCACTACTAGCAAGATATCGTCCTCTTTGGACAACGCAGTCCTCATGGCTTTATTTTTTCCTTCTTCAAGGGTCGCCCACACAACTTTTAGAAAACGCGTCTCACAAGTTAAGGGACCTAACACCATATAAGCTAGCCCATTTCCCGTCAAGCAAGGGGACGAAGCGATGTGCACAACCCCTAAGCCAGCCCATTATGAACTTCCAAAGCTACCCACCAAACACAGAACCAGCTAGATTTATATAGCTTGGCACCAGGAGCACGTTTGCACTAACTTGTGAATAAACATCGCCATATCACCCAACAGTGAACTTAATATAAAGTTCTATTGAAGCAGAGGGGGAATAAAAATCTCTGCCTCCAGTGTAATATGATTGACCTAAATGCGGCAGCAACCCACCATCAGAAGTCAAATACGCTGTGGTAAATGTTAACCTGCGTTACATTCGCACATAATACATCCATCAGCCATTCAGTCAATATGATTTGATTTGTATACGGTCGATGCAAACACACGAAATCCAATGGCAGCACGTCCAAACAGATCTTCCAAATTTGCAAGATATGTATGTCCAAACTTCAATTAAACTAGACCGTGAAACATCCTTAATCACCCAACAATAATATTCAGAACCCTGTAATCCTCCAGTGATCACTTTCTATGTACACCTTCAAACTATTCTTATAGCTAACAGCTGAGTCATACCAAGGATTATCTAGCCAGCTTAAAGCTTCGAAAATTTTGTTAGGGAATCAGTTTCGATACTTTCTGCGCATGTTTAATGTCATTAAGCCATAAATTAGCGAGGCAATCGCCGTAACCACTGCTGGGGATATCCATTAGTACTATTCAGGCCTTTTCCCAAAGTAGGGATGAAAAAACAATTACCAAAATAGGTCAAAAAACGTATTTACCAAATAGGGTGTCGTTCGGCAGTCATACCGCCGAGCAAGGCATGTTCGGTATTCTTAGACTACGAATTGTAACGTTTTTGTTCCTGTAAACATATTTGTAACAGAAATATTTTTTGTATTTTTGTTCTCGGCTACGATTTCTGGAAACGGAAATGCGTTTGGTAAGTAAAAAAAAACTTTTTCTTTTTTCTGGCCTATGGCAGTAGCCACCACTGGTGGCGGTCGGTGAGCAGGCGGCGGCTGGAGACCGGCGGCGATAGTGGCATAGGCTGCGTATGATAACTTTTTTGTTCCTGAAAACATATTTGGAACAGAAACATTTCTTGTGTTTTTGTTCCCGGCTATGATTTCTGAGAACAGAAATACGTTTGGTAAGTACAAAAAATACTTTTTTTTTGCGGTTGGCAGCAGTAGTGGCGACCGGTGGCGGTCGGTGGGCAGGCGGCCGTGGGCTGGTAGGCGACGGCTAGCAACCGGCGGCGACGGTGGTGGCGGCTAGCAGTGATGGTGGGTGGCGGCGGTATCGGCAGCGATGGGTGGTTGTTCCAAAAGTATTTCAAAATCCATAAGCAAGTTTTTTTTTTATTTCTTCGGAACAAAATTGTTCTCTGGAACACTTTTGGAACATTTTTATACTATGCACGTTTCTGTTCCTAAAGTGGTCCGGGATCTCTTTCGGAACAGAAACACTTCCCCTAGAGCGTTACCATATGCAATTTTCATATATGCATATATATATATATATATATATATATATTTCATTTTTTGTTTTGTTTTTTAAAACTTTTTTTTGTTCCAAATATTTTTTTTTAAACCTTTTTATTGTGTCGAACAAAGCCTCCAATTTCTTTTTCTTATTTTTTAATTATTCAATTTGTTTTTGCTCGTTCATTCGCTCGTTCGCTCGCTCATGCACTTGGATAACGTGCCTCAACTCTGCGGCCTCGTTGTTCGCTCATTCGCTCATTCGCTCGCTCATGCACTTGGATAACGTGCCTCGACTTTGCGGCCTTGTCGTTCGCTCATTCGCTCGCTCGCTCACTCATGCGCCACGATGATATGCCTTGACTCCTTAGCCCTGTTGCCTCGCTCGTTTGCTCGCTCATTCGATCTTGCACTATGGCGATGGGATCGCAGAGTCGAGGTGCTTCATCGTGGCGAACGAACGAACAAATGACTAGGTCGCGGAGTTGAGGCACGTCATCGTGGTGCATGAGCGAGCGAACAAGCGAACGACAAGCGAAAATAAATTGAATAATAAAAAAAGATTAAAAGAAAACAAGAAAAAGAAATTTAAAAAATGATTAAAAGAATAATTTTTTTTAAAAAAATATGCTCGACTTTGTTCACGATCAAGACCAATGTTCAATCATATTGGATGCGATGTGTCCGAGTTTTTGTTGGATTTCAGGTGAATTTAAAAACATCTTATTACAATGTTTCATTTCGCTTTCACTTTTGATCGGCTAAAATAATGGTTATAAAAATAAAAAAAAAGTAGGAAAAAAAAAAGAAATTGGAGGCTTTGTTTGGCCCTGTAAAAATGTTTAAAACTAAAAAAATAAAAAAGGTTTGAAACAAAAAAAAAAGGTTTAAAAAACAAAACAAAAAAGTAAAAAATATATGCAAGTTGCTTGGTGCTTAAGAGTGCCAAGCAAGTTGCTTGGCTGTCTGACTGCCAAACAACACACCATTTGGTAAATATGTTTTTTTAACCTAATTTGGTAAATTTTTTTTAAAATCCTACTTTGAAAAAAAGCCCGAAGTTAGAAAGTTATAACTCGCATTTACCTGTTCTTTCACTGTCTGAATATCAATCAAGATTTGAATTGAAATGAGCTCAAATTCAACAAGATTTTCCCATGCTTGATTAATACGCCCCCTCAATTTGCTGCTTTTTTGCGATGATTCTCTCCCTTAATTTGTAGCTCCTCCTAAGTTTGAGAAATAGATTCGTGAACTTCAGGAACAACAATAACCACATGTTGAATAGTGATATCAATTTTTGATGTTAATTGCATCTTCAAAGAATATCATCCTTGTCGCGACCCATCTTCCGGTCGGTCGGGGGTGATGGGCTAACGGGCATCCCTTCTGGTAGGGCGCGGGCCTCTCCCAAGGTCCATTACCCAAGTCGCAACGAAAATATATGTGATCAACCTTCAGTATGGTCTAGTGACATGTGATACATGTACATGCCAAGGAGTCGCCACCGATCGTTTCGTGGAGGGTACGACTGGAAACCTTATTGAATAGTTGAGAGCCTTTATTCGATTCTGCGAGAACCAGAGAAATAGGGTCGGGGACTTAGTTATGCCAACTTTTAGAGTTGACAACCTTTCGATACATAAGTTGACTGAATTATCTAATCCAAGATTTCATATAGATGATTGGGGTATGAATTCTAGATTTAGGAGTTCATACAGACAGAAGTGGCTACCCTAGCAATCACAATCAATAAAAGAATGTGTGCAAATCAAGGATTAAAGACATGTTGATAAATCACATGAATATAACATAACATCCCTATTAAAGTCCTATTGGCCTAGAGAAGTGTCAATCAAGGTTCAAGAATGATTTAGACATGATTTGCCCATTAGGGAAGGGCAAAATCGTAATTTCAAAAAAATTTGGGGTCAATTTGCCCAAAAAGGGAAAAAGTGTTATTTCAAAAGAGTTCTAGAGTCAAAGAGTATCGAAAATAGGATTGACCACCCAACTGACATATTTCCCATTTTTCAATAATTTTCTGAAATTTTTTGAAGGCGATTAAAATGGTTATTTCAAAAAATGAAAATAAAAAGTGAAAATCCCAAAAAGAAGGATTGATCGTACACCAGACCAAAATCCTAATTTTTAGTAATTTCCACGACTCATTGGAATAAGAAAGACGATTTGCCCTTTTAGGGGTAAAATCGTCATTTAAAAAAAAGATGAGATTCGAAAACCTAAGCAGAAGTACCGACCACCTAACTGACCCTAATCCTAATCTAGTTATTTTCGACGTATCTCGGATGTACAACAGAGACGATTCACCCATAAAGGGTATAATCGTCAATTCTAAAAAGAATGAATAAGAAATCCCAAAAATAGAATTGGCCAATTGTCTGTGGCTATTCCTCTATTTTTGAGAATTTCTTGAGTGTCCAGGAATTTTCTACAATTTTTGGGATTTTCTAACATTTTTTAGAATTTTCTAGAATTATCCTTTTTTATTTTTAAAATCATTTTTCGAAAAATGTTAGAAAATCCGAATCAGGTCGAGTGACCCGGCCCACGACCCATGAACGGCCGATCCGGCCCACACGGATCCGGATCGACCTCGGCAAAAAACGGCGTCGTACTGCCCATTCCCACCTAACTTGAATGAATGATCCAGATTGTGTTACATGGCGATTGTTGGACGGCCTAATCTAAGGCTGAAAACCGGCCGCTCAGATTGAAATGCTTGATTGAACTACAACCGTCCGATCAAATTTTTATTTATTTCCAAAAATCTTATTTATTATCAGGAAAATCATTTTTATTTCCAAAAACACTTGATTTCGACATGTGGCACACTCCCAACCGTTGGATCAATTTTTGTTTTCAGTTATTAGTTATAACAACTTACGCTAACGTGGCGCCACATCAGTGCCGCACAAGCGCTGACTAGGTCAACACCTTGTCGGGAAAGACGATTGACGCCATCACTCCATTGTCGGCGCCTCGTCGGAGGGCCATATCTTGGCCTTCTGCCATCCAAATCTTGTGATTCCAACGTCAATCAAACCCTTTCGTCAAGCTCTACAATATACACGATGCTTGACATAGCAGAACCGCATTTTCCATACCTGCAACTCCGACCGGTGCTAATCTCCGGCGAGAGTACTGGCCTAGCCGTTCCACAAGTAAACTGACTAATCTAAACTATTAGGCGCCGTCCAAGGAGTTTCAGAGGACTTACTTGACCATCGCGGAGCTTCGATTTGGTCCAAAATGAGTTATGGAGCTAGCGATCGATCGGAGGGAGTTGGAGGCCAACTGGACAGGTCAAGCAATGAAAATGCACAAGATTAAAGCAAAATGAATTAGCAAGACATGTAGAATATATCACAGGTCATAATGCTCCAAATGATCGACTCTAGCCTGAGTTTCAATGTGAGGCCGAGTGAGAGCTAGATGAAGAGTATCACATTTCTATGCGATCTCAGGCGGATTCAACGGGCTTGCGAGCTTCCTCAGGGCATCAGCGAGCTTGATATTCATCGACTTTGATTTCTCTCTAGATGTGGCGGCGAAGGCTTGGAAGCTTTGACCGAGCTCGGCGGTTATGGCAGCGAAGAGGTTCGCAATACCTCTCCCTCTGTGTTTTCGCTCTCTAAGTTTGGTAGTGTCCCCTGCCAACTGAATCCAACCTCCTCTTTTCAAGAACTCAGCCTCCAGGAACTTTTACAGATTTTTCATTCTTCCGCGTTTGTAACTGACATACTTCGTTGGCAGTCGCACGTGCGGCACGCGGTTCTGCCAGCTGGGGTCGCCCGACTCGTGTGGGTAAGCGATTGGAGAAGGTTCGTCGAATGGGTATTATTATTTGGTGTCCAATCTGCCTCTCCTTTTTTCTCCGTGTTCATTGCGTGAAGAAGAAGAACCCCAAAGAGCATTCTGTTCGTTCTTCTTACGACTAACTTCGGTCAAAGTGTTAGACCGAGTCGGTCAACCCGACCCGGTTGAACCGGTTCAATATTTTTTCTTCAAATTAGGTATCTAATTGCCCAAGAGTCATGAAATTGACCTTAAAATTGGATTTTTTTAATAACTAATTACATTTGCAAATGTAGTTTTTGTGACCAATTGCCTTGAAATTGATTAAAAACCCCAAATGTCTTATAGGATCCGAAATCAATTTTTGCCAATTTCAAAGCCTTAATGAAGGAATTTGTAGAAATTGTACCTACCATTAAGGTGAACAACTATAGGGTGGAGGTCTTACAACTCCACGGGAACCCTATGAAAATATTTAATTTTGGATTTGAGACTTTAGGGACTAAAATGTAAGAATTCTTCATGCAATTAGGTCCCTAGAGCAAAAATTGAACAAATCGGTGCACAATTGAACTAAATTGAAATGCAGGGCAATCGAATTGAATGTCAAGACTCCAAAAATATAAAAATTACAAATTAAAAGACTCGAATGACATTTTTTTAGCCAAATTTAATCCTATGTGCAACAAAGGAACACCTAAAATTGAAATTTGAATTTTTATGAGGTTAAAACGAAGAGGGAATTAAAATAAAAAATACTAACTATTATTCTATATTTTTATGACCTCAAATGCTATATTCTTGATTTTTCATGCATTTTTCTATTTTCCAAAAATCTAGAAAATGAGAAAAAATAAGAAAAATTATTTTTTATTCAAAAATGGTTCTTTAGGCCTGACTAAGGCCACCGAAGTTGATTTTGTAAATTTCAACTTTTTATGGATTTTTTACGAATTTTTCAAATATAAACACTGATAAAAAATCAGATGCCAACAATCCTTTTGAACAGTTTTTGAATATCTCCTTGAATATGATCAATGATCTCCTTCTACTTATGATCAATAGACTCCCTCTGAATCTGATCATTTCTTTTCTTTCTTCCCTTGGGTTAATAGATGTGCCATAGTGTTGTCAATTTACATTTCAGTTGCAACTTCAAGGATGCAATAACTGATATGAGTATCCTCAATCATGTCAGATGATGATTTATATTCAGTAGAAAACACTGGGGTTCTAAACATCAATAGAGATTTTTCAAAAAAGGTGGATTCGTGTTTTGTGCTTTTGATCAACATTCTACGAACTGTAATTTTGGACTTTGATTCTGAACAAATATTCTGCAATAGTGCTTCTGAACATTAGCAGACAACCTTCTTAGAAAATATTTCTCGTTGAGAACCGTCTTCGATTGCATCATGATTTGCAATCAATCTTTACTTGTAGAAATCCTGCAATAAACTTGTTTCTTTTTTGTATCCAAAGATATGAATCCTTCCTTTACGTTAGAGTAAAATAAGGAAACTTCTTAAAAAAAAAAAACAGAGATTCTTTCCATAATATTTTGGCATAACAATAATATAATCAAAATAACATTCGTAATCACTTTGCAGCACAACTAATGGTGCGAAAAATGCCATATAAAGATAACTTCTAATTCAAATGATATTTCATTTAAAAATATTTTATATTTGCAAAACGTGACAAGATCAAAGAAGAAAAAATATGTATAATAATCCAGATTCTTACTTCCCTAAAAAAGATATCAATCATTCTCTTTTCATCTCAAGATTAAAAAAATATGTTTTTATTCCAACAATATATTTCCAACTTATCCAATGATGTAAAACAAGTCAACATACCATTCCAAGATAAAGTCGAAAACAAACTAGGAAAGCATAAGACTCTTTCTCAACCATAATATTATGCATAAAGATATCTCTTTTAAAAAAAACTTTTCTAAGCAAGATAAGTTCAGATAGCATCAATAAAATAAATCGTATTATCTCTAAGCAAGATCTTAAACAAAAAATTAATCTCATCTTATGAACCACCAAAGATTGCAGAACCCGATTTAAAAATATATATATTTGTAGTGCAACTAATTATTTGAACACATCATAAAAAAATGAATCAATCAAAGTGAAATATCAAGTGCAATGAGAATTTATATAAATGAAATATGCCCGCAATGCAAATTAAAAAGAACATGCCAACTTCTCTTTCTCTTCTTTTTATTTCCTACAAGAAAAGCAACTCATCTTTTCTTTGGTACCCAAATGAATTTAGGTCCATTCACATTAGAAGATTTATTGAAATTTTGAAAAGTCCATTTAGAATGCCGCCAACCTTTTTGACATTCATGCTTGAAATGAACTGAATTCCGAAAGTTTGAATATTTAGAGAATTTGCAGCCAACAGGTTTTGAAAAATGTTTTTGCAAATAATTTTTGAAGACTTACCCTTTAGTATTTCCTTGACATTTGAAAAATTATTTTTGATCAAACTCTTTTCTTCAAAAACAGGTCCTGATTTATTAAAAAATGAAATTGGTGTAAAAAGAATGGTTTTTGAAGATTTTGGACCGAGAGAAATTTTTTTGGAAACTTGTGAAATTTCTTCTCTTAAAAAATTATTCTCCTTTGCAACCAAATCTCGATTATCTTTCATTTGCGAAAAATTCCTTTTGTAACAACTCAATCCTTTCATTATTTGAAATTTTATGTTGCCTTAACTTTAAGTTTTCCCTTTCAATTTGAATTTCTTCTTAATAGCAACTTTGTAATCCAGGCACAAATCATCCATATAATCACAAACTTCTTTTGGAATTTTAGAATGATATACCTCAATTCTTTCATCTGAATCTGAATTTGCCAAGAGACAAATATTTGCATAATCTTCATCACCATCTTCACACTCAGTGTCAGTCCATGACTTCTCATGCTTGACTTTTTTTTTTCTTTAGCAAAGGACAATTTGGTTTGATGTGTCCCTTTTTTCTGCATTCAAAACAAATCACATCCGTACCTTCTTCTCTATCGCCGAAGGTCTTCTTTTGATCACCTTGTTTGAACATCTTTTTCCCTTTGATTTTTCTTCCCTTCTTGGACATTTTTCTAAACTTCTTTACCATGCAAGCAAGCTCTTCATCATCTTCTTCATCATCACAATCAATGTTAGATTTTAAAGCAATAGACTTCTTACCTTTCGTATCCTTTTCTTTGTTGACTCGTCCTGTCTCTTACGACTGTAGAGCCCCAACAAGTTCATAAATGGATAATGGTATGATTGTTTGACATTCTTGAATGGACGATTCGATGTAGTCACAATCATCCGTAAGTCGTCGAAGAATTTGCGAACTTGCATAGGTTCAGAAACTGAAGCACTTGCCTTGCAAGACCACTTGCTAGCATTTGAAACGAAGAATCTTGCGAACTTGCATAGGTTGAGAAATTGGAGCACCTTGCCTTGCAAGACTACTTGCTAGTATTTGAAATCTGTCAATCATATTAGTGATTGACTCATCCGGCTTCATCTGAAAGCTTCATAATCACTTAGCAGAATGCTGAGGTTGTTTTCTCTAGCTCTGTTGGTTCATTGATATGTTAGATGAAGCCTATCTCATATAACTTTTGTTGATTCTTCTTCTGCAACACAATTATATAAAAGAGAGGATAGCACGCAAAACAATGCACACATAGCTTTGGATTCGAGTCCTTGTCTTTTTGCTCTTTCAGTATTCGATAAGGTATGGGCATGAGCATTGTTTCCATTTTCAGAAGTTGCAGTAGTGGTAGGATTTACTCCTTTTGTCACGACATCCCACATCAAATTATAAAATGCCTTGAAGAACCACTTCATCTTATTGCACCAATTGTTGTAATCTCTTCCATTAAAATAAGGAGGCTTGTAGTTGAATTGTGCATCACTTGATCTTGAAGAAATACCGCTAGACATAATAGATCGTTAACTCGGAAGTAAAACACTTCAAAACAATGAGCAATCTACTCTGGTACCAATTGTTGTATCTAGCAATATCACTTAGAGGGGGTGAATATGTGATTTTAAATAATTTTGACTATAAAATGCAGAATTAAAAGAATCAAGTCAAAATGTAAATAGAATTAGAATCTAAATCTGAACAAATGTAGTTTTGCTTCTTAACATGCGTATGCAATTTTTAGGTATGCAGATTTAGAATATGAACACTACTATGCGATACTCTATCAAACACAATGATAAGAGTTTAGAGATAGAGAATATTGCACAGGACGATTATAGTGATTCGGTTTAGATCAAGCCTGCGCTCACTCTCCCACACTGACAGCCGATTAACTGGATTTCACTAGATGAATTAATGGAGGTTTACAACGAGTGATGATACTCTCTCTGATAGTTCACACTATCATTTCTCAATAACTTTTACAAAGCCTTTAAATGATTATCATATAAAGCTCACGAGGACAAGTATGAATCTGAACAACTCTAGCACCTTAGAATCTATGATTCTTATCCTACTCCATAGTAGTACCATGGATCTCCTTTTATGCTCCTTCACCCCCAAACTAGTCGTTGAACGGGTCTTCCAAGGATCACTCTTCAATCGTGGATTAGACGTCATCAATATTGATTGAACGAGACTGTATCTAGGAAGATTTGGTGATCGCTGGTACGGAATCTGAACCCTTCAGATTTAGTCACCCATACGACTAAATCTTTAGTTTTCGTAAGTGGAGTTCTTCAGATATGAAATTTTTCTTGTCCCATGGAAGTAATAAAGTATATTCTATCATTCAAAGATTACAAACTTCCACAAATACCTTAGCAACAACGGATATATGTCAGCTATGGGTCTTTAGAATCTCCGAATCAATATATCTCGCATCTGAATAATCTTCAGAAACAGACTTCAGAATCAAAACAGTCTTCTGCATCTAAATACTTCGTTGTGTCTGAATAGTCTTCATAAACGAAATCAGTCTTCAGAATGCATAACTTAGATATAGTATGTATAGTATGTTTATATCCATCTTTTGGTCCTCCCAAGCGTATCGCCAATTGTGGCTCTACCTCGCTATTTACCTATCCAAGATCATTCCAAGCTTTACCAAACTTCCTGTTTTAGGCTTGTTCACCTTCTACTTAGGTACCTCCAACTTGTAGATGCCTCTATGCCTAATTCCTTGTTCATGATTGCTAGATGACTCATAACCTTCTGGCGTACTATTGATACACCATCTACATAACAGCTTCTGCTTTTTTTTTTTTCATCTAGTTCTACTTAATCAACAAACATATTAGAGCCTTTGATTATTTTGTCATCTTCAAAACATCATAAGATATTTTCCCTAACACCCATCAGATCTCGACTTTCAACTAGCGCAAGCATTTGTGCTCTCTAACAAGAATAATTTGTTTGTGTTATTTTCAATGGCAAAAAATTGCTAATATTCAAAGACGAGGGGTATGGATACTTGGCGGAAACCATGGTTAAGGATCAGTTTCTTTTGAAAATATTATGCTATGATACTAAGTAAGATTTAGTAAGAACAATGTCAACTGTACTAAAACCTTAAACTGTTAGAAGAAGGCGCAGTTAATATTTAATTAATCTAACAAATTCTTCCCTAGAACTTAGAGGAGTTCAAGAGTTTGCTTCTGCGCACCATTGCCGCCTTTCACTTGAAGTTTAGAAGAAGTATCACCAGGTGCATCTTTCTTCTGCCCTTCGGTAATAAACTCTTGCAAGCTAAATTGGAATTAACTTCAATAATCTTTCCTAAGGCTTGCATTTTCACTGAAGAAACCATTGCTTTGGTTTGCACTTCAATAGGACGACTTGCTCCTTTTCAATTACCAATTTTCTCGATCCAATCATCCAAGCGTATCTGAAAAAGTTCAGAACATTTGAACAACGGATAAATAATTGAGGAATTGCAGAGTTTTTTAAGTTTAGCTCATGCAAAAGAGGGTCCAGGGGAAGCAGAATTGCAAAACATGATTGGATTGTAACTTTTTATATGATATCTTTGGGAGTTTTTAAGGATGGTTGTGGTGGCGGCGGTGGTGGCGGTGGCTACTTGGCCACCTGAAGGCCTGTTTGCACCTTTCTTGCAATTGTCCCATCAATTTTCTGGTCATTCTCCACCAGATGATGTATATAACACCTATTCAAATAAAACCTGTACCAAATGCAAAATCTTTACTTCCCAGGGAGGTAGGAGACGAACCCCACCAGATGATACTCAGATAAAACCTGTACCAAATGCGAAATCTTACTTTCCTGGGAGATAGGGGACATAGTTCTTAACTTTTATTGGAGCACCTTTGGATATATAAGTTTGGCTTGTTTCATCGTGATTTGCTTTCGGGGGATCCACTAAGCCTCACTACGATAAGTTTATTTGGGTGCAGAGAGAGCCATAAAGAAAGAAAAAGCAGAGAATTTACATCTGTTCATGTCACTGCATGATCCATCTTCACGAAAAGAACAAAGATTCAAGGACTTTCACTTGGCAAAGAAGCAATCGAGTTCGAGAACTCGACTCATAGGAACGCTTTCCATCACGATAAGGCCTTTTTAACCATGTTTTTTCTAATGGTTTCGGGGAATTCTTGTTGAATCATGTGTGTGCTGATCTGATTCTGTAGTGGCAACTTAGTCATCTTTGTTGTCCACATCTTGGAGCTCCTCCGTTCACTTGACTTGGGATTGGTATTTGCCAGAAAAAGACGTGAACTTTTTCCCAGCAGAAGCTTCATGGTGACATCCTCATCACCCATGATCTAGATCTTTCCTTCAGAATATTCACAGGTCTGCCAGTAGGCCCGAACGATGACCCAACAACAAGAGAAGTACCTGGCGATTGTGCCACCAAGCTGGAAGGGAAAAAGTTGCGAAATCATCGACATCTTGTTCCCTCAAACAAGTGGTCGTGGGAAATTATTGCACAGGTCCTTGCCTTTTTATTCAAGAATGCCCTACTACAACTGCTATGACTTACCGAGTTTTAGGATGGTTCTACTTTGCCGTGCTCCAAGGACTCTTTCAACTTATGTCCTCATGAAGTTAGGTGTACTTTGCTGCCCGATATTGCCACATGATTATCTCTACAGAGAGTCGGCAGATCACGAATTGTGGGAAGGAAAGCCAATACCGAGTTCATGTGGATCTATGCCCGTTTGCTCGGTTCAGCATTGGATAGCTTATGTGTTTTGTGAACTGTGGCTAATTTCGTCAATGTGGCCGGTGAGTGCTAAGACGTATGCCAACACCGCGCTGATGTAGTCACAGCTAACTAAAGCTGATAGTTGATCATCGCTTGGAAAGCACACAAAATCGCTAATACAGAACTTCAAATGGCAGACCATTAGTTCCTTTATTCTTCTGTAGACAGATTGTACCAGAAACCTTCTTTTGCTCCGATGCTTGCGCTTTTGTTTGAGATGGCGACACTTAGCCGCTGCTTGACTCAAGCCCGCGAAAGAACCAGGAAACACGGTTTCTTTTAGAAGCACCCTTTATCTCCGTGATCTGTTGAGAAAACCTCCTTATATATTTTGAAAATGAAAAAAATTACCTTTGCCTTATCTTAAATTTAATAAAGGTTTAATAACACGAAAAATCTCAAAATGGTACCTTGTGACAAATTCACCCAAACTATTTTTTTGACAATAAAAAATATCAAACTGCTATACCTGTGATAAATTTACCCCAAATCGTTACACCTGTGATAAATTTACGCTCCGTTAGTTTTCATTATTTAACTATCAAATTGCTGAATTGAATGACCAGTGGTAATTGAATGATATACAATTTGAGACTTTTACCTTTTGTTTGTCACATGTTTATCAATTTGAGATTTTTCGTGATATTAACTCAATTTAACGGAGTTAAGTTTGTTACATGTGTTTTAGTTTGAGGTATTTCATAGTCAAAAGAATTATTATAGGACAGATTTGTCACAGATATATTAGTTTACAATTTCTTGTGGTAAAAAAAAGTTATCACGGGTACATCAATTTGGGGTTTTTTATGGTGAAAAAAATAATTTTGGCTAAATTTGTCACCCGTGTATCAATTTATTACCCCTTTAATAAATGCATTCATTTTTTTTTTCAGGTGCTACTCTTGAAAAGAAAGTTACTAAAAGTCTAAATCCCACTCAAAATGTTTCTATCAAAGTAATCGTTTGGGAGGAAAGTTGAAAATCATCAATTTGAGATGTCTACTTATAGATTTATATTCAAACAAATACCCCGTTGATTGTATCATCACAGCTAGCAATCTAGCTAGCTCAGATTTCCCAAAATAGAAAGCGATGGTTGATTTGCTTAAAAGATAGTTTTGCAATGCAAATCTTTACTCTATACATCTTGATTGATTGACAAGCATTCCTAAGACTGCCTACCTTTATTAAACGAAGAACCCTATTTATGGAAACCAAGATTTGTTTGTATGGGTGACAAAATCCAGAGAGATTTCGATTTTATCCCTCAACAGCTACTCCATCTTTATAAAATCGTGTCTGATGGGTTGACTGGAGAGTGATCATTGAATACTGTTCAATGAGTAGATTAGAAGTGGAGGAGTAGAGATCAAGGCACTGAAGATAGAGATCAAGAAACATTAATTCCAAAGTCCCGGAGAGCTTCATACTTATCTTCTGTGAGCTACACAAATTGCAATTCTTAAAAGGCATTGAAAGAACGAATGTGTGTGAGATAGCTAGACCTATCAAACTTGTGTAACATCTTATTTATTGATTAGTGGAATCCAGCCAATATGTGAGAGAAGACATAGGCTTGCACTAAATCGAACCACTACAAGCTCGTGCGTGCAAATTTCTCTGTCTCTCAACTCTTCTTATTACTTTTTATAGAATCTTGCACACTTGTGAATATCATCATACCACTTATAATATTCAGACTCTATTTTCACTCGATTTTGGTAATACTTAACTTGATTGTTTTAGTTCCGCATTAAATGATCGAATTTTATTAAAATCACCAAAAGTCAATACTGCAAAAGTACCCCCAACACAGAAACATTATCTATCATCTTTGTACCTTCTTTGCTTCCAATTTTTGGAATTGAATGATGAGCCCTCTAAATACAACTTATTATTAGCACTGAAAAGCGTACAGCATGAATAGGAAGAGAGAACGCGAGTAGACGTTCCGTGTAGCTCAGGGCCTTTTCCATTTTTGGGGACAGTAAGCACAGAAAGCTTCTGGCAACTTCAGAACAAAAACTTTGGTGGTCTTCTATCTATGAAGAATTTCAATCGTCTGGGACATCAATCTTGCTCCAGAGTTTCACTTGCTTGCCAAAAAACACCAACGCAGTCGCGCGATACGTCATAGACATGCTTATACACAAATCCATGAAGAGGACAAGCTAGCGTTATGCAGTTTGACAGCTAATTCTCCATATGGAGCATTATAAGGAGAAGTGCCAAAAAAGCCCTAAACATATTGTACTAGTGCCAATTTAGTCTTAAATTTTTTAATGCTAATTTAGTACTAAACCTTTTTCATTGGTGCCAATTAAGTCGTAAATCTTTTATTGATGCTAATTTGGTCATAAATTATCTGCATTGATGCCAATTCAGTCCTAAATCTTTTGCATTTATGCTAATTGAGTTAATCCAACTAATTTTGGCCGAAAATGGCTAACTTGGACATCAGTTATACTACGTGGCACGATAAATGCTGACTTGAATTTTTTTAATATTATTCTATAATTTTAAATAATTTTTAAGCAATTTTTTAAAATATTATTAAAAATTATTTGAAATATAAAAAAATATTTAAAAAATATCCATGTTAGCTCTAGCCGTGCCACGTAGGACATTTGATGTTCACACCAATAATTTTTTATTAACATTGATCGAATTGATTCAATTGGTATAAATGCACAATATTTAGGACTAAATTTGCATTAATGTAAAAGGTTTAGGACTAAATTTGATGAGATTTATCGCAACCGAATTAGATAATCATATAAAGAATTAAGAAAAATTGAATGACGCATGAGATTACCCAGGTTCATCCTAGAATAGGGCCACGTCCTGTAAAGAGATTTCACTATGATTGTCGGTTTACAGCCACTCAACTTGTTACCATGATCAGCAAAAAAACGAGCAAAATATATATGCCCTAAACAGTCCCAAAATCTAAACCTATACAAAACTTCTATTAAGCCAACAACATACAGGTTAAATTTAATAAAAGCCCAAACCCGTTGTTGTTTCGGGAGCGTCGCCTCCGAACCCTAGCCCGCTCACCGGCAAGCGGGGTAACCGTCAGCTTTGAACCCTATGGGATCAAATATCGTCGGATAACACTTCAGTTTCTCCAAACTCACGCGGGCGTGCTCAGTGTGAGAAACAAGGGTCCCCGAAATATCCACCAACTCCAACAAAATTGGCACCGATATGAAAGGTTTAGGACTGAATTGACATCATAAAAAAGTTTAGGACTAAATTGACATTAGTGCAATAAGTTTAGGATTTTTTCGACACTTTTCCCGAGCATTACATGACATGGAAAACATATACACCGAGTAACCAAATCCATTAGCGTGTCGCAATATCTCGGTCACACTTTTGTCAACCCTTCCCTCACACAATCACTTGCATCTAGCTCCAGAATCAGTCTTCCCGGAGAGACTTAAGACGGAACTGAGTCGATGTTAATTTTACGGAATTCATAGTAACAAAAAATTCTTGGTGAAATCAATTCACCTGGTCGCGGTTACGTACTTTAAAGTGGGCAGTTAAACACGTGAATCGTATTGAAGCACCCGAGAAGCTTTTGTACTTCAAACTTGGAAACCGGATTTTCCGAGCGTATAGACTTGTACTTGTTTGTCAACTTGGAAACCTTCCTAGTCTCTGTATACAATATGTTTCTAGGAGGTATGCATAACTTTGTCTCTCTTTTGGCCCAAACCATTTTGGTATGAGATAAGTACACTTTAAGTTCTAAAACTTGTTAAAGAATGTGCAGTTGAGTTGTAAAACTTTCAAAAAGTGCAATCAAATTCTAAAACTTATCAAATTGGTGCAATCAGGTTATTCTATTAACTCCGTCCAACTTGACTAGCAGAAAATCCTGATGTGACTTTTTTTTTGTGTTATTTTCATTCTCCTAAATGACCCTGACGTGGCTAAAACACAAGGCATAATATTTAAACGACGTCGTTTCAGTATAAATCTATTTTTAGTCAAATTATATCTAAATTAGATTAAAAATAAGCTAAATCAAATATATATATACAAACAAATACCGGCGAGGGCCTACAGGGCCCTGGCCATCACCTCCCCACCATCGTCCAAAAGGGCCAGGGATGGTGGGGATTGTAATCGACAAAGGTCGTTGGCCACTAGCTAGCGGCTTGGGGCCCAACTGACCATCTCCTCCCCACCAGTCGATGGCTTGGGATTTAAAAAAAAAATGTATTTGAACTAAAATGAGTCATTTGATTTTACATTTTATGTTCTAGCTGCCTCAATGCCATATAAGAGAGTATAAAAATAAAACCACACACATTTTTGTCTGTTAAGTTTGGCGGAGTTAACAGCATAAGTCAAATAGACTTTTTCAAAATTTTAGGATTCAACACACATTCCTGACAAGTTTTAGGATCTCCAGTGCACTTGCTCCTTTTGGTATTTTGGGGCTTTTGTGGGGTTCATATAGAGAGTTTTCAATGTACCTAAAGCATCGTGTCACGCTCCGAACCCGGCGAGCACGCGAACATCTCACCTGATCGTTGATATTCAATAATCTCCCAGGATCCCTCGGCCAATTAAGCACAACTCGTAAATAATACAAAGTCACGGAAGCAATTAAATAGCTCCATACAAATTCACAATGAGATAACTCAGGACAAATGGGTATACACATCCCATAAATAAAAAGGTCAGTTACAATTCTAATTCTAATGACTTCTTCAAATGTCATCCCATGGCAAGGCCGAGTTTCTTTCGCCTGGGACCTGAAAAAGTTAAGCACCTACTGGGGTGAGATATAAATCTCAGCAAGTGAAACCTAAACCTAGACCTGAACATCAGTGCCCCCAGACCACACTGGCACGTGCTATCAGATGCAGGTATTCATTAATGCAATGGCACAAGGCATCACACAACAACAATATTAATCATCAGGCATGGATAATTAATACAAACAATCATGCTCAATTCCAGGGTCCCAATATGCAATCACATGCATTACATACATCACAACCACCACTTTCTCATCCACCCACATACTCTTCTGACACTCCTGCCACCTGACATCTCTGGGGTCATTAGACCAAACGATATTTACGTACCACTGAGTTCATCAGACCAATAGGTACTCTCCAGACTTACAGCCACTCAACGCCACTGGGGTCATCAGACCAATCAGCATTCTCATTCATATTCAATTTCACAACCTTCCGATACTACCAGGGTCATCAGACCAATCGGTATCCTCATTAATACTCGGGGCTCATAGTCATTCGATACCACTAGGGTCATATAGTAACGATCGCTGGGGCACTACAACCCATTCACATAGCATCGACACT
Source organism: Rhodomyrtus tomentosa (assembly GCA_028455895.1). Taxonomy (NCBI): domain Eukaryota; kingdom Viridiplantae; phylum Streptophyta; class Magnoliopsida; order Myrtales; family Myrtaceae; genus Rhodomyrtus; species Rhodomyrtus tomentosa. The sequence goes on along the minus strand of JAPCWY010000008.1, from coordinate 31,755,295 downwards.
ATAGCCGTTTATGTAGCATAAGCATTATAGCCATCTAAATAGCATAAACGATATGACAATTCAATAACACAGACACCATTGCCAATTCAATACCAGGGCATCATAGCCGAACTATATCAGTAAGACCAATAGCTACTTACCTCACAAGGCTCTTGGCCATTTTAAATCTCAACTATCTATCACAATATAATCCTCACACGATTGCATCTAGCAAACAAAGCCACAGGCTTCACCAATCGGTCAATTTTTCAAATCAATCTATCCGGTAGTGTCTTAATATTCAAGTAAGGATTTAGGAAACACTTACCTTTGGTCAATAGTAAGAAATCCAAACCAATTGGTCCTTCCCAACTTGGCAAGTCCATGGCCAATAAGGATCCATCGCCGTCCTCGGAAATTTTATCAATTCTGAATCAAAGCTCAATGGAATGACACTTCCACCAAACCAATTCCTTAATAACCAATCAATTTGAAACTCAAGATACCTTATCGATCAACTGAACACATGATGACACTCTCCCAAACCCTCAAAATATTCGGTTCATGCGTTTACATATAGGTTCGAATGTTTCCCGAGATTTTATGCACTAAATAGCCCTTAAATCACTTCCAACTCCCAATCTACTTCATAAACTCCTCTTTAACACTTCACATAACATCTTATAGGGCATTATGAGTCAATTTGAAGTCTAATTACTACTTAATCAGCCCTAAACAAAATCGGCCAGCAAGGATTCACCCACAAAACAGAATCGATTTCCAGTTCAAATCGCTTAATCAAGCCATATATTAATTTCAAACTTCAATCCATCACAAAACCAACTCACTATAACCTTAATCTACATGTTAAGGGAGCTCACCGAAGATTTGGAAGCAAAATAACACCTCAAAGACCTTTGAACAGCCTGGTTCCTCCACGATCCTCAAACGGGCAGAATTTGTTCGGTATAAATCTTCACAAATCAGCCATGTACACCCATCAAAAATCATATAAAACCTTAATTTCAACTTGCTAAACTCTTATATTATGATTTTAGAAGAACTCACGGAAAATGTGAAGCCATTTGGAGTCCGGAAGCTCCCAAAAAACGCAGTGTCTCTAAAATCGTGTCGGATTTTGACCTTTTCCCACTCAAACAAACCTATGGGATAAAAGGCTATGCCAAATTAAGCTTATAATACCTACCTAGAATAGAAAGATGATAAGCTTTAATATGGCGATGGTTTTACCTCAATCCGATGTTGGAAGACGAAGTTATGGTCAAAACAGTCGATTTTTCCCTGTCCGTGGGAAACTTATTCGGACGAGAGGAAAAATGAAGAAGAAGATGGTGGGATGGCTATACAAGGCTGAGGGGTCTTCCAATGGTTGTCTCACACATTATTGGCTTAAAATTGATTAGACAAGGTTAAGTGGGGTAATTAATGCTTGAGGGCTCCATTGCTTGACATGTGGCGCTCACCAACAATGCAATCAAGACTTTGACTCACCCTTTGACCCCATGTATATCCATTTTCGACAGCCTATGGGCAACAAGGATTGACCATTTTGTCCTTCTTAATTTCTTAAGGCAAAGCTATTAGTCGAGGGGCAAAATAGTAATTTTTCACTTTCAGTCCAAACTTCCTTTTCCAATTCGAAATTACCATTTGGCAAAACGTCGTCAAATTCCTATTCAGAATTGGAATTCTTTATTTTCAATTACCAATTTCGAGCTTCTATTTCATGATCATTCGTCCGTCGATCCTAATTCCAGTTTGTCACGAACTAATGGGCGACGTTTACAAACATTACGCGTATCGACTCTGTGATTCTTATCACACTGAAGATAACTCAAGTTATGACAGCTTTGATTGTCATGTAATTGCGAGAATTCATTACTAGTCCCGACGGCTTCAATCGTCATAGTTCGATTTAGGAAAATTTACAAATTATACATTGGTTAAGCGGCTTCACCCGTGACCCAATCGTATGACGCTAGCATTGTATTCCTTAGTTGTTATCCGATCGACCTTATTGGCTCTAAATGTTCCTTCGACAATCCTTATGGTCAAAACATCATTTCATTTTTTGAGTTTCCTAGGTTCACGTAACTTGTCATGCGTTAGCCTTTCCCTTTTTGGTCAGTTTATCCTAGATTGATCAGAGCTGAGCGAGACAAGACTGAAATACATCGAAGATACATTCTCATTCAATAGCTTCAAATGGCAGGAAATTCAAAATGTCACAATTTTTTCCCTTAAAGAAATTTCGTTCTCGAAATTTACATCCTTCCAACTCCCCAATACTTTGGGGTATCACCTTCTCACCGTATTCTCATTCTTCAGGATAATTCTTTTCATAACTTGACGTTCTTACTTGTCCTTTCCGACAGAAGTCATCCTTTCTCAGAACTTGTTTCCTTCAGTCCTCAATCTGTATCTACTTCTTTCTATTCTCTTTTGACATTCACGCATCTGTTAGCGGTTTATCCACACACATTCACATCGTATCTTCCATTTGCCTATCATCATTATTACTAAATCCTCGCCAGAATGTACTTACCATCTAGCAAATCACTCCATTCATATGTTCTTTCATACCATCAGAGATTCATAGGCTTTATCAAATTGCCCTTCTTTATACCAATCGAGTTATAGCCTTCGACTCCATAAGCAAATTTAGGGCCACTTCCGTAGTAATCCTTTCTCGAATCCCTTCAAAAATCCCATTGGATCAAGTGATCCATCAACTTTCGTGGTCTTGTTTCTCTCTTATTGACATGTATAATGTTCGACCACATGATAGACTAATCTAATTCAAATGTCATGTTGCACCGTCGGGATCGCACAAGTTTCATTAACTTACCCTTGATTGTCCAAATCGAACCATAGCCTTCTCGACTTCTCAGGCAAACTCGTGATTGAGTCTTTAATAGCTTTTCCTCAATTATATTCGAGATCCTCCAATGACCAATTAATCCACTAGCTTGCGACGGTTATACTTTCCCTTCAGTCCCTTTGGAGCAGTCAACGTTCCTAACTCTCGCAGTTCACACAGTTGCGAGGTCTGTCCTTACACGAGCATCGCTCCCGTATTCGTAAGTAATTTCATCCATCCACGTTGCTTCTCATCAATTCCTCTCGGGGAACCCATACTTCAAGTTCTTACAGTTTGTATAAACTCGTAACCTTTATTCTCGCGAGTCGTGTTTTCCCAACTCCTTCGCAAGGGCGGTCGTATTCTAATTCCAATTATGCATTGGGTATTTCCACTCATGAGATCCTATGGCCACGACGTGTAAGTAATAACCTTTCACGTTGCACTAATTTACACATAAATTTTCTTTCCGCGTCAGGCCATCATAACCCTTGTCATCCTTCACTTTCCAATGAAATCACCATCATCGGCGCGGTCGCCAGCTAGGCTTAAGTCCTTATGACTCCTTTTCACATTCGTTCGTCCACTCGCGCCACACCTCATCCTTAGTCCACTCCCTTAATGGGATAGCTCCTCTGGGAAATTTTCCCCACGACGTCTAGAATAGACCATTATAATCCATTAGACTTAGAAAGTCTCAAGCCTCAGTAGTTCACGTCGGCCTTAGTCAACCTATTGCCATCTCCTACTGTTAGGAATCTATAGGGATTCCACTTCTCAAAACTACCTGGCCAAGGAATTTCACCTTATCAGACCCACAGCTTGTGTTATTCAAACTGAGCATATGACGAGCGTTCTCTTAGGGTTCATAGGATGCTCTCAAAGGTTTTTATCATATCCCTTACGTCTCCTTAAACGAATTCGATCATCATCTCTCAAGACGTAACAATCAACCCAATCATTCCTTGGGCACTTAATTCGACTACTATCAGCTTCTTTTCTACCAGGTGTCGAATCGTTTCAATTGTCCTACGCACCATCTACTTGAGAGCTCATACCTTGACTCTCTGCTCTCATGGGTTCCCACTTCGACCATGTATCATTTTATTCATTTTTGTCACTCTTTCCTCTAGGAGCATTAGTATCTTAATCCCTTGGTTCCACAATCAGCTAATACGACCACATCCCAATTTCATCCATTCAACTGAACATCGACATGTCTTGGAATTCAACGTTATCTACAGGACAGTTTCTCGGACTTAACTTCCAGAAATCATTCAAACTTTACGTCTTCCTCGTTAGTATAGACGCTCAGTTTTAATACCAAGACAATTGGAATTTTCTCTTTCTTCCACACTAGGGTCTCTTACCCTGTGAAGAAAACTATACCCTTTAGTGACATTCTCTCATTTTGAATCCACATTGTCCTTCACATTTCATAGGACGTCAATCTTGGAGTCTGCGCCAATGGTGGTGTTTTACTCCAGAACGTAGATGCCACCATACTCGGCATTCTTCTTCCCATAATTCAGTCACCTCAAGTGACAATATCCATTCGTCCTTGGTCTCTACCAATTAACGTATTGAATATTCGATTCGACCACCTCAAATCACTTTGCAATTACTCTCTAAGCGCTCTTTTCGCTTACTCAACCGTTCACTAGAATTACAAACAGACAGGACTATCAAGTCCATTCACTTTCTCTTTTCGTCAATGACCATCTCATGGTCCAATCATCCTTAAGGATAACGCCTTATTCTTTAGGGGACAGCAACTCATGATTCCATTTCTAATGGTTTCAGTTCAATCAACCAATCTCAAGGAATCGTAAAATCCAGGCAACTAGCATACCGATTTTCCTTGACTCCTTCCATAACAAAAGAGACAGACTACCTATTTTTCACCATGGGTCTTACGCTTAGGTAATCAACCATTTCTCGTAGGCACGTTCTATATTCCATAATGAACATCTCTTTGCTCGTAATCCATGAGTAGTAATTCTATTATTCATAAGTCTTCCGCTCATTTTCTTCTTTGATTGAGTCCCATTACTGTTCCTCAAAATCAGGAATAACAACTAGCCATAAGACTTTCAAACTCCAATCCACTCATGGATTTACTTGACTTTTTCAAGGGTCCTTGATCACTCTTGATGCACTTAGGCGGCCTTCAGAACTCTGTTTCACATTGGTCGATCATCCTCTGATCTTTGCAAAACTATTAGGATACAAACAACCTTTGCTCTCAAGCAATCCTAGGAAAATAGTTTCCGTCATACAACTCAACAAAGGTAGTCTAGGCAGATATCATGCCTTCGAGAAAATCCTTCCTCTGGTCACCTTTCACCAATTATTATTATTATTTTTTTTTGATAACCGAGGTGTCCGCGCGGCCGGCGAGCTTGCGCTCAAACCAGCGGTGAAGCACGACTAGTCCTCGGGGGTAAACTGCAGGACCCCACCACCACAGTCCCCTAGGTACGACACTGGCACCAAGGAGTTTTGAACCCAGGACCTCTCGTGAAAGGAGCTGAGCGCAAACCATCTTGGCCACCAGCCGGTGGGTACCTTTCACCAATTATTAACAGCCTCTTAAGTCTAAAAACTGTCAGGGTCACTTTCTTTTCTCAGTATACCCAAAACCTCTAAGGTTTTCTTACCAATGTCCCCAATCTAGAGAGAGGCAATTTCAAATATCATCCCTCCATCCAACTCAGTCAATCTCAACTTATACATAACTTCACAAGCTTTTCAAAACTCTCACGATTCTTTTCTACGTTTCCACTTTGAAAATGAGTAATCTCAGAGTCACATTTCTTGTGATTTCCATCCCTTTAACTCATCGGTGCTAGCATCTGTCACCATAGTGACTTAGGCAACAATGGCAACTCCTCCTCGAGCTTGCATACTTATCAATTTTTCTCATTTTCATATAAAGTTCTCACGACCCCTTATTACACTTGGGTTTCGCACGATTAACAAAATCGAGCCATATGTTGTTCCAGTACTCATATTACAGTAGCTCATCTTTACTCAATTCTCATGATCCATCTCAGTTCTTGGATCCTTCCATATCTTACATACTGAAGCCCAATGCTCTTCTACGACCATACTGTGGTCGGTCAACGTCAATAGGTTCTCATGTTACTTTGAACCACTATGATTCCTTCTAGAAATCAAAGACTTAAGTCATCTGCTCAAGTCTAGCAGTCTCAAGCTGCTCATATCATAATTCATCATTATCAATCATCCAATGGTTCCCAAACAACTCTCAACTAGTTGTCCATTATTCAAGGATTCCAAATCCTTCTTAAACAGCAACCATGCAACAAGCCAGCCTCCATGAGGCAACTTCTCAAGTAACAGCCATCACTAGGTAAGCCTTAACTAGGCAACTATCAAACAAGCATCGAGACAGCAATTTACTAAGTCAATAGCTCACACTTTAGACCTAGAGACATCTATCACTCTGTTACAAATACAACAGGCTATCTCATTCTCAACAAGTATCAATTCAACGGGTATAAATCCCATGTGCCGTCTAATCTCTCAGTTAGACCTTGGCCAAGCCAATCACTTGATGCCAATCATAAAACATGCCAAAATAGCCAATCACAACCTTGCTTTTCTTTTTCAAACGGCATCCACTGCCAATCACAAAGCTTTTAACCATGCCACTCACACGCATTATTACCAATGCCATGCCACTTTAGATCATGCTCGTCGCGAATCAATCCTGTGCTATACATGGCTTAACCACAATTGGACTCAACCTGATACCTATACTTTCCCTTTCAAGTTATGACTTGAGTCATTCCTGCCTATTGCCATCTTAGAAGCTTGCCAGGAGTCACTCCTTGTCCGGACCTCTCTGTCCCGGCGATCACTTTCCGCCCTCATCAGTCTTGGCCGTTGCAGGTTGCCCCAAGCCATACATCTACAGAGAAAGCCCCGTTCCACACGTCCCATACCATGATTCATGACGGTTTATAGGGATCCCAACAACTTATCTCATACCAAGCGACAGTTTATTAAGTCCAACAGCGATAAGTTCATGCATACACCCTCATCAACTTTCCTTTCAATGCTACAAACACATACACGACTATCCTCACTACTTGTCATACCACAATCGCCTTCAGATCAATTCCTATCCATTGAAGAGTTCTAATTCAACCAATGACCGTCACGTCACATGGATCAATTGCTTATATTCACTTACACACCTCAAGTTTAGTCGCTATTCAAGTCAAATCTTTATACATTCAATCACAACTGACCTTTAATCCAAATATTCCTTATCTGCTTCCTTGTATACACCTCGTCTTATATCACCCAAGGTTGTCAATAGCAATCGATAACTAGACCATCAAGATACAATGCAATTTAAGCATGAATCCGCTAATGCCAGTCGTCTCTTTATAACTCATATTCTTCAAGCTGGGTCATCGACAAACCACTATCGCAATCGTATACTCCAATTGACCCTTCATTCATAAGCTATTCTCTAGCAACCTCAAATCCAGACTTATGACTCTTCAATCTCTACTCACTTCCTTGTGAACCTTATTCATAAAATCACTCAAGATAATCAATCGAAATCAACTCAAGAAGCATTAAGGTGCACACAAGTTCGAGCCTATAGTCCTCAAGATTCAATAATCCATACTTATCCCTAAAGGTTTCACTACCTAATTGTCCTCAAATCATTACTCCTTATCACTCCAAACCTCAATCACAATGGATCGAGCTGACCTTGCTTTGATACCACTTAAACGAGGATGTCACGCCCTAAACTCGGTGAGCACGCGAACATCCCACCTGACCGTTGATCTTCAATAATCTCTTAGGATCTCTCGGCCAATTAAGCACAGCTCGTAAATAATACAAGGTCACAGAAGCGATTAAATAGCTCCATACAAATTCACAATGAGATGACTCAGGACAAATGGGTATACACATCCCATAAATAAAAATGTCAGTTACAATTCTAATTCTAATTCTAATGACTTTTTCAAATGTCATCCCATGGCAAGTCCGAGTTTCCTTCGCCTTGGACCTGAAAAATTTAAGGCCCCATTGGGGTGAGATATAAATCTCAGCAAGTGAAACATAAACCTAGACCTGAACAACAGTCCCCCCAGACCACACTCGCACCTGCTATCAGATGCATGCATTCATCAATGCAATGGCACAAGGCATCACACAATAATAATATCAATTATCAGGCATGGATAATCAATACAAACAATCATGCTCAATTCCAGGATCCCAATTTGAAATCACATGCATCACATGCACCATAGCCACCATTTTTTCATCCACCCACATACTCCTCTGGCACTTCTGCCACTTGACATCTCCGGGGTCATCAGACCAAACGATGTCTACGTACCAATGGGGTCATCAGACCAATCGGTACTCTCCAGGCTTACAGTCACTCAATGCCATTGAGGTCATCAGACCAATCGACATTCTCATTCACATTCAATTTCACCACATTCCGATACCACCGGGGTCATCAGACCAATCGATATCCTCATTAATACTCAGGACTCGCGGCCATTTGATACCACTAGGGCCATAGGCCAACGATCGCTGGGCACTACAGCCCATTCACATAGCATTGGCACTATAGCCGTTTATGTAACATAAGCATTATAGCCATCTCAATAGCATAAACGATATGACAATTCAATAACACAGGCACCATTGCCAATTCAATACCAGGGCATCATAGCCGAACTATATCACCAAGCCCAATAGCCACTTACCTCGCAAAGCTCTCTGGCCATTTTAAATCTCAACTATCTATCACAATATAATCCTCACACGATTGCATTAAGCAAACTAGGCCACATGCTTCACCAATCAGTCAATTTATCCAACCAATCTATCCAGTAGTATCTTAATATTCAAGTAAGGATATAGGAAACACTTACATTTAGTCAATAGTAAGAAATCCAAACCAATTGGTCCTTCCCAACTTGGCAAGTCCACGGCCAACAAGGATCCACCGCCGTCCTTGGAAATTTTATCAATTCTGAATCAAAACTCAATCTAATTACACTTTCGTCAAATCAATTCCTCAATAACCAATTAATTTGCAACTCAAGATGGCTTATTGATCAACCGAACACATGGCGACACTCCTCCAAACCATCAAAATAATTGGTTCATGCATCCACATATAGGTTCGAATGTTTCCCAGGATTTTATGCACTAAATAGCCCTTAAATCACTTCCAACTTCCAATCCACTTCATAAACTCCTCATTAACACCTCACATAACATCTTATAGGAAATTATGACTCAATTTGAAGTCTAATTACTCCTTAATCAGCCCTAAACAGAATCAGCTAGCAAGGATTCACCCACAAAATAGAATCGGTTTCCTGTTCAAACCGCACAATCAAGTCCTATATCAATTTCAAACTTCAATCCATCACAAAACCAACTCATTATAACCTTAATCTACATGTTAATGAAGCTCACCAAAGATTTGGAAGCAAAATAATACCTCAAAGACCTTGAATAGCCCGATTCCTCCACGGTCCTCAAACAGACAGAATTTGTTCGGTATAAACCTCCACAAACCAACCATGTACACCCATCAAAAATCATATAAAACCTTAAGTTCAACTTGATAAACTCTTATACTATAATTTTATAAGAGCTCACCGAAAATTTGAAGCCATTTGGAGTCCGGAAGCTCCAAAAAACGCAGCTTCTCTAAAACCGGGTCAGATTTTGACCTTTTCCCACTCAAACAGACCTACAAGACAAATGGCTATGTCAAATTAAGGTCATAAAACCTTCCTAGAATGGAAAGAAGATAAGCTATAATATGGCGATGGTTTTACCTTAATTCGATGTCAAACGACGAAGTTATGGCCAAAACAGTGAGCCGAATTTTCCCTATCCGCAGGAAACCTGTTCGGACGAGAGGAAAAATGAAGAAAAAGATGGTGGGATGGCTATACATGGCTGAGGGGTCTTCCAATGGTTGTCTCACACACATTATTGGCTTAAAATTGATTAAACAAGGTTAGGTGGGGTAATTAATGCTTGAAGGCTCCATTGCTTGACATGTGGCACTAACCAATAATACAACCAAGACTTTGACTCACCCTTTGACCCCATGTATATCCATTTTCGGCAGCATATGGGCAAGAAGGATTGACCATTTTGTCTTTCTTAATTTCTTAAGGCAAAGCAATTAGTCGAAGGGCAAAATAGTAATTTTGTACTTTCAGTCCAAACTTCACTTTTCCAATTCGAAATTACCATTTGGCGAAACATCGTCAAATTCTTATTCATAATTGGAATTCTCTATTTCCAATTGCCAATTTCGAACTTCCATTTCATGATCATTCGTTCGTCGATTGTAATTACAGTTTGTCCCGAACTAATGGGCTGCTTTCACGAACATTACGCATATCAACTCTGTGATTCTCATCACACTGAGGATAACTCAAGTTATGACAGCTTTGTTTGTCATGTAATTGCGAGGATTCATTACTAATCCCGACGGCTTCGATCGTCATAGTTCGATTTAGGAAAATTTACAAATTATACATTGGTTAAGCGGCTTCACCCGCGACCCAATCATATAACGCTACCATTGTATTCCTTAGTCGTTATCTGATCGGCCTTATTGGTTCTAAATATTCCTTCGACAATCCTTATGGTTAAAGCGCCATTTCCTTTTTTTGAATTTTCTAGGTCCACGTAGTTTGTAATGCGTTAGACTTTCCCTTTTTGGTTAGTTTACTTGAAATTAATCAGATCTGAGCGAGACAAGACTGAAATATATCGAAGATACATTCTCATTCAGCTACCTCAAATGGTAGGAAATTCATAATGTCACACATCGTGTCGCCTATTCACCCAATCACTCGTGAAGTATCAAGTATTATTTATCAAATTCTATACTAGTACATATGCGATAAAATTTATCAAATTCTATTTTTTACCAAAAAAATCCAAACTAGTATACATGTGATAAATTTACCCCGGATTATTTTTTTGACCATCAAAAACCCTAAAATGATGATACCTATAACAAATTTACCCCAAACTCGTACATTCGTGATAAATTTATCCTAGTTAGTTTTTCGTTATATTTTACTATTAAATTGTTAAGTTAGATGACACGTGGTAATTGAAAGATGTACCAATTTGGAGTTTTTACCATTTGTTTATCACAGATGCATCAAGTTTGAGGTTGTTTGCGGTATTAATTGGATTTAACGGAAATTAACGAAGGGTAAATTTGTCACATGTGTACCACTTTAAAGTTTTTGGGGGTCAAAAAAGTTAGTTTTGAATAAATTTATCATAGATGTACCTATTTGGGGTTTTTGATGGTCCAAATACTTGTTGTGGTAAATTTATCACGTGTATACCAATTTGAATTTTTTTGTGATAAAAAAATAGTTTAAGTTAAATTTGTCATGGTTTTACCGGTTTAGGGTTGTTTATAGTAAAAAATAGTTTGAAATAAATTTATTACGTGTGTACAAATTTAAGGTTTTTAATGGTATTAACTCATTTTATTTACAGGTAAAGTGTTGGTGTACCAACACTATTATTAAAATGCAATTGCTTGTGTAATTTGCGATTTAGCAAGTTTTGGAACTAATTTATACATTCGCATAACTCAATGAACCTTCGAGTTGACTGTTACTTTTGTTACTTACCAATGTTTAATTTTACTTCTAAATTTATGAACTTTTTATTGATGTACCAATTTTGATTTACCTTGGTTTGCAACCCTTTACATTTTTTGAGGAGAAAATTTCAAACAAGGCCCTAAATACCTTTATTTTCTAAAAAAAAATGACCTAACTAAGGATATTTTTATCTTTTTATATATTTATTATTTTTTCCTTTTTTTTCTCTTCCTCCTCCCCGGTGGCCATAGGCGAGGCCATCCAGCAGCACAGCCACCTGCGAAAATGAAGGGCAAAAAAAGAAATAAAAGAAATTTAAAAATATAAAAAAACAAAAATACCCCTAGTCAGACCCTTCTCTGATACAAAGAGGGCATTTCAGGATTTTATTTGAAAAAATATTCATTTTACGTCCTTAATTAAAATTTTTCTTTTTTAAAGATTATCAACCTAAAATAGCGCGACTCACAATCTTCTTTTACATTAAAATTACCACTTAGTATCGGGCTAACAATTCTCATTTGAGTTATCTAAAGACGTTTATTCATTCTTTTTTTTAATGTGCCAACTTTCCTAATTATCTGGAAAAATGACTTACATCTCTGTGCAACGCTTTAAATTTACCAACTCTTCTTAAAAAGTACGAGCCTTTAATTAGAGCGATTTACTGGCTTTTTCCAATTAAGTTGCCAATCCCTAGTTTATTTTTATTTCAATTACCAATTCTCATGCGAAAAGCTGGTAATACCGTCGGAAAGAGTTGGCAGTTTCATAAAATCGTAGTGAAATGACCAACAAATTACCAAAAAAAAATTATGTGATTTTTTTAAACACCAGTAGTGTTTCGGCCTTGCCTACTTTTTCGAGCGAGTGCTTGTTGGATATTTCCGTAGTTTTGAAATAATTTAAAATGTTTTTGATAAAATTATGACGGCAATGAGTAGCCATCAATATCTCCAACGATCGTTTTTCTAACGGTTGTATGACGATTTTCTAACAGTTGTATAACGATTTTCTAACGGTCAGATTTCCAACGGACGGTTACATAACGGTTAATTTTCCGCTACTAATGGTCTTGTAATGGTTTGACGGCCATTTCCTAACGGTTCATTTTTTGTTTGAATATAAATACGTAAATCACAACTATGGAAGTGTATCTTGAAAAATTACAAGATAGATTTTTCAATTCTTTAGTTCCTCTTCTTTGTTGGCTTATACACATAACGTTGCTCATGTTCCTTCCAATATTCAGTGTGGAATATAGAAGAAGGTCCGTTGTATCTTGGGAGGATAGCTACTAGAAGCCTTACGCACTGAGTTTCGTATTCCGAGGGGTGGAATTATCCTTAAGGACAATATTTGCACACCTCAGACATTTGTTTCTTACTTTCTCGTCTTTTCCACCATATTTTCTGCGGTTGTTATTTTTATATGTTATCTAACTCTATTTCCAACAACCTTAAGGTAAATGCCTTAAAGATTCACAACTTGAAATTGCCGCTGCAACCACTGATGTTGGAATTGAACGAGGAATTGAAAATGGTGATAGGACAAGTATCACATATACATGGGCGATTTATCCTGGGGGCATTACCGAGCTTGCGGCATATACAAAAATGCCTTCGAAGAGACATTGAAATATGGAAAGCTTGTTGTGTATATCGACGCGTCAAACAGAACCAGGTATGCAAACCTTCTTTTTATTATAGCAAGGTTGAAATAAACTATTTTCTATGGCTGTGAAGTGTTTGGAATTTACGAGAAATCATGATGTCTTCTTTATGGAAATAGATTGTAAGAAAATCGATATATTGTGAGATTCACTAGATTCACTGTTATTTGATTAGTTGATGACTGAGAAGTAGTCGTTTGAGGAAGTACAAGTATTGTTCTATTGAAATTTGTGTGGACATGATGCTATGCTTGTAGACTGTTTATTGATACTTGTCATGTCTGTTCTTGGGTTCCTTTTATTGAGATTCGTCTTATGTGCGAGAAAGGAATACTATATTTTGTACTAATAATATATATATATAAAAGTTGGTGTTTGTGTACTGTGTTCTACTTTTCTCTTTGCCTTGATAAATCTAGTAATTCCTTTGAATGAGTAAATTAAGAGGGTCTATCAAAGAGAGAAATCACACGTATTTCGCATGAATGTTGTTTAGCGTATTCGCTATGCATATTCATTGCGCATGTTATTATGTTGAGTGTCGTATGAAAATTGAATATGTTTTTTTTACATGTGTGAATGCGAGACTGAATGTGCACAAAGGGTGGATCAAAAGGAAAAAGAGAAATACTCTCTCTGGGGGATTCTTCATATGCGCACGGCCGCAAAGGATGAAAATTAAGATCTCTCTATCTCGTCTCCACGTTCAGGAGAGTAAGGCCAAATGAGAACAGAGGTAAAGAAGGAAGGGGGGGGAGTGAATTTTGCACCAATATTAGATGACTGCATCTTTCTTGCTCTTGATTCTTTATTTTCTTTTTTTGGGTTCCACTCTTGCAGGAAAATTTGGATTTTTAAGGGTGCATCGTTGTTTCATACACCCACAATTGACAAGAGAGCTCACGATATAGAAAGAAAAATGTACATAATGGGATGAGCTTCAACATGATTAGGTGAATTACAATTGAGGAAGCAATGCGGTAACGGATTCCGAGGGCTTGCTTAATAGAGTTTGAGGCAGCCAATTTGATACTCTTGTGGAAGATTATAGAAATGCGCTCATCTCGTTTAGAGGATTTCACCTCTCACGAATAAGCTAAGTCCCTCTCTGGTTCTTCGCTTAATTTACACTTTGTCTAGAGAATGTAGTTGCCGTTTCTATCTTGATGTGGATCGTTGATGGTGTAGGCGATTCATTTGGAGTAAAGTAGAAGATAATTAATTTTTATGATCCGTGAGATCATGGGTGGACTGGACTTGATTGAGAGTTGTTGAGCACATGTACAAATGTGTTTGGATTTTTCTTTGGTGGTTGTATTTGTACATATGTGTTCAAGAGTGCGATGGGGTTTATGCTTGTACGTATGCTCGCACGTGCTGATGAATGCATTAAGATGGGAGAATGCTCTCCCATTCACGCACATTGGTAGTCATGGGATGACGAGAGGTACAGCTCTCTCGTAGTACATTGTTTTCTTTTGTTTTTGTCTATTGGATTATTCCACAAAAACAAAACTAGTTCTTGATTACTTGCGATAAATCAAGGAAATCAGTTGGTTGCAAATGAGTTTTTAAGAGGAAAATTAATCCTGATGATTCTATTGATAAATATAAAGCAACATTGGTTGCCAAAGGTTTTACCCAAAAAAAACATTGATTATTTTTATACTTTTGCTCTAGTAAAAAGATTTTCCTCTCTTCTTGTTTATTTGTATTAGCTTTAATTTATAAACTTATTGTGCACCAAATGGATTTTAAAATCGCTTTTCCAAATGACGATTTAGAAGAAGAAATCATGGCGATTCTTTGTCAACAAAATAAAGTTTGTAAACTTCTTAAATCCTTATATGCTTAAAGTAAGCATCAAAACAATGGCATGAAAATTTGAGAAGTTCTAGTCAATAATCAGTTTTTCTCCATTGGAGTTGATAAATATTTTTATACAAAAACTACTGGGGGTGAATGTGTATTTATTAGCTTACATATTGATGGCATTCTTATTTTTGGCACATGCTTTGACGTTGTGAATGAAACAAAATGTTTCTTGATGTCTAAATTTGATATGAAGAATTTGGGAGAAACAAATATCGTGTAAACTGTTGGAATCGTAATAAGTGATCGTGGCCTAGTGCTTACTCAACAACATTACGTGGAAAGGCAACTTAAGAAGCATAAGCACTTTGATGTCACATCGGTAAGTACTCATTATGATCATAATATTCAATGAAAATGTAGAAGGCAATGTGGCTCAATCTGAGTATGCCGAGATTATTCAGAGTCTAATACATTTGATGAATTATACTCGACATGCTATAATATATGATGTATGCAGACTGAGTAGATACTCGAAAAGTCTCAATTGTGAGCTTTGGACTACTTTAAGCGAAGTAATGAAATATTTGATAGGAACCATAAACTATGTATCATATATAGAGGATACGTATTCACCTTTGTGGAGGTGTCAAAACTTGGAAATTAGCCAAGAATTTGTGGAGGAATGGAAATCATGCTAAACCATTTGAAACAGATAATCTGATGACTTAATTATTACAGTCATTTTCCATGCCAATATTATGGCAATGTGAATGAGTGGTAGACTCAGGTGCTACCAAGCATATAGGTGAAAATATATAGCTTTATCCTCCTATGCTATTTTAGGGAAGGAATAAAAAATATATATATGTATCTTAGTGATTTGAGAACTACACAAGTTCTTGCAGAATTGAATGAAATTGACACTTTACGTGTCTTAGCATTGTGATTGCCAAGAGGCAATAATATAACTTCATGAAAAGAAACACGTTCAATTGAAACGTGATGTGATAAAGCAATTGCTTCAATATGGAATTATGTCCATTGATTATATGGAGTTAGAAATGGATTTGGCCAATCCTATGACTATTCATCGAGGGGAATGGGTCTAGCCAGTTTAAGAAAATTAATGGTGATGGTAACCCAACCTGTATGATTGGCAATCCCATGAAGTAGGTTCATATAGGTAATAACAAGTCACTTGTTGATCTTGTGATGCACTATAAAACTTATGTCCATCCTAAGGTGAAAATAGTGCAAGTCTGCAAGGAAAAGAGGATGAGCTAAGCTCTTAATGAATTTTATAGCCATTATTGGTGGTGTATTAAGCTGCAGAATATACTTGATGGAATCATCTATATAAGCGTGAAGTGAGGCCGCTTCTATGAGGCTTTTGGCGAAAAGCTCTAGAGCACTTATGAATAAACCAAGCATGTGCATGGCCTAAGTAGCGCAAAATCGCATTGAACAACAAATTTTGTGGGAGTGTAATGTGATTGGTGAAAATCATGCTTTACAAAAAGAAATTGTTGGTTCATAGAAGTTTTAAACTTCACCAATGATTTCGTGAATTATATTTCATTCTTTCTAGGGCTGGTTCCTAGCCTAATTAGCATCAGTTCCGATGCATTATGCTCCAATAACCTAGCATTATTTTATTTTTGTATTTTTCAAAACTTTTTTAAATATGTGGAGGATTGTTGGATATTTCAATAGTTTTGAAATAATTTAAAATATTTTTGATAAAATTATAACGGCAATGAGTAGCCATCAATATCTCTAACGGTCATTTTTCTAAATGTTGCATAACGGTTTTCTAACGGTCGTATAATGGTTTTCTAACGGTCAGATTTCCAACGGATACATAATGGTTAATTTTCCTAACTGTCTACTAATGGTATTGTAACGGTTTAACGGCCATTTCCTAATGGTTATTTCCTAACGGTTCATTTTTTTGTTTGAATATAAATACATAAATCACAACTACGGAAGCGTATCTTGAAAAATTACAAGATGGATCTTTCAATTCTTTAGTTCCTCTTCTTTGCTGGGTTATACACATAACATTGTTCTTATTCCTTTCAATATTCAATGCGAAATATAGAAGAAGGTCCGTTGCATCTTGGAAGGATAGCCACTAGAAGTCTTACATTTGTTTCTTACTTTCTCGTCTTTTCCAACATATTTTCTGCGGTTGCTATTTTTATATGTTATGTAACTTTATTTCCAACAGTGCTTTCATTATAGGGGAAAAAAAACTTTAATCTGTGAATGGAAATACAGTCGTCTCTGTTACAAAGAGCCTTTACAGCCTCTGCAAGCAAATGAAAATTACTCTCATCGTGGCATCTGTATCTTTACTGTATTAAGTTTCCAATTCACCAAAATGTCTAGGGTTGAAACTTTCGTCGTCTCAAGGAAATGATGCAATTCAGGAGAATAGGACATCTTATACTCAGAACAGATTGATACACAACCTGTATGACAAGCTTCTTAAGTGTATGTGTTAAGATTAAGCATACAAATGCAACAAAACAAAAAGTAAAGGCGAGAAAGGAAAATCAACACACAAGATTTATTCTGGTCCATCCTTAAACTAGAGCTACATGCAGAAAATGATTCCTTTATAATTAATGTCGCACCTCTCTATTATAATTTTTAATTACAAGAGAGATTAACTAAATATAATCATAGTTATTCATAGGCCTAAGCCCAATGTGCCAATAAGATACATACTAAAATTATAAAATTCCTCGAGCGTCAATAAGACCCCCGCTGGGGCGGGCCCTTGCCCTTCTTAACAAAAAGCAGGACCTCTGTACTTTCATATTGATGGAGAATATGAACTACACCCCTATAATATATGTAAGATATAAGCCTAATTCCAAAAAAAAAAACCTCAAACTTTGACGTTTGTCCCAAAAATATCCATAACTTTTTTTTGTCTCCTAAAAAACCTTCAACCTTTGATTTTGTCCAAAAAAAAAACCCTCAAACTTTGGCCTTTGTCCTAAAAATATCCACAACTTTTTTGTCTCCTAAAAAACCTTCAACTTTTGATTTTGTCCCAAATGTATCACAGTTATTAAAAAAAAGGAGTGTTTCGCGCTTAGTTGAACAAAATCTATGATTGTTAGACAAAGATCAAAATGTACTTCCAATTGTTTCAAGGAAAAATGTTTGACACACTGCACCGCATCCATTCATTTCGAGACATAATTGAGTTACCTGATATTCACATACAAATTTCAGTATGAACAATATATTAACGAATCTTCTTCTTATACTTCAAATTTTTACCGAAATGATGATCACAAGAAAGTGTTGGGGGCAGCAGTTTGTCGTCACAGAGGCAGGGTCGGCAGCAACTTGTCGTCACAGATGCAGGGTTGGCACGATGATCCTCGATGGGAGGCTCTATTGACATCGAGGACTATCAACGGTAAGGAGCCAATAACAAGGGTTACTACTGTCTCGGGATAAGACCACACCATCAGGCGACAGTTGATCACTTGGAGTTTCGACAGAAGCTAAACGACCGACGTTGGGGTCGTCCGGAATTCTATGATATGGGTTTTGAGGATTTTTCTTTTGTGATTGGATTGGTAAATTTGAGACAAATTCAAAAGTTAAAGGTTTTTTATGAGACAAAAAAAAGTTGTGGATATTTTTAGGACAAAGGCCAAAGTTGGAAGTTTTTTAGGAGACAAAAAAAAAAATTGTGGATATTTTTTGGATAAAGTCTAAAGTTTGAGGTTTTTTTGGGGATTAAACCGTAAGATATACTAGTGCAACATTCCCCCACCCCAAACAGAATGATCCATCTATCTCACAAGTGTACCTCTATAACATTTAATTCACGCTATAAGTGCACTAATCTCTCCTAAGATTCCCCTAATCGATGGACCCCCCTACTAATCTACACAACTTCATTCTAATAACCTATAATAGATCAAGTTCCAGCCTAGGAGGACCGTATTGAGGTCTGATGCACTTTCTATGGTCATTCATGACAGTTTTCCAAGTGGTCCTCTGTGATCAATGGTGCAGGTACTGGGTTCGAGTTTGTGACTGTAGGCGAATCCGAGATCGGTCTTAAGATTTAATTCGCTGTTCGCTTTGAAATTCTTCCCATCGTTAAGCCAAAAATGCATCTTTTCCATTGATTTATCGATGTCAGTGCTTTACTTATCTATGTAGTCGACTGGTTACATCCTTATCTTTCACCAATCTCATATTGAACTTAGATAGATTATGTATGGTAACCTGGGTTGTGGTCGGTGGGGATTGCAACGTGGGTTGTGTACCTGCAGACTTGTGAACAATACCATGCCATCATGGAAATGATATATCTCGATGAAGGAATTCGTAATGGACGTGATTGTTGCTACATACTGCTAACTAGACTTGACCAGAAAAGAGGAAAGACGTGACAGTATTTGTGGACATTCTTGTTCCTCTTCTTTGTTTTTTTGTTTTTTGTTTTTTTTTTGGTGCATACATTCTTGTAATTATTGGACGTGTGTGGCAAGCAATTGCGATGAAGTTTGTGGGATGACCTAACTAAAATGATGGGGGGAGGACCCATCAACGTTTGTGCCCTCTTCTTCAGATACTATCGGCTAAATCATTCGGATCAGAAGAAGTAAAATTTCTGATGAACCTATGAAGTTTCCCTTTATGGCACAACTTATCAGAAGAAAAAGCATCGGGGGCATCATTAGCTGCACGATATCTTCGTTACCTCACACACACACGTATCCGCCACTGGTCGTCGCCTTCACGCATACACATGAAAGGCTCAGAGAGAGTCGAGAAAAGCTCGGCTTCATCCAGAGGCCCTACTTCGAATCCTGCATAATAAATTACAAGAGACCAGAAGCGAATGCTCACCAAGAACACGCTAGTGGTGCTGAATTAGTGGGGACACAGGAGCACGAATAGGTCGCGCTTCTGTTGGTAGTGGCCGATGACGTTTTTGCAATGAGACGGGATTGCAGAATCCTTGGTAGCGAATCATTCACCTTTTGAGGCCTATCATTTGCCATCACTGTATTACAATCTGAGATAGATCAGCCACCACGCCCGAGAGAGACGAAAGCAACCGTCAGTAGAAATTGAAATTTCAAATTGGCTTGAAGTAAGCATAGTTTATTCAGAGTATGCATGATAAGTGGATCAAATAAAACTAAAAAGTCTTCGAGCATAGCTTAGGTAATGAGAATATGTAGGATGGGAACGGGGTCATAATCTGTGGACTGTGGGGGGTTAATTCTAGATTTGATACATGGATAAGTTCATGTTGATAAGTGAAGTTGAATATTTCAAGGAGGGGTTGGATTTTCTTGCAAAGTGGAAGTGGGAGGATCTGTTGAAACTGTGAGCGAATGATCATCTGCAGAGGAATGTTCTTGCTACAGTTGAAGCACCAAGAGGATCATGCATAGTCCTTTATGTGCGTTATAAGTTCCGTGGTCCGTCGTTTTGAAACTCGTCGCTTGATTATCCGTTGTATCGTTGCGTTCTGACTGTTTTTGAAAATCTCGCGTCGCAGTTCCTTGAATGGTAGGGCATCGGAGGAAGAAGAAGATCGATGGACCGCTCGATTTTGGCATTATAAAAAGGAACAAGGCACACGTATTTATGCGAGACCAATGAGGTCGACGAGAGGTGCCTCAGAGCATGGATTGAAAAGGGTCATTGTCTGCCTCATTCTATTGATTAATGAGACATAAATCAAGCTGGTCTTGTCTTCATTCACCCACAAAAAAGAAGAAAGAAAAAAAAAAGGAGAAAAAAATAGTGTCCTCTCAATATTTTCTTTCCAGAAATTCGGTCGTGACAAAGATGTTCATGGCAAGAATCAGTGGAATCCGACTAGTTGACACAGACAATTTGAACATATAAAATTGAAAGCGTATATGGCTAACTTTAGTCACGTGATAAGTCACCCTCTGTATTACGAACATCCATAGTACTTCTTTTGTTAATGGAGGACAATATGCATGTACACTGCGTGCACGAGTAACAATGAACACCAAGTCGATTATATCACTTTGGAGTTGCTAGAGATACGAGCGAGTGCTTCTCAGATTTTCACAGACGCCATATGTTATTACGATGCATCAAGATGCGAGACCAGATAAATTTACGAGTTTTCTTTTTCAAAAGGTCTAACGGTGTCCGAATCAATTTCAAAAATTAAAGTTCACAGAAGAGTTTGATCCCCAATAATTTCATAGCCTTTCATACACAATACACATACCACGTGATGGAGCTAATATGCCATGCTATTCGACTAGCATAGAGCTACCGAGTGAACGAAAATTTAATGCACGACAAGTGATTACGACACACATAACATACAGTCAAAAAGAAAACCCTAACACCCGGTTCAGTCCGGATAGATATTATGTCAACCTGAAGTATAATTTCTAGCTAAAGTGGAGCGTCATGCAGATGATGTGCAACACTTACGAGCAATAAGATTCGAAAACGAATAATCAAATCTTGAACTCTTTCTTGTCATTTACCCTCGTGAAAATGTGGGTGGTGCCCACAAAATGAACGTATGGTCTTCGTCAACTTTGTTTATTTCTTTGAAAAATATAACTTTGATGCCTTTAATTTTAGTCCTCCCAATACGAGGAGGACATGTTAGGTTATGCTTAACAGTTGTAGTCCTTCCAATGAGGAAAATTCTTCCATTCTTCCTGTTCAGAAAAGTTCAGCTATTACGTGATTGACGATGATGTCAGTTTGTCCGAAAATCAGAAGATGGGAAAACAGCATGAGAAAAGCAAGTTTCATAGTCTGTCATTAGCTGCATAGAGCGAGCTCTCAAAACCAATCAGATAAAATTGAAAGATAAAGCACCAAAGATTTACGATGGTTTCCATGTTATTTAACAACAACAGTCATGTGAGAGTGTGATATTTCAGCTAAACAAGACCATGTTGACATAATAGACCACTAAACTATTCACCATTCGCTTTTCTTGTAATTTTTCGGATATCAAATATTAGTAAAACTAACAGCATACCATTAAAAAAATCAACACGTAATGGGGCTAGTGATGCCACGTTAGTATGCCGCATGGTGCAATTACAACTTAATCCCGCCAACATCTAATTAAAGTTTACATTCCTTGAGGGAAAAAAAAAAGAGATCTATTACTTTAGAAAGGTCTACAATCCTTTTGTATACTCATACTTTATGCCAAAGTACAATAAAAGTGTCAATACTTAGACAGCACTCACTTTATTGTCAAAACTTTTAATTTTCCGAATCACTTAGACGTAAAATCCCATATGTTTGGCCGAAAATTCAACCTGGAATATTTTTATTACTAATATCTGAAACTGACATGACTCGCTGGAGGTCCAGTCATGATAAAAAAAATGTAAAATAAAAAAGAATTAAAAATAAAAATACGAGATTTATTAGATTAAAAATTAAAAAAGCTAAAAATTCAGGAAAAAAATAGATATGTGCACGAGAAGTCCTAAGATTTATGACAAAAGTGCAATTGAGTTCTAAAACTTGTCAAATTAATGCAATCAATTTTTTTTATTAACTCCGTCCATTTGGATTAACAAAAAATGTTGGCGTGATTTTTTTAATATCTTCTCTATCCTATGTGACAATGATTAGATTTTTAATAAATTAATATAAAAATAAACTAAAAGTTTATAAGAGAGAAGGCGAAGAACATGCGCCACCGATGCCCTCACCTTCATTGGCAAGGGTGAGGAATGGACAGCAGGGTCACCAAACCCCTGCCAGGGGCGGGCGATCCTCGCTTTGCATCCCCCACCTTCGTCAGCGAAGATGGGGCCGCGGTGATGAGGATTGTGCAAGTCCTTGCTGCCTGTTGTCTAACCTTTTCTTTCTTCTTCTTCTTTTTCATATTTAATTTTAATAAGATTTGTATCAAGTTTGTATTTTTTTAAAAAAATTAATTTTCAGTTTTTTCATATCAATTAAATTTTTATTTTTATTTTTGCTTATTTTTAAGTTTAAAAGTCTACATGAACTGAACTTTTAAAAAATATGCCACGTCATATTAAAAACTTAAATTATAAATATAAGTAATCAATTTGGCCGTAATTTCCCTGATTTGGCACTTAGGTGGTAGTTTTTTTTCCTCAATTTGGCACCTAAATGAGCTGGTGGATAATTTTGGCGCTAAACTGAGCGTTATACACAAGTTTTGACACTTCTGTCTTTGTTACACGGACTCGCCTATTTTTGAAATTTTGCTGTGTCGGACTGTAACATTCTGATTTTTCATGTCATTTCAAGACTCGTTAATGAGAAAGTGTATAACGATGTAATTTATCGCTCGGATCTGATTAATCTCGAGTCGACTGACCAAAAGGGGAAAGCTAACGCGAGACAAGGTATGTGGACCTAGGAAACTCGAATAGGAAATGACACTTTGACCATAAGTATTGTCGAGGGGGCATTTAGAGCCATAAAAGGCCGATCTAAGAATGATTAGGGAATGCATTGCTAGCGTTATATGATTGGAGCGCGGATAATGTCGCTTAACCAATATATAATTTGCAAAATTTTCTTAAATCGAACAATGACGATCGAGCTCATCGAAACTAGTAATGGATTCTCATAATTACATGACAACCAAAGTCGCCATGAATTGACGAGCCCTAATTGCGATATGAATCACAGGGTCGATACGCGTAACGTCTGCAAAAGTCGCCTGTCAGATCGAGATAGACTGGAAACGCATTGGATAGAGAAATGATTCAGAAATAAGTCTTGAAATTCGAAAATGGAGAATCAAGAATTCCAATATTATAATTAGATTGGCCGTCGCCTTAACGAAAAAAATTGAAATCAGAAAAACGACGTTCTGGACGTCGACGATGACATTACCATTTTGCCCCTCAAGCCTTAGTTTTGCCTTAATAATTGGACAAAGGCATTTTGGTCATTAAAGCCCTTTATAGCTACCGAAAATTTGAAAAAATAAGAGCATTGGATGAGCAAATGATTGACACAATAGACAAGTGTCAAGAGATTAAGCCATGAGGTGATGGAAACACTTTTTACCTACCATTCAAACCTAGTTGACCAAGCCATTGAAATATACACCTCACTTTCTCTTTCTTTCTTGGCCAAACACCCTCCCATCTGCTCTTCATCTTCTTCCCTTCTTCCTTGCCGAGAAGCCTGCCGCTCGACCGGTTCTGACCGCCAGCTTCGTTGCAGTCGACCACCACTTCCGACGACTTCCAGCCGCCAATTCGACCACCTGTTACTTCCTCATCATCTTGCCAACGTCCTCGAAGTGGAAGTAAGTCGTTTGACCACCTGAGGAGCTCCGGTCGGCCAATCTCCCAAAAGTCAACGGAAATCATCGCAACAAGAGGTAAGCCGTGTTTTAAGCCTCTTAGGACCCCGAAATCTTGGATTTTTTCAACCAAATTTTATGAACATCTAGGGGACACATAGATTGAGATGTGGTAAAAAGTTTGGGTGAATTTGATGGAGTTTTGACCCCAAATGGGTCTTGTGTTTGAAGGGCCAGAACTGACAGGTTGAGGACTTTGGAAGACCGGCGCCGTTCAAGGACTTTCCGGCGTCGCCTTTACTTTAAATTTTAGGTGAGGCTCCCCAACCCTTAGAACTACATGTTAGCAAGTAGATTAGTGATTAAATTGAAGATTTGAGGTAGTTTAAGGGCTTATTAGTAGGGGTATACACAGAACCAAAAATGCCGGTTTGGTTCTGTGCATACCGGTTCTGTTGGGGACCAAGGGCGTTGGAATTGAGTCTCAAATCCATTATTGAGACATGTTAAGATGTTGATGAACAAGTCAATAAGGTTTACGTCCCATGGATTGGCGAATTGAGCATGAAAAATTGATGGTTGGACGAATTTACTTAGGTTGCGCGACTGAGTTATTCGTGAGCCACTTGGACCGAGTTCTTGAGGTACTTGGGAAGGGATTTTGTTGAGTGAAGCTTGAGGTAAGGGGATTCCAAACCTTTGATAGGGAGATTGGACTAGATTGGGTGATTTTTGGGTACGAATTGATCGGTTCTTGAAAGTTATTATATGGCTGTCCAATGTAGGTCCTTGAAGGCTATTGAGTACTTGATTGATTAATAATGCTTGTGCCTTGAGTTGATTGTCGCATGTGAGCATTGAATTTGATTGCCTCGCATGCCATTAGTGTGTTGTTCATGCCTGAGTTGCACTTGGTTGGGTGTGTTATGCATTAAAATGAACTTATGGTTTATTTGAGAAGTTGTGACACCCTAAGGCGTATGAGACGCGGGATATTATGAACGAATGCCCTGAGGCGCGGGGTTTGAATTGAATGGCACCCTAAGGAGTATGAGACGCGGGGTTAAGAAGGCCATAGTCCTGATGCGTTGAAACGTAGGACGGAGTTATAATGTGTCGGCACAGGCTCGGATTAAGATTGAAAACTTGATGCGACGGTCCGATACGTTTATGCGGACCGAGCCTGAGGCGTTCTAAACGCGGGCATGGAAGTGAGGAAGCAAGAAAGGGTGGAAGGCGTACTATGACTTGTTTATGTGTGCTTGAATTTAGTGACATAATGAGATGTCTGGATTGCATGTTTGATTTCCATGTGTTACTTTGTGAAAGTTGAATGCCTTTATGATCTTGTGTGAATTGATTGTGATCGTACCTGCTTGAGTGGACTGTTAGCCTAACCTAGGGTTAGGATCCACCTTACTAAGATGTACGTCCCACCCCGTTGTGGGACCACCTTTACTTTTTAAATCCTAGTCCTTGAGAATGTAGCCAGTCAGGTTTGGAGATCCTAAGGAGATGTCTGTCTATTTTGAGAAGTTTCCTAACGGACAGGGGACCATTTATGTTAGAAAGTGTACGGTTGTCTGGGTAGACGACGGTGGCAGTAGCTGGAAGCCTCATAGATATGAGGCCTAGTTCAGGAAGGTATGGAACGTTTCTACGGGGCCGCTGAAGCCCACTGAGGTACCTCGTGGGACGATCCCTAGCTGGTGTCATCCCACTCTGGATTCAGTGGAGCCCAAGAGATCGATTGCTGGTTCGAGGAATGGTCAAGAGAAGACTCCGACCCTAGAGGACACCGATGAGGTCATAGTGATCGAGGCTACTGAGGACAATCCGGTAGAGCCTTCTGTTGACGAGACCATGGAGGACACCGTGGAGGTTTGCTCGGAGATCTTCTCGGAGTATGAGCCTATTGAGGAGGTTGAGAAAGAGGCCGACGACTCCAGTAGCTCGACTTAGGTGTGTCAGTTTCTGACCTGATATTTTGATGGCGACGTCGACACCTGATTTCTTTTGGAGATAATGATGGCCTCTTTTGCACCAACTTTGTCACCTCTACTGACCAGTGGGTTTAGTTTGCCATACCCTTGTATGATCAGTCGGGAACCTATGTATGTATTAATATTATCGTTACCCAAGTCCCATTTTACATTTGTACGGAGGAGTTTTTATATTGTCGCTTCCGCGTGCTATTTATTGATGATATATCTCTCGACCATACGTGCATCTTGGGACCTCGAGAGATAGTTTGTGCTTGCAGAGAATCGCGCACTCATGCTCGGGGTGCGGGGCGTGACACGGACACTTGTTGAACTCGAACACACGTCTGACACAACTGGATGCCGTCGGACTCTTCTTGGACACAAGGTCAACGCGTATTCGAGTCCGAACTCTCGGTCAACGCAACGGACACGCGAGGGACTAGCATTGGTGGCCGAGCAGAAGAATGAGAGCGATCGGGTCGCGGCTACAGAGGAGAAGGGAGGTCGGGGGTTCATCAAGGTTCGGATATGGCGACACTGCCGGGTCGCAACTGCAGAGGAGAAGAGAGGTCGGGGGTCCGTCACGGTTCGGATCTAGCGACGCGACTGGGGCTTTGGCCGGCGTAGGGGCTCTCGGATGCAAGGGGTCGGGCTTGGAGCTCTCGAGACGTGGCTCAATTACGGATCTCTCGAGTTTGGGTCACGATAAGTTCGGGTCCCGCGGCTACTAGATCCGGCGAAACAACGACAGGCGATTGGCAACGGAGGGAGTAGCGAATGGTGGGGTGAGGTGAGGTGGTGATGCAAGCCATGGCTGTGGTGGTCTTCGGATGAGGGAGTTGCATAAAGAAAGAATAAGATGAAGAATCAAGAAAAGAAAGAAAGGAAGAAGAAGAAGCAGAAGAGAAGAGGGTCGCGTGTTTGGGGGCCTGACAAAGAGAGAGAGAGTAAAAAGGGTGGAAATTTTTTTTTTTATGAAAGAGGATTAGTTAGGTCAACAAAAGAAAAAAATAATCGGGGGAGGGGAAAGAGAAATGCAATAAAATTGGGACCCATTAGCTAGAAATCAAATCTCAAAAAATTTTATTTTTTGTGAATAAATTTACAAAAATATACATATAATATATAACGTATCCCAACAGGTCGAAATTTTATATTTTTTTAGAACTGATATATCGGCGTATAGTGTCGAGAGTCGGGTCCCGTGTCCGTATAACATATAATTCTGTTGTTCTTTAGCCCATTCTTTTCATTTATTACAAGGAAAGAGAGGAAAAAAGCATGTGTCTCATGTAGAATAGTTTATTAGGCCCAAACATAGAAGCGGAAATAATCCAATGTTGTGTCTGGTTGAAAGTTTTACTAAGGAACATGTCCATTGTCGGTTTGCCCTAGAATATCTTCCAGAGAAAAAGTCCATCACTAGACCAATTATCTTGAAAGATATCACTATCTGAATTGAAAATCCGACTTGCAGCTAATTCAATTCATCAAGTGAGTACTCTATGAATAATTCTTCTTTTTGTGCGAATATAGAACCTTTTTTTAAAAAAAATTATCAAGTATGATGCATTGCGGACACAGGGTAAAACTAAAGACTGAGAAATTTATAGCCGCCGAATCTCGATCGGAATACTTTCTTCTAGTTACATGATTAATGTCAAAAACCACTTCTTTTTGGGATTCGAACTTGAAAAACTTAGAAATACATTAGGCCCATTTGTCTAGGTTTTACGGAACTGAAAGCTATTTATTCAAAGTTTCGGCGGAGTTAAAAATATATATATATATTCTACTTTAAAAAGGTGTATTTTAAAGTTACATGACCTCAAACGTGAAATCATCTCGGGTGTTTAGCATTGAATATAGCAAAAGTCAAAAGTCACTCCAACTACATCTTTCTACCATACCAGCTATTATTCTTACTGTAATTTATTGTAATGTAACAAGTTGCACTATCTAAATATACAAAATAATATAGGCTTAATATAGATTAATCCGCTATATGTAACTTTTTTTCATATATGTAATGCACATAGCATCATTCTCTAACTAAGAGGAGATCCTCGTGGTAATAAGGTTAAAATAAGGAAAAATTACCAAAATAGTCCTAAACATGTTGTAATTATGACAATGCAGTTCTTAGCTCTCTCTCTTTTTGTCAATGGAGTCCTAAATATTTAGCATTTTGTGTCAATTCAGACCACCCGATTTGGTCGAAAATCGCTGACATGACACGGCCAAAGCTGACGTGGATAATTTTTAATAATATTTTTTTCTTTTCTTTTTCTAAAAAAGAAAGATAAAGATAAGATAAAATATAAAATAAATAAAATATTATTAAGATTATCCACGTTAGTGATTTTTGGCATAAATTGACCAGATAGAATGAATTGAAAAAAATGCTAAAAATTTAGGACTGAATTGATAAAAGAAAAAGTTTAGGACTAATTTAGTACCATTGCAATAAATCTAGGATTTTTTTGGTAATTCTCCTGTTAAAACAAAGAATAATACTTTTAACAAAGAAAATATAGCGAGAAATTGTAATTTTTTTGGGGGGAGGGGGGATGATTGCAAAAAGCTAATCGGCATGAGAATTGATTATATAACAGTTTTTTTTTTACATACTGTTGTGCTAACAGTCTGTTTTGGGCCACCAAAAATAAATAATAATTAATTAAAATTATCGCGGAGTTCATTCTTTTAAGAATTTATGGCTCATAATGTATTGTTATTCTCATGGTCAGGTCCAGGTGGTATATCGAATTTGGGAGGGGGGATGTCTCAACAACTTGAGGTATAAACCCTTAAAGTAGAGCATTATTAGCTAATAATTCGATATTTTTTATCCAAAGGCATGATATGCCATTTGTTTCCACTAAGGAAGGAAACTGTTAAACTAACATTCTGTGTCATCAAATGAAATGAGCATATGTTTAATGGAATCATATCCTTTGAAATAATTGAGCCGGCAAAAGATGCATATCAAACGTGAGATTTTAGATAAAAACCCACCTCGTTTATTCCGCTAATAATTCAACCGCCGGTTGGAATCATCCTCATCTCCTCTTGTGCTATTCTGATACGAGATTTGTTCTTCCCCAAGCTTCTTTTAAACCTCTTTGCTTTGACAGAGTAAATATATAAGAAAAGGCAAGATCAAAGGTAAGACATAGTTAATCAAATCCATCTGTTTAATGCATAGTACATGTGGTGAAATTCCTATTCAAATTATGCGATGTGAAGGTACCCAGATTTAGGGATGAGGATGATTTCATAGTAGAATCGGATACCGTGGAATCGGTCCGATTCTAGGTTTCGAGGTATGCAGGGTAAGGTAGGATAGGTTTCAAAAATTGAGAAATCGGTTCCAACGCGATAGGTTTCAGATTTTTGGAATGTGGAACAAATATTTATTTTTTTTATTTCATGTTCTTTCAATATTTTATGACATTCGGTGATGAGTGTGTAATTTAGAACCACTGTCTGAAATTTCATTTTCGGTGATATCCATGACTAAGACTTTTACTTTGGTAATGTTTCGTGTGTTTAAATTCGAGTTTGGGTCAGTTGATTATAGCAACAAACAATGGTCATTAGATGTGATAATTCACAGCAATCGTCCAATTAAACTTACAAGTAACACTTAAGTAGACCCTTGAACTGATCATGGAATGTAGGACATGGTAGGTTTGGTTACAGATTCTAGAGTATACCGGATAGATTTCAGTTTTCACAAACTGAGGAACCAATTATAAAAGGTACGTTTCACGTTTTAGATGAACCCTAGATCGATCCTGAAACCGTTCACCCATGCTCAAATTACACAAGAACTGCCATCTCAAGAGGATTCTTGGACTATGTTCGAGAATCAGAAACGAAGGACAGACGAATCATGCTAGTCTCAGGAAACAGCAGGACGAGAACCATGCACACATGGGTGAATAACGACCGCAAGTCGAATGGATTACAACATGGCTTGAGGAACCACAGATAACACAAAAAAGAACATAGAAAAAGTGATGGGCACAAACAGCGAATGATATGCTCCTTTTGCAATGCTTTTGCTTCTAGAGCTCGTGGACAGGAAATTGTCAAAAGAAAGAAACCCCAGTAACTTTCATTTCTCGACATCATTTCAAGGAGGACCGACCCGACCCGATCAGACCCGGCCACTCCTCCTCAAAAGATGTCACCATCGAAAGGCGAGAGCCAATGAAAGGAGCAGTGTAGAGAGAGCTAAAATACTACTGAGCAAAGGTGAATAAAAATTTGCAGAAAAATTGTGGATACTAAGCGAAACGTCACTTCCTCTGTCCGGACAAAAGTTAGAGATCTTGTCTTGGAAGATCTTGCCACGTGGGGTGCCCCCACTACCTGTTGATGAAATCTCCACCGTCCAACCCCTGCCTTCGCCTCTATTTATACGGTCGCTCGTCCCTTCCTCTTTCTTCGTCCTCAAGGGCTTGCTTCCCACCGTGAGTTCTGTGATCCTCCCTCCTCCGCAGAAGTTGCCACCTTCCCATTTCTGAGCACATTACCAGAAGCTGCTGCTGCAGAAACCGCACAAAAAGTTTCAGATTCTCCAGACGTCCCGCTTCATCAGTAATGGCCTGCTTGGAATTGTGTAAGGAGGTTAGTCATCCGCTCATATAATCTGTTTTTTCTTCTCTACCCAAAAGTAGCCGACGAAGAAAAAAGTCTCTGGAAAACCCAAGTTCTGCTTATCTTACTGATCTTTTCGCCCATTCTTGCCGTGCATGCAAGTCAACTCCTTCTAACACAGAAAAGCTTTGTTTTATTAACCATTATTTCTGGTCTTTCCACTGATAATGTTCCTATTGTAAGTGCAAGAATCCAAACACTAGAAAAATACTTTCGTTTTGAGGAAGAATTCTGTGGAAATATGCAGGGCAACTACAAGGAGGAAATAGAGGAATACACGCTTGATGGGACCGTGGACTGGGACGGCCGTCCAGCGATCAAAGCGAAGAGCGGACAGTGGTTTGCCGGAACCATCATCTTGTGTAAGTTGCAGATAACCGTGTCCAAAATGTTTTCTTTCATTTCCTTCTCCACCTCGAAGTTTCTCACAAGAACGAAAATCTAATGTGGGTGTTCGTAAAAGACCGTCCTTCATTTGAATCGCGGTACTTTCTATTCAGAACTCAAGATCAGTGGAGTCAAAAGGATCGGATTAACGTGTAATAAAAAAGAAGGGTGATGTTATCAAGAAGGTAATTAATGCTGTGTCATGTATTGCGCTAGCGTCATGCTTTTGGTCTTATTCGAGATAAGTTATCACGTTAGACTGTTACTATGCATCTGTTGTACCAACGTGTAGGCTTTTCTCAGAGACGACCCCCAAGTGTTTCTAACTTTCTATGAACCCTAGTCCATGTTTGTATATATGGACTTTAAAAACAGTAGAGAGAGAGAGAGAGAGTTGCATGAGTTGGGTTCCTGCCACATGTGGACTGTCCAAAACTCACCCAACTGTAAAAATGCTAAGCTATATAGCTACGCGAACCTGGCCCGGATCAAGTGTCGGATTCCCATTTGCACGGTGTAATGCAGAAGCTTTTCTCTCTAACTTCTCATTAGAAGTTGATGTAAGATGTAGCTGTTTCTAGCAAAGAGCATGTAGTGTCGATTCTACGCCAATCTGGATTACAATATTTGGCAAATTTCGAAAACTGAATAATTTTTCATTTGATGATTCTTAAAAAAAAAGGGTATGTATCAACTATAGTGACATTTTCGCCGTCTCGGTTGGTCGAGACACCAAATTAGCAAAGTGAATCGGTTCGATTATCAATTTTATCCCATTCAAACTTTGAGGGAATGGGGCATTTTGCTGTATCCTGGATTCTTTAAAAAAAAAAAAGGACTTATTGCGCGCTTGTATGGACTACAGGAGAAAGAAGAATAGACCTGTTTTGGTGCGAATATATGTCTGTGTCCCCTTTCATTTTATTTAATTTTGCTTATTAGCTGTAAATCAAAAGAAACTGGACTCAAAAAGGCGGGGTTCCCAAGTTTGAATGGCTTTTTTAGCTAATAAAGGCTAGACATAAATCAAAGGAAATCGAACAGGAAAAATGGACATAAACGAAGGTTGCACTCGTGGGCTGTCTGTGCCAACCTGCCAAAATTACCTCGAGAATTAGTAAACTCAAAATTTTTCCTTTTAATATGGTCCGGTCCTCTTTTCCTAATTGGACACTAGTTATGCACTTGCTTTAACTTTTCTCATTATCATCATGGTAGTTGTTTAAAAATTATATATATATAGAAGAAAGGAGAGCTTTCACGAAGAAACATCTTTTCGTCTTATAGCATGATCGGAGTCGAACTACCATTAATACAACTTAGGTATTTTTTTTTTTAATATGCCCTTTTCCTTCATCATGGTTCACAATATTTGGAGGGAGGAAGAACTGTCAATATCTGTGCCTTACTTGTCAAGTTAGCAATTTATTATGTATATGACGTGAATGCACATGTTTTGGAAAGTGACGTGGGTGTCGAATAAGGTGTTGATGTCGCATACATTTGATAGCCTACCTCTGGATGTTTGATCAATCAAAGGACATTGCACGTGAAAAGAACACATTACTTAGAGAAGATGGGACAGCCAATTCTATGTGAATTCGATTCGATTTGGTTCCGAGACGGGAAAAAATCACGCCCTCTTTCACCCCCCATCTTCTTGCACGTTGGTTGTTTACTATGTTATGCAACGGTTAACGATGAAGATCCATGAGAGGTTGCGCGAATGTTTGTATCGAAAAAGTAGAATTCATCTTCGCTTTTGTTTTTTGTTTTTTTCTGTTTTTGGCTGACGCGTTGTCTTAATCCAACAGTGAACCAAGGACTAGCAACCTTAGCATTCTTCGGAGTGGGAGTGAACCTGGTGTTATTCCTGACAAGGGTGCTCGGACAAAACAATGCTGATGCGGCCAACAGTGTGAGCAAATGGACTGGCACTGTCTACATCTTCTCGCTTGTTGGAGCATTCTTGAGCGACTCCTACTGGGGAAGATACAAAACTTGTGCTGTCTTTCAAGTCATCTTTGTCATCGTAAGTAACTCGATGCTGGAGCTAGTTTTCCCCGTGAGAAGTAAGTTTGGTCGGTGATTCTAAGCTTCTAGATGTGGTTGGCAGGGTTTGGCATCGCTATCGCTGTCGTCCTATCTGTTCCTGGTCCGACCTAGAGGTTGCGGGAATCAGCAGACGCCGTGCGGATCGCATTCGAGCACCGAGATCACATTGTTCTACCTCTCCATCTACCTTGTTGCCCTAGGGAATGGAGGGTATCAACCTAACATAGCTACGTTCGGCGCCGATCAATTCGACGAGGAGGATCCTAGAGAAGGACATTCGAAGGTGGCCTTCTTTAGCTACTTCTACCTCGCACTGAACCTCGGCTCCCTCTTCTCCAATACCATTTTGGGGTACTTCGAGGACGAAGGCATGTGGGCTCTAGGATTTTGGGTATCGGCAGGCTCTGCCTTAGCGGCGCTAGCCCTATTTCTGGGGGGAACCGCAAAGTATAGGCACTTCAAGCCAAGTGGAAACCCAATTTCCCGCTTCAGCCAAGTGATAGTAGCTGCATCGAAGAAATGCAGGGTCGAGATGGCGCCCGGCGAAGATGTCCTGTATGAGGCAGATTGCATGGACTGCTCTGACAGTAGCAGCAGAAAGATCCTCCACACTCATGGATTCAAGTAAGTCCATGTCTCTCTGATACTAGTAGTTCACAGAACTTGCACGAAAGACACCAAAACACCCCTGCACCTTCTTGTAGCTGCCAACCATTCAACAATATACCGTAAGATAAAGAGCGTTGAAAAATAATCCTCACCTCCATGACGCAGGTTTTTGGATAGAGCGGCTTATATTACATCAAGAGATCTCGAGGACCAGAAGCAGGGTCGCTCCAACAAGTGGCGCCTCTGCCCGATTAGTCAAGTGGAAGAAGTCAAGTGCATACTGAGACTGCTACCAATCTGGCTTTGCACCATCATCTATTCCGTAGTCTTCACGCAGATGGCCTCTTTGTTCGTGGAGCAAGGAGCAGCCATGAAAACGACCGTTTTGCACTTCAGAATCCCTCCGGCTAGCATGTCCAGCTTTGACATACTAAGTGTCGCTTTTTTCATTTTCGTCTACCGAAGGGTTCTTGACCCACTAGTGGGGAGGATAAAGAAGACACATTCGCAAGGGCTCACACAGTTGCAGCGAATGGGCATCGGATTGGTTATCGCTTTTCTGGCCATGGTCTCTGCAGGAATCGTGGAGTGCTACAGGTTGAAGTATGCCCGCAAAGACTGCACACATTGCGAGGGCTCCAGCACCTTGAGCATATTATGGCAGGTCCCTCAGTATGCACTGATTGGAGCCTCCGAAGTTTTCATGTACGTAGGTCAACTAGAATTCTTCAATGCACAAGCCCCAGATGGGTTGAAGAGCTTCGGAAGTGCCCTTTGCATGACATCGATCTCGTTAGGAAACTACGTTAGCAGCTTGCTTGTGAGTATGGTCATGAAGATCTCGACCGAGGACCACATGCCCGGATGGATCCCAGGGAATCTAAACAAGGGCCATCTGGACAGATTTTACTTCCTCCTAGCCGCTCTAACAATAGCAGATTTGATGGTGTACATAGCTTGTGCAAAGTGGTACGAGTGTATCAGAATGGAAGGAAAATGCCGAGAAGACGACGAGCAAGATAGCTATGATGTCTAATATATGTGGCACAACAGCACCGAGACGACCGGTGCTTCCCCGAGTTGCATAAATAACAGGGGAAAAGAGTGGAGAGGTGCAGACATTTGGGCAGAATTGCTTCTTAAAAAGGTGGTGCTAGAGAAAGAGAAGCCCTTTTTTTTTCCAGCTCGACTAACACCCCTTTCTATTACTTTAATTGCAGAATCAACCAATTTGTGTTCCTAACTAAGATTGCAAGCGTGCTCGGAGAGGCAGGCTTGCTTTTATCTAAGGTCATTTAGATCTTCCCCCACCTCTACCCTGCTGGTTGGTCGCACTGCTAGCGAAAGATTAACCCGTCCTAAGAGAGATCTATTAGTGTCTTGGTTTGTGAATGTATTATTGCAGTAAAGCAGGAGGTCTCTCCCAAATGAACGAACTTGCCTTTTCTCTACATGTACCATTTCACTACTAAGTCCAATTTCAAGCAACGCTCATGTTCATGACAAGCCAGAATAGAGTGCAAGTTGCTACACTCTACAAAGCAAAATCAAAAGAAGAGACGAACTTAAAAAGGTTCAGATTGGCTCTGAGCTCATCTGCCACGATATGCCAAAACTGGACCAGCTGCCGAATAAGCAAGGAGAGGCCAATTGACCTTCTTCTTGTTAACTCCCACTGGAGTGTGAAGAGATTGACCATCAATGGGCCATTTCTAAAGCAACCTTGCCTTTTTCGCCCCCATCAAAGCAATCTACAGAAACTCATCACTTTTTAGAAACAGTGTTTCGGCGCCTCCGCCACGAAGCATAATCAAGTCCCAGCAGGCAATCAATAGAACTATTAGCGAGTACTCCTAGTCAAATCATCTGCTCAAACTATCAAGTCCTCTCCTCGGACATTAACCAAACCCAAAACAATAAGCAACTTAAATGTCCATAGTTGATAGCATTGATACTCAATTTCCTGGAGGAAACAAACACCGTTTTGCTATGTCATCTTCCATTTTACTAACTAGTGTTACATATGTCTTTGCATTCATCGATGTTACACTCTCTCGGTGCTCTTGGGAAGTGAATTGCAACATCCTCGAAGTTGATTGGCCAAGGCAAATTAGGTAAAATGAGCAAAAGAACTGGAAGCGCCGAGCAGTCAATTATGAACAAAGGAGATGAGCTTGACTAGGGGAAGCTGAGCTAATGTAATCAGTACATACAATCAACCGAATCTCTATGAGGATGAACAACCAAATATTATCACTGGTCATAAAGGGAGCAACGTATACAGCAGTTTCTTACCACTCGTGATTGTAAAAAATTCCCAAAACTCATTTACCGACAAGGAACAGTGAGAAAGATCTTATTCTTAATTTCATAAAATTATTGATAGTTCATTCCTGCTAAAACATTATATTGCAAGTTGTCCATGGATAATTTAAGACAGCACAAAAATGTCACTAACCCAGTGATAAAAAATTCTACATGTAAGCTTCTTTGAAGTGCAAAATCATCCTTGGATCTTACGAACTTGGATGTGATGAGTAGATTCTCGGCGCCATATTGGTTGTGCACCACTTTGAACAAGAGTGACGTGTTCCCCTTCCTTCAGCATGCCGTTGTTCTAAAACAATACCATTTTGCAATCAGTGAAGATAGTCCTTGGCGTCAAACTTTTTTTATGGTGACCCTAGGGGCCACCGGCCAGTATGATGCAAAGGAAAAAAAGGGAAAAATAGAAGTCACTGAAAGTTTACTGACCACTAATAACTTGAGAGCTCGAGAGAAGGTCTCTTCTGCATCATCAGAGAACTGCATATATATAGGCCTGACACCACGATAAAGTACTAACCTCTGCTTGATCCTCTCTCTGCCAGCATCGAGATATGAGATGAGTTAGATATTTGAAACTTGAATCATCCTCAGTTAATAACTAAAAGGGATTGTAAAAGCCTCTGAATATTCGGAACAGGAATAAATTAGACAGGAAAGCATAAATGTACAGAAGGTTCGAGTAAATTTAGTCATTCATAACTTTTCACAGCAGGAAAATAAGTTTTAAGACAAATGTCTGGCCCTGACAATGTAAATGGACCAACCAGACAAAAAAGAAAATCTAAACACGGAGGCAGCAAAAAAGCTCAGCCTACTTTTTTTTTTTATGGAAGGGCTATTCAATTATTTCCCAAACACAAAAATAAAAGAACATTCAGAAAAGTTCAGAAAAAAAAAAAAAAACACAGTTTCTCAATCCTATCTAAGCAATTTTGCACTTAATCCTTACTTTACTTGGTCTCATAAAATAAGTTTGAAAAAATATCCATACCTTACTTAAAGCATAATCACAGCTTCTCAATGTCACAGCATGCATCAAAGAAAAGGAAAACGAAATGCCATAAAAGCGTATGTTGCTTAGACTTACTCATTTGTGAAGGCAAAGATGGTTGATGAAGGCTGATAATGGCTCAGAAGGATAGCCATGGATCCAGTTCTTGTAAAAACAATGATTGGCGTATTAAGGGTATTAGCCATAGTAGTAGCATGGAAAGCAAACATGTCGCCCATGTGACTCTGTAAAATGCCCAGAAACATTATTTTGTATCTAAATGTAGAAATTTGTCAACCATGATGCTTGGATATGAGTCTTAAGGGTAGTAAACAAAGGCAGAGCCATTTAAGAGTGCATCGGCTTGATGCTGCAACATCAAGTGTTTAAGAAAGTACCTTAAAGGCACCTAACTGAACTGGAGGTATGGTGGATGTCTTAAAACTTGATTCAGTTCTCAAAGCTACAGTGTGCATCACCTTTACAGCTTTCAATGGGTACCTTTTCATAGGTAATCATTTCGAAACTATCAGCACTACAGATTTAACCATAATACAGAAATTGAGAAACGGTACATGGATTAGATCCTTTAGAAAAAGACCATTGCATACACACTAGCAATGTACAAGTGCCTTACAAGAGGCCAAAAGAACACCAAACCACTTGTAGCTTCACTCTTAGTAGAGACGTAATGGGTGAATATTCAAGAAAGTAAACGCATTGATTTCAGAATAAGATATCCAAAGAGGAATTGTCTTTGCTTGATATGATTATACAATTGTCTGGTAGAATTCACAAATTCTAAGCGTACGAAGTCAATCTCCTAATTAGATAGACAATTGAAGAAGTGCTATCTGTTGCTGCATACAGCTTCGATGTCATAGATGCAGTAGATGAATCATGGAAAAACTATTCACTGAGTGCAAATATGAGCATAGTGTTCATTCGATAAATGATTTGCAAAGAATGGACTCACAATGTGATATGGCCAAACTAGTATTAGACAAAAAGGACTGATCAAAGAGGCTTGAGCATAAGGAAAAGCAGAGGGGAAAGAGAACATAAATTTCCATGAACCAAAACTAGGTCACCTCAACTTACTTTCCATGAGCTGTCTCTCCAGAAAGCATTACTGCATCAGCACCCTCACGTACTGCAATTGCAATATCAGAAACCTCTGCCCTTGTCGGTGTAGGGTGATCAATCATGCTTTCTAGCATGTTTGTAGCAACAATTACAGGTTTCTGCATACTGTGACACCTTCTGATGATGTCTTCCTGTTCAATAGATAAATGATGTACTGTTTCAGAACTTACTCACAGGAGCATATGAAAGAAATAAAGACGTCACAATAGCATTGAACCAGAAGATCCCAGATGCAGCTGCACCAAAGGAAACAACTATCCTTTTATGGAAATTTCACCTAAGACATGCATCAGAATTGCTTCATCCACAAATTTCTCTCAAAGCACCAGAAAACCAATTGGCAAATATATCTTCTCAAACATTTCATGGAAGTAAGGTTTCCCACATGCAACGGTTAATGTAATCACAGTGATGGTCTCTTTAATTTGCGTCTCATGAGCAAGATAGATTTCCAGCTGCATTTACTTAAACAGTTTATTTTCAAGCTAACACAATACATATAAATCATTACACATCGCGAGAATACAGCTAGACATGTAAACTCGATTGCATGAAAAATATACCTACTTCCTTCCCATTTGTTAGTTGCAAAATTTGAGTAAAGACAGTGTAATAGTGACAATTGCTATCATTCTCCCAAATCCCTTGATTGACATCAGGATTTCTGAGATTTTTCAAGGTTTATGCAAAACTGTCGACTTGGAGACAGGAGACTGTCCAATAATTTACACAATCAACCAATGACAATTCTAACCAACTAACCTGCAATAGAGGAACTTCTTCAATTGGAAGTTCAGCTCCAAGGTCTCCACGTGCAACCATTGCCTGAAAAGGAACAAGAACTGAGAAACTTCGAAAGATTAAAGCCAAGCATTGCAGTCAAATAAATAATGTTACCAAACACTTCAATACAAGTCCAAGCATTGCAGTCAAATTAATAATGTTACCAAACACTTCAATACAAGTCTTCATGTCTTACAAATAAGGATGGTAAAGGCATAAAGAAAGATCCAACAGATAGGAACTAACCCCATCAGAAGCGGAAATAATCGAATGGAGATTTGGGATAGAATCGGCACTTTCAATTTTTACAATCACATGAATATCTGCATTGCAACCTGCAGAAGGATAGTGGCAATTAACCATGTAAGGGAAACAGACAGGTGATGTAAAGTGCAATGGAGCTTTAGAACAATCAACTGCTAAGAGAAGGAAAACAAAAATTACTTTGGAGATACTCTTTCAGCTCATGGACCACCTTAGCGTCCTTAACAAATGAGACAGCATAAAAATCAACTTGGTTGTCCACCCCAAACTTAATATCTTCCCAGTCTTTATCTGCAAGATCAGGCAGATGCCACTCTCAGTATTTCATTCACAATATATATTTGCCAACCATTATCAGTTTCTTCTGTTCTGATATGAACAAAAGCTAGGAAGCAAAATGGTCACGACATATGACCTGTTATTGAAGGAAGAGTAGCACTTTTGCCACGCACATTCAAGTGACGCCTTGACTTTAATTCTCCGCCATCGATTACGACACATTTTACTAAATCCTTTGTCTTTGACTTCACAGCCAATGACATCATTCCACCTGGCAAGACAGACAAATGAGAAGTACCTTATAAGAACGTGATCGAAGGTTGGAATTTGTTTAACCTT
Organism: Rhodomyrtus tomentosa; assembly: GCA_028455895.1. Lineage (NCBI taxonomy): Eukaryota > Viridiplantae > Streptophyta > Magnoliopsida > Myrtales > Myrtaceae > Rhodomyrtus > Rhodomyrtus tomentosa. The sequence goes on along the minus strand of JAPCWY010000008.1, from coordinate 31,715,126 downwards.
ATGACCACCTGATACAGAATATAGCTTGTTATAATATGCCTGTCTCAGTGATTCATAAGACCCAAAACTAAGAAGAACTATCTAAAACTGCAATCCCCATGTCTAGACACACGTTTACTTAGGCTCCCTTTTTCTTGTTGTCAACGGGAAAAAAAAGAGGCCTCTGCAGGAGCACCTGTGCTCCAAATTAACTGACAAATTTGATGTCAACTTTGAAAGTAGCTGGAATCTGGTAAGACTATTCTCATCTCCTAACATTAAATCAGCTCTCTGGCAGGAAACACTATATCATTATAGTTCTTTTTCACAATGACAAAGAATGAATCATGGTTGGGACATGGATAGGTAAGATCCCCCAGCCAATCTAAAAACCTGATTGCTTTGCAAAAGGATCCATAAAAAGGATCAAAACTCATACCTAAAGGCAGAAAATATAAAATCACACAGAATTAAAATTTCATCCATGAACCCAAAATCTATTCTCAACAAAAAAAAAAAAGAGAGAAGAAAGTAAATCCCCTAGCTGTTGAAACATCAATCACGATTTTCCGCAATCATAGCATATGATTACGAACTAACAATCAAAAAGTAAGTGAACTTGATCAAAGCACTCTTGAGAGAACTAAGATGATATCATACATACCATCTACCAACAGTATGTCGCCTTCTTCAACATCATTAATGAAGTCATCATAATTAACACTAACAGTATCATCTGTGCTGACTCCTCGTTTGATAGTAAAATTAAATTCTTGTCCTTCTTCAAGCATTATCGGCTGAGGTACATCGCCACTTCTCACTTCAGGCCCCTGCAATACATGATATGTATATAATGCCGATTGTAACCCTCATAGTAAATGAAAGGGAAATTTAAAACAATAAATTGCAGAATCAAAATCCAGTTTAATGGAAGTAGAACAAATTCAGTGCACTAAATGTAATAGTACTAATTCACACTATTAGTGTGTCTCTATTTGGAGAAGAAACAAACTACTTTTGAGAAATGTTCATACCTTGGTGTCCAACATAATAGCAACCACCTTGTCTTGAAATTGAGCATTGTATTCTTTCACCAGGTCTATAGTTTTCTGATGTGAGGCATGATCACCATGTGACATATTAAGACGGGCCACATTCATTCCACTTTCCGCAAGTTTCCATATCATTTCACGACTGCTGGTGGATGGACCAATGGTACAGACTATCTTCGTCTTTCTCAATCCATTCACACTTACGCTAGCCTTGCTTACTTCATAGTCATCAGATTGTACCTCAAAAGGAGAGTTTGATGTATCCTGACAAAACATACTCAAATTACCTAAAATAAATGAAGATGAAAATTTGGACAGTGCAGGATAAGAAGGTACAATGAGTACAGACTTATCGTCAATTATACAGCATCTTCCTTCTAAGACTATAAAACTACAGTTCCATACAAACTAGACAATACTGAAGCTCCATGAAGCAAAAAGCTTCTGGCCCTGCAACAAAGTTCGTGTCTTCAGAGGTTCTAGTAAGAACCACTATAAGTGCACAAGCAAGTCCAACTTTTGAAATTAGTTCCTCAGTCTGTTGCGCAGTCATCTCTTGAGCAATAAATGTTTATGAGTGATCCATTTAACCGTGACCATAGGAAAGTGAATATTCACAAGATGATCGCTACGTCTCCATGCGCCTCTTCCTATAGGAAATAGAAAGTAGGATTTTGAATTTTGCCCAGTTACCAGCTACCTTTTGGCTTTAGAAGCCAAGAGATTTCATTTTCCAAAGGATCCAAGCAAATGAAGAGAACTCTAGAGGAGAAACGAAAGAGCAAGTTGCCAACCTACAAACCTTCAAATCTACAAAGAATCCAACGGCAACATCTGAAAACCAAGTATACTCTCTGACTTTAATAAAAAGCAGGCTTAAATTATCTAAGCAACAAGAGTAGATGATCTCAATTCAGTCCATTAAGGCTTTCAGCTACAAAAGTCACTCTTTACTAAAAACTTTCGGTTGGGATCGAGGTGAGGTTGGCTCAGTTGATAAAAAAATCCACTATTTTTTGTGCACTAGAAAGTTCGATTCTCATTGTCTTGTCTCTTCCCCACCGTATCTTGGAAAAGGGGAACGAACTTCATGCAACTGATTTCTTCTTCAACAGCGAAGTCTACTAAAAGTATGCCAGAGAGGTTCATTAATTTCAAGTATCCTTTGCCACCCATCGTCCTTTGTTGTTGCAAACATTTAATCATCCTTCAATGCTGCATTCGACAGACTTAAGTTTCAAATAACAGCCCAAGCCCGAGCTCAAGCTCTCCAATGTCTTCGTAAGTTTTGCAGCCGTTACAGCAAACAGTATACTTCAACGGTGCTTCAACGGAACACCCTAGAAATAATAGAGGACTCCGCAGGTCGTGAAGGCGTGACCTGTGCTTCCAAGTTCATGAAAGTTGGAAAGCATAACTAATCACTAATTATTGGCTCCATTTCCCCTGAGTAAACGCGTAATGATAGTTCATATCCATTTCAGAAACGAAGGAGTGAATTAATACTCTTTTAAGTCATAAACAACAAACGCCTGTCTCTCACTCATTACACCGTCCATTTCCTCCCAATGGCGGTACCCAACAAATAGGTCACACATCACCACCCCTTATTCAAGCAAGCAGAGCACTCTTGCAGAGAACGAAATCAACCGACCCATCGCAAGAGAAAGAGATCAGCGCAGTCGATAAACAATAAGAAAAAAAAAAATCGCAACGTTCACCGAATCACTTTCCCCATCTCCACTTCCGAGCACTCCCGCCAGCATCTCAATATCCAGCCAATCAAGCGGAAACAAAAACCAAGCAACGAAGCATGCCCGCGGGAAAACGGACGCAATCACGCGGAACAGAGAAGCAAGACGACTCACGACGGTCAGAGGCCCGTTCAGCACGGCGAGGGGGTGCTTCGGGTTCTCCGGGGCGATCTTGATCGATCTGACGGCGAGGCTCTGGCTCCTGCTAGAGCGCCTGCTCCGGCCTCTCGGCTCCAGGAGGAGGTCGCACATATTCCGGGCGGAGCAGAGACGATCGGATGCTCGGGAGGCCTCGGGGCTCGGTAGCGACATTCTCGAAGGGAGGTTGACCGTGGCCATCGCCCGCGCCACAGAGAGAGAGAGAGAGAGGCGGAGCTCCTGAGGAGAACAGAGCAGGTGGAAGCTGCAGAGAGAGAGAGAGAGAGAGAGAGAGAGAGAGGGGGCTTTCTGGGGCCTAGGCTGTGTGAGGGGGCATATGACGAGAGCGCGAAACACGAGAACAGAGAGAGAGAGAGAGAGTTGAGGACAGTTGGGAGTCGGGACTCGGCGTTTTGTTTGGAAGAGAGAGGAAGATGTTAGGGCTACTCGCGGGCTGAGCGCCGTTCTGCTGCACTCAGTCCCTCGCCAATCAGCTCCAAAATTCAGATTTCTTTTCCTTTTAATTTGTCCCTTTCGTCCTTTTCCAACCTTTTTTTTTTACCTTTCGACAAAAAAAAAAAGAGATGAATATCGATATTCACGAGGAATAGCGGTACATAATTATTACGTCTCAGATTCGTTTGTTTCGCTGCAAATAAATAATTTAAAAAGTAATTTCGCGAAAACGCTTTTTCACATCGCTCGAAAAATAAATGAAAAAATCCATCGCCGGCAACATTTCAAGAAATAAATTACTATTCATAACGAAAATATTTTTTTATTAGCCAACAGTTGAACATCGCCCCGTCACCGCCACCAACCACCGCCGTCTGGGACCACCCACCATGGTCCTTGCCAACCACTGCATGTCGTCGTTTGCAACCATTGCTGACTATCGATCACCGCTTGCCACTGCTCTTCGTCGGCCATGACCATTGACGGCCGCCCCCGCCACCAACTGCCGCCGACCATCGCCCTAGCCGACTGAGTTAAAAATAAATAGTACATTTTTTATTTTTTAATAATAACAATTATTTTTTAAGAAATTAAAAAAATTTAAAAATGAAGTAGAAATTTTTTAGCTGCCGATAATAATTGTTCGTAAAAGATTTTGCATTAATAAAATTTCAAAATTAGAAAAAATTTTACCGTTAACAAACGAATTTTTATGATCATAAATCAAATTATGGAGCATAAATTGATTTCCAAAACAAAAATATTACCATGCACATCTTAACCCATCGTTTTTAAGAAAAATGTATTTCGAACCATTCGATTTTCTGTAAAAACAAACGAGGTTTTAACATCTTGCATGATGTATCGCGCGACTTAGCAAGCGATGCGCAGCTAAGTAAGAAAATTCATTGGCTTGCGGAAAAGCCGCAAGACATATTAAACAACCACGAAAATCCCGGGATAGCTTTTGAGAATTTTACCAAAATCATCTGGCAAAGCACCGGTCGCGACCGTGTTAAGATTCCTATGAGATGAGTGTCCGAACACGACGCGAGGGCGGGGTGGAAAAACCAATTTGCATGAGCAGCAATTTTGGGCCTAAAAAAATCATAATACGTGAGGAGCCCCCTGTCGTTTAGAGTACTAGCATATTCGGCTCATAAGGTACGGGGACCATTGCATAAAAGCCTAGTCATTCACATAAAAGGATTGATGTAGTGATTAATCTCGAATCCAACGAGTGCATCGGAAATGGCCGACTTCCTTTTGTAAGCGCGTTTGGCAAGTAACGTTCGACGATGCTATCGAGATCATTGCGAAATAATTCGTGCCCACTCGATTGACGAAGGTGTTGTGCAAATGCCGGTGAGGCGAATTGGCATCTTTTGCTTAAGGAAAAACCCTCCACATTGTTTAGGACATTAGGCGCCGATTAGAATCATCACCAACGATCCATCTCCTTTCTAATTTTCATCTAAGCATCTATCAAAATTTGGATCATGGAAAATACCGCGCCAATGATCTTTGCACGTATGGCCCTCAACTTTGCTTTATTCAGTTTTTGGGCAACTTTGCTTTATTCAGTTTTTGGGCCTCCTAATGCGTTTATCGTGATTGAATGAATGTATTGGCATATGTCCCGGTTTAGCCTTGAGTCGCCGCGGGGAGGGGAGTCAACGACATTGGAACGGCCGTCAGCGGGCTGTGATTTCTATATTGCTTCAGGCGCGGGCCAAAACGGTCATTGCGGGAAAGATGTACAGAATATCCTCTCGGCGTGTGCGCATCGTGCGTATCGACGGGCCCACGGCTAACGCACGTGCATCGTGCGCATCGAAGTACGGCAGGCCACGTGATGAAATTAAGGGTTAGGATCGGCTACGATCGCGACCACATGGACGCTCAACTGAAAAGATGTGTCTGCGGTCCATCGCGAGGGTCCACAAATTTTTTTGTTTTTTGGGGACAAAGAGGGTCCACATTTTGAAAAGGCCAAAGGTCTGAGTAAGCATCGATCGAGACTTGTGTGATCGAAAAATTAATTTTAAGTAAAAATTTTGAACTCCTTAAAGTTATCCAAAAAAAACTAACCAAAAATGAAAAATCAAATCATAAGTAGAAAATACTACCATTAGTCAATTTTTTAACCAAACGCATTTCTACTTCGATACTTATTTTACCAAAAGTAGAAATAGAGATTACGCGAAGTCCGAGTCGAATTCGAGGCTCCGGGTCGTCAAGGTAGCGCATGATAACACTTTTAGTAATTAATTTCCCCCGTCAATAGTCAATCTGACAATAAAATTCGTTTGATAAATATACAAAAATTGATTTCTGGTAGTATTTTCTACTTCTAATTGGATTTTTTATTTCTGGTTAATTTTTTTACTAATTTTGAGAACTTATCGACTTCAAAATCAATTCTTCGATCATACAAAGTCAATTACTTCTTAAGTCGAGTCGCGTGCCAGAGCTCATTCTCGTCGGTTGCAAGTTAGGTTTTCCCGCGAGCCCATCGAAAGTGGGATCGCACGTGTCTATTGTCTCGACGGGGCCACGTGGTGTGGCGGTCACGCACGCATGGGATCTTTGTCCGAGTTTGTTGGGCGCTGGCTCCGTGGGCCGGAGAATGTGAACCTTACAAACATTTTTCACACCGGCTTTACTAAATTTCTCTGTTAAGAAATTCAGTTTTATCCCATCCTTAAGTCAACAATTTTATCACGTTTTAAGTAGCTCAAAAGTCGAACAAGCTTTCACGTGTCAATTTTTCTGTTTGATTCATTTTCATCCTACACCCACTTAAAATAAAATTTCTAACTCGATTTCATTTCCTAAATGTCAGCCTTTGCAATAAACATTTCGTAGATTCTAATTCCCAATGATTTTTCTCCTCCTCCTACAGCAATTGTACTTCATTTTTTCATTCTAAAATATAGTTTTTTTTTTGTTGAAATTCTAAAATAGCAGTATGTTTCAATATCGAGTAGCCCTTAAACCGGGCTCGTAATTTTCCGCGTGCAACATATAATCTGCGATATATTAAATAGACTGATTTTTGAAACCCCCCCCCCCCCTCAACCCCAAAACAAATATATATATATATATAAATGGGGTGAAATTTTCACATTGATCGTGATATTTTGATTGAAAAAGTAAGTTTTCTCATCCTCAGAGAAAAGCAACTTTCAGAAATTACTAATTCTAACCGTATAGCTGTGGTGAGGACTTTGGGCATCCTCACCTCACGTTAGGTATTGCTGAATTTCACCAATCACCGAGTCGGAGATGTAAATGAGGCAAAAAAAAAAATGACACAAAGCTCGAATTAGCTTTTTAGATAGTCCATGCTAAAAAAGTGGGCGATTTGGCGTTTCGCAATAAAATGAGAGAAAATACATTAAATTAAAATAATAAACCATCTTATTTAGGATAAAATCAACAAAATAGAAGCACAAAAAAGTTAGCATAAAAAGGGGATTAAGGACCTATTTGGTAACACTATGAATTCTCTAATTCATGTTCTTTTATTACCATGAACAAAAAAAAAAAAAACGAACAGAAATCTGCTTGGTATCGTCAGTTAATAATTTTGTTCCCGAGAACAAAAATCGTCCCGCATAACAGATTTAGAACATAAACAAAAAAGTTAAAAAGGGTAGACTCTTTTTCCCCCCCCGAAAATAACAAGAGAAATAATGTCATTTTGGAATAAATAAACTCAATGTAATCAATGCTTGTATTTACAGTGGCAAGCCCAAGAATCGTCGTAACGAGAATTGAAAAAGGAGAGTGATTGGCGCATACCTCATTTAGAATCCATTGTGACTTTGATGCGTAACGACGATGAACTCAAGCGATTCTCCCCTATTTCTTTTCGAAACGCCGGCGGAACGAGATAACCTCTCCATCACATAAAAAGTACATTATGTTTTTTTTTTTTTTTTGCGTTAGAGGGTTAGGGGAGAGACCATTTTTTTTTTTTTTTTGCGTTAAAGGAATAGAAGAGGGACTATTGAGCCTTTATATGAAGTTTTCGACCGTGGGCCCTCTCTTCCATAAACACAATATTTGTTCAGCCAAGCTTAGAAGTTCATTGAAAATGACGTTTTCGAACGAGTAGTCCTATTAAGTTAAATTAGGGACGTGTCAATATTTGTGTACGACGCTCACTTTAGTATTAATTTTTTTTGCCGGCTCACTTGAGCGTCAATTTTTTTAAACGATTATTTGAGTGACAACTTCAGCGAACATCATTGAAAATCTGATGTGGCATCTATGTGGCTCGCCAGAGCATCCTACTTAGCAAAATAAAAAATATATATTTTAAAAAATTCCAAGTCATATTAAAAAAATAAAAAATTGAGTTAAAAAATAAAAAGTGAAAAGGCAGGGGAAGGCCATGTTGCTGTTGCCACCGCCGCCCCACCGCCGCCGACAATGGCCGGTGAGGGTGGGGAATGGGCCAGCAGGGGTCGCCAAGCGCCGGCCAGTAGCCGACGACCCGACCCCCACTGGTAGTTGGCGAGGGCTCGACCTCGCAGATCTAGACGAGGTTGGGCCCCATCAGGGCTAGGCGACGCCGGCCTCGCCACTGCTGGGCTAGGCGACGCCGGCCTCTCCACTGCCGGGCGAGGCCGCTGTTATCACTGATTTTCCTTAGGTTATCGACGACCGTCCTCCATGGTCTCCCTCTACCCTCTTCCCATGCTCTCAATCGCCTCTCACCTTCTTGAGCCACAGTCACATTCACCCTTGAAACCCTTCTTGCCGGGCTCAAACTTGCGAAAATCAAACCGACTTGTCAACCATTTCTAAGGAAAAATATCGAAACTTTCATCGGATTCAAGATGGGGAAGACAAGATTATTCGACCTCGAGAAGCACTTCACCTTCTACGCGCGCGTACCACAGCAACCCGACTCGGCGAGGTCGACGTTGCCCGAATCTGCGAGTTCGAGCCCTTGCCATCCACCCGCGGGGGTCGCTGGCCACTGGCCAAGGTCGCCATTGGTCGGCAACCCTCGCCGACCCATCCCCTACTTTGCCATCCATTTTCGACGGTGATGGACCAGCGGTGGCAAGGGCTGTGCAGGCCCTCGCCGCTCCATCTGTGGTTTTTTTAATTTTATTTCTTAATTATTTAGCTTTTTTAAAAAATCAATATTACATGGAAATTATTTTAATTTTTAGCTTTTTCTTTTACCATGTGTATCGTTCTTTTTAAAATATTTGCCACTTAATATTAAAAAATTAATAAAAAAATGCCACGCATACGATTTAGCCGGAATTGACACTCAAGTGTCACTTTTTGTCGAAATTGGCACTTAAGTGAGACTGTGAAAAAAATTGACACTAAAGTGAGTGCCGTACATAAATATTGTCACTTCTATTGTTCTTTTGCCATTTTTTTAACGTAGCTAACGGGATATTGTCCCAGGGCTCCGAGGCCGTATATATTTTTTGTCCAACTTGTATCAAGTTTAATTTCTCGCACTTTACCTTTATCGTATTGATTGTGATTACATGCGTACCCACGCGTGACGTAGTTCAATGATAGAAAATATTAAACTGGGTGAAGATCGTAGGAACAACATTGTGAAAAGATTAAGAGTCAGTATTGAAAGTATATCAAGGGTGCGCGTGATAACAATTTTGAAATTAGATTTATGCTCTAGAAGTGTTTCTAGAGCATAAATACATTTGTTAATGTAACTTCATCGGTTTGGTAAAATTTTTTACTTCTGAATTGAATTTTCACTTCTGAATTTTTTTTTTCCCAATATGAAGAGTTAAAAAAAGTTACTTCTCAACTCAAGAAGTACTTCTTGGACAAAAAAAAAAAAAAACTTACAAAATGTTTCTCGCCTCACATTCTTCTCATTACGCCATCACCCTCTTTTCGACCATGTCCGCCTCCACCGACCTCCGCCGTTTCCCACCACCACCTCCGACAACCACCAACCATCGCCATCGCAACCACCGCCAACACTGTCGACCATCGCCACTTGTGATCATTGTCGACCATCGCCAATCGTCGCCACCATTCGCCACCGACCATGACCGCCAACCATCACCTATCGCCGCCCGCAACCTCTGCTAATCTTCGACCATCGCGCACCACCATCTACCACCGAATGTGACCGTCGACGACCGCAACCGACCATTGCTCTCCACTGGTTGCAGCTGCCGGCCGTCGAAGTAAAAAATAAAAGATATTTTTTTTATTTTCAAAAAAATACTATTTTTTAATAATAAAAATTAATTTTAAAGAAAATGTACATTTTAATAATGAAATATAATTTTTTTGGCCACCGACAATAATTTTTTATAAAAATTTTTGTGTTAATAATATTTCAAAAGTATAAATTTATTCATCATTATTAAACGAATTTCTATGATCAGAAATCAACTTCATGAGCAAAAGTAGAAAAATTCAATTTCTAAAAGAGAAGTGATGCCATGTGCGCCCTAACTAGACCAACAAGTCCACAATCTTAAGATTTTTGGTTCGCAGTAAGTGAAACGCCCGCTTTACTTGGCTATTAATGGCCCTAAATATATCAGTAACGACTCTATCAAGTGTAAAATTTTCATTGATTAACCAAAAATGTGGCAGTCAATCAGAGCTTTAATTGGGTCCTCTGTAGTGCAATTTATCTATAAAGTCACGTTGAGGTGAGAGTTAATTTTTTGTTTAGGAAATGTTGGTCTGTCTAGAAAAATAAAAGAGACTGTCCTGAAATTTATCATAGAGGGTTGTTCCAAGTTGAGTCTTTCTTTATAAACCTCTCCAAGGCTTCCTTGGAGGGTTTATATTTTTTTAATCAAGTAAATTTCAGAGTTTGATTTCTTGGATCAGATTATCTTTTATGCTTTGTATCGCTTTATGGGATTTTGTTTTTTTGAATAGAACACTGGCTACTTTCATTCATAAACTGGTAAAAAAACACCAGAGTTTCCACAATCTAAACTTAATAGGCCACAAAGGAAAGTAGGTGGATTGAGGAATCACTTAGGGTCGAGAGAGTTAGGTTGCATATGGTAACGTTTTTGTTTCTAGACATTGTTTTTGAACATAAATATTTTTTTTTATTTCTGTTCTTGGCTACGTTTTTTGAGAATAGAAACGCGTTTGGAAAGTTAAAAAAATAATAATCATTTTCGCTATCGCTGCCCGACGGCGGCCGACGACCGACGGCGTAGGCAGACGGCGGAGGCGGCCGACGACGGTGTTAATGGTAGCCGGTAGCCGCGTCAGCGGCGGTGGGTGATGGTTCCAAAAATGTTCCAAAACTCAAAATCAATTTTTTGTTGTTTCTTCAAAAGTGTTCCCTAACGCAAAAGTGTTCTGCGGAACACTTTCGAAATATTTTTGAACCATACACGTTTCTATTTCAAAAGTATTCTGAGAACAACTTTGAAATAGATATACTTTACCTCGAGCATTTCTGGAGCGTTATCATATGCACCGTTGGTACAGTGAGCCACTGAGCCGTCGCCACCCAATTGGCAGCTTGATTTGCCGATCGTGGGCAATGGGCTATAGAAACTCTCTCCAGCTTGACCCAGTTGAACCTGGCAGTCTTTGATAATGGGGCGCGCAGACCATGGGCTTTCTTCGGAGCCCAGAATCCATTGCACTACAGGTAAGCAATCTTTCTCAACTCAATTTCCTCCTCTGCTCCTCCGAATCCCCCGAGATCTGCCCTCCTCTTATCCTTTCGTACTTGCACCAGGAACTCCAAGCTACTCGCTGCTAGGGCTCTGAATTTTCTCGCGAAGCCAGACTCTAAAAGGCCGAAGGCGTTCCACAGCAGGCCAACAGCAGCGGCCTCCCGTTTTTGAGATTACCACGACGCATCGACGCTTAGCTTCAGCCTGCCCTGTTGCGGTAAACACCACCTAGCAGGTAACATGATCTGTCCCGATGAGCTATTGTTCCCATTTGGGTTCCATCTGTTGTAAATCTCGAAAGAACTGATTGCTTCATCCATAATGGTCCACGGCTGAGGTACTCGCCTCTGAAAGACCCAAGCGTTACATGCCATGTATCCGAGAACCGTTTCCTTAGGTTGTGGCCATATACCTTCTCGTATTTGAGTTTTCCTTTCAATCTCTCAGACCATTTCAGTATCAACGCCATGCTTTCACGTTTATTGAACACATCCTCATGTGTTTATTTGCATAAGGTTTATGTTGGCTGAATTCGAACAGATATGGTCTCGGGCGAACTTGATCAGAAGATTCGTGAAAGTAGAAGGATCAGATTAGATTAGGAAAATCAAAATTATGGATACTTGATTGAAAAGAGCATGATAATATAAGGACTAAAAGAAAATTTTACCGAACCCAAGCCTCTCAACACCATCATTGTTGGCTTTCATTCATTCTCTAACCTTATAGACGCTCTGTTGGGTGATTTTGTACATCTCTTGTCTCAAAAGCTACCTTAAAAAAGATATAAATTTTTCCTTACACATATAAATCGATGATCAGTCTATTTCTTTACCCAACAATTTCTTCCTTGCACATCAGTCATGGGTCATCGACAATCCATATCTATTTTATGAGATTGTTGAGTTCAGACTTATTAATAATCTGATATGAGTATTGGGTGATTTTAGACCTCTCTTATCTCAAAAATTAGTTTAACTTATAAATCGAGACTTGAATTTTTAACCGGTCAACGAGAGAACAACAGAAAAAGTGAAGCCAGCAGTACAACGGATCAAGCCCAGGGCCCATATGATTTTATTTTTAAGAATTTCGCCAATGAGTTTCAGTCATGGCCCGTTCAAAGCTCAGACATGCAAGTCCGTTTTAAATCGAAAGGGCAGAAGGTGGAAGAGGTGAGAACCTCTCATTGCCTTTCCGACGTCGTGCGACGCGCCGCTGCTTCTTGATTTTCTGGAGCTGCGCCTTCAAAGCTCCGTTCTTCCCTGTTTCAAGACCGAGAGATTTGCAGAGAGTATTTCGTGTTCGATCCTCGCTGGTGTGATTTTCAGAACATCTACGCTCTGATTTTTTTTGCCGACCCAAGTTTTTTTTTTGGTCGAAAGCTGACCGGAGTTAGAAGTCCCGGTTTGCAAAGGTAAGAACTACGCGGACTTGTTCTCGGTCACTTTTTGAGTGAAAACCAAAGTTGAGGTTATGAGTGATGCTGGTTTTGGAATCTGCTGTCATTTAGACTGACCTGACGCTGTAGGTTTGACAGTTTGAAATATGTTGTTGCTTTGGACCTTGCGTATAGACTATATTGTGCAAAGCGTGCACAGCATGTTTGATGGAATGCCGAAACCAGATCTTTATAAACTTGTCTCTAATCTTTGATTACCGAGTGTGTTTCAGCATGTCTTATATGACCAATACTTCTCACTAACTTTTGAGCGCGATTACTACCATATTCCATTGTTACTCAATAGAACTGCATCCCTCTCTTTTGTACTCTTGCTCTGCGCCCCAGCATTTTCCTGTCGCATTCAATGACTGTCATTGGCGAGGAAAATGAACAAGAGCCACTGACACGCATGCGGTCAATCTCAGGTGATGTAAATGAGTGTCTGAATTTGCGATGTTAGTGCTTTATATTTTGCTTATGTTCTACATTATTAAGGCATCACCCGTGGTAGGCTGCTGAACGGAGATGGTTGTTTTGTGGAGGTTAAAGGTGGATGATGGCTGAATAAGAGGCACTTTATCTTGTATTTTCCCGTGAAGTCTATGGTTGTTTAGATCATGGGAGCGATAAACTTGAAGAAGACAAACGCAAGTACGACAAGAAATAAATGAAATAAATAAGAGAGGCAAAACAAATAATAAAAGATAAGAAAATAGATAAAAATGGGCTCAGTACAGATATCAGAAAATGGGCTTAGTGTAGGATTGATGTAGTTGTGATGGGATGGCTTAGCGTGGGCTTAGTGTGATTTTGATAAAAAAACGTGCTTGTATGTGTTTATATGTATATTTTTCATTTCAGCTTATTATTAATCTGAAACTCGGATTTAGACCAAAATAACGTCTTTTTAGCCTGGGGATCTTTTTCTATTTTCGAATGAAAAAAATTGATTGAATTAGAGAATAGAAATCAATAAGAAAAAGAATCCGCAAGTCGAGATAATCTTGAACCAGATGCACAAAATCAAGCGAATCCTCTTTTTTAACGATTGAATGAACCCCTAGAGTCCCATATTTAGTAATTCCCGAACTCTTTCTTCTGTATCGAGGATCATCGAAATAAGCAAGAATACTATGTCCATGTAAAATGCCATTTATCAATAGTTCAATCGAGATATCTGAATGGGGCAGTGGAATGAGAAATCGATTTCTTCGCCTTTTTGCCAAGAAATCAGAATTCTCATGGAAAGTAGTAGGATATTTGAGATTACAATGAACAATCGATATAATTCGATTAAGTTTTGAATAATCAGGAATCTTATCTTCCTTTAGTTTACCGGAAAAAGAAGAACTACATAATTCGTATCTCGTTTGATCATTATCCATTAAGAGACTCGAAATATATCTTCATTCTCTTTCTGTCAAATGAAGATTCGTTTGGTCTTGATCCTTGTAGTGAAAAAGGGACTCCACTGGATCTGCATGAACCCCCTGATAATATCCATAAATGGCTTGTTTTTGGTAAAAGATGGACATTACTATATGTAAATTCAGGTGCATGGTACAAATCGGTACTCCAGTGCATTTCTCCCTCTTATGTTTTAGCGGCGTCATCGCCACGCAAGAGAGAGAAAACATTAAAAAAAAAGTCACTTCAGCATTTTTTGTTAACCAAGTTGGACGGAGTTAACTTAATGACTCAATTGTACCAATTTGACAAGTTGTAGTACTTGATTGCCCTTTTTGTAAAATTTTAGGACTCAATTACATTGTCGTGACTAGATTTAGGAATTCCAATGCTTTTATCCTTTGTTTTATCATGGCTAACCATATAGGATTTGAATGGGAGGTGGAATAATTGTTAAATAGAATATTTTGATTTTATTGGTTGATTTACTACAGGAGACATTTCACACCAAGCTAGGATATTCATGGATAAGCCACTGATTCTTGAAAACATCCTATTGGCTCTGTTTTGGTATTTGTGTGTTGTTTGCTGATCAAGACCTAACGATTTAGCTTATTAGTGTCCCACTATTTTTTTTAAGCTTGTGCCTTTAAATTGCAGGGCTTTGACATTCTTATGAATGGCTTGGAGAGCCTTAGGAAACAAGGTAAAGTGTCCTAAATAAAATTCTTTCATGCTTCTTCTCAGTGTTATCTTTCACATTTTTGTCTTTATGTTGTATAAACATACTTATACTACAGCCTTGGTGTTGAGATAACTATAATGCGGGCTCACATGACTGATAAGACAGGCAGCAGCTTTTGTATAACGATATCTCTGACAGTTATGTGTTCTAGGTTCTGAAGTACATGTTGAGTTAATCCTGGAGATGGCCGTGTGTCTGTGTTAGTGGTGGTGGTTGTTTATGTTTTTCGTTGGTTGGGGGCGGGGGTGTTTGTTGGAATGTTCATGAGCTCTTGAGTATATACAATGTTGGTAGGAGTTTGAAGAAGTCCAAGGGTTCACATTGTTGGAACTATATAGCTACATTTTACGCAGCTTTTTTTTTTACTAATATATGTGAAGGAGCTGGATTGCTTGATTTGAGTGCGCTTGAAAAGATTATCCTTTTACTTATTTTAATTCGTTGATTCGGTGGACCTTGATGTTGTTGTATTTCACTTTTGTTGAGAATCAAGATCCAGTGGATGATAGTTCCCCCGGGGAGGGGGCGATGCGGGGTAGGATTGCAAAAGGGTTTGTGTGGGTTTGGGTTGGGGGAGGCAAAGGATCGGGGAAACAGATTGATCTCATGGCCTTGTTGACTATTGTTTTGAATTAACAATTTAACTTGCAATCACAACATTGCAGTTGATGTTGTGACGGAAAATTTTGTTAATCTCTATCTTCTTTCTGCAGGGTCTTCGAGTTAGTCATAAAATATTACAAGAACATGCATTGGGTTCGGCTTCTGTTTCACCCCTTGAAGATGCTGTGATATCAGTTTCTTCTCTGTTCAGATGCTTTCCAGGTCCAGTGGAGAAGTCACAGTTTTATAATCATTATTCTATCCTTTGAGCGAGCTATTCAATGTCGCAACTCATTTCTGATCTAATTGTTTTGGTGCAATTTCCAGACTGAATAATGCGTTCTTTATTTATTATCAATACTTCCAGTTATTTGAATTGCCCCCCTCAAGAAATGTTTGAGTGAAGTGTGCTCCTGTCTAACCCACCTATGCGATGGCAAGTGGAATTATATGAAAAGAATGGATGATTCATTTTCTCATGTCTGCATGAAACATCGACATATATGACCTTTAATTCAGGAAAGATTGTAACATAGCTCAATATTTCCTATCTTTTCACTTGCACCTCCTCGTTGACTTTTCTCTTCTGAATGTATTGAGTGGTAAGGGCAAATCCTGATTATTCAGTTTTTAATTGTGATTTTGCAGATTTCTCTGGCATGTCTCTATGGCAGAAGGGTAGGTATAGCAAGCATCTTTCTGACCAGGCTTTGTTAAGGTAAATGAAGTTCATCATCTGTTTGTTTCTTATCAGTATTTGAGAGATTCTGAGATTGGTGCTAAGTTTGTCAGGCCTCCTAAGTCTGTTACTGTTATCGTATTTTAATCAGATATTTGGAAACGGTGCTTACTACACAGTTAAGTCTAGTTCTCACAGGCGTTGTCTTCTTCTTTTTGAGGGTAATAGATAGGTGTTGAGACTTGGGACATTTCCTCTTAATGGGGAAGGAGGTACCATTTTATTTGTAATTGCACTTCTGCATAAAATGATTTTGGAATGGTTTTTCCTGGTTTTTTAACATCATATCCAGCCTATAGCTGAGGATAATACATACGTAATTGATTTGGGCACTTCTGTCTTAATAAAGTGATACCGCTGTATAGTACATCTATCTAGCAGTTTCAATTAGAGCATAACTAATTTGGAATTCTACTTCTTAGGGGGTTAACAGTAGTCTTTCTCTGTTCCCTTTATTGATTCTATAGCTTGAATTGTTCCAGAATGTTAACTAGATTAGATTTGTTGTGGGTGATAGTGAATTGCACTGGTGGAATGGAATAAATTGAATTATGGTTCTCAAGCTGATATACTTGACTTGTGATGCAATTTGTAAGGTCTTCAGAACCACCACTTAGCCAATCAAAATTTGTTCTTTGTTCATGTCAGATTCCTCTGCTTCCCTTCTAGCTATTCAATGTTGAGAGGATCTAGTGACTCTACTTTATCTGCAATCTCATGTTAGGTTTGGCAATTTTCATAGTGTAACTTAGGAGGAGCATGGCAACACTACCTTTTTTTTTTTTTTTTTTGGGTTAGTCAATACTTCTACTTTAGAAATTAACTTTTGGCGAGAAATTGATTTTTCTATTTTTGTTACAAAAAGTTAATTTCTAATCAGACAAAGGCGTTTGATAACAGGACAAAATTTCTGCTTTTGGAACAGAATTTCGTTTGTTGGGATTTTTTACTTCCGGAACATTATCAAAACAAAATCTTCTACGAAAAATTATTGATCCTAATCTAAAATGCATGTTATTCAAGAAAAATGAAGTGCAGATAATGACGGGTTTGTGTATAATTTGTTATTTAATTATTTTATGCAAATGGGGACCAATTTTATGGGGGAAAATTCTATCAGTGAAGACGATAGCTAAGTTGATATATCCACGCTAAAAGCACGGGTAGTTCCGGTGCTTTCTCGCCTGTGCCTCTGGCGTGGTTTATGTCGTAATGGGCATAGTAAATGAACTTTCTTCGTGCCTCTCTAGTTTAGAGGTGCATGATGGTACGTTCAATAAACCATACCATTGGACGAGTTGGTTTATGACAACCAACAATTCTGCCATCACTGCTTGAAACTGTCAAAATTTGCCTAGAACACTGCGCTTCACCTTTAAAAGCCATCTACACATATGTTGTATGCAAAAGTCATTGTTAAATCCATCGATCCAACAAATTGAAAAAAGAAAGGCATTTTAAGTTCTAAGTCAAATGCAAAAAATATTACTATATGACCTTGAAAGTGCTGGGACCTTTCCAGGGGCCCTTGTCGGACCCTAGGCAACGTCCCTGTCCAGCATAAGTGCAGCCACAACTGAGAAATTCTAGTAGTTCACTGAACAATCTTACAGAAGTAATAATAGTTGGCATTCTGTCAAAAATTGAATGCGCACCTACCCCACCAAAAAAAAAAAAAAAAGAAGCAAAAGAAAATTGAAAGAAGCAGGAGAGTTTCAATTACCTGGCATCAATTATTTTTTAACAATTTGGTCTGGTACTTGTTGAGAACCTAATGAGAAATTCCAAGTGAGTGCATCTGAAAATGACTTTCACAAACTTGACATAGTGCTTTGAAAGGTGTGAAGAATATCGACAAACAGAAATATACATGCATTTTGCTGTCTCAACATCAAATTTCCTTGCTTTCAAGAACCTGAGAAAAAAGACAAACGATTTAAGAAGTTCAAAGACGACAGCAACATTAGTATAATTTTGTCTTTGTGGGATTGCTTGGTCCACTTTAAGATATTTGTGGGATGCCATTTAACCAATTTGGGTCAATTACTTGGTCCACTTTGCCATTATTGTCTCTTTGTGGGATGCTGTTTAACCAAGTCATGGAACATTTCTTTCTTATAATATGTTAGAAAAATGCTATATTTAAAATACTTTCATGCAATACAAATTTAGTGAAAAATTATGTATAATTTTTGTATTTTTAAAAATATTTTAGTTGAAGGCCAAAGGAGATCGGTGGCGGATTGTCTCTTTCTGATGCTAACTTTTGGAGAGAAGTTGTTTTTTTTTTTACTTCTGAAAGCTGCTCAAAAACAACTTCTGAAGCAAAAAATTGCTTTGGAAGTAGAAAAATGAAGTTGCGTAACCAAACGGATTTATGCTTCAAAAGTTGCATTATCAAACAGACTTCTGCTCCAAGAGCACTTTCGTAGCAGAAATTCTGCTACAGAAGTGTTAATAATCATGCCCTTTAAATTCAAAAGTTTGCTAGAAATGTTTGAAACTCATATGACGTAACCTCAATCTAGCTTGGGCATACATCTTCTCTCCATATTGTGTTTGTTAGACTAGGAAGCACCATTGTTTAGTGTTTACCCTATTAGATTTGAGAGATTTTGACCTGGAAACTATTTTGAGAAAGGGTGGTACTGCATTGGTTCCTTGTGAATGAGATTTGGCATTCAAAGAAAGTCACTGGATGATTGGATATAGATTTTGGTTTCTTTTGTAATAGTGATTTGAGTGTTGAAACTTATTTCTCTTACAATCTAAAATCGTTATTTTTATGATTTTTTGGGGTTCATCGACTGCCGACCCCAACTAGTTTGGGATAAAGGTGTTGTTGATGTTGATGTTGACAATCTAAAATCGTTGTCACGAAAAAGAAAGAAAGAAAGAAAGAAAGGATGGATATTCCTTTTCTTAAGTTGGCAAATGAAAGTTGCTCAACCTATTTAGTGATATTCTATGTGGATGAACTGTAACAACTCGAGTTCCGCAGAGTAATTTAACGAGCGGAATAGTTTAAACTCGAGCTTGGATCTATAATGAAATTGGCGTTGGGATGTAAATTATTTAGTGTGGAGGGTGAAAGGGCTTAATTATGTGGAAAATTAGAACAACTAGTGAGAATTATACTAATAGGCCGTTACATGAACAACCACTTTGCTTACTAGGATGCTGAACCAATTGTGTATTCTGTCAATCAAGAACAACTATTATTTATGCATATGGACATGACTGTAGCATCAGGATTCTAGAATATCTAAGGTAGCTTGTGTTGGGGTGTGGTTAATAGTCTACATCGACAGAAAGCACTGGGGTCCCGAGCCGTCAGAGGGCTTTTATAGTTTGAGCCTATATTTTTTGGGCTTTGGGACCATGAATTGCTACTTGTGATTGAGGGAGGTAACAGAGAGGTGCGAGATGCTAATTATAGTAGAATCCTCTGTTGAATGTAGCCCTAGTTAAAAGATGAATCAGGATAAACGTGGTGTCTGGATTTTCTTTTCTCGCATTTTACGCTTTACTTCGTTTGTGATTTCTGCGCCGAATCCTAACAACTTGGTGGATCAAGTGGCTTTAGAGGCTTGCTACTGAAGACAGTAGTCTCTGGAAAAAGGTCAGCGCTGTAAAAAATGGCACTGGCCAGCAAGTTGGCATTGGACTTATTTATGTTGATAGATTATGGGGAGCATTAACAATGGAGGGAAGGATAAACAAATGTTCTGGCTTTATTGAGGCTGGTGATGGACATAAACCAAATTATTGACGGAGATTTTGCATGGAGACACCCTCAATATGAAGGTTTTGAACTTTAACTCCATTACTTAGGAGACAGATGCAATCATGCTATAGAAATGGAATCTCTGTATGCTGGAATCCTAGTTTGCTCTTACTAAAGTTCCAATGAAAAAAATTGAGAAGGAAGTAATTTGAGGTCAAATCTTGCTGGAAGGCTAATTGTCAAAGACAAAACACTTGCTTTCAGTGGAAACAGGTATGGAAGGTCAAAGCTTCATGAAGAGTTTCTTTTGTGCCTTGGTCAGCATCAAGGGAATATCTTATAAATGAAAAAATTTTCTAGTCTTGGTCTTACTGTTTGGGGAGTTTTGCTGCACGTGCTGGGGAGAGGTCCGAATCTAATCATCTCTTGTTTCACTGTGAAGCGGTGTCCAAAGTCTGGTCTTTTTTTTTTCTTTTCATTTTTTCACAAGCCGGCTTGGCACTGTTGATCATGATGCGACACTCTTGATGCTTAGTTTTTGGATAAGGCACCATTCATTTGCGACAAATATATCATCACCTATCAAAGAAGATAAATCCCTTCCTATGATGTGCCAGCACGACGTTTATAGTTGATCATTCATGGAAAACAGTTATTAGGGCATTGTTTTCTGCTGATCCGGCCTTCGAGATGGTTTGTCAGGGATTTGGGGTTCTTCTTAGATCTTAGGTGTAGGTAATTCGACTTTGTAATTTTTGCTAGGATCGAGGAAATTCACATAGTTATTCTCTTCTGCATTCACTTCCAGCACAGTTATTTATATGGTTGAGATTGTTTTTCCTTTTTTTTAGGTGCTTCCATTCAAGTCCAGCACTTTTGGCTAGAGATGATGAGGAATGTGAAAGGAGGACTTCCAAGAAAAAAAAGAAATATAAAAGACAGAAGAGGACCCAACCATCCGTTGAGGCTCCATATGTGCCACCTAAACTGAAAACAGTGACGAAGTCCTCTGTGGATAAAACAGTTGACATTTTCGAAGGCATGACGGTAGTCGAACTTGCCAAGTGTACTGGTGAGTCAATATCTTCACTGCAAGATATTCTTCTGAATGTTGGGGAGAAGGTCGAATCAGAGTTTGATCCTCTTAGCATCGACATTGCGGAGCTTGTTGCAATGGTATGTTTGCTTGGTTGTCATGATAATTTTTTTACGTGCTTAAAATGCAAAAGAGAAAAGAAAAAGGTTGTGTCATTTTCATTCTTCATAAATAGCTGAGAACATAATCTGTCAGCTGCAACACAACATGTGCTGAGACTGTTAATTTAGTTATCTGAAAATACCTTGTTCAAAGGGAACATTGCCATCTTCTGCCTTGTAAGAGACTTGCTTGATCAGTGTATTTACTTTGCCTGGACAATGTTTGTGTTGGCCAGCAAAGTACATCAAAATGCCTTCTGTACGAAAATTGTTATCTACTCACTGCTGTTGGCACTTGATAGAACTGAACGTGGTGCATGTATCTTTGTCTGAATATAGTTGCAGGGACTTACTTTGGACCTATACATCTTACAGGAACTTGGTGTCAATGTTAGAAGGCGTCACTCCAATCAAGGTGAAAAGCTTTTAGCTCGGCCACCCGTTGTCACAGTCATGGGTCATGTTGACCATGGGAAAACTTCTCTTTTGGATGCTCTGCGTCAAACATCTTTGGTGGAAAAGGAAGCTGGAGGAATAACTCAGCATCTTGGAGCATTTGTTGTGAGTATGCCCTCGGGTTCGTCAATAACATTCCTTGACACTCCTGGTCATGCTGCATTCAGTGCAATGCGGGCCAGAGGTGCGGCGGTCACTGATATTGTCGTGCTAGTGGTAGCTGCGGATGATGGAGTCATGCCCCAAACTCGGGAAGCCATGTCCCATGCAACTTCGGCTGGTGTACCGGTTGTTGTTGCTGTTAATAAATGCGATAAACCAGCTGCTGACCCTGAACGAGTAAAACTGCAGCTCGCATCGGAAGGGTTACCTTTAGAAGAAATGGGTGGGGACGTGCAGGTAGTCGAAGTTTCAGCTGTAAAGAAAACAGGACTGGATAAGTTGGAAGAGGCGTTGCTTCTCCAGGCTGAGCTTATGGATCTGAAAGCGCGGATTGATGGGCCTGCTCAAGCTTATGTAGTGGAGGCAAAGCTCGATAAGGGGCGTGGTCCGTTGGCCACAGCAATTGTGAAGGCAGGGACTTTGGTTTGTGGGAAGTATGTGGTTGTGGGTTCTGAGTGGGGTAGAATAAGGGCTCTCAGGGACATGGTGGGTAAGATGACTGATCGAGCAACCCCGGCTATGCCTGTTGAGATCGAAGGGTTGAAGGGTCTTCCGATGGCAGGTGATGATATTGTTGTTGTGGATTCTGAGGAACGTGCTAGAATGCTTAGTACGGGAAGAAAAAGAAAGTCTGAGAAAGACAGACTTCGCAAAATAAGCGAGGGAAGGACAGAAGCTGAAGAGTCAGCAGAAGAACAAGAAGTGGTGGAGAGAGTTGAAATGCCATTTATTGTGAAAGCGGATGTGCAAGGAACGGTCCAAGCTGTCACAGATGCTTTAAACAGTTTGAATAGCCCTCAGGTAATGCATAAAGGATAAGGTCATTGATTGTCACATGCCTGCATCCTCATGAATGAGATGCTTCTTTTCTTATCCATGTTTTTTCTGTTTGAACATCAGGTTTTTTTAGACAAATGCCTTGCTCTGATGTGACACCCCTTACTGCTACTTTGCATGAAGAAAATTATGCTGTTTGCAGTAAATTCAAGTTTTTTCCTCCTTGTGTGCCATCGCATCATCCTGTTTCTATCTGAGCTTTATGTTAGTCAATCCTATTGACATGTATTCTCTTCCATTCATGTCCTCAGGTTTTTGTCAATGTAGTGCATGTGGGTGTTGGACCGATTTCTCAGTCTGATATCGACCTGGCACAGGCCTGTGGTGCATGTATAGTTGGGTTTAATGTTAAGAATCCTCCTAGTTCTGTAACTCAGGCAGCAACTAGAGCCAGCGTTCAGGTATTGAACTTATTTCTTCCCTGTCAATGTTATGGCTTTTGGTTAATAGTAGCTTCAATGTGTTATCTGTGAAATAATTGCTCGGTGCACAGGATTAATATCATGAAAGCAAAAGCGTTCTAATGACATGACAATTGTCACTCTATGCTCAATTAAATCCCACTTTCATGCACTATATATATACACGCACTTCCACTGTAAAGAACCAGAAATATCTCATTTTGGGGCTTGAGATGGCCATGCTCTGTTTATCTAATCCCCGGTTTTCCTATATGGTTTCAGATAAAAACACACCGTGTGATCTATCGTCTTTTGGAGGACATTGGCAGCTTGATAGTTCACAAGGCTCCGGGGACTGCAGAGTCTCAGGTAGCAGGGGAGGCTCAGGTCTTGAACATATTTGAGCTCAAAGGGAGGAGCAAATCCAAGGGAGATGATGTGAAGATCGCCGGTTGCCGTGTTATCGACGGGAAAGTCACGAGGTCGTCAACAGTGAGGCTTCTGAGGAGCGGAGAAGTCGTGTTCGAAGGGTCATGCACGTCCCTCAAGAGAGAGAAGCAGGATGTTGAGATAGTGGGAAAAGGAAATGAATGTGGGCTTGTGATCCGAGACTGGCATGATTTCCAGGTCGGGGACATCATTCAGTGCTTGGAACGAGTTGTACGGAAGCCTAAGTTCATTTCATCTGAGAGCGGAGCTGTTCGAATTGAGTGCTGACGGTGTACCGCAATGTCCATGCTGTTTTGAGTTGATAACGGATTTTATTGGTTGCGTCTTTCCTCTCGAAAATGCGGTGCCAACACAAGCAATTTTGTATTTCAGTTAACTAGCAATTCAAATTTTGAGACTTTACATGCTGCTGCTTATTACAAACATAAGAAATGTACATTACCCCAGTCTGAGAAGCATGATAATATGCTATTATTTGTATATACAATTCGTATATCTTGTGTTGTGATGCCGAATGCGGATGTTGTTACACTCGAGATCTGATGAGCCGCGGGGAGAGATGCTGCAGTTATTATATTACCAAAACTGAGGAGGGACCTTTTTCCATTCTATCATTTAGACAATAACCAAGTAAAATCACGTGATGTTCTCGACGATGCAGTCCATGATGTTTGATTTACTTGGAAGGAACACACGATGCGGAGTCATGTGTTATGTTGTCTGGATGATTATAATTATCTTAAACTTGCTGTGTCTTTATGTGTAGACAAGCCAATACAGAGTTTTCCTAGCATAGATGTCATCATAATTCATTTGGGACGACACCGAAAGCCCTCACATTCAATTTGTGTCTGCAGTGCCTGCAGAGTCTTAAATGTTCCGGCACCTTTTTCTGTGCAATCTTTCTAGGAAGATAAATTCAGAATGAGTAGAACTTTTTCTACACATTTAAACCTCTCTTTGTATACCTATTAAACTCCTCCCTCTCTCTCTCTCTCAACGGTGTTAATAATTTGAATGTTCGATCAAGGAAATTTCAGACTGTCTCTTAGATTAGATTATCGCTAAAGCTGTCCATCTCTTTGGTGGATTCTATTGAGTGAGAGAGTTATATGTCATGTAAACTAGGGCCGATTTCTTAGATTGTGAGCATATACATTCTCGCATTGAGTTTTCTTCTCAATCTTTTGACTATTTCGGTATCAATGTCATACTCATCGTTGTCTATATTGGCTAAATTTTTATAAACACATCCACATATCCGCATGTCGTGTTTATCACATGATACTTCGCATTGGAAAACAGTTCTATTGGCTGAATTTGAACGAATTTGGTTTCAGAGGAATCTGATCAGAAAATTTGTGAAAGTAGAATAACTTAGATTAGACAAATTGTAACTGTAGACACTTGATTGAAAATAGCTTAATACCACAAGGAGTAGAAGTAAACTTTTTCCAAACCCAAGCCTCCCAAAATCTCCGTTGTTCCGGCGGTCACTCATTCCCTAATTTTCTTCACGCCTCAAAGGTTACACCATATCTTGTTGTTCGCACTCGACTGTTGGAGCTTTTATTTCAAAGTCCCATATGAAATTGAATGAGAAATGAAGATTTATTTCGGTTCGTAATAGAAATGAAGAGTTGTTTCGTTTTGTCGAATCTTTTCGATGAAACTGTGCGACTTCGTGACATTTCATCGAATACTTTCAACGAAATCGAGCCTTTTCGTCGACAAACACTTTCGACGAAACCACGTGTTTTCGTGACTCTTCATTCTTTTGGAAGATGTCTATTCGATTTCGTGACTTTTCATCTGTTTGAAAGAGAACTGTTCAGATTCGTGACTCTTCGTTCTTAATTTCTATTTCGTGATTCTTCGTATCACTGTCTATAAATAATATCATTGAACATCGCATTAGAAATGAGCATCAGACACTAGCATTAGATATAATCATTATGGTCGTCATTCATTTATCATCGTCATCATTTTGTGCGACTATTCCGCGAAATTATGTTCGAAGGTTTTCTTTGAAACAAGAACCGGTTTCGAGGAAAAACGATCTGTTCTATCCTAGGAGGCAATTGTCCAAGAACCTTGGGTACCGATTGAGGGAACAAATTTGTCTTAAGGGCACAACGTTATTTCATTGGGCTCGGATCATTCATCAACATTCTGCTTACTCGTTTGCATTGGCTGCATGTTAGTCTTTCAATTGCAATTCTAATTACACGAACTTAGGCAACAACAATCTTAATACAAATTTGTGATTTTCTGTCTGGGTTCGTATAGTTATTTTTGTTATAGGATGAAAATTATATTTGATTATATATTCGGATTCTTCTCGATGATACGGAAATAAAAAATGAATAGTTACATTCGATGTTTGATTCCATCGTTTGGTGTGATAGCCTTGGTTTAAATATATGCCTTTGTTTTCTATTGAGTTTTGACTTCTTGTTTTTGAAATTACTGCACGTAAGTTTCAAGGCAAACCGAGAGCGTAAAACTTGTCTAAATGTTACAGACCATTGCACTATTAGGCGATTTCTCCAGAATTATCTGATATCGTCAAGTTGAGCGTGACGTATGGTTCGTAGCCCTCCGTGTGGACGCTGGACGCGAAAATTAAGTGAACAGTCGCGTTGGGTCACAGCGAACAAGAAATTATTTTTTGTGGACTCGCGAATGGCGAAAGTCCACGTCTTTGTAAAGAAAATAATGGGTGGCACCATTGATTTTGGATTTGACATTTTCACTAGACAAGCATTAAAAAAAAATAAAAAAAAATTGGTTCACTAGTCCGGCGAGCACTGTGGAACTTTAAAAAAAAAAACAATAAATAAATAATAGAAAAAGGATGAAACGTGGCAAACATGTGCACGTGGGCACTGATCTGGCGCGTATGGTTATTTACCATTCTGCCCTTATTTAATTTGTTTATTGATTTGCCGTTACATGCATTTTGGTGCATATTCTTGTATATGCAATTAAATGTCGAGTGATCTATACATATTTAATTAATTAGAGATTAATCACAACGCCTCTAATTATATTATATAAATTATAAGTTTAGAGTTTGTAATTTCAGTTCAAAGCAAACTCGAAAAAAAAAAAACAATAGTACGAGATTATGTTGTCTTGTATCTCGCATTTGATTTGGTTGGTGCATATAAAATTATTATGGTGCATATAAAACTATTATGTTGCATATGAAACCCTATGTACTTGTAATTTTCAAAGGTATTTTGGGCTATTTTCACATGGTTTCATAAATGGCTTCATCGTCAATGATGCATATTGCGTCTATCCCGATTTGTGGAAATAAGTCAGAAAGTTCAATAGTCTGATTTCAAAAGATGGCAATAGAAGATGTTGTTCTATGTCATGACATTGAATTTGGCAAGATTCCTTAATAAGGGTGGTCCTAAGTAAGTTGAATGAAAAAGAGGCAAACATGGAAAGGATTGTTGTTGTAGATATGTGGAAGCATTTTGAATTCCTGTGTCGCAACTAAATTTTAAATGGTCTGGATAATTCCCTCTATAATGTTTATAGCCACTGAAATGGCTAAGGAATTATGGGAAAGTCTGGACGAGAAATACAAGATGGATTGAAAAGATTCATCGTTGGCAAGTTTCCGAACTTGAAGATGGTTCATTTCATAATCGTCCTAAATCAAGTCTTGAAAACTCTAAGAGATCATGCATAATATTCATACCAAACATATGGTTTTAAGTGAGTAATTTCAAATGGCTGCTTTCATTGAAATACTACCACCATCTTGAAAAAATTTCAAGAATTATCTCAAAGTATAGGGGCGAGAAATGTTATGTATATTGGTAAGACAACTTCTCTCTAGTAAAATTATCACAATTGACTATGTGAAGTCAAAGTATAATATTACGAATCCATTAACAAAAGGCTTAACTAGAGAGATGGTTATAGAAATATTAAGGAAATGAGTTTTAAGGCCATAAATAAGTCATCATAGCAAAAATCCTACCTAGTTGACTGGATATCCTAAGATCTAGGTTCAAAGAACAACCAAATTATAAAGTTTGTGTAAGTATTGTGAATTTTCTATTCATTCTCGTATATAAACAGTACTAATATGTGAAAGTTAAGCATAAGCTTTTAATGAATCTGAATCGAGTATATGATATCATGCACATTCAGAAATCAATTATGTGAGTAGGAAGTAAGGGTCGCTTCTCTGAGATTTGAAAAGGCCGAATTCTCTATAGTACTTATGAGACCAGGTGGTGTTCATGGTCAAAACGAACACAACAATGAGAACCAGCTTTATTCGAGCGACGGTTATGTGATTTCTATTCTAGGCTTACATCAAAGGTTGACTGTTCAAAGACATCAAGTCTCTAATTGACCGAGTAAGTCCAATAGATCTCACTAGGGAAAGTTCAAAATCTCAGATTACTTATTTTGATGCAACGTTTTCTCATGGAATATTCGCACATTGCATGTCATGCATTCATGAAAAATTTTGATAATTGAAATTCTCATTCATGTGGGGGATTGTTGGAACTTTTATTTCAAAGTCCCATATGAAATTGAATGAGAAGTGAAGAGTTATTTTGGTTCGTAATAAAAATGAATAGTTATTTCGTTTCATCAAATCTTTTTGATGAAACTGTGCAATTTCGTGACATTTCATTGAATCTTTTTAACGAAATCGTACCTTTTTGTCAACAAACCCTTTCGACGAAACCACATATCTTCGTGACTCTTCATTCTTTTAAGAGATATCTATTCGATTTTCGTGACTTTTTATCTGTTTGAAAGAGAACTGTTCAGATTCGTGACTCTTCGTTCTTAACCTCTATTTTGTGAATCTTCGTATCACTGTCTATAAATAATATTATTGAACATCGCAATAGAAATGAGCATCAGACACGAGCATTAGATATAATCGTTATGGTCGTCATTCATTATCGTTATTATTTTGTGCGACTATTCCGCGATATTGTGTTCGAAGGTTTCTTTTCAAACAAGTACCGATTTCGAGGAAATACGATTCATTTTATCCTGTGAGGCAATTGTCTACGAACCTTGAGTACCGGTTGAGAGGATAAATTTGTTTTAATGATACAACATTATTTCGTTGGGCTTGGATCATTCATTAACATTCTATCTACTCGTTTGCATTGGCTGTAGGTTAGTTTTCCAATTGCAATTCTAATTATACGAACTTAGGCAATAACAGCGTCTTGGACCGACACCTTACGGCGATTTCTGGGTCTATCGACAAACCATGAGTCGTCACTTAGTTTTTTTTTTTTTTTTGTTTCCTTGTCTAACTCACTTCCTTTTTTATTTGTAAGTTTTGAGAATACCCTCGTTCATAAGTCCGAGATCCACGTATATCAATTGCAATGTAAAGTGTTCCCAAAATAGAATTCTTTCATTGCTTGAGAGAGAGACGTAAAAGATTACGCTAAATATTAATCCTTCCTTGCGGGTGGTCAGAGATTTTCGCTTTTATTTCGTTTTGGTTCGATTGCTACAGGTCAAGTCATGATGGATCCGACTAGACAAATGCGCGTCATGTTAATGTTGGTGTCGTTGACGCGACACTTTGATGCCGGTGGATATTTGCTCGCTTAGACAAGGAAAACAACTTGCTACTCTTCTGTTATTGGGAGCATCTTGAAAAAAAAATAAAAATTCTACGTCAAATTATGGGTTTTGAACTAAGTTTTAAATTAGTTGATGCAGCCTAAGGGAGTGCACAAATCACGACTCAACTGAATCCTCTCAGGAATTTGCTTAAGAATAAGAGAGTCACAACCTCATATAAACACCTTGCAATAAGATTTGGTCCTATTCTTGGGATTATATAAATATTTCATTGCAAAAATAAAAAGACAAATTCTTGTTAAATATTCTTTGATAACCTATCTCGTGCTTTTATAAAATAGAAAAAAAATAACATTTTGAAGGTAGAACGATAATTTTTGACACTGTTGACACCTGAATTTTTTTGCCAACAATGCAAGCATGCATTTCTGTAAAAAAAAAAAAGAGTCAAATAATAGTAAAAAGAACAAGAAAATTAATCGCGAATGAAAAGAGAGAGTTCATTTCGGCCTGGTTGTTTATGAAGCCCGTCCATTAAATGAGGTCTAAGCCTCAGCCCATCGGCCCAAGCCCACGAAGCATTAAGGAGTGAGCCAAGCCCACGAGCCTTCAGTCTATCCGGACACCGAGTCGGGGGCCCATTTAGAATCTCCTCCCTCCCCCTCTCTCTCTCTCTCTCTCTAGCTTTCTCTCTCATCTAACTAGAATAGACTGAGCTCACCCACAAGTTCTCTCTTCAGAGTGAAATTTCAGAAGCTTCTTGATCCGTCTTGATCACATTTTTTGAACTTTCACTTATTTGATTTTGAACTTTCACTTATTTGATATTTCAAAAATTACTTAATAAATAGAAAACATTTTTCAATCAACAAAAAATTCATGCATAAAATTGAGAAAGTGAATTTTTAAATTTAAAAAGATGAAAATAATTTTTCGACGTTACTCATCTTGAATATTATAATGGTCTACAATATATTTTGTAATCTTTAAAATTTTTAAATTGTTAATTTTTCTTCTTCTTCTTCTTCCTCCACCGGTAGCCGTGACAAGCTACAGACTTGAGCTGGTAAGCTCGCTCGTGGCTGCCGCCGGCCTATTGTTGTGGATGGAGGAAAAAAAAGAAGAAAAAAGAAAGAGAAAAATATAAAAAATAATTATAAATTTTAATTTTTTATAGCATGAGATAAAGTCATGGTATTAAATTTATTTTTCAAACGTGATTGAAATATCATAAAATAGTTTCGGTCAAATATCACGCAATATAAAAAAATTAATCATTTTTCTGAAATATAATTTATGGAAATTTTTTTTTCATGAAGTTTTTACCCACGTAACGCACATTTAGATTTTTTAATAAAATCTCATTCTGGGATCACTTCAAGGCATGTCTTCCTTTTAAAATATTATTTAGAAAAAAAAATTCAAATAAAGTTTCGAAGTGTTTTTATTTTTTTAATAATTTATTTTTAAATAAAAATCTAAAGTGCTCCCGTGAAAGAAGTGCCACCTTTTGAAAAAACAACAACAACAACGACAACTCTTTCGATTTCATGAATACGTGGTCTCCGACGGAGCCACACAGAAGCCACTCACAGACACCCCCGTCGGAGGTGGACACGAAACTATGAGGTTCTCCCTCAAACTTCCCGACGCCGACTGCCGCCGCCAACAAGGCGGCGACCCAACATGCGACGACGACGACCACCATCACCACCACCCAGTCCTTAAAGCCAAGCTGCCTCACACTATCCTGAACCACCCATTCACCTCCACCATCACCGCCGCCGCCACCACCACCACACCTTCGTCCTACTTCACCTTCTCTCTCTCCACCAGCTTCCCTTCCTTACCTTCCCTCAAGCTCTCCTACTCTCCCACCGCCGCGTCGTCGGCCGGCTCACCCTTCTCTCTCACTCTCAAATCCGGCATTGGCCTCTTCGGCTCGCCCAACGATTCGCCTCTCGTCTTCTCAGCTCATTTCCCTCTCTCGCTCTCGAGCCCTATCACTAATTCTCCCGTCTTCTCTCTTCACTTCCGGCCTCAGCTCGGCCATTTCTCTCTCAGCAAGTCCACCTATTCAAACCCCAGTTACGACCGGGATTTGGACGTGAATAGATTTGTTGAGCCTAATCGGGGAAAAAACGAGGTCACGCTTGCTGGCGGAAGTGATCATTTAGTTTCTGAGTTGGGAATTGGGGGTGGATTTCCGACGGGGGGTTCGTCGACTTGGGAGGAGCTGAAGTTGGAGCCTTGTAGTGGGAAAGAGCTGTTTAGAAGCTCTGATAGTGTGGATTATGGTCGCAATCTTACTAATGGTGGTAAGGTTTTGACACAGAGTCGTAGAAGTGATGGTAAGAATGGCAATCTGAAAATGTTCTGTGGAATTGGAGTGAGAGCACGGACGATGTTGCCCATAACGAAGTGTGTGAGAGTGAATTTCCGTTGGGGGATGAATTTGCCGGCCGCTGATTCTGGGACTGGAATGCCATTCTTGACGGTGAGTAAAATTGGGTTTGAGACCGTTGAGGAAGCGAAGGCACCGAATGAGAGGAAGGAGGAGAGTAATTTTGGTGATTCCGAGTTGTTGAAGGGAATGTTTTTACGGATGAGGAAGGATTTGGAAGAGATGCAGAGGGAGAATAGTGAGATGAAACTATGTTTGGAGGGTATGATGAGATTAGGAGTAGGGACGAGGGAGGGTCCTGGCGAAAATATTGGAGTTGGCCATAGAGATTCAATGAATATGGGAGTGAGAAGGGGTGATTTTGAAATGTGGAAGAGTAAGAAGAGTGGGAGAGAAGAAAATGGTAGAGAATCGAATCAGCCTTTGAATTGGTCAAGCAGTTTGGAGAGTGAACTCCAAAGAGCTATCAAGTCTGCATCCTCATGAGTGCAGACAAGTTAGAACCTCGTCCTTCCTTTTGCTTCGTGTATGTATATGTTGCAGGACTTGATTATGATATCCCTGGCATGTAGCAATGGGAATATTTATTGCCTTATCTATGCAGTGAACTCAAATGTATATCTGACTAGCCCATTTCTCGTTAATGAAGCTATTAACAAATGCAGATTACACTTTTTATGTGTGTCTTTTTCTGCTCTAGAAGGAATGTGAGAAGATGTGTCGATCCATCTTATCATACAGGTGATTAAGCAGATGGTTTAGGGAGGCTATTTCGATTCTGGGTGTGCATGAGGAAAATGTCCAAGAAGATTTTCGATCATAGACCTCCAATGGTTCTTGTGCTTATCTCTCCTTAAACATGTACTGTTAAGTTATTGTTGGAATTGGCAGTTTGGAACCATCAACTTTGGCGGGGCTTATAAAGAGGTGCACAGATCGAGATTGCCTGTCGATTTAGAGTACACATAACTACATAAGGCAACATTACTTCCTGGAAGCAAACTTTTTAAAACGATTTACAATGCTTATCAGTCTCCTTCTGCATTCAAGATTTTCTGGTATTTTTTTTTTCCTGCAGCTGCTGATTGTTCTCTTCAGAATCTCTAGGTAATGATTTGTTTAATAGTAATATTGGTATTTGAATGATCCCGTTTGATAATCATACTTTTTGCAGTGTTTGTGATCGCAACACTCTGCCATATGGAACAGAGTAATGTAAGCATCGTATCTATGAATAGCATCGTTTAATGATAATTTAGGAGCATGATAATCTTTGCTTTGCACATGAGGATAGGCTTTTACATTATGAGCATATATCTAGATGCATGACACAAGCTCTCAGTCCTAACAATCTGACCTGACTCACTAATATTCAGGCGATGATTTCAATAGAGCGAAGGATATATGATCTCACTTTCACATATTAGTGGAAATTTCATTTGTTTTCTCTTAGTTTTGGGCTATGACATTTTGGAATTAATCTAATCAACTTTCTTTCTTCATCCCATACTTGAGCTCATGTTGCTGTTGCTCATGCTGTATCATCGTCTATGCTGTTCCTCTGTCCCGTTTCAACTGACTGGCAATTGCATCTAGCTCTTCTCGGACCCTTGCAATGTCTTCGAGAAGTTTCCCTAAGTCAGGCTGGTCCTGGTCATGGGAAAAAGTAATTTAACCATGTTAAGTCACTTTATCCGATTAGTTGCCTTTGCCTAGGATGGAAGATGTTGTGAGTACGAGGAAGGAAAGAAATTGAGGAAATCAAGAATAACGTTTTAGATGGAAGCAATTCTGGGGAGTAACAGCAATGCAGGAAATGAGATGATATATCACGGAATTGGCAAAGTGGACAGAATGAACCTTTTTCATAAGCCGCATGGCCTCACCACCATTTATCTTCCTTTGACTACCTTTTACATTAATTTCTCAAAACAAAGTAACTGTAATCTGCCAACTCTAAGATTGGTATATCAATGAAGGAATTGATTTCTAACGTGCATAAATCTAATTACTTTATTTAATTTGTTATGATTGCTAGTAAAGTGAAGTCCTCCTACTGATTTTTATTTTATATTATTTTTATACACACACCCAAAAGAAGTATATGTGTATATATGATCATTTTCTGGTAGCATAGACTCTCGGATGTATATTTAAAAGATTGCATGTTAGTTAGGTTGTATGGTTCGGCACCTTACCTCTCTGTTTTATATAAATCTAAGGGATAGGGGCGGCTGAGTTTACCTCGGAGACCACACATTCCGGATGAACTCCATAGCTGCATTCTGCACAGCAATAGTAAGCCCGGGCCTGTGTGCTTATCTTCTTCTTGCATGCTTCGCAGTGAATCCTACTTAAGTCATCCTTGGGAGTGGAGTCTTTGAGTGTAAGAGGATGGGGATGGTTTTTGTGCTTAACTTTGGGAAGACAAGTGGAGTGCACATTGAACTTGCAGCTAACGCATCTGTAAAGATTGTTGCGGCACGATTGACCGCAGGAATTACATGAAACTTGATCATTTATTTCATCGAAGAAAGCAAGGAGGTGATCATGCTTCTCATGTTTCAGTGAAGGTGTAAGACAAGCGCAGAGCAAGTGGAGGTCGAACGAGCATTTGTCGCAGTGGTATGAAAAACCTTGGACGATCTTCCGACAAGCGTCACAGACTGATCGTGAGCCATGATAAGGCGATTCTGTAACGAGTGTGATGGAATGTGAAGGGTGGAAAGGATGTTCTCTCTTCTGTGGCAATTGGGCACAGGATTTGTGGAGTGTGAACAGATCGCATTCCTTGCAGCAATAAGCTGGACCCGAAATTTGCTGGTCACATCCTTTACACTTCCTTTTACTCTGCTGTGTGAGATAACAGAGTGTCAGGGTGTGATTGTGGCTGAAATGCTGTAGCTTCCTTGTTTTCCCTTCTAGAGGAGGGAGATCAAGGTAAGGCTGATTCCTTAAGAAACAGGTCACGTCCATGTAGTATTTGCAATCTTGGCACGTGAAGACAAACCCGGAGCCAGTTTTATTGCAGACACTGCACGGGGGGTTTTCCGAAGAATCGAAGAGGAGGGTGAGAGGGTGTTTAGGATGAAGATGGTGATGGACTTTCCAAGGCAACTTGGCGCACTTCTTGTGGAGGAGGAAGCCGCAGTCTAAGCAAACGTAGCCGCGATCGAAGATGGGTCTCGAGCATCCGTTGCAAGGCTCACCGGTGTCCTCCATCACACACAGGGTCAGCGGATGCTCGTGGCTCAGATGTGAAATCTCCATCCTTCTCTCTCGGTCCTTTGGTTTTTTTTTGGGGGTGGGGGTGGTTGGTCAGGGCAAATTGCTGCCTTAGTCTGGGGGTCAGACCTTTTGTAGCGGAAGGAAATCCAGTTTCCTTTCCCATCGCACAGCATAGATGCCTTCCCTATCTTTTCGATTCCTTTGCAGAGGGGTTGCCTGGCGGACATGTTCATTTCGAGCTCTTACCGAACGTCGGCTTTCTTTGCAAACTTGGTGGGAATATGCCTGGCTTGTCTTGCTTGGTGAGTTCCAAAGGTTCATGTGCTTTACTAACCTCTAGAAGATAGAAGCTTTTGGCTGTGAAATTGAAATTGCTTAATTTGTGAATGACTTGGAGATGAATGCCCGAAGGCAATGCCCATTTTCCGTGTTGTTGGGCATTGCGTGACATATTGTTCCTTCTTAAATAACATTAGATTGTCAAAACGTGACCGAGGTCGAACGGCGTCTTCTTCCCGTTGAATTCCAAGTCATCATGCAAAATTATTTATGATCCAACGTCTGTACGTGATATCGTGAAGATGATTAATGATATTGAAATATAATTGTCGATAAAGACTTTTTTTTTTCCGATTAAACTAACAGGCAAAGCAAAATCCAAAACGGTATGTCTCAAATTATTGAAAACAATGTGTCATTTTGTCATTCTTGATGAGAGTAGATAGGATAGATTTTTGCTTAAAATAAGCTCAAGGAAAAATTCTAAATAAACCTCATTTCTTAAATAAAGGCTTCATTGTATTACGAACTGGGTATGGTTGTTTTGAACAAGGGTCTTATCGGTGGGTTAATTATTCGGGTCGTTAAGAGCATTGTCGTCAAAATACAATTTTAACCTAATTTTTACTCAAATTAAATTAAAATTACAAAAAATGAAACATAGGCCCTCCTTTTTTTTTTTTTTGTAAAATTTAGTTTTTTAAAAATGAAAAAAAAAACAAAATAAACTATTCAAAAGAAAACCCTTGGACATTTGATTTTTTCAGTTGTCTATAACCCTTTTTTTTAATGAAAAAAATCCAAAGAAGTCTTAAAGTTCTTTTATTTTCTCAAATAAGGGCGTCAAGTAAGCTCTGTTTCAAATAAGAGCCTGAAGTGGTCATAGTATTTTAAAAAAGGATCTGGCTTAAAGGGCATTTTCGTCATTTCATATTTTATTATTTGTTCATTTTTCTCCATTTTTCCTTTTTTGATTTTTAAAATTTAAAAAAAGGAAAAAAAGGAAATTTTTTTTTAAAAAAGAGGCACACAGGCCAGATGGCTGCTCTCTTGCCTGTGGTCGCCGGCCCACAACCGGAGGGCAATTGGGGGGGGGCAGAGGCTGGCGGGGTCGCCCACTCCCAGGTGACAGCCGGCGGCCCCTGACTTAGGCGGGGGCTGCCAGCCCCATCCAGATTCGGGAAAGGGTTAGCCCCTCCCCCGTTTTTCGCGAGGGCTAGTGGCCCTCGCCTGCGCAACCCCGCTGGCCTTTGCCGCCCCCGCCGATCGCCCTTTGGCAGTGGGCCAGCGTCCATAAGCTGGAGGGAGCCCTCTCGCCTATGTATGTGGTGTGTTGTGTTCTCTCTCTCTCTATTTTATTCTACTTTTGAGAAAAAGATTTAAAAAAGTGTTGTAAAAAAGAAAAAATAAATAAATAAGTAAAAAGACGAAAATGCTCCCGAAATCAAGCCATTTTTTGAAATTTTACTGTCACTTCAGGCCATTATTTAAAATAATATTTACTTCAAGTTCTTATTCGAGAAAATGAGGATATTTGAAACAGAATTCAATTGGGGCCCTTATTTGACAAAATAAGAGGACTTCAGGCCATTTTTTGAAATTTCTCTTTCTTTTTATATCTCATCTCAAATATATTCGGACTCTTTATTAAAAAGAATAGTTAATACTGCCAAAAACCCCAAATTGGTACATTTATGACAAATTTACTTCAAATTATTTTTTTGACAGTGAAAAATTCAAAATTAGTACACTTGTGATAAATTTACTCCAAACTTGTACAACTGTGATAAACTTAACATCTATTAATTTTCATTAAATTTTACCATCAAATTGTTAAATTTGATAACACGTGATAATTGTCGAGTTTATACATTACCCTATATTTGCTACAGATGCATCAATTTAAAATTTTTCGTGGTATTAACTCAATTTAACAAAAATTAACAGAAGTTAAATCTATCATATATGTACCAGTTGAAATTTTTTTGGTAAAAAAATTAATTTGAATTAAATTTGTCACAGTTGTATCAGTTTATGGTTTTTGATGATAAAAAAAATAATATTGAGTTAAATTTATTGTAAGTGTATCAGTTTGAGGTTTTTGGTAATAAAAATTAATTTAAAATAAATTTATTAAAGATGTATCAATTTAGAATTTTTCATATTATTAACCCTAAAAAATCAGATATTTCCTTCTCCGCTCCAAACTTTTATTGAAATAATATTCGCGTGTTATCCACTCGCAAGCTTCAACGAGAGCAGTTTGGGCAGCTATATGGAATTTTCCCCGAATCCAACCAAACTTGAGCCAAGAGAGAAGCATCGGATCGAGCCTTTATTCCTCTTCTCGGTGTTTTAATCTGCGCTAGGGTCGGCTTCTTGATTAACCATTCTCGGGCTCTCGCTTCGTGAATCGATTCTCAGTTCTGATGATGATACTTGGTTTGGCGAAGATGATTTCTCTCCTTCTGGCGATCGGGCACGATTGCCTAAGCACGGATATTCTTAGCGTACGTTCTTCGCTTCGGTGTCTTTGGATTGTCCTGCTGTGGTCGCTTCTCTCTCTCTCTTGTTTTTCCCTTTTTCTTTTTGGTTCCCTTAACGTGGGACAAACTCAAAACAAAAATGAAACTTTTCTGTTATTATGCGTAGCTGATCTTCCTATTTATCCGTTATTGTGCGTTCTTTGCTCCTGTTCTCTGTATATATATATATATATTTTTTTAAGACCAAGTTATCTGCGCCAACCTACGGCCACCTCAAATATTCATACAGTCCTGACATGACAAACATCAGCCGCAATCCCTTTCGCTGTATAATGTTGACTTCTGTTTTCTTTGTTATTGCTTTTGGCTGGTGTAATTAGATAATTCGGAGGAGCAAAATTGTTGTGATGAGTTTCTCTAAGAGAGTCTCGAATTGGGTACTTCAGAATGGAAGTCAAAGTAAACTTTTGGAGTGGTCTTGTGAGGGATTTAATCCGTCTGTCAATCCAGTAGTGTAGCATTGTGGTGTTACGACACTTATTGATACGTGTGTGCCGCCATCAATTGTGACTTCTGATTTTTATTGCAGTCTTCCTGGCGTTCTTCTTCTGCTGGTGAGGTAATAAAACTCAGTTCTGTAATGCGCAATTTGTCTGAACTCCACCATTAGTGAGGCCAGTCTGGTTGTTTTGTTGATATTGTGCTCTTCTGTGACATGAGTCTTGGCCTGAAGAACCCAATAATTTTTTTTTTCTGTCAATTTGATCACGTGTCATGCAGTATTTGCTTGGTTAGGCATTCTATTTTTCGTGGAAATGTCTAAGTTGGCATCTGTACATCAACTGCTTGGCTGCAAGTGCTCACTTAGGCTTTCAAAACTCTTGGTTATATGTAGAGTCCAAAGTTCCATTTCCATTCTTTCTCTACTCCCATGAGGTCAGGATAAGAGAAAATTCAGTCTTTTGGCTGCACATGTAGCCAAACAGGGTAAAAGCAAACTGGGTTGTTTTCCTATTGAGTCATCAATGAGTAGAATGCTTACTGGGCGCTGTTCCAGTGTATCAGTTTGACTGTTCTTTGCATCCTATGCTACGGAAGTCGGAATTTTTTCAGTGGGGGCATTGAAATAGTTTGGCCGCACTATTTTTCCTAGGTTCATTACCATGATCAAGCCTAGATGTCACGCCCTTTTTTGGATGTCTTATCATATGCTCGCAATGTTTTTAGATCATTGTAGCATGGCGGTAAAGACATCTAAATAAGCGACGTGAGATATAGGTTTGCTTCAAGAATCACCCAATCATCTGGAATGCTAAAATGGCTGTCAAGTAAGCTTCTTCAGAAGTACATTTGTTTTTTGGTCTTGGTGATTTGCTTCTAAAGGACGGTCTAATAGTACTGTTCGTGGGAACCGGGGAGCAGTATTTACCAGTCCGTTCACAAGCTTTTGCTGAATCTAACAATTGCAATGTTTGAATTGGAGAAGAAATAATTTATATGATGTAATGGTCTTATGCATTAAAGACCTTGTACTCTATCTGAACGTTCGAGGAAACCTTTACATCATTTTTAAGCAAAAGGTGGTCATTACAGAACCTGTTGTTTCTTTGCACATCTTTGAGACCTGCAGTCCCTTTTCTTGATTAACTTGGTACACCCACCAACAAGTTTTAAATGACTTCCAATATACAAGCGATTCATACATCACTAATTCTGAATTGGTTCAACAGGTTTTTACCATCGACTTTGCTTGCGACAACCAGCCTCATGTAATCCATGTGATTCGTTGCTTTATACAGTGCACCACTCTTTCCGGCAAGATCTGGAAATGGGCCAATCAAAGCTTCTATTTTGGGACTGTGAAATGCAGCGATTGAGAGGCGTTCCTTTTCAGGATTCACCACTGTTCTATGCTCTATGCTCTTGTACTGTCCATTGCTCATTATCTGCATGAAACGTGAAGATGAATCATGGGATCACTTTAACGCATGGGGGAAGGAGTAGTGAAATTATTGTACTACCTCGATGACATCGCCTATGTTGACGATGATTGCCCTGGGAACAGGTTTAATAGGTAGCCATTTACCATTTTTCTTGATTTGCAATCTGTCTACATCATTCACTTGAGTTAGCAGGGTTAGCCCGGTGGCATCAGAGTGTGGGGCCTGACCCAGGACCTCGTTTGCTTGCTTGCACAGTGGATAGTAGTTTAGTCTTATCCCTTGTATCCCCTCGTCAAACATGCTTGCAAGCACATCCGGAGAAAGTCCTAAGTTTTTGGCCATAGCTCTCAGGAGGAAAAGTGAAATCCGTACCAACTGTGAAGAGTAACCGTCCAGGGTTTCTCTGAGATGTCGAACCGAAATTGATGTTATCTTTTGTTCATCCTCAGAGAAAGAGAGGAAGAAGAAAAAGAACTGACAAGACTCATTTGGCAACTTTGTATGTGCACTTCTCTGACTCTTGGATACTGGAGATTTATTAATATGGTCTTGGTACTTGTATATTTTTTGTTTCTTTATATGTGGACAGGCGTCCTAGGAACTTTTAGCCTGTGATTGATCTGTTTTAACTCACCTGAAAGAGGCAGGGTTCTTTGGCCAAACCCTGAGGTTTCTCTGGGAAGCAGGTTGTGCAAAAAGGAGGAGCATGTCACTCCAGTCAAGCTTCTGGTCTTCCGACACAATGAAAGCTTGGCTATAGCCTTCAATGGAGTTAGGTAGCTGCTCATACTTCTTCTTCTCTTCAAATGGCAGCATAAAGAACTCCTCTGTAACTGTATTCACTTGATGAATGATCTCTTCCGATAAGCCATGGTTTATCATGAAATTCATTTTCATATCAGTACTTGAAACTTTTTGAAAGTAAGTCGTGGACATGATATGAGATGAATTTGATTTGATTTAAAAGATTGAAGATTGTGCACCTGGAGAAAGCCCCATTCCTTGCAAGTCAAATGGAACTTCTCGATTTCGTCTCTGTGGTCGGCTTGATCCTCACCGAGCTTGATCATGTCTATGACAGGAATCTCAAGAGACTCGGTCTCACCCACTTTGCTGAGTTCAGATGCGGGTCGCAGATAGCGAGGCGGAACCTGCTTCAGGCCCTTGGATGCCAGAGCTTGGACTTTTGTGACCGGGAGGGAACCGCCAAGGTCACTCCTGTGAAGCACCTCAGTCTCCATTACTCCAGGTTAACCGCAGAGGGTCTCTAAGCCCAAAGTCTCTTCTTATTTATGTATATACTAGCAAGAGGACCCATTCACTTCTCATTCAACAATAACTATTCTCATCACAATCTCTAAGTATTCTCTAAACTACTCTTAATTTGTCTTGTTCAATTTCTGCTAGAACCTTTCAAGTTAAAAATTGAAAGTTCTGTAGCAGTTCTGTAGACTTTTCAGGTGTAATGCTTTTAAGAAACTTGTGGGTGCCATCAGAAGACTTTGACAAGAATTATATTCTTCAAAAATCTTTCTTTAGTGCCCATTTTTTGTCGCATGTCTTCACTCTTATCTTCAATCCAGTGCCTGTTTCGTTGTAGGGGTTCGTCTGTTTTCTTGAGGATGCTAGAGTAGGAATCTCTTTGGTAAAAGGACTGCTCCTTCAGGACGGCACTCTTTTGTATTCTTTGATAGTTGTAGACTTTTGTATTCACTGTACTCCCATTGGATTTCCACAATTTTTAACAAGACCTACCCACGCTGAGGTCTAGCAAGACTCCAAAAACTTGACAGTACGATAAGCGAAAACTGGCAGTTGGTGAAACATGATTTGAAGTCAGTTAACCTCGGATGAGCCACATCGAATGATGACCATGGTCTGGGGATGAAGTGGCGCCCATATAGGAAGAGTTGCCAAGATCGATCGCTTGTTTAAAAACTGGTGGCAAGATCTCGACGTCTTGTTCACTACTTTGTGGAGAAATTACTTTGAAATTAGGTGGTTCATGGCCCTCTCCAGAGCTTTTTAGGTCTGAGGCACTGTAGTGAAGCAATTAACAGCATTCTATCCGTTTCTAATTAGTCTGTGTTGGGTAGACTTGTGATTATCAGTTATTGATGAAGGCATGATCAGATGGTGGGAGACCCCCTGCCATGGAGGATGTTGAGGAAGTTGTGGTTGCCGAACTCGAAAGGGCGTCACGTGATCAAGCGAGGCGCACGCTAGTTAGAAAGCTAGTAGAATTCTGGAGGGTAGCCCCGACTCGCCCGAAAATCGCGGTAACATTTGCCTGCCGCATTGCCTCCCTTTCTTGGGTTGATCTCACTCCGCCTCTCAAAATCCCAGGAGACTGTTCTGCAGAATGAATGTCCAAGGCTGGTCTTTCATGCGGGTCGGGTCGAACAGCGTTTGTTTCCCGCTGAATTGCAAGTCGTCATGCAGCATTTCTCGATCCATCTCAGGTGCCGCGATTAGGATGACGATTGATATCGGGCGGGTATTGGATTGGATATATAATCACGAGACGAAGAAAAAGGAGGGACAAATTTTGAGAAATAATTTTTGAAAAAATTCGCATTAAAAATCGAATGGATGCACATCGAAATAGTAAGACATTTGATTAATTTTTCCAAGAGATATGGAGTTTTTCGTGTATTAACTTTTTTTTTTTTTTCTTAATCTCGATTTTCTATTGTTCTCTTCGATTTAAATAGACAGACAAAAGCAAAAACGAGGACGCGATGAATGGGCACGAATCGGAATCGCCATGTTCAAACTGATTTTTCCGTATGGACACCTGAAAATTCGTCATACGATTCCGCTGGAGATAAGTCCAGCCAAAGGGAAGCATCAAATCGAGCCTCTGTTCTTCTCGGTGCTTGGATCTGCACGAGGGTCGGCTTCTTGATTAACGATTCTTGGGCTCTCTCAAGTCGGGAGCTTCGTGAATCGACTCTCAGTGCTGGCGATGGTATTTGGTATCGTGGGGGGTGGGGGGCGGCGCCCGGCAATGGCGGGATTGCCAAAGCACAGATGTTCTTAGCTTACGCTCTTTGCTTCAGCGTCTTCGGATGGTATTGACGTCCTCGCCTCTCTCTCTTTCTTGGGTTCTCCTCATGTAGGACAAGCTCAAATTCTTCACTCTTGGTTATGTGAGGAAGAAAAAATAATGAAAATTTCCTGCAATTATGCTCTGCTGATGTTCCTATCTAGCCATTGTTGTACCTTTGTTGTACTCTCTTACCTGCTGCTGTCTTCTTTATCGTTGCTTTTGACTAATGTTGAGTAGATCATGGCGAGGGACAAAATTGGTGTCACGAATCTTATCTAA
Organism: Rhodomyrtus tomentosa; assembly: GCA_028455895.1. NCBI lineage: Eukaryota > Viridiplantae > Streptophyta > Magnoliopsida > Myrtales > Myrtaceae > Rhodomyrtus > Rhodomyrtus tomentosa. The sequence goes on along the minus strand of JAPCWY010000008.1, from coordinate 31,672,637 downwards.
GAAGAGTCGAGAAGCGGGTGTTTCAGGTTGGGGGTCAAAAGTAAATTTTTGGGGAGGTCCACATAGGTATTCATTGGTCTGTTGATCCACCAGTGTAGCATTGTCGTTCTACTACACTGATTGACATGGGTACCGACCTCAAATGTGACCTGTGATTTTTATTGCAGTCTTCTTTTGCGGTTCTTCTGCTTGACAGGTAATAAATCTTGGTTCTGTAATCTGCAACTTGCGTGCCCACATCAAATGTGACTTGTGATTTTTATTGCAGTCTTCTTGGCGGTTCTTCGGCTTGATAGGTACATATATCTTGGCTCTGTAATCTGCAACTTGCGTCTCAGCTCCACCATTAATGAGGCCAGTCTAGTTGCTGTTATTATTGTGTTCTTCTGCGACGCAAGTCTTGGCCTGAAGAACCCATAATTTTGATGTCAACTTAGTCATGTGCCATGCAAGATTTTGCTTGGCTGGGCATTCCATATTTGATGGCAATGTCTAGATTGCTATGTGTACGTGGGCGACTTGGCTGCGAGTGCTCGCTTAAGCTTACAAATTTTTGGCTATATGTACAGTCCGAAGTTCGATTTCTCCATTGTCTTCCTACTCTAATGAGGGTAGGATATGAGGAAATTCGATCTTTCGGTTGCGCATATAAAAGCAAAGCGAGTTGTTTCTCCTGTCGAGTAGTCTATGAGTAGGATGCTTGCTGATCGCTCTTTCAGTATAACAAACAATTTAATAGTTCTTTGCATCCTTTTGTACAGTAGTCAGAATTTGTTTACTTGTGGGCTCTCAGTAGTTTTGGCTGTACTATATTTCTTCTTCATTACCATGAACAATCCTAGATGTCATTCACCTCTTTAGGCGTCTTTATCACATGCTCACGATGTTTTTGGTAAAAAAATTGTCATAATTTGCTTATCATTGTAGCATGGTGGTAAAGGCATCTAAAGGGGCGGTGTGGGATCTAGGTTTGTTTTAGTAACCACTCAATCATCTAGAATGCTAGAATTGTTGTCCAGCAAGCATCTTCAGAATCACATGTTTTTGGTCCTGGGGATTTGCTTCTAAAGGACGGTCCAACATCACTGTTTGTTGGAAATTGGAAGAGGTAATTTTTCCAGTGTGTTCACATGCTTTTAGAGGATCCTAACTGTAGACCTGTTTTGGTTTCTTCAGAAATGATATATACTGATATTCGGGTCTTCTCCATAAAACACCTTGTATTCCTATTTAATGCTTGACTAAATCTCTACACCACTTGCAAGCAAAATGTGGTTATTGCTGAACATGTAGCTTCTTTCCACGTCTTTGAGACATGCAGTACCTTTTCTTGATCAACTCGGTACACACCCAAATGTGTTTTAAAACGACTTTCAATGTTCCAGTGATTCATACATCACCAAGTCTGAATTGGTCCAACAGGCTTTTACCGTCAAGTTTGGTAGTGAGAACTAGCCTGATGTAATCCTCATGATTCAATGTCTTGTACAGCGCACCGCTCTTTGCAGCGAGATGTGGCAACGGGCCAATTGGAGCTTGCATATTTGGACTGTGAAAAGCAGCTATTGAGAGGTGTTCCTTTCCTGGATTCACCATTGCTCTGTGCTCTGTGCTCTTGTACTCTCCATTGCTCATTATCTGCATCGAACATAAAGATCAATCGCGGAATCACTTTCACACGCAGGGAGAAGGGGTAGCAGAATGATCGTACTACCTCAATGACATCTCCTACATTGACGATGAATGCCCCCGGAACAGGTTTTTTTTTAGGTCGGACCCCCGGAACAGGTTTAATAGGTAGACATTTGCCATCTTTCTTGATCTGCAATCCGTCCACATTGTTCACTTCACTTAGCAGGGTCAGTCCGGTGGCATCAGTGTGTGGTGTCAGACCCGTGACCTCGTTTGCTTGCTTGCATGGGGGATAGTAGTTCAGTCTTATTGCTTGTGTTCCCTCTTCAAACATGCTTGCAAGCACATCCGGAGGAATTCCTAAGTTCTTGGCCATAGCTCTCAGGAGGAAAAGTAAGATCTGTACCAACTCTGAAGAGTAACTGTCCAGGGTTGCTCTGAGATGTTGAGCTGAAATTAAAGTTACATCTTATGGTCATCCCCGAGAAAAGAGAGGAAGCAAGGAAAAAAGGGAAACTGGCAAGAATCATTTGGTGTCTTTCTATGTGCATTTCTCCGACTCTTGCATAACATCTCTCAGTTGGGGTGCACATCAGTCCTAGGCACCGTTACTTGCGTGATTGATCTGTTTTGACTTCACCTGAGAGGCAGGGTTCTTTGGTCAAAACCTGAGGTTTCTCTGGGAAGCAGGTTCTCCGAAAAGGAAAAGCATGTCACCCCAGTCAAGCTTCTGGTCTTCCGACACAACGAAAGCTTGGCCGTAGCCTTCGATGGTGTTGGGTAACTGCCCATATTTCTTCTCCTCTTCCAATGGCAGCTTAAAGAACTCCTCTGCATCTATCTTCACCTGATGCATGCATGAACTCTTCCGATATGCCGTGGTTTATCAACTGTGTGATCGCGAAAATCATTTTCATGTCAGTACTTGAAAGTCCAAACTTTCCTACAGTATGTCGAGGATATGATATGAGATGAATTTGGTTTGAATAGAAAACATTCAAGACCGATTCGGCAGCTAAATATTGATGGATAATACTTGTTGAATAGATAGATAGACTGAAACTATCATAATTATACTTAACAATAAAATATTAAGAAAAGCCTTCCGTTGGAAACGTAGAAGTCTCATTCCTATTAACATAGGAACTGGTATTGGAATGAAAGGGATAATCATTAAAACCTTTTACTTCAAATTAATTCTTTCTAACTCGTCGGCTATTATATCTTTTTACAGGTTCAATAAAAATCAAGATATTGAAAACTTAAATAGAATAGTGTAAAAAACGATCTTGATAAAAGCCCCAAAAAATGCATTTGATTCGTTCAAAGTCATCTAGATCAAAACTTTGTAAAATCCCCTGATGCATATGATATCCAATCACTGGCTAAATCTATTTTTTTTCGTATAGACATGTGATTAAGCCGCACATTTGTAGGAAATTAAGTGTTGATGAACCGGCATTTTCTCCTGATCTCTCCTTCACTTTCGGCCAGCACGTTGATGCTCCCCATCTTCACAACCGAGTTCGCAAAAGCGCGGAAGAAAGCTTCGCCATCCGCGGCGTAAGTCCAGACGTGCCTTAGAACGACACCTTCATGGTCTTCAGTGATGAGGGCGTTGTCAGACGGTAGGAGACCGCTGCCTCGGAGGATGTTGAGGAAGTAGTGGTTGTCGAACTCGAAAGGCGTCACGTGATCGAGCGGTGCTAGTCTGTCGTCGCTTCCGGTCTCGGGGCATATGGACCTCAGGATGTCGTAGAAGGTGGTGTATCTCTGGAAATGATCGTAGCGTCGTTCAGTGCTTTCGTCGTAAATCCCTTGCCTGAAGCTCAGGCATCGCGCCTTTCCCATCGTGTGACTACCTGCTTCCGCAGATTTCGATGTACAGAACGGGGTTAAAACTTTTAACTTAGAAACACAGGATGAGGAAGAAGAAGCTGATAGCATGATTAAGTTAGAGTCATCTTGCTGAAACACAATATGAGAACTATTTCGATGATTCGTTTCGAGCTGTTTTTAACTTTGGACACAATTTTCGTGACGACACAGTCAACTTCTTTATAGGAGTAATTGATATGAATTTGTTGATTTGGCAAAGATAATTACAAACAAAGGATTACCCATCTTCTCCAACAAGTGGCATTTCGTGCTTGAACTCTAAGAAAGTCTTAACACTTTTACCTGATAAGGCAACCAGGTCTCCTTCATCCAGGCCCTGTTGCCTAAAGTTTTCAATTAGGGTGTCAAGGGAGGAATTTGGAGCAGGTATGAATTTGCTGGCTCCATCAAAGCTTGCCTTGAGCGAGTCTCTCCTGCCTAGCCACACTTCCCACCTTGGCCCTCCTCTCTTTTTCTCAAGAGGAAAAAGAATTTGTGTTAGTGTATGTGATGCGTAAGTGTGGAGATACTAGAGAATGGTTGGGTTTGGAATAAGAATTGAGTGCATCAGAAATGGAAGTCTTGGTTAAACCAGAAATAGCTTCCTGAGTTACTTACCAGCTCGACTGCATCTCGAGCGACGACGGCTAAAATATCGGCACAGGAGACTGTGTATGGACACGCCTCTTCCAGATTATGCTTTATCTCGTCAATCACCTCGAACCCGCGCAAGGAGTTAAGGTTAGGCAATGCCTGCTTCTCGCTCACCATGCCATCGAAACTGTCTAGAAGCACCGATGCATCGCAACCCTGATCCTCAAACGAATCATACAATATGTCAGCCGATAGAAATGATGCGGATGGAAAAAGGAAATACTAATTACTCGCCCCGCGAAGAGTTTAAAGGACCGACGGTCTGACGTTCTAGTTTATTTAGGAAGATGCACTGATGGAAATCTCCAATGTCAATTTATGAAACATTTTCTAGTTGCTGTGCAGGTGGCAACATTCAAGTACTGCAACTTCAACTTCATTAGCTGTTGCCCGAGAGAAGGCGAGAAAGAGAGAGAGAGGTTTTCCTCTAACCATGACGAAACAGTCATGAAAATGGAGACGCAGCAGAGAGGCCGCCATTCGAGGATCTCTATACACTGCGCGCTCGACGCTATGCCGCACGATTTCTTCCAACAGAGGGCAGTTCTCTTGGTAGTACCCAAGAACAAGAGCCCCATCACCACTGGGAGTGCCCACCCCATACAAACTCAAAACTAGCAACACACTCAAGAACACCCCCATGACAACTGATCTCGGTGGATGGAAAAACGGAACACGTACGACCTCTCAAAAGTCTAAGTCAATCTCGTTTCCCTCCTGAGAGATTTTGTGACAAAAAGGGAATGTGACAAGAGGTATATATCCTATAGCTTTGAGCAATACAGAGCTCGGACGACAGTGACGATGATGTTTTCACGTGGCTTCAAACCAACGCATCTTAAAGCAGCTCCCTTGGAGATTTTAATCAAAGTTCGATGCAACCGAATCCACCTAATCAGACTTCGTTTGCCTTTTACTTATTTTACCACCTGGGACGCTGGACTAAACCAGAAAGAGTTCTTGCTGAGGTCTGAGATTGCGCATTATTCCATTGTATTTTAGCTAAGAACCTGCTTTGCCATCGTCAGGTCACACCAAAAAGGTTGTGGTTATAATTGGAGATAATGGAACTCCCTATATGTTAATAAAGTAAAGTGCCATTAGCCTATCAGGTTGCTGGCCAGCAATTGCAACTCCCATTTAAGATCCGACTAGCTCTTAAATTTAAAAAACGATATCTACTTGCACAGTAGTCTTCAATGAGGAATAAAATAGAATAAAATACAAGATTGCAAAAGTGGGATTCAAGTACAAAAATTTGATTCAGCCTATGAAAGTTTCCAAGGTCCAACGCAAGAAAACTGTTTTTGGTGCGCATATCCTACAAGCAACACATGGTTATGCATGACCAAATGGGAAGAGACAAGAGAGTGGGAGTAAACAGAACAGAGAAAAGGCTGCTACACATCCTCCACAGAGAGAAAAATGCTCCTCTGAGATATGAACATGACGTGCCGGTTGTCTAGGGATTCGGATCCCAAGAGAAACCCAAATCAATGTACCATTCACATAATAGAGCAGCGGCTCCTTTCTTCTGTTGGCTGCGTCGGCACTTGCTGGTATCTGTTCGACTCGGTTGGATTGTATGTGAACTCAGCAGTATCCAGCCCATACTGGTCCGGGTGGAAGTTTTAAGAAAAGAAACATTCATCAGAATTGGAGTAGAATTCCAACATAAGTACAAAGAGAAAGACCACCTAATTAGTGTTTCAAGCTTCATTAGATGCACATCGCTGGATATCGCTACTCAGGCTAGTATGCTATTACATTCCCAATTTTCTATAGGTCAATCGTGCATGCATATGATCTTCCTTCCTCCAAGTACTATACAAAGAAATTTGGGCCAACAGTATTTGTAATCTCATACAATATAGGTGAACTCACCTTTTCCCTCATTCGAGTACTCCAAGCATCATTTCTGCTTGGCCGCTGATCCAGGGCACCGGCCGCTGGAACGCCTGCAGCTGCCTGTGGTGGTAGCGGTGGCCGGCTCAGCAATGGCTGCCGAGTCTGTTGTCGTGAGACCATATATTCATCATCACTGTCATCCTCAGCAGGTCTGTTTGCTGCCCTAACAATCAAAGTCAACAAGAAGACCAATGCCTGCAGTTGCATAAAATCATTATCTTAAGAGCTGAATGTGGAGTACATTGAAAGAGTCCTCAGAAAGCGTTCCACGTAGTGTGTTCCCTACACATACCTCCAATGCCACCACTCCAAGAGCCACCCATCTGACTATGGTCCAGTGCTCTTTCAGAAAATCATATATCATGACAAAGTCTCCAGTTTTATCAGTTGGTAAATCCTACATACATGTAATCCAATGACTAAAAGAGGAAGCTGACATTATCCATCAATGAACTAAAGAAATCACAAACGATATAAACCCTACGTCTTCCCAGCTTTTGTCGAAGTATATAAACGCAGCACATCCCAGCTCCACCAAGATCAACAAAATTACCAAGACTGAGTACTGCATCACTTAAGGAAACAACTGACCAGTCGAAAATAAAAGCCAACTGAGAAAAACACGGCAAAGGCCCAGTCCTAACAATCTAGGCATAATGATGAGGTAAATTATGCTGTGGACCAGCATCATCACGTACTATAGAGCTGTACCTTTCTCCCAGCCAAGAATTCATAGATTCATTGCCTATGCTAAGAGATATTTCTAATCAAGAAGACTCAATGAGAATGAGGATACACAAGTCAAACAGCAACCATTCCTAGTCACAGTTCCGATACATCCAAAGCAAGATATGATGACGAGGACCACTCCAACACCGATAAACAAGAATAGGAACCTGCATCAATGTGTTAAAAGACAGAAAAAGGAAATGATGAGAGGATAGAATCATTAGGATGTTCACTACGGTGATATGTGCAAAATCAGGCTCATCTTAAACAAAAGGCCTCAGTAAAGAGTAGTATACGAAGAATGAACAGGAGCATCCCGCACTGTCAATATTGTCTTCAACTACACAAAGATAGACTACATCATAGGAGGAAAAAAAAAAGTTGACGAAACCAACCAAAATATCCACTAGTTGAGTCTTCTGAGGAGGGCTCAAGTGGGTTTGCCTAAGAGTAAAGAGAGATTCCATACCGATATGCACAATAACGAAAAACTAGAAGCCGCCGACTCAGCATAAAATTTTGAGATAGGCTTAAGCATGACTAAATTTTGCAAGTTATGGTCTCGGAAGGAAAAGAAAAGAAAAGAACATCAGTTAAGCTCACCTTATCAGTTTAGCTAACTCACGCACCACGACACAAGTACAAGATAGGCATAACATGGCATTAGGCAAGTTTTTATGTTCAGCTACTATTCCCGTTGGCTGACACTCATTTGCAGAAACATCATTAAGTATGAGCTGCAGTTCACATCATTCTACTCCACTAAAAGTTCTAAAAGGCAAATGCTCAGAAGCTAGCTTAGGCAATGAGCTAGTTTTACATTAGTTATAAATAATAAACTCACGGTGTATCTCTTACAGATATAGCCAAAGAGTGTTGATTGCAATGTCCAGTTCAACTACCAAACTCAACTGACCACGTTTCATGTTCTGTCACACTAAACTACCCCTCCACTCTTAGGTACCCATATCAGTACTGAGGGCAATGAGAAACGAGCTACCAAAGGCAGAGGCAGATGCCAGTTTAGGTTTTAAATGGTCATCCATTTCTATTATCACTCTTACAATCAATCTACCCCGCAAGTTCTCTCATAAGTTTCTATATCTCCTATGAACCTGGATGTTAAGATTCGCACCTAAATCGATTATATTACAAGGCTTAGCACTTGTCATCACGAACAAATCTTCCAAGAAGCAAACGAAGATCGCCTCCAAAACCGACCTTTTACCATATTTCACGCTAAGTAGTTGAGCTATACATATGAGATCCACCAACCTCCTAAAGGAAAGAGTATACACTGCTGCATTATGATGCAGATCTGGTTCTATTAAGCAGTAGGATGTTGTTTTGCTGTATATGAGATGACTTGAAACCAAAACAGTCATCCAAACTTCTCTAGCTCATATAATATTATTTTCACCCACGAAGCAGCACTACAACAATTCCCCTAGGATTCTTTCACTTATAAGGCTTTCATTCTTATTCTTTTTTTCAAATAACAATGGACCAGTGCAGCAATTATCCAGTTGATAAAGAGCAATATTTTCACATTGGTAGAGTTTGGATTGTAGAATTCTCCAATTTTTTTTTTAAAGAAACCTCCTTTCTCAGTAACTGCAACAGAAGGAAAATTGATAGGAAAAGAAACAGCAAAACATGCCGTGTCAGAAACTTTAAAGGCCTGAAACTGCAAAAAGGTTGCTACATGTAGCATTGCTGACTGGTCGTCCTCTTTGATCACGAGTGATAATCAGTTTTTCTACCCATCAAAAGAAAAACAAATTTACTGGCGGGTTCTTTGCCCTTCATGAATGGACTCAAAATGAAATCTCGCGCAAAAAGAAAATATGTAGCAGAGGCTAAGAATCTGACTGCCTCAGGGAGGAAATAAATCGACCAATGCTGAGAGAATATGACTACAATGTGAATTAAAAGATATCCAATCTGGTGAAGCCAGAACAGAACAGCATCTACTTTGTGCAGAAATCAACATGCGTACCAAGCTTTAGGCAGACTATCTAAAATACTGGCCGAGAGAGAGACTGTCACGAGCAAGGGACGGCCAAGCTGTACCAACCCCTCATCAGCACCAATGGGCGAGTAACCGAAGGTGTCACTGGAAGATCTTTTGTACTCGACAAACAAGTAGATCCCATAGCCCACCATCGCCAGACCAGCAAGTGTCAACAAGAAGTTCAAGAGCTTCAGTATGCATTCGAAGAACCCTCGGCATGCCATTTCCAAATATCTCCCCTTCGATCACTTAACCCCACCAAATACTATTTCCTCAACTGACCCGGCTATCTCCTGCAGGAAGTAAATCAATATCCACCCAAAGAAGTCAAAAATAAAATAATAATACTAATAAAAAAAGCAACTCCCTTAAGCTAGTACCTAGAATGCATGTCACTGAAGCTCATACTCAAATTCGTCTTCTCTTTCGACCCAAAAAAAAAAAAATTCATCTTCTCTTTTCCGACACTTTCTCATCTCAAACGAATTCGACACTGAAAAATTTACGAATTCCCCTTCGCGGGCTCAACCTGAATATGCTGTGCATGCGAATTTCAAGGACCGAATCGTCCATGGAACGACAAAATAAACTGGAACAAAGGAGCCACAACCACCGCAGAGAATATACTTATATTCATACTTATATTCCACAGCTGACAAAGGGCATGAAATCTAACAATTCCATGGTTAAATGATTGCAGTGATACCTGGTCGCGATCCACTTTCGTGTTTCCCTCGGATTCTGAAATCTCAGAGATAGAGATAGAGAGAGAGCAGCAGAAGAAGAAGAAGAAGAACTGAAGAACGACAGGTGATGAAACTTTTCAAGACAAGGGCAAAAAAAAAAAAAAAAAACGGCAATTTATGAATAATTTCTTCTATTTTCTAGATTATCTGCCACTTTGCAAAGTTCTTCACTCTCTTTGCGATGGTCTCCAACGCGTGTACCAGGCACGTGGCGGCAACCGGTCGCGAGATTGTTTTCTGTTCTTGCTATTGAAAAAAAAGAATTCGGGAAAAAACATAGATTGATGTCTGACGGAAATTATAAATTATTAAATTATGACTGGTCGGTTCCCCAACAGTGATTATAATAAATTCCCCCTCTCGTCACGCGACTATAGAAACAAAATCAAACATACGACTTTGATTCGAGGGCCTAATCCAGATTAGTGCTTGCTTTGATACTAATGGTTATTAAAATTTCCGAAGTGCAGCCAGGTGATGCTATCAACGTTAGATGACGATAAGATGTTTTCATTTTAATTTCTTTTCTTATGTTGTGTATGGCCAGAAAAGGAGTTAGCCAAAAATATAAAATTAACAATTAAAAATTAAAAATGGAGAATAAAGTCGGGAAGGCCATGGCCCGGAACGTGACAACAGTGGTTCAGGACAGGACAGGAGATCAACTAGGGGTCGAGCGAATTTGCACATCATAGCGTTCCAACTGTAAAGTGACCAAAACATCATGTGCAGCAGTTGAACCAGATTGTACCTCGGTTGAACATATTCGACATTGGAGATTTTCAAGAACGGGAATGCTGAAACGAGGCTCGGGATCGGTTTCTGGATTAAGCATTCCCAACACGTACTCAACCCGAGGACTCGAAGTTCGGTTCAAACTTTAGAACTCGTGGGCAAGAAGTCGGCTTCTAATGAGTCGGGGATAGCCGGGAATGAAACCCGAAAGCTTAGGGCAAGCCGAATGGCGAGTTCGACACGAGCAGTAGCGCGACGACTGATCCGGGAACTTTCATTATGATCGTTACACAGGCCCGGCGAAATCCCGGGTTACAGATAGCCTGATTATTTTGGCAGTGTGAAAGCTATTTTTGGTTTTCCCACTTGCAAATCCTCCTAAGAAACCCAAAACAAGTAGCGCCAAACAGAATGGACTATGAGAGAAACATTGCATCCCCATATGATAGGCACTTGGCATTTCTGCTGATGGCCCTGCTCAAAATCCAAAGGGGGGGGATTCTTTGGCTTCCATTGAAACCTTGGGAAAAAGAATGTGAGATCTTTTACATGTCTTCCGACGTGCTGTTGCCGCCGCTACCAACCCAATACTGTTTCACCCCGACCAATATCTTCTCGGGCACGAGGGGACCATCCTCATGATCCACCAACTTGATATCCCATCTCATTCCTCCGGCAATCTTCCTGACCTTGTTCATCATATTGACCTCATCCCGCAGGAGGATTGCGCCTTCTGGCCGCAATATGCGGTCCATTTCCAGAAGAATGTCCTCGAACTTGCACCTGGTGATTTTTATGGTTGATGTCAGGGGACGTTGCTATAAAAGCGTTTGCAGCAGACAAGCTAATTGACGTAAGCTTAGACGGCACGGATGCCACATCCACAGAAGTCAACGAGAAAGAAAGGACTGAAATTGGACGGCACATTTAGTCACATGCTGTCTGGAATAAGTCGACTATGTGATTGCAAGTATGCAAACTGAATCTGGCTTGGTTAAGGGAACCCACTGGAGCCGTAGCTTGAAAACGATTGCCCTTATCAACCAATGCTACCCAAGTGCTCAAAATCTTTGCTTTCCTCCCGGGCCATAAGAAAGGCCCGCTATGTTCCGTTTTCTGTTAATTATGGCTTCATGTCTAACAGTAAAAGTTTCGTTGCGAAGCTTGAAGAATAAGGTGCCAGGGCTAGCAGGTAAAAACTTTCTACACCATGAAACTCACTGTCTATAACTAGATAGTTCCTTAACACTGACCAGAGGATAAACAATGGGAAGTGGAAGGAGAAGACCTACTTGCCCTTGTACAGGCTAAAGAGCCCACTGGCATGAATTAGATCATACGTCCTCGGGTAAGTAGAGAATCCTTCACACCTGAAACCATACGAAAGTTCAGTCTCTCGCATCCAACAAAAAGGCACTTGAGGGCATAGCAGTGTTAGTTTCAGGTAATCTTTAACCGAAAATGAAAGCACTTTCTCATAAAGAAACTAAACAAGTTTGTCCATGAGGTCTGACAGGTACTTGCACCTATCAAAAACTCACCAATCGTGGTAAATGCCTATCAGACCCCTTTCGTAGACGACGCCTAGCGTGTTCTTTGCAATGTTTGGCACGACATTCATAACCCACAATTTTGGCGATTCAAGTGCCGCAGCGAATCCACCGAGGCCTGCATTCATGTCCATCACGTTGCGATATCTCGTGGAGCCAATCAGTTTGTTGAGCCGCTTATAGCTACTGACATGCTTTCTCCAGATTTTGTTGTCTTCATCGTATATGTCGACTGTGACTCCCAGAACAGACCCTTTAGCTATTCGAGGCGGGACGGCATTAAGCCTGGCCGGGAACTTCTTGAGTTCCCCTCCTGCCACTTCATTAGAACTTGCTGCCTTAGGGAAAGGAGTTATGCATGACTCCATTTTCTTGTACCTGACGTGCACCAAAATGACACGATAAGATTATACAGATCAGAATGGCTAGAAGTTCATACATACCGAAAATACGAAATCCCTGATGGGAGTTAAAAACTAACATACGCTCTTCTAAACCTACCCAACCATCATAAAATCTCTGAACCATTCACGTTGTGCTTAACTTGTCAAATTTCTTTCAAACCTTGAGTGCTTTAGCAAAAGTAACATGATTTGAGCTGTCCAAAGAGTCTCTCTCTCTCATGCATGCTTGTGCACCCCTAAAGGTTGACTGATTATAAGATATTACAGGACGTGTTGGAGACTAACCACACATCATCGGCATCTTTAAACTGGCATATGGGGGCAGATTTCCTTTGGCAAGATCGGTCATTCACTTTTTTCCTCCAGATGGCAAGGTCTCCTTTCTCGTACTTCTTCTCCCAGCACAGTTGTTCGGCCAGCTCTTCTATCCTTCTTTGCTCTGCCTGAAGCTCCTTCTTAGAGCGCTTCCATGTCTGGTAGTACATCTTCCAATTGATGGGAGGGCCAGACAAGATCCAGTATCCACCGGGCCTGAGGACTCTATCAACTTCCATCAGATATATGCCCTCTGTCATGAAGAAAATGTCGTAACTTGGCAACTCATCAAAAAGAACTGTGAGAAAAGCCCATGTCGAACTCAAGCTCCTTTGAGGCAAAATTCTACTGGTAATTGATTCTTATGTACAAAGCAACGATAAAACTTAAACAAATGAGCCTGGTACTATTGCAGCGCACAAGCAACACATATCATGTTATTAACACACCAATTATTTGGAAAAACAACGAGTGAGCAAACATAAGTGGACACTGACCAGCTATCATCATACTTTGACCGATCAGCAGATCAGAGACTCAATATAACTATCGTTTGCCAGAGATTAATACTCACACTTACCATTAGCAGTCCATGGAATTAAGCAACGAGAGCACTGAGCCATGTCGAAGGCTCTTGATGGGTATGGAAGACGTATAGTTCCAAGGACACCAATAACAGCAGGCACTCCTCTCTCCAATGCAAACTGCACCTGCGCTTCGTGGTTGTCTCTTGGCGCAAATGACATGGCCAATACATTTCTTTTTAGCAGGTATGCACCCCAGCTCGCCACCTGCATCAGATTCCCTCTCAATGATGGAGCAATGAAGCTAGAGTAGCAGAACTCACACAGAAGAAGGCAGATAGAACAAAGACAGTGCAGAAGGAAAAAAAGAGATGAAGTTGTCTTCAACAAATTAAGCTTGAGTGAGACCCCCCAGACAAGCCCCTTACAAAGCTAAAAGACCCAAGTTATAAAACTTACTCCACAACCAGTGTCGAGAGCTGTCCTCACAGAACCGTCAGCTATTGGTATCACTGAAGCAAGTTCATCAATATAAGCATCTGCTCCCTGAGGAAACATTGTACCGCCACCCGGAAACTTGAACACATCACCCTTGAACTGCACCCAGTTCTGAACAGCCTTTTCAACCGTCAAGTGTTTGTAAGGCACATTAGCATAGTAGGCATAGTCACGGCTTTTTGGCCAGGGAAATGGAGTTTTATAACCTTTAGGAGCGGGGATAAGACAGCGCAATTTTTCATCATCTGAAGGGCAATGTCTTTCCCTGTATATCATATTCTCTCTAGGGAACGTCATTGCCCTGTCCTGTTCTTGACAAGGAGTATAATCAGTATATTTAACATCACAAGGCTCAAACAATTCAATCTTTCGCTCAGGAGGTTCTGTGATCTCAACATCATTGTGATGCGACTCAAAGTTCAGGTTTGTGAAGACATTGCAATCAGTAAGCTTAGTTATTTCACGAGCTATGCCATCTCCTTTGCCAAAGCCGCTCTTTTGCCATGTTCCCAACAAGTAGAAACAACAACACAGACCGAGGGCCACAAAGACGGACACTGGTTTTCGTGTTCTGTTGCCTGAGAGATTACTCTTGATTGCCATTCTGTTCAAGTAGTAGTCCCGAGCTCACTGTACAGTAATAGCAGGGTTAAAGAAATTATTATTACTAAGCACGTAAGAATAGGAAAGAAGATCAGAGGCGTGCGTACTTAAACCCACATCCGCAGCATTAGGCATAGTTGAAATAATTCAACTTGCTTAAGCTTGCATGTGAAGCAAAAAATTATCAGTGCTTCTGATGCTCACAACATAATATGACAATCATTGCCAAAAAGATACGGATGCCAAGCATTAAGGAGGCAAACACAATGGCATGAGTACTGCAAACAACCAATGCTCTTCGTATTTTTAGTCATTTCTATCAAAGAAGAAAAGATCTACTGGAGATGATCAAATAGTCATGGTTATAGCACTGAGATGAAGCTCTGGGAACTCGTAGATGGGGGCAGGTGGGGAAGGATTTAACCCATGGGTACTAAATACAAAACTTGCAAGAGAATTGGAATCATCAAAAACAGATAACAAAAGGTTCTTTTTGCTTACTATATGTTGCCATGCCTAACCTTTAAATTAGCAGCGACCATGGCCAACCGCCTCTATCAACATATTCAGTGCATCACACAAATTGTCCAAATACACAAGTTGGTAAAACAAGATATACCATTGGACAAGCACCTTGCTTTATAAACTGTACCAACTGGTGGAAATTTCCTGAGCACCTATCGTTCTGAAAAAAATTTAATCAAATCTTAGATCATAAGTCTTGAGAAGAACCAATGATACCGATGCATGAGTTTTGGCAATATGTAAATCCAAGCACCGTCATGACTGAACCGATTCCTCAAAAGCATAAATGGAGTTGCTTTGCTTCACATATGTATGTACATGATCTACGGTTGGACTGTCCGATTCATTCACATAAATGGAGATACTTTCAAGATCTACTCATCGAAACATACATAAACCAAGTACGCCAAGACCAGGAAGACTATACCGGGTATGAAATGATTGAAATTGCAACAAGCATTCTAGTATGGAAATCCGTCACTCCAGTGAACAGAACTCTTAACTCTATTGGATTTGCGAAGCAGAAAAACGACCACTTCTTTATGCAACCCTACCCAACAAACGACACAATCTTGAAGAGGATCATAACATGTGAGCAAGAACAGAAACATCGAAAAGCAGCCAACTTTCGTGAATCCACGCCTGGTCAAATTGAAGGGCCTAGAAAACGCATCACTCCACCCAACTGGAAGAGCACACAAACCCAAAAAAATGCAGGGGGGGAAAAAACACCACCCCATCACGAAGAAAGGAGTAAAAACTATAAAAGGACTGGCCAATCTTCACACTCAACACAAGACGCTTTTGTAAGAAAAACAGAAAGTGTGTACCTTCTAACTTCCCGGTTGAAGCATAAGAAAGCAAAGTTGTGAAGCTCTAGATCTCCATGAAAATCGAGAGTGCTGAGCAACTAGTGAGGGAGTGAGCTGAAGCGCGACAGGGGACTGCGTGAAAAGGGGGGAGAATCATTAAGAGCCACGAACAGCAGGGTGTGAACCATATTGTATATTATACACAAAAGTTAAGTTTTTTACAAGTGGATTTCATGGGTAGATTTGAAACTTTTAACGACGTGGGAATACGAGGGAGGATGATGAGATCTGAGACCAACCCAAGATTCTTTTCGGAGTTATCCGCTGATGAACAGCGGAATGACTTATTTCTATTTATTTGCGATGTAGACAGAGAGAGGGGGGGGGGACAAAAATCCAGTGCGCTTGGCACTTGGGGATGGCCTAGTCAATGTGCTTGCCTTTTCTTTTCTGAAGAGAAACAAAGTCAATGAGTCTCGCCATCGAATTTAAAATCTCCACGCAGATGATGAACTTTATGTGCAAATTAGTAACTTTTAAGATCGAATCTACCTAATCTTTACATGCTAGGATTAACAAGCGGAGACTTCGGCTCGGGGGCAAAATTACAAGGGGCAGGGCTCCGAATCCACCGCGATTAGCCTCGAATTTCGCAGCCTGCGGCACTTAAGCGGGCCAAACTAGATGGGCAGTCGGTGCATGCCCATCCCCACCAGAGCCTTCTTTCAGCAAGGCAAGATCAAACTAGATTATGAGTCTCTCTTTTTCCACTTCATTTTTTTCTTTTGGGGGGTTGGGGGCGGACGGTCTCTTTCCACCTAAGTCCCTCTCCGTTGGTGTCGTCAAGTTGCTGGCAATAGCAAATGGGCAAATCGCCGTCCCATCACTTGCCGACACTCCCATCACATGCTTCTAATTCTCCATGAGCATTTTCAAGTAAAAGATCTCTTTTTCCTCCAAGCAAATGGGCCCCACGGTTGATTCCTTGATTTATTTTTATTTATTTTTTACCCTCGCAATCTTCGGCATATCTCGCATTAGTAAGAGCTACGACTATGATTTTATGGTTTTTTTTTTCAGAATAGAAAAAAAATGAAAACTTATTTGATGACGTAAATAATTTTAATTATCAAATTTTCTCATTTTATTCTCGATAATATATTTGAAACAGAAAAAAAAATATTTAATATTTAATTTTATAATCAATTTTGAAAAACAAGACCAATAAAGTGAGAATGTTTAGAGAAGACTTTCAATTTGTTCTTTCAACCAAAAAAAAAAAATCGAAGCCTCAGGGAAGTTCGCTTGATCAGCCAACTCCCCTCGCTCATTTGCTGCTCTCGCCTCTCGACCTACCACCACCGTCGTTCGTCGCCAATCATCGTCCATCGTCTCCTGCCGCTAGAGAAAAAGGAAAAAAAATATAAAAATATATGCTCTTAAAAAATAGTTTTGTAAAAAAATAAATTTAAAAAACACTAGATTTTGTATTGCATGAAAGTGTTTTAACAATATCATTTTTTTAACAAATTATACAAAATAAATATATCACAAAATAAAAAGTAGATTACAACAGCACAAAATAAATAGATCAATTACATATTATGTATGATCGACATTCATTTTATTAGTAATGCTATAAAGGTTGAATTTATAGTGACAAGACGTAATTATCAAATTAATAAAAAAAACTGGGAAGAGAAACTACATAAAATTTATGTTCACGGAGACATAAATTTGTGTACGCAATCTGATTTTCAAAAACTCGTCTAGAGAATACAAAAAGAGAAAAATCAATTTTGAGCAAAATCAAATTTTTTTTTTTGGATTAGAATTGTTGCGAAACTCACCCTAAGTGCCAATTGGTTCGTACTCACGGATCTTTCTTTCTTTTAAGAGCGATCCCTATAGAACGTGCGGGCATTTTAGTGGGTTCTAACCGAGGCCTTGAAAGAACCCGATCAGTTTCGTGTTCTTTATCTCTGGGATGGTAAAATCTCTCTGGTAATCCTGTTGGGCGTTTAGACAAGGACTTGAGATGTGGAAAGTGCATGTGCACCATTAAGTGGAGAAGTGTACGTAGTTGGGGTGAAGTGTAGAATGGGGCCCCATTTCCCCTCTTTTCCATCAATGGAAAGGACCAAATCTTTGCATCGTTGCTGTGACCCGACCCATTTGTCACCCGGGCCGGGTCCTCCCAACTTTGTTCCGGTAGCCCAATGTCCAATAATCCAAATATCGCCATTGGGCTACCATTCACAATTCCGGATTGTGCAACAAATTTGTAAACAAAAGGGCCCGCAAAAATTCACTAATAACATGGGCTGACCCCAGCCTGTCATGGCCCACTAAAAACATGGGCTGAGCAGGCCTACCATGGCCCACTAGGAATATAGACCGACCTGTTTGAAATCCCATAGTAAAAGGGACGATATGTTCACTCCGGGAATTATTCGAGAGAACGATAGCGTGCATGGAAACTATTTCATTTCTCAGCTTTTGTTCCCAACTTATTTCTGAAATAAAAATTTATTTAGTAACGTAATTTTATTTTTTTATTTTCGAAATAAAATGTTGCTTCAGAAATAGATTTGCAACACAAATCAAAAACAAAAATTTTATGTTTTTCGGTGAAACATAAATAAGTACTGTGCCTCAAGTCCTCTTCTCCTCGTACCTCGTCTCTCTCTCTCTTGTTCTCTTTGAAGAGAAATGGATATTTTGAGCTTCAACATCAAGGTCTCGCCTCTCCTTCCAAATCTACACCTTTCGATTCAAGTTCAGGGACTCATGAATCTTCTCTCGCCTCCCTGTCTCCTCCCCATTTTGCCTTTCAGCTCATATTTTGGCTCCGATTCGAGGTAGCTCGGGATTTCTATGGTTTTATAACAACTTGGGGAATTCTTCCTCACGGAAGGTCATCACGATTCTAGGGTTTTGGTTCCGATTGAAGGTGGACTCGATTAGGGCTTCACGCCTCAGGCTCGTTTGGGTTCTTCTTTCTTCGATCTCGCGCCTCTCTTTTTGTCTGTTGGGGACGTGGGTGGCTGGACTAGAAAGGAAATTATCTCTGGTTGTTCCTTTACATAGTTCAGTGTCAATGGTGCTAGATTCTATTGCTTACAAAATTTACCGAAATTTGTCATTGTAATTTACTGATTCTTCGCATAACCCAGTTTTGTTATTTGTGCATCCTCATCAAGAGATGCTTCTATTTTTTTTTCCTACACTTAGCCATTTGTGGATTTGCCCAGTAGCAAGAATGTTTGCCCACCGTTCGTGATTTATGGCTGACCATTGTGTTGCCGAATAGTCCCAACTGGATTTCTTCTTCAATTCTTATGGGAATCTTCAATTGATAAGGCTTAAATAAGTGGATATCCTATTAGTTTCCTTTTGTTTCTTAAGAACTCATGACCCTATTAGTTTTCTTTCAAGTACAAATCTGTTGATGTAATGCTTTGTGGCTTTTCCCCTACTTTTGACGAAGCACTGTTCAACCAATTTTGATGTTGTCTGCTTTTGATGCTCGATCAGTTAAGGTTAGATGAAATCCCTAAAAGATATTGTTATGATAAGTGAACCGAGCCTTTGACCAATATTTTTGTAAGTCTGTTGATAGAAGAGATGAAAAAGGGGAATCGCACCACCATTACCTACAACAAAAAAAAGGGTGGAATAACATACATGTCGAATTCATCAGACAGACAAGACTCAACTTGATTTAGTTCAATTGAAAAACAGGGCAAACAAATTGAGAACGTTATACAGTAGTTTTAAGAAGCTTCTCTCACAATCTGGATTTGGGTGGGATTATGTAATCAACACGATTGTCGTGGATGATCCAACTCTATGGGAGTCTCACATCAAGACATCTCTTTACTTGCGTGGATGCAAGCTTTTGATTATGTTGTTGACATATGTCATTATTGTGAAAATTGCAGAAAAATAAAGATTAGGCCATATTTAAGTATGATGAGATTTCTCAGTATCAAGAGCAATGTATTCTATTTGGTGATACCTATGCTACTAGGGATTATGCATATGGAAATGCAGAAGGCCTGGTGCTGTCGGATGGAGATGACAATGGCAGTGGTGGTGGCGACAATGGTGGTAGTGATGCAAGAGTTAATCCGGAAGGACTTAATGAGCAACATATTCACGAGGAAGCTTTTACACTTGGCGTGTCTTCCACCATACTTTGCAAGAAGCACAAGTTAAATATAACTCCAAATTTCAAAAGGAGGAGAAAGAATAACACATTTGATGTTTCTGGCACTTGCAAAACCCTTCAAGAAATGATCAAAGCAAGGATCGATCAATCAACAAGTGGCTTCGTCACCTCACATTCCCCACTACCTGTAGACCTCTACTCATTGGAGCAGTGGTTGACGTCATAAATGGTACGTCTAACTTGGATTAGAATTTTTACAACAAAGTTGCGAACTAAGCATGCCTTAACGCCAATTAGAGAGAGACATTCATGATAGCTCTACCTGAAAGGAGACATGAGTTTATTGAATCACTTTAAGGAGATGTTGCGAAAAATGCTGTGGATTTGGCTTAATTTCACATTATGGTGTTGTGGATTTGCATTTGGCTTAATTTCACTCTGTGACTTATATATTTGAGATGTTGTGGTTTTTTTTTTTATGATGCAATTATCATGACATTGTAGCTATTGTTGAATTTTATTGAATTCCTCACTTATGTGTTGTGTTTATATTCTTCTTTCGTGTGATGGCATAGGTATAAAGGGATGGAAGTAGTATGAACCATGATTAGGTAACATCAGTTCAATCAATTCAAGAGGAGTTTGATGATGTTGATATAGATATGGTGATAGCATGGTTGTGCATTGTTGCGGAAGATATATCCATGCACACAAGAGAACCAACTAGGGACAGCGTATTGTCAGGACTCGAATGGGTAAGGGAGGTTCCTTGTGGACAAAATAGATAGAGTAAATGAAGCTTTTAGAATGGAGAGACATGTCTTTCTCAATCTTTGTGGTTTGATGATAAAAAAAAAGTTAGTTGCAAGACAACCGATATATAAAAGTAGATGAACAAGTTGCGATCTTTTTATCTATAATTTGACACAAGAAGTCCAATAGAGATTTATGTGAGAGATCTCAACGTTCGGGAGATACTTTCAGCAAATAATTCAGTAAAGTGTTAAATGCAATTCTCAAACTAGCAAAAGAGATTATCGTGCCATCCTCATTTGATATCGTCCGAGAGGAGATAAGAGGTTGCTTCAGAAATATATTTGCAACACAAATCAGAAGCAAAAAATTTCTGTTTTTCGGTGAAACAGAAATAAGTACCGTGTCTCAAATCTTCTCCTCCTCGTACCTCTCGTCTCTCTCTTTTGTTCTCTTAAAAAAGAAATGGATATTTCTAGCTTCAACATCAAGGTCTCACTCTCCCCGCAAATCTACACCTTTCGATTCAAGTTCAGGGACTGATGAATCCCCTCTTGCCTCCTTGCTCCTCCCTATTTTGCTTTTTCAGCTCACATTTTGGCTCCAATTCAAGGTATCTCGCGATTTCTGGGGTTTTATAACAACTTGGGGAAGTCCTCCTCGCGAAAGGTAATCGTGATCTCTAGGGTTTTGGCTCCGATTAAAGGTGGACCCAATTGGGGCTTCTCGCTTCAAGTTCGTTTGGGTTCTTGTTTCTTCGATCTCGCGCCTCTCTTCGTATCTTATCTCATAGAAGGTAATCGCTTTCTCTCCACCTCTCAATAGCGAGTCGTTTCTATTGATTTTATGTTTTGTTGTCGGAATCATCAGCTGAATGAACTTCTCGGCTCAACCTATTCAGGTTTCTATTCGATCTCGCGCCTCTCTTTGCATCTCGGCTCGCGAAAGATCATCGCTTTTCCCACTTCTCAATAGCATGTCATTTATATTGATTCTTTGCTTTATTGTCGGAATCATCGGGTGAATGCACTTCTCGCGTAAGGCTTGTTTGTGTTCTTCTCTCTCCGATCTCGCGCTTCTCTTTGCATCTTAGCTTCATTTATGTTGATTCTTTGATTTATTATTGGAATCATTGTGTCATGCCCCGAACTCGCCGAGCTCGTAAACATCCCTGCAAGCAAACCATACAATCTCTCGCGGTCCCAAGATCCGTCAATCTAAGTCGAGAGATAAAATAAATACATCAAGCATGCGGAAGCGATCCTCGAATAAATCCCCGTATAATATATAAGTTAAGTGGGACTCGGATATCATGATATCTATCTTACATCATAACGTGCTACTCATACGAATACCGACTACTACAACTGCTAGGTAAAAGGGCGACAGGGTAAGCATACACAAAGAACCATTTACTAAGCCAGCAAGAACCGGATCAGATCATCATCAAAAGATCAGGCCATCAACTTGAGTCTCCTAGGAAGAACTGCTGGAGTCTCCCGTGTCCTCAGCATCCTTCGTCGGCTCGTACTCGGATAAGGTCTCGGACGGGACCTCGACGGAATCCTCCATGGTCACTTCCAGCGACGGCTTAGCAAGGTCTCCCTTGGACGCCTCCAGAACTATGACCTCCTGCTGCTGCTGCTCCGTATACTCCAAGGTCGGGGTCTTCTCTGACCCGTTCCTAGACCTTACTACTGACCCCTCTGGCAGATCCTGCTTTGTTGCGGTCTGGTACCAATCGGGTATAACTCCCTGAGGTACCTCGTGGGGCTTCAGCGGTCCAATCTGTGCATCCCCTTCCTTCTTAAACCACGCCTTAAACCTATGAGGCTTACAATTTGGCTTACCCTCATCCACCCATACAACAGTGCACTTCCTCACATATATGTTCCCCTGCCTATCCGAGAACTCGTCAAAATACGCTGTCATCTCTTTGGGGTCCCCAAAACGTATGTGCCACATCTCTAAGGCCTAGGATCTATAAAGTAAAGGGGTCCCCAAAAAGGGTAAGATACTTATCTCAGTAAAAGAATCCTAACCCTAGGTCAGGTCGATAGTCCACTAAAGTAGTCGTACCTCTCAACAAATTCACAGTAAAAAATGGACAGGCGTATCGGACAAAATTCAATGAAACAACAACATACAACAACAGGCATACAATGAAGACCTCATACCACACTTAGATGCACATGCACTCCCAACCTGCCACTTCTCACACCCACCAATCATTGCTTGCCCCATTCTCTAGCTCACGATTAAGTCGCTTCAGGCTCTGTCCGCGTAAACGCATCAGATCGTCGTCGGCAATCCGCGTAAATGCATCAGGTTCCGACAAAACTCTAGGCCAATGTCAATATCTCATACTCTGTCCCGTGAATAATTCACATCAGGACCGTTGCTATCTCAACCCCGCGATCTCGTCGCATTAGGGCGCCACACAACAATAGCTTCACCCCGCGATCTTGTTGCATCAGGGTATCAACTCTAGCCCCGCTCGCCCCGCGTCTCATATGCCTCAGGGCCTCGCCATGTCATGCTCGTGCCATGTTATTTCAATTCAATTCACATACAACGATAGATGCCACTCATACACAATGTGAACTCTCATGGCATGCAAAGCAAGTCACATAATACTTAGACATGGCAAATGACTCATGCATAGATCAAGTCCCGCACAAACATCCCTTAAAAGCTTCGGATGTAATGAAAACTATCCCCTTAGAAAGTTTCTCATGAATCGATTCAATCAAACCTCGACTCACCCAATTGAATCCAATTCCCCTAGCCTAAATTTAGGAATCCTTTACCTTTGAGCTTGACAACACAAATTACTCCTTGTGATTGCCTCAAGGTCTTGGCCAAATCAATCCAAGGCCAATTCACCGCGCAACCTAGAATTTCAACTAATTTCGTCAATTTCCGTACCCAATTCCTCAATCCATCAACCCCAATCACCCATAGCTTAACCTTTATCATCTCATCACATCTTAAACATCAATTTGCAGCTCAAAATCGCCACTTTCAGCCCTCAACAGAATCGGTTTGGCTCGGCACTGAACCTGTCCTAAATCCACTCCAATTCCAATATTTATACATTATCCTATCTTTTAACATGTCCACCTAAGGATTTGAGAGGCTCACCGTGAGTTTCGAGTCGATTGGTTGCCGGAAACTCGCCCAAGGTCACCGGATTGTCCAAGGTCAGTTCGCTAGCAGATTCTGGGCAAAGTTCACAAGGTTGTTTCGTGGTCAAAACCTTATCAAATTGAGCCCCAATTTTTACCACAGAATTCTACACATGTCTACTGAGTCTCCACAAAATTTGAGCCAAAGATTCCAAGATTTCGACCAGCAAAAGGGCTAAGAATCGGACCTACCTCAGATTGAGTCCTAATTTGTCGGCTCTCGGGAAAATGCTTTCTCGGGTCTCCTCGGTGCTCCAAATGCCGTGATTCTTGTTTGAAGATGTCGGCAAGACGTGTATCTACGTTGGTGTGGTCGACCGACGGTTGGATGGTGGCCGGAGAGGGCGATCATGACTGACGAACGGCAGGCTCAGTGGCTATCGTCGGCGAGCAGAAACAGAAGAAGGAAGAAGAGGATGATTAGTGGTTCTTAGGGAGGCTTGGCCGAATGGGAGGTGTGGAGAGAGAGAGGAGAGAGAATTTTTGTTATATCCAAATGCTTGGTCAAGGAAGTTGAATGTTAGGTGAGAAAAAGGTTGATATAACCACCTTGCCCATCTTGTGACACTTGGCATTGTCTTTTTCAAAGGAGATCCAATGGTCCACATTCCCCCTTGTATTTTCGGCAGCCTTGGGGGTTTAATGTCCATTATGCCCTTCTTCAATTGCAAGGGCAAAGTTTTAAGCTTGAGGGGCAAAACGGTCATCTTACTCCCGACATTCAGAACGTCATTTTTCTCGTTCCAAAACTTTTTGATAAGGCGACGGTCAATCCGAATGACGTTGAAATTCTTGATTTTCCATTTCAAACTTTTCAAGACTCATTTCTGATAGTTTTCTCTATCAGACGTGATTCTAGTCTATCCTGAACTATCGGGCGGCTTTTGCAGACATTACGCGTATCAACCCGTGATTCTCATCAAGTTTAAGGCTCGTCAATTCGTGACGACTTTGGTTATTATGTAATTGTGAGGGTTTATCACTAGTCCCTATGGTCTTGATCGTCACAGTCCGATTTAGGATAATTTTGCAAATCATACGTTGGTTAAGCGGCATCACCCGCGCTCCAATTGTACGACACTCGCAAGGTAATCCTTAATCGTTCTTAGATCGGCCTCTTGGTGGTTCTAAATATCTCCTCGACAATCCTTATGGTCAAAGCGTCATTTCTTATCCGAGTCGCTTAGGTCCACGTACCTCGTCTCGCGCTAGCCTTTCCCCTTTGGTCAGTCTACTCAAATTGATCAGATTTGAGCGAAATACAACTGAAATACATCGCTTGATACATATAAACTTCTCATTACAAAGTCTGAAATTGACTGGAAATCAGAATATCACACATTGGTTGAATGCACTTATCGCCTCAGGCTTGTTTAGGTTCTTTTTTGTCCGATCTCACGCCTCTCTTCGCATCTCAACTTGCGGAAGGTAATCACTTTTCCCACCTCTCAATACCTTATTGTTTCTATTGATTCTTCGATTTATCGTCGAAATCATCTGTCACGTCCCGACTCTCTAACCCGCGACATCCCTTGCCAAATCGCCACCAAGTCATAAAAGATAGCGTCCCAGGCAGCTGCTATCGACCTAAGAATATACTACGCATGCGGAACGTGTAATCTTCCATCCAATAAAATCAACATGGAATAGGTAAGAAGAAAAGCCAGATAACCCAACGCTAAAATAAAACTGCTGAGAATAGATGATCTATAACCTCACAGAGCTAACAGCGGATAAATACAACCCCATGCTTCAGGGCAGCCCTCTAGGACTCACAAAAAGATACAGAAGTCATGTAAGGTTAACTCTCATCTATCCCAAAAATAGTACCCCCACAAAAGACATCACCAGTTCCCTGACCAAAAAAGAAACCTAACCTTCTACTGGGTAAAAACGGCATCCGAATCGTCATAACCAATCGGGAGAACCGGGTCATTCTGGTCGTCATAGGAACTCTGGCTAGAATGTACAGAGGGGGCTACTGATTGCTCGGGCTCGAGCTCAGGCTGCATACCAGGTGCGAGATCCACCACCTCCCCATCAGGCGTATCTATATCCATCGAATCCTAGGCGGGGACATTAGGGACCCCCTGAAGAGGTGGCCCCTCAAATCCTCTAAGCGGGCCAAAGAGATCCACCCATCGCGAAGATACTAAGCCTTGAAGAGGTGTGCCACCAGGTGTGGCATCCCTTCATCGACCCATATCGTCGTGATGTGGTGTTCCCACATCTGGTCCGTACTTGGTATCGAGTGGAGACTGACATCGTGTGATGAGTGGGTGGAGGTACCGAATCGCATCGGTCTCTCCATTACATTAGACCTGAAAAGTTATCCCACGACGGTGTGAGAATTTAATCTCGGTGAATTAAGCCTAATCCCTATTAGGACACTGATTCGCCCAAGATAACTTAAGCACAACAGTATGCCACAAGATATAAATACATATATATCAATAAAATAAATCTATCAAATCAACAATCAATTAAGGTACCACCACTTAGGCATACACAAGACATCACACAAGTCCTTTATTAAATAATGACCCACGCGACTAGCGTGATAAAAAAATTAATAGTGCGATCCCGCACTCTTCTGGCAAGACCAAGCTACGTCCACTTTGCCCTCTCAACGACGGCTACTACAAGCGGTGTATTCAGTGCACCCGGCACGGCATTGCAGGTAGGCATTCCTTAAAAAGGAGTTTCGATCAATCACAAGCTGCGATCGGCATCCAATAATCCCTTAAAATCGTACGACTGGCATGGAGCATAGATTATCGTGCTTTTGACAAGTCGCGAGTTTCCATACAATAGGTACAGCATGAGTACCAATGGTACAATGCAAACTTGCCATGTAACGTCATTGATCCTTTAATGACCACACAAATCACATTAGGCAATCAACTCATTGTTTATCTATAATTAATGCCAAAGTTCATACATAAATGCAACAGACTCGGCCTCAAGGCCCACAAGATTCTTAGTCAAGCATTTCAGTCAGGCAACCAAACCAAACGGTCAATTAACACACTCGCGAGCAATTAACTCAACCCGGCAATTTCGAGCTCAATTCATACTATATTTCATATATCTCAGTCGATTTATAATAATCAATCGCTCCCTCATCTCTAACCTGTCACTCGCTCGTGAACAAACACAATCAATAAATTAATTGATAAATTACCACAAATAACCACAGACAAATAATCGATCTGTCATTTATCCTAACCATCATTTCTATCTAAACCGATTTCGATCGTAATTTTTTTTATAAATAAATAAATAATTAATTAATTGAAACTAATCCTAAGCGTAATTAGCGCCTTAACCAAGGTTTAGGGTCAACTCACAACGTGAGTTAGCTCGAGCGGCGGCGGCGGTGGCGATGGTCGAATTAGGGTTTATTATGCAGCGGCCCGAGCTCAAATTTTGGCGACACCCTAGGAAAGTCCGGCGAGGTCGCCGGAACAGGTGGCCGGCGACAGAGCTTTGGCGAGCGGCGACCGACTGCTTGAAATAGTAAGGGTTAGAAACTAAAATCGGCGAACCAAACTATTTTGGGCGTTTCTCGGGGACACAGGTCGGGACAAGGCCGGCCAAGGTTCGGGAGCTCACCCAGGAGTCGGTAGGGGTCGATCGAAACCGGTGGACGGTGGCGGAAGGCGACCGACGGCGGCGAACAGCCACGATCAGAAACTACCCTCCTCGGTGCTGAAATAGGGGAATTGATCGGCGGCGGATTCCAGGAGCCACGCATGGCGGCCGGCAGCGGTGAGCTCAGAGGTGGAAGAGGGTACTTCGAGGAAGTGATTGGTGGTGACGGTGAGGCATGGCGGCGGCCAGTTCGGCCGGATCGAAGACCGAGTAGAACCGGGTCCAAAACAGACCATCGGGATTTCGGGCCGATTTTCCGGCGACTCCGGCGGCGGACGGCCGGTGAGGCTGGGTCGGAACGGTATAGGGGAGGACGGTGGTCAGCTGAGGGGCGCTGGTCGGCGTCGGTGGCTGCCGTGGTGGTCGGAAAAGGCCACGAAGTTCTTGAGTTAATTAACCCGAAAATAGGGAAAGCTCCCCGAGCCGATTTCTCGGCCGTTTGACCGTGACTACTGTGCAGCTCTGGTCAAGGCGGTGGCGGGAAGTAGTTGAGGGCGGTGGCTGTCGGTGGTGAGGCGGTGGTCGCGCAAAACGGCGGTGGAAGAGGAGGAATGGATCGGCAAGGCGTCGGTCGTTCACGACCATCCAAGAAGAAAGAAGGAAGAAAGGAGAAAGAAGAAAGAAGAAGCAGCAGAAGGAAGAAGTGACGTGAACGTGCATGGGGCAGTGAAATGATGGGCCACGACCAAGACTTTCTTGGCCAAAAATTTAATTTTTTGGTCCTATACTAACCGATAATAGAGGGGTAAAATGGTAATTTGACGCGTCGGGACTGAAGCGAAATTTTATATACTGAACGAAGGGTTTTTTTGGTAAATTCACCGGCCAAGCTCCGTCGGGGTTAGGCTCGATCACGAAAACAGCAATTCCAATTCACAATGGATCAAATTCGAAACCCAATTCGAAATAACCTAAATTTTAGAATTCATCCAAATTTTCGTCTCTTCAGTCCTTATAGTCCAAAATAGGTGTCGACCATGATTATATTTTCATATCATTTCCATCGACTTCTGACGCTTACAAAAGTTGAATTTCCAGGACGTCACAACCCTCCCCCACTTAGGAAATTTCGTCCTCGAAATTACAGTACAGTTCAAACTATTCAAACAGATAAAGATAACTACATTTCATGACTTCCTCGTTCTCCTATGTGGCTCCTTTAGTACCGTGGTGTTTCCAAACCACCTTGACTAATAGAATCGTCTTGGTTCGGAGTACCTGTTCTTTCCTGTCCATAATCCTAATTGGTCGCTCCACGTATGACGCCCGTTCTTTCAAATCAATCTCCTCGTAACTCAGCACATGAGTGGGTCAGGCTTGTACTTTCTCAACATCGACACGTGGAAGACATTATGCACTTGAGCAAGTCTAGGCGGCAACGTGAGTCGATAAGCCAAAACTCCGATTCGTTCTAGGATTTCAAACGATCCCACGTACCTCGGACTCAGCTTTCCTTTCCTGCCAAAGCGGGATGTTCCTCTCATAGGCGACACTTTCAGAAAAACATGATCGCCTACTTGAAATTTCAAAGGTCTGCGTCTTTTATCTGCATGACTTTTCTGGCGACTTTGAGCTGTTTTTGGTCTGTCTCTAATCACCTTAATTGCTTCCATCGACTGGTCTACTAACTCAGGGACTAGTTATCTTCCTTTCACCAACCTCATCCCAACAGACTGGTGTCTTGCAATCCCTACCATACAAGGCCTCGAAAGGTACCATTTTAATACTCTGCTGATAACTATTATTATATGCAAACTCAACCAAATGTAATTGTTCATCTCAGCTACCTTTGAAATCCAGAATACAAGCTCTCAACATGTCCTCCAAGATCTGAATTATTCTTTTAGACTAACCATCTGTCTGCGGATGATAAGCTGTACTAAATTACAGCTTCGTCCCTAAAGCAGTTTGTAAACTCTTACAAAATATAGAAGTGAATTTGGGATCTCGGTCAGAAGTGATTGTCACTGGCACACCATGTAGCCTTACAATATGCCTTACGTACAACTCTACGTATCTGTCTAAGGCAAAGCCCTTTCTTACTGGAATGAAGTGCCCTGATTTCATCAACCTGTCTACCACAACCCAAATTGAATCATGCCCTCTCTGACTCCTTGGCAAACCCATCACGAAATTCATTGTGATGTGCTCCCATTTCCACTCTGGAATTTCCAATGGCTGCAACAATCCTCCAGGTTTGCAGTGCTGCACCTTGACCTGCTGACAGGTCAAACATTTAGCCACATGTTTGGCTATATCTATTTTCATTCCGTTCCACCAGTAGTGCTGTTTCAAATTCTGATACATCTTTGTACTCCCTGGATAGATACTATAACTGCTACGATGTGCTTCTGATAAGATCTCCTCCTTTAAATTTTCATCAGCAGGCACAACCAATCATCATCTGAACTTAAGTATCCCATCCTCAGCTATTTGAAAATCGACCCTTCGTTTAGCCGAGTCTTCTTGAAGGATCTTCTGAATAAAGGGGTCTGTAGACTGCAGGGTCTTAATCTTAACTTGCACTTCCGGCTCAATTTTCAAGGTAGCCACGAGACTCGACAGGTGGCTTTTCTCCAGTTTAAAGTCTGAGTCTCTCAATTGCTCAAGTAAACGCCACTCATGCACCTGTAATTGAGCAATCATTGATTTTCTACTCAGGGCATCTGCAACCTTATTCGCCTTACTAGGATGATACAGGATCTCACAGTCATAATCCTTAAGTAATTCCATCCATCGGCGCTGTCTCATGTTCATCTCCCTTTGAGAGAACAGGTACTTAAGACTCTAATGGTCGGTATATACCTGGAAACTTTCCCCAATCAAATAATGTCTCCAGATTTTCAAAGCAAACACAACCGCAGCTAACTCCAGGTCGTGTGTGGGATAATTCAACTCGTGCGGTCTCATCTGACGAGACGCATACGCTACCACCCTGCCATGCTACATTAAAACACAACACAGTCCCCTAAGCGAAGCATCGCTATAAATTTCATAATCACCGGGACCAAACTGAATTGTCAGAACAGGAGTCGTAGTTAGCCTATGCTCAAGCTCTTGGAAACTACGCTCGCACTTGTCTATCCATTGAAACTTCGTATCTTTCTTAAGCAATTTAGTCGAATGCGAGACTATAGCTGAGAACCCTTCCACAAATCGCCTGTAATATCCTGCCAGACCCAAGAAACTTCTAATCTCTGTAGCAGTTGTCGGTCTTGACCAATTAATAACTGCCTCGATTTTAATTGGATCCATTGCAATATCTTCACCCGAAATCACGTGACCTAAGAATGCCACGCGAGCTAGCCAAAACTCACACTTACTGAACTTGGCATATAATTGATGCACTCTCAGAGTTTCTAGAACTAATCTTAGGTGTTGCTCGTGATCTTCAGAATTCTTCGACTATACCAGAATGTCATCTATAAAAACGATCACAAAGCGATCCAAGAACTCCTTGAATACTCTGTTCATCAAATCCATAAAGGCAGCAGGGGCATTCGTCAAACCAAACGGCATCACAGTGAACTCGTAATGTCCATAACGTGTCCTAAATGTTGATTTCAGTATATCCTCTTTTCTGATTCTCAACTGATGGTATCCCATCCGTAGAACAATTTTAGAAAATATCAATGCTCCCTGCAGTTGATCAAACAAGTCGTCAATCCTTGGTAGTGAGTACTTATTCTTGATCGTCACCTGATTCAACTGTCTGTAGTCAATGCACAATCTCAAAGACTCATCCTTTTTCTTGACGAACAAAACAGGCGCTCCCCAAGGCGATGCACTAGGGCGGATGAACCATTTATCTAACAATTCATGCATATGAACTTTGAGTTCCTTCAACTCTGACAATGCCATTCTATATGGCGCCTTAGAGATCGGCTCCGTCCCAGGAGCTAACTCTATCACAAACTCAATTTCTCTTTCTGGTGGCAAACCAGGTAATTCTTGGTGGAATACATCTGGAAACTCACATACAATCGCAATATCCTCCAATTTCAGTTCTTTAGCGGACATATTTACCACAGAAGCCAAATAATCTTGGCACCCATTCCCCAACAATCGAGTCGCCTCTAACGACGATATCATTACAGTCGAGGTTCCTCCTCGATTACCTAAAAATTGAAAACTAATATCATCCATCGAATTAAACCGAATCACCTTATTAAAGCAG
The DNA here is from genome assembly GCA_028455895.1 of Rhodomyrtus tomentosa. Classification (NCBI taxonomy): domain Eukaryota; kingdom Viridiplantae; phylum Streptophyta; class Magnoliopsida; order Myrtales; family Myrtaceae; genus Rhodomyrtus; species Rhodomyrtus tomentosa. The sequence continues at coordinate 31,641,164 of JAPCWY010000008.1, read as the reverse complement.
TCCATTGTGGCCCTTTGCTTCGCCAACCAATACATTCCCATAATTAAGTCAAAATCGTACATTTTTAGCACAATTAAGTCTATCTTACTCTCATGGCCATCTACCACAAGTCTACAATCAGGACAGCTCACTGTAGCCACTACTTTATCTTTTAACGGCGTAGACACATTGAGCACAATATCTAAAGGTACCAAGTTCAATTCACATAATTTAACGAACTGATCCTCAACAAACGAATGTGTAGCACCTGGATCAAACAAGGCATATGCTATTTGATCATGCAAGAGGACCGTACCTGTAACGATCGGCGAATCCTTCGCCGTTTCCTGAGTGATAGCAAAAACCTTCCCTTATGCCAGCGGATGATTCTAGAAGTTTGGCGGCACAGCTCTTCTAGGTTGTCCTCCCTGCTGTGGCAGCACCTGCTCGCCCTACCTCTGCGGGCAGTCTCTAACCTGATGGTCCAGCTGGCCACAACCAAAACAGGCACCACCTCAATACGGGCACAAGCCAGACCCATGTCTCTGTCGACACAAGCCGCACATCTCACTTTAACGAAATGCCAGCTTACGAATCGCCCCTTGGCGATTGGGTGGGATGTGACTCTGATTGCTAAACATGAGTTTCTTTCCTTGCCTTCTGTCGAATCTGTTTAGGGACGTAAATCGTGATCCTGATACAATAGTCCTTTCAGCTAAGTCCCGCTTCACTATCAGCGCCCTTGCGTAGATATCATCATAGTCCTGGAGGTCAAGCGGTGCCAGAGCACTCTTAATCTCGGGCTTCAGCCCGTCTTTGAACCTTCCAGCCCTGTCCTCCGGATCCTTAATCATTCTCGGAGCATATTTGGACAGTTCAGAAAACTTTGCCTCATATGGTCAACTATCATCTGGTTTTAACGGAGGCGGAAGAACTCAGCCATCTTTTGCTCTCTAGCTGTTCTCGAGTAGTATTTATTATTAAAAACTTCCACAAAAGTATTCCATACTGGAATTGTATCTTCAGGAAAAGTTCTACCCTTGACAGCTCTCCACCAAGTACTAGCGTTCCCTTCGAATTGATAGACTACCAGAGTAACCTTATCTCTATCTGAATATCTCAGCAAGTCGAATGCTTTTTCCGTTCCTTCAACCCATCGAGTAGCAGCTTTAGGGTCTCCACTTCCAGTGAATTGAGGTGGCTTCAATTTGAGAAACAGTTCCACCAGCTTTTGAGCCCTACACTCCTCGCTGTCAGGTGTAGGTGCTGGATTTACTGGCGGGACTGCAAATGGGATAGCAAATGAAGTCCCAGCAGCAGCAATAGTAGCTGCAGCTTGATTCCTTACTTGCTGCCCCATCAAATCTCCAATAGCCCCTAAAGCTTGCATGACTTCAGCCATAGTCGGTTCCCTTCTAGTAAGTCCTGTAGGTTCAGCAGCAGAGGCTGTCGTAGGGGGCGCAACTGGGGACACCATAGGCGATGCTCTTTCAACGTCAATTAATTCTTTCACTGGCCTTAAAGGCCTCCTTCGAGGTGCTCGCGGTGCTCTTTTACCGCGTCCGCTCATTTTGTAGTAAAGATACAGAGTCCTTCTAATCCCATAGCAAAACGTGGTCAGAAGGTAACCCCAAAATTCTACCACGAAATTAACAATCACTGGCATAATAACAAAAGTCTTACTAACTATCACATTTCTCAACACTCCTTATAACTCCATGCTAATGACCAGACGGATCAAGCTGACCTTGCTCTGATACCACTTTGGGTGGGGATGTCACGTCCCGACTCTCGAACCCGCGATATCCCTTGCCAAATTACCACCAAGTCATAAAAGATAGCATCCCAAGCAACTGCTATCGACCTAAGAATATACTGCGCATGCGGAACGTGTAATCTTCCATACAATAAAATCAACATGGATAGGTAAGAAAAAAAGTCAGACAACCCAACGCTAAAATAAAACTGTTGAGAATAGATGATCTATAACCTTACAGAGCCAACATCTGATAAATACAACCCCATACTTTGGGGCGGCCCTCTAGGACTCACAAAAAGATACAAGAGTTAGGTAAGGTTAGCTCTCATCTATCTCAAAAATAGTACCCCCACAAAAGATATCACCAGTTCCCTGATCACAAAAGAAACTTAACCCTCTACTGGGTAAAAACGGCATCCGGATCGTCATAACCAATCGGGGGAGCCAGGTCGTTTGGGTCGTCACAAGAACTTTGGCTAGAATGTACAGAGGGGGCTACTAACTGCTCGGGCTCGAGCTCAGACTGCATACTAGGTGCGGGATCCACCACCTCCCCATCAAGCGTATCTATATCCATCGAGATCCCAGGCGAGGACATTAGGGACCCCCTGAAAAGATGGCCCCTCAAATTCTCTAAGAGGACCAAAGAGATCCACCCCATTGTGAAGATACTAGGCCTTGAAGAGGTGTGCCACCAGGTGTGACATCACTTCATCGACCCATATCGTCGTGATGTGGCGTTCTCACATCTAGTCCATACCTGGTACTGGGTGGAGACTGACATCGTATGATGAGTAGGTGGAGGTACCGAATCGCACCGGTCTCTCCATTGCATTGGACCTAAAAAGTTGTCCCACGACCGGGTGATAATTTAATCTCTGTGAATCAAGCCTAATCTCGATTAGGACATTGATTCGCCCAATATAACTTAAGCACAACAGTATGCCACAAGATATAAATACAAATATATCAATAAAATAAATCCATCAATCAGCAACCAATTAAGGCACCACCACTCAGGCGTACACAAGATATCATACAAGTCCTTTATTAAACAATGATCCACACGACTGGCGTGATAAAAAAATCAATAGTGCGATCTCGCACTCTTCTGGCAGGACTAGGCTATGTCCACTTTGCCCTCTCAGTGACGACTACTATAAGCGGTGTATCCAATGCACCCGGCACAGCACTGCAAGTAGGCATTCCTTAAAAAGAAGCTTTGGTCCGTCACAAGCTACGACTGGCATCCAATAATCCCTTAAAATCGTACGACTGGCACGGGGCATGGATTATCGTGCTTCTGACAAGTCGCGAGTTTCCAAACAATGGGTACGACATGAGTACCAATGGTATAATGCGAACTTGCCAGGTAACGTCATTGATCCTTTAATAACCACACAAATCACATTCGGTAATTAACTCATTGTTTATCTATGATTAATGCCAAAGTTCATACAGAAATGCAACAGACTCGGCCTCAAGGCCCACAAGATTCTCAGTCAAGCATTTCAGTCAGGCAACCAAACCAAACAGGCAATTAACGCACTCGCGAGCAATTAACTCAACCCGGCAATTTCGAGCTCAACATATTATATTTCATATATCTCAGTCGATTTATAATAATCAATCGTTCGATTGTCTCTAACCTGTCTCTTGCTCGCGAATAAACACAATCAATCAATCAATTGATAAATTATCACAAATAGCCACAGATAAATAATCGATCGGCTATTTATCCTAACCATCATTTCTATCTAAACCGGTTTCGATCACAATTTTTTTTATAAATAAATAAATAATTAATTAAAACTAATCCTAAGCATAATTAGCGCTCTAACCAAAGTTTAGGGTCAACTCACAACGTGAGTTAGCTCGAGCGGCGGCGACGGCCGAATTAGAGTTTATCGCGTGGAGACCCGAGCTCAAATTTTGGCGACACCCCGAAGAAGTCCTGCGAGGTCGCTAGAACAGGTGGCTGGCGATGGAGCTCCGGCGAGCAACGGCCGACGGCCTGAAACAGTAAGGGTCAATAACTAAAATCGGCAAACCGAACTGTTTTGGGCGTTTCCCAACGACACGGGTCAGTACAAGCCCGGCCAAGGTTCGGGAGCTCACCCAGGGGTGGGGGATGGCCGGGACTGGTGGACGGCGGCGGCAAATAGCCGCGACCAGAAACTACTCTCCTCGGTGCCGAAACAGGGGAGTTGATCGGCGACGGATTTTGAGTGCCACGCGCGGCGGCCTGCGGCGGTAAGCTCCGAGGTGGTAGAGAAGACTCCGGGGAAGCGATCGGCGGTGGCAATGAGGCACGGCGGCGGCCGGATCGAAGACCAAACTGAATCGAGTCCAAAACAGGGCACTGAGACTTCGGGACGATTTTCCGGAGGCTTCGGCAGTGAACGACTGGTGGGGCTGGGTTGGAACGGTCGAGGGGAGGACGGCGGTCAGCTGAGAGGCGGTGGTCGGTGTCGGTGGCTGCCGTGGTGGCCGGAAAAGGCCACGAAGTTCTCGGGTTAACTAACCCGAAAACAGGGCAAGCTCCCCGAGCCGATTTCTCGGCCGTTCGACGGCGACGGCGGCCCGACTCGGGTCAAGGCGGAGGCGGGGAGTAGCTGAGGGTAGTGGCTGTCGGTGGTGAGGCGGTGGTCGCTCAAAACAATGGTGGAAGAGGAGGAATGGATCGGCAAGGCGTCGGTCGTTCACGGCCATCAAAGAAGAAAGAAGGAAGAAAGAAGAAAGAAGAAGCAGCAGAAGGAAGAAATGACGTGAACTTGCATGGGGTAGTGAAATGGTGGGCCACGACCAAGGCTTTCTTGGCCAAAAATTTAATTTTTTTGTCCTATACTCACCAATAATCGAGAGGTAAAATGGTAATTTGGCACGTCGGGACTGAAACGAAATTTTGTATACTGAACGAAGGGTATTTTTAGTAAATTCACCGGCCAAGCTCGGTCAGGGTTAGGCTCGATCATGAAAACAACAATTTCAATTCACAGCGGATCAAATTCGAAACCCAATCCAAAATAACCTAAATTTTGGAATTCGTCCAAATTTTCGTTTCTTCAGTCCTTATAGTCCAAAATAGGTATCGACCATGATTATATTTTCATATCATTTCCATTGACTTTCGGCACTTACAAAAGTTGAATTTCCAGGACCTCATATCATCGGCTAAATTAACGTGGTTTGGACTCTTTTTGTTCGTTGGGGACGTGGGTAGCTGGATTAGAACGGAAATCCTGTCTGATTGTTCCTTTGCATAGTTCAATGTTGACGGTGTTAGATTCTATTGCTCGCAAAATTTGCCGAAGTTTGTCATGGTAATTCACTGATTCTTCGCGCCGCCCAGTTTTGTTATTTGTGCATCCTCACCAGGAGATGCTTTTATTTTTTTTATACGCTTAGCTGTTTGGGAATTTGCCCAGTAACAAGAATGTTTGCCCATCGTTCGTGATTTATGGCTGACCATTGTATTGCCGAATAGTCCCAAATGGATTTCTTCTTCAATTCTTATGGGAATCTTCAACCGATAAGGCCGAAATAAGTGGATATCCTATTGGTTTCCTTTCGTTGCTTGCGAACTCATGATCCTATTAATTTTCTTTCAAGTACAAATCTATTGATTTAATGCTTTTGTGGCATTTCCCCTACTTTTGACGAAGCAATGTTCAACCAATTTTGATGTTGCCTACTTTTGATGCTAAATCGGTTAAGGTTAGATGGAATCCAACAAGAAAGATTTTTATGGTATAGTGTACCAAGCCTTTGACTAATATTTTTGTAAGTTTGTCGGTAGAAGAGATGTAAAAGGAAAATCGCACCACCAGTACCTACAACAAAGCAGGTGGAATAACATACACGTTGAATTCAATAAACAGACAAGACTCGACTTTAGTTCAATTGAAGAACAGCACAAACAAATTGAGAACACTATATAGTAGTTTTAATAAGCTTTTCTCACAATCTGGATTTGGATGGGATTATATAAACAACACGGTCGTCGTGGATGATCCAACTATATGAGAGTCTCGCATCAAGGTATCTCTTTACTTGTGTCATTTTGTTTATATTCTAGATACAAACTTTGATTATGTGAAATTTGAAGGGGAAAAAAAGGATTAGGCTTGATTTAGGTGTGATGCGTTTTCTCAGTATCCAGAGCAGATATTCTATTTGGTGATATTTAGACTACTGGGGATTATGCATCTGGAAATGCAGAAGGCCTGGTGCTGTCGGATGGAGATGACAATGGTGATAGTGATGCATGAGTTAATTCGGAAAAACTTAACGAGCAACATATTCATGAGGAAATCTTTACACTTAGCGTGTCTTCCACCCAACTTCGTAGGAATCACAAGTTAGACAGGACTCCAAATTCTAAGAGGGTGAAAACCCCAACTTAACATAGTAATCTTAAAATTACCTTTGACAAGAATTTAAGAGCCCTTGGTTAAAGGAGGAAAGCATGAACCACTCATTAAATAAATTGCGGATCCACATTTATCTTGAATAATTGAATTACTGCAAATTACGTTAGGATATTTAAAGTCGAGCGGGAATAAAATACCTGCTTCGCCTGGGACGTAGCAAATACGATGGTTCACGTCGTTTGGCTAAGAACATATGTCGAAACTAGGTCAATTTCCCCTAAAATATTCAAAGGAGCCGATGGACCCCGACCAAGAAATGTGATGTGACGTATGAAAGGGGATTCTCGGTCAATTTCCCTTGAATGATGGACGTAAAAGATGAGGTGGAACCGTCCATGTTATTGCATGAATAAAGGTAAAAGGAAAAATGTACAAATGGCTATACACTCTTGGCCAACTCCCAAGGGTGCTAATGGTGAAAGTCATTGGGAAAGAAAACCTTCCAGCACTTTCCCCTCCTCGTTCAGTCCGTCGTGAAATATAAAAGAAGAAGGGGGAGAGAAATCTCGTTTTAGGGGCGGTGTGTGAGGGCAGAGGGACTTGAGAGGAAACTTGCTCAAGAACGGTGAGGCTCGCTCACGCTGTTGTTGTCGACACCCAAGTCTCAAGAACTATGACCTCTTCAACTCTTCTTAGGTGAGTAAACCTTCCCTGTCGCCATGTCTGGCTTCATTCTCTTGCTAGAGGATGAGAGGGCTACAGGAGAGAGAGGAGAGGTCAGTTGTTTGTGTGAAGATTCGAACACAGAAACGCAAAACATCTCGCTTGCAAAAAATTTATATATATTTGGTTCTGTGGTCAGTATTTGAGGCGAGCGGAATTGGTAAGATAAAATGAATTGTGAAGCTTTGTGAAGGAGGACGATGCGAGGGGAAAAAAAAAGAAAAAAAAAAACTGAGAGAGTGAGAGAAGAGAAAGGGACCAGGTTGTTTAATTGCTTGAGTGTCAATGGTGAGCAGAATGAATAATGAAGAGAGAGTATATGGTGGCTGAGATTTTATCATCGCCAGCACCAGTTTGGGACTTGAGGCATTGTTGGCGTTACTCTATAGCATTTAGGGGTGGGAATTTCATATTAGGAAGTATTGCATTAGAACGGATTTACTGGGTTACGTTAACAAATACTAGATAAAGACATTGCATCGCAATTCACTAGCATTCATTTGGCGATGGGGTCGAGGACACGGACAAAAATAAAAGATGAAGAGGTCGATTGGGGAGTCGGGACGCCTTGGTTGTGGCACCAAGAGGACCGTGGTGAACGATAGTGAAGCCTCGGTGATAGGAAATCCATGGGTGTAGAAGTTGGCCATGTGACAATTCAGTCACAAGTGGATGACTAAAATATCGAAGCATTCTTGTTGAGATTTACGGGAGTACATGCGTACGTGAAATCATATGGCATCCTGTTTTTTTTTTTTTTAACAACATTCATTATACAAAGTAAGGTCTAACTCGCTGTAGTCGTTGTTGAGATTTTCTGATTGAGGACTAGTTGTAGTGGCATGATTGAAATGAGTGAGAGTGAGAGTAGAGAGTTTATTCGCCAACAATGCTAACACCTATGGTATTTTGTGGTTTAAATTGAAAAATATGGCGTCAATCCTGATTCCTCCGGGGGCGCGTTACGGCTCACCATTGTCCCTCACTATGGAGTCGCAGGATTTTGATATTCCGGGTGCTCCCGGCATCACCTTGACCCGAGTCGTCTCGACATTAGTACTTGATGTGGCAGCGGGTATGGCTCACAACGAAGAGAAATTCGTGTCCATCTTTATCAAGATCGACGTCTATATAGAGGGGCCTATCCCGCACGAGTTCTTTGATGGGGACGACAATTGTGGGGGTAATGCTGCGGGTGCCGATGGAGGCCTAGGCGGGCCGGCGATCGACAACAGAGGAGAGGGAGAGGCTGCTGGTGATGGACCGAATGCTGCGACATAGGGAGTAATCGGGAAGGACCGTACATGGAGATAGTTTTTTTTTTTTTTTTGCAAGACCACGAACAAGTAGTAAGAGTCGTGACATTTTGGACGAGGCGCCGACTAATGGGGTTGAGAACCTATGTGAATAGTGCTAAATAATATGTAACCAGACTGAAGTGTGTGTCGGGGCCATGTAATGAAACCTTGAATGTTTAAATGCTACTATAATCAATCTCGGTTGTTCCTATTGAAGCCGATGTAGTGTTGCTATACAACTTAACCTCTACGTGTTTGCACGTGTCCGTCAAGGTCTATAGTTTCACCTTAACCTATTGAGATTAAGGCATATATCAATCTCTGATGATCCCCCAAGAATTCATTGATGTTGTTTTAATAAAATCTGGACCAGCTCGACCAAACCAAAAAGAAATAATAATAATGGAGTAAAAATGAGATGCTGAGGAAAGCAATAACGAAATGGAACAAATTCTGTGTGATGCTACATGTTCGGACATGAGTATTTTCAAGTCCTACGAGTAACCTCATGTGCTAGCTGTATTGGAATAATATAATGTATCCATGAACAGACAAATGATTTACAAGATGTATAAAACTAGGACATCATGGTATTTGAGGTTAGAATATTACAGAAAGAGTGACACATTTGATGTTTCTGGCACTTAAGCCCTTCAAGAAATGATCAAAGCAAGGACGGTTCAATCAACAAGTGGATCCGTCACCTCACAGGACCCACCACCTGTAGAACTCTACTCCATTGGAGTAGTGGTTGACGTCCTAAATGGCATGTCTATCTTGAAACATAATCTTTACAGCACAGTAGTGAGCCAAGCATGCCTTAAGGCCAATTAGAGAGAGGCTTTCATAGCAGTTCTACCTGAAAGGAGACTTGGATTTATAGAATTGCTTTAAGTAGATGTTGTGAAATATGCTATGGATTTGTATTTGGCTTAATTTCACTTTATGACTTATGCATTTGAAATGCTGTGATTTTTTTTTTTTTTTATGATGCAATTATCACAATGTTGTGGCTGTTGTTGAATGTTATTGAATTCCTTACTTATGTGTTGTGTTTATGTTCTTTCATGTGATGGCATAGGTAATATGGAGGGGGGTGGAAGTAGCGTGAATAATGATAAGGTAACGTCAGTTCAATCAGTTCAAGAGGAGTTTGATGATGGTGATATTGATATAGATATAGTGATGACATGGTTGTGCATTGTTGTGGTGGATATGTCTATGCACACAAGAAAACTAATTAGGGACAACGTATTGTGAGGACTCGAATGGGTAAAGGGAGATTTTTTGTGGACATTCAGATAGAGTATATGAAGCTTTTAAAATGGAGAGACATGTCTTTATCAACCTTTGTGATTTGATGATAGTCGATATATTAAAGTATATGAACAAGTTGCGATCTTCTTATATATGATTTATCTCAAGAAGTCTAATAGAGATTTATGTGAGAGATTTCAACGTTCGGGACAAACTGTCAGCAAGTTCTTCACTAAAGTGTTAAATACAGTTCTCAAACTGGCAAAAGACATTATTGTACCACTTTCCTTTGATATCGTCCCAGAGGAGATTATGATGAATCCTCAATATGAGCTTTACTTCAAGGTACAATTTTCATACATTATTTTACACCATCACTTTTTATTTGTTGATAATCTTGTATAATGATGGTCTTTGATAAAATGATATGGTTGCATATGTGCTATTGATGGCACCCATGTGCATGCTTCTGTACATGTGGCTAAGCAGATCCCATTTAGAGGCCAAAAGGAAATTACCACTCAGATTATGTTGTGTGCTTGTTTGTTCGATATGAAATTTACTTTTGTGTATGCCGATTGGAAAGAATCAACTAATGATTTTCGGGTGCTCTTGACAACACTCGAGACTCCTCGCTTGGAATTTCCTCGACCACCACCAGATATTTGCTTGTTCTATAAGGAGCAATTTGATTTATGTGCTTGTATTGCGGTTGCGTGTCATGACCAATTTATGAATATTTTGAGAGACATGCCTTAATTTACAATTTGAAAGCAAGCATGTGTTGGAATTGCATGTTATGCTATCCATAATTATATTCGTGATCAAGACACGAGGGATAAGAATTTTTCACTATATGGAAATCTGGGGTGCTTGTTTAGACCTACAGAAGATGAGGTTATAACAAATGCATCGAGTGCAGAGGGAATCGAGACGAACATGATTAAGATAGATACTGCCAATCAAATGGCGAGGGATCATAAATATGGCCGAGATTTCTTGAAATTGTGTTCTTTTAACTTTCGCAACACATTTTCATCCGGCTCCCACATATTCATATTTTTCTTTACTAGATCGATTGCAATTCATCCCTTAATCGTTCTATTTTGTTGGACGATGCTTTTATTAAGACAGCTTGCGAAACTTCCGCCGGAGCTACTATTTTTTGGGAGTTGGAGCTTATTTTCTTTCTCCACAGAAAATGGGGAGTCAACGGAGAACTTCGAAAATGTGAGAGCACGTCTCTTGCAAGCAAAGCTAGAGTTGGAGCTGATATCACGGTCTTAGACGAGGAGTTTGAAATTGCATCCATTCTGTAGCAGATCATTCTGTAGTTAGAGCTAGACATTATGAGTTTTAAGATAGGAATTTCGAAACGTGCTGTTTTTTGGAGTTGGAACTGATATTATGGTCTCAGATCATTCTGTAGTTAGAGCTAGACATTATGAGTTTTCCATTTGTATTTTGAGGAGTCGAGAAAAACAGACCCAATGTCCGTCATGTTGTGTTTTTTTTTGGGGGGGGATTTCCATTGTTGTTTCGCCTGAACGGGTGATGGACTCCATGAGGTCCTGCATTATACTAGTGTCGTGTGCCTGAGGTTATCTGATGCATTTTGTTTCGTCATTTCGTAGTTCGTTTTCCTCTCATGTCCGCCCTTCTTTGACTGATGCGAGATGGTCTATTTTGGATTTGGTTTACGGTGAGTCGGGATGAAATCCATGGAAGTATGCCTTAGCATTTTGCATCTTATAGGTGCACACGATTACACATGCAATTTTTTTTTTTTTTTACATCCCCCGTTTGTACCACCTTTAACTACATTGAAGGATAATGGCATTGTGTACTCTTGAGTATAGTTTGATAAAAATACCTACTTGGTCTGGTATGTTTTAAGTCAACGTAAAACACGGCACTTGCGATTCCATCCGCCTACTATTGTACCACCACTTGCAAGTATAAGGAGGCTTAATTTTGTTTATGCAAATTGGGAGATTGTGAATTTTCCAAAGAAAGGTTCTTGGAAGTAAAATTTTGGAAATAGAAAACAAATAAATTTTTGTTCGAGAAGTAGAAATTTTATGTTATCAAACAAATTTCTGTTTCGAGAACAAAAATTTTATGTCCGGGTGTAGCGAAAAATGAGCAAGGGTCTTTGAACTAAAATAATTGGGTGCAGGGGATAAGCAAGCTAGTCTTGGGTCATCATTCTCAGATTGATGCGTCACATCGGTGCCCGGATGTGGTGATAAATGAGCAAGGGTCCTCACACTTCCGTGGGCAAGTGTGAGGGGCAAGAAAATCTCATGGGATAGGGATTAGATTGGGGAGTTGGAATGTAGGAACCTTAACGGGTAAATTGAAGGAATTGATAAATACTTTTGCTAGAAAGAGAGTGAATATTGTTTGCTTGCAAGAGACTAAATGAAAAGGAGAGAAGGCTAAAGAAGTGGATAGCACCAGATTCAAGTTATGATATATAGGCACAACAAAAAGTATAAATGGAGTTGAGATTCTGATCAATAAAAATTTCAATGATAGAGTTTTTTATGTCAAAATAATAGGAGATATGATTATTTTAGTTAAGCTAGTAGTGGGGGATTTGATTATGAATATTCTTAGTGTGTATGCCCCTCAAGTTGGACTGCAAGCGTCCGAGAAGAGCAAATTTTGGAAAGATCTGGAAGATATTTTAAGGCGTATACCACATGAGGAGAAAGTGTTCATAGGAGGAGATCTAAATGGACATGTCGATCAGAGTAGTGGAGGTTTTGACAGAGTTCATGGAGATTTTGGATATGAGACTAGAAATGAGGCTGGCGAAGACATATTGAGTACAACATTAGCTTATGATTTGATGTTGGCAAACACCTTTTTTAGAAAAAGAGAGTCGCATCTGATCACTTTTCACGACGGTCAAAATTGTAACCAGATTGATTTCTTTCTTACCAAAAGAGCCTTGTATGTAGATTGTAATGTATACTCTGTGAATGTATAGCTACACAACATAAGTTGGTGGTATTAGAAGTTCGATATAATAAAGTACAGAAGATGAAGAGAAGTGCGCAGCACCCCAAAGTAAGATGGTGAAAATTACACAAAGAGAAACAAACAGAATTTAAGAAAAGAATACTATAAGAAGAACCGTGGCGACTGAAAGGTAAAGTAAATATGATGTGGAATTAGATGTCTAACTATATCCAAACAGCGGCAAAAGGGGTGTTAGGGGAAAGTAGAGGGAATAGACATTAAACAAGGAAAACTTGGTGGTGGAATGAAGAGGTGCAGGAGGCAATTAAGTAGAAAAATGAGTGTTTCAGATGCCTACATAAATGTCCTAATGAAGAGAATTTGCAAAATTTTAAATTTGCGAGAAAAAGTGCCAAGAAAGCTGTGGGAGAAGCCAGACGTAAATTTTTCATCGATTTCTAAAGCAAACTTGAGAGTAAAAAAGGAGAAAAAAACATCTATAGATTTGCAGAGTCAAGAGACAAGAAAAGTAAAAACTTGACACATGTTAGATGTATCAAGGATGAAAATCACACACTCTTGATAAGAGATGAAAACGTTGAGGGCAGGTGGATGAGTTATTTTAATAAGTTTTTTAATGGGGAGAGCGATAAAAGTGATGTGGATTTGGAAGATATTTCTGATGATTCAAATAGAAGGTTTGTGTGTAAAATTAAAGTACGAAAAGTTAGGGATGCATTAAAAAAGATGAAAACTAGTAAAGCCTTAGGACTCGATGGTATTCCTATTGAAGTGTGGAGATACTTAGGGAATATAGTAATAAGTTGATTGACTAGTCTTTTTAACAAGATACTCCGTACTAATAAGATGCGTGATGAATGGAGGAAAAGTATACTTATGCATATATACAAGCACAATGGAGATATTTAGAATTGTTTTAACTATAGAGGCATTAAGCTTATGAGCCATACAATGAAGCTGTGGGAGAGAGTTATTGAGCATCGTTTGAGAATAGAGATCAATGTTTCTTTCAATCAATTTGGGTTTATGCCAGGAAGATCTACAATGGAGACTATTTTCTTAATACGATAATTGATTAAGATATATTGAGAAAGAAAGAAGGATCTTCATATGGTGTTTATTGATCTCGAGAAGGCGTATGATAGGATTCCAAGAAAAATTTTGTGGTTGATTCTTGAGAAGAAAAAAATACCTTCAAAGTATGTTGAGTCAATCAAGGACATGTATGACGGTGTTATTACATATGTGAAGGCTTGTAATGGCACATCAAGTTATTTTTCAATCACAGTAGGCTTACACTAAGGTTTTGCTTTAAACCCTTACCTTTTTGCCCTAGTTATGGATGAGCTAACAAAAGATATTCAAGATGAGGTGCCGTTGTGTATGTTATTTGCAGACGATATCGTGTTTATTGATGATACCAGGGCTGAGGTTAACACTAAGTTAAAAGTATGGAAAAGCAAGTTATAGTCTAAAGAATTTTCGCTAAGTCGAAGTACGACGGAATACCTGAAATGTGAGTTTGACACGGTAGGAAGAGGGAATCAAGAAGCCGCAAATATACTCAGACATGAGGTGCCCAAGAAAGATACATTTAGACATATGGGATCAATATTGCAAAAGGAGGGAGAAATTGATGAGAATGTAAGTCATAGAATCGGAGTAGATTGGATGAAATGATGCAGTGCATCGGGATTTTTGTGTGATCGCAAAATTCCTCTTAGGTTAAAAGAAAAATTTAATAGAACAGCAGTCAAACCTGCCATGTTATACGGAGCTGAATGTTGGCCAGCACAAATGAAACATGAACATAAAATGGGAGTAGCGAAAATCAAGATGTTAAGGTGGATGTATGGTCATACAAGAATGGATAAGATAAGGAATGAAAAGATTCGACGAAAAATTAGAGTAGAATCGGTGGCAGAAAAGATGATAGAACATAGATTGAGACGGTTTTGGCATATCCTCCAAAGGCTCTTAGATGCATCGGTACGAACAGAAGTTTGCTATTGAAATAATAACACGAAAAAAGCAAGAGGTCGGTCGAAACTTACTTAAGGGAAAGCAGTAAAATAAGATTTAATAGAGTGGGTAATAGATTGACGTACGATTTGTTTTAGGACGGAGTGGAGGAATGCTATTAGTGTAGTGGATGAGTAGTGTATAGATAGACAGATAGATATAAATATATATATTTATTTTTACATATTTATTTCTTTTCCCTTACTTGATTCTGCTTTTATTTTTATAATTCTTTGGAGTTCATCGACCGCCGACCTCAACTAATTTGGGACAAATGTGTTGTTGATGTTGATGCATCAAATGCGTCAGAAATAAAAATTTCTAGTTAGAAATTGATGAATAGTTGTCATGCATGCCTAAGCCATTGATTGCAATGTGACAATGACAATGACAAATTTCGTTTTCGATTGACAATTTCTCCAATTTAGAATAACTTAGAGAGATGCATTTCTCGTTTTATGGATTCAATATCCTACGGAGAATCCTACTACTTTCATCCATGTTGCTTCACGCTTCTTATTGCTTGAATTTTATACTAATGTCCTAAAAAAAACCTATTTAACTCATTTAACTTACTTTAATATCTTCACGTGTATATGTTACATCAAATAAAAAAAAGAAAATTAAATAATAATAATAATAAATAAATAAATAAAAATATTACTAAAATACTATCATGTGAATTTTTTCCTATTATTATAAAATTTTCTATTTTTTCAAATTTTTATTTTTATATATTTTTTATTCAAATTATTTTATTTTTAAAAATCGTATGTATTTTTTTATTTTATTTCTTCTCTGGTGACCAATGGTCAGTGGCGGGCGACGAAGTATGGTGGCAACCGACGGAGGGAGGGCGGCGTTTGATGGCAAAGTACGGCAGCGAGCGGCCACGATGGAAGGTGGAGTTCAGCGGTGACCGTTGGAGGACGACTGTGGCCGGCAGCGGCCAATAGTTTTTATATCTTTTAATTATATTTTCCTTTTTTGAATTTTTTATTCATTTATTAAAAAAATAAAAAAAATAACCAAGCCTTTAAGGCCTTCGGACCATTTGCAACTTATGAGGCAGTCTTCATGGATCGAAAATGGATTTAATATGAGTCAAAAATGAATTTAAATACGTGACATATTTTTTATCCATCTGATTCATCTTAAATATTTTAAATTCATTTTTTTACCTTTATAATTTAGAACTCATGTACAATCTATTTGCATGAAAATATGGATAAAAAAATGGCTCATTGACGGCTCCAGCCGACGGCCATGTCAATTGAATTTCATTCTATTTGGTGTTGGAGGGACTGGTTTGTATAAGAAAAGTTGCAAACATAGAAAATCTTAATTAGACAAATTGAAGACTTGATTAAAAAATGAAATTTTCAATATTAGAATTGCAAATAATACTACTATTTATGAACACTAAAGCCATTAATTTAAGATTACACGCAATATTGAATACTTTCATTTAGTTACTGCACGAATTTGAATATGCATAAAAAAAAATTGAGATTATGCGGAACAAATTGAAAATTAAAAAATGCATATTAAATGAAAATTCAGAGTTAACTTTATGATTTATGTCATTTTTTTAAATTTATTTGTTTCAACACTCATTGTTCGATTTTATCAGTGCTAAGCTTTCAAGCGTACGTTTCACAATATTCACAGTGCTCACTCTGCAGCTTACGACGCTATGGACGAAGACCAGAAATCCATCCTCCTCAAGACCTCCTCTCGCTTCCCGACCCCTCCAGGTCGCCATTTCTTTCTCCACTCTTCCCTTTCCCGTTTTGATCCACCGGTTCATTCGCTGATTCTTTTTGGCTTCACCTTCTTCGCAGGAGTGAAGTTCTCGTACGGTACGGCCGGGTTCAGAGCCGACGCGCTGGTCCTCGAATCGACGGTCTACCGGGCCGGCATCTTGGCCGCCCTGAGGTCGATCAAGACCCAGTCCGTGATCGGCCTCATGATCACAGCCTCGCACAACAAAATCTCCGATAATGGCGTCAAGATCGCCGATCCGAGCGGCGGCATGCTCACGCAGGCTTGGGAGCCGTTCGCCGACGCTCTCGCGAATGCCGCCGACTCCGATTGCCTCCTCCAGGTCTCTCTCTCTCTGGTGCTTGTAATATGTGTATGTTTCTCGTGATTCCTGCGAATTTATGGATTTTAGTGAGTGGATGATGAGGAAGAAGAATTTTAGGCTTCATTTGCTGCGATCAAGAGAAGAAGTTGAGTAATTGATATGATAATTCTTCAGATCTTTTTGCATAGAGAAGTTCTTAACTATTTACTGCGTTTTCTGTTTGTAAACAGCTTATAATCGAATTTGCAAAGAAAGAAAGCATCTTGATTGATGGACATTGCCGAGCTGAGGTTTTGTTGGGGAGAGATACGAGGCCTAGTGGAGAATCTCTTCTTGAAGCTGCTAAACAGGTAAAGTATTGCCATCAAAGATCATATTTTTCTCATTGACTCTGAATAAATGTTATTTGGATCCAAAATACCCTTGCTTTTCTTGACCTGAAATTGTACACTCGACTTTATCTTCTTCATTACTTTCAGGGAATTAATTCCATTGTCGGATCAGCTGCCATTGACATGGGTATCCTTACAACACCGCAATTGCATTGGATGGTTCGTGCTAGGAATAAGGGCATGAAAGCATCTGAACGCGATTATTTTGAGCAGCTCTCGAGCTCTTTTGGGTATGTTTGTATATGAGCTTCCTCTACTGTGAAATTGTAGTAATGCAACACAACCTGGCCTTTCTCATGATTATTGCGGTGGCTCAGGTATTTGATGAATTTGGTCCCCGATGAAGGCAAGGTTAAAGGAACAGACTATAAACTGGTAGTGGATGGTGCAAATGGGGTGGGTGGAGAAAAACTTGAATGTTTAATGAATATGTTGGATGGTTTAGTTATTGAGGTTCGTAATACTGGAAAAGGGGGAGGTATTTTAAATGAAGGAGTTGGTGCAGATTATGTGCAGAAGGAGAAGGTTGTACCTCAAGAATTTGGCTCGAATGATATTGGAATGAGGTAAGCCATCGATGCTTGCTGCCTACTAATTGTTTATGACTTTATCAGAACGCTTCGTCCTTCGTGTTTATGTGCCAATGATCAATATCCTTTTGAAAGATTATAAGTAGAGTAACTTGTCTACTGCTCACAGGATAAAAGCAATGCAGTAAAAATGCATCATGTGGTGACAATAACACTCGTATGGATAATTGGTCTCTACTCAGTTATTGTGAAGTGTGAATAGTTTACATAATCACTAAAATTATCTTTTTGTCTCGGCGAATGAAAAATTGGTTGCATTGTGTTGGGTTTATTACTTTAGAATATTAGCAAGTTTTGGTTATATATGTAATTGTATTGGGCTTAACCCTAAGCCTAGAAGTATTACTTTTGATCTCAGAAGTAAACAATCTTTCTTTTATCAGTAACATGGTATCAGAGGACGCTTAAGACAAAGCAAAACCTATTAGACATCACGATCTTCATCCGTTCTCAATCCATCACCTTCGACTGTCATCCTTCATGCCAATGCATAGATCTGACCCTCTGAGGGTCGCCTAGTTCTCACGCGACCTTGTTGAAGGTCGCTGGCTAAGCGTGACTTAGTGCAGGCAGTCGCCGGTCGAGCGCGTCGTCCCCCAGTGGTCACTAGTCAAGCGTGACCTCCCTTGGTAGTCACTAGTTGAGCGCGACCCCTCTTAGACGGTCACTGGTCGAGGTGAGACCACCCCTGGTGGTCGCTCATTGAGGTGCGAACCCCCCTCAAACGTTCCCTAGTGGTCGCCGGTGGAGGTGCAACCCCCCTTGGTGGTCAAACAAACCCTATGGTGGTCAAATCTTCTCATGAATGTGCTGAATTTGCTGATTTTGTTGCTGTGCTGAGGATTTTGTGAGGTGAATGGGTGTTCTGTGAGGTGAATGTCCTGAATTTGTTGATTTAGGTGGTTTTTCTGACTGATGCGGGGCTGAATTTGCTGAGTTTGTTAGTAGGTGGTGTGTTTGTTATCTGATTGCATGCTGGGTTCTCTCTGTTGTTGATAGGTGAAGATTGAGACCCACATGTAATAATTTAACATGAATTTTCCTAGTGATTAGTGGTGTTGTGGTAGCTTGTGGAGTGTTTGTTTTTTCAACTGGTTTGTGGAGATGTCTTTTGATTCTTCAAGTTCTCCGTCTATTTTTTTGGGTTGATCCCCCCCCCCCCACCCAGTGCTTCTTCGAGTTCAAGATCTTTTGGTCCCTATCATACTCTCACATGTTTATATAATATCTTGGTCAAGCTGGATGGTGCCAATTGTCATTCTTGGGTATACTATCGACTACTGTTATTACTTTCATCCTGTGCTGCGGGTTCTACATACCTTTATTGATACTGAGCCTTGGGCTCCTTCACCTGGATGGTCTTATGGATAGGATACGGTGAACTTGACTTGTGTATGGTATGATGAGCTAGTAAGAGCATGACAGAATGCGAGTGGTGTTGTCTTTGGTCTTGTTGCTACTTTAGCACAGCACACTGATCCTACCTGTCTACTGTCCAGTACAACTATCCCACATTCTTGGGTTATTGATTCAGGTGCCACTCATCATATGACTGGTAATCCTTTTATTTTCACGTCCACCTCGTCTGCTCCTTCTACGTCAAGTCACCTTAGCAGATGGCTCTCAATTCAAAGTAACTGGTACAAGTTGGATATCATTGAGTTCCTTTGTCTCCTTACCTTTTGTTTACCATATTCCATGCTTCTCTTACAATCTATTATCTGTCAATTCTATTACTCGTGACTTTGACTGTGATATTATCTTTTATTCGTCTTCGTGTGTTCTTCAAGATCGGAAGACTGGATGCCAAATAGGTGGTAGGCGTGAGGCTGGTGGGCTATACATCTTGGACCTTGAGATATACAACAGTTCATAATAATGCTGTAGACGATCCTTATTGATTACATTGTCGCTTTGGTCACCTATCAGCTGACGGATTGCGATGTTTTCTTTTTGTGTCTAGTTCAGATCTTCAGTTTAGTTGTGAAACGTGTCAGCTAATTCTCCTCGTGTTTTGAGTCATGCATCCCAACCATTCGAGTTAGTTCACTTCGATGTGTAGAGTCCTAGTTGAGAGTCTTCATTTGATTTTCGCTATTTTGTCACTTTTATTGATGGTTGTATTCGTACAATTATATTTAATAAAGGATTGTACCGAAGTTTTTCATTCTTTTTGCCAGTTTCATAATGAAGTCCGTACTCAGTATGGTTATTCTGTTAAGTGCTTGCGTATAGACAATGCTCGTGAATACTTTTCTTTTTTTACCTTCGTTTCATTTCTTGAATCTTATGGTATTTTACATCAGAGTTCGTGCGTTCACACTTCGCAACAAAATAGAGTTGCTGAATGTAAAAATCGTCATTTGTTGGATGTCACCTGTTGTCTATAGCTTCACACTCATATAACTAAGTCCTTTCAGAGCTATGCTTATCTCACAGCATGTCATCTTATTAATTGTCTTTTGTTTTTCATGTTGAAAGGAGCTATCCCTCATGCTCTTCTTCATCATAATCATCCTTTGTGGTCTGCTTGTCCTCATATTTTTGGATGTGTATGTTTTGTTCATTCTTTGTCTCCTGGGTTGGACAAATTTTCACCTCATGCTGAAAAATGTATAATTAGGGGTTACTCCAGTACTCAAAAGGGGTATGTTTGTTATAGTCCTACTCGTCGTAGGGAATATATTTCTGCTGATGTACCTTTATTTGAGGATCAAGCATATTTTCGCGATGTTCGTCCTCGGGCACGATTAACCATGGATTTTCTGCCACCCTCCGCACCTACATCTTGAGCCTAGTACTAAGGGCTATACTCAAATTTATAGTATTGCCTATAATGAGACTTTGTCTTCGGTGGCCAAAATTCCTTATGTTTGTATCATTATTTCGTTAGTGGCTCAGTCTCAGTGGACTTTTCATCAGCTTGATGTCAAAAATGCTTCCATCGTGGTGATCTTCATGAGAAAGTCTATCAAGCAACCACCTGGGTTGGGGCAGAAGGTGTGCTGGTTGCGAAAAACTCTTTATGGACTTAAGCAATCTCCTCATGCTTGGTTTGGTTGCTTCAGTGATCCGGTTTTCATGTTTATCATGAGTCGGTGCAGTGTGGATCACACGGTATTTAGTATGTCGTCTTCAAGAGAGTGTTATTCTTGTTATCTATGTGGATGATATCATTGTCACGAGAAGTGATGATGAAGGTATACAACGACTTAAGCAGTTTCTACAGAAGGAGCTTTAACGCTAAAGACTTTGGTCGCCTTCGATTATTCTTGGCATCGAAGTTGCCTATACTAATGGTAATATTACTCTCCCCCAGTGAAAGTATATCTTGACATTGTTAAGGAGGTTGGCTTATATGATGCTAAGCTTGGCGATGCACCGATGGATCTTGGAGTGAGGCTTGATAATGAACACAGAGAACCTCTTCATGATCCAGAGAAGTATTTCCGATTAATAGCCAAGTTAAATTATCTTGCCATTATTCGTTCGAATATTTCATTTGTTGTTAGTGTGGTAAGTCAATTTATGAGCTCTCCTCGTACTACTCATAAGCAAGCCGTTCTACAAATCAGGGTCATCTTCGTATGACTGATTATTCTAATCCCAAGTCTTTGGAGGTGATAAGAAATTCTGATGCAGATTAGGCTGTTTGCCCCCTATGGATTGCCGATTTACTTTGGGATACTATGTCTTCCTTGGTGATAATCTCGTGTGGAAAAGTAAGAAGCAATTTGTTATTTGTTGATATAGTGTAGAGGTCGAATATCGTGCTATGGCTATTGTTACAGGTGAACTTCAATGGATTCGTATGTTGTTAGCTGAGATTGGACTGCCTATGACCGGATCATCTACTCTCTATTGTGATAATCAGGCTGCTATTCATATTGTTAGCAAACTGGTGTTTCGCTTAGTCCCAAAAAAAAATCCAGTGTTTCACGAGTGAACAAAGCATATAGAGGTAGATTGTCATTTTGTTTGGGAAAAAGTAAATTGTGAGGACATACGGTTGGTGCACACACGTTCTGAAGAGCAACTAGCATACATTTTCACAAAGCCTATTCGACGTGGACGAGTTTCATATATTTGTCATAAGTTAGGCTCTTTTGATATGTACAAAATTGCTTGGAAGTTCTGTCATATTCAGTCCATTCATTTTGAGTTTGCAAAAATCGTGTAGCAATTTGACTTCAATCTAATCCCGGTGGAATGGTGAAGGAAAACTTAGAGACCTATGAGGCCCTGGTCATGGGTGTTTTATCGTATTATTTTGGGTCAGTAATTTTGATTTGATAGTGCGACTTTGTTTCCGCAGCCCAGACATGAGTATTTAACAATTCACATCTTTCATTTGCTAAAGATGGAACTTTATTTCAGAGGCAGCATTTACTTTGATTTTGCTTTCATCATTTTGAAGAAAGCTCTATTGAGAAGTTCTTTGTATAAATGCACTTCTTGTATCTGTTGGAAAAGTTGCTGAATAGAAGGTTTATTTTTTGGATGTATTTATTTCTATCCAACAGACCTTTGGCAACAGCTTTATCTTTCTTTGTTTTGGCCATGGCAGCAGCTTTTATGGGTTGGTTAATGTTAAAGCTGGATCTTCTGACCTGGAGTTAATCTCTTTACGTAGTGAAACTGCCTGTCTATTTTACTAGTTGATAGTATATGATCGATATAATGAGAGTAGCAGAGATGAGAGTGTTAAGGTGGATATGTGGTCATATGAGGATTGATAAGATAAGAAATGAAGTTATTCGACGAAAAGTTGTAGTAGCACCATTGGTCGATAGAAAAGATGAGAGAACATAGATTGAGATGGTTTAGACATATTTTTCAAAGATCCCCATATGATTCGGTAAGAACATAAGTGTGTTACCGAGAACATGACTTGAAGAAAGGAAGAGGTCGGCTGAAATTTACTCGGCAAAAAGTAATAAAACAAGATTTAATGACGTGGGAAATAGATTGGCGTACAGTTTGTTTTAGAACGAAGTGGAGGAATTCTATTAGCATTGTGGAGGGTGGGAGTGAGCACGGTTTCAGTTTAGAACCGGAACCGGCCAGGAGCCGAAGAACCGAACTGCCGGTTCCCTGTTTGGCTTCAGGTCCTAATGAACCAAGGTCCGGTTCCCGGTTCTTAGTGGAACCAAACCGAAACAGAAACTTGAAAACCATGGACCAAACATAACAGAAGTTACCAAACCAAACGTGAAAACACTAAAGGACTTAGAGGGTACAGTGAGTTGCAGCTCATTCATGATTCATGAGATACTTGAGACCTCGCAACCTCACAACCTTCTGTCCCCGGTGACCGTCAATCTAGTACGTGACCTCATGATCTTCTGTCCCTGGCGACCGTCAATCTAGGACACGACCTCCATCATCGTCTACTTTCTCTTTCCGGCAAAGCTCTCTCCTTTTCCAAATCTCACTTTTCCTCCCCGTGATCCCCAGTTTTCACCTTCGCCAGTCACACGATCTCTCGTCCACTAGCAACCGTCCGTCGCAGCTTCATCAACTTCTATAAATCCGGTAATGTGTGTGCATTACTTTGATTGTAGCTGGAACAGAACGTTTAGCCTTCCCATAATCTATCCAACAGAATGCCCCATCCAACTTTCTTTTAGATTTCTGTCCGATAATCTATTGAACATGATTGCCTTGCCATGATAACTTTGTTTTAGATCTCTGTTGTTGGATTGGCTCACTCTATTGCTGTTCGCCTGTTTGACCGTCCATTTTTCGGTATTCAATTTATAATTAGTGCATTCAAGAAGTGGTAAGTCATGGTGTCCTTCGCGAAAAAGGTCGAGCTGAGAAAAATGATAAAGTGAAGAGAGACAGAGAGAGGAGCAAATATAGGGCTGCTGGGTGGGTTACGCATTACGGTGAAGAAAATGTGCTTTTTTGTATTTTGGATAACTTACACATTATGTGGTCAGATTGGCTTCATTCAACTTCCCATTAGGCTAGGGTACTTTGGACCTTTTTGCTTCAGGAGAAGGTTTTTGAATCTTGAATTCTTGATAGCCACCATATGCATTAGAGGAATGAAGAAGATGCAAAGATATGGCGAGTCACCAGGAAAGGTTGCTGGACAGTGTTGTCTTTTAACTACTTCTTGACTTTGGCAATTAGGGAGAAATGAAAGCCAAACTTGCTTGGAGCATGAGAGTTATATGAATGAACTTTGGTAATTGCATTGGCTTTTTTTATCAACTGCTAATCATTCTCTCTGATTAAAAATAATTATGTGGATGTTGGAGCTGCTTTTCTTAAGGGTCTTTAATAAAATTGACAGGTTCCGAGTACCCTGAAACTTATGAGCGGGTAGGTTCCAAGTTCCAGGACACATAGGGTAGGTTCTAGGTTCCGAAAAATGAGGAACTTGTACTAGCGGGTAGGTTCTAGGTTCTAGGTGGAACCTACCTAGAACCTGGAACTGCTCATCCCTAGTGAAGGGGCATCATTCTTACATTCCTGTCCTTTTTAGTCTTTTTTCACGTATATATTTTTATTTTTATTTATTTATTTTTATATAGTTATGTCTTTTTCCTCAATCGGTCTTGCTTCTATTTTATTTATTTTTGGGTTCATCGACCGCCGACCCCAACTAGTTTGAGATAAATGTAATGTTGATGTTGATAGTATATGATTGACAGCAGGACGTGCATAATGCCAAATTACTATCCTAATAGTGTAACTTTTTTCTCCATCATGAAATAAGCTCAATCCTACATAAAAATCATGAATGTGTTCATCGGCCATTGTTATGTTTTAGTTTCGTTTTCTATTATTTTGATGAGTAGCTTGACTTATTGATTGAATTGGCACTGACTGCTTAAATATGTCTAGTCTTTCAGGTGTGCTAGTTTGGATGGAGATGCTGATCGGCTCGTATATTTCGTAGTGCCATCTGTGAGCAGCAACAACATCATGCTTGTGGATGGGGACAAAATATTATCTTTGTTTGCATTATTTATCAAAGAGCAGCTAAGTATACTTTACAAGGGGGTAGATGAAAACAACCCTTATCAAGCTCGTCTTGGAGTTGTACAAACAGCTTATGCCAATGGCGCATCAACAGACTTCCTGAAGGAGTTGGGTCTAGAGGTTGTGTTAACCCCGACAGGCGTTAAATATTTGCATGAGAAAGCTGTGGAATATGATATTGGCATCTATTTTGAGGCAAATGGACATGGCACCATTTTGTTCTCAGATAGCTTTCTCTGTTGGTTGGAGAAGAGACACAATGAGCTTTCTTCAATGTCTGAAGGTATTTGTTACGTCGCATATTAGTGGGCATTAATGGTGTGATATTGTCATTGAAACTCATTTGAAGTTGTGTTTTTCAGGTTCAGAGCCGCAAAAAGCTGCTCTGAGGCTGCTTGCTGTCAGTAAGCTTGTCAATCAAGCAGTAGGAGATGCTTTCAGTGGGCTGCTGCTAGCTGAAGCCATCTTGCGAAATCTTGGTTGGTCTATCAACCAATGGAGTGAACTCTATCTGGATCTACCTAGCAGACAGCTCAAGGTTGGTTTCTCGGGTCAAATTTTGTGTAATGTTGGGCAGTTGGCACCTTTATGTTTTTCCTCTCTCACTTCTTTTCACAATTCATCATGTAATCGATGTCAAGGCACTCTTGAGTTAAACTCAAATGGGTGAATAATGTTTCCTGATTTCCTTTTTTAGCACTTTATTCCTGTTATCGGGATCAATATTATTTCATTGCAGTTCATGCCTTCTTGACAACTTATGAAGTGTTCTTCCATTTGTCTTATGGGAATTGAGAGAAACACTTGTACAGAAGTTTACTTCTCCCTTTTCCTTTGGGGGCAGAAATGATATAGAAAATCTCAGTTTGAAGTCCGTTCTTTTATTGATTTTACTAATCAGTTAGAAGAATTGATCTGATCTTTTGGTTGAAACTCTATCCTCATTTTGATACCATAACATAATTCGATGTATACTCTGTATTAGGTTACTGATCCCCTCGTCTCTCTCTCTCTCTCCACCGCCCACCGTCCTGTATGTGTTTGCATCAGGTCAAAGTTATGGATAGAACTGCGGTTGTCACAGCAAATGCAGAAACAGTAGTCGTGAAGCCCCCTGGCATTCAAGAAGCCATCAACGCTGAAACTGGTAAAATAAGCGGTTTTTTTTTTCAGTTGGCATGCTAGTGGTATTGGTACCAGTGTATGGTTTTCATATGTATTTTGGGCTTTATATTTGACAGGTATGGTTTGTATAAAAATGAAACACACACTCCCGCTAGCAAATGCATCCATGTTACGCGTGCCAAAAAGATAGACGAAGAAGGCAGAAAGTGTTCCTCATCTGTCTGACCTGGGGAATGCGACCGTTGCAATTTTTGTGCATCTGTACTTCTCGTGTTTTTAAAAAAAAAAACATTTTAGGAAATATGTTATCTGAATTAGGCATTTGAACCTTGAATTCTGGAACTGTCTCTTTTGCTTGCCCTTCTTCCTTCTCTGGGATTCTTTGATTGGCTTTTTATTGGGCTATTGATGAGTTTCTTTTTCCCTTGTCCTTTTGATGCAGTTAAATACTCTCGTGGCCGATCTTTCATACGCCCGTCAGGCACTGAGGATGTTATCCGAGTTTATGCGGAGGCCTCTAGTGAGGAAGGAGCAGATAGTTTAGCTCATTCTGTAGGAAAGCTCGTGGAGCAGTTCCTCGAATAGCATCTTTGTAACAAATTTTCCACCCCTCGAGAAATCACACGTCTCTTTCTCAGATTAGAATGATCGGTCATGCCGTCGGCCAAAAATTGAGTCGCTAGTTCGTGGCTGACTGATGGAAGAAGCTTTCCTTCTCCATCCACTTGGATTCAATGAACGCTTTTGCTTTTCTCTATAATAAGAGGGGATATTATTCTTTGTGCAGATATGCGAGAGAAACGTGTTTTAAGTCGGGTTGTCCGATGATCAAACAATGTGTAACTAAGCTTTACTTGGAATGGCATGGAGTATAATGTGTTTCAATATAGCAGATTCTGCGGTTCCATGTTTAGAGAGCATTCCAATTGGGCCGTGTTTGCACAAACGGTTAATCCGGTCCTATGCGTGAGTAGGCATGTGATTTAAGGATGAATGGCGATCAAGACTCAACACGAACTATTGTCGATGACCATAAGAACAGCCATCGATATTGACAGACATCAATGACCATAGATCAGCTGTCCGTACATGATTGCGTCTAATCAATTGCCACGTCAGAGTCCTTCGACCATCTTATTACCATGATAGAGTTGGTTGACAAGGTTAGCGTCCATAAAATTCTGGACTATGAGATCGAGGAGTTCACGGGGCGTGACCACAAGCCTTTGGGTAAGGACCAGATGGCCAGCTTGCATCGACCATCGACGTGGGTGTGAAGGAATCAACAGTGTACACTTTGACGGCCATGTCTGAATTCTTCCATGTGAAGATGTATAAAAGATGAACCCCATTATAGAATATGTGCTTCTGAATGTCCCTAATTTCTCATCATAATGCCTAAAATTTCAAAGCGAATACTTCAAACCGACCACATCTCCAGTCAACTTGGATAAATCATGGATGTTTTTAGCCCCCAACAGCGAAGAGAATATCCTCGGCATAATTGAATATAATCGCGCGAGCGGACTGAATATCCAAGCGAACGAACATCGTCTTTATCATCATCATCATCATCATCATCATCATCATCATCATCTTAAACCAAACCATGATGCTTTGATACTAGACAAATTTAGATAAAAGTGCAAACATCACTATGGTACATGAATTATGAATCGGGAAATGAAAGTGAGAGTTTCAAAATGAGATTTGACATGTCTGGGTGGAGAGGACAAAAATCCGTGGCCGCCAGTTTGGCCCCGAAAGTCCAGAAAGACTTGGGGAGAAAGCCAAGACAAGTTGGAATTTCGCGGAAAAGTCACGTTTTGTATTATGAAAAAAAAAACGTGTGTATAGTCCGGAGAGAGGTCATGTTTAGTTGAGAAGAGAAGAATTGAGATGCCACAGAATGGGAAGGGACGGGCGTGAGTCGGAACACAGACCAACATTGGCGATCGCTGTCGTCTCGGGCCGCAGCCGTCTCGGGTGGTTATCGAAGCAAAGGCAACCACCGCACGCCGGTCCGCGGTGGCCAGAGCACTCTAAATTTGTTCAAGAGCCCATGGGAGGAAAGTGAAAACACAACAAGCAGGGGAGCTCTCCACGATTGGCCGCATGCACAACTAAAAAGGAAATGGATAATAAGATAACTAGTCTGAAATTTGACCCAATGCATTATGTGGTCAATAAATTTTTAGTTTAATATGCACCGTGGTACCTAGATTTTTTAATTTATTCGGTGTGGATTTTGGACTTTAGATACATGTTAACGTAGTCTCTGAATTATATAATGTCCAATGATGTCATTCTATTAATTCAAATTCATGAATAATATCGAATATTTTCATATAATTTAAGGATAAAATTAAATATGTATCAAAAGTCTAGATACCACGTTGAACAAATTAAAAAGTTCAAAAACGACATTACACATTGGACTAAAGTTCAACGGTCATATTGAATAAATTAAAAATTTCAGGGATTAGATTGAATGTTTGGTATAAGCTAATGGGCCATTTATACCATTTTTCCAAAAGGAAAAAAGAGGGGAGAGAGATACATGTATAAAAATAAAAATAAAAACAATAGTTATTATTTTATTGAAATTTTAAAAAGCGCCTCTCGCGTTCGATTTAATTTGACTCCGGGGTAGATTCCGTGCTCAGTTTCTTCTCTCGCGCGCGCGCGCATATATATCACCATCATTCGCCACCTTCCTTCCTCTCCATCGCTGCAAGCGAGACCAATTCGCCCGCTGCAATCGCGGAGAAGCTTCCCAATCCAGTCTCGGTGGGACGCGAAGCAACAGAATGACTGTTTCATCTGCCGGAGATTCGTCGGAGAGGTAAGCTCGCACCGGGGGTTTGAGCCACCCGCTAGCTCTTTCATTTCCTCGAAAATGGCCGTTCGTCGATTAGTCGCTGCGGAAATGAACGCCCTCGGTGGATGTCTCGTTCGATTTGTTTCGGGCAGTTCGGATCATGTTCAGTGCGTATATCCGTATTCTGTTGTGATCCTGCTTGTTCATGCACGTTCGTGGTTCTCCCCGAATGTTGGAGTGCAGTCGTGCGACTGGATTCGGTAGAAACGCGGTTCTTCCTTGCTGTCAGATCGGTTGGAGGTTTGGATTCACGTATTGAACTTGAAATGATCGGACCTCGTTCGCCTATATTCGTAGAGATTCCGATAGTGCATGTTGATTTAACATCGTCGGACTGTCGTTCTTTGTTCGATTTTCAATCAAGGCAGAGCTAGCATGTTTGATATATTCATCTTGAAGGTAATGAAATTGGCGGATCACTCATGTTGCTTGCTTGCGGAAGCGATAATGTTCATGGTTCGTGTCTTTTCTGGTTAATTGCATATATTCCCTGGCATGTAATCGACAGACAACTTTTCCTTTTCTTTTTTGTTGGTCGTCGCGTACTTATTAATTTTCCCTTTAGCTTTGTAATTGGATGGACCGAGAAATTGGTTGATAGTAGCAGTCCATACTTGAAGGATAATTTGGGGCTGCGTTCAATTTATGATTACAGAAGCAGTAAATTGCTTTTCGTTGCATCATTCGGCACGTCTTAGAAAAATCCTCCTGACTTAATTATGTAAATTTTCTTGTTGGAAATCCTTTTGCTTTCTATGACAAATCAAAGGAGCTATGTGGGTAGTGTTGGATAACTTAGCGCTAACTGAAACTTGGTTATCTAGCTAAAATCGACAGAGTTGATGGCAGAGTTGAAGAGACATTAATGCTACAGAGTTAGTAGATGTCGTGTCTTCGGTCACTATAATAGATCTTTACGTTTCCCACGTCTTCGTAAGTGAGTTCCATTTTGACAGCATTGCTTCTCTTGTTGGGCTTGCACCACTTGAGGCCATTCTGTTTGATGTTGATGGAACTCTATGCGACTCGGATCCTCTCCACTACCATGCCTTCAGGGAGACCCTCCAACAGGTGAAGGTTTTATCCCTTATTTGCAGTCATTTTGTTGCGCCTTGTTCGAGAAATTTAATCCTTTGACTTGGCATTTCATTTTTCTTTTCGTCGAATCTAGCGATAGTGAATCACTGGCGTCTCTTGATTGCAGATGCATGATGACATGCTTTTGTTATCCCATTATTCGATTGTTTTACACGCTCTTTTCCAAACAGATAGGTTTCAATGGTGGAGTTCCGATCATGGAGGATT
This sequence comes from Rhodomyrtus tomentosa, assembly GCA_028455895.1. NCBI lineage: Eukaryota > Viridiplantae > Streptophyta > Magnoliopsida > Myrtales > Myrtaceae > Rhodomyrtus > Rhodomyrtus tomentosa. The sequence continues at coordinate 31,611,384 of JAPCWY010000008.1, read as the reverse complement.
TCTTTGTTGATAATATTTCTGGAAAGCACAATGAAGACATAGCTGAGCTCCTTTTCCCAGATGATATTCCTCGAGGCCAAAAACTCTGTGAGGACAAGGAAGCCGTGTTCCGCAAGTAAGTCTTCCATTACATCATACTTCTCTTCTTGCGAACTTTGTTACTCTTCCAAAGTTTTGACATCAAGCTCCACGGATGGGCACAGATTGGCCTCGGAACAACTAACGCCCGTGAGTGGCCTATACAAATTGAAGAAGTGGGTCGAAGACCACGGTCTGAAGCGTGCGGCAGTTACAAATGCTCCTAGGCCAAATGCCGAACTCATGATCTCAAGTCTTGGACTCTCGGATTTCTTTCAAGCTGTTGTTCTAGGAAGTGAGTGTGAGCATGCCAAACCACACCCAGAACCTTACCTGAAGGCCCTGGATGCGCTGAAGGCCTCGAAGGAGCATACTCTGATTTTTGAGGTCTGCATCCGATCTTTATTTTTCATGAAATCCAATGGGATAATTCGGTGTCCTGAATTGCATCTTGTGTTTTGGGTCTCCAGGACTCAGTTTCGGGCATAAAAGCAGGGGTGGCAGCTGGAGTGGCCACTATCGGCATAACAACGAGGAATCCGGAACATCAACTGATGGAAGCAAAGCCAGCATTCTTCATCAAGAGTTATGATGATCCAAAGCTGTGGGCCGCCTTAGAAGCGCTCGAGAAAAAGGATGTTTGAAAGATTCTTTGACAACCAGGCAGGGAGAGGACCTGCCCATCAACTGCCATTAGCCATTAAGATTCGATGCTGCGAAACTGCAAGTTGATGATGATTCGACTTCGGGATCGCATATTGTTGCCAGAATCTGTTCTGATTCTGAGAGATGTGCCACATTACTTTGCTTACAGATTAGATTACTGGGAGTTTAAGTGGAAACAGGAACGATGCTATCTTCCCAATTCCAATTAGTTCTTCCACTTTCGTGTATGAATAAGAATTTCCTATAATTCGTTCCTCTCGCATTGTCACCGTCTCACAGAAAGTTGGGTTTCATTGTTCTCCCTTTCTTTTTTACTCTGATGGATTCTTATGATCAGAAATGGGGGAAACATCGATGATAATACAGTATGATGTATGACACATTGCAAAAGAATATACACAGTTAAGCTGTTGTGAGAAACCTATTATCTTGTTCCTTATTCTCCTGAAAATAAGTCGATCCTCTTCTTAGCAATGGCGGATTCATGCCCTTTTTTCTAATGAATCGTCCGACGGTTTATGGATTGAGCTGATGCGACTTTTCATTTGCAGGTCTCTCGACCCTTGCCGGTTTCCCTGGTCCGTCGGAGAGACCAAGGAGGTGACGAGGTGTAACAGCGGCGATGACTGCAAGCCAATGTGGAGGTGCGGGTGGCCGACTTGCGTCGACCAACGATGTGGGTGTGAAGGAATTAAAAGCCTACGCTTTGATGTGATGGCCATGTCTGAATTCCTTCATGCGATGCTGGATAAAAGATGAGCCCCATTGTAGATTATGCACTTCTGACTGTGTCTAATTTCGCATTAGAATGCCTGAAATTTCAAAGTGTATGGCATCAAACTGGGTACGCTAACTCTGCACGAAAGTGGGAAAAACTCACATCTTTAGTCAACTTCAAAACATCATCAACATTTTTAGCCCAACAAGAAAAGAGAATAGAATATAATCATGCGAGCGGACATTACTGGGAGATTAAATTGTAGGTGCTACATAATGGTGGCCAGATTTATACGCCCGTCGTACCTATAAATTGCTTAAAATATATGGTCCAAGGGAGACTAACAAATCACCTAATGTTACGTTTAGTTACCAAGATAAGAACTGAGACATGGTAAAATAGGAAAAGAGGGATAACGATACAACATGTGAGCGAGTCGAAGCAACACGACCATTGCCGACGGTTGCAATCGCTTGGGGCCTAGTGGTCGAAAGCGGCGCCACGGTAACGTTGCGAAGCAGGTGGACTGAATTGAACTAAGTCCGTAGCTTTTCCCTTTCCAAATATGATAATTGCATCCAATTCGCATAGAACTGATTTTATCCACTGTTAGCTGTAGGATAGGTTGTCCGGTCTTTTTATTTTTGATGTATCTGGGCATGTTCCAATCAAGATGTGTCACAGAAATATCAGATACGATGATATGTAATTGTGCTCGCCTTTGATTTGGATTGCTAAAAGAGAAAAGAAACCCTTCGCTCATGGCAATGCTCTTCTAGGAGCAAATTGGTCGTGGCTACCGTCGGATTTGTTCAACTCCAATTTTCAAGAAGTTTTGCGATTTCATCCCTCAATTGTATTGACATTTACTTTTCATGGCCGAATTCGTAAATTTCAAAAGTCCGTGGGAGGACAGTGAAAATACGATAAATTCAGTGAATCTCTCGACAGTTGGCAACATGCCCAACCAATATAATATATATATATATAAAGGAAAATCAAAATTGAAAAGCACTCTCGCGTTCGCTTTTATTTGATTCCGTGGTAGATTCCGTGCTCGCTTCTTCTCTCGCGCCCATACATAACCCCAACCACAATCTTCCTTCCTTTCCATCGCTCCAAGCTAGACCAATTCGCTCGGTGTCATCGCAGAGAGCCTGTGCACCGATCTCGGTTGTCGCGAAGCACCAGGATGACGGCGGGAGATTCGTCGGAGAGGTAAGCTCGCTTCCCGATTCGAGCCACCTCTCTCGCTCTTTCATTTCCTTGTCCGTCATTCCCTCGAGCGTTCATCGTTCTGTCGCTGCGGAAACGGATGCCGGTCGGCGGACGTTTTGTTCGATTCCCTCGGGGAGTTTGGATCGTGTTCAGTGAAAAGTCGGACGTGTATCCGTTATTCTGTGGGGATCCTGCTTGTTTGTGTGCCGATCATGGACGTTCGCGTTTCTCCCCGAATGTTGGAGTTCAGATTGGGCCTTTGGAATCGTGTAGAATTCAAAATGTTCGAACTCGTTCGCCTATTTTCCTGGAGATTTTCCATTGTTCTCTCCGTTACCGCATCGATGATTTAAGATCGTCGCAGTGTCATTCTTTGTTCGAAATTCTCTCAAGTCGGAGCCAGCATGTTTCGTATGAATAATATCTTGAACGTAATGAAAGTGACGGATCACCCATGTCACTTGCTCATGAAATGGATTATGTTCATGTGTTGTGTCTCCACTTGGATGCGTGATTCACATTCTCTTCTGATTAAATTGCATGTATCCTTCGGCATCTAATTGACAGACTACTCTTCCTTTCTCCTTTTTCTCTTTTTTGCTTTTTGCCTACTCGTTAATATTCTTTTGTCATTTACAGATGAAATTCTTCGATCGATAGTCAAAAGTAGCTTTGTAGTCAGATAGACCGAGAAATAAATTGGTGGTTGCAGTCCAGATTTGGAGGATAATTTGGTGATGCGTTCAATTTTTTATTACAGAAGCAATTCGTTGTTTTTTGTTGCATCACTCGGCACATCTTCAATAAATCTTCCTGAATTAGTTATTTTTCTGTTGGCAATCTTTTTTGCGTTCCTTTCTATGACGAATCAGAGGAGTTATGTGGGTAGTCTGGATAATTAATGCCAACTGAATCTTGGTTATTTTAGCTACAATTGACAGAGTTGATGGCTGAGTTATAGAGATATTGATGCCACAGAGTTACTAAGTATCGTGTCTTCATTCAATAGGATAGATCTTTACATTTCCCACTATGTGTTTGTAAGTTGGTTCCATTTTGACAGCATTGCTTCTCTTGTTGGGCTTGCACCACTTGAGGCCATTCTGTTTGATGTTGATGGAACTCTATGTGACTCAGATCCTCTCCACTACTATGCTTTCAGAGAGATGCTCCAAGAGGTAGAGAGTTTTCATCCTTATTTACAAATCATTTTGTTGTGCCTTATTCAAGGAATTATCTCATCCTTTAAGTTGGAGTTCATTTTTCTTCAAATCTAGTGTCCATGAATCATGAGTATCTCTTGATTTGCAAATGCATGACTCCATGCTTTTGGTATTTATTATTTGATTGTATTATGCGCTCTTTTCAAAACAGATAGGTTTTAATGGTGGAGTTCCAATCACAGAGGATTTCTTTGTTGAGAATATTGCTGGAAAACACAATGAAGACATAGCTGAGCTCCTCTTCCCAGATGATATTCCTCGAGGCCGAAAATTCTGTGAGGACAAGGAAGCCATGTTCCGCAAGTAAGTCTTCCATTACATCATACTTCTCTTCTCATGAACTTTTTACTCTTCCAAAGTTTTTGACATCAAGCTCCACGGATGGCACAGATTGGCGTCGGAACAACTAATGCCTGTGAGTGGCCTATACAAATTAAAGAAGTGGGTCGAAGACCACGGTCTGAAACGTGCTGCAGTTACAAATGCTCCTAGGCCAAACGCCGAACTCATGATCTCAAGTCTCGGGCTCTCGGATTTCTTTGAAGCTGTTGTTCTAGGAAGTGAGTGTGAGCATGCCAAACCACACCCAGAACCTTACCTGAAGGCCCTTGATCTGCTTAAGGCCTCAAAGGAGCACACTCTAATTTTTGAGGTGTGCATCTCATCTTTATTTTTCGTGAAATCCAATGGGATAATTTGGTGTCCTGAATTGCATCTTGTGTTTTGGGTCTCCAGGACTCAGTTTCGGGCATAAAAGCAGGAGTGGCAGCTGGAGTGGCCACTGTTGGCATAACAACGAGGAACCCTGAACATCAACTGATGGAAGCAAAGCCAACATTCCTCATCAAGAGTTATGACGATCCAAAGCTGTGGGCCGCTTTAGAAGCGCTCGAGAAGAAGGATGCTTGAGAAATTCTTTGACGACCAGGAAGGTAGGAGGACCTGCCCATCAACTGCCATTGGCCATTTAGATTCGATGCTGCGAAACTGCAAAGTTGATGATTATTTGACTTGGGGATCGCATATAGTCGCCAGAATCTGTTTTGATTCTGAGATATTTGTCGTATTAATTTGCTAACACATTAGAGTACCGAAAGTTAAGTGGAAACAGAAACGATGCTCTTTCCGCTGCTTCAATCGTTTCTTCCACTCTCATGTATTATTAAGATTTTCCTATAAACATGTTGGATTTCATTGTTCTCCACTTTCTTTCTGCTTCTAGTGGTCTCTTATGACGAGAATGCATGAAACATCAATGATAATATATTATGACGTACGACACATTGCAAAGAAATTTACACATGTAAGGTGTGAAAAACTTATCATCTTGTTCCTTTTGCTTCTGAAAATAAGTGGATGAACGAAATTCTCTTATATGGCTGATTTTAAGTGACTGGGAATTTTATGGATATGAGAACTTATAGAAATAACTTATTTGAGTTGGTCAACCGTGTCACCAGAGGTGTCAATGTGGATCATTGACCCACTTTTTAATCTACTTTTATTCACTTGAGCTTTATACGAGTTAAGCAAATTAAAAAAATGAGTCTAAATGGATTTAAACTTATAAAGACTATTCAAATATGAGTCTTAACTTAACCCATTTTTACCCTATGGCCTACTGCTTCTCGAGCATCTACTTGTGAATTGAACTCAAATCAAGTATCAACATCAATAATTTCTTTATCTCAAACTAGTTGGAGTCGGTGTTCGATGAACCCCAAACAATCATAAAAATAAAAGCAGAATCAATGGAGGAAAAAGAGATAAATGTGTAAAAATAAATAAGTATATATATATCTATCTATACACTAACCATCCACAATACTAATAGACTTCTTCCACTCTGTCCTAAGATAAACCGTACGTCAGTCTATTTCCTACTCCATTAAATCTTATTTTACTGATTTCCCCAAATAAGTTCCGGCCGACCTCTTGTTTTATTCGTGTTATGCTCTCGATATCAAACTTCTGTTCGTACCGATACATTTAAGGACCTTCGGAGAATATGTCCAAACCATCTCAATCTATGCTCTCTCATTTTTTTCACCACCAGTTTTACTCCAACTTTTCGTCGAATATATTTATTCCTTATCTTATATATCCTTGTATGACCACTCATCCACCTTAACATCCTTATTTCCACTACTTTCTTTTTATGCTCATGTTTACTTTGTTCTGGTCAACATTCAACTCTGTATAACATAGCAGGCCTGACTGTTGTTCTATAAAATTTTCCTTTTAACCTAAGAGGAATTTTGCGATTATACAAAAATTCCGATACACTGCGTCATTTCATCCAACCTGCTCCGATTTTATGGCTTACATCCTCATCAATCTCTCCATCCTTTTGCAATATTGATCCCAAATATCTAAATGTATCTTTCTTGGGTACCTCCTGTCCGAGCATATTTACGGCTTCTTGATTCCCTCTTCCTGCCGTGTCAAACTCACACTTCAAGTATTCCGTCTTATTTCGACTTAGCGTAAATACTTTAGACTATAACGTGCTTCTCCATATTTCTAACTTAGCGTTAACCACAATCTTGATCTTATCAATAAGCACGATATCGTCTGCAAATAGCATACACCACGGCACCTCATCTTGAATATCTTTTTTAGCTCATCCACAACCAGGGCTAAAAGGTAAGGGCTCAAAGTAGAACATTGGTGTAAACCTACTGTGATTGGAAAATAACTTGATGTGCCATTACAAGCCTTCACACATGTAGCAGCACCGTCGTACATGTCCTTAATTGCCTCGACATACTTTGAAGGTATTTTTTTCTTCTCAAGTATCCATCACAAAACATTTCTTGGAACCCTATTATACGCCTTTTCGAAATCAATAAACACCATATAGAGGTCCTTCTTTCTTTCTCGATATCTTTCCATCAATTGTCGTATTAAAAAAATAGCCTCCATGGTAGATCTTCCTAGCATAAATCCAAATTGATTGACAGAAACCTTGATCTCTATTCTCAAACGATGCTCAATAACTCTCTCCCACAGCTTCATTGTATAGCTCATAAACTTGATGCCTCTATAGTTAGAACAATTCTATATATCTCCTTGTTCTTGTATATAGGCACAAGTATAATTTTCCTTCATTCATCAGGCATGTTATTAGTATGGAGGATCTTGTTAAAAAGACTAGTCAACCAACTTATTGCTACATCTCTTAAGCATCTCCACACTTCAATAAGAATACCATCGGGCCCCAAGGTTTTACTAGTCTTCATATTTTTTAATGCCTCCCTAACGTCTCGTGCTTTAACTCTACACACAAACCTTCTATTTGAATCATTAGAAACATCTTTCAAATCCACCTCACTTCTATCGCTCTCCCCATTAAAAGGTTTGTTAAAATAATTCATCCACCTGCCCTTAACGTCTTTATCTCTTATCAAGAATGTTTAATTGTCATCTTTAATACATTTAACATGTGTCAAGTCTTTATTTTTCTTGTCTCTTGACTTTGCAAGTCTATAGATGCATTTTTTTCCTTCTTTACTCCCAAGTTTGTTATACATATCGGTGAAAACCTTGACTCTGACCTCTCGTACAGCTTTCTTGGCACTTTTTCTCGCCAATCTAAATTTTTGCAAATTCTCTTATTAGGACATTTATGTTGGCATCTGAAACACTCATTCTTCTACTTAATTGCCTCCTGCACCTCTTCATTCCACCACCAGGTTTCCTTTATTTGATATCAATTCCCTCTAATTTTTCCTAACACCCTTTTTGCCACTGTCTGGATGCAGTTAGACATCTCTTTCCACATCATATTTATTTCGCCCTCCAGTCGCCACGGTCCTTCATGTAGCATTATTTCCTTAAATTCTGTTTGTTTCTCCTCATGCAACTTTCACTATCTTACTCTGGGGTGTTATGCACTTCTCTTTATCTTCTGTACTTTGTTATATCGAACTTCTAAGACCATCAACTTATGTTGTGTAACTACGCATTCACCAGGGTATACCTTGCAATCTATATACGAAGCTATATCCTCTCTTCTGGCAAAAAAGAAATCAATCTGGCTACAATTTTGACCTTTGCGAAAAGTGATCAAATATGATTCTATTTTCCTAAAAAAAGATGGTGGCCAACATCAAATCATAAGCTAATGCCACACTCAAAACGTCTTCGTCAGCCTCATTTCTAGTCCCATACCCAAAACCTCCATGAACTCTGTCAAAATTTTCACTACTCTGACCGATATGTCCATTTAGATCTTCTCCTATGAATATCTTCTCCTTGTGTGGTATCCGCCTTAAAATCAATCTGCTCTTCTCGGACGCTTGCAGTCCAACTTGAGGGGCATACACACTAAGGATATTCAGAATCAAATCCGCCGCTACTGGCTTAACTAAAATAATATTAGCTCATATTCTTTTAACATCAACAAATCTATCCTTGAAAGTTTTATCGATTAGAATCCCAACTCCATTTATATTCTTTGTTGTGCTTGTATACTATAGCTTGAATCTGGTGCCATCCACTTCCTTAGCCTTCTTTCCTTCCCATTTAGTCTCTTGTAGGCAAGCAATATTCATTTTTCTTCTAGCAAAAGTATCTGTCAATTCTCTTAATTTACCCGTTAAGGTTCCTACATTCCAACTCCCCAATCTAATCCCTACTCCCTAGGCTTTTCTTGCCCTCCACACTCGTCTACGGAAGTGTGAGGACCCTTACTCATTTATCACCACATCCGAGCACCGATGTGACGCATCACTCTGGGAATGATGGCCCAAGACTAGCTTCCTTACCCCTTGCACCTACCTATTTTGGTGCAAAGACCCTTGCTCATTTTTCACTATACCCGAGCGCCGATACGACACGTCGCTAAGAAGGGTACGCTTCAACGAAATATCAATAGGGTTCATTTCATAAAGGTAGCTCTTTTTTTTATAACCGGCTCGCTACGCCTGAGGCAAACCTCCTCTTTTACCTGAACTCAACTCAAGCATATTAGTTTATTTTTTTCTTTTTTTATTTTAATTTTGTATAAAACAAAGAAAGAAAAATAAAAATAAAAATAAAAAACTGTTTTAGAATGCCTGCCTCAATCCGCGACCATCCACCACCGGTCCACCGCTGCCAGGGAAAATAGAAAACAATTTTTGAATAATAAAAAATTTAAATTTAAAAAAAAAAGTTAAAAAATTCAATTGTATGGAAGTGTTTTAGCAATGTCATTCTTTTCAACCAAATTATAAGAAATAAATATTTTGTGATTTACTTAAATATAAAAGTATTTAAGTAATATGGATCGGGCTGAGTATGAGTTGAGCCAAGTATTTTATATATATATATATATATATATATATATATATATATATATATAAAAGGTTCTTCATGATATTAATCCTCTGATTATTGATTAGAAACGATGATGACCTTCATAAAATCAGTCTAAGGTCAAAAGGTCGTTGTGGATATTTCTGAAATGTTGTGCATTTCTTCATGATATCTTAGCCTTTCCTTAAGTGTGAACAATCAATCTAAGAGTGCCACCGCCCGACTTGCACCTTGTCTGGCGCAGCACTCAGACCCGCAATTTAATTATCTTGGCGGGGCAGAGATGAATCTAATTAGAATTGGAAGCTTTGAAATCTTCGTAAGTGTAACGATCTTCAATTAATGTATTATTAATAAAGGGGAGATTATAATTTATTACGCGGGCGGGACGTTCGGGAATTATAAAAATGGGGTATACAATCGATGTGCTAAGTGATGTGGGGAACTGATCAGCCAAAACGATTAATATCCAACAATTAACGGGCCAGGCCCATGAAGCAGAAGATGCCCGACCCAGTGACCCGATTACTTCCTACCCGACCCAACTCGGCCGCCTCTTGACCCGCCGATTCGCTTAAAGAAGCCTTCTCCTTCTCCGATCGCCCCGAAATTAAAAGGACTCGGTCGATCGGCTATCGCGCCAACGGAACACTGCGACACATAACAAAGCCTCGCTCTCTCTCTCGCGCGCGCGTGACGCTCTAGCTCTCCACATGGCGGCCTCGTCGGCGGCCCATAACCCCACCGCACCGGCCTCAATCGCCGGCGTCGCGGGGGGGCACCGCACGGAGACGCCGCCAAAGACCCTCCGCGGCCTCAACAAGCCCAAATGCATTCAGTGTGGCAACGTCGCTCGCTCCCGGTAATCAATTCAATTCCCCTTCTCCATTCCGTCACTAGTTTCGAAAGGCATCGCATTTTCTCTTGTCGCGCGTTTGGTGTCGTACGAGTGCTCGTGTTACTGCGGTTCCGTTTTATTCTTTTTCTCTTGAGGGAGTTGTTTGGAGATACAGTGACGACTTTGCCCGCGAGTGCTTCGGTTGAGTAGGGCTCTGGTTTCTGATGGCCAGGGGTGACCGCTCGCTCGTGAGCGAATATATCGTCCAGACTGTGTATATTAGTAGGATGCGAGTTAAATTTCGTAGACAGTCAGCTGCCGATGATGCTCAAAGTCGACCGAATTAGCGAGTCCCTTGGGCTTGAGCTTAATCTGCAGGCAGCTCTCTTGCCTATATGGCTGTTAGATGTTCATGTTAGTAATTAGGGTAAAGAAACAGGAGGTATCAAGCTCGCAAATGGATCGTGATTTGAAAAGATTACCTTGGGAATCTCTCTTTATCATTTTAAGTTCAGGAGCTTCTGGCAGGTATGGTGGGTTTTGCGAAGTAATTCTCAGTGATGGGTTTATGGTTCCTCATGTGAAGGCATTGATACAGATTAAGCGGGTCATCCAGTGATTGCATTTCCGCTTTTAATACGGCGGCTTTTATGCGCCACTTTATTTTTTTGGTGGGTTGTTTTGGGTTTGGGGAAGGGGGGGTGTCGGTTGCTTGGTCTGAGGTTGGAGGGTTCCCCCTCCAACCAAGGTTCTTGTTTGTGATTGGTCAGAAGGGCCAAGTTCACATCTGGAAGTTGTGTGATTTGAATTTTTCTTTACATAATTAGAAGATGAATCAATATCCTCTCCCGCTCATTGATTTTCACTTGTTAAGAAGTTATGGCTCTTCCAGTTGGCAATTATCATGACTCTGCATTAAGGACAATGCAGGAGCAGGTGTTTAAGCAGAGAGCTCTTTTATGTGACGCATATAATTTCTTACACTTGCCCAATATTAACTGATCATTTGTGAGCATAAGCATACCGCTAGCAAGAAGATGGTCTGCAAGAAGTTAAAGGATTCAATTGAAAAAAAATGAAATTAGAAAATCAGGTTGCTCAAACATTTTTACTTAGAGGACAGATTTAACTGTTAAAGATTTGATCAACATCTTATGTGATAATGATTCCTCAACATGTTACCAAGATAATAAATGCATTTGTTCTAGGTTTTTAACTTTCATGTGATGTAATGCTAATTGATTCAGTTGTTGTATTGTATGGTCATGTCTTCACTGATCCAATTTCCATACGATATGGTGTACATTGATCTCGAGAGTTGTATAGTTTGTTAGACTTTCTAGATTCTAGCTCTTTGTAACTTTTGTGTAAGGGAGGTAAACCCTTGGTAGTTTGTATTTTTCTCATATGGAACTTTCCTTTTGTTTTCAAGACTCAAATACAAACAAGTTCTACATAGATCCTTAAGTTATCCGTGTTGGAAGGACTGATGATACCCAAAGCATAATCATAAAATTACTACCGATGAAGTGCGTTTCACATCAAGATCTTACAAAATGTAAGTAGCATAATGTAAACTTTCATGTGGGTAACGCAAGCATTTAAGGGGAAAGAACTGTCTCTCCTTGTTCTGTTAAATTAAATAGCAAATCTCATTGCCATATGTCACAGCATGGATTGTAAAGGTTTGGGTACATTAAATTACATCTAGCTAAATTATATTTCTCAAACTTGAGCTTGAACATTTGCAAAGTGCTTTGTTCCTCTTGAGATAATTATAACGAGAAAACATATGAATGCCTGGAGTCCTCATCGAGAGATTGTAAATGCACTTGATACCGCATTTAATACTTTTTGGGAAAGAAAAGCTGGTAGTTAATGTACTAAATTCATTGTGATTTCTGAGGTTTTCATGTTTGCCCATTTTGAGAGAAAATTAAATGTCTTGGAGGTGCTAGTTATGTTGACCAACCGACCAATGAAACATCGATGTAGTTCAAACTGTATCACACCAATGAGTTGTCTGATCATGACCTTGATATAGCTGGCAGGTTGTGGTGGTGAGGGTAGGATGTGGCAATTTTTTTAAGATTTTGAAAGAATATCTATCTCCCCTTAAACTCAATTTTGATCTGTTGAGGTTATTGTGTAGGTGTCCTTACCAGTCATGCAAAAGTTGCTGCTCCAAAGCTCAAAATCCCTGTCATATTCATGGTATGCTACTTTTCAAATATGTTGGTTCTATTTAAGTTACTGTTGCCATGCGAGTTTAGGGATGTTAGTAAGGATTTAGGAGGATGTTCATTCTGCTAGGATGATTTTGCTCGATAGTATCCTGAAACGATACTTCCTGCTCTGCACTTCTGAGTTTTAAATCTAACTGTGTTTGCATGGGCAATTGGGATCTAAATATCGGAATGGTATGCTGGATATCGCAACATTTTTGGATGGTCAGAAGATAACATTTATGATTAGGAAGGTGTACATCATTGAAATAATGCTTTTCTTATATATTTTCGTGTCTGAACATTTATAATATGGAGGATGGCATTGAAGTTGTGGAATTATAATATGTAAAATAGAGAATATATTGAACTGTCCATGAATCATAACAAAAACATGTCCAGCATGTCTTATAAAGTTTTTTTTTTTCTGTCTTTCACATGGTCACGCTACTTTATGTCTCTAAATTGGTTATGAAGCACATATGTTCCTATTCTATGTAGCATTGACAATCTTCTATTTGAGAGTTGAAATAGATGTCACAGGGCCCACCGAGTTTATCATGACGAAAACTGATAAGTTCGTACTTTATATTCTGCTTTATCTCGTCTAGTGCAAACTACTGCTGGTATTGTAACTGCCGTAAGTGATCAGAGGTCAGAAGCATGTCAAAAGTGGACTGAAGAAAACTTTCACTTGCAAAAGATGCAGTTTATCAATCGCAAATCTGTATTTCCTCTGACGGTTCCATGAGCAGGGTTTCGGCACTATCGAAATTGTCTATTCAGCTGAAAGATATTTGATGATATTTATTTAGGGGAAAGGAGGAATTGGTTGAAGAAATGGTTCGCATGTTTGCTTCTGTAGACATGTGTTTCATCATGTAGGACACTTTGGATGAGTAAAGGCTAAAGCTGTGTGAACTTGCAATGCAGAAGTGAAATTGAGATTTGTGAATTTATTCACAAAAGCTCACGATCCTAGTTTCTTTTGCTTTGGCCATTTATTCCTGATGTTGCCATCCTCGTTTGTCAGTTTCTCCTGATCTTTTGTATTGTTTTTAGTGCTTACTTTCTATTTGTGCAGTTTTGAAAGCCAATGCAACTTTTCCAGACAAGACCCCACCTTCAAGCTCTCCTATCTTTAGTCAGCAGGCAACTGAACCATCTCCTTCAGGGTAAGTTGTCAGTGTTAATCACCAATGGATGCACGTCACCTGCTTTGTTGAAGTTTCAGCTCTAATTACTAATCAGTATAAGTGACTTGTCTACTGTAGTTTTTATTTTCCATATTCATCCAATAGAGATACTGAAAATGGTTAAACATTTGGTTTCAACCCTTATTACTTCAACATCGTTAAAAAATCTGCCCATTTTTCCAAGTTTAATCGGTCATTGAGTAAATTTCTTGGTGGATGTACTATAGATGGAACATCTGAGTGCAAAGTTATATTCAGATTCAAGGGAGATGCTGCTTCACTCAATGGTTTAGCATTATTCTTGAAATGTGGCTTTATTCTGGGTGTGATTTAAATTTGTGGTCATTTTCTTGGAGATAACTTTTTTATTATGGAGGAAGAATGGAAATTGAATTGAATTTGGTTGGTTATGACATAAATATAATTTTATTTGAGTAAAAGTTACGCGCTGTTAACAATCGAGGAAAAATTGTGTTCTTGAAAACGATCCATTGAAGAAGGCATGTAAGCTCATCATTTTTGTAGTAATAAACTGGATTTTCAATCTCCATGTCAGACTTTATTCTGTCAATGCATGTTTGCTGCTAGAAAAGAAATAGAAGAATGTGAGATTAGATGCTCATTATTATGCACTCCTGGGTCAAGGTTTAGATGTGTCTTCCTGATTGACTTTTACTTTCAATGTTTTGCTTAATCAAAAAATTTCCGGGTGCACACAATATGATTTCTTTGAAATTCAAAGTATTTGAAACTTCCACAAAATGCAATTGTAGACACGTAGATTGGCATATAATATTCCACTCTTTGACATTCGTATAATAATTACATTTTGGGCTGGAAAACAAAATAGTACAATTTGTTTTTACTGTAGCTAAAACAAACAGGCGTGGACATGGAGAGTCCATCAAGCTCACTGGGAATGCCATTTTTTAAGCTCGTTTATGACATCCTAAAGCAATCTATTCACTTCTTTAAACTAAAGCAGCAAAGTTTTTAGTAGTAAGTTGTCACGCTTTCTCCAAATGACATGGATGGTTGTATCAGAAGATCTTGGGTGTGTTATTTGACTATATTCAATTGAGATATAAGAAGTTAAACCTGAAATGTAACATCTTATCTGGAGTTAACTGTTGGGAGTATTCACTTAGTTCTCACGAATGTTTTCTTTGCTTCATTTCTTTGTTTGTCCAAGGAATTTTCCATTTCGTCGCTCTATTTTTGTTACTTGAAATATTTTGTACTTTTAACAGCTGCTCGATTGCCTATTCCACATGACTTTCCAATTCACTGACTCACCTATGCGTAAGTATGTCATCTGGTGAGAAATGAGACATGATATATATCGAATTACTTCTTTGTGACTTTCTTTCAGGAGTTCACTGAGAGTTGCATCTCTTCGGCAACTATCCAACAATTTCTCCCAATTCAGTAATGTGCAAATGCCATTGCGTACTAAGAAGCCATTAACTAGAAAGGTATGAATAATTGAAATCCAAGTGTTGAGTCTTTGTTAGTTTGTGTCTCAATGGTTCGGCAATACATGTTCTTGATTGCAAGAGGTTTTTCAGGATGCTGCGGCTATAAATGAATGGAGGTTTGCCAAGTTAAAGGAGTTCAAGGATCGGCATATCGAGGTAGAGAACGAATCTTTTGACCGATATATGCAGAATGTTAGCCTACTAGAAGATGTATTTGCCTTGGAGTCGTTAGCCGAAGGGTCTGGCCAAGATGTGTCCCCTACATCAATACCTGGCCCCACTTGTGGGGAGGAGAAGAGCATTGTCTTCTCAGAGATGAAACTGAAGCTAAAAGCGAACCCGGTTAGGAAGGAGAATTTGAGAAAGAGGATTCATGGTGTCATTGATGAAGGGTTGAGGAAACTTCAGAAACTCGAGCTGAATAATCAGGCAAATGATTCAGTTGCCCAAGGTGAACTGATTAATAGGCCCAAAATAAAAGGTTTCTTGGTTGAAAGAGCTTTGATTATCCATGATCTAAACGAGAAGCTGAACAAAGCACGGAATGAGGAGGATTTAAAATCTTGCTTGGATATGCAAGCCCAGTTAATTAGTCAGCCCTTTGGGTCGGGGGAAACAGTAGCAGAAAACACCAAGCCAACCCTGCCTGCGCATGCTGCTGAAGATGATAAAAAAATGGGGTCTGGATCTGTTATTTCTTTACCTAAGTCTGTAAGTACTGCTGAGATTGATCAAGAAACTCTCAACGTTATCAGTTCTCACTTCTCTTCTCTTGAGCAGATAGAAAATCTGTAACATGATTTGGAGGTAGGACACCGGCCAAAGGCTGAAATTGAGGATGGGGTAACATTATTATTTGTTGTACTGGAATCAGCTGCGTAGCTAGTTTCATGTCTAAGCGCCCTTGTAGATTTTACTCGCTTGTTCTTTATGCTGCGAACAACTGTGTTTCAGAGGGTTATAGGCGCCGTTGTAATTTAGTGTCGCGAATGTTCGGATACTCTTGTTGCATACATTAGTTCCATTTAGCTTGCATATGATACCTGTGGATCCGTTTGTGTGGGAATAGCTGACACTTCGTGTCATTCGGGGTTCAAGGCAGGCCAAATCTATGCCGGGGATACGGTAGTTGTGACCTGCAGATTGTTCATTCTACACCAACATTGCCACGCTTTTACTTTGTGCTATTTGCTTTGAATCTATTATAGGACTATCCACGAACGGAAAATTGATTTCGAATGAGCTGGGCTGGGCTGGGCTGGGCTTGGCTGATGGGCTCACGTAACTTTAAATTAGCCTTCTCAATGTGTGATTTGTGTGGGTTAGGTCGCTTAACTTGGTGTAATTGGGTTGAATTACTACCAAATAGTTCCCACCACCCCCCTTTTTAATTTTCTTCCTACGTACAAAAATTAAAAAGAAAAATCTTCCTCAATCAAATAAACACGCGGCTGCCTAATGCTTATCACGTATATTTTCCTAGGGAACATTATGTCCTACCAAACGGACACGGAGGAAGAAAATCGGTGGTGTGATCATTTGATTGCCCGCTCGATTTTCAATAGCCTTTTATTGAATATCTAGAGCTGAGGCAGATGCAACACGATAGAGCATTTCAACTGCCACCAGAGGAAGGGGAGGGAAAATAAAAAATAAAAAAATTAGAATAAGATGGAAAGATTAATCATGAGATGGCCAAGCACAACCTTAGCGACACGTCTTCAGTTCAAAGTGAAATCAATTCAAGCTTGAATTCTTGGTGCTTTGTTGGAAAGATATTCCAAAATGGGCTCTAAAGCCAAGATACCATAATGACAAAGAAAAATTCCATTGTTTGGGAATTATCTCTCTCTCTCTCTCTCTCTCAAAGCTCCTTTCAACCATTTTAGCTTTGGAGGGCTTATAATGGGGATGTTGCTTTCCTTTGCTTTATTCTCTTATATATGCTTCTCAACCTAAACTAGTTATGAAGGGAATTTACAGGTTCCTCATGCCCTACACTGTTTGGCCACAGAAAAATTGAATCCATTAAAGTTACGCGAGATCTCAATGAGATCACATGAAAAGATTCCACATCTATCTTGGTGACCATTCCGAGTCGATGGCTGAAGTGACAAACAAGTCCCCGGCTTTAGATCTCGAGGTGTAAATGCATATTTTGCTTTTGCCCCGATTTATTTTCACTTAGCAAGTGGTAACAAAAGGAGAGAAACCCTTGTCAAAGGAATAAGTGGTCATAATGCAGGTATTGCCCCCAAAATAGCCGAGGAAGACTATTTCAACGTACCAATATTATTATGAGATGAATTATAATGTACGCCCTCCTTTGGTCCTCGGTCCTCATCACCACATCCCTATTCGATGAGTCCATCAGATGTTACACAAAGTTGAAGTCTGACCAAAAGTGTTGCAGGCGGTGGCAATAACTATGGGCTAAAAAAGCAACACCAAAGAGAATATCTCATGGCCATGCTGACTTTATGGGCTGCTCTAATTACGTGCTAGGATATAAAACAAGTTTATTTCAAGAAAAAAAGAAGAAGATGAAATAATAAAGCTGATGGCTATCAAGAAAGCTGAAATTGGCAAATGATGCATCATCCTTCCGTGATTCCAATGTCTTCCTCATTAGTCAGTATTGGATAGATCATACTCATATGTCATTGAAATTATCTGCAAGATATCTATCGACATTTGCCATACAATTTGCTACAGGACCGACCATAATTTCCGGCTACAAATGAAAATTCCTTTCCTTTTCTTTTTTCAAAATATTTAAATGACAAGGGTCGTATTTTCTTATCCCGTCGCTCTGATTAAGTATTAATTTTGCCGTCGATTGGAATCTCTATTCTCTCTCTACATTCACCCTCTAGAACCACGTCACATATCATCACAAAGAAGATTCAAAGAGCTTTGAATTGTTGGTAGAGATTTGCTTCTCAAAGTTGCATTTCCCCCTTCTTTTTACCTTTTTCCCTTTATGATTTGTCATTTGACATCTTTATCGTTTAACCCCAAAGGATTCAAGTATAATTGAGCACCTTTTTTTTTCCTGGTCATTTATGTATTTTTAACTCTGTTGCTCTTTTCAGTGAGTCGTGTAAGTTTCCAAGAGCTTTCCTAATTTTGGTGGGACAAGTTTAGGTGCGTCTCGTGACCTCCCATCCATCCTTATTGTCAAATGTCAATAAGATCAGTGGGAATTAGACAAAAAGTTTAGCCTGCCTTCCTTGCACAAATGCTGATCTATCAATGAAAACGAAAGCCAAAACAATCTCTCTTTTTATTTTTTGAAGTTGACCAAATCAATCTCCAAAGCTTTAAGGCACTTCAAAATGGATGGTCTGAATCATCTTCTTGTTTTCCTATACAAAAAAAAAAGGTTTGGACATGTTCAATTCACTTCCAAGAAAAGTACAAATTGAGGGCGTCTCGATCTCCACCATCTACCATTTCATCATCATCGACATGGTCATTCAGATAGATCTTTTTCCAGTTTAGTAGTCGATCGAATTATATCATTTGAAGGGGAAATTTTTCCAAGGATGACAAGCCACGAGTACCAGCATGTAATAGTCTACTGTCGTGGAGGATAGCGACAGGAAAAACATGACTCTTCTGGATTGGATGGGCAACCTTGGGTGGTAATCCATATGTAAACAGATAGCTTATTTTGTTGATTAGATATTGCTTCCACATGGTCCTGTACTTGAGGCTTACGACCTTCAACAGCTGCAATTTGTCCTTCCATCTCACCAATCCAAAAAAATAAAATAAAAAAGTTCCGTGTACGATGGCGAAAGCGGTTGAATCAAGAAGGGTTGCTTAAGTTTGATTGCTTCGCTGATAATGGAATTTCCTGAGATTGGGTCAAGATAAGCAGGTGGAGCTGTAGAAATTTGTTTCTTTGATGGTTTTGAGAAGACAACCAAACAAGATATTCTAAATATGCCCTAGGGTTTCTCTTAAAGTTTGCATCCAAATTCACGCGACTAATCGTTGGATTCACACACCATATGTATTAGATCGGCTTGAGATACCTTACAAATGACGATGAGATACATAGGACCAAAGCGACAACAGCGGAGATTATTATGGTAGCAATCCTATCGTTCAGGTCAAGCTCATGTCATAGAGGTACTCTTCAGACTTGTTTACTGATTCCATTTCTTTTCTTTTTTTTTGGGTCAATTTTTGTATAGGTTTTAATTTTTTAATTAGTGTAGAGCTCTTGGGTTCTTGATTGTGAAATTGGTTTATGTATAGAGCGTATCAGACAGAGATGGGGCTGTCGAGGGCCTTTTTCTTAAATTGCAAACTTTGACCAAACACGAGAAATATTTTAAAGAGAGAATTGTCTAATCTTGGCCTCGGTGGCTAAGCAATTGTTCAAAAGGGTTCTTGGTCATAGTGGACAGCATCTGAAAAAAAAAAAGTTATGTTCCATGAATCACTTGAAGAGCTCATTACCTAGTGAGAAAAATAAACAAATCCTATTCTTTTTACCTGAAGTTGGTGATGCAGAGGATGATCATTTTGACCCAACAACAGAAAGTGGGTGGTCATCAAAATCTATCGTAACTGTGGTTGATTAAAGGAAAGGAGTGAAGCAACATGGAAGGCAAAAAGAAGATACCCCTCGAAGAGATTTTACGTCCAAAAGGAGAATCTCCATTGCAAGCTGAATTGGGGTTTTCGGGTTATTTCCAGCTCAGGAATAGAAGTTCCTCCTTTCCAGTCTCACGACGATGTGCAAAACTACTCTAAATCAAGGCCAACAAAAGTCTGGACTCGACCGTTTATGGAGCTTTTGGCGTGTTTCATGGGCGCCGGATAGCCAGGTTTTGACACGCGTCATCTCCATACTTAAAAAAAAAAAAATCACGTGTCACACTTGACAAACATTTGAATTGTAACTAATCTTAGCCTTAATAGATGATGACAAGCTATTCCATGACATTTGAAAAGAGTTTGAGAAGAGGTTATAGACAAGAAAAACTTTGTAATATGCACACATAGAGAGAAATAACTAGGGAAACAAAGGGGATTAAGTCAATAGCAGATGTCACTAACATATTAATCTAAAAATGCAATAGTGCAATAATTCTTTGTTTTATTTATTTGGCCAACACAATAATGCTATGATTCAATCAAGGCACCTATTAAACTCTCGCCAAAGAATATATACATAAATTAGAAAAAAAAAAGGAAAAAAAGAAAGAAAGAAAAACACCCCTACAAGCCTACACAATTCAAAAGATTGAGCTGTTGGAGCGTGATCTGTGCTTTTCCTTTTTCTGGCTATTCAGTCCCATTCATGATGAGACACCATTAAGGACAGAAAAAGAAGCAAAGACATTAGCAAAAAGAAAGCATAATCAACCGACCAAAGTGCATCCAGGTAAAACTTTCCTAGCACAGGCACAGCAATGTCTGCATCATTTGTTGTTTAGCGATGAGATTAACCACCCTTAATCCACTTGACGTCTTCCTAATTAGTCAAGTTAATACGAATTTTCAAAATATTTTTTTTAAAAAAAAAAAAATCCAACTTCATGAACAAGATTGATCACATGTAGCAGCACGCCACAACATTAATCATAATTAACATTGTCTCATATCATCTCAATTTTGTGCTAATCCTATTCTCTTGGTCTTTTCCACTGCCTTGAGCCAGAAGCTGCAAAAAAAAAAAAAAAAGGATGCCAAAAGGATAATGAAGATCTCATAGCTTATAGCTTATATTAAAATGAGAAGCGAAATTAGATAAGAAAAAAAAATCAGAGAAACAGAACAAGATGCTGGGCAAGACACGCCATTAGATACCTCACGTGACCCGTCTCACGTGCACAACACATTGCATGCTTCACCTAAAAAAATCTTCACTTGGGCACAACCTAGGAGGCCTCACCTTGCATCACCTCTTATCTAATTTGTGCTTAGGTTTCAATCTCTTCCATATTTACCCCTGCTTGAAAAAATAAAACAAACCGGTGATATATGTCAAAAATTTGAACAAAATTAACTAGTGATTGGCTGTTATTGTGCTTTCATGCTATGACCAGTCCGTCTTTGTCGAATGAGCGAGTCTCCGCTGACTGTATCGAGTTGATTTATCTTTTAGATTTACTTGAATTTGCGAATTTGTTTTGAAGCTATGTACGCCTCTTTCAAATAAAATGAAAATTTTCCTTCGGACCAAAACAAAAAAGAGAGAAAAAAAAAAACTGGTGATGAAGAGTACACCAACTCAACTTTTGTGGCATGAGGAAAAAATAAAATGAAAAAATTCTGAATTCATTCAGAGATAGAAGCTAGAAGAGGGAAGAGGGACCCTCTTATCAAATACATTGGAGACAAATTAGACGGCCTATTTAATAGGTTTGGATTGTCGAATTGGGGCGGGTACAGATGTACCCGCATCAGTACTATGTAACCTTTGGCCCACATGCAATTGGAGTGGGCCCAACCTCGCCTTCTTCTTTTCTCATTTTTTTTAAAAATTATTTTATTTTATTTTATTTTCATTTTGTGAAAGATCAATTTTGCCTTTCTAGTCTTCTTTCGGCTACTTTCATGTAATCCTCTCCGTGAAGAACCAAGACTCAAAAGAAAGGGTTACCTACATGTAAGGTAATCTTATGTAAATTACATCACTCTTCCCTTTTTTCCACCTTTCGATTTCGTCCGTCAATCAACGCGATTCCAAATTAAAGAAATCAAATGCAAGGGTAATCCGATTTCCGTCTATCCGGAATTATGGACACAAGATCGTGATAAATTCTACAAAACCAATTGATATATGAAGAGAGGTGTAGGACGACTGCGACGCGGGAATTTATCGGGGTTTTTTTTTTCCCGGGTGTGTGCAGGCCCTTAGTGAATTACTAGTTGAAAAGCTTCAAAAGCCGACATTGTTATATATGGAAATAAGATTGATTTCCGGTTCACATAACATCACCATACCTTCGAATTTGAGATTGGAGGGCTGGCAGTGGGCATCAACAAAGGGCACAAGGGATGGTTGGGAAGGACAGCAACAGGACCTTTTCGGGTTTCGGTCCTTTGTTGGGGGTAATAATAGGTATCGTATGGACCTTTTATGTTGCCTGGGGGTCCGCAAATAATGAAGAGACCAGCCCTGGACAGGATCTTTTTAGATTTATCATAAATAATGACATGCAATATTTTTAAAAAATATTTGTTTTGTGGGAACAATTTCCTCTTCAAAACAAAAACTGTTGCGGGAATAGGTTTTTAGTTGCCGGACAACGACGTGTAACGTTTTTTTGAAGAGATCAAGATTCACGCGAGAGGATAAGTGAAGAGCTTAAAGCAAACGAGGGCGTGATTGAGAAATGTAGCAAAATTTGTAGGAGCTAAGCAAGCCGCATGAGCTGCACTCCATTACATGTCCATGCCGTGCCCTAATTTTTCCGCCGTATAGTAGACATGAGCATTAGACAAATGTGAAATTGTACTTCCTAGTAAAATAACATGAATCCACCGAATTATTATAAGTATTAGTTGAAGGCACAAACACACGCACGAGCCACGGAACATGCATGAAGAGAGTTTAATACTAAAACTTCTTTCCTAGATAGTTTGACAGTCTTCACTAAACTTCATCTCGCCCTTTGGTTGAACTCTAAGTAAACGACTTGCAAATTACGTTCTATGGTTTGATTTTAGCAGGAATTTTGTCGCAAGAAGACGGACAAGTTATCGATGGAGATTAGGGTCCTTTGCGAGCGTCGACTAACATTGACTGCTCTGTGATGCTCCTTTTATTGGATGTGCCGTTCGATTCATTTGACCATCCTTTGAAAATATGTTGGAGGGGCTTCCCGCCCCTTTCATCACTTGAGGGAAATCTTTTGCCTACACATAGTATCACTCTTTTAGCACTACTCGTGTGCTTGATTAAAGGGGAATGCATGTGATTGGAAACCTGAAAAAAGCAAAAAGAGCGCAACTAATAAATCCTCATGAAAAGAAGAGGATTGGTATTGACATAGAAAGAGCTAGACGGGATAAGATTAGGGCAATTTCCCCCCATCTCCTTTCTTTTTCACCCGCGCGCACCAAATTATTTTACTATGTTGGGTGGGTGGGAAAGACGAGATAGGGATACGTGCCAAATTAATTAAGGAGAGAGAGGGAGAGATGATGCGGGAGGAGAGAAGATGAATGTCAACACCAAGAAAGAGGGCAAAGCTTGGGCATTGTACGTATGACACAACGTGGAGGCAAAGCAAAGAAAGATTCTGACGCCAAATTGGTTTGAAATCTGAAGATGGGTAGTGTGGAGTGGGGTAGGAAGTTGTACAGAGAGTGACTTTGGTTATAATAGAATCCCAAACCGTAAGAAAACTAAGGAGAAAAAAAAGGAGGAGGAGGGGGAGAAAAGGTGACTTTGATGGCATATTTCATAATGGGGTTGAAGAGGTGGGGATGAATCTACATGGGCGTGGAAGAAGAGGGTGATTGTTGATTGACCAAATCCTCACCATGCATTCTCACATCATCTTCTTCTTTCTTGTGCTATTTCCCGCAGGCTTTGGCTAGGGAAATAACAGAGGTAACAAGTTCGAAAAAAAAAAAGGAAGAAGACATTTTTGAGTTGACATTTTCCAAGTATTCGAGATTTGGTTTTTACTTCATAAAAATGGGGAACAACGCCGTGAATAGGATCAGAAAAAGGGACTAATACCGTTTCGTATTAGTAGAATTCGTTTCCCACTTAGTCGTGTTATACAAGTTAATGTAATTGGCTGGGGGGCGTCAGAGGTTTTCAGCTTAGCAATAGAAAGTTACATGTTTGAATTTCATCAATTGCATTCAAATCGTTCTGAACCAAAGCCACTAGCGATTTCCACAGTCCAAAAGTTATTTTGGTTTTAACCGGTTTATGGTCCAAGGATTTTTCAAGTAGCCAGATCTCCATGGGGGTATCCCTAGATTGCGAAAAAAGAAAAAGAAAAAGAAAATAAACAAGCAAAGTGGATTGGTTTAGACAGAAATAAAGCATTTTCAAAACAAGATGGGAACCCCTTTTTTCCCATTTGGTTTCCCAAGAACAAGATGGCAACTTTACAGTACGTGTAAAACAACTGCATAATTATAGCCCAAGTTTAGCTGAACAATGCCCATTTGAGGAGGAGTTTTGTTCGAAAATGTAGCAAATGGAATTAACAATAGAACCATACACTAAGGCATGATACCACTGTATTTAAGGAATTATCTGCCCCACAAACATTGCTAATGGTTACTTGCAAGAATCCTTCATGATACAATAAAGTCTCGAGCGAGAATATTAGATAGTATTTTTAATATTTCTTCAAGAACTCTCTAGCAAACAATTGGAAACAAATGGTGTACTTATTATTCGGAAAGAACGAAAAATTGAAGAAGAAGAAGAAGATATTTTCAAAATGAACTGGACAGTTTAATATATAATAAGAAATGAACACACCTTTTCGCATCTGAAAAATATTTAATTTTCAAGCAACTATTCATGTCTAATAACGGATAGTTCAAACATCTTTTCGCATCCAAAAAGTATTTAATCCTCAAGCAACTATGCATATCCAATAACAGATAGTTCAGATATTCTGAACAGACATAAACACTCCAAAAGATATAAAAATGTCTTGTATCCGTAAACAGTCATACTATTGAAAATAATAAAATAAAAAAAATTATTGAAAAGTGCCGATTCCAAACCACAACGGTGCTTAATAGTCGCGCAAGCACACGCGAATATGATGAGGTCTATCCCACTTGCTTATTTCGCTTGTTTTTAGAATATTATAAAAGCATTTTAATTTATAAACTGACTTGCATTCTCTCATCTCTCTTATATGGGACATGACAAAAGGCACTCAATATTTATTTTTCAAACAAACTTCAACAGGTTTCACACAGTCATCAACTCATGGCGACAAAGTGAGAGATGCGAATTCAAAAGTTTTGCACATTTTTTTTCTCGAAAGAGATGGAAGTTGGATCTAACAATTCTTTCGTTTTTCACACGACAATCTTGACAAAAACTTGGTCAGGCTTTCGGACACGACGGAGTAGAGATGCCACGACGTTCAAGTTGTGCCAAAAGTAGAGACATTTATTCCATTATTCAAATTTTGTTCACTTTTTCACATGCAAAGTTCCATGAAAATGGACAAATGATAGGGTGAAAAAAAAGAGTAGTGAAATAGACAGAAAAATTGAAAAAAAAAAAGGAAAGAAAGAAAGGGATGCAGGGATTTTGATGTAGCTACAGGAAAAGACATTGAATCGTTTTGGTCGATGTGTGGTGCGAGGTTTGATGGATTCTTACGCAGGAAAAGAACGACTCGTGAGGGAGACTGAGAGTGGCCTCTCTTTAATTTGGCCTTTTTTTTGTTCTCTTGCATGTGTTTTTGTCCGACGCGTGAACGTTTTTTTCTTCTTTGTGAATGGTTCTCTCAATTTCCTAGGGCCAACGTACGTGACATCTTCTTTTCTCCTGCCCTAGACCATAGGATAGAACTGCCCCGTTATGGCGGTCGCGATCGGAGGGTGAGAATATCGTGTCGAGTTGGTTAAGACGCGATGCGCCTAGGAAAGTATGGCCGTGGTCTCAGCTCCCGGTGGAGGCGAGCTTTCTTTTTACTTTCCGAGGGTCTCCGGCTGGCATAATACTCGGTTGCATGCGATAGAATAATGGGTACGTGATTGGAATTTGCATTCTGTTTGCTCCGTCCAATGGCACATAAACGAGTCGTGGACGTGTTTAATGCCAAATAAAATAAAATAAAAATCAACGTGGTCATAATGCAGAATATTCTACAAATCAGCATAGAACATCCATGAGCCGACCCCTTGAAGACGTTTTCCTCAATTTGTTTCGATTCAATTTTCATATAGATCAAATTGTTTATCTTTACTTCCACCGAATATAAACTACCTTTTTCATTTTGTTTATCTATCTATTGATGCACGATTTGAAGTAAATGCACGCATCGGTTTGAGGAAAAAAAAAAAAGACTGTTATATGAAAAGCATAACCAGGAAAATGGGTCGATGTAAAAGCATCTGAATATTGTGTGTTGTGTGTGTATATATATATATATATATATATATATGGACGGTCCTAATTGATTGGTAGGTCGGTCCAAATTGATTAGTAGGTCGGTCCGATATTGATTAGTAGGTTCAGTCCGATAGTGATTTATAAGTGGTAGGCCTTTTCGTTGTGACTAGTGAGTTCTAGAAGTATTTTCGGTTATTTTCCTAGGAATTAAACTGTTGAAAACAAAAAGCTAATTTACACTATATTATATGTGTGTGTGTGTTTGTGGGGGGCGGCTGGAGGGGGGTTTCGAAAGTTATAAGTCAATTCCCAATGAACTAAAAGTCAAACATAAAAAAGAACAGAAGTATTTCGAACACTCCTTAATATGTAATTACTACTTATTAGTGGATTAAGTTGCAACGTCTTATCTTTAAAATAAGATATCTATGGAGGGATTCGACCAAAATTATATTGGATCTAGAATTTGAGGTTATCCATTTTAAGAAGGAGACTTATGGTCATTGTAGATTTAATAATTCGATGTGAAAGATGGCAGCTGAGGATTGTGAATCGATCAAGTCTCTTCCTTTTGATGTATCCAACCCTATCTTACGTAACTTGGATCCAACACGTTTATGCTCTTGGTCCCACATCATGAAGATTACAATGAGGTGGGACAAAAAGTACTCCTCGAACTTAAAATAAAAGAAAAAAATTGTGTGCACTCATATATTTATGCAAATATGTTTTCATAATTTGATAATATCTGAAATGGAAGCATTGTAAACCTAGCTGCGAAATATAATGCGGAAGAAGGAAATATGGAGCTTGTATAGTTCGATATATCTTAAACAAGAACACATGAGCCTATTCATAGGCTTTATTAGAAAACTAAGTAAGACAAAATATCGATCAATATAAAAGCATAATCTTGAGTGATACGAACAATCAACATAATTATCAAAATATCTCCAGCATAAACGATTGTCCAACGGAATCCTTAATTATCGCTGGCCGAAATTATTGATGGCGAAACAATATTTTGGTCTATTGCAGTCTTGTAAAGAAATTATTCACTTATTGATGGGATGGCTGACGTTCATAGGAATGAATAATATACACATGATAGTGTTTGAACGCTACTTATAAGTTATGACAATAATCTTCGCCGTCTCAAGTGCGAAATAGAAGTGTACTCAACTTTTGTCGATTAAACAAAGCAGCTGAGAATCTCCTCTCTCGTAGAGAGAAGTTAATATTTCTTGAAGTGTGAAGGGGATCTCACATATATAGCCCTACTTGGATTACATGACAGAAACGATGTTAAATACGGGAAAAACATTTTGCTAAGGGTGCGTTTGTCTCACGAAAATTGAATGATTTAATAAATATCTTTCTACTTAAAATTGATCGCTTATATCGCCTATAGAAATAAATGAATGAGTAATATTTCCATGAGATGAAAATATTTAGACATATATTGATGGTCCATAACAAAAATATTTTTCGATTGACCAATTTTATCAAGTGACATAAGTGACCATTTTTTAGGAATTTGTAGATCATTCATTTTCTATAAAATAATCCACTTTCCATTTCGTTTCAAAAGTGGAGAGAAACGAAGGAAATGCAATCTTTATATTTTTCAAAATTACCCTTAATTTCTCTTGAAATGTGAATAAGACAAAAGATAGTGAAGTCTATCTCACAAAACCAATATTCCCAGACATCATATCCACAAAACTAAATGAGCGAATAATAATTTCATCATTGATGAAAAAGGTTACACGTAGATTTATATCGACAATAAAAACATCCATCGTTAAGCAATTATATCAAACGATATGAGCGACAAATCATTCATTTTCAACGAAAGAAACGAAGTGGAGTCCACTTTTAATTTCCATTCAAAAGCGAAGAGAAACGGAGGAAATGCAAACCTCGCGTACTCTTTTCCTCTTTTCCCTTATTTTCTTTTCAAATGTGAATAAGACAAGTGATAGTTAAGTCTATTCACAGTGTCAATATTCCCATTCATCATCTCCACCATCCAAATGGCACAAAAGGTTAGCTACTATCGGTCCCCATTTGTCTTGGCGAATTCGAGAGAGAGGTAGATGCTCCATTTATTAGAACATTCGGTCTCTTTTTTACGTGTCGAAAGGGCTCGTTGAGAGGGTCGCATAGGTCGTGCCTCTTGCTATGCGTGATGGTCAGAAATTCAGCACAGAAAAAGGGAAATAGAAGATGGCCTCTGCCTCTGACCATGAGCTCACATGGGTTGGTTTTGCATCGCCATCGCCAATCGCTGCCTCTCGTTGTCTTTCAGGGATTGTCTTCCGAGAGATCGCTTTCCTTCAACCGTGTAGAAGATGTGTATGCACATCTGTACAATGACCCCATCGGGTTGCTCACGCACCGGAAAGGGTTATCCAATTGAGATCGCAAATTTTGAAAGGAAGAATTAACGGTATCAACTAATTATAAGCTTACAAGTTTTTGATAGAATTTGTGAGCGCACGAACGCGAGGCGTACCAGCAATTTTGTGGGCGATTCTCCACACCTTCCTGTCGTGGATCCGGCTTGGTTTCGTCTTGCATCATCTCTATTCATGCAATTTCTAGGATTCGAGTGCCGTTATTATTAGGGTTTTCGAGTGTAGTCCTAAGGAAGGAAAGAATCATCTAGTATTCAACACCCTTAAATATCGAAAGACGATATTAAATTTTTTGTAATCACATACAATTTATTTGTGTTTTTATTAACTGAGTTTTATTTCTTTTTCTGATTTCTGAAAGTAAAGTCAGAATAACTTGCCGGTCCGCCTTAACCTTAAATCTAATGCGAACCAAGCGTCTATCTTCTACATGTCCGGAGCTGATACGACCTCCATTACTTTGCCGCATCAGAACAAATAGTCAAGAGACCGAACCCTTAAACCTAATCCTAATCTCAGCCAAACAAAATGGGAAGCCAAAAAGATAAGACTCTTGACCTAATCGGGCAATAAAAATGTGGTCTGCTGCGTCCTTGTCCTACATATTTTTATTTCCACAAGGAGACAAAGGATCCCTCGAATCGTGGCTCGAATGGGCCAAATCAAAATCATTTTGCGTGACAGGAGGAGTCATTATTCTCCATGGATGGCCCCAAATGGAACCCCCCTTAATTAGGGTTCTCTGTCAGGTTCCTCCCCCACACACAGGTAAAAATAAGGGAAAAAAAGGCAAAAAAAAAAAAAGGAAAAAAAGAAGAAGAAAATGCTCGTATTTTGTTAACTTCTCGTGCACGTGGAAATTTATGGCAGGCACAGTTTGATATTTGTACAGTTATGCTGATGTTGAGAGGTGCAGACTGACAGCACCCAACAGTCATTATTCAGATCACTTAGCGAGATAATCACTTGTGATTAGGGGACCACTTAATGGGGGTGTATTTATTGCATATTTTGTTCTTAAGCTCAGATGCCATGCTAGCCCATATTCTGCAGGAGAATAGTTTCTTGTCCTTTACTTTTTCTCTTTCAGAGAGTGCAGAATAGCTAGGAAGAGAGGAGTGAAATGGGCTTTGGGAGATCTCCGGCTAGGGTTACGCCCGGCGATGATGTGGACCATAACGTGTTGAGCCGGATTCTTGCTCTAAAAAGGAGGAAAGAATGCGTCCTACTTCTCCCTCTCGAGAGTTCTCGAACGAGTGTTGACTTTCCGGGTGAAATCTGATTTGAGCCATAACCGCTGAGTTAATTAATATATGACGAATCATAATATGGCGGTTGCTCCTGGTTTTGACAAAAGAATAATTGATTGGCTAAAGCCCCGTATAGAGGACTCTTGATTAACTAACCATAGGGAAATTTACGCAAAATCCCTCCGAACATTGGAAGGCAGCACGAATTTCAAACTTTCAACTCGTACGCACTATCCCCCAACAGCAGTTAACCCTCCACTATCTCTTCCGTATTAGCATGTGCAACGCAGTTGAATTCAATGATGGGAAAAGTGATCAAAAAAATCTTAAATTTGTTGTATTTGTATTAATTCAGTCATAAATCTTTTATATCGATGTCAATTCAGTCCTGAATTGTGGTGTCAATTGAGTCCCAAATTTTTTGAATTGGTGTCAATTGGCACCTACACAATGATTTTAGGATTTTTTTTTAGACACTTTTTCCCTCGTTAAAGTCAACAGCATTGCACGTGCTAATGGAAGATATAACAGAGGGTTAACTGTTGTTGAGGGATCGTTCTCGAACTGAGCGTTGACTTTGCTGGTGAATTCTGATTTGAGCCACAACTGCTGAGTTAATATATGGCGAATGATAATATGGTGGTTGCTCCAAATCAAACAGAAGAATAATTGATCGGTTAAAGCCCTGCGTAGAACATTCTAGATTAACTAAGCATAGGGAAATTTACACAAAATCCCTCCGAACTGTGGAAGACAGCATGAATTTCAAACTTTCAACTCATATGCATTATCCCCCAATAGCAATTAACCCTCCGTTATATCTTCCACTAGCATATGCAATGCAGTTGACTATAACTAGGGGGAAACTTGTCCAAAAAATTATATCAATGTCAATTCAGTCCTAAACTATGGTGTCACTTGAGTCTTAAACCTTTTGGATTGGTATCAATTCAGTCCTAAGATTTTTTGCATTTGTATAAATTGAGTCAATCCAGTTATTTTTTTTTATTTGAAATCGCTAGCGTGGATGTCGATTGTCCTATGTGGAAAGTCACGTAGAACAATCAACATTCACATCAGCGATCTTCGATCAAAATAGATAGAATTGACTCAATTTGTACAAATGCAAGACATCTTAGGACTAAATTGACATAAAAAAAAAGTTTAGAGCTGAATTGGCACCAATGCAAAAGATTTGAGACTTTTTGAATACTTTTCCCCTTTAACGGGTAAATGTGCATTTTCACCTCCTTTTTTTAGTTAGAAATATATCTTTTACTTTTGATTTTTGTTGAAAATGAAAACATAAAGAAAATAGAGAAAAATAAACTAATTAAAAAATAAATATCAATAAATATTGTTATTTGACCATTTTGTTATGAGGCATTTTTCCTTTTAACTTAAAGGCTTGTTATAAACTGTGCTAATCATAGTAGAATACGAGAAAATGATAGATATTTTTTAGCACAAAATTGAGATGTGATCAGTTTCTCCACGTTAAATATCCTCTTTTCGAATTACAATTTCGTAATTGGAGTTTCGAAACATGGTGGATAGTAAAACCCCGGCACAAATAATTCACACGGCAATAGACAAAAGGGCTTCATTTTGTTAAAAGGCATCATCAAACTAGATGCTTAAATTCAAATGGCAACATGATGAGCTCAATTTTTAGCAACTACATCAACACATGGATATAGATGTAGACCTTGTTGAAAAAAGAAAAGTTGTAGGGATAAATGCCAATCTAATTAATGATGCTTGATCTACACCCTTTTCATGTATCAAGGTCCAGAGGCATGTCCAATTTCTATTGCAACCTAAAGTTTAAACCAAATCAAAGATAGAGACCATCCAAGTCCAGCACTCCCTTAATGACCCTTGGTCTCCAATTACCTTAATTCACATTGCCATTAGAATAAACAAAACATTCTCTTATCATTGGCCCTAAAATTAAAAAAAAAATAGCTAAAAATAAAATAGTAGAGAGAGAAAATAACGAATAAGGACTTTGCAATGGAGGCCATGAATGGCTCCAACGGTGTGGCCACAATGAATGAGGAGGTGAGTTTCTTGCGGTGGTTAGCTTTGGTTCTTTTGCAGCAGAAATTATAGAATGGAGACCCACAGAGGATACACACACACTGATGTTGCTTCCTTAGCACCTCAGGAAATGTACCTCCTTTCTCTTTCTTTGTATTTAATTTAAGCTTCCTTCCCCCTTTCCTGCTGCTGCTTCTGCTTCCTGTGACTGGCATTATTATGACCCACACACACACAGAGAGACTCAGACACAGATGCCAAAGTACTCCTCACTCGACTCCCTCCCTCCTCACAAGCCACGATGCTCTCTCATAAATTATCTAACACCACCACCCACCCATCATCTTCTTCTGACATTTCAATAAGTATTCCAAGCAATCTCTCCATGCATGCCTTCTCTCTCTCTCTCTCTCTCTCTCTCTCCCTCCCTCTCGCGCGCGCGCTTCTTGATTTTTCTTTCTTTTTGAAGTACAAATGGTTGATTTTTTTTGTTTAGAATTTGTATCGGTGCGGATTATTAGAGGTATGATTCATACTCCCCTACGACGAGAAAACACGAAGACCCTGCTCCACGCTAAGCGAACGTTGCCCCCCGGACACTAAAAGTCTTTTATGATTGAAGCACATCGTTTTTAATTAGTAGTTTGAATTTAGGCTTATGAATAGTTATTGTTGTATATATTCTTTTTTCGTTTGTAATTGAGTAATATAACGAGAGGTGCGAGATGCTAATTATAATGGAGTACTCTGTTAGACGTGACCCTAATTTAAAGGTGATCCGGAATAGAATTATATATCTCGATTTCTATTTCTCGCTCGTTTTACTTCGCTGTGATTGTGTGCCAATCGTAACACGGGTTTGCTAAGTGAAGGCTGATTTCTGAGAAATATATTTTGTTATATGTAAATTTCACTACTATTAGACAGTAGATGATATCATGATAAGATTAATGTCTACGAGATCACCCTTTTTTTTATTCCGGTAGGAGAACTAACGTGTATATCTTTTGATAAACATAACAACAACAAAAATGAGAATTTAAACTTTAAAAGTAAAGTAAGTGATTAGATTTAGGGTGCCGTTGGAGCTCTCTTAGATTAGTTTTTCTAGGTTTTGTTCCCATGAACTCCACCCCTATATTTGGTCAAGACCAAATTCATGGAAGTGTACTCTTTACCCCCAAAAGAATCAATCATAATACCGACACGCTCTACAAGCATTGGAACCAACACGATAATTGGTTCCCAATAGTCATAATCCAACCGTTCCTCGATCAGATTATTAACCTCTCTCGATTAAAATTCGGTTCAGATCACCACACTTGCATATGCCGTTGGAGTAAATCTCAAGTGCGTGAACAATATGTTTCAGCAATTACCCTATGTGTATAGGATCAAAGACTGCTATATCGGAAAAAAAAAATTATTCAAGGCACAACCTACCGTTTGGAAAAACAAAAGAAACCTCCACCGCCGATCGCATACATAATACCTCCCAATTACGGCGACGCCTTTACTTAAATTGAATAACTTGTGCACCATATGAGATATTAATCAAATTCATGTGTTATATCCCCTTTATATCATCAAATGAACAGAATGGAAGATATTTGAATATATATAGTAGTCCTTCTTGTTTCTTCATTCACTTTCGGCGAATACTCGAGACTTCTTTTTCTTTTTCTTTTGTGTGTGTGTGAGTGTGGGTATTTGCCCTTTTCCAAAGGACATGACATTGATCATCGCACCCATCCCTCTACCAAAAGGTAAGTGAGACATTTAAACAGAAGCCTGTGCCTAATGTTGTCCATCTTGCACAATTATTCAAACACTGTCTTGCAGATCCCTCAACTCGATTCATCTTTTGATGCTAGCCGATAAAAGGATCTTGTCTCCTAAGCTGTCTTATTAAAGAATCTAAGACAGGGAATCTCTCTAAATATTTTTCTTGGGGCCGCCTAAAAATCACCTACATGCACTGAACAATATATTTTTGGTTTTTTTTTTGGGGGGGGGGGGAGGGGGTGGGTATGAGGTTATTGGGATTTGGTTACAATTGCTTTTTGTGTGTGAAACAGAAGGCATAGATAGTGGGGAGACTGTTGGAGAGGTGGGGGAAGACGTGGAATTGAGGGTGGTGGCATTGCAAATAGAAACGAAGTCCAAGGAAAGAAGAGGAAAAAAAAAAAATTTAAAAAGGTGTTGGACAAAGTGTGTGGGATGAGAAAAGGGGAAAACATTAATTAATGAAAGAGAGAAATTATTTGTAGGGAAAATGTGGAGTGGTTGTGGGGAAATGGTTGAATTAGTACCAAAGGAATATGAAAACAAAAAACAAAGAAGAAGAAGAAGAAGCTAATTTGTGGCTTCAACTTTAGGGAATGCGCCTGATTTGATGATGGTTCTTGAAAATGACGACTCACATCTACAATTCAAAGGTTAATCTCATTAAAAGGTAATGCTAAGTGATGATGTATGAACATTGCATCTAAGCAGTTGGCAGCTCATATTTTATATTCTTCTATTTGAATCGGATGGTCAGACGGCCCACCTTCTAGTACGAGTCTTATTCACAAAGGTTGCGACTCCTAATGATGTTCTGATTAGCCCATAAAAATAAAAAAAATAAAAAAATAAAAAAGGGAGGGGGAGGGGGGCATACTGCAATGTCCAACTGTGCCAAAGAAGAAACTCTAATGTTCAAACATCACAGTTTGGTTAATTATCTAAAACTCCTCAAGAGTTAGATCTATTGATTCTAAAATGACAATATTCCCATAAGGCATCTTTTATGTGGTGTTGCTTTGCAACATAAAGAATTGCCGCCGTACCAGATTCGCTCGCTTAGTCTACTCTGATCCGAGCGAGCAATCAATGCCATGGCCAAGGATTCCTAAGAAATTCCCGGCCATGGTATCCACTTGGCTAACTATGTAGGCATAAAATTCATCAATCTCCGGACCTAATGTTGGAATATACGGACTCAAAACCCATGTGTTTTTAACGGGCCTTTGTAGATGAAAAATCACGAACTCATGCAGTATTAATCCTTGGAATTTCCAAATTTCTTTGTCATAATAGTACCACTTCATCAAATTGGGACTGAAAATGTTATCCCATCCCTTAATGGTCCCAACAAAATTAGATTCCTCTGGCCAATAAATCGAGATCGCCACTTTGCATTGCTACATTGGATGCTGGTGTGAGTAAATTTTGAACCGCACAAGTTACATCCACCATTGGGAATCCCTCCGAATTGCGCCATATTCCGAAAACTTTCTCTGTGGCAAAAGGAGAGCCCTCCACATGATTCGGACATTGAATTCCCGACGTGGGACTCATGAGATTTATCCTTCCTTTTTGCCCTCGAATTTTTCTCTCTTTTTTTTTTGGAAATTTTTTGCCCAAGGTTCACGCGGCTCATAATGCAATTGCACTCCATGATGACCACACAACATCAAACCCTAGATCCCTATAGGCGACAAATGACCCTTAATTAGTAAATTAAGCAAGGGCTTAATCAAAATTAAGGAAAATTGCAGAACTTGTTGTTTTTTTGGAGTGGCGTGCAGAAACGCCTAGCGATCTCATGTTCGTGGCACCTTCCTTGGTCTCCAGATTCATTCGAGTCCAAAAGTTCTCGAGACGGTACTTTGCACGATGTCCACGTTTTTGCCAATGACATAACTTGGGGTGATTAATTAACATTTTTTTGTTTAAAATTAAGAGGGCTTTATCATTAAATGCATCGATCGCCGAAAGTGACTTGGAGAGGGGGGTCGGATGGGGTGACATCCGACCCCCCAGCTTGTAGTTGACTATGCTGGCTTCTGCTATTTAAATATGTTTGTGTCCTTAGATGGATCGGGAAATATGTGCGCCTAAGGTACTATTGATTATAATACTAAGCCAGCATAAACATGGCGATCTAGTCATACTGAAAAGGGGACGTGATCGATGCCCGTGAGTCATCGGAAGAGGTCAAATTAGTTGTCTAAACTTGCCATCTCTGCCCCCCCGAGAGGTATGCGTGTAAAGTCTAGCCGAAGCCTTTATTTATCGGTAACATTCGATGCGTCGATTTCGTGATCAAAGTCTGCATAGGATTAATTGCGAGACCAACAACAGCAACAGTTGCATGAGAAGTTGAGAATGACATGAGAAAAATCGAGATAATTACCAAATCATATTGCAATTATATCAATTCAGTCTTTAACCTCTATTTTTTTGTCAAATCAAACCCAAACCTTTTCAAATTTCGCCAATTATATTGATGCTTCATCCATGGAAAAATGAGTAAGTTGATAATTCTTTTTTAAGTCTCTTAAGCGTTTCAGTATTAGTAAAGAAAATCAAATCTACTCTATCTTACCATATACAATTCTCGGAATATCTCTCTCCTTTCGCATGTATTAGCATGATTACTTGCATCTGACAATCTATCAACTGTATGTTTTCCCGTAACATATTTCTGCTAAGGACCTTTTTCTTGTAAATTTGGATGTCAATTTCGTACACACACGTACTCGCATTTACACGTTCGCTATTGAAGACATCACCGCCTACTCTAGAATATTCAATAGTGTGACTCTTCGTATTTTGACAGTGGTCGAAAGACTATTCGGTTTCCTATTGTGTATTGTCGACGAGCGTGTTAAAGTATCTTTATTGTTTTTATTGATTTGTTGTTTTCAAGAGTCATTGTTAGTTGTGTATCTCGATAGCCATTTAGTATTCCAACGTGTAATTATGACTATATATCTAGCCGTGTAATTTCACGTTCCTAGGGCATGCCAAGAGTCGTGTGTCTAGCCTATATAAAGTCAAGTCATGTAGTCGTTTCAGTAAGGTGAACAAGGCAAACAAAAAAAGTATATCCATCTTCTCTCCTGAAAGCTTTTCTTGTGAGTGTTATTGAGAGAGCCTTTTCTTGTGAGTGTTATTCAGTGAGCCTTTCACCTTCGATTATCCTAGCTTTGTGCCTCTGAATTTCAACAAGTGGTACCAGAGCCCAATTGTTTGGGACCGTATCGAAGCACGGTTGTCAAGGACCGTGAATCAAGTCTTCCGGAGCATGGTTCGTGAAGACGGTGGTCAGACACCATTGTTCGTGTGCAAGTGGTCGAGGACCGGAGTACGTCGAAGTTCTGCCAGTATAGATTCAGAGATTGTGATCGAATGGTCAAGGACCAAGGTGTCTTGGAGTAGTGCCAGGCATTATTTCCAGTCAGATGGCACAAATTTCAAATTCGACGAATGGTATTGAAAAGCTCAATAGTTCCAATTACAATAATTGGAATACCCGTATGCAGTTTTACTTGCTGGGTCAAGACTTGTGGAATATTGTTGGTGGCAGCAACACCACGACACCCAAAGACGATGATGAACAGAGGAGATGGAAGATCAAAGCGGGTAAGGCTCTTTATGCTCTTGCTGTAACTGCTGAAGATGACTTGTTGCAGCACATTAAGAGTGCACAAACTCTCAAGGAGGCGTGCGATAACTTGGCAGCGCTATATGCCAGGACAAATAATGCCAAGTTGCAAAAGTTGGAGAATAAGATGTTGTCAATGTCGCAGCAAATTATGACTGAGAGTTGGTATTTCTCCAAAGTTAAGTTTACTTGTAACGAGATTTCAAAACTGGATCCGAATAATGCCATCTCAAAAACGAGAATGAGAAGGATTATTATTCATAGGTTAAAGCTGGAGTATAACGGTATTGTTACGGCTACTCATGGATGGACAACTCAGCTGACATTGATCGATCTTGAGAATACCCTGGCCAACCAAGAAGCTTTAGATAACCAAATGTCTAAAGTCACAATCAAGGGAAACTAGAGTTCCCTATTCATTGACAAGAGAGGGTTCAAGGGCTAGAGGAGATTCGATGCTATTAATAGAGATGGCAGGAGAAAAGTCATGTCGAAAGGTAGCAACAACTAGCTCGTGGAGAATGGAAAAGGCGTTTAGGAGAGACGAGTCGCCAACGGCGGAGTCGTGACAAAAATGGCAATGGCAAAAGACAAAAAGGACGTTGCTACGTCTGCGACAAGGAAGGTCATTTTGCCAGAGATTGTCGAGCCAAGAGAGTTGAAGGAA
Organism: Rhodomyrtus tomentosa; assembly: GCA_028455895.1. Lineage (NCBI taxonomy): Eukaryota > Viridiplantae > Streptophyta > Magnoliopsida > Myrtales > Myrtaceae > Rhodomyrtus > Rhodomyrtus tomentosa. The sequence goes on along the minus strand of JAPCWY010000008.1, from coordinate 31,573,552 downwards.
ATGTTGCAGCATCATCGAAGAAGATCGATGACAACGAGGAATGGGATTTCCATGCGTCAACTGCAACGGAGGTGCAAGACGAGCTTGTTGCCTCGTCTATTGCCGAGATGAGCGATTCGACGGCTTTAGTCACTGTAAGTGATAAGTCGAAAGTGAAGTAGGCAAGAAGATTTATTGTCTACGCACTGATAACATGGGAGAATATACTTCATATGAGTTCACAAAGTATTTGCATGAGTGCAAGATATGTCAACAATATATTCACTAATTCACAATTAACGAAATTGCTTGAGTTTATGAAGACAACGGCACGCGTGATCAACAGATTACCACAACCAATGCTTGAGTTTATGTCGCCATACGAGAAGCTATGGAATCGCAAGCCTGTGGTAAGTCATTTCAGAGTTTTCGGATGTGTATGGTATTCTTTTGTGCCAGAACAGCTTCGCAGCAAATTTGACAAGAAGGAGGTTCAATGTATTTTCGTAGGATATGATGATCAACGAAAAGGATAGAAGTGTTGTAATCCTACAACAGGAAAGTGCTATACTTTGAGGAATGTGGTGTTCAATGAATTGTCATCGTGGTGGTCACCCCAAGTTGTCAAATTGTCAAATTCACAATATTTCGACGAAGAGGTTGAAGAAAGACAAAAAGAATTCGACATCCCTGTGGAAAATCATGTCTTAAAAGATGTCGACAAGAATGTCGAAGCACAGTCACCAGAATCCACAAGTTCATCTGATGAGCGTCGAATGTCGATAGAAGAAATTCGACCAAGTTAGGTCAAACAAATCGAAGAAGAGGAGCCTCAACTTCGAAGATCAAGGCGACAAAGGAGGCCAAACCCCAAGTATATCAATGCGGCATTGACTGAAGACATTAGTGTGATCGAGCCATCGACCTATGAGGAAACATCTAAGGGTGCAGAATGGAGGAAGGCCATGAAAGAAGAAATTCTAGCGTTGAAAAAGAATGAGATGTGGGACTTGATGCCAAAACTTGAAGAGGTACTTCCTATATCCTGCAAATGGGTTTACAAATTTAAGACTCGACTAGATGGGTCGATAAAGAGATATAAAGCACATCTAGTGGCTCGAGGATTTTCATGGAAGTATGGCATCGATTATGAATAAACCTTTAGTCCAATGGCAAAGGTTGCCACAGTTCGAGTTCTACTAGCACTTGCAGCAAGCAAGTCGTGAAATCTATGGCAAATGGATCTGAAGAATACCTTATTGCATGAAGAACTTGATAGAGATATATACATGGAGCAGTCGGATGATTTCGAGAGTAAAACTCATCCCAAGTACGTCTGCAAGCTAAAGAAAGTGTTGTATGACTTAAAACAAGCCCCCAGAGCATGGTACGGCAAGATTGTAGAATTCTTGTTGAAGAGTGGTTATTATATTGCTCCAGCAGATTCGAGCCTATTCGTAAGGGTAGAAGATGGAAAGATTGCAGCTGAGCTGGTTTATGTGGATGATCTCATCATTACTGGAGATGATGAAGATGACATACATCGAATTAGAGCCAACCTCTCTGTTCAATTCCAGATGAAGGAGCTTGGAGAGCTGAAACACTTTCTAGGACTCGAGGTTGACAGGACAAAGGAAGGATTATTCCTATGTCAACCGAAGTATGCACAAGATCTCTTGAAAAAAATTCGGGATGCTTGATTGCAAGCCTATATCTACTCCGATGGATGGGAATGCAAAACTATGTGCCGATGAAGGTCGTGAGCTAGAAGATTCAACCATGTACAGACAACTGGTAGGTAGTCTAATTTACCTTACCATAACACGGCCTGATATTGCTTTTACAGTGGGAGTAGTGAGTCAATTCATGGAGAAGCCATGGAAGCCTCATTTGTATGCAGCCAAGCGCATCCTAAGGAATGCTAAGAAGACATTTGATTTTGGGCTTCTGTATAAGATGGAATCATGATGTGAGTTGGTTGGTCATTGTGACACTGACTATGCTGAAGATCGATGTACTCGACGATTGACTACTGGATACTCGTTTAATATAGGGTCAGCAGTAGTATCTCGGTGTAGTAAAAGACAACCGACAATTTCGTTGTCTACGACAGAGGCTGAATATAGAGCAGCACCAATGGCATCTTAGGAGAGCACGTGGCTAGTACAGTTATTGGATTATCTTCATCAACTGATAGATTATTCGACAACAATATATTATGATAATATGTCTGCTATAAGCTTAGCAGAAAATCCAGTTTTCCATACTAGAACAAAGCATGTGAAAGTCCACTATCACTTTCTGCGAGAGAAGGTGTTGCAGGGTGAGGTCAAAATGGAGTACACCTCAAGTTGTTGATGTCTTTACCAAATATCTAGGAGCAACAAAGTTTAAAGAGTTTCGAACTCAGCTTGGTATTGTAGCGAGTACTATCCTCTGAGGGAGTAGTCGATGAGGGGGAGTATTGAAGATATCACCGCCTACTCTGGAATATTCAATAGTGTGACTCTTCATATTTTGACGATTGTCGAAAGACTGTTCGGTTCTCAATGGTGTCTTTTCGACGAGCGTGTTAAAGTGTCTTTATTGTTTTGTTGTTTTCAAGAGTCGCCATTAGTTGTGTGTCTCGAGAGTACTTTAATATTACAATGTGTAATTATGATTATGTATCTGTCATTTCACGTTCTTAGGGTATGCCAAGAGTCATGTGTCTAGTCTTTATAAAGTCAAGTCTTGTAATCGTTTCAGTAAGGTGAACGAGACAAACAAAAAAAAGCCTATCCATATCCTCTCCTGAGAGCTTATCCTGTGAGTGTTATTGAGTGAGACTTTCACCTTCGATTATCAGAGCTTTGTGCTTCCGAATTTCAACATTCGTCGGTATTAAGCAAAGCAAGACATTCTTAATATTCGAAGATTGAAACAAGGTGGTGGTAATTAACTGCCTTAATGATGATTCAAAGAATGCCCGGGATAAGAATGATTTGGACAAGAGCAACCATTGAGAAGAGCAAGGCGATTTTTCCCATTCGTGCAAACTACTAAAACGAGGAGGTCATCAAGGGACAACCTACGGTCAAACATTTCCCAAATCGAAACAAAGTTATCATAATCGAGAAGGCCCAGAACTGCTGCCACTCCATTGATGCTTTGACCCAACCCATATAAGAAATTAGACTAATCACACCGAGAAATTCGTTAATTAAAATTGTAAAAGGCATCTTTATCGAAGATAACATACCATGTGGACCGATAAATAATTTCTGTAATTTTCGATGTCCCCACACACACATCTTATTTACTTTGTTGGTTTTTCTTTTATTTTCTTCTCTTTTCCCTCTCCGAGTCACTAGCGGAGAACGGCAGACTCAGGCGAGGGTCGCCATCTCCCGCCCAACGCTGATGAGACAGGCGTAGGGAGAGGGTTGCCCTGCCAACGGAGGGAAAAAGGAAAGAAAAGAAGAACAGAAAAAAAAAATCAAAAAAGTAAATGACGAAAATGCCATTTGGCCAAGCCATTCTTTAAAACAGTGGTCCTAAATCATTCAGAAAATTCGTGATTATGTTTTGTGCCCTCATCCCCGTGAGGAGACAGATTAGAGGAACTAGTAGATGGGTTAAAAGAACGGTTTTGACTTGACTATTATGCACGAATTTCAGAAGACGCTGGTTGAAACCGTTGAATCCATGCACATGCAATTACGAACATTTTCATTATTGTTTGAAGATGCGATTTTCGTCGGTCCACTTCATCAGGATACGAAAATTATGTTATTTTTCTACGGGTAAATTGAAACTTAGAATAATGACCCAAAAGGAAAATGATGGGAACTTAGGATGATTTTGCGGCACAACGGAAAATCTTGAACGAGAAAGAATGTTCTGCTTGGAAAAAAAAACTAAAAATTCGGGGAAAAGATTTGATATATCATTTGGTTACTATAAAGAGTTTAAACTAATATATATATATATAGGCAAATAGTAAGTAGAAAATCATCGCATAAATTATATTAGAGCAACAACTTAAACACTCCCTCTCCCGTGCAAGTCCGATTACGATAAAGCTCAATCCAAAAATTTAAGCTAATAGGAAGAGGTGACCACATGAATATAAAAAGCATATATGACTCGGTGACGTGAGGCAACAAATTCAACACATACGGGGCGTAGAATTCATTCTCTGCCGTTCTTTGCGTGCTCGGTCAAGTAACATTACATGTGAAGTCGTCTTAGGTCGACCCTTCATGCAATCGAGAACATGCTACTGCCACCGGGATTGAAGGATCCAACGAAAAATTACTTGGCGGTAGACTTTTGTAGCGGGAGATTGATTGCATAAGTTTGTATTGTGCACTGCTTTGTTTAATCGGACCTTTTTTTTTCTTTTTTAATCTCAACAATAATTTCGCCCCCTTGAACTCCTGAGAGTGAATTGCTCACGTAATATCACCCAAAGACGCAATTGTGCAAGGTCAACCCACGTGTTCTGCTTTATCACTTTTCAAAACAAAACAATACATTTAAAAGAGAAGATACAGATCTATAAGAGAGATCCATTCGCAAAAGCTCCATCGCATTAATCAACGTTCAACTCCTTTAGGAGGTCGGTCTCCACCGGACCCCCCACCCCCACCCCCACCCGGGTTTTGAACCGCTTCTCTTTTCCTTTCTCTCTGTCACGATTTATCGAATGCACGACATATGTGAAAGCGGAGTTTTCTTCTTAATCATGTGGCGTCCCCAGGCGTCTGTCTCGCACGCTCAATCAGACGAATCAAAAACAAAAAACGATGCGATTGCCACTCAACAAAGCAACGTATGGGGCGCGAGCATGGTGTGAAAGCAGATGCCCATAGGAATGGAGGAAAAAACATATATATTGGTTTCGGACGAAATTAAGGGAGAAAGAGGGAAAAAGGGCAAGTATGTGTCTTGACTAGGAGAAACAAACAAAGGGTTTGTGAGTTGGAGAAGCGTAAAGCCGTGCGGGACTTTTATTTATCCCTTACATCAAAAAAAAAAAAATTTTGTTTTTATTTTATTTTTTTGGGTGGGTCCTTTAAAAAAAGACAAATTGCATGATGCCATTCCAAGCACTCTCTTTCACGATTTTTTCCCTTCTTTTCTTGCCCTAATTTGGTTGCTTCTCTTTTCTCTGTCACACACATTTTAACTAAAGTTCAAAAGGGAGAATAAAAGAAAAGGCCAAAAAAAAAAAAAAGTCAGTTCTTGGTTTTGTGGAAATCAATCACCAATACCAACTTAACTTTTCTCGCCAGAGACTCGCTCGCTTTCCTTTGAATTTTTTGTTTGCAACGACGCCCTTCTGGTTCGGGCCACGCTTCTTTTTTTCGGAGGTTCTCAGGCAACTCGATGGTGATTCTTTTGGTGACCAAAATCGTACTCGTTCATGCAACATGTCTCTGGATTGTCTTCTTCTTTTCCGATTCGTTTATCGGTTGGAATCACGGGTCATCCTTCTTCTTTTTCGTTATATCAGAAAACGAGAGAAGACGGGATAAATTCTACGTATTAACGGATGTCTCGCGATCTTTGAAGAAGGTTACATAAAAAGAAACATTCCCATTTCCAATGTCTTTCGATACATGGAAAAAAACATAGGTTGCTTATTCTTGAATTTACAGAAAACATAAACTTTTTCCAACTTGTAATGTCTGACGAGTATTTCTAATACATAGTTGAGCATCATCCTTCACATAAAACTAAGCACTAATCTTTAATTTGCATATATCTTGTGCTATGAATGGTTTAATCTTGATATATTGGGAAGATAAGAAAAGGAAGAAAAAATTTTATCTCACGACGGAATGATTATCCTGAAATGAGCAACGTGCCAACGAGCGCAGTCGCCTTTCTCAAATTCCCGATATGCCTTATGTATTTTCACCTCTGGAATTTTCCTTTAATTTGTCCGTGGGGCGTCAACTTGACTCTTCACATAATGATACTTTGGTCTAAGAAGACAGCTAATAATATCTGGAATATGTTTACCGATATTCCTGTTATTTGTATTGGTCGCATTGCCCTAAATAAATCAATGGGCTTCAGCAAGCATTTCCATTGTTGAGAATATATCTCCTTCTGAAAAAGTGACAAGAAAACAAAATAATATTCCCTGATGCTATTCACAGCGTTTTTCTAGAAAATGCCAACATACGCAAGTTGGGGGTTGAGACAGGTGCTTTCTTGGCACTCTTGCTGAACGCAAATGTAGAATACGAAACCCTAGACCAAATATTGTGCTGCAATTTTCTAGGGTGGATAACCATATTGACAATGTCAATCTCCCCGCCTTCTATTTTTTTTGCTTCAATGGAGGTCCACCTCAATAAAAGCAACAAAAAGGAGGAGCCTCCCCACAGCTTCTCTCATCAGTTATTACCTGGCAAGAACTTTGATTGCCACCCACTTATGCTACCAATGGTTGGGATTAAAGAACTCACAATCCCACCTAGTCAAGATTGGTTTGGTTTGTGGATGGTAAATGAGAGATTAGGGAATACCCATTTGCTTTTCTTTTGTTTTTTGTTTTTTCTTTTTTCTTTTTGCTTCGTTCAAAAGTTTGAAACCCTAAATTAGGGGCTTTTGTTAGGTTTTCAGTCATCTGACAAGGTCATAGGAGAAATCTTGATCAGACATTTAATCTCTGGGGGAGATGGAAAAGAGAGTACTCAACTAACAACCCATGAAATTAGGTCAGAAGGATTTGATACAACACACACACACACCTTCTCCATTTTCTAAGATAAGGGATGAATTGAGAGGAAGCATATAGCTGTTGGGGGAGAGGAGTTTGAATCTTCAAAACCAAGTAAAATTCAAACACCCCAAAGCATGATCAAAATAGTGAGAAAGGAAAAGGAAATGGAGAAACCAGCCAGCTAACAGGGATTCTCTTTTTCTTTTTTCCAAAATTTCTACAAGCTTCCATCATTCATAACCACATCTTTGAGGAATTTGATTTGTCTAAAAAAGCTCAAAGACAAAGCTACAATATTAGGTTAAATTCTTTTTTTTTTTTGTGGCATAGCCTTATAGGTTAGGACATGCGGTCCTAAGAAAGTAGTTTGGTACGTGAAATATACCGAGACCACAGCAATATATGTCGACGCCTTTTCTATCAAAACTTGAAAGAAACGTGTCAAAATATCATACCGATTAGCTCATGAAAATCTATCATCCTATTGGATTCCTTACATATATGTTATCCCTAGCCGAAAACCTAACAGGGTTCCAACTCATTTCCTGATTTTTTTTTGTTTTTAGCAACTGTGCTGGCCGTTCGCATTAACCCTAATTAGCCAAACTCATCAAAGGGAGGAAACAATGTCCTTTATTTTCCATCTTTCAGAAGTTAAGCGAAAAGTTGTGCTAACTTAAAACATATAAAGGGACTTAAGATGTATTATATATGTCAACATATGTGCAGGAATGATAGTTTACGTGTGTATTAACTTGTCAAATTTTCCCTCTTGATATAAAATTTCTCTATTCCTCTCCATTTCGAATAAGCATTTCGCCCACACATCCCTATTTAAATGGAATTTTGAAAACCCCGACCCTTTTTTATAATTCTATATAGTTTCAAAACTACGAAATGCGAGGTACTTCGAGCTTAAAAACTTTCGAAACATCAAATGCGCTCCTTCCGATGTATGATCTTTCAACTCACGGATGTTCAGCTTGAGCACGCCATCGAGCACCCGCCCCCGAGTCATGGCTCCATTTTTGAGCCCATCCGATCCAAGATTTTCTTTTATTTTAATTTTTTGGGGTCGAGTCCGAGATTAATTTTACGAGCCTGAGAATGAGTGAATTTATCCCAGCCACCAATGGCGTGGGATTAGGAGAAAGGAAAAGAGAAAGTGCGGAGTTATTCGAGAGGATGATGAAGGAGGGAGGGAGAGAAGCAAACGGAGAATGTCAAATGCTCCAAACGTAAACAAACCCCGCGGCAGCGGAAGCGGCAAAAGCAACCCCCGCTGTGCAAACCCAACACCACCTTACCCCCACCATTTTTTTTTTCAACTGTCGAATTAATCTAATTCATTTCTCGTGAACTCTCCCCCGAATTAAGAAACTCGATAATTATCCCATTTCGTGTTGTGTCGGTTTTACTGTTCTGCTTCTTTTGATTCGATGCCCCTCGCTCTCTTTCCTCTGTTCCAAGAAGAGAGAGACAGAGAGAGAAAAGAGGGAAAGGAAACAGAGGAGGGCGAAAGTGAAAGCCGAGAATGTGGTGAATCGAAACAAAAGATTCGATGACTGTAAATTTGCGGGACTCCCACCTCAAGAAGAGGCTCAACACAGGTCAGCAACCCAAGAACAGATGTACATGGAAACATCAGAATACACATAGGGCCTCTCTCTCTCTCTTTGCGAGAGACAAAAAGCAGAGCAAACGAGGCAGGGAGGTGAAAAATAGAAAAGAAACGAAAGTGGGTGAAAACTAAGTTAGTTTTTTTTTTTTTTTGTGTGTGGGGGGTGGTTTCCTTTTGATGTCAAAGCATAAACCAGAAGAGAGAGAAAACAACCTCTCTCTCTCTCTCTATGTATGTATGTATGTACGGGCATAAGTGAGGGCGTGAATTGAGCGGTGATAAATTTCATTTTCATCTCCTCGAAGCTAAAATACACATTGAAGAGTCCGCCTCCTGGCACGCATAGCATTAGGGGGCATCTTTCTTCTTCTTCTTCCATTCTTCATCCTTCCTCTTCTCCTCCTTCTCCTCCTCCTCCTATTCATGCTTCTTATGCCTTAGCCTTTATTGCTTCACATTGTTTGCCGCACCCTCATCTTTTGCCTCCCTCTCTCTCTCTCTCTGTGCCTCTCATACAAATTACGAACGCCACCCACCAAACCAAATCAAGCCCACTCTCCAATCTCTCTGCCCTCCCCCCCCCCCCCCCCTCGACCCATCTATTTCCTCTGAGATTCTGCCATGGCCGTTCAGGCTCAATACCCTTCTAATATCCTCCTCCTCAACAGGTTCGTCATCAACCCCATCTCGCTATTACTTCTTTTTCATCAATTCCCTCCGCCTCTCTCTCTCTCTCTCTCTCTAGAATCTCATCTCATCTTCATCTTCGTCTAACGTTCTAACCATTCATAGTTCCTCTCCTCTGTTTTTCCGTGATGATGAACAGGAATGCGCCAGAGATAAATGATTGTTCCTTGCAGCCTCAGCCAGGAGGATTCCTAGACCAATCCCACATCTTGTTCACCACCGGAGGTGAGTTCCTCAAAACTTATCCCAGAAAGAAGGCAACTTTTTCGCTTGTCCTGAAACAAATATCGGTTCTTGATTCAGGAGATTCTTATGATTTTGTGGCGAAATGTTATTGCAGCGACGAGCACTAACCAGAGGAAGAGAGGAAGACCAGAAACGGTGTCCACTAATTTTGCATCCATGAACACCAACAACCATCTATATTCATTGCAACCTCAGCCTCCGCAGCTCATTGACCTCACTCAGCTCCACAACCATAACAATAACAACCACCACCACCACCACCAATCCAATCTCGTCTCCACTGGTCTCCATTTATCATTCGGTGAACATCATCATCAACAGCAGCAGCAGCAGCAGCAACAAAATCATCTTGTTTCGAATTCATCCGCAAGCTTGCCTCTATTGTCTGAAGATTTCGCCACTCAATTCAAGCAACAGAGGGATGAAATAGACCAATTCCTCCATGCCCAGGTGCCATTTTCTTTTTCCCTTTTCTCCCCCACCATCTTCATCGACTTTGATTGGTTTGATGTTTTCTTTCCCGATTTTTCGTAGTAAACTCGTTTTCTCATTTTTTGGCAGGGAGAGCAATTGCGGCGCCAATTAGCAGAGAAGAGGCAGAGGCACTACCGTGCGCTCCTGGGCATCGCGGAGGAATCAGTGACCCGGAAGCTGCGCGAGAAGGACGCCGAGATGGAGAAGGCCAGGCGCCGATACGTCGAGCTCGAAGCACGCGCGGCCCAGCTCGGCGTGGAGGCCCAGGTCTGGCAGGCGAAGGCCCGGGCCCAGGAGGCTGCCGCGGCGTCGCTGCAGGCGCAATTGCAGCAGCTCATAATGAGCGGGCAAGACCGGAGGGGGGCGGCGGCCGACGACGGGGGCGGCGGGCCAGGGTCCGCCGCTGAGGGCCAGGCGGTTGAGGACGCGGAGTCGGCCTACGTCGACCCGGACCGGATCGTGGTCTCAGGGCCGAGCTGTAAGGCGTGCAGGAACCGGGCGGCGTCGGTAGTGCTGTTGCCGTGCCGGCACTTGTGCGTGTGCCCGGAGTGCGACACGGTGGTTCAAGCTTGCCCGGTGTGCTTTGCCACGAGGAATTCGAGCGTGGAGGTTTACCTTTCTTGAGGCCCGAACCCGAGTCCAAGTCCGAGGCCAAGGCCGGGCCCAATGAGGGAGGCCCAGGCCCATCCAGACGAGGTCAGAGCGCCCCCCAGAAAAGAGGGCAAAAATGAAAGAAAGAGAATATTATTATGGCAATAATAAAAATTCCCAGACTATCAACCTCGGCCTCCCGTTCGAAAATATAAATTCTTCCTTTTATTTTTTATTTTTGTTTTAATTTCTTTAATTTTGGAGGGGTCTCCCACATGGAGGTTTTTTTTTTTTTTGGGCTGTACATGGGGCCACAGAGTAGCGTGGCATTTTATTCTTCTTTTGTTTTGAAAAAAAATTGAAATTACATAAATTCTTTTATTCTATGAACAGTTTTTTTTTTTTTGGTCATCATAATAGCAGAGTTGCAATTTGCAATGGCAACGTCGTCGTTTGTGGGGACATGAACATGATGGGTCGATTGTTGGGAGTGACATTGCATGTTGCATCTTGTATAAATCTCTCTGCTAATTCGTGTAGTTCAGTGTGAGCCATTAAAAGAACAAAAAAAAAAATGTGTGTGTCATAACATGTTTTGGCCCGAAATCGAGCTTATTGGGATGGTCCTAGTTTCTCATGTTGAGATGCGTATGTTTCGCTGAAAATTTCTTAACAAGAGAAAAAATTTTCCGCAAATATCATTTTTTTAGGGATAATTGCTAGTCTTCATCTGTTTGGGAATTTAGGGAAATGTCATCTAAATTTGTCGTTTTCGGTTCATGAAAATCATTTCCGTAAAATTTAAATAACTTGCCTTATATATATATATATATAGAGAGAGAGAGAGAGAGAGCCAACAGTTCAAAAAAAAAAAAAAAAAAAAAACATGGGAGTGTCATGCTCTTTCTCCCTTGTCTTAATCTGCTTAAAGTGAAAAGACTCCCACATTTTGGCGAAATGACTTTTCAAAATCGAGTTTTCCACATTTTTCTGGCGTTTGTTGGAATTAAAAGGAAGCCGATCATAGACCGTTGCCATCACCTCTTTTGAACACGAGCTTTTTTCATTTTTGTTTTTTTTTTTTTCGGAAACATGCTTGCGTAGTTAATCAATTCCAACTTAGCGAACTGAAGAAAAAGAAATAAAAAGAAAAATTTTTACGCGACCATTGACAGCATTATTTATCGCCGCCCTCACCATCACCGAGCTGAATAGGTTCGTTTCTCCGTCCGACAGAAGTACGGCAACCGCCGGACCGCTGTTGAACCCCCAGCCGATCCCCTCCACCACATCTCACCTCAAGACTCTATTGAAAATAAAGAGAGAGAAATCTTGTGCATTTCCAAATATTTGAAACAAGTTAGCTTATAAATTTACTAATGTTTGTTTGCGTTTCTTAAGTAGTGAGAATGCAATTTCTTACTTTTTCTGTCAAACCTTAAAATATTTTTCAGATTTAAAGGATTATGGGGAAAAAAAATATGAATGTACTTGTCGACATTTATAGTGTGAAGATTTAGATGTTTTGGAAATAATAAAAGAATGCGATTGTTTTACGAAAAATGAATGGTCTGAAACATATTTTCTTAAAAGCAATTGTTTATATCATTTACAAAAATTAATGGATGAATAATATTTTCTTTCAAAAATATTTAGATTCTAAATTTTTAGCAGCAATGAAAATATTATTGTTACCTAATTATTTTGAGCGATATAAATTATCATTTTTAGAAAAATGTTTTTGAAATCATTCGCCTTTTATGAAAGAAATAAACCCAAAATCGAAGATTATTCGTCATAGGATTTGAAATTAAGTAAAAGATGAACACAAAAATCTATTCAAACAGGTCACGAAAACACTTTCACCGTGGGTTGTCTCATTGCTATTGGCTGGTGGTCTTTAATCGTGGCCCGAGTATAATGTCAACTCCTTTTCTTTTTCTCTTCTTTTTGGTAACTGAAGTTTCCCACGTGGATTATTCTTCGGGATAGTAAAGATATGAACGTCAATGCCACCAGTTAAGTCCAATATCAACTCCATTTGATGTTGCAAATTTGCTTTAATAAAAAATAGGCCTCGCTCAGCCTTTCACAACAAACATAAAGAGCACCAAGAAATTAGTGACTACGGTTGCATAGGATCAATTTTTTTTTATGTCGATAGGACTAAGCTTAACAATATGATAGTTCTATAGCAAATAATGCTAAGTGACGTGTATCCTGTATCTACGGTTCTTAGGGCCGTTTGTTTCATGAAAAGCTCAAAATTTAGAAAATATTTTTTCGAAAGTAATCGTTTTTATCAATTATAAAAATGGATCAATTATGAAAATATCTTTTGGCAATCCTAAATTTTCCTTTAAACAAATGAACCCTTAAATTTTTTTATTTTATTTTTTTGCAACTGGTTAAGAGCGATAATCGAACTACTTACCTACATAACTATCATGTAACCCTACCATGCATTATCTACACCATTTTCATAGATGATAAAGTTAGGCTCAAATGCCTACTTTGATTGTGCGCTAAAAAGGGGGTGATGTGAGACTTGGGTGAATAGGCTAGATCGGCCAAAAAGGTCTTCTACTCAAAAGTCAAATTTCTGGGGCCTTCATAAGTTAGGGTCATATATATCTATATATATATGACCTTTATTTTAATTATCTCAAAGATGGTAGTGATGCATTTACCTTACCAAAAAAGTGGTTCTCTTGTAATAAAAAAATAATGCTCAACTCCCACCAGGGAAAAAAGAAAGAAAGAAAGAAAGTGGGGGAATAGGTTCGGCTGGACTTTGGTATAGTGAACCACCAAATGTTAATAATGCACTAGATAATTTGTAGACTAAGGTGGCATACAAATAGCCCCCCTATCAAATGTGTCACGGATTCTTGATCATTGGACCAAAAAGATAAAGCGATCAGTAGTGATCAATGATTCAATTTGAACAGAATGGCTTATCTAACTTTGGAAAGTTCATGTAATGGATGAGGACTCACAATTTCCTCGATGACCATCTCCCTCACGATCGCGATTTCATCTATTGAAAAGTAAATAAGAGAAAATCGTCTAAGAAGTACTAAATCTATTGTACTTTTGTCAATTCAGTCGTAACCACTTTTAATTTTGTCAATAGACTCCTTAAAAAGTTTCACCTTTTTATTAATTGAGTACGTCCAGCGAATTTCGATCGAAAATTGCTAACGTGGAGGATGAAAGTGACAAGTGCGTCCGGGCCTCGTCCAGATCTGTGCGAGGCCAGCAAGAAAAGCACTTGTAATTTCTGCTCCTCTCTCTCTTTCTTGGGTTTCTTTCTTCTCAGACAAATCAATCGATGGAGCAGACATCGGTGGATGGATAATCATGGGCACATGTGGATGGACACATGTTCGCCGTGTCCGCTTCTTATAATTGCACAAAACTGTGTCGCCCTTCCTCGGTCCACCTCCCTTTCGTGAGAAGTACATGAAACCACTCACCTGAAAAGTTATGTCCAGTCCAAGTAGTGGAACCGATTCCCAACTTCATAAATTTCCCTTTTTTCTGCCCACCCCCTCTTTGTTATATTCTTACTACTGTTCATGACAATGATTTTGGCTTAATGGGTAGGTGTCGGTTTTGGTATGTCATTGGGGCGAAGGTGACCCAAAAAAAAAAAATAAATTGGGCAGTAGAGTTGGTTGGAGGAGTGATGGGTTGGACGGAGGGCAACGCAACAGCATTGTATAATTTCTACACATTGCATTCTTGGTTGTATCTAATGACAACCTTTATAGTCCTATTCCCCCCCCCCCCCCCCCCTCCTGCTTGCTAGGGTTTGATCCGAACGAATTCGAGAAGCGTCCATGTTCACTTCGCCCGACTTTCCTGATTGCGCGCGTCGCTTATATTTTGGTCATTTCAAGCATGATGCGGTCGCAAAGCAACTTTTTACCTTGTTTCCTACTTAGGTAGGACGAAAAACATAGGATGTTGTTGAGTGATGGCATGAGGAAGTCCTCTTTAGAATCCAAACGTGGGACTTCATCAACCCCGAGAGTCCGGCCATTGATTGACGAAAGCATCGTGGGGGGAAGAGGAATTCGTTTTGGCAGCGCGTTGGAGGGAGCTGGTCCGGATGCCACGATGGAGAGACATGAAGGGTCAAATCCGACGCACGACAACAAAGGCAACGTCTTTAGTGCAAGTTTTTGCTCTGTTTTGCGATTCTCTTTTTTTTTTTTTTTTTTTTGCCCCCCTTCTTCTTTTTCTTCATTATTATTGTTTTTTTTTAGGGGGTGTTTTTTTTTTTCTTTATTAGCTGACAAAGTACTGTGACAACCACATAGAGCCGGCCATGGACACGTCATTTGATCTTTGAAACATCGCGTAGTGTTTGTGTGCCTATGGCATTTCGTAATCAAAGAAATTTCTTACCTTGGGGATCCAGAATACATCCCCTAAAAGGACAAGAGAAAGAATTCACCGTTTTTTTTTTGTTTGCCCCGTAGCCCTATTTATGACTCTTGGTTATCTTACTTTTGCTCTGACTCTTTACACAGCGCGAGAGTCGAATCCTAAACATGTTGTGCTAACGTATGTAACTCTTCAATTCCTTTTACCAGCAGGGCCGGCATGCCTATTGGCCAAATGATTCTTGACAAAATTAAGAGAAGGGTGATGATGAAAAGTTGAAAGGCCATCAAGAAAACCCAAGTCGAGTCATTTTGATTCGATTTCAAATTGTATATACATATATTGACAAATAAGAAGGAAATCATGGGTTCCACCTCCAAGTATGGTACAATGTGCAGCAGATTCGTGAACAGGCTTGCGACAGGCTTGACTCAGAGACGATGACCACCCCAGGCTGACACCATGAATTCATGCATTGGGTTGGGTTTGGGCCTGCCAAAAATGGCTTCTTCTTCTTTTTTCGCCCCTTCAAATTAGGTGTGGGTGAAATATTGTGGTCAGAGTTCCCACGTGAGCAAATTTTCTTTTTTTTTTCTTTAAAAAGTAAAGTTTATTATTTTATTTTATTTTTTACACACCCTTTTTGGAAATAGTCTGGAATTTGGCAGATAAAGGACCTGTCTCTCTGGGCAAATGTGCGAGGGGGGGGGGGGGGGGTGGTGGTCTTCAGGCTCAGCTTTCTTTCTTTCTAGCCAAGCAATGTCTCGCCCGCCAGGTCCCCCAAAGTCTTTTGGCATGAAGAGGCAAAGATTTAGGAAGCTGAGCCTGAGGACATCTAAAGAAGAAGAAGAAGAAGAAGTAATTGAAATGTCTTGGAAAACCAGGAACGATGGAGGAAGAAAATTGGGACTTGCAATATCTGATTCTTGTCCATTGACGAGTTCAATTTTGGGGGGAATCAGAAAGAGTAGTTACGTCGTCCCCCAACGATGGAGTCCGGATTTCCCCCATCAATGGAATAAATGTGAGCGTTTCCATTTTAAGCGATTAAGCTGCAAAAAGTATCCAATAAATCTTGAACACATTGCATTGGTACCAATTCAGTCTCAATCATTCGGCATTTGTGCTAATTGAGTCCATTCGGCCAAATTTCCCATGAAATCGTCTATGTGGATACCAGGCATCCTACTCATCGCGATTGAAGCTGACGTGAATATTTTAAATGATTTTTTTAATGAAATTTGGGTTATTAGTTTTTTCTTTTTTCATTTCATTCTAGCCCATGAGGTCTCCGGTGACCCTGGCTAACCAAAATGAAATGAAATAGAATTAAAAGAAAAAACATCCATATCGAGCGATGTAGGATGGCCGACGTCTACGTCAGCAATTTGTAAAAAGTTTAGAACTAAATTGACACCAACGCAATAAAGTTATTTTCCACCTTTCCCCCTTTTGAAAAAAACTCTTTTTCCCTCTTTGCATTCGCTACTTCAACACCTTATTTAGTATTTCTCTAAATGAATTAGGATACCTTTAGTCTTTTTTTCTAAAGGAAAATTGAGTAATCCGCGCCACTTTAGTGTTGCTTAAAATGTAATATATATAACAATTGTAACGAAATTCGTGTTTATACATCTAGACGCCATTCGTTTTCTCCCAACATCATGTGAATCTTCACACCGGAAAAAACTCGAATTGCCAAAAAAAATAAAAAAATTGCCAGAATTTTGGAGAGTCGTCGACTCGTCATATCAAATGAACATGCAAATTTACGAGTAATTTGGCTAGAGCCGCCTAACTCATTCCCTCGGTGACGATATAGTAACTCGATTCGAAATGCTATTCTCAATTATTTGTTTGATTTCCCTTTGGTCATCACCATTTTTCTTTTCTTTCCTAGCAGTCTAGATTGAATGAATTGCCTTATATCACCAACTCCGTAACCAAATAATGTAAGTTGAGGGAAGAAAAAGATGTCCTTCCATGAATGAATGGCTGCTTTCTGGCTCTCCCACTGGATGGAGACCTTTCCCTAGTGCATGTGCTAAATAGCAAGCTAATGACCCAGATAGACCATCTGGAAAACCTAATAAGATTGTCCAAAAAAAAAAAAAAAAAAGGACAAGCATGATCCATCCAAACTTAATTTATGCAAGTGAAGTTGTCATTTTCTCCTGCTAGGAATCCTATAGAACCAAATGGGCCCTTCCCTTCCACTGACAATAACACAGAAACCTTGAATTTCTCGATTTCCTACTTGAAAAATATTTATGAGAATGAAAAAGAAAAAACATCCTACCTTGAATTTCGAAATCTTTTTTTCACCTAAATGTAATTAAAAGAAAGATTGTTGTTGTTTTCTTCCCCATTTAGTTTTTTCAATTTTTTTCCCTCCTAGTTGGGGTCGGACGGCGGATGATCCTGGTCGCACGGATGATCTCCGAACACGAGACAATGATCTACCCTCATCCAGAACTGAGCACTTGTGGTGAATCAATCCAATTTTACCCCTTGCAAAACCAACCCCATGTTGTTAATTATCGCCTAATTAGTGAATTTTCTTTGCTGTAGACCATTAATTGTTACACAATGTTGGCTTAAAACATGCGCGGCCGCCTTATTAAAATGCAGAATTACAGAATCGAAACACAAGAAAAATCAATTCCTTTATATCAAACCCTTGCATTGCTGGGATTTTTTCTGTTGTTTCGAACTTCTCGCTATTTAGATGTTCTCAAGCCAATGCACTTTTGTTTTTTCAGCAGGAAAAAGTGGGGGGTGGGGGGAGGATTTTATGGGTCGATTAGCTAAGCTCTGGGCTTGAAGTGACCACTTTGTCCCTAGCAGGAGTCATCGGACCAAAGCCCTACACCAGCAGAAAGCCCATAATATTTTGGACTAAGGAAACCTAATAATGGCCCATCATGCTGCATAAGTTTTGGGCGGACTACAGACATCGGACCAAAGCCCAATGCTAACAGAAAGCCTATCGTCTGTAGTATTAGGGGGGGGGGGGAACCACAAAAAAACTTGAAACTATTCTATGACACATATTACCCTGAACTTTTTTTTTATATATGTATTTAACATCAAAAACCACAAGTTATTCCCTGCTCTTGTGACATAAAACACCCCAAACTTGTACCTATGTAATACATGTACCTCCTTCAAGGCTCCATCAGATGATTTTTCAGCCAAGACAATGTTGTCTTTAGTTCACTTAAACCACATGAACGCCATATCAATACCGTTTGCTTTTTCAGCATCCGTGCGGATGGACTTTCGACGGTTTTCGTTGATAGAATTTTTTACGGATGGTAAATGTGTTACACTTGTACAAGTTCAGGAATTTTGGTGTCATGAGTTTAAGGTAAATGTGTCACAATGTACATAGTATGAGATTTTTGTCCTTATAAGGGAAAATAACACAAATTTAAGTTTGGATGAATTGAACACAATGACAAAAGATTTAGGACTAGATCGACAAAAAAAAAATAGTATTAAATTGGCACAATTACAATAAATTTAAGAATTTTATTTTTAATATGTTTTTTCCCCCAAATTTCTCTCGTCCCACTTCGGCACAATTCCGTCCCTCCCCCGGGGATGCGATGGCGAATCATTCCAACTCCACTTGCGTAGCTACACAACCTTTTCTTTTCCCTAAGAAATTTCGACCCCCCACCCCGGGGGGAAAGAGTAGAAATTCAGCCTGAAGACTCCCCACCTCCATCATGGTGATCTTGACGCCCATGTTTAAAAGGCCAATAAAAAGTAATAGTAAAATCATGGTGATCTTGACGCGTCGTTTAGGGCCAACCGTATCGGACACTTGCCATTAACTTAGGCATGTTGTCTCCCGCATTAGCGATTTCTCCGAAGCTGGCACCGATGACGGCATCCTTTTTCTTTATATATGTTTTTGGTGGGGTTGATAGCAGAAAGATGTTGATCTTTTTCCCCCCTTTCTTGCAATAAGAAAATGCATCGGAACGCACCGTATTGGCCGTCCCAGATCGTCGCTATCTAGTGAACTGTCAACCATTTCCTGTGGGTTTGCCCAATCTCGTTGGGGGTGGAGTAGCGCGCTTTGCATGCGCTCTCGTCGCTTTTCACGGGTAGGATTTAACTCAATTATTCACCACTTACCCTCAAGTGATGTAGATAGGCATTAATATATTTCTTTTTAACGTTACTTCTTCTTCTTCTTCCTTTCTTTCTTTTTTTTTGTTTGTTTTTTTTTTTTTTGGGAGTGATGTGAACTCTTTGGATGATATCTTCGATTGCCCTTTTTGATGAAGGATTGGTGGAGTAGGGTCCGGTCCTAGGCCTGCACTCAAACTGATGGGTGCGCTTGGGAACACATTCCTAAAGGCCTTTGGCAAAAAGCTAAACCGTTTCGTGTGGAACTTTGACATTTGTGCATTGCATTTTCGAAAATTCTCTTGAAAGGCCTGGAACAAAGTCACCGATGGACGGTTGCTGGGGGCCAGTGGTCGCAAGTCGATGAGGGATCTAGAGCGAAATATGGAGAATCGAGAGTTGTTGAGGCTCTGGTCGACATCAGCAGAGGGTCACACGACACTCAATGCCCAATTCCACGCCCTAATCGAAGAAGCCGATGATCGCTTAGTCGAGCGCGTGGCCGAGTTTGGAGAGTTGAGGCCCGCTTTCTTCGTCGGATGTGGTTTGCCTAATGTTGAATGCGGCCTTAGCAAAACCATGTCTAAGGTCGCTCAACCTCTGTTAAGGTTGTATGGGGTCATGCAACCTCGGTAACCCCCTCTGAGTTTGCGCCATGCTCACAAACCTAATTTGTGTCTCCTGAGGTCGCGCAACATTACCGTTGCCTCATTTAGGGTCGCGCGACTTTGGCGATACCTAACCTGAGGTCGCGCAATCTCGACCGACGCCGTGAACAGACCTTCCAAACAGATAAGAGTTGTGTATATTGCAACTTCTATATATGTGCACACGCACGCGCACACACGAATTGTGTTGCACAAAACCCTTTTTTTTTTTTTTCCAAAAGCTTCTCGAACGTACCGTAAATCCGCTCGGAGGAGAATGAGTGTTCTGCAAAGATCTTTTGTTGATGTCTGATAGATAGCTGATATTCCATCAATCTGACGGTAGAAAATGTTTCAATATGGAAAGGGGGAAACAAGAAGAGTGAGAGGAATTAAAAAGGTTATGGAAAGGAATATTCAAGTTGTATTTCTTGTATGTAATGGAAAACCTCTTTGTAAAATAAATTTTGGATTCTCCGGATACTTTGAGAGAAAGAAAACACACGGTTGCTTTGACATCTGGGTTATATAGAAGGATTTAACTTTGAGATTAAATAGTTTTGGAACAACATTGTTCCTCTCCCGTTGAGGAAGAAGAAACAATAGTATACAGACTTGATCGATTTAGATTGGTCGGTTTTAGGTTCCACCCTAAATCTCAGAATCACCGTGAACTGACTGTATAAAAGTCAATTCCAATTTTTTTTTTTAAAGGATCGAAACGATGGTTCCAATCCAATTCTCAATTCTACTGGCAACTAATCACATTTTGTTTGAATTTAAAAAAGAAATATCTTACAATAAAACATTTAAAAAAATGCACCATTTCGCAAAAATTTATTTTGGTCAAGTGATTATTATGTCACCATTTATTCAACCTGAAGAATATATTTTTTTATACTCAAATGGTGCGAAAGTTTTTTTTTTTTTTTGTAAAACAGACTTCAAAATCAGTTTGAAACGCGTTCAACCCCGAAAACCGCCAGCGGAAACCAAGCCTATCTTAAGCCGGTTCTAGGTTAGCAAAAATGAAAACCGAATTGGTTCTACCTACAACCGATCTTGAACCGACTTGATGCACACCCCTTGTCATATACGCCCTAAAAGTTGCAATTTTTTTTTTCTTTCCAAAGGCATCCTAGGCGTGATACAAAGTCTTATTACATCGAAAAACATTAAGAGATCATATCACGGTCTTGATCAATAAACAACCGCGAGATGGTCATGGTAGGCCGTCGAGCGAGGATGCCTCCATTAATCCCGTGGCGGCACCGGCGCAGCCTATGTGAATTTTCCTCACGGAGAAATAGAAGTCGGCGTAAACGGTAGCTCCATAGGAAATGTCCACCAAATTACACGTTAAGAGACCACTAGTAAAGAAGGCTACTCATTAAGTAAAACCAAAGGTGCATCTTTGCCGTGAGATTTGGCCACTAGGCATCATCGCGTCGCATATGCTTCTCTCAATCATGCTCTTTAACTTTCGGAATAAAGAGAATTATGTTTTGCTGCTTCTCGGAGAAATGGAGCTCTGCACATGACCTTGTCTTCTTTTTGTACTTTACATTATTATTATTCGTATTCTAATCAATTTTTTTTAAAAAGAGAGAGAGAGAGAGAGAGAGAGAGAGGGAGAGAATATTTCGGGGGGAAAAAAGACACACACGCACATATATATAAATATATTCACTGGAATTCCTTTCTCCACTTTGCAGGCTTTGTAGCTGGTTTAGGTGGCATGGTGGGTGGTGGCACCTTCTCAAGCACACTGCTTTTGTCTCCTTCCTATTTTAATGGTTCAATAATTTAAGTAAGAAGCCGGGTGTCAATAGTTGAATTCGATTCGATTAAAAAAAATCGAATCCAATCATTAGCGTGCAAGCTTGGAGAGAACCAAATTTCATCCGGATCTGAATATAAACTGAATCAAAAATTTAGTTCAATTCGATTCCATTTTTGTATTTTGATTTCAATTTTTTTTTCTTTTCCTTTTTTTGGGTTGAGGACCGGAGCCCCTATGGTTCAGTAATTTGAGTGTGAAGTGAAATATTTATCATCTCCCGATATTTTCTTCCGGAAAAAGTGGGAAAAAATATTCAATTGACTATATATATTTTGCTTAGTCAAAATGACGTAAACAGTCCCTAAACTTTGACAGAATGTGCAATATGATCTCTGAATTTTTAATTTGTTTAATTTATTTCATGACCATTGGCATAATGTGTAATTTGATTTCTAAACTTTTAACTTGTTTAATTTAGTCCCTGAACTTTTAGTAAATTTTAAATTTAGTCCCTAGACTATGTGAAAATATTCAACGTTATCTCTGATCTTAAATTAACAAAAGTAATATATTGAACATTTTTATATAATTCAGAGACTAAATTGAATATGTACTAAAAGTTTAGGGACTAAATTAAACATGACAAAAGTTTATGGATCAAATTACAAACTCTGTCAAAGTTCATGTACTAAATTGAACAAATTAAAAGTTAAAAAATCAGATTACACATTATATTAAAGTTCGATAAACATTTATGTAAATATAGATTTTTCTTAACGAATCAAAAAATTTAAGTATTAGATTTGGCCTTCGGGTTCAGAAGATTCGCACGACCGTCAGCAGGTTCCGCGGGGCACGTGTGGAGCAAAGGTAGGTACACGTGTGCGGGAACATGTGCAGGGGGGGTGTGACGTCTCGGAGGAACCTAACGAGTCATTGAACAAAATCTTTAGGTAAATATTCTTTAAAAAATATTATTATTATTTTTTGTCAGACGATGAAATACATTAAAAAGTGGAGAAATAGAGTAATTGAATTAAAGTGAAAAGAACAAATAAAAGAAAAAAAGAAAAAGAAGAAGGAGAATCAACCACGATGACCCCAAAAAAGGGATACAGAAGTCAAGGGCATGCAGGGCCGCAAGAGACACACACGTGGAGCCACTTTGGGTGCTTCTCTCTTTGCTTCCACCTATATATGTATAAATAAAAGAACAGAATATTAAAATAAGCTCGAGAGAAAAATTAAAATAATGACAATAATAATTAAACATGAGCATGTGGGAGGCAGGACTAGTCTAGGTATCAAATGATATTTATTGTACTTTAGCATAATAATGCGGTCCTTGGTTTGGTCTCAAACCATTATGGCTTGCACATGTTGCTACGATGCCTTTGTAGGGTTCTCAATGCATAATTGATTCACATTGGCAATGTCTTGTGGTTCATCATCTAAATATCAGTCCTTCCATGAGATTTATTCAAAGTTCAAACAGCGTAACTTTAGCATGAAGTCAGGCACTCTTATGGGTGTCAAATTTTTTTTTTCTTTTCGAAGCGGATATCAATTTTTGGGCTGGCCATTGAGTTTGACATAGCTTACGCTTTTGATGTCGATTTCCACCAACATATGTTCTATATGTTTTTCTTGTGATTCATGGTACGAAATCTCGACCGGATGGCCTAATTTTGGCTATCATTGAATTCATTGCTCGCGCTACAAAGTAAAAGATTGAACGGTATGCATGGATATGGTTATTGAAGTTGTTGTTGTCGTCTCATATCGCTTATGAATGGGTCTTGTATGCTCTATATATTCATGTCATATCTCTCCATCTAATGACTTAAACTTTTGGGTTGGACTTTCTAACATAATATCAGAGTCGGTATTATCCCTTTCCGCGTATGTGGGCCCACCTCCTTAGTCAATTTCCACACACCGCTCGTAATTCGGCTTACACGTGAAAGGGAGTGTTGAATTTGTTATTGTCATCCTTCATCGCTTGTAAATAAGTCTTGTATGCTCTATGCTTACCTTTATCGCTTGTGAATAGATTTTGTATGCTTACACGTGAAAGGTCTTGTATGCTCCATGCTCTATGCTTACACATGAAAGGGAGCATTAAATTTGTTATTGTCGTCATTCATCGCTTGTAAATAGGTCTTGTATGCTATATGCTTAACTTCATCGCTTGTGAATGGGTCTTGTATGCTCCATGCTCTATGCTTACACGTGAAAGGGAGTGTTGAATTTGTTATTGTCGTCCTTTATCGCTTGTAAATAGGTCTTGTATGCTATATGCTTACCTTCATCGCTTGTGAATGGGTCTTGTATGCTCTATGCTCTATGCTTACACATGAAAGGGAGCATTAAATTTGTTATTGTCGTCCTTCATCGCTTGTAAATAGGTCTTGTATGCTCTATGCTTAACTTCATCGCTTGTGAATGGGTCTTGTATGCTCCATGCTCTATGCTTACACGTGAAAGAGAGTGTTGAATTTGTTATTGTCGTCCTTCATCGCTTGTAAATAGGTCTTGTATGCTATATGCTTACCTTCATCGCTTGTGAATGGGTCTTGTATGCTCCATGCTCTATGCTTACACATGAAAGGGAGTGTTGAAATTGTTGTTGTCGTCCTTCATTGTTTGTGAATGAGTTTTGTATGCTCTATATATTCATGTGATTTCCCTTTATTTAATGACTTAAACTTTTGAATTGGACTTTCTACTAATAGTATTCCTCAATCGTTTCACAGTTTCTAAAAGCTTTTACATCGTTGTTTTCGGCATTTCCTTACAATATTATCATTTTCTACGAAAGGGAGCTTTCCAAAGTCGGGGCATGTTCATTTCTGCAGGTCATGTCATGATTCGCGAGCAAAAGGATTGAGGTGGTATATTAGGTTTTTTATTACTCGAAAATAAGAATTTCGAGAGAGAAAATAAATTATATACATGAATTGAGAAGACTCTGCCTTCTAATAGTAAACTAAAATACCATTTCAATACGGGGGAAACCCTACTTTTAGTGATCAAATCATCAAGTATGTTGTGTTTTCTCGGTTTAATTAATAATGTATTTTTATCTCCAATGATTTTTAAATGAGAAAATGGTATTTCGATCTTAAAATTTTCTGATTTTTTTTTAAAGATCTCACGTATCACTTTTGAAACATTTTTGGGGTTTCATATTTTTTTTTAAAAAAAATCAGTTGTTTTCTTATTCCATTTAACCCCCCCAAAAAATAAATAAATAATGACCGCACATTTTCCCGTTCGAATCATCGAGTAGCATGGACTGACCATTTGTCTTTCTAAAGGCAAAAAAATAATAAGCAATCCCGAGATTTGTACGGTATCATTAGCGTGAAATCAACATCGTTAGTCAACAAATACCACATTAATCACGAAGCTTCTCTTGTCTCCCGGTTACTTAACCTGTTCTTATTAAGCAACCTCGGCGTACCAACTTAAACTCGGGACATATTAATTCTTTTAATATTTAAATATTTTTGGATAGTGATTGTTAAAAAAAAATCATTAATGAGCGGGCCATATTCACAAAGCACCGCGACGAAGATAATGCAAGTTCACAAAAATAATTGGAACCGCACACATCGAGAATAATTAAAAACCAAACCTACGGTCGTCCCAGCTCCGCTCGACGGGCAGAAAAAAATGCGGAGACCGAGTTTGAAACTGTGTTAAATATTATAGTACACGTAATATTTTAAATTTGTGTTCCCTTCGCAATTAGCAACAAAGTCAGCTTAATTGGCTACAAATTCCACCTAACCACCAGAAGATACCATGGGAGAATCGATCGCATCGAAAACCCTAGTTTCCTTCGAAAACCATGTGCATTATGGTACATTGGATTGCCCATGATTAGATGGAAAACCGAGGCATGGTGTGCTGATTGCTTACTGCCCTTTTGTAAACTTGCGTGATCAATTCAAACAATTCCACTGCCATTGAATCGAGAGACCGTCTAGACAATATATATAATGCGAAGTTGCCACAAGCGTTGCCGTGCTCGACTTATAAACGGCTCATTTCAGGTTGTTATTCGAACCGTACATTGGACGGGATTTATAAAGGGATCGTACCAAATTCTCAATTTTTTTACATAGCATCGTTTTGGTAGCGGGCGGTGTCTCGAGTCGATTTTTGTGCATGGTCTGTCTGTGCACTCGCCCGAGTGAATTCGCCTGAACAAATTTTTGTGACATTAACTTATCAAAGCTCAAAGTCCATTCAAACTACGTAGATCTTGCATCGCATAAGATAATCCCGAGATGACAAAAAAATGTTGGGCAAATAGTGTTAAAAATAACAATTCTGTTTTATAAAATTGAAGAATACTTAAAATTTGAATGATAATAGTGAATGTGATTAAACTGCATCAAACATAAAAACACTAAATTGACAGAAGCACAAAATTCGAGCCTTCAGAAGCAGTTCAGAAACAAGTCAGAAGCACAAAATCAGAACCCTTCATAAACAACTCAGAATCACAAAATTCGAGACTTCAGAGGCATCTCAGAAACAAGTCTGAAGCACAAAATCCAAGCCTTCAAAAGCAGCTCAGAACCACAAAATTCGAGCCTTCAGAAGCAGCTCAGAAACAAGTTAGAATCACGAAATTTAAATCTTCAGAAGCACAAAATCTGAATCCTTCAAAAGTAGTGAATCTGAACTCGTTAAAAGTACTGAATCTGAACTCGTCTGAATGACTGAATCTGAACCCGTCAGAAGCATAAAATATGAACAGAAACACAACAGTATTAAAAGAAATGGAATTGATAAAAATACCGAGACTTGTGTTTGACACGGTTTCCTTAAAATAGATTCGTCCCCTCCAGTATAAGCTTAGAAGTGTCATGAATGTATATATGACAGGATACAACGGTAAGCAGCAATAGAGGCAAGCACAACACTTTAAAGTTTTCGGCGAATTTGAACGCACATGAACACTCTCGAAAACAATGCAAATGTAGAGAATTTGAAAGAGATGGAGGAGAGACTTCCGCTTCTTGTTTTTTCTAATCTTTTTCAGCATAACGGGAAGCCATCTATTTATAGACTAAGCGGAGCATTTCGGAAATAAAGAATAACGACTAAATAACTCTTCCGTTTAGAGTAGTTATGTATCTAATTCTGTAACCACAGAATTTTAATAGTCGTTACTTAGTTAATACCATTAACATGCCGATAATTAACTTAAGAACGGTTACATTATAACGGCTTGAGTTGGATAAAATTAAAACAGAAGGCAAAAATGAGCTTGTTGTGAGGCCCATTTTTCTGTCTTATATTCGCGTACGCAAGTCGTGCTCACGCGCTTAAGTTTCAACTTTATCGGGCATCCGTCGGGATCCTGGATTTGCACCCCTGTGCATGCGCACGAGGCATAGTACTTGTATTGTAATAGTTACCACTCAAAAGAAATGTAATCACATATAAAACACTTCAAGGCGTTCCTCATTTTCAATGTGGGACTAACATACTTTCACTTCCCACTTTCAACTTTAGGGTGTTATTTGATAAGCAATTTCTTATTCACTCACCCATCAAAATGCCTCATGTTTCCAACAAAGAATACCTCACTCACCAATGCCTTGAGAAAGAGGTATAAGCTTGACCTAAATGAGCAAATTGTCGCCTCATAGAATAAAAGAACACGAATATTTCCTAAATCAAATAGCACTAAATGGCATTTCATTGATTTGTATGGATAAATCAGTACGCATGTGATAAATCTGCCCCAAGTTATTTTTCTAATCACGAAAAACCTCATACTGGTACACCTGTGAAGATTTACCCTAAACTGTTACACATGTGACAAATTTACCTTCCCTCGTCTATTTTCGTTAAATTTTACCGTAAAATTACTGTTTTGGATGATAGTGATAGCTGACAGTTGTATCATTTTGGGATTTTTACATTCTATTTGCCATAAGCGTATCGGTTTCGAATTTTTCAATGTATTAGCCCAAGTCAATAGAAATTAATGAAGAATAAATTTGTCATGAGTATATCAATTTAGGGGGTTCTGGTGGTCAGAAAATTAGTTCAGGGATAAATTTATCAAAGATATATTAATTTAGAATTTCTCGAATAAAAAAATAATTTAGGATAAATTCATCATATGCGTATCAATTTAGGATTTTTTGTGATAAAAAAATAATTAAAGGTAAGTTCACCACGGATATATCAGTTTACAATTTATTTATTTTTTTTGTGTCAATCATAATTTATGATATAATAACAGACCTAATTACGGCCATTGATGTCTCAATCGTCTAACGTTCTTTATTTAAAAAAAAAAATTATTTCTCTCGTGGTCACCGGGCACTAGACTTTCAACCTGACGTGTCAAAAGAGCCGCCAGGCTTCGACGTCGATACGTTTAACCCGTGGCGTCCAAACGTAAATCTAGGGAAATGACGAAACGGGATGCCCACGGATTCATATCGAGTTGCTTGTGTAAAACACATCAACACGAGATTGTGGCAAACAAATGAGTACTTTTGCTAATAGCGAACCCACGATGACCGAGAAACTGGGAAGTACCGAGAGTTTTTCGTGTCATCTTCGACACTCTTCAGACATTCTCTAATCGTTGCTTGTCAGCGACACGTGAGTTCGGATTAATATTTCGATACATCATTTCGATAAGTGTATAATCAATTTTAAGTATTTTTATTAAATTATGGATGAAAATATATGTTTGTCAAAAACATATACGCTTAAGTTATGTAACCAGCCAACTAAAAATAAAACTTAAAACTTAATTATGAATCCTTAACAGAAGAATAACCGGAGAAAATTCACTATTGATATTTTTACAAGTATATGATAAATATAATGGCTCATTACATCCAATTTTTTTATTTTTTAAATAAATTACGTTTTAACGTATCGTGTGGCTCGCGTGTCGGCTGTACTGAAGGTGGAGGGGGATTGCGAAGGGTGAATCAACTCGGTATGATGCAGCGACGCGGCATGGTGCAGCGCGAATCTAAGTCGGTGGCAAGTTTTTCTTCTTTTAACTCGGGAAGGAGGCAGCGACGCCTGTCCATTTACCCGAAACGTGGCGTGGACGACGAGCCCGGGGTGGAGGGCCGCCGCGAGTTCCGACGCCACACGTGTACGCCAACCCGGGCATGTACGGGCAGGGGTCAAAAGCTCTGCCCTCCTGCTCCCTACTCTGCCCGCACTTCGGGGCCATCAACCTGGGCACTGCGCTGCAGGAGTGGAGGGTAACAGTACGGTTCATGAGACTTTGGCCTTTTGTTACATCCGCTCGGTTTTCGTCCGGTTCTATCGAATTACAAATACGGGTATTTACATCAATATATGACGAGGAATACCCATCGAAAGAAAAAAAATTTCTCATAAAAAAAGAAAGAAAAAAGATGCGCTTTTTATCAATGCAAAACGTGTGAAAAAAAATCCTTTTCATTCCACATAAGCTTTTTATTCCACTTTAATTCATAATGATTTTTCGATTGCGGTTAAATTTTTCAATTCGAGCGTGATTAGCCATGTAACAACACTCTATTTTGAACATTTATTATCTCATGTCGGATGGACAGAGAAGAGCCTATAATGATGAATTTATGCAAACCTAGAAGCCACCATTTTCGTTGAGAAACTCCGTTGAATTATTGACCGATCGCCTCAACTGATAAATCAGGAGAAAATTTGAAATTCTCGTCAGAAATGTAGGGCCTAGGACTTAGGATCTTTATTTAGAGCGTGAAAATAAGAGAGCTCCACGGGGGAGCAACGCCGGAGAAAAGACGGGGAAGGGAGGGGGGCCAATGATGGCAGCCCACGCCAGCATCATCGACGACCGGGTGGAGGGGGAGGGGAACCGTCCGGGTGGGCCCCCGGCGACGAGTTGAGGAGAGAAGAGCGAGGAAAACGACAAAGGAATCCCGGGAGGAAAAGCGAGGGGAGTGACGTGAACAGGGGGAGGGAGGGAGTGAGAGGGGCTAGTTTTGTTTTTATTTATTTTTTGTTTTTTAAAATTTTTGTTTTGGAGCGAGGGAGATTGCGAAGCCGTGGGTTTTGGGAAAACTGGGACATCATCGCTGGTTAGATGTAGGAAAGCGAGAGGAGCAGCGTCCCTCGGAGTCGGCCAGGCGGCAGGCGCAGCGCGTGCGCCTCACCCTCCCGTTGGAAAATATCGCCTGCTTTCTCCATGATATTTCAATCAAAAGCGACTTCCCCGTCAAGGCTTTTTAACCATACCGTAAAATTAGAGACACCTCGAAATTACGTGGGTCTCAAATTATCGCCAGAGTTTCGACCAAAAAGAAAATTATCGAACAACTGCACCGTGTGAAGAGCAAAAAAATTCTAACCCGTGGCCCGTCAAAGTATTGATAAAATCAAGCTCGAACTATTAACAGGCAATGGTCAAAAACTAAAAAGCATTAAAGATTTAGCACCAATTAAATGTTTTTTTTTTGGTATTGTTATTTTGGCTGTTTTAATGAGTCTGAGAGTTAATCTTAGGTCAAAGAGGAAGAGGTGCCGGAGAGTTCCAAAACCACCGAAACAGGGGAAACAGAGCAGGGTGCCCATTCCCTCTCTACCTGCTCCTCCCCTCTCACGTGGACGACGTTTCAGTTTCAGAGTTCTTTGACTTTAACGCTTATTATAGCTGAATACAATCTTCCGAACCCCCCACAAAAATTTAATTAGAAAAAAAACGTTTGTTTTCAACAATTACGCATTAAAAATTTACGGGAATAAAAAATGGGGAAGTTTGTTGTTTCTAATGTATTATCTCTCTTCCTGTGCGTTTTGAGATATCTTGAGCTCGATTTGAGATTAATTGTCGATGCACATGTACGTGAGAAATACATAAATATGGGCGAAAGTATCAATAATAACATGAAGAAGTCCAAAATGGGGCAAAAAGAAAAAGAGGTATTAAAATTCGGTGAATTTTGGGATCAATTTTTTTTCCCTGACCAGTGGTTTTTTTTTTTTTTGGTGACTTGGCACTTCGTGAATTTTCTTTTCACACGCACAGGGACTTTGCTAAAATATCTCTGAACATGTGTTAATGACGTCATTTAGAAGCCCCCTTTATAATTTCCCATTTGTGGATTTTGTCGTGTTACGTGCAATCGATGTTTTCTAAAATAATCGTTTTTATTAACGAGTGTCGACGGGCTCGGACGGTCGGAACCCATGTCATAGTATTATTACCCACCATTTCTGGATGCATGAGCAGAGCAGTTACAGTTCAAAAATGAGAGAGAGAGAGAGAGAGAGAGAGAGAGTGGTCGTGATGGCGACGCGCATTGTATGAACGTGGGACCAGCTCGAGTTATTTGGGTTAGACCGGAGTTGTTCGTGGAAGACTCAGACTGGTGGGCCCAGCAAGTATGGTGGGAAGGGAGAGGGGGAAGGGAAGCTGGGGGGACCACCTCGCTGATCGAAAGATCTGAGACGTCCACCGCACCGCTGTTCCCTCCGCGAACGAGGCGAGAGCATCTGATCCTCCTAATTCGCCCTCCGCTTTGACCTCAAATTACGGAGTTGCCACTCTCGATATTTTTTGGGGGCGGAATTTCTTGGACGAACCGTTTTCGACAAGACGAGAAAATGTCGCCACAAAATGGAAAAAAGAAAAAGCAGAGAGTTTTCGAGGGAGCATGACCAGTTACAAATTTTGCCAATTAAGCAAAATCTCGAGTAATTGCCACGTATGTTAAGAAAATTTCACGGTAGGATGACCATTTTGTATAAGGTTGATGCACCCGCCACGTTATCCTAAAACAAAAAATTATTTGTAAATAAAAAAAATATGTTGCAAACTTCGATTATCGTTCATAAACGGGCTCATACAAGTTTGGTTTGAAAAATAGGTATTTATAATTCTCAAATTGAAGACAAAATTGGACCGCTTGTATTGAATTTTCTTTGTATTGGTGGTGTAAGCTCTATTTTTTAATTTATAGTATTTACGTAGTAGGCACTTCGTTGTAAGTCGGTGTTTTGATCAAATCATTATTAGATGAATGCATTATTCTTAAACTTTAAAGCACCACTCGTTAGGCCGAAGACTATTAATTTATGTGTGGCTTTTATTGTTTTTGTTTTTTCGAAAATACTAGTATACATTTAGTAAGGAAATTTTATGTTTGTAAATTAATGATGGTATGAAACGGATTGTCTTTCACATACTTTTGCTTCTTTTTTTGTTCTAAAAAGGAAAAAAGGTAAAAGAAATTGACCGTATACTTCTAAAGGGTGATAATGACTCAAACGGTTCATGAATTTTAGCCTAACGTCTAATATGGTACATGAATTATTAATTTGATCAATATGATATTCGAAATTTTAAATGATGTTCAACTTAGCCCGTGAAATACAGACAGATGTTTAATGCAATCATTCCTTAATCCAAGTTCAGGGACGACATTGAATATTTTCTTATTATTCGGGAACTTAGTTAAATATGTTTCAAAAGTTCAGAAATCATATTAAATAAATTAAAAGTTTAGAAACTATATTGCATGTTGTGTTATAATTTAGGGACCACATTGATCAAATTAAAAATTTATGGATTGTTTATGTTATTTTCCCTCTAAAAGGAGGTAGTAACGAAGATGAAAGTGACGATTACCGTTGGCGTAGCGGTGGGAGTGTTGATAGAGTAATATAAAGTTTTAATTTCATTATCACACAATTCATTTTGTCACCTTATTTCTAAAATCCTTTTTAATTCCTAAATGTGTTGCATAAAATGTTGCAATATCTCCATCTACACCGGAAACTTACCAGAAGAACGGTTGATGTTATTTAGGCCCTTTCCCTTTAGGCACCATGACTGTACCGCAAATAATGCCATAAAATATTTTTCTTCTTCTCATTTGTTAGGTGACTATAAATTTCGTCAAACGCTTTTGGTTCACTTAAAAATTATATAAATCTAAGGAGATCCGTATTTTAAAGATTAATTCATTTTCGCATGTTGATTTGAATACAGGACCTTTCAATGTTTACTTTCCAATTTTATTGATTTTTTTTTTCACGACATAAATTTTAAACTTCTCCAGCCGCACATATCTATCAAATATTGTTCTCTCGAGGAGTATGGCATAGGACTGCGTCTAAAAACCGATTTACTTTATTTTCAAAATTATTTTATCAAATGCAGTGATTCATAAAAAGGAAATTATCGTGTCGAAATCCAATGTTTTTCGACCAAAAAAAAAAAAACCAATGCTTCACCACTAAGTCGACCTTCGCGGCACAGTACACGGTTGCTTGCCGGAAAATTCTTTGGTCAACCGTATGTTCTTTCGCGGTCCGGAAACGCCCGTCTCTCTCCAGTGGCATTCTTGCAATTCGGGACAAGTGAAGAGGCTGTTTGGGCACATCTGAATTATTATTATTTTATTTTATTTTTGGTCTAAAACATCTGAACTATCTGAGCACAATTTATTTATTTTATTCTTATTTTTATGTTAGATGTAGGTTATTTTCAGCCAATTGATTTGCTCTGCTCCGTCTCTTGGAAACCTCCCGTTGTTTTCCTCCCTCCTCCCTTCTCTCCTTCTTCTCACTAACCTCTTTATAACCATCTCCTCCTTCACTTGCTCTTCCTCATCTCTCTCTCTCTCTCTCTCTCCCTCCCTCTTTCCTCCCCTTGAGTGGCAAGATTCACCGCAGTGCACTGCATGAACAAACTGGCTCTAAAACCGATGGACTCTTCGACTGTGAGGAGACCCTGTTTCATCGAGGAAGACGACGGGCTGGCGTCTCTGGCCGATATGGAGGCTGGGGTCTCTGGGAAGCAATGCAACTCTTTGGTCTCTCGGCCTCTCTGTTCCGCCAGGAGTGGCTTCAGGAACGTCTCGGCCTACTCTGTCCCGTCTCCGAGATCTTCGAGGTTCTACGATGCCAGATTCGAGGATCAACTGCCCCATTTCTTGGATTCATGTTTTCTCTGCAAGAAGCCGCTCGGGAATAACAGAGACATCTTCATGTACAGGTGGGTCGATTTTTTATTTTATTTTTTGCTTCTGTTTATTCAGCTTTCTTGGCTTTTTTTGTGGCTTTTTCGTTGTCTCCTGTTTCGTGGAGCTGAAGTGATTGGTGATTTGACCATGAAAAGTTTTCTGCTAGTACTGATTAGCGTTGGAGAAGAAAGTCCCCTGAAGGATCTGGCGATTATGATTTTTTTTAAGAATTTATTTTATGGGTTAATTTTTCGACTTCATTGGCGAAGAATCTCGGTTTGTTTCCATGACTTCCGTCGTCTTGTTTTAGGCTGATTCCTTTCTTAAATTTTCTTAGCCCGACGGAAAAACAAAGACTTCGTTTCCGTGTAGGAGCGGAGATTTATTACCAGAAAAGGCAAAACCGAAATTTACCGTGTGTCCCAGATTCTTCACGTTGAAAATCATATTTGATTGTGTCTGATATGAGTACATGTTCCATGGTGTTTCTTGCAGAGGGGACACACCATTTTGCAGTGAAGAGTGCAGGCAAGAGCAAGTAGAGATGGACGAGGCCAAGGAGAAGAACTGGAACCTCTCTTCCTCCATGAAAGCTCTGAGGAAGACGGAGGACCAGAGGAGATCGGCCTCTCCAACCAAAGCTCAGGACTACGCTTTCCATGCGAGCACTGTCGCAGCTGCTTAGAAATCAAGACGTCGCTTTTTTGCTCACTTAATTATTACATAAATACATGATGAACAAAGGGACCGTATGTGGTCGACACTGACAGAGGAGGGGCCGAGGAGAGTATAGGAGGAGGAGGAGATAGCCGATGGTGACCCAACAAAGCAGCACAAAAAGGGAGATCAAAGAGACGAGAAACGAGGAAGAGGACCCAGTTTTTACGTTTCTTTTTTCGATCGTGGGTGTATATTTTTGAGGGGGATGATGCGAAATACAGAGAGGTTGAGGTTGTGGTATTCTGGGAATGTGCTCAATGAGATGGCTCTGGTTTTGGCTTCTTCTTCTTCTTTTTTCCGTTCTCTTTTTCTTCGGTTCTTATGTGAGTTTTTGTTCTTACTTTACAAAGAGAAATGAAGAGGATCCTGCCTAAGCTTTCGGTTCAAGTTTCAGCGGAGTGAAAACGAGTTATTGAATCAAACTGAGGTAGGGAGGTTTTCTTTCCTGCGAACGGTGAGTCCTGCTCTGTCAAAAATCAAATGGCGTTTGTGGCTTTTGGCTCTGTATCTGGGTATTTGAAACCTCAGTTTCTTAACTTCCATGGCGGAGGGGGAGGGGAGAGAGAGAGAGGAGCAGAAGTCATTATGGTGTACGAACTAATGCAAATCGTTCCACTGAGAAAAAATAAATGCCAATCGAAATCGGCAGCTGATATTTTATTTATTTATTTATTAATATCATCAAAATCTTCAAATCATTCACAT
Source organism: Rhodomyrtus tomentosa (assembly GCA_028455895.1). NCBI lineage: Eukaryota > Viridiplantae > Streptophyta > Magnoliopsida > Myrtales > Myrtaceae > Rhodomyrtus > Rhodomyrtus tomentosa. The sequence continues at coordinate 31,538,847 of JAPCWY010000008.1, read as the reverse complement.
GTAATAAATTAGTACACATGAAGATTCCAAATTAGTATAATCTCGATAAATTTAATTTTCGTTAAATTGTTTATTAAATTATTAATTTGAATGACACATAATAATTATCGAATATACGTTTATAGATGCATCAATTTAAAATTTTTCATGATAATAATTTAATTTAATAAAAATTAATATATAATAAATTCATTAAATATGTATTCATTTAAGATTTTTTGTAAAAAAAATAATTGTGAGTAAATTTGTTAAAGTTATATCGATTTAAGATTTTTTATGATTAAATAAATAAATTTAGATAAATTTGTTATAATTATATTAATTTGAAGTTTTTTATGTTTAAAAAAATAATATCATGTAAGTTTACTGTAACTGGATTAGTTTGTAGACTTTGCACTCACTCTATTTTTTATATTTATTTGACCGAAAAAAGATTTTTTCATATTTCTGAAAATATCCTGACGTCACCGGAGAAGATTTAGGCCGCTAGCGGGGCCAGATCAGCTCACCTAGGTCTTCTTTATAGGTTTTCCAAAACTTTTCGTGCGAGTTGAATTACACGAACTCACAGTCATTTCATTAGGTGGGACCTCGGTTATAGATCGTTTCGAGATAGGATGTGTACCAGGATCGTTTCGATATTATAGCTTCCTTTGCCGAGGCAAAAGGGTGCAATTTTGCAATTATATATGTTAGGAAATGGTTGGTTTAGCATTTGACCAAGTAAATTTAAGTAAACGTAAATACTTTTGGATCAAAAGTATTTATCAAAATGTAAGTATTGTTTGGAAAAATAATTTTTTAAAACGCATTTGAAAGTAATTTTGACGTAAATATTGTTTAGTGAAAAATATATTTCGTAATGTGTTTTTACTTTTTTATTTAAAAAAAAGTGGCGGCAACAATGGCCGGAGGCGGTAGTCGACGATCGGCGGAGGAGACGATAAGTAAATGTGACAAAGTTAAAAAAAGAATTAGCTGCATTTGAGATGCAACTTCTCAAAGTGACTTCAGAGGTACTTTGGCTTGAAGTCCTTAGAGCATTTAAGATGCAATTGCATCTGCCCAAAGTGAGCAAAAAAATGAATCAAATCGCATTTGCATTTGGCTAAGGGACTTTAGAACCTCAATGCTTATCTCAGATGCTGAACCAAATAAGGTCTAGTTTTATCATATTCTCGACTTGCACATCTGGATCATCGTTGCAAAATAAAATTTCATCCCATTCCTCGACAGTGCTCACCGAATGCTTCATTCTTGTCTGAGTAAGCATCGCGGTGGTCGACGTTGGAAAGGCGTTGTCGAGTCGAGCTTTTCCTTGTCATGGAGGTGCTTTCGATGCTGCGAAGAGGCGTCTTCGCACGGTGACATTCGCTCGGCAATGCTTGGCTTATTCTGCTAGCTGTAGCCACACCAACCGTATCAGACTTTGTTCAGCTCAAGTGCTTTCAACTCTCAACTTTACACTTCTCGTTTCAAGAAACCGATTACCACCATCGGAAATTGCTGTCTTCAGATGAGCCAGATTTGGCAGACGGCCATTGCCCCGCTCCGGATCCACCAATGCTAATGCGATGCAGCAGGTTCTCCATGAATTGGAGGAAGGATGTTAAATGATATTATATATCTATATCTATTTTGACTATGCATATTCCATATAATTTTCTTATATAGTAATCTAATATAGCCCATAAATAGGCTCTCGATGTAATCTCTTCTTTATATACGACATATACAATAATTATAGTCTTTCGCTTTACATTCTTCAACTTCACATATATGATTTTTTTAACAGAGTGGTTTATGTTTTACGATTTTTGCTATTCGAGTGCAAATTTTTGTTTTATACTTTGTAATTTCTATATATGCACATATATGTAAAGGCAAGTAAATGTTTTGAAAATCCTATATACATTTTTCTGTAGCTGTTTAATTTTTTTTTGTAATTTTCTTTTCTAAATTTGGAATGGGGAATTAGTTGTTTCGTGTTTGGGCTCCCAAAAGACCCACGGGCCAGATTGAGTGGGACATAACAGGCCAATGCCGTACGAGGCCCATCGCCAGCCTTGCCATGTATGACGTTCTTGGACCTCATCCAAAATGAACATCCATTTTATCGAAAACGAGGGTAGAATTTTTATTTATTTATTTATTGATGAAATTGTTTAGACGTGTGCAGTTATTAGCAATTAAAATTCATTTGTCACGTGACGGGATTATCCGTGAATTTTCAGAGAGGCCGGTAATACTTAACCGATTAATATCCGACATCTTCCATATGTTGTGCTAGGGGAAAAAAAACCGACAAGCAAATGTCTGTGCATTTTCACGGCACTTATGTATGATAGGCAGGTTTAAAATAGAGAAAAGAAGGGTCGATTTAGGAAATCTAATGATGGGAAGAGAGAAAGACAACGAGTTGTTATTTAAGAAATGGGGATCCAATACCCAAAAAAACTTCCAACTTTAGCATTTGTGCTAATTATATCAAAAACTTTTTGTGTCTCATAAAAAACTTTAAACTTTTATTTTTGTCATAATTCTACCCAAAATTTTTATTTTTGTCTCAATTTTACCGTCATAATACCAAAAAATCCTTAATTTTTACTTTTGTCTCAATTCTACCAAACACTTTCACTTTTCTTCAAATTTTATCGGCCTAATACAAAAAAAAAACCTTTGACTTTTATTTTTGTCCGAACTTTACCAACCCTCAACTTTTACTTTTATCTCAATTCTACATAAAACTTTTACTTTTGTTCAAATTTTACAGACCTAGTATAAAAAAACCCTCAACTTGTACTTTTATCTCAATTTGACCACTGTTAGCCTTTCGTCTATAATCATCGTTAGTTAATCTTACGTGACATTGTTACGTCATTAATGAATTATACATCGGCAAAGCTGACATAAAAAATTTCAAAATTTCTTCTATTTTTTGCCACCCCTATATATTGTTGAGAGATATATAGTCACAAAAAAGGTACATTTCGTATTTTTTTCGGCACTCAACAGCTCAAAGAACGGTTATACATGGAGATATTCTGACGAACTTTTTAAAATCTCGTCGTCTTTAAAACCTACTGTTTCTAAATTTCGAAAATTCATTGGTAAATTTGGCAAAAAAAATTCGAGTTATGTATAATTAACTAACGGTGATTATGAACAAAAGTTTGACGGTGGTAGAATTGAGATAAAAGTAAAATTTGAATATTTTTTTAGTACTAGGCCAATAAAATTGAGATAAAAGTAAAAATTTTGGGTAGAATTGAAAAAAAATTAAAAGTTACGGATTTTTTTGGTACAAGGTCTGTAAAATTGGGATAAAAGTAAAAATTTTGGATAGAATTGGGACAAAAGTAAAAGTTAAGATTTTTTATGAGACAAAAAGAAGTTTTGGATCTTAAAAAAAAAGATATAATTGACACAAATGCTAAAATTAATGATTTTTTGGGGTATTAGGCCAAGAAATGGGTGGGCATGCAAGAAAGAAATGAAGGGTAATTTTTTTTTTGGTAATGAAAGGTAATTTGGAAAGTCTAAAAAAAAAAAAGAGAGATGAATATGTGTTTTGTTTTGGGTGAATATGAAGAAAATATAAATTTTTCGAAGTAGCATTTACAAAGTCAGTTACTAAGGCTCTATTTATTTTATGATTTGACAAAATACTTTTTGAAAATAATCACTGTATAGTTTAAAATAATTAATCAATGAATATATTTATACTTATTGATAATAATTTATATTAATTTTATTTATGAATAATACACTTTTATAAGCGATATAAGTGATATTTTTTAAAATACTTATTTTTCGTGAATTCCAATTTTTTGAAAAAAAAAGAGATGCCTTTAACTAGAAGTATGGATTTTGCAAAGGCCGTGATGATTGATTCGGATCGACTGCCCTTTCCTAAAAAATGCAGTCATTTGCTTCGGGCCGTCTATTTTTAGACGAATGGCTCAAATTTAATATTTTTAGGGGTTAATTTTTTAATTTTTTTATAATAATCTAAGCTATTTATTCATAATCCTGATAACCCAAATGGCAGACGATACCTTTCCAAATTATTCCTCTTCTCCTCAGTTGTCGCCACGGTTCACGCACCCAACCCCCACCGCCCTCCCAGGTCGCGTTCATTTCCAAAAAGGGGAAAAAGCCGACGTCAGCTCCATATCCTCTTCAGCAAATATCGTGAATCGATCTCATTTGGCAACCAATCTTCGACCAATAGAATCCTCCCGCTCCACTCTGCTCCTCGACTGACGTCCACGTGGCAAGATCCCGACGGGAGCCCACCATGCATCCGGCGGGTGCGTCGCAGCTGAACGCTCCCTGTCTCTCACCTTCCAGTCCACCGGGGCCCGCCGCAGACGTGGCCATCAAGGCACGAATCTCGCGCTCTCGCGCCGCGCTCTATCCCTCCTCAGTTTCTGCAGAACTCCACCGCCTTCGACCTTTCTACTGCTGTCGAAGCGGCGTCTCTCCCTGTCTATCTATGTCAGCACACTCCGATCCTCGCCATCGAGCTTTCGATTCAATCGGAGACGGTCACGGCCCGGCGAGACACGGGTTCGATTGAGCTGAATAAAGAGGAAGGGAAGAGGGATAGGAGGACGAGAAGATGTTGGAGGACCAGGTCGCCAACCTCCTGCAGAGGTACTTGGGGAATTACGTGAGAGGGCTCAACAAGGAGACTCTCAAGATCAGTGTCTGGAAAGGTAACGATCCTCTCCTTGCGTGCTCCGCTTGCTGTTATGTGAGTGTGGTAGTGACCGGTTTTGGCTGCCTGCGCGCGGAAGATATAGCGAAATTAATGCCTTGGAATTGTCCATTCTCGATCGTCTAACTTTGTGAAGTGTGTTTGGGGTGGGTGGACATGAAACGTGTACTATTAGGAAATTGGAAATGGGGCGTGCTATGCGTGTTGAACGTGTTTCGAGTATCAAAGTTATCGCTTGCAGGCGGTGCGCAAACTGGGTAGCGCTTATCCGTCCAAGTTTTGAATTATGATGGTTTTGCTCACGCACTGACAGCTTGTAGCTTGTCCAATTAGCGAATTTGATAGACATCTGATTTGGAGATGGGTTCTGGAGTCGATTCTTTGTGATTTGGAATGATAGCGTTGAGTCCACCACTTTTTGTAACACTTGCAGGGTTGCCTTTGGCTAGAGTAGTGTTTTTTTTTGGGTCAAACGCTGGAGTAGTGTTTGCTTAGCACATTTTTGAGTTGGGGGAACATTGCAGCTGCATTAGGACTATTCAATTTATCTTGCTCACTCAGCTTCACTTTAGCCTGACATATTTCAAGTTTGTCCTGCTATTAAAGCCCATGACAAGTAATTGGAGGCCCCATTTAATTTAATGGTGATAATCTGAACATTCACACTGTCCGTAGTAGATTTAGCAGTACTCATCCGTAGAAGACTTGCACTTAAGTTTTATTGTTAAAGTACCCTCTAATTTGTCTAAGAGATTCTTATGGACCTTTTGTAGCTCTCCTTCTACGTAATGGCTTGGGGTCTTGTTTACATTTCTGAATAAGCAAAAAGTACCTTTCCACTTTCCCGCCAAATTTTACGAGGTTTTCTATTTTCAGAAAATTATGGAATAGTTATATTTTCTGTATGTAACAACATTTTTGCTGTATCAAAGTATCAAGAATTTCGTGGTACGATAGTCAGATCAAGCTAAGAATAAAAAGTCAATTCAAGTATGTCCTTAACTTTTTAGGTTTGACTTTCTACCTTGGTACTGGGCCATGTTTTATCCCATTTTGGTTTCATGTGTTTGGATCCCTGCTCATCAATAAAAAAAAAATTCCATGTGCTGTTTTAGCCTCCTTTGCACGTGAGAGGGTGTGTTGAAGTATCCTCTCATTTGTTGATGGTTTTACATGGGCTTTGTGTATATCTAGTGGGCATCCGCGTAAATGGTTTAAACTTGTAAAGTAGATTTTCTAAATCTTATGAATCACTTAATAGAATTTCTTTTAGTAGGGAGTGCAAATGAGCTGGGCATAAAGGGATATCTGGCCTAGCTGAATGTATTGGCCCCGATTTTCTGGGCGCGGTCTATAGGCCTGGTGCTAAGAAAAAAAAGGCCTGGCCAGAGATTAGTCTGTTATCAATTTAATTCTTCCAAAATACTCTAAATGTTTTAGGCTGGTCTGGGCCAATTCGACCCTGAGCATCTCAGGCCCAAAAACCTGGACCGGCCCGAAAACTAGCCTGGTCTGGCCAGTTTAGTCCGGTCTTTCTGGTCCCCGTGCTGGAATCTATGGTCTGTTCTTCAATGGGGGTGAACTTTGGAGGTTAATGATGCTTTGCTGATGCGTGCTTCTTCATTTATTTATGGCTTATGCAAACTGGTTGCATGGAAGTGCTTTTTGAGATAGTTGCATATTTTTTACTTACTTTTATAGTGAGAATTATAAGGTTGCTGCTTTTAACAAATAGATGAGCTAGATTGCAAGTATATATGTCCATGGCTTCTTTCAACAAAACTTATTCGTTAGGTTGTTGGAGAGCATTTAGAGACTTCATATCTATCAGAGAGACCGAACAAGGTTGAAATGCTTGGTAATTCCACAGCTGCTTGATGACAATCAATTTATTCTTGGCTGCGCAGTAGGTGATTGCTCAAACAACTGATAAAACGGTTTAACGTTTGCTGATGAATGCTTTGGCCAGTGAAGCCATTACTTTTCGCTGTTTCCAGTAGCATATAGTCCTGCAGAATATACTTTGTGAGTGAGCCTGTTCTTGGCATTGTGACTGTCCAGGGGTACTACATACTGCCTTGTAAAGCTTTTCGGTGAGGTACATGCTTGGGGTTGAACTTGCAAACGTAATTTTTTTTCCCGGGTGGTGATGGCATGCATAGTGCTGAGATAGTGTTATTACATGCAGTCGTAAATAATCGTCTTTACAAGTTCGTACATCTAACTGACAAAATTGTGTCTAAATAGGTGATGTGGAGCTAACGAACATGCAGCTGAAGCCGGAGGCACTCAATGCCTTAAAGTTGCCTGTGAAGGTGAAGGCAGGATTTCTTGGTTCTGTAAAACTTAAGGTTTGTGGCTAATTTGGGCTTCAAATCGTAGTCAACGGATAATGATATAGATGTATCATCTCTGATATGGAGACACTTTCTATCTCATTCATTTGTATGTAAACTTTGGAATTGTTACTCATGCATTCTGAACCATCTTGCATCTTGGAGAAATGTAACTGAAGATGAAAAGGTTAAAAATAGTGTAGTAGCTCATAGAAGCCATCAACTTCACTTCAACAAAAGAAAGGTTTAAGTTTCCCATGTGATTGAGCTGGTAGAGTTCAATAAGCCAAATGATAGCTGATCTGGGTAAAATCAACAATTTCATTGAATGAAAGTTTTGACGTATTCCTTACTTCGGGGACCACATTGGTCCTTGGGCTGTCAAAATCGTAACAGTAATCAATATTATCTTGTATTAAAAACAATAGCAGATCAATATTATCGTAATTTTTTTTACTTATAGTTGATCAACTGTTACTTCTAATTTACTTTCTCGTCATAATATCTTTATTCTCACCTGCCCCATTGCATAAGGAGTTTTGCGACATTATACTAGGAAATGTGTCCTGTGCATGGCAAGGGTGTTGTGGCTAGTTCACAGTGGAATGCTCAGGTCGTCTGCTTTACGTCGTGTCAAAGGAGTACTGCATGATTTTCCTTCTATACAAGAGTAGAGTTAGAGGGGCACTGAGAAAAGGTGCCAATTTTTTTTTTTCACGAAGAAACTGCTTGGGGCTTATGATTACAACTAATGACTTGCAGAGGCAAAGTGCCTAGAATGTGGTGTCTTGTGATATAATCAAGCAGTGAAATTGTTGACTATTTACTGTTCTACTGTGCCTGGTTTAGGATGCCATGGAATAATGTGTAGAAAATTAGTAGAATGTAAATTAAAAGCAAATGATGACCAGCATGCATCCCCAGTGAAAGAAGAAGATAGGTGTATCCCTCTTTAGGATAATGCTACCTAACTTCCTGCTTAGGTTAGATGGCTATGTCTGTGCTCTGCAGACCATGATTTTGGATGCCTTGGAATTGTTGGCCTTTATTATTGGCCATTCCTTTCACATTTGTCATCTGGGCTTGAGTAGCATGTAATGAATTCGGACTTTGCGGTGATTCTCTTTTAGCACGTTCTCCTAGGCCGATTTACCTTAAATTTTTTACAACCTTTTCCGGACTTTTATATATGCCTCAAACTTATGTTTTGGGTGTTTTGTGCATCGCTTCCTTCCTTTCTTCCTTCGAGTGTTATATGTGTTTTACTCTTACTACTTTCTGGAGCTAAATAACAATGCAAGAGCTGGTTGATATAGGTTCCTTGGAGCAGGCTTGGCCAAGAGCCAGTATTGGTTTCCCTGGATCGCATTTTTTTATTGGCTGAACCTTCAACTGGTGTTGAAGGTTGTAGTGAGGATTCCGTACAAGAAGCTAAGAAAAGCAGAGTGAGGGTAAGACATGGTGAGCCGTACTTTATTAGATGCCTCTGTTAAGTGAAATTGTTGTAGTTGACAAGTTGACTCATCATGTGGAAAGAAATGAAGCTTTTCAAATGGCATCTCTCCTGACAAGGAAAGGGTTACTAGAAATGTTCTCTTTTGGATTAGAACTAAGATGAACTTAGTTTGTCTGCTGCTGATAGGAGTTTGTGTGAAATATGGAGGACTTTTGGTGTCAAACCAAGTGCTTGAGTGCTCTTGCTGTTCTTAAGATGCATGTAAGCTTGTTGATGGAATTAATCCTCTCATCCTTTTGTTTTCCCTCTCACTGTTACAGGAAATGGAGATGAGGCTATTAGAAAGGGCCCAACAACTGAAATCAGAAGTGGTAAGACTTGCAAACCATTGCATGAAGTGATAGACAGTAAAATATGTCTCTGTATAGCTCATTATTGCCACCCTTGCAAAGAAAGGAAGGAGAAAGTCTAAATAAAAGGAAGGCAGCCCAGGCCCTCCAATGTGTCATAGCATCACATTTCTAGTCCTGGACTCCATGAGATGTTATAGTAATCAACAGTAATGGAAAATTCTCATTGCTCAGACTTGATCGAATTTCGCTTCATGCTCAAATGGCAAAGTTGGCACCTTAAAGCTCTTTTTTTAAGGAGAACATATCAATCACATTGTTTAATGGATTATAGGAGGCCCCATGTATTGGATTTATTTTTCTTGGATTTGAATTTAATTGCGAATAGATACTGTCATAAGAGTTGGGCACTTAAATTGCGACAAAGCATTTTAATGAAGGATAAACTATAGTGGAACTAATCAATAATGTTATTGATGATTGCGCACGAGACAATGAGTTTATCCATCCCTAGAGGACTTCATCAGTGGGAAGTTGATATTGGCCTAAATTCCTGGGAAAGAACTTTTGGCCATTCTTCTTTCTATCGAGAGAATTCTTTGGATGAGTAATGCACCCAATCGAATCTCGTAAAACCTCCTAGAGAGAGGTCTAGCATTCTCCTGCGTCTAGACTGGAACTTCACTATTTAGTTTCAGCGTGACGAGGTGGAAGGAATTTTAGGGAAGGTGCTCCTGAACGAGATGCTCTCTGAATTGAAATGATTGCTCTCTGCTGTCAATCCTCGTCCTTTATGAGATATAACTAAGAGAACTGCACTTACTCATGTATTGAGTTCCCACACAGCTGATATGAATATGGTCTGACAGAGATTGTTCAGGGTATAGCTCAGAGCCTTAGGGTATCTGGCTTTACTCTCTAGTTGTCTTAGCTATTTTATGTCAGACTTTGTCGTTTTAGTCATTGCTAGATTTCCATTGCCAAGTAAAAAATTTCTGTGGATCATCTCTTCTGGGACATCACTCCAGTAATATAATGACTATGCTATACGTATCTCTAGTTTGGCAGTCATGATGTGTATTTATTATTTAAATTTGATGTCGTCGAACTTTATTTTTTTTCAAGAACCAATCCTGGCTGGGCTCGTTGATAAACACAATAATTGGGAACTTGAAGCTTTCTATATCTAATATACATATCAGATACGAAGATCTGGAAAGGTAAGAACTTTTTTTTTTTTAATTTGATAATTGTCAGTAGTGGTTTAAAAATATTCTTAACTGGTGTTGATCTCTTCTGTTTCCAGCAATCCTGGCCACCCATTCTCCATGGGCTTAACCTTGGAGAAGCTGATAGCTGTGACTGTTGACGATAATGGAAAGGAGACGTTTGTTACTGGGGGTTCACTGGAACGCATTCAAAAGGTCACCATCTTCTATTGTTGCTGCACTTGTGGCGTTCCACTGTTGAAATAGTTTGGTTTTGGTGGACTCAGAGTTTCGCTATAATTAGAATTGCTGGATGTGAGATTGCTTGTGGAGCTAATCTGTTGCTGAAAGACTTTCAAGTCCTAAAATTTTTGTGGAAAATACAAATGGGAAATGGCTCGTTTTATCTGTTGAGGGAAGATAACCATAATGAATTTTCTTGGTTCTTTGCCTAAAATTTATTGATATTCCTATTTCCTCCTTGTATACATCCCAGTCGGTCGAGCTTGAGCAAATGGCGCTTTATCTGGATTCTGGTATTTCTGCCTGGCAGTTGGACAAACCGTGGGAGAATTTGCTTCCTGCTGAGTGGGTCCAGGTACACAGCGACTTTAGCTTGCTTATTGTCTGAATGCTCATCAAAACTGATTGGGCAACCGATTTTTCTTATGGCTCTTTGCGAGCTGTAGGTTTTCAGATTTGGCACTGACAAGGGGATGCCAGCCAACAATCTCACAAAGAAGCACACGTATATACTGCAACCTGTAACTGGAAATGCAAAATATGTAAAATCGCGGCCGAATGAACCTAATGACCAGCAACCTTTGCAGAAAGCAGCAGTGAACTTGGACGATGTCACTTTGTGTCTTTCAAAGGTTCTTGTAGATCATGGTATGTTCTTATGACTATAAATTTGTAAGACTATTTGTTTCACTCATCATCGCCTTTGCAGGATGGATACAGGGATATGCTAAAATTAGCTGACAATTTTGCTGCCTTCAACCAACGACTGAAATACGCCCATTTTCGTCCAGCTGTTTCTATAAAATCTAGTCCAAGTTCTTGGTGGAAGTATGCTTACAGAGCAGTTTCTGACCTGTTGAAAAAAGCCAGGTATCCAAAATTCTGAGTTGTTTGTTTGCGTAATGCTTTCAGAGTTTGTTTATAGGCAACTAGTATTATCTGCTGGAGAAATGGAGACCTTGGCTTGTAGGATAGAAACTAGAGATCACCAAGAATAGTAACATTTAATGGTTCACTTTTAGATATTGCTATTGAGAGTTATTGAGCATCGTTTGAGAAGAGAGACCAAGGTTTCTGTCAATCAATTTGGATTTATGCCAAGAAGATCTACCATGGAGGCTATTTTCTTAATACGATAATTGATGGAGAGATATCGAGAAAGAAAGAATGACCTCCATATGGTGTTTATTGATCTCGAGAAGGCGTATGATAGGGTTTCAAGAAAGGTTTTGTGGTGGATTCTTGAGAAAAAAAAAGTACCTTCAAAGTATGTCGAGGCAATCAAGGACATGTATGACGGTGTTACTACATGTGTGAAGGCTTGTAATGGCACATCAAGTTTTTTTCCAATCACAGTGGGCTTACACCAAGGTTCTGCTTTGAGCCCTTACCTTTTTATCCTGGTTATGGATGAGCTAACAAAATATATTCAAGATGAGGTGCCGTGGTGTATGCTATTTGCAGACGATATCGTGCTTATTGATAAGACCAGGGCTGGGGTTAACGCTAAGTTAGAAGTATGGAGAAGTACGTTAGAGTCTAAAGGATTCATGCTAAGTCGAATTAAGACGGAATACTTGAAGTATGAGTTTAACACGGCAAGAAGAGGGGATCAAGAAGCCGTAAATATGCTCGGACAGGAGGTTCCCAAGAAATATACATTTAGATAACTGAGATTAATATTGCAAAAGGAGGGAGAGATTGATGAGGATGTAAGCCATAGAATCAGAGCAGGTTGGATGAAATGGCGCAGTGCATCGGGATTTTTGTGTGATCGCAAAATTCCTCTTAGGTTAAAAGGAAAATTTTATAGAACAGCAGTCATACTTGCCATGTTATACGGAGCTGAATGTTGGCCAACACAAAGGAAACATGAGCATAAAATGGGAGTAGCGGAAATGAGCATGTAAAGGTGGATGTGTGGTCATACAAGGATGGATAAGATAAGAAATGAAGAGATTTGACGAAGAGTTGAAGTAGAACCGGTGGCGGAAAAGATGAGAGAGCATAGATTGGGATGGTTTGGGCATATCCTCCGAAGGCCCTTAGATGCACCGGTACGAACAGAAGTTTGCTATCGAGAGCATAACACGAAGAAAGCAAGAGGTCGGCCGAAACTTACTTGGGGGAAAGCAGTAAAACAAGATTTAATGGAGTGGGAAATAGATTGGCGTACGGTTTGTCTTAGGACGGAGTGGAGGAAGGCTATTAGTGTTATGGAGCTGTAGTGTATAGATATATATATATATATATATATATACTTATTTATTTTTACGCATTTATCTCGTTTCCCTCCCTTGATTCTACTTTTATTTTTATGATTCTTTTGGGTTCATCGACCGCCGACCCCAACTAGTTTGGGATAAAAGTGTTGTTGATGTTGATGTTGACTTTTAGATATTAGTATTCATCAGGGGATTTTTTTTTCCTTTGAATCCCAACACTGAACCATTTTTCATTGCTAAATTCCATCTTCAATTCCGTTCATTGAGACCAAAAATAACATCTTGGACTTCCCTTCTATCTACTATGTGGAATAAATCACATTGATGTGTTCTGATTGAGCTTCTTCTGACGGGTAGTTCGCTTTTACAACAGCCTTTTCTTGTCAAGCCTCTTCACATCTGCAGTTTCTTTAGATTCATGTGCAATATCCTTTGCGCATGACTGCATTTGGCTGTCTACAAAGTTTCAATTTTGTTGGGTCTATAGTTTATCGGGACTGAGGAGTGCACATGTCAAGAACATCAACATCAACAACACCCTTATCTCAAACTAGTTGGGGTTAGTGGTCGATGGACCCCAAAAATATTTTGGAATGTCATTTAGAGACTCAAGATTGATATTTTTGCATATGTATCACATTGCTGGGAGGCCAATTAACAGAGTAATGGCTTGTCATGATTATAGGAGCTTCCGTGCTCAAGGTGCAACAATATCAAGAGAACGTGAAAGAATGATAAAATTTTGATTTGGTTCTTTCTGATATACTTTTGATTGCGATTGCTGTGGTTCAACTCATGATTCAAGTGTCACGCTACCCCTAAACGGTCAATTTAAAGAGTCTTATATTGAATATTTTCTTTTTCGTATGTTTGTCTTTTGCTAATATATGACTTTTGTAGATCACTTAAAATTTTTTTGGCAGTGACAACCTGTGACAAAAAATTCCTTGTTTCTTTTACGCTTTGTCTTCCCTGGAATAATGTGAAGACGGCGACTATTTAGTATATTTTATAAACTGAGAAGAGTTCTCCAAGTACCTGATTCCGTGAATTGCTTCGAAATAGATTATTGAGCTGCGTAACTCTTAGGGAAGTCATGTCTGAGGGCACAACACATGGTTGGAAGTTAGGATTGTGATACTTATGCAGTATGCTCGTCAGGGTAGTTGTCTTTATAGAGCCAAGAGTGTCCAATCCTCAAAGACAGGATCTAGAATATTGGATTTTCCTGAAACGAACCAGAAGCATTCTGACTCCCTAAGATTTGTTTTCCAAAATTTGAGAATCCTTTTCTGTTTTATGGAGCGTGTCTGGATCTCCATGGATATTCTTGGGGAGTCTGTTTCAGCTTAACAGTGTCAATCCTCGAAGACAGGATCTTAGCTTCCATTGAGGTGGAAAATAGACTACTGGAATTTTCTGAAATGGAGCGGAAGCATTCTGACTCCCTGAGATTTATTTTCCAAAAGTTGGCCATTCTTCTCGTGTCTTGTTTGGCAAATGTCCAGAACCATGTGGATATCCTTGGGCAGTTTGTCTCAGCTTATATAGTATCTTATCAGTGCTGTGTGATACCTTCAAAAATGCTCTTTGATGTTGTGGACCTTCTGGATGCCTTTTTGCGTATGGGTGTTCCTTTTTTCAAATGTTAATGGAACTTTGTGTAGTCTGTCTATTTTGAAATTTCGTAAGCTTTGCCAATTAAAATTCAAATTGTAGATACTGAAGTAGCATTTATCTTTGTTGCAGTGGCAAATTGTCGTGGGAGCAGGTTCTGAAGTATGCAAAATTAAGAAAAAAGTATATATCTCTTTATGCTCAGTTACTAAAATCTGATCCAAGTCGAGCAATAGCTGATGACAATAAGGACATTGAAGAGTTAGATCGTGAACTTGACATTGAAGTGATTCTTCAATGGAGGTACAAGGGCTCTCCTCAACTTTCTTCTAGTTTTCTTATCATATATGAAATGCATTAATTAGAAGCAGCTGTTGAGTGCCTCTTAACAGGTTGACATATGGTTTGAGTCTTCTCCTACTGGAGTACTAGTGTGTGGAAATCTCCCTTTAATGCTGCATCTTCTAATATATACCTTTTGGTTTCTTTAGCTGTGTTCTTATCTTTTTTAACTTTCATGGTTTGCGTTGCTGGGTGTTTTCTGTAATCAACATACATTAACCATCACACAATACAATGTAACTGTATGATTTGGATTAATTGTCTGATAAAGAAAGAGAAAGTAAAAGAGATTTTTCATAGACATCGGTTGTGTAAGCAACATTGCCTCTTATTCGAGTGAAGCATTATGGAAGGAATTACTTAGGGTTCCACTTTCTTGACTCCATTGCTTAAAATACTTTTCTGTATCTCTAAACTGAATCTTAGCTTTCTGAGGGGCAGGCAATGCTATCTGACCTCTGCAAGAAATGGTGTTTAGAAAGGTGTTTTTATCATCATTTTGCTCACTGATCTAATTTTTTTTATCTGAGGTTGGCATGAGATTCTAATTTTGTCGAAGAATCAAAGGGTAAAGTCTAATCATGGTAAAGGACCATGAATATTGCTTGTTTTTGTCACCACATAGCAAAACTTGCTCACATCCTTGCTTTTCTAATCGCACTTACTAGAGCATAAATTTGGAGAAAAATGATCTTACCGTTTTGACAATAAATATGTTCAACCATGCATGTAATTTATGTATACAGAAAATTAGTTTGTATTGGTAGTGAATATTGTAATTATGATTTTTACTGGATAGAGAACTAAATGGGTTAGTGAAAGGGTGGCTAATGAAAAAGAATGCGAGGCTTGATCGTCTTATATGGTCATACCAAGTTGCGCAATAATGTGTGAATTACCCACCTCTGGATGTGGATGGTGAAAGACAACTACGATGACCTAGTAGATAATATCGTGGTATTGCTAGTGCATAACCCACTTATGTTCAGTTAATATGACTAGTGTGTCTTCTGAGTATCCTCCGAATCTGGAATTTGCGTTGTGGTGACTGATGTTGGAACTTCTAAACATCTTGGCTTCTCCTGTAGGATGTTAGCCCATAAATTTGTAGAGCGGTCAGTTGAAATGGATCTTAACTCGAGGAAGCAGAAGGAAAAGAAGTCATGGTGGTCCATCGGATGGTAAATATCTGTTACTAGAAATATGATCTCCTCTGCAAAATTTGCATAGATGATGATGATTCATTCGGTCTAATCTTTGCTTATGTAGGAGCAGGCCTTCTCTTAAGGACGAAAGTGAAGCATTTCATTTTAGTGAGGAAGACTGGGATCAATTAAATAGGATCATAGGGTATAAGGAAGAAGATGCTGGCCAATCTGTGATCGTCGATGAGAAGAAAGATTCCCTTCACACTCTTGTGGAAATTCATATGAAGCATAATGCATCGAAGCTTATTGATGAATCATTGGAGAGCCTTGCTGCTTTGTCTTGTGAAAGCCTTAATTGCTCAATCAAACTTTATCCAGAGACTAAAATATTTGATATAAAACTAGGCTCGTACCAATTATCATCACCAAATGGTCTACTGGCTGAAGTAAGATTTTTGTCCTTTATGATGAATCTCAAGATAAATTTGAAAACTCTAATTAGTTCTTCAAATATAAGCATTCTTCATCCTCTCTTCTTTCATGCAGAGTGCAACTTCTAGTGACTCTTTAGTTGGTATCTTCTGTTATAAGCCCTTTGATGCTAAAGTGGACTGGAGCATGGTTGCCAAAGCTTCTCCATGTTATGTAACTGTATGTAGTTTTGGACATCCAGTTTTGTTAACTTTTCTCCATACACTTTTCTGATCATTTTGTGTATTTCCCCAGTACCTGAAGGATTCTATTGACCAAGTCGTTAAATTTTTTGAGAACAATTCTGGCGTCAGTCAGAAGATAGCTCTGGAAACTGCAGCAGCTGTGCAGGTTTGTTAGTCTTGGGATATGGTTGTGTGCTCCTTAGTACTAGTCAAGTACGCATTGCGTAGGGGGCGAAAATCTGCTTTTAAAAGTAAACAATACGGAAGTCTATGCCGGGGCTATTGGAGCTCCCAGGAAGCTTTGAGATTAGTGCAATAACTTTTTAATGGTGCTTCTCTTTGAAGGGAGGGCATTGAGAAATCGCACTCTATGCGTTCACATTGTGAAATGATCACATAATTGCTTTTGTACAATTGAAGTTCTTTGCGGGAGCCATTCCATTTAGTAATCTTATTTTCTCAGTTATCTGCCTTGGGTGTTCTTTGGATTGCCCAAGCAGCTCTATTTGCATATTTGCTTAACTGAGAGATAATGCAAATTAATATGAATTTTGCATCCTCTAAATAAGTGTTGAGTCCTTGTTATGAATTCCATATTGGATTCTGTTTAGTTGGTCCGACCAGGATTTTGCATTCGAATATTGGTTTCATATTGTTTCTCTATACTCTCAGATGACAATTGATGAAGTGAAGCGAACTGCCCAGCAGCAAATGAATAGAGCACTCAAGGATCATTCAAGGTTTGTAAATTTTAAATGGATTATAAAAAGTTTCGCCACACTTTTCAGGCATACTTCTGATAAAATCATATTTTTTATTTCTTCTGATGGAATTTATAGGCTGTTTTCCCTTGTTTTCCGTTGGCAATATTGCTAGAATATGAGGGAAAATGCAAAGGTATATACTTGATGTACATTGCAGGCATGTATTCTGTCAGTCCAAACTTTTGGAAATAATTTTGTTGCTAAAAAATAAGACTAAGCTAAATTAGGGTTCAAGAGATTAAAGATCTCAGGTGAAGAGCATTGTATTGTAGATATGTCGCGGGATTGACATCTTAACATTGTGGCAGGTTCTTCCTGGACTTGGATATTGCTGCTCCTAAGATCACAATCCCTACCGATTTCAGGCCAGATGACATTAATCCAACAAAGCTTCTTCTTGATTTGGGGAACTTAATTATTCGTACAGGGGTTGGTCTTTGAGTAATGATAATTTATTTTGAAGATGCAGGCTACAGAGCCAAATCTTACTTGGGGATTTGAAACAAATGCAGGATGATAACACCCAGCAGTCAACCGAAGAGACACTTATGTATTTGCAGTTTAAATTGGTACTAAGTGATGTATCAGCTTTTCTTGTTGATGGCGACTACTTTTGGAGTCAAACGACATATGGATCAGCAGGACCTACTCACTTCGGTGGCAACACTTTCTTGCCAATCATCGATAAATGTGGTGTAATCATGGCGCTTGAACAGGTAGCAATTATTATTTCTTTAGAGAAAGTTTCTTGCTTGTATGGCAGTCTTGCATGAACTATACCAATCTGGCCAGTTATTATTGCTAATTCACTGATGAAGGCAATTTTTCCTGACATTCAGAATCGTCTAGAGGATCCATCCTATCCTTCAACAAGAATTGCTGTGCGGTTGCCATCACTGGGGTTTCATTTTTCTCCAGCTCGATATCATCGATTGATGCAGGTTTTAAAGATCTTTCAGGGTGAAGATAGTGATAGTTCAGATTCAATTCGCCCCTGGAGCCAAGCTGATTTGGAAGGATGGCTCTCCCTCCTTGTGCGGAAGGTTTGTCTAGAATCTCACTTTGAGGAGCTTGTATGTCTTAGCACCCTCGAATTTAATAACTTCTTCTTCAGGGTATGGGAAATAGAGAAGCTGTTTGGCAAAGAAGGTACCTCTGCTTGGTTGGGCCTTTTCTATACGTCCTTGACAGTCCTCGGTCTAGATCTTACAAGCAATACATCAGGTCAGATGCCAATTTCTTGCTTTATAAACCATGGGTTCCTATTTCGCTTTACCACTTTCCGGGATCAGCTGTTGTATTGGCTTGCATGTCATTCTGTTCTGTATGATGTGTTTCTTAGTATTTCTACTTTATGAATGGACTAAGTTGATGCTAATATAATTAATTAATGCGTGTTTAAATGGCTAAGTAGTCTGGTACTCTGAACAAATTTAGCCTAATGCTACAGCTTGAAACTCAATTTATAAATGCTGGGTAAATGCGTGGTTCGGAGAGATTCCACGACGGGACATCATGTAGACATGTTTGGAACGGACTAAGTTATCTAAAAGGATAAGCTTGCTGCTTGATGAAGGTGTGGCTCCATATTTAAATATCATTGACGCTTGATTAATGTCATCTTTTTGACATGTTAAACTACCAAGGGAAACAAAGCTAAGCTGATGAAAGTGAGACTTATGTGATTATTTTTCCTCTGCCAAAAAAGTTCGTCATAGATCTGGATAGGTGAACTGGATGACGTCATTAGCTTGCTGTCTCTTTATAGGTGAACTGGATGACTTCATTTGAAGAGTTTGCTGCCTGTTTATTAGTTGTTACTTTCCCACCGAACTATTCTTAATGCCTTGGCCAATAACTTCATTTTTTGAGGAGCTTGCTGCTTGTTTATTAGTTGTCGCCTTCCCACCAGGCTATTCTTGGTACAATAGCCAATTACTTTTTTTGGCTCCTGAAGTGCAGCATATTCATTCAATGTGATGAGTGCGCGGGCTAAACATTTCCGCAGTGTATCCATTTTCGTTTATATACGGGGTGGTCCATTGTAAAGCTAGAGGAGCTGCTTATTGATATGAATATTCTTCTTAGGAATCTAGTCGGATCCTGTATAATTATGTGAATCTTCTTAAGTATCTTGCACTATGGGATTTTTCATTCATTGTCGGCTGGTCACTGTTCTGCAGATAGTATGGACATTATATTGCCGGTTTCAGATGTCTCAAAAGAGACATGTTGACTCATGCTAATTTCTGCATGTGGTTTTGTGAATTTCAAGGGTTGAGTCACTCTTTTATCATACTATGGCAGCTTGCGAGGAAAACAAGTAATCCAAGTTCCTGCAGAATTTGTTGGTGGTGTGGACCATGTGCTGGCTGTTTCTGAAGCTGCGCGGTCTAATAGCAAGGTATTGCTGTATAACCAAGAAAAATTATACAAGAGGTCAATTTTTGGATCTTTGCTTGATTCAGGTCTGAGATGTCTGATATGTTTCTCTCGTTGTGTAGGTTGTGGAAGATGCAAATGCCCTAATCATGAGATGCGATAATGACGAGTTGAGGAAACTCTGGCAAAGAAGATTGCGAGGGGCTATTTATCGTGCTTCGGTAATTTGGGCCACATTGGTTGCTTTTGAATGCATTATTGAGTTTAGAATGATTTCCTTCTCATGCTTAGTTGGAGATACCTGGACCTGGCATTTTTATGTGCTGCTGTTTCCTTTCCCGGCAAATATATTGGGTTATGCTCGCCATGAAGAGATTTAATGTTCTTGTATTAGAAAACTTGCAAGTGGCAACAGCTAAAGTAAAGATAAGGGAAAAAGGAGATAACTACCAAAGAATTGGACCGCTGGCTGATAAAATGATAACTCTTTAGACTAATTGTTTTTGACAGCTCTGAAATCTCATTTCCTTGCCTGTATGAAAAGCAACACCCCAATTAGACCCTAGTTCTCGGGGGCGTGACGGCTTGCAATGGATATCAGGTCAATGGATTGTCTCGATTGGAAGATCCCCTATTTGGATAATACACATTTATTCTAGGTCTTTGCAATGCATCATCAAAATTAACTTGCCTTTTGGGCCTTAGCATTTGAACTTTCTCACTCAAACCTTGCAGGGGTCTGCACCAATTGTTGGTCTGTCTGAAAGTTCATCGGAGCTTGAGGACTCTGAGAAAGGAGATTACAACAGCCATGATACGGGTGTGGAGAAAGTGTTCATTACTGGTATCCTGGACGAACTAAAAATCTGCTTCTATTATAACCATCAGGTAAGCCTACACTTCCCTTTTTCATCGAGACAAACTGTTAGCAATCACTTGCATATCTGGCAGACTCGCTCTTCTCTGCAGCGTGTACAGGGCTTTATGAGAGTGCTAGTTGTGGAGGAAAATCGTCTGTTTGAATTTCGAGCTATTGGTGGGCAGGTAAGCTAATATAATGCACGATTTGCCTCAGTACTGTTCAATTGACTTCTTCTCTTAAGGGATGTGAATTTTGTGAACAGGTCGAGCTCTCAGTTAGAGCGAGCGAAATGTTAATTGGTACTGTCTTGAGATCATTGGAAATTGAGGACTTAGTCTCTAGTAATGGCATCTCCAAGCGTCGTTATCTAGCAAGATCTTTCATTGGAAGTGCTGATGTGTTTTCTCCCTTTGATGATGTTAAGAGTCAGAGCTTCAATAGCGATGACAGAGCAGCAAGTGAAGGAGATGATAAGTTTTACGAGGCACTGGAGAGTTTGGCTGATCCTGTTGATTCGCCTATGCAGGCATCTATGGGTGTCTCTGACAACCAGAAAGCAGATCTTGCATCAACTTCTCAAACTTTGTCCTTGAAACCCCCGAGTTTCATTCGCACTCCTGGTCTTCTCCCTTATGACACCCCTGAGACTAAAGGGGGAGATTCTAAATTAAAGGATACACTTAATAGTTTTGTCAAAGCCCAAATCATAGTCCTTGATCAAAACTCTGCTTTGTATAATAACATTGATAAGCAGGTAAGAATTTTCTTGTGTCCGACAGTACATTCACTTCCTCTATCTGAAATATTAAATCTTTTCCTGATCTTTTGTTTCAGGTCACAGTGACTCTTGCGACCCTGTCTTTTTTCTGCCGAAGGCCAACCATTCTTGCTATCATGGAATTTGTTAATGCAATTAACACTGAGGATGAGAGATGTGAATCTTTCAGCGAGAATTCTTCGGTAGCTATAATCAAGCATGATACTCGTGGAGAGGATGTGGGACATGATCACCTCTCAGAGGCAGCCGAGGAGTCTGTTGTCAAAGGCCTATTAGGAAAGGGGAAGTCAAGGATAATTTTTAGTTTGACATTGAAAATGACTCGTGCTCAGATTATTTTGATGAACGAAAAAGAGACTAAGTTTGCTACTTTATTGCAAGATAATTTACTTGCGGACATTAAGGTAGGTTGATTGTCTTATTCTTGTCGGGACGGCTATGCATTCTCGGTTATTTTTAGTCCTGTTTGGTCTTGGGGTTAGTCTTTGTTTCTTGGCTGATAAAGTTCTTTTATGTTAAAGGTGTTCCCTTCCTCCTTCCGCATAAAGGCAGCTCTGGGGAACTTACGGATCAGTGATGACAGTCTCCCCAGCAACCATATGTATTTCTGGATTTGTGATATGAGAAATCCTGGAGGCAGTTCATTTGTCGATGTATGTAGTTTTCTTCACGTCCTTAGAGTAGGAGAAAGTTCTCTTCATTCATATACTCCTTCGTGGACGTGTGTATTTTCCTTTTTTTCTTTGGTCGGATATGTATTTACTTCATTTCCTTTAGTTTTATATTTTATTGTAATTTCTTCCCTCTGTGCTAACTGGAAGTGTTTATATTCTGTGATTGGCAGTTGCTTTTTAGTTCGTTCAGTGCTGATGATGAAGACTATGAAGGCTATGATTATGCCCTTGTGGGAGAGCTGTCAGAAGTTCGTGTGGTGTACCTTAATCGCTTTATCCAAGAGGTAACTTGTGTTAAAATTACTCAGATAAATATCCGCAGATTAAGTTCTTTTATAAGCCATGGGAGTTACTATGCAGATTGTCAGTTATTTTGCGGGTCTTGCTCCGGGCAATTCAAAGAATGTTATTAAGGTAAAGGATCAGGTGACAGATGCTGAGAAGTGGTTTACGACAAGTGAAATTGAGGGGTCACCAGCTGTGAAGTTGGATCTTTCACTTAGAAAACCTATAATATGGATGCCTCGGCGGACAGATAGCATTGAGTGAGTTGTTTCTTTTTACAAACTTGATACATTTGTTTATTTTCTTTTCTTTTTTCAGTTATGTTTCTCATGGCCTTTTACTCTGCTGAGCAAGAGTTGATGATTTGAAACATTTTTTACAGTTATTTGAAGCTGGACATCGTCCAAATTACTGTCCAGAATAGTTTCCAGTGGCTTTTTGGCAGTAAAAGGGAGATAAGTGCTGTCCATCTGGACATATTAACCATTTTGGTAATAGATCTCTGTTCTTGTGATCATAAAGCAAGTTGTTTTCCAGAAATAAAAGAATCACGACTCTGTAGTTTATTGGATGGATGCATCTGAGATGCAAATGTCAAGATTATATGGTTCTGAATCAAGGGCCGCTTTATTTTGTCTTTCAAGAGCATTTTTATTCTCTGGTTGCTGTTATCCTTTTGTAGCATTTCTCTTTTTTTTTTCAAGTAACTTTTTCTGTCTTCTCTCCGTGTAATGTAGATTGAGGACATCAACTTGAATGTCGGTGTTGGTACTGAATTGGGGGAATCCATAATTCAAGAGGTTAGGGGGGTTTCTGTTGTCATCAGGAGGTCACTTCGTGACCTATTGCATCGAGTTCCTGGTTCTGAAGTCACCATCAAGGTAATGCATATTCATGTTGGGGCTGGTTCTCAATCAAAGAGACCCGTGTTGTTTGTTCCTCATTCATTAAGTGTTTCTTGTCAATTCTCTGCAGATTGAGGAAATCAAAGCTGCTTTATCAAATAGGGAGTACCAGATAATCACCGAATGTGCACAGGCTAATTTTTCTGAAACACCTAATCTTGCGCCTTCTTTGATTGATTCTGGAGTATCTTCATCTGAGGCAGATGCTCTTGTACCTCAAGTCTCAGATGTTGAATATGCTACCCAGGATGGTGAATCCTGGATAACGACTAAAGTTTCTGTGGCCATTGACTTGGTTGTATTGTGTCTACGAACTGGGATCGGGGGAGACACATCCCTGGCTACTGTTGGAGTAAGTTTTTATCCTGATTACATTCCTTAATTGTAAGTTTCTTGAACTTGCTTGTCGTATGAAGAATGTCATTCCATCGGGCATGATCAGAATCAGAGCTTTTTATTTTACATGGGACCTCTTTAATATGCAAGGACTAGTACAGTGTTAGATGTTACTGAACCATGTAGTGGGGGGATGTCCATTCTTGAATATTTCTAGCTGAAGATTGATATAGTTACACAATGTTTTGCAGGTCAATGGTACGTGGCTTTTATACAAATCTAACAATGCAGGAGATGGCTTCTTGTCGGCATCACTTGATGGTTTCACTGTGATAGATGATCGTCTTGGTACTGAAGAGGGGTTAAGGTTGGCAATAGGAAAGCCAGAGGACATTAGAAATAGTCCTATAAATGCAGCAATTGATTATAAGCATTGGAGCAGAGATGACATTGATGCCACGAATGACAATGATGTCAAAATAGTTCCTACAATGCTCATTCTTGATGCAAAATTTAGGCAGTCATCATCGTTTATGTCCCTTTGTGTTCAGAGACCACAACTGCTTGTTGCTCTTGATTTTTTGCTTGCCGTAGTTGAATTCTTTGTTCCATCCATTGGTGATGTCTTGTCTCATGGAGACCGTGAAAAATCACTAGCGTTGAATATAGTTGATGCAGTTACTCTGGATCAGTCGGTGTACAGGCAGCCCTCTGCTGAAATGGCATTCTCCCCTCAAAGACCTTTAATTGTTGATGATGAGAGATACAATTATTTCATTTATGATGGTCAAGGTGGAGTTTTATATCTCAAAGATAGACAGGGCACAAATCTCTCTGCTCCTAGCAAGGAGAAAATGATATATGTGGCAAATGGGAAAAAACTTCAATTAAAAAATGTCATTGTTAAGGTGAATTTCGCCAACTTGCTTTATTGATCTCGCTCTTTGCAATTGTAACTGTCTATCAGGAATAATCAGTATCATGTGCTTCTGCAGGACGGAAGGTACTTGGATTCTTGCATTTACCTAGGTACCAACAGTAGTTACTCAGCTTCGAAGGATGATCACGTTTACTTAGAAGAAATTGATGGGGTTTCTTCTGGACCATGTTCAAAGGAAGATATTAATCAGGAACTTCCTCCAAATAATGCTGTTGTAAGATCCACAGAATTCACCGTTGAGTTGCAGGTTAAGTATTATCCAATTTAAGCTTTATGGATCTTTATCTTTTATTTTATTTTATGAATTCTCCCTTTTTAGTTGACTTAAAATGCTAGTAAAGAGATACATGGAGTTCCGGGGAGCCGTTGATAAAAATCTTAGAAATGGTTGTTGCATATGCTGGGGGCAGTTGTCGAGAAGGATCGATGTAGGAGAATACGTCGCAAATCAGTGAGTTCAACTTACTAGAGAGCGTGAACGGAATTTAAAGAAACAGCTCAAATGGCATCATGCGTGAAGCTTCTTAAGCATCACACTTGGGTTTTCTTGATGACCGTACGTAAAGAGTTGCATCGTGCAAGTTGAAGCATTGAAAGTAATATTTTTTTTTACATATATATACTCTTCAAAAAATTCCTACTCCTTGTAGATATAAATAAAATTTTGCACAACCATTGCCAATTGTTCTAAAAGCTTAAGCCGTTAGAGAATGGTGCAGTTTGATATTTAATTGTTGTAATAGGCTGGCTCAGGCGTAAGACTAGAGCGTGAAAATATATTGTTGCGGAGGAAAATAAGGGGCCTAGAAAGATTTAACTTTGGACCTCCTGCTCTAATACATGATGAGACTATTGTAATAAGCAGGTAGGTGATGGTTTATGTTCATATTTAACTGTTGTAACGTCTAAAAGAAGTCATAATCAAAAGTCTAATCTGTAAGAAAGGAAATATGATATCCTTTTTAGAATAAGGAAAATCAAAATTAAAAAATGCTATTAGGACTCAAATCCTAATTGATATGACTACTATTTCAACCAGGATCAGGATCATCCTTTTAGGACTTGTTTTTGGGTTGTGAATTGATGCAAAGGTTCATTTTCACTGAGGAACGGCAATATTTGAACAAGCATTGATCTTGTGGACTGCATCAAATATTTTCGTAATAGAAGGGAGAAGCTGGACTATACCGGCTTATCCTTGTATAATTAAAGAGCTGGATAAAATAGTATCAATGGTTGTGCCATGTGTCAAAATACCATGTCTTCAGGTCTTTTGTATAAATGTCCTTGATCAATTCACCAACGCGACATGTAAAGAGCTAATAAATGGTCAAGTATTATTAAAAAAATATTTAATAAAAGGAAGCATGATGAAGAATAAGAAGGATTTTATTAAGTTTTGTATTTAAGTAGGATTATGTGTTTCCTATTGCAAATTACGTTTCTTGTTTATGGGTCTTATATTTCGACTAGGGAGTAGAACTTTCGAGAGTTTGTATATAGGGTTGTTCTTCCTTCTTTTGAATAGAGTTGGTAATTATTTGGGTTTTGCAAGTACGTGCTTTGGGACCGTGTGATGAATCTCTTCTCTTAGGCGCAGAGCCTGATTTATTATTTGCTGTGGGACTGGTCATCCTGCATTGAACTTTGGTATCAGAGCCAAGTACGTACTACGTTGGGGAACAATGATGAGTTGAATTCCAAGATTAGCGAGTTGAAATCGCTGTTGAATGCTCTGCATAAAGATTTCAAGCAAGAACCTCCCATCCGCAAAAAGTTTGGCTCCTTTTCGGTCAAATATTTGATCTTGTGGTATTTGGAACATCCGAATCGTCTATTTTACTTATAAAGTGTCTGTTTAGATGCTATTATTACCTGGGAAAGATTAGCTCGCAAGATGAGGACCATAAGTTTATTCTAATGGAAGACCTTCCCATTCTAGGAAAGTTTGGCTCCTCTTGGTTCACAATTCTTGATCTTGTGGTTTTGGGAACTTCCAAGTTATCTAATTTACTTACAATAGTGTCCGTTTACTTGGAAAAGATTAGAACGAAGATGAGGACCATAAGTTCATTCTAATGGAAAAACCTCCCATTCTAAGAAAGCTTGGCTCCTTTCGGGTTAAATGCTCGATTTTGTGGTTTTGGGAGCTTCCAAATATGAAGAACTTGAATCACATGAGATGATTGCAAGGACATGGTTGAGAATGCTGATGATGAATCAAGGATAGAAGTCAGCTCAAATCATGTGTGCTTTTGGTGTGGAGAACTAGGCCGTGTTGCTTGTCTATGTTCAGTTAAGTGCATGTTGGACAAAACAAGAAGTTCAAGGTGGCCATAAATATCACATAAGCATGAGGATGTGGATTTCGTGATATCCGGCACGTTTGATCATCAATATTAGTTTGATCATGAGTTTTTCTCATAACATGCCCTAATTGGACTTCTCTCGGCGGGAGGGACACAACTTATCATGATGTGGATGAAGATGAAAAATTCAATAGTTCAACAGTTAAAAAATCAAGGACGAGTTGTCTCCAACCGGGGGAGAATGATGGAGGTCAACAAAACAAATATTGGCGTCTCTACCAAGTATTGGCGATGTTGGACTTCAAAAATCAAATAAGAGCCCAAAGGGATTAGGGTTGTTCTCATATATCCTTTAGGACTTGATTTTTATTAGGAATCTACTGAGTTTCCATTTTAATTTAAGCAGGATATCATGTTCCCTGTTTCAATCATGATTTTTGTCTGTAGGTTTTCCGTTGCAACTAGGGGCAGAGCTTAAGAGAGTCTGTACATGTGGTTGTATTTCTTTCTTTTAAATGGAGTCGGTGATTAGTTGAATCTTGCAAGTTTTTGCTTTGGGATTGTGTGCTGCAATTCTTCTCTTA
This sequence comes from Rhodomyrtus tomentosa, assembly GCA_028455895.1. Taxonomy (NCBI): domain Eukaryota; kingdom Viridiplantae; phylum Streptophyta; class Magnoliopsida; order Myrtales; family Myrtaceae; genus Rhodomyrtus; species Rhodomyrtus tomentosa. The sequence continues at coordinate 31,511,724 of JAPCWY010000008.1, read as the reverse complement.
TGTATGATGCTTAACGAACCCTAGGTGGGATAAGAAGTTCTGGGTGCGAAGTCCAAAGATTGTTCTTTGTTGTAAGATTCGTCGCCCTACATCAGAACATCTGGAGCAGTATATGTTAACATACCTGGGCATTTTCATGACGGGGATTTTCTCCCATCACCCATTACATTGATATTTGTAATATTTGATAAGACCACAACCGACTGCTCTAAAAGCTTAAGCTATTAGAAGAAGGCGTGGTTTAATATTTATATATTTCAACACTCCCCTCACGCTTAGTCTGGTCTTTTGCCTAGTACTAAGCGTGGACAAATTCATTGGGGAGACAAATAGGGGCCTGGAAGGATTTGAACTCAAGACCTCATGCTCTGATACCATGTAATATTTGATAAGATCACAACCGACTGCTCTAAAAGCTTAAGCTATTAGAAGAATGCGTGGTTTAATATTTATATATTTCAACAATATTGATTCACTTTGGATGAATTCACTGAACTTTGTGGCTCATGGAAGGCCATCTGTAAATTGACAAGAAGGCCATAATGGCACTTCAGATTTTGCCTTTAGGAATGAGCACATGTATCCTTGGGTCTGAAATACTAAACTTGTCTGCAGTTTACTTAGGAGATAATCAACTGTGCGTTGCTAAGATGTGAAATAAAAAACTAGTGATATCCTAGCCAAATCAATCCATACGCTCACAAAGTCCATTGAACTAATTCATTCACTGTAATTCTAGCTCACTTGTAGTCTGATGCGTAAGCTGATCCAGTTGCTTTGTCATCTTTCACCGTCTACCTTTTTCCGTAAAGTCTTGTTAGATCTGACAGATGTACTTGTTGCAGGCTATTGGTCCAGAGCTTACCTTCTATAGTGCTTCAAAGGAAGTGGCCGAGTCACGATCACTGATATTGTCTAACAAGCTTCTGCATGCCCAATTGGATGTATTCTGCAGGTCGGTACTCTTTGTAGAGTTTTCATAATGTTGAAGTAGTTGTGGTCCCTCTTCGCTTGTGAATTGGTCTTGCATGCTCTTTATATTCATGTAGTCTCCCTCCACATAATAGCTTAAGCTTTTGGGTTGGACTTTCTAATATGGTATCAGAGCCGGTGTCATTCCTTTCCCCATATGTGGGCCCACTCCATTAGTCAATTTTCACGTGACACTTGTAATCCGGCTTGCATGTGAGAGGCGGTGTTGAAGTAGTAGTTGTTGTTGTCCCGCATCGCTTGTGAATAGGTCTTGTATGCTCTTTATATTCATGTGGTCTCCCTCCACCTAATAGTTTAAGCTTTTGGGTTGGACTTTCTAACACATAATTTGGCATTGCTTTTACTATGAATGAATTCATGTGTGCACTTTCTTCTCTACTTCTTGATTGTGCTGATTGGTTGGAATTTATGTGTGGTGTTGTTTGACATTATTTTCTCTCTCTCTCTTTTTGAGTTATATTATCCAGAAAAATCCAGGCTTCTAGTTGTCAAATGCAATTAGGATGTGCCTAGTTCACTTGTTTTTTGCTAGACGAAATTCGTTCAAATCTGTAACTACTCAGTAATGTTTGAAGGATCTGTTTCTCACTCTATTCTTCTATTTATATCGGTCGGATGCATCCACAGATAAATTAAATTTAAGAAAATCTCTTTTTGACCCTCTATAAATAATTCATCTTCTCCAAATCCCCTGAATATCTAGTGCTTGGAAAGCTTAAGCATGGTTGGACTTCGGAGCTTGCCATTTTTTCGTACCCCATTTGAGACTGGGAAAACAGTCAGACATTTTTCATCTTGATTCCGTCTTTTGTTCACCACTTCAGAAGCAAAAGTTGTGATGTATAAATATGATGTTTCCCGGAATTGGTGAGGAATATCTATTTGCGTAATTCATGTTCCTCTATCAATTGCTGAGTACTATTGCGACTGTAAGTGTTCTTACATGCAATTAATGCGATTTTAATGCAGGCTTGTTATGAAGAATGACACCATTGAAATGAGTGCAAATGCATTAGGTTTAACTATGGAGAGCAATGGGATCAGAATATTGGAGCCGTTTGATACCACTTTGAATTATTCAAATGCTTCTGGGAAGACTAACATTCAATTATCTGTTTCCGACGTATTTATGAATTTTTCCTTCAGTATCTTGAAGCTCTTCTTAGCTGTTGAAGAGGACATATTGGCCTTTCTGAGAATGACATCGAAGAAAATAACTGTTGTCTGCTCTCAGTTTGACAAAGTCGGGACTGTAAGAAGTATGTCATTTATATTTAAAACTGTCATTCTTTTATATCTGAATACTGAAGGCTCTTTGCAAAATTTCTAGTAAGGCCCCAAAACCCCCTGAACTTTGGGGTGGTACAGGTTTGCTCCTAAACTTTCAATTGTCACACATTACCTTCCTGAAATTTCGATTTGCAACAGCATTAGCCCTCCATTGTATTTTTCATTGGCATGGGTAATGTGTTTGACTTTTAAGAATTAAGTGTGTATTTTCATCTCAATTTTTTACCCTTTAATTCTGTAACAAATATAAAGATACAGGAAATGGAGAAAAATATACCAATTGAAATATTAATGTTAGGAAAAATAAATACAAAAAGTTACATAATGAGCATCAATTTTTTTTATTTGGCTATTTTGTTATTGAGGCAGTTTTCCTTTTCACTTAATGTGTTCTTTCCTTAAATATCTTTTTAGTTCCATTAATTTTTCATCGGTTTGTTAAAAATGTATAGTTTTATTATGATTAATGATGTTTATTTTTTGTGATATGATATTGTGGTCAATTTTTTTACTTTAATTTTTTATCATCTTTTACAGAAATCAAAGGCAAAAGACAGATTTTTAGTAGAAAAATGAGGTGTGAAGTGAAAGTTCAGGGGAAAAATGTGTTACTGTTGAAAGTTTAGGAGCAAACTTTTACTATCTCCAAAGTTAATGGGAGTTTTGTGGAATTTCCTCTAATACATACATATTTTTTTTAAAATGGAAGGATGTTTAAAGTATCTCTAGATGCCTTATACAGAGCTTCTTGCACATTAGCAGTTTGGGTGATCCCTTTCTTTATCCTGAACCTCTATTGAATAGCTCCAACCATATGTCTCCTCCTTCCGATTAATCTAGCAATTGGTTTGACATGCTTTAAGTAATAGCTAGATAAATTTCAATGTATACCAAACGTGAAGTTAGTTTACTGGTTCTCAGAGAAACAGCTAAATGGAAGCCATGAAACCTCGATGCCAAACTCTTCTATTGGTTGGCCAGTTTTGTTCTTCCTTCAACTACGTTATGAAAAGTTTCTGCATGCTTGATGTGATTACAACATAGCCCACTGCTCTCAGAGGATAATTGGGTGGCTAGAATAGATAGCTGAATTCTGCCTTCTTACTGAAGGTGGAAAGTCAATGTCAGTGTGTAATTTCCATGGAAATTTGCTATATTGGAGGGCAGCTTTAAGTGAAGGGACAATGTCATTTATCCTGATGATGTAGTTAATTGAGCAATTGGCTCCCTTGGTGTATTGTAGTGCATGACTTCTTATTTTGGCACAAATGAATTGTAAAGTAGATAGAACGAATCTCAACTCCTATCTTATAGTCTCTGTTCTTTGGTTGATAGAAAAAGAGACGTCATTCTTGCATCTGAATATGAGCTTCCACATCCTTGACTACACAATTCTTGGCCAACAGCCAATAATTCTAGCTTAATTTTCTTCACCTTGCAGATCCTCAGAATGGCCAAGTGTACGCGTTCTGGAGACCACGTGCACCACCTGGTTTTGCTGTTCTTGGGGACTATCTGACGCCAACGTGAGTGAGAATCCGTCTCCATCTTCGGAGAAGTTTTTCCTCTTTCTCAAATATGGGTCTCATTACACCTCACTTGACAGGGAAAAACCACCTACCAAAGGAGTTATAGCCACCAATACCAACCTTGCACGAGTTAAAAATCCTCTGTTTTTCAGACTTGTTTGGCCAATTTTGAGTGCTGGAGTCAGTTCTGAACAACGGTCAAACGGTAATGAGGGGTCACTGAGGGGAGTTTTTGACGAGGGAGACACAAGCTGTTGTGTCTGGTTTCCTGAAGCGCCTAAAGGTTATGTTGCTCTTGGCTGTGTGGTTTCACGAGGAAGGAAACAGCCCCCACTATCTTCTGTCTCTTGCATCCTGGCTTCTTTAGTCACTCCTTGTCCATTGAGGGATTGCATTACTATAGGATCTGACAATCTGTAAGTGTATATACTCATTCAGCTCATCACTTCTAGCATGTAGATCTACTATTCCTCGTTTTGCTAAAGTCAATTCCTGCTGCTAAGAATTAGAGGTAGGTCTGTTTATTTTTGTAATCATGTTGGAGTATACTCGGTGTTATTAGGAATTAGCAAGTAGGTGAGTCTTAAGTAAGTAACAGATATAGCCTTTGGGTATTTTCTCTGTTCCTCTCTTACGATCCTAGAATATTTCTACCTGGAGAATCAATCGTTGATCTTGATCTGAAGTCTACTTCATATACTGATTGCAGATGCTCTACTTTAGCATTCTGGCGTGTGGAAAACGCGGCTGGTACCTTCTTGCCGGCAGATCCTACTACAGGCCTCTTGAACGTAGCATATGAATTGCGTCATTTAATGTTTCCCATTCTTGATTCACCCAAGGCCTATGAAAGTCCTAATACCCAAGCTTCTTCTAGCCATAGGAACACCCCACAACCACAAAGATCAATAGATGCAAGCTCTTGCCGCCGATTTGAGGAAATTTCCGATTTTGTGTGGGTATGGTGGAATCGTGGCTCAAATTCAGGAAGGAGACTATCAATATGGCGTCCGGTTGTTCCTCAGGGAATGGTTTACTTCGGAGACATTGCTATGCAAGGGTATGGCGCGCATCGTTGTTCATTTTTATGACTTCAAATTCTTTTAATGATAATATTGCTGTTCATAATTTGCAACAGATATGAGCCTCCAAGCACCTGCACTGTTCTCTATGATACTGGAGGCGAAGAGCTTTTCAGAGCCCCTTTGGATTTCCAACTGGTGGGTCAGATTAAGAAACAAAAAGGTGTGGAGGGTATCTCCTTTTGGATGCCTCGAGCACCTCCGGGCTATGTTTCCTTAGGTTGTGTTGCCTCCAAGAGCATACCAAAGCAACATGATTTCAGTGCTTTGAGGTGCATTCGCAGTGATATGGTCAGTGGTGATCAATTTTCAGAAGAAAGTTTGTGGGATACATCTGGTACCAAAATTAAGACAGAACCTTTCAGCATTTGGGCAATTGGTAATGAATTGGGAACCTTTATTGTACGTGGTGGCTTCAAGAAGCCTCCACGAAGATTTGCCTTGAAGCTTGCTGATTTGACAAACGGTTTAGACGATACTGTCATTGATGCGGAGATCAAAACTTTCTCTGCGGCACTCTTTGATGATTATGGTGGGCTGGTGAGATCTCTTATGCCAAGTATCTTCAAGACTGCTCAATTAACCTAATTGCAATGGAAGCACTGCCATATAAGCCATGATCATTCTCTAGATATGGGAATTTTGTATATCAAGGGCCGATACTTACAGAGTTGGGGCTCTTGCAAAGCGTCAATCACAGGAGCTCCTTGGCTTGAAGTTCAAGGAGCCTCGATTCCTAAAATTAGTTAGATCATTAGATATATATCTAAGGGAAATTTGAAAGACATGCGTGCCAATATTTTCAAGTTGGAAGGGCAGCATAGTAGACTTATTTTGAGACTCGTTCTTAAGTTGATATTGACATATTCAAGCTTCTAAAGATCGGAGGGAAGAGAAACTGATGTCATTTCTTGCAGACAACTAAAAAGCCTGCTTTTCCCCTGGGCTCTTCCTCATTCGCCACCCTCCTTCCTCCCTCTCTCTGTCTGAAGAACCCCTTTATTTTGTCTGTGTGTGCCTCTAAAATGACATTGCTGCTTGAAACATTGTTGTCCCTGCTTTTATTTGTCCCTAATTGTATATGCATTTTAGATTAAGTTGTATTTTCCATATAGTCCCGGTTTGCTAATTAATGTATTACTGAACTTTTGCAGATGGTTCCCCTGTTTAACGTATCTCTGAGTGGATTAGGATTCAGTCTACATGGAAGAGAAAAGTGTATAAATTCCACTTCCAGCTTCTCCTTGAATGTTAGATCATACAATGATAAATATGAAGCGTGGGAGCCACTGGTTGAGCCTGTTGATGGGTTCCTAAGGTTAGCCATGTTGTACTGCATGTAATCACGACACTATTTTAATACCAGTCGCGACAAGAAGTGCAACCTGTCCAACCAAGGCTGCGCTGGCCTCCTGTGAGGTTCAAAACCTTATTTAGTTTTGAGTTCAGAACCAGTCATAACCGGCCAACAGTCAAAACTATTTCGGTACACCGGATCATATTGGCGAATTTTGTAAAGGAGAAGGGTTGCTGAGACAGTGACTTGTACACCTGCACCCACAGCTGAAATTCAGGCGTCACCAACTTTGCCGAGCACCCACATCTGCTTATTGGATGGCAAATAAGTCATTTAAAACTCCATTACTTTTCTGAAAAGGATATAGCGGTAGAATTCACAAGAGTTGAACCCACGTTCTTTGAAGACAAAATTATGCACCTTTGCCAGTTGAGCCGAAGATCTCTTTCATTAATGTATTGCATAATGTGTACACACACACATTTGAGTTTTAATTAATTATCTTAACCGATCCTATTTGAACTGATCAGTCTAACCGGTTGAACTGGTCAACCACGTATGGTCGTCCATCCGTATGGCCGCCCATATGTTGTCAAAAACACGGGTGTCAATCAATTGCACTAGCTAAATTAGACTGATCATGTATGGTCCCGTTCAGTTGTGTGTAGAAACTATGATAAGATGTTGATTTTTTTGCATGATCAAAAAGACGGCCCAAATACATTGTCTATATGGCCTTAATCCTTTTTTTTGTTGGCTGTGAACATGAGTTGTACATTTGGAGAATAAGAATCAAAGAAGCAGATTCTTTAGCAAGCTCTGTACAGAGAACTGTAGTACTGTGACATACTGAGCAACATTTACAATAAATGATGCGAAAAAGGAGGGGTAATTGTCTCCCTGACCTGCCACATCATGAGAAATAATTGTCTCTGCTACTGGAGATAAGAAGAGGGATGAAGACTTGGTCTAAATTGGTCCTCTTTCCCAATTATTGAACATCTTATAGCACTGCAAATTCTTCATTTTGTGTCCTGGCACCCAAAGAATGTCTTAATTAACTTATCTTTTTTTCCCCTTTGGGGGAAAAGTAGTTCAGTTTTTGTTCGACAGTTCTTGGTCCTCTTTGTCTCCTCATTGCTGTTATTAAAACATTCTCACACTCTAGCAATATGATCATCAATATTTTCCTTCGACCTAATGCTGCTTTATGGTCTGCTGTAGATACCAATACGATCTGAATGCCCCTGGTGCAGCTTCTCAATTACGTATTACTTCTAGAAGAGATTTCAATCTAAATTTCTCTGTATCCAATGCCAATATGATCATTCAAGCTTATGCAAGCTGGAGCAACCTAAGCCATGTTCATAAATCCAATCAAGAAATAGTATTCCCCTTCATAATATATCTTCTTTCTTCTTTTTCGCATATTTAATGTTTGCTCCTCTGACGAACTGTCTGACCAGATTCTGTTTTCTTTTTCGTGGAAGAACCAGAAGAAAGAAGAAGCAGTTTCTTCAACCTTTGGGGGAGGATCCATTATAGGTGTTCATCACACGAGAGATTTCTTCATCATCCCACGGAATAAACTTGGCCAGGATATTTTTATTCGCGCTACAGAAATCAGGGGACTTCACAATATTATTAGGATGCCATCTGGGGATATGAAGCCACTCAAAGTTCCTGTATTGAAGAATATGTTAGATTCTCATATGAAGGGAAAACTTGGAGGAAAAGTCAGAGCCATGGTGACTGTACTGGTGGCAGATGCGCAGGTTAATGTCTTCTACATCTTTATGGCATGGGTTGCCAAACTCTGAGTTTAAAATAAGTATGTGTCCCATCAACGAGAAAGAAAATTTAACTGATTGACCAGATATGATGTTTATCAATCCACAAAGGGAACTTGCACCATCAGGAAGGAACTAATGATATGGAGTATATAGTTGTTAATGATCACACTGTGGTCAAGGAAAAGTTTTGCCTTCCATGGGAGGCAAATGTTTACCAGTTTGATCTGTGAGACCTTGATACTTGCATGGCTATTGCCTTGACATGTGGAAAAGACGAATAGAGTGCCTCAATTATACCATTGCTGCTTTTCGTATTGCCTTTTTGATTTTGGAGACAAATTTAAATTTTAGATTATTCTTCCTTTGCTTTGCTCGTAACATACATTGTACTCTAAATGTGCTCTTTCATTCTGTGGTATAATTGTCAGCCGTATTTGTTGATAACATAGAAGTGTTCCTTGGTCCTTGCTGAGACACCCTTGTGGAAAGACCTACCTGGTAAATTGTATCTGATTAGAGTCGAGTCTGGAAGTCTAGAAAACATGAGCAGTGCCTACATTATCTAGAAAGCACAATATTGAGGTGTGCTGCCATTAAATATGAAATTTTGTATGAATTTTCTCCGAATGAATGAAAAGCTACGAAATTGTTGAAACCTCTTATGTTTATTGTTAATGTTAGTGGGTTAATGTTAGTGGGCCTAATTATTTAGGCCTAGTTTATTTTATTTTGATGTCTTAGGGTTGAGGTCTATCTCTACTCTATATATATATTGTATTTCACTTTTCCTAGAGTTAAATGAATAAGAGAATTCTTTCATACAACATGGTATCAGAGCTCAATTAGCCTCTCAACCCCAAAACCTCTTCCCATCAACGTAAACCACCAAACCACCTTCAACAGAAATATTCTCTGTTCTTATGAGATATGGTTTTCCATATGGTATTCTGATATAAATTTGATCTTGTGGTGGGTAGCTGATATTTACTGTTGTATTCTACATTTATTTTATTTAACAAATGCTCTTTTGTAAAATTTATTTTGTAGTATTGCAAAAGAGGGTGTATCTAATGTGAAGATTCTCGTAAATGCACAGGCTTTTTAGCTAGTCGATGAGTTTAATCCTTGCCTTACCTGGAGCGAATTTATCTATGTAGAAAGTTTATGCTGTTCGTTGCTTTGTGGCTTTAACACAAGGATTGTTTATTGAGAAAATTTGATGGAGAGAAATTTGTATTCTCATTCATGTTTTCTGCTGCTTTACAATGTTACATTTATAGGCTAATGTGCAGTGAAATCCTAGCAAACTACAAACAAAAAAAGGAGACACTTCCACGATTTATGGTAATTACAATTCCACAATTTATGGTAATTACAATTCCACAATTTATGGTAATTACAACTCCACGATTTATGGGATTTGACTAGAATCTATTCCTAACAACCACCTAATTTCCCAACACATTTACAGCCATAAAATCTGGATAAATACAGCTCAACACTCCCCCTCAAGCTGGTGAATAGATATCTTTCATTCCCAGCTTGGTAATTAGCTCGTGAAAACTTCCACCATTGAGCCCTTTGGTTAAGACATCTGCCACTTGCTGTCCTGAGAGAACATAGGATATGCAAATCAGTCCTCCTTCAAGTTTCTCCTTGATGAAGTGTCTATCAATCTCGATATGCTTTGTCCTGTCTTGCTGCACAAGATTATGAGCAATATTAATTGCAGATTTATTATCGCAATACAGCTTCATAGGGGACTGCCACTCAACCTTCAAGTCATCAAGAATGATCTTGAGCCACCATAGCGCACATATTCCTTGGGCTGCTGCCCGAAACTTAGATTCTGCACTAGATATTGCCACCACATTCTGTTTTTTACTTCTCCAAGTTACCAAGTTACCTCCAATGAAGGTACAATAACCAGTTGTAGACCTTCTGTCAACCACTGATCCAGCATAATCTGCATCTGTATAAGCTTCAAGCTTGAGATCTGGACTCTTCTTGAATAATATTCCCTTTCCTGGGTTCCCTTTCAAGTAGTGTAGGACTCGAAAAACAACTTGTAGATGTGATTCCTTTGGATTAAGCATGAATTGACTAATCAAGCTTACTGCATAGGAGATATCGGGTCGAGTATGGGCAAGGTAAATTAGCTTTTCCACCAATCGTTGATACATTTCTCGATCTACTGCCGCCTCTTCTTTTGCTTCTGCTAGTCTTTGGTTCGGCTCAATCGGAGTGACTACTGGTTTGCAACCAAGCTTCCCAATTTCTTCCAAAAGATTCGTCACATACTTCCGTTGTGAAATAAAGATCCCTTGCTTTGAGTATGAAACCTCAATTCCTAGAAAATACTGTAGCTTTCCTAACTCTTTTATTTCAAACTCTCTGATCAAGTACTGTTTTAGCTACTGTTTCTCCCTTTCATCATTGCCCGTGACTATTAGGACATCAACATAAACCAACAATGCTGTAACTCCCCCTGCATCTGAGTGTTTTATGAATAGTGTATGATCTCCCTGACTTTGTTTATACCCAGACGCCTTCATGACTCTAGCAAATCGTCCAAACCAAGCTCTAGGTGACTGCTTGAGTCCTTATAATGCCTTTTTTAGTCTACAAACCTTTTCGGTTGTTTCTTTTCCTTCAAAACCAGGTGGCATGTTCATGTAGATTTCCTCTTCCAAATCTCCATGTAAAAATGCATTCTTTACGTCATACTGTTGAAGTTTTCAATCAAAATGAGCAGCTAAAGATAGTAAAATTCTTACAGTGTTCATTTTAGCGACCGGTGCAAAAGTCTCTTGGTAATCCACTGCATATGTTTGAGTGTAACCCTTTGCAACCAATCTCGCTTTGTACCTCTCCAGAGAGCCATCTGCCTTGTACTTCACAGTGAATACCTACTTGCAGCCTACTAGATTTTTCTCTTTTAGCCTGTCAACAATTTCCCACGTTCTATTTTTTTCCAGTGCCTTCATCTCTTCTTTCATGGCATTTCTCCATTCCTCTTTTGACGTTGCTTCAGTCAAGGTATCAGGGATGACAATAGTGTTTAAACTCACAATAAAGTTTCGGAATGGTGATGACAATCTATCAAGGGACACATAATTTGAAAGTGGATAAACTGGTTTCTTGGTACACTCTCTTGTCCCTTTTCTAATAGCAATAGGCCAATCAAGATCAGTCTCTGATATATCACTGAGTTGCTCATTCAGAGAAGGTTCAGGACTTATCGTGCTCTCATTGGCAGTACCTGGAGTGGCATTTTGGACTTGCTCTTTTGTCGGAACGGCTGTCCTTCTTGAGTACACCTGAGAAAATCTCATAGAATCATGAAAACGAGTTGGACTAGTGGGAGTAGGAAGAGTAGGACTGGTGGGAACAACAACAATAGAAGGTCGACTAGAGATAGGATTCAAGGTAGGTTCATGAGTTACGGTGGGCAGGTTTGGATTGACGAGAACATTGGACGGTAGATCCAAGTTATCAATAACACCAAGATCCTTATCTTCCTTATCTTCCATGAGTGAAATCTCCCCTTGAAAATAAGGTTTTGGAAAATAGGGTTTATTTTCAATAAAAGTGACATCTGCAGAGAGATAAAATTTTTTGGAAGGTGGGTGGTAACATTTGTAGCCCTTTGTGTTTGTGAGTAACTAAGAAAGATGCATTTGATTGCACGAGGATCTAGTTTTCCTCGTTGATGATGATGAATGTGGACAAAGGAAATACAACCAAAGACTCGAGGCGTAAGGCCATTAGATGTACAGAAGTGAGGATAGAATTGAGAAAGAATTTCCATAGGGGTCTTGTGGTCTAATGTACGTGATGGTAGCCTATTGATCATATATGTAGCTGTAAGAACAGCTTCCCCCCAATACGTTTTAGGAGCATTTCTGTGAAACAACAAGGCACGAGTTGTGTTAAGGAGATGACCATTTTTCCTTTCAGCAATCCCATTTTTTTGGGGTGTATTCACACAAGATGACTCGTGGATAATGCCTTCCTCTTGAAAATAAGAGGACAATATTTGATTGAAGTAATCTTTAGCATTATCTGATCTAAAGACCTTGATTTTGACCCCAAATTGTGTTTGAATCATGGAATGAAAGGAAGGAATAATGCTACTCACATCAGATTTATGTTTGAGTAAGAAAGTCCAAGTGGCTCTAGAGCAATCATCAATTAGAGTGACAAACCAACAAGCTCCAGAGATGTTTGGAACTGTAGAAGGCCCCAAATGTCACTGTGTACCAAGTCAAAAGGATTAGAACTACGATGATTGCTAATTGGAAATGATACACGGTTATGCTTGGGTAACTCACAAACATCAAAATGGAAATCTTTAATATCCAAATCATTGAACAAGGCTGGAAACATCATACTCAAGACTTGAAAGGATGGATGACCAAAACGAAAATGGTGAAGCCAAATAGCTTCTTTATTTGAAATACCGAGAAACGATGAAGATAAGTTATTTGTGATTCTTCTTGCGGTGAGAGGTGTCTCAAGGTAGTACAATCCATTTTGTTCCTTAGCAAGTCCAATCCTCCTCTCCGAGTTCCGATCCTGAAAAACACAGTAAGATGGATAAAAAAACAGCTTGACAATCATGATCTTTTGTGAGTTTTTGTATAGAAATGAGATTGGAAGACAGTTTAGGGATGTGTAGGACATCTTTAAGGACAAGATTAGGTGTGACAAGAACATCTCCAATCCCTGCAACAGTAGCAAGAGACCCATTTGCCACAATAATCTCCCTATTGCTAGGACAAGGTATATAGGTCCTGAAATGTGATGAGATATGAGTCATATGATCGGTCACCCCTGAATCAATAACCCAGAAATTACCTGAGAGTGCCAGTGAGCATGCACCAGAGGGCTTATTAAGAGACCCTAACAAACCTCTTATTTTCTCAATTTCTTCACCATTGAATGTTGCTTTCCCTTTTTCTGCTTCATAACCAGCTTGCTCAATCAAGTGGACCCGGGGCCTTGGTTGCGTTGCCCGGTTCACCCACTCTCGGCTTGAAGTAGTTGGTTTCCCATTCAATTTCCAGCATTGCTCCTTTTTATGTCTTGGCTTCCTACAGTAAGCACACCACAAGTTGTCCCGGTTGTTTCTTCTTGGTAGATCCCGGTTGTCTCTTCTTGGTAGATCACCCTTTTCATCAACCTTTCCGATTGTCAAGGCTGACCCTTCTATTGCTTGTGGTTCAAGCATGACGGATTGACGACTTTCTTCTGCCCGGATCAAGGAAATCGTCTCCTCCAATGATGGTACATCCTCCTTGCCAAGTATTTGAATTCTAACTTGGTCAAATTCAGAGTTAAGCCCAGCTAAGAAATCGTAGACTCTATCCTTTTCAATAAAATTCTTCAAAATGGCTGCATCTTCTGGACACCGCATGTGGAATACCCGATATTGATCGAGTTCTTGCCATAAGTTCTGCAAAGAGCTAGCATACTCAGTAACTATCTCACCTCCTTGTTTTGTCCCACTGGTTTTCACCTTAATTTCGTACACCTGGGCTGCATCATGGGCCTTTGAGTACGTCCGTTGGATAGAATCCCAGATCCCCTTTGCGGTTGGTAGAAACATGCAAGTATCGCTTATGGCTGGTTCCATGGAATTCCATAGCCATGACATGATCATGGAATCGGCGTCATCCCATGCATCGAAATTGGGATCTCCTTGCTTGGGTCCTATCCCCAGTAGATGGCTGAGTTTTCCTTTGCCCTTTAGGTACGTCTTGACGAATTGTGACCACTTGAGATAATTTTTCTCATTCAGTCTATACGATGGCCTAATATTCTGAAGGTCGCCGATCATGTTTGACGAGGCGACCTCCTCCGATTGGTTTGTGGTAGGAGAACGAGAATCTGTGACTTTGGGTGTGGTTTCGGATGTGGTCATTTTTGGAGAGAGAAGGTGGAAAGGGATGAAGAAGATTATACCAAGAGAAGGTTAGCAAGATACGAGCAGTACTGCAGCTATGAAGGCTGCGTACAAAGTAGAATTTTCCTGGAGTATAATAGATAGCAATGAAAGCTTGAAAATGCAGCAATGAAGGCTGCAATCTGAAATCCAAAAATCTAGCCTAGTGCTCTGATACCATGAGAAAATTTGATGGAGAGAAATTTGTATTCTCATTCATGTTTTTTGCTACTTTACAATGTTACATTTATAGGTTAATGTGCAGTGAAATCCTAGCAAACTAAAAATAAAAAAAGGAAACACTCCCACAATTTATGGTAATTACAATCCCACGATTTATGGTAATAACAACCCCACAATTTATGGGATTTGACTAGAATCTACTCCTAACAATCAGCTAATTTCCCAACACGTTTACAGCCATAAAATCTGAATATATACAGCTCAACATTTATACCTTTTCTTCTATTTCGTTTGTTTCAAGGTTTTGACGGTTCTTCCATATGGGTCTTCTGATTCTGTTGCTATTCTGCAGATCTTAAGAGCAGAAGGATCAACTTCCAAACAGTATGCAGTGACAATTTGCCTTATACGAGACCAAAGCATCTCTAGTGAATCGTTGCTCAAGCAGCAAACTGCACGCACACGCGGAATTGGTGCAGAACACTCCTCGTCTTCCAAGCAGGAGCTGGTCAATTGGGGTGAAATGTTCTTTTTCAAAGTCGATTCCCCTGTATGTATAACATTTCTTTTTGTAATGCTTTATCTAGGTTGATGTCCATAATTCCTATTTCTTTTACTTATAAGAGAATGAGCTTCTCAAGAAAGTCAAATCTCATATTGCATGGCCAGGAATTTCTGTCATGATAAATGTATCTGCTTGACCAGTGGACATATATAACTAAATCAGGAGAAAATTTGGAAGCTTCTCTTTTATTTGCTAAACACTGGATATATGGCCCGATCTTCCCTGTAAAATTGTCAGTGGTGTCACACTGATCGCTTGTGCTGTTTATTTTATTTCCCATCTTGAGTTAACTGTATTAGTCTGCTTCCCCTGTGGCTTCTGCTCCTGTGATGCCTCACGTCTTATTGAATCAGTATAATAGATTTAGATTCTTGTACTTTACTTTAGTTATGAGCAGTGTCTCTGTCTAGAGGATTTGTATTCCTGTGATATTACTTTCTGTATCTCCCCTTAAAGGATCCATATTTTGGTGCAACGAGTGCAGCCTGTTTAAGGGATCTGATGTGGAGGACTTGACATGGTCCCTTATATGATAAATTTAAGTTGAGCTCTAAAAGATCAATTTTGAGGATTTTGATGTTACGCACATAGATCAAATGATGCTACCAGTTATTTTTTTGAGGACTTGATGCAAAGATTATGGAGACTTCGTGAAATGTTGACTCTTCATCTAGAGATATAGCACTATGAATTTTTGCTGTGATTTGCCAGAGTGGTTTGGGAGTTTCACAAGTGAACTGGAGTAGGCAACATTAAAGTTGATTACCTTATTTAAAGAGATCCTTGGAACTATTATGTGTTAGATTCAGCTTTGGAATGATTTCAGGTTTTCCTTTAACAGAGGCTTGATCTTATGTTTGTAGCTGCTCTGGGAAAATTTTCCATTTCAACAAAGATGAACTTCTTAGCATCAGTCTGCATGAATGTAGCATTGAGACCTCTCCATCTGCTCTAGTATTAGGAAAGCTAGATCTTTAACTTGTTTGTTCTGCAGATGGTGTCATTGTCTTGAACAGAATAGGTAGGAGCAGATGTGAGTTTCAATGTAGGATATTGGATTGTCATTTTGATTAGGTCATGGTGGGAATGTGTCGTTAATCATGCTGAGGTCTGCAAGTGAAGTATCTTTTTGAGATTAAGACGCACCATAAGAGGACTTTGGTAACGGGGGTGCATTTAACATGAAGGATGTCAGATTTGTGCCGATGTCATATGACGCAGACGGCATGGTTCAGGAAAGGAGGCACATTTTTGTTTTGGATAATTATAGTGGAGGGTTCATTATAAGGAAACCTGGTCGAGGATAAGACCCAGGAAAATTAGTACAGGTGTGCAGGCATGTTAATAATGACCAGTGGATGGTCTTGTAAGAAGTGGTAAACTGAATTGGAAAGGTGAAGCAGACATAGATAATATTCCCTCTCCTCGGCTTGCCTTTACAACTAAGTACTTTTGCCATCAAAATATATGTTCATTATTATTCGTAAAATGTAAATGTTAGGATTTAGTCTATATTTCTACCTTTCTCGACTTATTCGACATCATTAGACCATTAGATTGTCTTGCTCAATTTACCATAGTCTACTTCAGCATCTAAACCATAACTTCATTATAATGTGTTTTGTCCTAGACTTGAGAGATGTCGGTCCTTTTCTTGATAAATGGCTTCAAGACTCCATATGATTAGTTTGATGCCAACTTGTATTTTCATTTTGGTGCAGGACCACTACAAGGTGGAACTAATTGTCATTGACACGGGGAACGGTACTATTCTGATTCATATAAACTTTCAAATAATTGAGAAGTGAGATAGATTCTTGGGATTTGTAAGTTGCTTAATGTGTTTGTCACCTCGTACATACTGTCTCTGTATAGCAAATGACCACTTTTCTGCTGACCTCGTTACATCAAAATTTTAGCTTTACAAAACAGATGTTTTGTATTAAAAGTGGAGATTTGATTTTATAGATAGTGCTTTTCATATATACAACAATTTAAACTAGCACAACTTTGTAGCTTTTTAGAAGTACACTGAATTTCATTAAGTTTGTGGTGTTGTCTGGACTATTATCGTAACCTTGTAGACCCTTGAAGGTTTAGCATGTGTGAGAGAATCGACTGTAAGTTCTTTTTGTCACAGGTAATCCTGTTGGATTCTCTTCATTTCCTTTAAAGCAGGTGGCAGAAAATATCCCTGGCAGCTTAAGCCCATCAGCTTATTTCAATAAATTATCCTGGATGGATCTGTTCTCTGTACAATCAACGGTAATTTTCTCTTCGCATGCTTTGATAGAATTTTTTCCAGTTCTCTACCATTTAAGTTTCTCCATGTAAGTAAGTGGATAGTGACACAGGTAGTGTAGGGTAGCAGCTTCTAAATTGAATTATTCTGAATTCTCAATGCAGAACACGGTTGAAGAAACGGAAGGTCAGAAACTCTGTGGAAGAATAAGGTGTGGCATACTCTTGTCACCTGAATATGAGGTGGAGAGTCAGGAGAATTCCTGTATGTCTGGCAAAGGATCTGGATTTATCCAAATCAGTCCTTCAAGGGAAGGTCCATGGACTACTGTCAGGTTAAATTATGCAGCACCCGCTGCTTGTTGGCGTTTGGGAAATGATGTGATTGCAAGTGAAGTAATTGTTAACGATGGCGACAGATATGTAGATATGAGGTCACTTGTCACTGTACGGAACAGTACAGATATCACACTTGATTTATGCCTCAAGTCCAAAGCTTCAGAGGATAGAACACTTCATGATGCTAGTAGGATTGAAGAGCAGCAATTTGAAGATGATAAAACTGAAAAGGACGAGTTCTTTCAAACAGAGGAGTACAAACCAAGCTCTGGCTGGGTTAGCTGCTCATTTCAACCTAAGAAACAGGAGCTAGATGGAAACCCCTGGAATGTGAGTTATAGTAAATCATCTCTTCAGTACCTCAGCTAATTGTTATTTTGCCTTAGATGCTAGTTTTCATCACCTCTTATTAATCACGGCACTTCAATAGCTTTTTTTTTTTTTCAAGGTTTAGTCATTAGTTATTACATGTCCATCCAATTCAATGTTAAGTAACATCTCTCTAATAAATCCAGTATGTTATCAATTTTGGCTTAATTTTATCTTCTGTATTCTATAACAAGAACTTCAACAGCTAGCTAGTCACCAAAGTAGGCAGGAGAATGTAATGACAGCATTTATTTGTAGCTGATCCTAATGTGGGTTGAACAGTTTGAATAGTTATTGTGGTGAGGAGAGCAAGCAGTGAAAAAACAATATCAATTATTATGCTGGAGTATTCCCTGGTAATTTCTAGTGTGGAGTTGATGAACTATGTTAGACTAATCACCATTTATCTAGTTCTTAAAATAAGTTTAGTTTCCATAAGAAACAAATCATTACGAGGAACATTGATTGCCTAGTCTCTTTATAGCCATATCAAAGAATCTAATATGCAAAGAGGCAAATTGATAGAATGGAGCTTTGGTTGGGTTGAGCCACATCGGCACAACGCTCCATTGTCGCTAATTTTCAAAATTAACTAGACCTAAAATAAAAAGAAAAGGATGAATTACCTACTAGATTCCTCATTGATTTATATAGCTTATTAGTTTAGGTGTACTTGGATATGAATTGATTAAAGTAAATAGATCCATTGAACAGTTCTACTTAATTCTTTATTCCATGTTCCAATTGAAAATATTTGTCCATTGTAAGAAACATATAGAAGTACATCTACTAGGGTTTTACTTAATTTATATGGGCTTAAAAACACAATTTCGAATTAAAGTATTTTCAGTAGTGTGTTGCACCGTACTTCTACTAGTATCTGATAAATTGATGATGTTCACGATAAATTCTGAAGCATAAAATTTATGAACATAGGTTACACCAAAGAAAAAGTTACTCTATCACGGGACACAAAACCTTGGTATATCTTTTGGCCGTTAAATCAAGGTGGATTCGAACAATCGTTTTTCACATGTTCCACTGTTCACATAATTTATTCTACTTCTGACTAGGGTTTTGCAATTTCATCCTTGGTCTCCAACTCGTCTTGTCCCCTTTTGTGATCGTCTATAAGTTACTGCAGGAGAAATCAATCTCTGAGTCGCCACCAGGTTGGAGTTGGATCGACGACTGGCATTTGGACATGACGTCTGTAACTACTGCTGATGGTTGGGTTTATGCCCCAGATGTTGAAAGTCTGAAATGGCCAGAGTCATGTGATTCTCTTAAATCTGTCAATTATGCTAGGCAAAGAAAATGGGTCAGAAACAGAAAGAAAATTTCAGGTCATCAGAAACTCGAGATCTCTCTTGGACGATTAAGTCCTGGAGACACTGTGCCTCTCGCTCTCTCAGGATTACAGTCTGACTATGTGCTGCAATTAAGGCCTTTCAGAATTCATGATTCCAGTGAATATTCCTGGAGTTCTGTGGTGAATAAAGAGGATTCTGGTGAACCTAAAGGAATCTCTGAACTACGTGTTTCAGCACTGGCTGAATCCAATGAACTGTTGTACTGCACCCCGCTAAATGGAACTTCTTCCAATGGATCCCAAAAACTTTGGTTCTGTGTAAGCATACAGGCAACAGAACTTGCCAAAGACATTCATTCGGATCCAATTCAGGATTGGAAAATTGTGATCAAAGCTCCTTTGTCACTAACTAATTTTCTTCCTTTTGCTGCGGAGTTCACTGTTCTTGAAATGCAAGCAGGTGATCATTTCTCTGCCTGTGCAAGAGGGACACTTTGTCCTGGTGCACCTGTAAATGTATACCATGCGGACATAAGAAACTCATTGTTCCTTTCATTGCTGCCGCAAAGAGGATGGTTACCAGTGCACGTAAGACCACCTTAGCCTTTACAACTATATGTAGTATCTGTCTTCTTTTTCTGTCGAGATCATGTATGCAAGATTTGTTCAGGTTATAATGGACTCCATCTGCTTCTGACACTGCCTTTACAGGAAACTATCCTTCTTTCTCATCCACATGGAGTTCCAGCAAATACAATGAGCTTAAGAAGTGCTATTAGCGGCAGGTCAGCGACCGCAGATTTCGACCTTTTTGTTATGTAATCCTTTTGTGATGACACCACCTTTTCTTAGGTAGCCTCATGCGTTGTGATATTGTCGTCTGCAGGATTGTGCAGATCATTCTCGATCAAAATTATGAAAGAGAACAGCCCATGCTGTCCAAAGTGATTAGAGTGTATGCTCCTTACTGGTTTGAAATCGCCAGGTGTCCGCCTTTAACATTGCGATTGATAGACATGGGAGGGAAGAAATCTACCAGGAAATTTGCTCTTCCTTTTCATTCTAAGAAGAGCAATGCAAAAATTGTTGAGGAAGTAGCTGAAGAGGAAATATATGATGGACACACCATTGCCTCTGCTTTAAATTTCAACTTCTTGGGACTATCTGTGTCTTCTTCTGGTGAAGGGCACTTTGGACCCGTGAAAGATCTTTCTTTGCTCGGGGACGTGGTATATCTGACATGCATAGAAACCTTTTTTTGTTTTTGGAGATAATCTCCTCGATTACTTTTTCTCTTGGTCCTCAGGATGGATTGCTAAATATTAACAATTTTTCTCTTGGTTTTCAGGATGGATCACTGGATATTAACGCCTATGATGCTGATGGAAAGTGTGTGAAGCTTTTTGTTTCTACAAAACCATGCCCCTATCAGTCTGTTCCAACAAAGGCAGGCGTCTTCTTCTTAATTCTTTGGTGTATTTCCGATGTTGTTTTTCCTTCTTATTTTTTATCCCCTTTCAAGCGAAAGGAATGTGAATGATTCCGCATTCTTTTTTGGCAGGTCATCTGCATCCGACCATTTATTACTTTCACAAACAGACTTGGTCAGGATATCCTGCTTAAGTTAAGCGGCGGAGATGAAGCAAAGGTTCTTCGCTTGTGTGATTCTCGAGTCTCCTTCCCTTATCGTGATGACAATGGACCTAATAAACTCCAGGTTGGTATCTGATCGAGCCCTTATTACTGCATAGCTATGGTAGATTTTTTCCTAAAGAGGGTGCTGACCTCTGAATGTCCCCTACGGTGCAGCTTTCTTGCCATAGTGACACAAAGTACTGATTGCACTTCCCACTCCACCTAGATTTAACTTCATATCATTATGTTGTTTGTCTTACCTCTGGAGCTGCCAGTAGATTGAATTGAAAAGAGTGAGCAATAGTACCGCATATCAGGCTGTCGCTGATGAAAGCATCTCAATTACTTTGACGCACGTTCAGCTCTGCCTGCCTGCATGCTTGCAAAGTCTACTTATTGTACTCAGAGAGGAGGAACATTCTTTGCAGATGGAGAGCATGTAAAACTATTAACATGTGATAAATGAAGCATTTTTTTGTAACTTGGTCAAATAAAATGAAAATCTGATGATATGTTAGATATAGTGATGATGAAGGGGCCTAGAGTTGCAATCTCTTGAGAAGAGTCCATGTGCCCATACGAGTATGGATAATATTTGCTTTTACTGGTTCACAGTCTCCTTTTGTTCGTCAAAACATGTTTATCTTTGAGCGAGTGATCAATTTAGTATTGCTATATTTATAGGTTCGACTAGGAGATACTGAGTGGTCATATCCAATTCAAATCACAAAAGAGGATACCATTTCATTGGTTCTGAGAACACAAGCTGGCGTTCGGAAGTTTTTGAGAACAGAAATACGGGGCTACGAGGAGGGATCACGGTTTATTGTCGTATTCCGCCTCGGATCAGCATTTGGTCCAATGAGGTAGTTTTTCTCTATCGAACTTATTCAGATGAACTAACTTATATATGAAGTCACTTTAAATGTTTTGGTTTGTAACCATGTAGCATTTGGGATATGCTATCGTTCTCTTTTGATTGCACTGTCTCGTAATTGACCATGAAAGCTATTCTTGGCTTGAATAGGATGGAGAATAGGATAGGAGACAAAAAAATCAGCATCCGCCAGGCTGGATTTGATGATAATTATTGGATTCAGATGGAACCTTTCTCCACAACAAATTTCTCTTGGGAAGATCCATACGGCCAGAAATTTATTGAAGCTAAAGTGGACGAAGTTAGCGGTGGCGTTTGGAAATTCGATTTGGAGGAGTCTGGCCTTCACTTGGTAGAGCAAGGGCAACTGAAGATTAAATTCCATGTTTTTGAGATGGTTGATGTCAAAGTTGGGAGGTTTATAGATGACAAAACATCAAATCTAGATGAAGATGTGCTCGTAACATCTACAGGAAATCAAGGGAGTACTCAATTGCCAGCAAAACTGCAGAATGAAGCGGCTCCTTTGGAGCTTATAGTGGAATTGGGAGTTCTTGGAGTTTCTCTTATAGACCATAGGCCAAAAGAGTTGTCATACCTGTACTTGGAGAGGGTCTTGATATCTTATTCAACTAGCTATGATGGGGGGACAACAACCAGGTTAGGATCTATTTGTATGTAGGATAGCTTCTTCTTCTTTTTTTGTTTTTTGGCTTTTTTTTTCCCGAAGACGTAGGATTTAGGCATGTGATGCCCCTTTTTTGAAACCGGTCCTTCAGCCTGCAGATTACACTACCTGATGATAAGTAAACAAGAAATATTTTAATTCTCCATGCAGTGATGCACCATCTTTTTCGTAACTAATTGCAGATAATTTCTTATCAGACTCCTAAAATACTAGCGTAACTCATAGTCAGCATCTTTTTGGGAGGTCTTGTCTGTTATATTGTTGCAATTTAAAGAGTAATGTGTATCGGCATATGTCAAAACTCATTTTTGTTTTTAATTTTTCTTGGTGAAATTAAACACATTGTTACATGCAAGTGGACATGAGTTTGTGGATGATCATAACACGTGTTGCAACCACCATCTGGAAGTAGTGAGTTTCAAGGAAGAAGCATTTTTAAGTATGGTGCTGTGAATGCAATTTATTTGAAGGTAGATGTTGCTGATTTTTCTTTTACCAGATGGCATCTGATGCTTACTTCCATTAGCTTTTCTGAATATTGAAGCATACCTTCAACTTCAAAAGACTTAATTAACAAATTTATTTGTGAGGAGGATAATATGAGTGAATCTTGATTGTAATGTATTATTCTGCTTTCTTCCTAGATTAGAACAATTGGAAAAACCTTTAATCTCTGGGTGAAGTCCCTAATTGTGGTTTCTTTGCCTTCCAGATTCAAGCTCATTCTGGGGTATTTGCAGATTGACAACCAGCTCCCTTTAACTCTTATGCCTGTGTTGTTAGCTCCGGAGCAGGCCACCGACTTGCATCATCCAGTATTCAAAATAACTGTCATGGTTTGCAATGAAAACCCTGATGGCATTGTGGTCTATCCATGCGTATACATACGGGTAATGTTAAATGCTGTACATTTAAACAGTTGAAGCAGATCTTAATCAATCTGATGCCAGTCCAAAATGACATGACAGGTGACGGATAAGTGGTGGAGGCTCGATATCCATGAACCTATTATTTGGACTGTGGTGGATCTGTACCGTAACATCCAGATGGACCGTTTGCCCCAAACTTCAAGTGTCACACAAGTTGATCCAGAGATTCGAGTCAAGTATGATTCTCTTGTATAGCTAGTAATATGGAAGTCTCATTGAATTAGGATAAGGATAACTCTAGACGCACTGTTGAATGCCACCTTATTTTCTAACTCTAAGTGTTAGTGAAGATATAAGTGAGGAAATGTATATTTTTCCTTCATATTGCAATAAGTTACAGAATCCTACATATAGGAGAAGAGTACAAAAAACAGAAATGGAAAAATACAGCTAACAAGGAAAGAAATAATTGTTCCTCCTAATTAGGCTAATCAAATATTTGCACAATCAATGCTAATCTAACAGCTAGCTAATTAGACAATTAGCAATACAAAAAAATCAATCTAATATACAGAATATCGGCTCAGTAAATCAATCTAACAGCTCAGCACTCCCCCTCAAGCTGGCTTGAAGATATCCTCCATTGTCAGCTTGCTTATTAGGCTGTCAAACTGTTTCTTATGCATCCCCTTTGTCAGTATATCAGCAACCTGCTCATTTGTTGGAATATATGGCATGCAAATTTGTCCATTGTCAAGCTTCTCTTTAATAAAATGTTTATCCACCTCTACATGCTTTGTACGATCATGGAGAACTGGATTATGAGCAATTGAAATTGCTGATTTATTGTCACAATAAACCTTCATTGGTGAGGAATCCGAAACCTTTAGTTCTTCTAGGATCCTTTTAATCCACATCACCTCGCACATACCAAGAGCTACAGATCGATATTCGGCTTCAGCACTATTTCTTGCCACCACATTTTGTTTGTTGCTCCTCCAAGTGACGATTACCCCCAACAAAGGTACAATAGCCAGGCATAGACCTTCTGTCTAAAATGCTCCCGGGCCAATCTGCATCAGTGTAAACTTCTACCTGTAGATGTCCTCGCTTCCTGAACATCAAACCTTTACCAGGACATCCCTTCAGGTATCGCAAGACCCTATAAACAGCTTCAAAGTGCTTTGGACCTGGTGAATGCATGAATCGGCTCACCATGCTCACTGCAAAGGCTATGTCCGGCCGTGTATGAGATAAGTAAATCAGCCTTCCAACCAACCTTTGATACCGTTCTTGATCCGCTACTAATTGGTTTCCATAGGTGTATCTGCAGCTTTACACCCAAGCAAACCTATCTCCTTTAGCAAATCGAGATTAACAAATATACCCTCCTTTGACCTTGCAAATTCTATGCCAAGAAAATACTTCAAAGTACCCAAGTCCTTAATTTCAAACTCAGCGGCCAAACTCCCTTTTAGATTTTCTAGTTTACTAATATCATCTCCTGTTAATATTATGTCAACAACATAAACAATCAAGATAGTACTTTTACCATCACCATCCTTTGAGTGTTTATAGAACAGGGTGTGATCTCCTTGACTTTGGCAGTAGCCGAGTTTCTTTACAACATGCCCAAACTGCTCAAACCATGCTCTGGGCGATTGCTTCAGCCCATACAATGCTTTCTTTAGTCTACAGACTCTTTTTTTGCCGTCCTTTTCCTCAAAACCAGCTGGCATATCCATCAAGACTTTTTCTTCCGAGTCACCATTCAAGAAGCATTCTTGACGTCCAACTGATGTAAAGGCCAATCAAAGTTAGCAGCCAAGGATAATAAAATTCGAATAGAATTTACCTTGGCAACTGGAGCAAATGTCTCATGGTAATCAATTCCATGAGTGTGTGTGAATCCCTTTGCCATAAGTCTAGCCTTGTACCTCTCAACACTTCAATCTGCTTTACACTTTACTGTAAACACCCATTGCAGCCATCTTCTTCCCTTTTGGTAAATCAACTAACTCCCAAGTGCCATTTCTCTCAAGTGCCCCTATCTCTTCCTCTACCGCCACTTTCCACTTTGGATCATTCAAGGCTTCTTGAATATTTCTGGGAACAGATATGTGAGATAGATTTGCACCAAATGCTCTATAATTGTGTGATAGCTTTTGGTAGGACACATAATTTGCAATAGAGTGCTGAGTACAAGACCTTACGTCTTTTCGAAGCGCTATAGGAATATCAAGGGTAGAAGGATTCAAATTAGAAGAAGATACTGAAGGTAAAATGAGATCAGAATTACCGGAAGGATGAGAGGAGTCATCTTTCGAGGCTTCAGACTGATGAGGTTCCAGAATGGGATGGTCTCTTGCCGTTTGAAGTGTCTTTCTTCTAGAATAAACCTGAACCTCAGAATCTAATACTTTTTCTCCCCGTCTTTGAAACATCAACACTTTTTGACGGAGAAGGTGTTTGGGCTGACACAGGAGATAGAATAGATACAGTTGGAGTCAAAATTGGGACTGGATTAGGAAGAGATGCACCCAAAAAATTATCTTCACTATCCCGCTCCCCCAAAAGAAATTCTTTTGGGAAAAAAGATTGTAATTCAAGAAACGAGACATCAAGGCTAACGTAGGTTTTTTTGGTTTGAGGATCATAGCACTTGTAGCCCTTTTGAGTAGGAGAGTATCCAATAAAAACACATTTCACAGCTCTAGGATCAAGCGTAGACAGGAAGGGAGCACGTAAATGAACAAAAACAGTACAACCAAAAGACCTTTAAATGCAAATCTGAACGAATACGGGCTGTTGAAAATTTGAAAAACTTTGTGCCATTGTCAGTACGCAAAATGCTGATTTGAGTTTGAAAGTGATTTGCAACCATGTGATAAAATTCTTGGAACAATTTTTCAACCTCAGACTTGGCACTCATCATATAGACCCAACTCAAGCGTGTGTGATCATCAATGAAAGTCACAAACCATCTTTTTCCGGTCATAGTAGTGATAGGTGAGGGACCCCAAACACCACCATGAATTAAGTAAAAAGGTTTGGATGCACGATAAGGTTTCGTAGTATAAGAGACTCGAGTACTTTTAGAAAGAAGACAACTTCCACAATGAAGTGATGACAAAACTACACCTTTAAACAAAGATGGAAACAAATGTCTTAAATATTCAAAACTGGGACGTCCTAGTCTATGATGCCAAAGTAAAATCTGTTCTTGGACAGGAGATGAACGTGAAGTACTGCACGCCTGAGCTTTTTTATCGAAGATAGACTCATCAAAGTAGTAGAGACCATCAACCATCAACCATTCTAGCACTGCCAATCGTCTTCCCTGAAATCTACAATGGGAGAAAATGACACGACAATTAGAATCTTTAGACAATTTGCTAACAGACAAAAGGTTACAAGCAAGTTTAGGAACATGTAGAACATTCAGAAGCTCAATAGAATCTGAAATTTTTATAGAGCCTTTTCCTGCAATGGGTGAGAAACTACCATCGGCTATTTGGATTTTTTGATTACCCAGACAAGGAGAATAGGATTTGAATAAATAGTGAAGACTTGTCATGCGGTCAGAGGCACCTGAATCAATAACTCAAGGGGCAGCAGTAGAGAAACCAGAAAGAGCACTTGCATTACTACCTTTCTGGGTAACAGATGCTGTTTGTTTACCCTGGATTGAGTTAGACTTCAATAGTTGCAACAAATGATCAATCTGCTCCTTGAATGGATTAGTTTCAGCTTCATTGACCGAAGGATAGGTTCTGCTTCCCATCTTGCCACCTTTCATCAACGATGCTGGCTTCCCATGGATTTTCCAGCATGTTTCCCGAGTATGTCGGGGCCTATTATAGTGATCACACCGCACGAGGCTTCTCATCTATCTTGCGTGTAGTGTAACTCAACTTGCCAATATTTGCTTCAGAACCAACCATAGCCGAGGCATCAGAATGCCCTCCAGCAGAGGCGTTTGCTTCAGTATTGGGTTTACCAAGCATGACACTCCTTCGACTTTCTTCTCTTCTAACTTCAGAAAAGACCTCACCAATAGGTGGGAAGGGCTGTCTACCAAGTATCCTTCCTCTAACTTCATCAAATTCATTACGAAGACCTACAAGTAACTTAAAAATACGATCAGCCTCAGTTACCTTGTCACAGTGTTGGGAATCTTCAACGGAATTCCACTCATAATTGTTGAAGAGATCAAGATCCTGCCACAGCCTTCTTAAGACATTAAAATTCTTTGTGACTGTATCGCCTCCTTGCTGAATCTCACTGAGCTGCAACTTCAGTTCATAGATTTGGGATTGGCTCCCCAAATCAGAGTACATTTGATTTATGCTATCCCACAATTTCTTGGCAGTAGAAAAGCACATATAATTGGCTCCAATTTCTTCCTCCATAGAATTCATCAGCCACGTCATCACCATTGAATTCTCAGCATCCCAAACAGCCCAAGACGGGTCTGTTTTTGCTGGTTCGATTTTATCCCCAGTCAAATATCCCATCTTCCCTCTCCCTCGGATATACATCCGAACAGACTGTGACCACCGAAGAAAATTATCGCCATTCAGCTTGATCGTAGTGATTTGTATTGAGTGAGATTCAGTGTGTGTTGCAATTTTTTCTAAAGGTTGCAGTTTGATGGAAATAAGAATATTCTTGTGGGTTTTATCGGACATGATGAATATAAGATAGAAACAAAGAGCGCAAGACTAACGAAGGTTTGCCAGAGTGTCTGGCTCTAATACCATGAAGATATAAGTGAGGAAATGTTTATTTTTCCTTCATATTGCAATAAGTTACAGAATCCTACTTATAGGAGAAGAGTACAAAAAACAGAAACGGAAAAATACAGCTAACAAGGAAAGAAATAATTGTTCCTCCTAATTAGGCTAATCAAATATTTGCACAATCAATGCTAATCTAACAGCTAGCTAATTAGACAACTAGCATATACAGAAAAGTCAATCTAATATACAGAAAATCAGCTCGGTAAATCAATCGAACAGCTCAACAGTTAGAATGGTCTCTTGTAACATGCATGATCGTACATGACATCAAAATGCATGTTCTCCAGTGCTTGTATTTCTCATTGATGAAGAGGTGATATTTGGTGGGTTCCTTGTGTGGGCATAGCATACCAGATTTTCTTAATGTTGACATCCTGGTTAGGACACTGCCGTGGTCGAACTAGGTTGTTATTTTGATGTGGATTCTTTGGTTCCATATCAAACTTTAAAGGATGACTGTGATGACTGCAATATTGGAAATAGAAGGGCACAAGAATCCAATACTGTTACCTTACCCAAAAAAAAAAAGAATCCAATACTGACTTTGAGAGAGAATACTTAAAGCTATGGACCTGAAGTGTCACGTGTATCTGTCAGGGGATTTTCAATTCCTTCTGTGCTGATCTACCCTTTAAGTATCATTATTAACACAAGTTACCAAAGCCTCCTGGCTGTCTCATTATGACATGAGTGCATCTTTTGGTGATCTGAGACTATGATAATGAACGTGGTAAGTACAGGTTTCTCTGATCACCATAACAAATCTTTATTGGTTGATCTAAGCTTTCTAGCAAAATACCTACCATTAGACCGTCGCAACCTCATAATGAAGCTCAAAACTTCCCCAATTTGCTTACTCTTCCAATAGACCTCCTTTCTCTACGTTAGGCATTTTCTTTTAATAATATTCAACTAATTGAGATGCATAATTTTTCCCTCGAGAAAGAGGATCCCTCTATTCAAGTATTTCTTTCACTTATAATGAAGACTGTTAGATGAGACATAATTGTTGTCTGTCTCTTCTACCAGTTTAATAGATATTTCGGAAGTCAGACTGAAGGTGTCGCTAGAGACTGCACCTGCTCAGAGACCTCATGGCGTTCTAGGGGTCTGGAGTCCCGTCCTGTCTGCCATTGGAAATGCATTTAAAATACAGGTGAGCTTGATGTACAATAAGAATCAACCCTCTATTATTTTTCCTGCACTTCCTCATGTGTTGATACTAGATTGTTGTTTTTTTTAGTAGCATTTTGGCCTATGTAATATCCAGCTTTTTACGCGGTGTGTTAGTACTTCCACGTGTTGGTTTTTAGACAGTTGGATGTCGATCAAGTACCGACAATTGTTGGTCATGTATGCACCTCATTGGTGGAAGTGTCGATGAGACTAAAATTATGAGATTGATCAGGTTTAAAGCTCCATTCTTGTGGTGACACTGAACCAATCCTAACATCACGTTGTTTTCTTTTTCACTTTTTTTCAGTTGCATCTGAGGAGAGTTATGCACAAAGACAGATTCATGCGCAAGAGCTCTATCCTTCCTGCTATTGGAAATCGCATAATGAGGGACTTGATACATAATCCTCTACATTTGTTGTTTTCAGTAGATGTACTTGGGATGGCGAGTTCAACATTGGCTTCTCTTAGTAGAGGATTTGCTGAGCTTTCAACTGATGGTCAGTTTCTGCAATTACGTTCAAAGCAGGTAATTACTTCTCACCGATAATTTCTTATCTGGTATATTCCTAAGCTGAGCTCATCACTGTATGTTGAATTAGGTACGATCAAGGAGAATCACTGGGGTGAGTGATGGAATTCTTCAGGGGACAGAAGCCCTAGCGCAAGGTGTTGCTTTTGGGGTTTCTGGTGTGGTGACAAAGCCTATGGAGAGTGCGAAGCAGAATGGTCTTCTAGGACTTGCTCATGGGGTCGGACGTGCTTTCATTGGGATTGTTGTTCAACCAGTCAGTGGAGCATTGGACTTTTTCTCAATGACTGTCGATGGAATAGGTGCAAGCTGTTCCAAATGCTTGGAAGTTCTAAATAGCAAGACTAGCTTCAACAGAATCCGAAATCCTCGAGCTATCCGCAGTGATGGCATTGTGAGAGATTATTGTGAGAGAGAGGCGCTTGGTCAGGTACAAAACTAATGCCTTCTTTTGTCCATGTCATCTGTCTTGATTGGAAATGGTGAAGACTAGGTAAAATGTACTTAAGCTTTTGAGGCAAACAGCTGCTTGATATCAAAGCACGGTCAAAGGTTCAAATCCCAATGCTTCCCCTTATTGTCATTTTCTCTCATTTACTGTTCTTGTGGTCCAGTCTGCTGCTGTTTGTGTGATGTGCTTCTGTCCACATGTTGTTTATTACATATAAGGTCTGGCTTATGCTATTGGTGAAGTGTTGAGATAGATGCCAGAAATATTTTTGTGATATTGTTTAATGATTATTTAGATAGTTCGTCAGAAAACTTCTCAACAGCAACGAGAGGTTTTAGCTTTGTGGCCTTGATCGAATGTGCCAGAACCTGAAAAGTAAAGAAGTTCATTCTTGATTTCTGGTTTCCATTTATGTTAATTTTTAATGGAATAATATAATTTTATCTGTTAAACAAGAATCTCCCCAAAATATGTACTCTTCATTAGTGTTTTGGTCAAAATGGATTCAAACTTTATAAGCTCAGGGAAATTTTTTATATTTGAGCTTGAACATATTGCTCAGGTCACATCTCATGCACATTTCCAGTGGATTGGTCATCCTCAATGACTCTGTCACTGTTAAAGCCAGCTTTGGTCGCAGTACATTGCCACCAGTAAAAGAAGTCGCACGCACTCGAGTTGCTATCCTTTTTCAAAGCACTTTTTTTTGGCTGAATACGCGTTTTTAGATCCTACTGTTTTATACGTGCATCCATAACGACATACTTATGGAAAAGTAGTAGTTCTTCACAAGTGTAGTCCCTGAAACATACTTCTCAAGCAAGTTATGATCTAGTTGGAAAAAATGAAATACTTGTCCCATTATTTGATGGGCGAAAATTATAGGGAGGCATTTTCCAATGAACAGTCTCAAAGATCATGCAAGATTGAACATTGCATTTTGGGCGCTAGCTGTGAAACGTTGATGTTGTACGTGCATCAATAAGCTAGAAAGTGTTCTCCTCATTGTCCACTGAAAGATTTGGGGTTTCTGCTATGTAGATGTTCCACCTGTCTAAAACTTCAGCGTGCTTATAGTCATGTCTGCTTACATTATCCTTGTATCTTTTTTCACACAATTAATTAGGCGTTATTGTGCAAGAAGAAAGCATGATGTTATCTTCTTTATGGAGTTGTGAAAAATGATTAACCTATTTGTTAATTTTTTGTTTCCAGATGATACTCTATCTTGCAGAAGCTAGTAGGCGCTTTGGATGCACTGAAATTTTTAAGGAGCCATCTAAATTTGCCTGGTCAGATTATTATGAAGAACATTTTGTTGTGCCCTACCAAAGGATTGTTTTGGTGACAAACAAGAGGGTCATGCTGCTTCAGGTTTATAAAGGAATCTTAAATATATGTACCTTCACCAATCAAATATGCATATGCAGAAATTGTGATATATTAATTTTGAGTGCATGTGTAGTGCCCGGATCTTGATAACATGGATAAGAGACCTTGCAAGATCATGTGGGATGTTCCCTGGCAAGAGCTGATGGCACTGGAGTTGGCAAAAGCTGGATGTAACCAGCCCTCCCACTTAATTCTTCATCTTAAAAATTTTAGAAGATCCGAGAATTTTGTCAGAGTTGTTAAATGCGCTACTCAGGTGGAAACTGAGGGAACATTACCTCAAGCAGTCATGATCTGTTCAGTTGTTCGGAAAATGTGGAAAGCATATCAGTCTGACATGAAATGCCTTGTTCTGAAGGTTTGTATGTGGGATAAGATTATTTTAATGACTGCTTATTCTTGTGATTTTGAATGAATTTTCTGCTCATAGGTTCCTTCAAGCCAGAGACATGTGTCTTTTGCTTGGAGTGAAGCTGATGGGAGAGAGACACTTAATCTGAGCAAGGCCATTGTAAGATCCAGAGAGTTCTCTTCCAACTCCGCGTCAGATGATAGGAAATTTGTTAAACATAGCATCAATTTCACAAAGATCTGGAGCAGCGAACGGGAAATAAAGGGTCGTTGCACTCTGTGCAGGAAGCAGGTGCTTCTTCAATTATCTTAAGTCTGCAGTGTTCCATCGCCTGGTTTTTCTTTTACCAAGGCATGGCTTGAGAATTTGATGAGTTTGGTTGTTATTGAAAGTGCAGTTTTTTCTTTTTTCCAGAGTTCGGACCATTCTGGAATCTGTAGCATTTGGAGACCCATTTGTCCAGATGGGTAAGGTTTAAGTTTGATGCAATATCAGATATGCTGTTGGATATTTTTTGGCCATCATAAAGAAATTCCTTCCACCTAGTCTTTTTATGACATAGCAGCATACACGGTCCTTGTGGCATGGTGCAGTTCTGGTGATTCAAGAATTATTTGATGGGTGCAGAGTTCCTTGTGATTGTGCTCTAACAACAAAATTTTCTAAGCCTAAATGTGCCTTGGGGTTTAGAAGGGGAACCATTAACGACTTAGCGCCAGTTTGATAGCCCAATTAAGTGATGAAATTTGAATTTGAAAATTTAGCAATTTAACAAAGCAAGATTGATGATCATAATTAGCATTGATTTAACAAGTAGAATTAAGTAAAAGATCCGCCTAATTTGCTAATTAAGTGGTTACTCAGTTCATTCATAGTATTTGGTAATCATCGTCAAACAAATTTTTATTTTTGTTTACAGTACTTGAGATTTCCAGCAATTAAAATATAGTACTTAATTCTTACCCAAAAAAAAAATATAGTACTTAATTTCTCAGCATTTAGTTTTCAGCTTTATCAAACCAGCCCTGGGCATCTAGAACTGACAGCTGTAATGGTAATGTGAAAGACTCCCTAAAGATGACTTATGAATTAGAAATCATTGTTGGGTGGTGACCATTTACAGTGACAGAATAGTGTCTCATCATCTGATAGGTGAGTTGGGTACCTATTGATGGTTTGTAGGATAAAAAGATGGGTACGGGAATTTGAGATTGTCAGTCATTGGTAGAGAAGTTTATGGACTAGAGAGGTCACGCAGGTTTCATGCAGCTCGTGTTGTTATGTACTCATTGTGTATCTATAAAGTTGTTGACACTCGAATTTTTCAATTTAGTTGAGGTTTCCCGTTTATGTGCAATCAGGATCTTCATATTGGTTTGGAGCGCATAAACTGTAGTTAGTTTCAGCTAAGGGGGTCCTGGATGCCATTGGACAGATGACTTTCTCATCCTAGTGCGATAAGCTGGAAGGAGAGGAGGGATAGAGACAGGGGAGAATGGATCGAAATTACTCGCGGTTCACAGATTATTTAGTAAGAGAATTCATGCTTTTTTTTAGGGGGGAAGGAGGACGAGAGAGAGGGAGAATATCTGTGCTTGGTCATTATACTGTATTTGAAGCAGTTGTTCGTAGCTTTTTCTTTTGGCCAGATGATGTTCAATAATATAGCTGCAGTTAATTACCATTTATCTATTTTATTGTGGCGCTTATGATGTCTTAACAGATTTTGGACCTATGTGGTTTTTCTCGTGTAGGTATGTTTCTATTGGCGATATAGCTCGAGTTGGTAACCACCCTCCAAATTGTGCTGCTGTTTACCGTAATAGCGACAGACTTTTTGCCCTTCCAATAGGCTATGACCTGGTAAGAAGACTTAAACTGGCACTCTTTTGAGCAGACAGGAAATGAAATTTTCTCCTGGCACCTAGGAACCAAGATGAATTTGCAGAGGAAAATTAGTTTGTTTTCAAATCTAAAAACATGACCAAGAAAAGATCCGAGAGGCTAATTTTCATCTCCTGATCGAACCACTGCTGCCTTTTGGTCTAGTCACAGATGTCTCAGACCATTACATGTTGCAAGTAGGGCAATCTAAATACTTACAAGTTAAATTTCACCAAGAGAAGGGAGGAGTTGGTCATGAATTGTGTTGTATATTCGGTGCAGAGAGAGGCGCACATGGGCAACAGTATTTGAAATTTGTCTTCCTCATAATTTAGATGATCTCTGGAAATGTGCTCTACTCGAAAGTCATTGGGTTGATGAATGTGGAATCCATGTCCACTTGAGCCGATGCAGTTCAATGCTTTGCGTTCGCTAGCGTCTTATTCTTTACATTGCTGCAGTTCTTATGTTTGAAAAAACTAATGATACAAACTGTGATCGACTGTCCAGGTATGGAGAAACTGCTTAGATGACTACACAACCCCCGTCTCAATTTGGCATCCTCGAGCACCAGAGGGATTTGTTTCTCTTGGATGTGTTGCCATAGCCGATTTCACA
The DNA here is from genome assembly GCA_028455895.1 of Rhodomyrtus tomentosa. NCBI lineage: Eukaryota > Viridiplantae > Streptophyta > Magnoliopsida > Myrtales > Myrtaceae > Rhodomyrtus > Rhodomyrtus tomentosa. The sequence continues at coordinate 31,477,508 of JAPCWY010000008.1, read as the reverse complement.
GAACCGCAACCAGATTTAGTCTATTGTGTGGCAGAAACGCTTGTTGAGCAGACGGAATTCGAAGAGCAAAAGATATGGACTGAGCCAGATTCATATCCTTGGGCATGTCACATATATCAAATCAAAAGCGACGCTCTCCACTTTGTGGCATTGAGACAAACCAAGGAGGAATCTGACTGGAAGCCTATGCGGGTTCACGACGAACCATCAGTTCAAATGCATTCATGATAAGCTCTAGATTTCCTGGAAGGCCCGTTAGTCGTTGAGGAAATTGGAAGGTCTTATTTTGTTACATGACTTGCCTGCAACTCGTGTACCATATACGGTTTGACCAGGAGAGCACACATCGGCTCGCCCGGCGGCACTTGTTACTTTCAGGATATCTAACAGGTTATGGCTGCGCCCTAATTTTATGATCGGGGCGCCTCCTTTTCTTGAGTTCCACCTACCTGTACCATAAACCTGTACTTTCGTCTGTGGTATACATGTAATTTTGACATCATGAAATTCCCAATGAAGTACTCTTTTTCAGGTTCAATTCAGAAGGTCCTTCGGCCCAGATTGCTTCTTATTTATGAAATACCTCTTGGGCAAAGGGAAATTACTAGTGTTGCCCTTCTTGACCCGAAGAATCCAAACACTTGATCTGTAGAAATTGTGGTCAAAGGGAAATTACTAGTGTTGCCCTTCGGGAGGAGGCTGCTTAGACTAAACAGGCCAGCTCGGGCCATTCCCCCTTGTCAATATGCCCAATGAGAGCGTGCTTCAGCGGTTCTCGATCTTTTGATGAAATTCATCAATGGAGAGCACTGTCCCAAGTACATTGGCGAAATAATGTGAAGTAATTGTAAATTGGCCGTTTCAGAAAACACGAATACATTACATCATGATAATTGATATACTGGGCAGAAAGAAAAGAGAGCAGTTTGCTCGAATGCACATCCCGAAGAAAGATGATGTAGCAACCTGGAGACTTCTATCTTCAGGGGAGGAGGATCTGCAAATACAGATCTCCATCACCCTCGTAGATCTCTCATTCTTTTGGGGATCGAAACTCTAATTAAAAAGAATAGCCAGAAAAGAAAAGCCGACATATTCCAAGTGAAAAACCTCCAGAGAAATTTGCTTGTGAATTCAGCGGGCAGGGATGCCTGCAGCATCGCAGCCATCAAACAACTGGGAGGACAACGAGATCTACCACATGGCGGTCACAATCTGTCTTCGTTTATGTCCCAAAGTAGTTTCCGAGTAGGAGCAGGAGGAGCAGGAGGTGCCAACCCCGGAATATCGCGAATGTCCTTGTTGTTTGGGTGTACAAGCTGCAGATGAAGGGGAACAGGAAACCAACATACAACCGACAGCAATTAATTGCTTAGCTTAAAAGTAAACAACAGAAATTGGAAATAGAAGTGCTCAAGCTTGTCTAGGAAGAAACAGGGTTTGATCGACAGATGCAAAGACTGATCAGGGAAACATTGCACAACAGTTGATTTACAGATGGTGCAATCATATTTTGAACTTGAACGAAGTTTAGAGCGTCGACCTAAGTCCCTTGCATGAATTACATCGATAGAACGATCTAACAACAGCCCTAACCTCATGCAAAGACAACCTCGGGTAAAAAGAAGAGTATACACGTTCATCTTTGGAATGACAAGGAAAGAGCAGAGCACTTACTTTCACAATTATGATGGCTATTACACCAATGACTATGAGGACAAGCAATACCATAATACACCTGTCAGTTGCAACCTAAAGCCCAAAGAGGAAAGTCAGAGGAAAATTGAGCTCTCGCGGGATAATAACAGTTTTTGGTACATGAAAGAAAGACGCGTGGAGGAATTTGACCTGCCTACCAATTTCCTTGACCAGCTGAGATGCTTTCTTGATTGAAAAATGAATAGAATCCAGTTCATTTACAATCCTGCTCATTTGCTCAGTCTGGAAACAGGAACAGTTGTTCAATTCAGAAAAAAACTTTGTTCTGTACAACCACCATACTGTCAATTTGCTAGTACGAACCTGAGCCTTGAGAGCTGCTGCAGTGTCTGTTCCAACATTGATAGTATCTTGGACAGTCTATTGGAATGAAGAGAAAATACTTTTCTTTGTCACATTATTTGAGTTTATCAACCAAAAAGACAACAGCATGCACGAATTTGCTATTTTCCCAATCCAATTTGTGTGATTATCTTATTTGTAAAAGAAGGAAAAGGAGTTAAGACACGAAACAAAGAAAAAAGGGGGAGAATTGTTGTGGAGATATAGGAAGGTTAGACAGGTCAAGAAGACAGAACTCGGTCTAATGTCTTGGAGAAGCCTAAACAGGTCACAGAGTCCTCATCTAAATAGTAATAGCTCTAAAAGAAAAGGGTCACAAATTGAAAAAAAAATTAAGTCACAGTGCAGTAACAAACCTTCTTGGACCTCTCAATGGCTTGATCTGTCTCATCCATCATCTGGTTTCCATGATCCATTAGCTGTTGATTTGTCATGGCTGAGATAAGATGCAGATAAAACTCAGGAAACCTCCCACCATTGATTTATACAGAGAATAAGATATGCAGCACAAAATCCATCAAACTTCTTATTAATGATAAGTAATAATACCCCAAAAAGAGTTCCCGGTTAGGAAGAGGATTCTAGCATATGAAATTATCCGAGTATTGACCCTCATTACCAGTAATTGCAGTTTTTGTTTAAGTGAACAAAGGCAATCTCAACAAGCTCCTCAAAATTTTGAGGCTGATTGCACACAATCCTACACTTAGTACGAAATGGGTTAAGTAAAAAGTGTACTTGCAGGGTGCATTATTAACATATCTACTACCCCTCCGGAACAATTTACTATAGAACAGCTCGTATGTTAACTAAACGATGACTTTGCAAGAGAATTTTACTTTTTTAGCATGAAGAATCAAGTGAATAAAAAAGCTGACACTACCCAAAGTTGGCCTTATACAAGCCTGTCATATGGATCTATGTTTACAATATTCACAATGTATGTGATGAAACAATGAGTTAAGTCCATTAAATCAGAATTTAATTTGCTTTACCGCCACAAGAAAATTGTTTTCATGAATTTCTTCTCTGTGCTTAACACGTACCGAAGAGTTTGAAGTTTCTTTTAACAAATTCAATCCTCGGTCGATTGCCTATTTTTGAGAGATACATATATTGGATTTACAACAATGAGATTGCCATTTGTATCCATGCATTGAACAAGCATTTCCCAGTAAACAATAAATTGGAAGTAGGGAAATAAAAACCTATTCCAATTGCCAAAATTGTGGAAAGAGAATGCATTGTTTACTTCAAAACCTTTATACTATAGCCCCTAAAGAGTCTGTCATTTGTTTAAGTATGATGAGTGACTACTTTATTATAATTTTGATGTACTTACATGAAGCAAGCAAACCATTATCTTCGCCAATTCCTTCACTGGGCCCATCAAAGAGATCAACTCGTTTGTTTTCAAGATTTGTTGTGTACCTGCAACAGCATTAAATCCAAAGTGAACAAGTTCAATAAAAGGTTTTGAAGCATCCATCAAGTATGCTATAGTCTAGACAACACAGTTAAAATCAATTAAAGTTGATATGTACATGTAGTGCAGCTAATTGCTAAGCAGGTATGCAGTGAATTAAAAGAGAATGAGTGATATGTACGTTAGTTTCAGCCAAGAAACATACTATTCCCCAAGTTACTTGTAGAAGCAGAATTAGGACACATGAGCATACCTCTTCTTTTGGGCTACGAATGAATTAAGCTCTTTTATCTGCAAAAATACGCATTAAACAGCACGGTTAATTCTGTTCATTGCAAAACATGAAGCTCAGCAACATCATTGATGGAATGTCCTAATAAAAAACCAACCATTGACTGCTTTTTCTCATTGAGCATTCTGCTGGTTTCTGCATCATTTCTACCCTCAAGATCCTTTAGTTCTCTGTCAAACTCCTTAATGAGCCTGAAATGATCCCATTGAGCAACATTATATAGAGTACTAGAAGAAGCAGAATCAATGCAGCAAAAACATTTATAGGACATCTCCGATCACAACATTACAGTTCCGAGTTAACTTTGAGGAGGGCATACAAGCATGTCTTTAGCAGACACAGCATAACATGTTTCATTCTGGCAGGTGGGTTTAAAAAATTAAGTGAATTGTCTGATGATAGAGGCTGACCCCAACTAGTTTGGGATAAAGGTGTTGTTGATGTTGATGTGTCTGATGATAGAACAAAGACTTAAACTTTAACCATCTGGCTTCAGTCCTTCCATCAGTGTCCAAATTGGCACCAGAGCAATCTTTATAATTCAACGTTAACTGAAATTAGGCATTCACAATGAAACTATTGTTTTGCAGTTGATCCATCTAGAAATTCACAACCAATCAGGTGGCATCTCTTCATAAACATGGACAAGAAGATTCAGACATCCATACTGACGCTGCTGGCGTCGCAGCAATCACTAGATAGTGAACAAGCAAGAACTGCCTGAGATTTATATCTTCAGTAAAAGCTCTTGGCACAAGTATTAGAGAGAAAGAACATAATCAGTTGTGCACTCACCTCTTACACTCACGCATTTTATCCGTAAGTTCTTCCAATTGTCTACTCTGCCGGTTGGCATCCTTGACCTTATCCAGTTTCTGGAATCCATTTCTGACAATGAAAAAGAAACTACTTTTGAAATGTAATGAACAGACACCAGAAAGGTCAGCAGAAGAGATTAAACTGGAATAAAACTAGTAAATGTGAGCAAAGTGTTTATATTAGCTAATGAGGCCAGCAATGAGATAGCACCAACTATTAAGGTACCTGTCAAAGTTTACAAAAGAAATAACAACAGGAAGCGAATGTACCCACAATAATTTTCTCATCCACTTCTGTACGAGAACATATTCAAATGCATTGGTTCATTAAATCCAGCAAACAGAGGACAATAAACTAAAGCTAAGCTTAAGCTAGAGCCAGCTGGAGAATGGGACTCACAATTGCAATTGTACAACATCGCTATAAATCCGCAGTGTCAAAGCATTTGAAAGAATCGGACTATCATAGTGACAGAGCCAGAACGGTAAATTGACTTCCAATACACACCATGAAGCAGGTTACACAGATCAAAGACTATATCACGCTAGAGTTTGTAAAAAAAAAATGCCTGTGATTATTCCTACAATGTCAAGTAAACTGCCTTCATCTATGAGATTTTAATGAACTAATACCACGAAAAAGTGAATTGCCTTAATCTATGAGATATAATGAAGGGATACCAAGAAAACAATGAGCTTAACCGAGCCAAAATGACAAATGCGAGCCAAAACGCATACAGGATACTCCGAAGCGCGTTTACTTAGGAGTCGCGCTATGAATTAGGTTTCTTCAAGCATGCGACTAAAAGAACAATCACAGCGAACACAATGCCGATCCATGGGGACAGGATCGACTCAAGACACGCAGTCGGGACGCATAAAAACGCAGAGACAACAGGCCAATCTTACGCTAGAGCTCGAAGAATGTCAGAGATCTGTCCGTCGAGTTCCGCGAGCTCCTCGCTGATCGCAGATAAGTCGTCCATTCTAAGAAGACGCAAAGGAAAGCTGACGCGAATCGCTACAATATTCCGGTTCCAATACCGAATCTCGCAACCAACTTCCGTCAAGAGAAAAGCCAGCAACAATGTCAAGACCTCGAAAACAATACAATGGCGATCAAAGCCACCGACGAGCACCCCGAGCTCGAGAAATGCGGCTCCAGCGTTGCGGACAGATCATCGCCGCGGACGAACCCCTCGCCTCCACGCAAGGTCAGAGACGAATCGGAGAATGCGACGTCAGGGGAGGAGGAGGATCAACAAACGGCAGTCGTCGCCGTCGTCGTCGTCGACGGATCGAACAGATGTTGCTGCGATCGGATCGAGAGCGATGTGGGTGGGTGGGTGGGAGGTAGTGGTGGTGGTATAAACGATGGAGGGTGGTGGAGTCTCGTAATTACAGCCAATTAATTCGAATTTTCTGTTTTAATAAATAGTAATTTGTTTTGTTTAACAAATAATTTTTTTTGGGGGTGAGGCCCGGAGGGAAGAAGGTGAGAAGCAAAGGGGAAGTTATATTCCAGAGAAGCGACATCGTGAGGCGTTTAAGCCGCGAATAACGCCGAGTTTCAAAGCCGTTTGCGTCGTGGGGTCCACCTCCGCCACTCGCTCCTTCAAAACGCAGGGCTCTTCAGCGTTGCGGGCCTGGAATTAACCGCTGGTGGATGGAAATGGGCCGGGGCGGGCGGCCCGTTTTGGAAAGAAATATGCCGATACTCTTGTCTGAAGTGATGCCATACTGGTCTGATTCAATGTCAATGCCAATGCCAATGCCAACTGGAATTGTTTCGGCTCCTGTGTAGCATCAATCTTGTTTGAGGACGTTGCTATTCTAAAAGTTTATTTTGTGCGCACAGTTCAGTGAACTTAATGGAACCTAGCTAGAGACCCGGTTTTCTGTCCTTCGACTCCGCTAGATTGATCTTGTGATCAGAATGGTCACGGAACAGGCCAGAATCCCTTTTTGTTACGCGGAAGCGGGACCGTGTCCCATATTTAGAGCGCAGGGATTCTTGACCTCTCGGCATGGCGATAGAGATGACTTGGAGCTGCGCAACATACCTCGAGGACATTGTAGGGACTCAATCCTTTGGTGATAGAGATGACTTGGAGCTGCGCAACATACCTCGAGGACATTGTAGGGACTCAATCCTTTGGCAACATACCTCGAGGACATTGTAGGGACTCAATCCTTTGGCTGTTTTTGGCGCTACTGCCCCTCGGAACTCCGAATTTGAAGACAACATAAACAAGTGCAGACTCAGTAAAAATTACTGACATCCGAGCTCTGTTTCGACTGCAGAAGCTCTTAGCTTAGCCGGCAGTGTAGAATAATATACAAGAAGCTGCAATGCATTTCCTCGCCGTCATATGCAGTTCTATCGTATAAAAGCTATCACACGTCCATTCACACGAAAGCCAAGAAGCTTATTACAGTATACATATAAGACCTCATCCTGCTCCTCAATCAGCCATTTCAGCTTTTGATGACTGTATGTGGTTCCAGGAGGGCGCCGGCAGAAATGAACATCGCTTTTTGAGAGGGAGTACATGCAATTGATGAGCATGACATGATGCCAATCGCCAAAACCGAGAGGGAGTCGGAAAACGAAAGGAGAAGAAAGTGTCTTCAACTACTACCTATCTTGCCAACACATCTGTCCAGTGCAATTGGATTAGTTGCTTAAGATATAAGAACTGGCAACGCCCGATCCCCAGGGGTATGGTCCTGATATACTTGGTTTTGAACTGCTTTCACCGCAGCTACCCTCGCTGCATTGGCCGACTTATTAGCAAATGCTATAGCTCTATTCACCCGCTCGTCCACCTTCCCGACATCATGCTCTCTCTTGGCTGCTCGTCGTGCTTCCTGAGGGCAAAGGCAATCAGTGAGAAAACCCATTTCCTGTTTCTTTGTTAATGGAATAAAGTCTTGTCTCCTAAAGGTATTGCCACGACACAATCACTTCCACAATGAACGACCTAATTCCTAGAAACAAGCACAGCAACTGCCTTCGCAACTGAAAATCCTTAGAAACAAGCATAGCAACTGAAAATTAAAGAGTGCCACTAATTTCTCTATTCCACGGAAGATAGTAAAGGCAGAGTGCCGGTGATCTAATTCCCGACCGTGACATAAGATGAAAACAGCACCCCATGTAAGTTGGTAAATTAAGCCAGAGTTGCAAATGGTAACACATCTAAAGAGGAAATTATTGCCTGTACTGCATTGAGGACTTTCAAGTGCGTGATGGATGAGTTTGGTCCCACAACAAAGCTCGGTGAGCTGGGGGAATCAAGAACCCCATTCTGCCAGTGCCCGCATTGAGTCTCCCCACTTCGGAAACTATACATGCCAAAGCCCTGCCTTCTTCCTTCATGCCAAGCTCCCTCATAACGATGACCATTTCCAAACAGGTACACTCCAAAGCCATGCATCTTGTCTGCAAAATATTCCCCAGAGTATGTATCCCCATTTCTGCAGTTTATAAACGAAACTCCTTGATGAGTTTAAGTCACCATGACATATTTTTTTGTGAGGATCATATTTGACGAACTTGCGGCCTAGCAGCACTTGCACAGTAATAAGTAATGACAGCCTTCTGAGAAAGTTATGATGCTTTAGACTAGTACTCCAACAGACAGATCCTGACGTTCAATAATGGAACTTCAGAACAAAGCACTTAGGCAGAAATGATGAACATTACATTCTGTCTTGCATAAGGCGTCTTGCTCCTTGTTTTTTGCGACAAACTTGACAATGAAACTTATGAACCAAGACTCAGGTCATCCATGAACTTTTTGCACTCTCTGCCCTTTTCATTAGACTAAAAAGTTATAACTATCATGGAAGAGATCCACATCCAACGTGACCACTAATAGAAACTCAGAAAGCCTGAGACTTCCATCTTCACCAATAGAAAGCTTTCTTTATTCTCAATACAACTTGTTACCAAGACTTCCAAGATGAATGTCAACATGACACAGGATACCAAGTACAGGGTCAATGACTGACATTGAAACTGAATAATTACTAGGCTTCAGTTCTTCTTTTGCCTGTCACCTATCATTGTCTATAACGAAGAAAGAATCGCGAGTGTCATTGATAACGGCCTGTGTGTGTTGTCCAAAAGCTACTGCATCCCCTGGAAAATACTAAGGACTCAGGCAACAAGTTAATTGCAGACCCATCATGCAACAAGTCCAGATTCCCAGCAAACCTCACAGTGGCTAGAACAAATGCATTTTCAAAATTCTCACAAAAAGGACAAATGAACAAATGAAGTGCCTTCTCATCGTGAACAAAAAGTGAGAAACATCTATGAAAAAGAAACACACAATCAGCATTCAATTATAGGTACGCTACCTCGATGTACTTACAAATCAATTACATTCTTATGATATTTTACCTGAAATGGTACCGACCGAGGCCGTGCTTGACACCCCATTTGAACTCTCCAACATACTTGCTCCCATCCTCACAAGTATGCTCTCCGCAACCATGACACTGCCCATTACACCACTCCCCAGCATAAACATCCCCCGTGTAAAACCTGTACACCCCGACTCCATGCCTCAAACCGTGCCTGTACTGTCCTCTATACCGGCTCCCTTTGGCCCACGTCTCAACGCCATAACCATCGTACTTGCCGTCAACCCAGTCCCCCTCATACCTCCCACTCTTGTAATAGTAATAAACCCCGCTACCTGAACACTTCCCTCCGTGGAATTCACCCTCATAAACATCCCCATTGCTATAGACCTGAACCCACGAACCCGAAGTCACCCTTTCCTCAGCTTTTGGTTTCGACCCGATTGACCAAACAACAGGCCGAGCTGGTTTTGAAGCCGAAAACGGAGTGATCTTAGCAGGAAACGATCGCGAAAACAGCAACCGGATCGAGGGAAATCTAGGGACGGCTAAATTGAGTGATATCAACAGTGCCGCAGAGAAGGAAACCACAGAGATGAGCTCGAGCAAGAAAGAACGGTTCGGACTGGACGCAAAGAAGTAGAGCACTGGCACTAGTATGAGAACTAGTAATCGCAGATGTATGCCAAGCAAACGCACGCGGCATAACTGGTGGCAGAATTTACAAGACAGAAACTTTCTGCTGCAAAATGGAATCGCAAGCGAGCTAAAGCAAGAAGACCTGGTTGTGCCAGGATCCGAACCGAAAAGACTCTGCTGCTGGTGGCGATTGGTGATGGGCGATTGCGTGCTGGACTGGTAGAAAGCTAGAGGAGATTGGGTCATTATTGGTCTCTTGTGGGGTGTCGAAAGACTGGTCTTTTGGCTTGTGGAGGGGCTAATACTGCATACGCCTTCATTGTCGAGATGGGTTTCTGATGTAGGCGGGATCTGAATGGAAAGACGATTCAGTTCTTGAGGCGGGTTTGGTGTGAGGTTGGCGATTTCTTGCTGAGGACTCGAGTTCTTTTGGTGGGTGCTGAAATCGGAAGAGAGGCCGATGCTTTCTTTTCCGATCAGAAGCTCAGATTTCTTCTGATGCATTAATCAACTCAAGGTGGCGCGTGCGTGTGTTGAAAATTCTCTCTCTCTCTCTCTCTCTCTCTCTCCCCCCCCAATCAACTCCGTGCTCTGTTCTATCGCTTGCTGCGGTATCGGTGAGATTGCAGGATCGATCTTGCATCCGAGCGAGAGTGGTGTTCTGGACAAGCTAGTGAATCTGTGTGAACAGTGTCGTGTGGGCTGTTCGATGTTCTTATGGTTTTGGAATCGGACGACGAAGTGGAGTTCTTTTGCAGAACAAAAACCAGTGGGTGGTCGTCGTGTGTGGGTTCTCAGGCCGAAGCTGGGGCACGGGAGGGATCTCATTTGGGATTGGAAGGTGAGCAATCTGGAGGTGCTTTGACGCAAATACCCCTTCTCTTCCCGTGGATATGCAAAGATGACACGTTCATTTTCCTACTGAAAAATGCGGAACATTACCAGCAGGTTATTCCTTATATTGAATTAACTAGGTAACTCCTCTTATTAATTATCAGATCAAGTGACTTGCTTGAATCACCCAAGTCAATTCTCCTTAAAGTTATCAAACTAGCTTATTCACGAGGTGAACTTTCATTTTTCACACGTAATTTGGATATCGAACAGATCTTAAAAATCGAACATGATCAAATTGCCTCAATATTCATTTGCCAATCACTTAATGAATTGTTTTCTTGTTCTTTGACTCCTCTCCCCGACAATGCTTCGTTATTTTGTATGGAACTACATTTGTCAAGTATCCCACCGATTGCAATATAAAAAGATCATGCATTCAAGATAAATCAAATGAAAAATACAGAAAAGGAAAACAAAAGGATGCATTTCTTTCATGAAGCCATATGTAAGTTCGGATCATCAGGTAGTTTATTACTATTTACACAACATATTTTCACCTTTGAACCGCGGTTTGATGGACTCCTTATAAGTGATAGAGAATATATATATAATTAGTTGTAGGCTTTATACATTGCAAAATGTCGCGATGCTACATTCTTCACTTTAGCCCATTCAAAGAAGAAAATTACGAGTTAGATTTCACCGTTCTTTAAGTTTACACCAATAAACCATATAAAATATCATAGATTTGTAGGATCAAATTTCGAAGGAAATTTCGTTATTGCAGCCCATTCCACATCGATTTTACTGATGAAAAAAAGGGTGCTTCCCCCGTGTTGCCAATAAAGGTGGCAAAGCTGCAAATTACGACTTATACAAAGGGCAAAAGTGTCAATTGAAGGTGGAGGAAAAATGAAAACGAAAGCCCCGCCACAACCGGAGGCTCCGGCTACCGGTAAGCCCCCCCTCGCTTTTCGTCCACGTGGCGCTCTGCAAGTCTAGCGAATCGCCGCTCTTCCAGCACTCCCCTTCTCGCCCTTCTGCAGGCCACTGCCAGTTCCTTCCGTTACCTTCCCAATTTCAACACGAAGGCAAAAAGAAGCTCAAAGCGCCCGTCTCTTGCTCACAATTTACGTACACGCCACTGGTTTCTTGAATATTTATTTATTATATTCAGACGACAACACGAGAGTTGACGAACATCCGACTGCTTGGCAACCCATTTTAAAATCATGAGATTAGTAGATAGGACAGCTGATTATGTGATAATTACAAGACCGACGAATAATTATTATATATGGCTATTTCTATTTTTTTTTGTGTAATTACGCAGGCTCATGAACTTTATCTAAACGTAATATGTGCAATGCGATCCATTAATTATTGATTTATTTAATGTGATTCCTGACTTTTGGTAATTGTATTTAATTAATATCTGTATTATTATATCCATGGATCAAAATAAATATTTTCGAAAATTCAGGAATTGCATTGTACGTTTGGTTAAACTTTATGGATCACATTGAACAAATTAAAAATTTAGGTGTTATACTACATATTAAGACAAATACATATACAATTTATGTCATTTTCTCTTTTCGTTTTATTTCCTTAATATATTTATTTTCGGGAGAGAGATAGAGAGGGGAGGGGCCCTCAATTTAAACGTTGGGGGGGTATTATCTTTTGGGTAGTTTTGGTCGCCAAGATAGGTTGACCAAAGCCTTTTTTTAAAAAATTTTAATATAGTCATTTGGTGGTGGTGGGTTCCTGACCAGTGTCCAATACCCAATTTCCGAGAAACTGGTCGACTTGATTACTCAAGATTTCAATCGGTTCAACTTCAGCAACTGGATTTCAAGAATGGGTTCTTGGCTATGTTCATTCTCCAAAAAGGGAGCCATGATTTTTTTTTCGAGCTATGAGTTGAATTATGTAGAATTTTGTTGAACAGTAATCTTAGGACAGGTCTACTTCCACACCTCAAATGACTGCACAAGCTGCAAAGTTAAATAAGATTATAATAGGTCTAATTCTCTAAAAAAAAATCAATTTTAGGACCAAAAAAAACATCAATTTTAGGACAAGTTCCATTATTATTCCAAACTTTTTTTGTCTATAAAAAAAACGCCAAACTTGATTGAGATTTCAATTGGTTCACCTTCACCTTTTGGATTTCAACAAATGGGTTCTTAGCTATATTCATGCTCCAGGATCCGGATCCCCTGCCTTAAAGGCGGGGAATCCGAAGAATCATGGCCGCCCACTTCCCCCCTTGATATAGGAGGCATGGTTTTGGGTGGCCAAGATGCGTCAAGTCACCTGCCTTTAAGGCAAGTGATCCTGATGCCATTCTCCGAAGGATTGTTAGGACATACGGAATTGAATCTCCTCCTAATGGTAGGAGTGCCCAGATTTAAAAAAAAAAATGATCTCGGTCGTCCATTTTTGAATGGACGGCCCAGATCATTAGGACACCCTTGCCCTAGGGCAGGGGATCCGTTCGCATGAAATACTGTATGGAATTATCCGAAAGAGTAATCATAGGACAGGTCCATTTCCACGCTCAAATGTCCGCATGCAAACCAAAGTTAGATAATATTATAATCGGGCCAATTCCCTAATAAAATCCTCCACTCAATTGTCCAGAACTTTGGTCTTAAAAAAATTGTCCTAAACTTTCTTTTGTCTGAAAAAAACAATTTTAAATCTAATCCTAATTCTGCTTCGAATTTTCTCTGGTCTAAAAAAGAACCATCAAACTATATAGATGTAGCCCCAAATCATCCCTAAGCTTTTTTTTTTTTTGGTCTAAATAATCACCAACTTTCAATTAAATCTCGAACTCTCAAATCTGACCTTGTTAACCCCATCCAAATATCGCCATTAGTTATTTGACGTTACATTTCCACATCGGCAGTAAATCAATATTAGTAAAGTGACGAAAAAATTGCCATTATTTGTGTATGCAACCATTTGATGGGTAGAAATAGTGTGATCCTATCTTGAAGACACCATTTAAGCAATTAAGTATGAAAAAAGCGAATTTTGAATAAATTGATTTTTCATTAAGGACGACTTTGTTCCGTGAATAGTGAATGATTTTGCAAATATTTTCATGAAAATTATCGCCTAAATCACTTAATAAACTTAATGAATGAAAAATATTTTCATCGTGCACGAAAATATATAGATAAATTGTTGCCTGTAATGAAAATATTTTCACGGTGCACGAAAATGTATAAATAAATTGTTGTATGTAATGAAAATATTTTTTTATTGATTAATTATTTTAAACGATATCGACAATCACTTTTAGGAAAAGGTTTTCTAAGTCAAATCATTTTTCGCGAAACAGACGAAGTCTAAATGTATAATTAATCGCCTTTTATTAAATATGATAGAGCTCTCGCTAATATGGCCTAACATGATTCTCACTTGGGTTCTTGCACCATTGCGACACTAGTCGATTTCTTTCCAATTTCATGGTCCACTACATTGGATTAGCAATTTCATTAGATGGCCTTGCTCCGCAAAGGCACTAGGTATGCTAGAATGCGGATTATATTTGTCTATAACATGACATCTTTAACGATAGTAATACACAATTGTGGCCATCTTTAGTTAAATAACTTCATGGCGCTTTGAACTTTCAATCTAACCTAGGTGGGTCAAACTTGTCCTTGTCCTTGTGCTGGACAGCTTTGAACAAGAATACAAGAAGATAAGAAACGTTTATATTATTATTGTTATTGAACACGAATAGATTTTTCCCAATAAGCTTCTAAAGGGTGAATCTGAATCGACATTGTCTAGGATAATAAATAAAAGCTGAGTCAAAACTATGTGGTGATCAGTTCTTGTCTGAAGCAACTGAAAATCTTCTAATCATTATACATTTTTCAAATTTTTCTTTTTATATTTTATGGGAGAAGGGCTGCTGAATCCTTCACATCTCTGACTCAAAAGAGATTGGAATGGGTGGCTTCTGGTTTGCTCTTATCCAACTTATGCACGCATCTCATTCTCATGGCCTTATCACCCCATGTTCCCTGAATCGCTTAATAGGACGGTGTAGCCGCATCTCTCATATATCTGTTCCTTAATTGTATCCATCAAGAGTCAGAGAAAGGATCAATGAAATGGACAGGTCCTCCACATCTCTCATATATTTTATGAACCTCGGGATGAATTCTCAAGCAAACCGACAAAGAACCTCGCCGTGTCAATATCTAATAGGATATCAACATAAATTACTCGTATCATTCTCTCACATCATAAGCTCATCCAAAGTATCATCTCATGCAATATAAATGAAAATGAGAAAAATTGATGTCCCATGTCAATTACCCGACGATTAAATGCGTATCACATATGATACGACGGCATGTTTCGATTATAATTGTTTGGAGAAAAAATTGGGCGAGTATGAAGTTTCATGAATACGAACATGAGTGGAATGGTCCATTTTCATATAGTCCAAACCGTCCAGGTTTTGTGTTTCTAGATGAGGCGTATGGAGCGATGTGGTATGGTTAATTTTGCGCAATAACGTCTGATGTCTAATCCCAAATTTTCTATGACGGGGACATCACGATTGTACATCGGCGCAATTCGGGCGAACGCAGACCTTTTCCTCATCCCTCATTGATTATTAAAACGTAAAACCTGAGCCAATTAACTCAAATCAGGCACTAAAATATCATCATACTGAGAACTGAGAAGTGATGGAAGCCATTAAAGAGTGAGATTCAATTTATTTATTTTTTTTATAGAGAGAGAGCATATCGCATGTAAAAGGATGTCCTTCGACTAGGAAAATGATCAACCATGAGGCTTTTCACCTTTTGGCCCAAACCAAAGGGAGAAAATAAAGCAGGAGCTATCCCGAGAGCGGATGTCCAAGAAGGATGACGGCGAAAAACCATATCCGGCCTTCTACTCAACATGAGGCCCTCAAGACTTCTTTTTCCAAGGTTACCTTACGAAAACCAGTAAAGCCTATACATGACTATAGAATCATATAATTTTGATCTCGACAACTTGTATCTTGAAAAATTTCAGCTTAATTTGTCGGTAATTAAAGAATTACGGAATGATACACACAGAGTACAAGAAGACTGCAACTAGATAAGCAGCTAAGAGTAAAAAAGTAAAGAGGAAGCCATCTAAAGGAGCTTGAAGTGATTCCTCCGATGCGCCAAAATGTAGCTATGATCCTGGCACAGACTGATGTTAGGTGCTTCCTCCTCATGTATGTGAATATAGGGTTCATTGATGAGATATTGAAGAAGCCGGATGTGATGTCTGGCTGGATATCAATTTTACACGGGACAGTGAGAAAGTATTTGTTCCAAGTAGAATCCATACTCTGTATGAGCAACTAGTCATGCCTTGTGAATCTTGAACCCAAAAACTCTAGGAACATAATTCTGTGGTGCACTCTGTGGCTTCAGATGGCCATATGTCATCAGAAATAGGTGAGGAAATGTAGTACCAAAGTACGCACCATCGATGTCTAGGTAGAGTTAAGGATGCCAAACTTGAGAGCAATGTACACACTACCACATCATAAATAACTTTGCTGGATCTATCACAAAAAAAGCAATGATTGGACCTATAGCACTGATGATTCACAAACCAGAAACTGAAAAAAAGCATGCACCCACTTGAGGACAATCAATACTTGTCTTGAACGACCATCGCGATCACATGGACCTCATCAGGTACCAGTCACATTTTTAGTTTCATATCCCAAGTTAAACCAGCTCAAAAACTTACTTCTATGTCTAGGTGGAGTCGCTTTTTTTCCCAGCTCATGAGAACACATATTTGCAGGAAGAAAAGTCGAAATGATGGAAAGACATGATTGTCTCATTATATGAAATAATTAATGCATGCTGCTTTTAAGAAATTAAAATATCACAGATCTTCAAAGCGTAACCTAACTTACTAACCAATTCTTATCACATTCTAAGATGCAATGCATACTAGCTGACTATGGGCCGTAAGATAATCATAAAGGAAACATGGTACAATTAAGGATACTGCCTTGGTACTTGGATCGAGGATAATATATATCCTCACATCTTGGGCAGTATATTTTTACGGTGCTTGAACGAGGAACGTCTGATTGGCCGACAGGGAGGCATGGTTGTCCGCAACAGTAAACCCTTGGGCATCTTCCAAAGTCAATGTTCTTGTACTTCTCCAGCTGATGTTAAACAAAATAACGCATTTGTCACCTATTTAGGCAAAGTAGTGAGTAATTACTAAACAGGTATTCACGAGCGCAAACTCACCATAGCAGTCATTCCTTTGCTAGTCAGTATATAACGGGAGTGAATTAGACCATAAAGCATCTCTGCAGCCGATTCAACTAATTCATTCTGCTCCTCAGTGAACATGTCACCTACCCATACCAACAAAATGTATCACAGGCACTAAAATATTAAAACTTAAGATAAAATACGGGAGAAGTCAATCCTTTTACTCATGCCATACCATGATTTCTAATTCCATACTAACTGTAGGAGAATCTCTATGTCCTACGCACATTAAACAATTGAAAAAAATTGGAAAAGCATGTGTGGAACCCGAGTTTACAAAACACATGGAATATGTGGTACAGCTCTCATCACTGTTCTAGCACTATGATAGTAGTGCACTTGCTTACCATGGGAGGACTCGACATCCAAAATCAGATCAAGTGCGTAATCATAGTAAGGAACTTGACTGCTTAAACCACACAGGTTGAAATCATCTTGAATGTAATCATCATCAACTTCACAAAAGAATTCATTTCCTCGAAGATTACAAAACCATGAGATCCAAGATGAGTCATCTGCATCAGAACCGCTCACGTCTGATTCTTCGCTATCTGTTTCAGATTCTTCTACAATGAACACCCGTAAAGACAAATTAGAAAACGCAAGAGTAACAGTTAGCTGCATTAACTATTGGAAGGCTATATTTGAAGGATAGGAAAAATCTACATGTGGCCCTAAGTGATAATCCAGTTCTATAGGATGTAAATAAAGCAAAAGCCAGAGGCAGTCAGATAAATATGACAGCAAGGTCTAGAAAAGGAAACTGCATAAGATGCCATGATGTAACTGAGGAATGATTGGACATTCCAACAAACCGCAACAAACACTAATAAGATTTGTTTCCGCCAGAATCTGAAACAATTAGTAAAGTATATATCCCAGAACCGACTGTCCAACATGTGCTAGAAAAGATATCTGTCAACTTCCGCTCCTCTCTAATCAGTCAAGCTTCTTGCGTAGTGCTTTGAACAGGAGATGATTTTCATAACGATGTGATATTGGTGGATCAGGATTTGTCATCAAAAGATTTCCTGCCATGATTGTATGCTTGGATGTTCTTTCCATATCGGACAGAACCTGGATAGGGCTATACACATTCTTCGTAGGAGGCGTGTCAGTATTTGTCCAAAGGTCAGAGTTGTCACATGAAATGATGTCTCGCAAAAGGAAGCATACAGCCAACTGACAGAACCCCAACTTAAAAGAGGATTCATACTGAGTGAAGATTTCCTTCAAGACTGACATATAGACCAATACTAAACTGCCTCAAGATAGAACCAACACTGTTAGAGTTATATCTTATCACTCGATTATGAGTTTATCTTGACCTCATACATGTCAACCATTCTCCCACTAATGACTTAAGTTTCTGCATAGGTTCCTTTGCGGCAGCTTCACATTCTACATGTAATGTCAAACTGATCACAAGATTGTACTGTCAGTCTAATGCTGCTGCGCCACTTACAAACCCAAATGTCTGCGGCATTAGAAAAAATATTCAGAGATAGAAGCTGAGAGTTCATGCAAGTAGCTAAAACAAAGAACCTAGCCTGAAAAAGGTGGTTGATCAGGACTCCGCTAATGAAATTAATATGAAGAGCTCGAGTTCACCTTTAAAGGTAACACAGATCCTAACACGAATCCACAGCGGAAGGACAAGCTCTCGCCTGGCCGAAATTGATGGCAAGATGAGGTTCCGACCATATGCAGCAGGTTATCCTAGGGAGGATATGGACCTTGCCTTAAGAGTTCCATGGGAAATCTTGCCTGACCCAGATCAAGATGAACACGAGCTAGGAAGTGGCGAATAGAATAGAAATCTTGCATTTGGCACCTATTTTATAAAGACCAGTGTATACTTAACAAAGCAGCGCTGTATTGACTCTGATATAGGGTTTGCCGTGTTTCGAAGGACAGGTATAGGTACATCCATCGATCTTAAGATGGGCCGCTTTAGTTTCAAAGTGTATAAATGGAAAGAGAGTACGAAAAATGAAGAGAGAGAGGGAGAGATGGTGGTGGTGGTGGAACCAAAAATAAGATTATGCAAAAACAGACTCCATTGCAATTCTCATGTTTTTCTCTTTCTTCAACAAGTATTTGCTAGCATGAAATTGGGGATTATGCATTATTCTTAGCTAGTCATAAAATATCTCGAGCTGCTGCAGCTGCTCCAATGGCAGCTCCACCTGTAATAAATAGTGCTCAAAATCAGACCAGAGAGACCTAAGGACAGCTAGCAACTCCATGCCGGTGACGACACCGACTTCCGCGCGATGGATGTCTATTTATGAGGAAGGGAGATACAGGGAAACTATCCATTCAAATGCTTCTAATTGGAGGTGTTGCAAATCTTGTGGGAACGGTACACTGCGGATGCAATGTCTCAGCTCATGTATTCGTTATGTTGAATACTCCAAAAAACAAGTAACCTCTTGTGCTCGAAAAAAACCTCTTAAGAAGAAATAAAGGATTATCTTGAAACACAAAAGTTTTGACTCTGAATTCAGTATGGCGATATTATCTGCTTTGCCAAGCCATCCTCTAGCATGGACTTGGGGCAATGCTCTCACTTAACCAAGAAAGCAACTTGTGAGGAGTACAGTCATTCAAGTTGTAAAACCAGACAAACATACCTCCTCAAATCAATGCCATGTTAAAGTAATGACCATTGTAAAGATGAAAAAAAAAACCAAGTTTCAGGGAAAGAACACCCATGCAAAATTATAATCAGACATAAAGATAAACACTAAAACGTCTTACTTAGGTGTTATCACTGAAAAAATTCACAACTTCCTAAGCAAACAAGACTTGCAGTCAAGAAGCAAAGACTTGGTTTACCTCATATATCCAATCCAATCCAATCCAATCTAACATAAGTACTCTTCCACTATGTAAGTCAATGCTGCTGATAACATGCTTCAATTACTACACCAAAAACTAGTCAATGACACTGATGGCAATAACTTAGGACGTATTAGCTGGGTTAATCGGAAACGAAAAAGCGCTATCAGATTTCTAGTAGTTGACTGGCACTGAGCTATTCTTTCCTACAAATACAGCAAGACCTCATTCACAGAAGTGACTTTCCATTATGAGCTCAAAAGGAAACTTGATTATGTCTCATCATGTCTCCTAAAATAGCGATCATTTTTTTTAATGCACATGTTTGAAGTCTACAGCATTTGAAGAGACGTGCGAGAATTTGCAGAGGTTTGCAAGAAAGACACTAATCTAGTTAGGTGGGGTTACCATCAATGACTGGTTTATTTTTCCGAAACTTATTTTCAAGGGCAACCGAAGATGTTGCCAAACTTAAGAAGGACAAGAGAATGTGCTCCTTATTTCCAACAGCTTTAACAGAATACTCGAGAACTGGGAAAGCTGCAGCAAATAAACTTGCCAAAGACAGAAAAAGGTACAAGCTCTTAGGAATAATTGCTTCAAAGCGAGAGACAGAGAGATCTTCTTAAAACGAGGGAGCAAGTAAATCTACACGTATCCATCCATTACATGCTCTCCCATGCTAATACTGAAATAAAACTCGTAATGAATATATATACAAATCACACTACATCTCAGCAACTCAAGTATCAAAATCTCCGGTGTAACACCAAGATTCGATAGGGGACACAATTAACTCTTCCCCTAAACTAATGAGAGAAAAACCACACTGCAATTTATTGACAAGCTTAATAAATCAAGAGCTGAAAAGCTCGAATCTTTGGAAATACCTGAGTGAATCCAAACTTACGCAGACAGATATACATAATGATGGGTATGCCCCGTGCTAAAACAACCTACGCTTCTAAACAAGCACATAGAGAAGAGCGAAAATAACAAAGCAAAACCCTTTTCTCTGCTTTCGAGAATTAGACCGAATCCGAAATGACGCGCACGAGAAGGATATCATAAAATTTTGAATAGAGGGAGGGAGACGGACCATCGGAGTTGGCCTTGAAGCGAGCCGAATCGCGATGATCGGAGGGAGCCTTGCCGAGGATGACCGCGTGGGGGGACTTGTCCTTGCCGTTGATGACGCGAGACGTGGAGGGGGAGGATCGGTCGATGAGGTGCTTGTCGAGCATGTCGTTGATATTGATCCTTTGCTTCCGATCCGCAGAGCCGACCACCACCTCGGACTTGGAAACGCCGCCTCCGCTTCTCTCCTTATACATATTCCCGCTCCTCCTCCTCCTCCTCTCCGGCAAAGATTCTTACTAGGACAAGGCCAGCATAAAGGGGGGGGGGAGGCAAAAGCGATAAACCCTAGGTTCGTCAGCGATTGGCTAGGGTTTCGGAGAGGAAGAGAGACGAGTAGCTTGGCAAGCGGAGCTCATTTCTTAACGCGGGCCGAGAGTCGACCTCTCGCTATCTGTGTAAAAGCTTCGAGAGTGGAAATGGGGGAAAATTTCGATGGCTTTGGAGGAATCAGTGAGGAGAGAGAGAGGGAGGGGAGAGAGAGGGGAGGGGGGCGCGTAATGGTGTGTGGGTGCCGATAAATCGGCGGGGGGGACAGCTTCAGCATTTTGCTTTGGGCGATGACGAATCTTTGGGTGTTGCATTATGGAATAAAAAACGGTATTATTATTATTATTATTATTATTGCCATTAACTCTCTTATTTTTATTTTCTTTTTTTAGTCGTCGCTTGTTTTATCATTTAATTTGTCATGCAAAATTCATATTAGCAAAACTATCAAATGTTTTTACTGTGTAACCGATGATCGGGCCACGTCCCTAATTATGAAGTATGTCGCCTACACTATCCATCTCCTTCGATCATCGGATTCGGATAAAGGATAATTAATGCATGAGCTTCTGCGAATCCAAAACGTAAATGAAAACAGCATGAATCTTTCTTGAGTCGGGATTTTACCCATCACATAGTCAATACATTCGTTAACTTTGGGCGCGTGCGATGTTTAATGTGATGTTTGCATAATCGAATTATTCCTTAATCGAGGCGCGAAATTTATGGAAGGAACGCGAGCGTTAATTTTATCCTATTTTTTTTTAAAAAAAATAAATTAACTTATACATTATTTTCACACTCAATGCACTTCTTAATTTTTCATGCGCTATGCGTTTCCTACTTTTATTTAACGATGTCTTGCTCTATGTAGATCTCCATGAAGGTTCTTTACGTGACCTAAGTCATTATAAGTCTCTAATCCTTCCATAGCGATGTTTGCAATTACGATAAAACATTCGGGAAAATAACATGTTCCATACTCAATCAAGATAAATGTAATTCGAAATGCGAAAATATCTATTGAGAGGTATCTCTCACGGTAATAGATGTGTAGGCTTCTATCGGGCACCCAATTCGTTTCTTTGCTTTTAAGGGTATGCATGGCGGCAAGTCTGTTTTAAAAATCAACTTACGCTCCTGAGCAGAATTTGATTTTGTTATGATTCTAAAGAAGAGTAATTTTATTTATTTTTTTACCTTATTCAATCTACTCAAAAACTACTTTTGAAAAAAGAGAGAGTAAAGTTACGTAACAAAATAAAATTTGCATTTTAAAAACTGCGTTACCAAACGGACTATTACTTTAAAAGAAAAAAAAAATTCCGAGGCCTATCTATCTTCGCTCTCAATCCGGTCGCGATCGAGGGGTTATCAAAGATTTCTCTCTGTGTCTCCCCCCGGGTTGGATATTTCCATTGGGGGCCTCTGTCTGTCTGATGATAGTAATGGAGATCAAAGTGGGGACCACAGACAATCACATGCTCTCCACGCGTCGACATCATGTCTATTCGGACCATCTTAAGCCCTTCGTTTCAACAATTTTTTTGGAGGAAAAACCCCAGAAAAAGAAAAAGAAAAAAATTTAGAGGAAAAGAAGTGGAATGTGTGTCGACATTCTCCTGCCACGTCACAGGACAAGGATCACGTGCCTCCCCTCTCTCTCTCTCTCTCGATCGCGATCGAGCTCCAGCGCATAGCACAGCAAAATGCCAGATCTCACGAGCAGCCAAATGGGCAGTTTGCTTTTTCAAAATCCGAATTTTAGTCACTTTCAGTATTTCTACCCCTGTTTGGTAACACTTTTGTTATTCTAATCATTGATTACCGACGTATTTTTAAAAATAAAAATATGAAATAATTTTATTTTTTAGGCAAAATTAGATTTCACTCACTTTATCGAAACACCAAAGAGAGACATCCTTATTCAACTGCAAATCCAAGACGAATTTCAGATAACTTCAAAATAAAACAAGCTCAACATGACAAGAGATATTATCATACTAAGATTATGGATTACATGCTTAAATAGCACATCGACGACTTCTTCACACCAAAATCGACGAAAAGTATGAAAAAAAAGGCTTTTTTTTTTAATGATCGAGGTATCCGGGCCAGCTTGCGCGCACATCGACTATTCCTCGGGGGACTAGCATGACAACCATCAACCGCGATCTCCACTTAAGTCACGGAGCGCGAGTTGGGACTAGGGACCTGACAAGAGATAGCGTATGAAAAAAAGGTTAATACCACGAAAAATCTTAAATTAGTATACTTGTGATAATTTTATTAAAAATTATTTTTTTTACTACGAAAAAACTCAAACTTGTACACTTATAACAAATTAACTGCAAATTTTTTTTTATCATAAAAAACTCAAATTGATACATATGTAATAAATTCATCCTTAAATTTTTTTTTACCACCAAAAACTCTAAACTAATATACATGTGATAAATTTACCCAAAATTATATTCTACCATAAAAAATCATAAATTGATATAACTATAACAAATTTACTCTCTTTTAGTCTTCGTTAAATTGAGTTAATATCATGAAAAACTTCAAATTCATATACTTGTGTCTAACATAGGATAAAAATCTCAAAATGCAATGCCCGTCACGTGTCACATGTAATTCAACTCAACAACTTGACTGTAAAAATTAAAGGAAACTAACATAGGGTAAAACTTATTATAAGTGTACTGGTTTGAGATTTTTTATAATCAAAAAAATAATTTGGGGTAAATTTATCACAGATGTGTTAGTTTAGAGTTTTTGATTGTCAAAAAAAGAATTTGGAGTGAATTTGTTACAAGTGTATCGATTTGAAATTTTGTTGTGGTATTAACCTAAAAAAAATAAAGAATCAAAACAGCTTAAAAAAATAAGAATGAATAAAAATAATGTTACCCAACATATTTCTATTCTCGAAACCAAAAGAACATAAATAAGAGAAACACTAGCATTATCAAACAAACCTCTAGAGTAAATCTTGGTAGACTGTAGATTTTTGCTCAGAATTTCTTCATTGCAAAAATAAAATATAATGAAAGTTCTAGTCATTAATATCAATTCAGTCACAAATCTTTCAATTTGATTAAGTTAATCCTTAATTTATTTTATATTTGTGCCAAGTTAGTCTATTTGATCGATTTTGACCGTAAATCACTAATTGTCCTTTGTGAGACAACATGCAACATGGACAAGTTTTATAATTTTGATATTTTTATTTTCTTTTTTTCATTGCCCAAGTTGCGAGGGTCGAATCCTCGCCTTGTTGAATCTGGGCTCGACCCTTATGGTTTGGCGAGTGCCACCCTCCCTAGATCTAGCTAGGAGTCACCCAACTGAGGGCCATGGCCTTAGCCAATGGTCGTTGCCCATAATAAAAAAACAAAAAAAAAAGAAATACTAAAAGGTTTATCAAAATTGCAAAATATTACAATGTTTGCCCACTCCAATTGTGCTACGTAGAATGGCCGACGTCTATGTCAGTGATGGCTTGAATTGGTACAAATATAATTGTCAGGTTGCGATGGTCAAGCCTTGACTAGGCTAGGAATGCCCTTGCCAAATTTGAGCTCGACCCTCACCAAATCTGGATCAGGCCACAACCTTCACAAATATCTGCTAATTAAGGATGAGCTATTCCCAATCTAGTCCAATTCTCCTTAGAAATTGAGAATCAGGCCAGTGATTCCAATTTCTAATTTTTGAAATGATGGATCGAACTCATTAATCTGAATTCCTAGGCGGTCCAATAAAACCAGTAAGAGGCAGCAATATATAAGATTCATCTCTACAAATTGTGCTTTGGGCCTTGTCTCGGACAACTTTGTAACACTATAACGCTATAACGCTGCTTTCCATATTCAAGTAAAGAAGAAATCATCGGGCAATCCAACTTAAAATTGGAAGTAAAAGAGGGCATTCCATTTGGACGGGAGGAAAAGGGCATTCTAGTACCTCCAATAAAGCACACATAAGCACTGTTTCCTGAAGATACAATTGGCACTCATGCCCAGAGCCCCCAACATAGTCTCGCATGCGATAAAGAATTCTCAGGAAGCCTGTCAAATAAGGTGCATGAGAATATCCAACATATATGTAAAGCTCATCCTGGGGATAACTGGCATACTAATAGAAGAGAATATAGAATCAATCCAGTGTCTGCTTTCTCTTTCAAGTAACTAGAAAAGGCAACCAAGGATGCGTATGGTAACGCTCCATAAAAAATTTATTCCCAAAGTGTTCCCTTTGGAAACAGAAATGCGTATGGTAAAATGTTCTCAAAATGTTCTGAGAACACTTTTTAGAAAAAAGAACACTTTTAAAGCATCATTGAGGAACAACAAATACTTGTTTCTGAGTTCCCGGAACACTTTTTAGAAAAAGTTGTGGAACACTTTTGTCTTCAACGCTCCTCAGTCCTCACACCTCTTCCAAAACCTTATGCTGCCTCACACTCCCTTTTGAAGACACGAGCAGTCCTTCATCTTCATTGACAGCCGACGCCGATCGTCCACCAGCTGAAGTCGTCGCTCCCCCGGTGAGTCCCCGCGACTTCATCCTCTTCTTTTTTATCTTTCGGTATCGGGCGAGCTCGCATGAGCCTCCTTAGATCTGGGCGAGGCTCGGCCTCGCATGGCGAGCACGAGAATGACCCATGCCAAAAAAGTTGACCGGTCCAATCCTACACCCCTGAAGTCAGAGGCTGAAACCACCAACCTCTGAAACCGAGAACCGGCTCACTGATCTGCGATCCTATTTACCCACCCATTGCCAATGGCCAAGCCACCAAGGGTCATTGCCCACAATAAAAAAATAATAATAGAAAGTTTATCAATATTACAAAATATTATAATATTTACCCACATCAATTATGCCAAATAGAATGAACGACGTATATGTTATCAATAGTGCTAAATTGATACGAACACAAAATGTCTATATGTTATCAATAGTGTTAAATTGATACGAACACAAAATGTCTAGAATTAAATTTATCTACCTAAAAAGTTTAAAACTTATTGACCAATGCAATAAATTTAGTTTTTTTTTTTTTACGCATTGAAAGGGCCATCTGAGTTGCTCAATGGTGTCCAAGGGTCACCCAACCAAAAAATTAATCGCTACTTCTCCACGAGCAAGGAAAAAAAGAAAAGGAAAGAAAATCAACGGCCATATTTTCGAGATCATTAGAAAGACAAAAGAACATCCGAGGCAGACCAGAGGACGTTGGCAGAACACGCCGAGTTCGCCAGAACGAATCGACCTCAAAACTCAAAAGGACCTGGGGAATTGTCAATGCCAACCATTCTAATTTTTTCTGGGGCACCGTGCTAAAGGCGCGTGCCGAGATGACAACACGACGCAACGGATCCCAATTCGCCGTCACTAGCTCAGCGCCAACTTGACAATAGGCCTTGATACGAAATACCCTCCCACGGTAGAATAAAAACCAGCCTTTTTAAGAGAACTGCCCAACATTCTGTTAGACAACTGCCAACCGTGAACATAAGCCATCATCTTTCGGATGATGTTCGTCGCGAATGATCCCAGATTTCTAGTACCAATTGCAGATAACTATAGCACCAGATTCCCCCCCCCCCCCCCCCCCCCCCCCCCCCAAAAAAAAAAAAATCGACTAACTAGATGCACAAACAAGGCTGGGAAATGGAAAACGATTCTCGCACTAGAAATTCGAAGCTAACTTCTATTACAAATCGACAATCGTGATCCCTGCTTATGGCTGCACTTAAGATTGCCTGAGCAAAACTTCTGACGATGCCTGAGTTAGCAAACCACCATCTTCAGTTACCACTTCGCCGAATTTACAAGGTCTGAAGCTTCTGGGGAGACGAAAAATGGGCGCTGCCAAATTCAGTGTTAGAGAGTTGGCTTCAGTTCAAATTTGTACTTCAGGCTAAACAGAAAAAAATTGGGAAAAGATGTTAAACATGGAAACATACCCTTTTCCGGTCCGTTGACCTTCAAGGCAAACCTCCGAAAATGTCACAATTGCTCGACATGGTTAGTAATTGCATCGGGGCAAGAGTTAGCTTGCAGAAGCTCCAAACGATTAAATGGTGGAGCAAACTGCAGTATGTAGTCTTCATCTGAAAATGCACAGCCAAATCATTAGAAGTTGATATCACCATAAATCGCAGGTGTCAAAATGACACAAATGAGAAGCCACTGCAAAACTACGCAATCATTTTATGAATACAAAAATGAGACTTAAGGTAATAAGATATAGATATCGGAATCTCACTTTCTTTGACTGTTCCATACAGCCAGCATAGGACTTCATCAGCAAATGCCAGGCACACTCCTCCCTGCCAACCCACTTCATTTCAATTCAAGCAAAGGGAAGCAAAAAAAGAATGCTCCCAAAGAATTCATTTTGGACCATTGAAGTGCAACTTGTATTTCTCCTACTCATGAGGATATAACCAATTCTCATGGAAATAAAACACTAAAACCAACTCTCATTGAATGAGAACGAAATTGACCTGCTTCTCTTTCACAAGTTGTTGCATTGCGGATATAATACCCTCAACCTTGATGCAGAAATAATGCATAACACCAACTTGATCTTGGAGAAAAGGAACCATGATATTTATACAAAGCACGGTTGACATGGATCGGATAGTTCATGGCAAACAAGGATGAAATTACTTAAATTTCAAGATGGCTTAAACGTGCATCACTTGGAAGAGAGCAAGCAATACTGTCAGTGCCATCCAATAAGAATTGCCACAAGCATGACTTACCTGCCAATAGTTCTTCATTTTAACTCTCTGAGTTATGTCTTTAGTTCTTAATCTCTCTGTCCGGACAAGCCGGCCAGCATCATCCCTAAAATGACAGCACTGCCCATCAATTTCAGGGAAAAAAAGTTCAAGGTAGTAAAATAGACCTACATATGATGCAGAAACTATAATACTATAAGGCAACACAACAGAGGAGTGAAGGAGTTCTCTACATTGGATGTCCTCTAGGAGAGCTAAGGATGAAACTAGGGTCTTCATACCTACTCTCAACTAACCACCATGTAATGCTCGGTGTTGAGTACTGACGCGGAGATAGATATGTCGCCTATAAGAAGACAAAAGATGAGATACCTGAACCCAATAACTATATAAGGAACACCCGCCAGGAAGGTTTGAATCTGCAGCAACAGATAAATGCTTTGTCAGTAATCTGGCAGAAATTAAGTTGTATGCACAAGATACATGAAATAGCAATGTAATCCACACAGAGACTATCAATCCCAAATTAGGAAGCTAAAAAGGTCCACTTAAATCATGTCTATACGATCATCAAATTACAAATAGACGAATATCTAAAAGGAATTTTCACTATTTCATATCAGCAGCTACAGAAAAACACATGAACAAAGAAAGAATATAAATCTAATCACGACATTGAAAATGGGGAGCTAGCTTACCCAGAACTTGAGGAGCTTCTCTCGCTCGTATCTTTCTTCAGTGTGATATTCTAACTGCAGAGTAGGTAAATATGTCAAGAGGTGAAACTAAAGAGAAGGCCACTAATTGTTCGATGCTAGAAAAAGTAGATAAATCATAGCAGAGAAGACACATGCAACGAACAATCTCACTGACCTCACGGCTGGTCTTTAGCTCGATATAAAATCTCTTTCCATCATCAGCTGAATCACAACAATCCATTTCAGCCCCCATCAATATCCGATGAGCCCCTAATTTAGTTTTAATCACAGAACAGTATTCAACATTGGCATCAACATGATGTATCCCTTCTCCCACAGCTCTTTGGGGGTCTTCAGTCGCAAGGTTCTCAAAGCAATATCCCCAATAACATCTAAATACATAAGCAAATGAATGCAATGAGATCCAATTTCAAAGTCTATTAAATGCTCTTAACATCAAACTAATAAAGAATAATTCCTACAAAAGAAAAGCACCTATCCTTGATTTAAGTATCATGTTAAATCTATAATAGTTACGGAGGACTAGTTCCTGCCAAAATGGTTATCTCTAAGATAAAAGGCCCACAAGATGTACGACAAGTACAAAATAAAGGAGTGACACTTCCACAAGGCAGCTACTTCAGAAGGCCTCATAGAGATTGCAATCAAATTCCACACCTATGTTGGTTTGCCTATTTAAAATGAAATGACTATAAACCATGTAACTTAGTCGAGTCCTGAACATATATTCATTTAAGTGAAGATTGAAAATGATCCCATCGCTTAAAAAGTTGTCCCTCGGGCAGTCACTAAACTTGAACACCCCCACCCCTTAGTCACTAAACTTGAACACCCCCATCTCTTATTTTCTCTTCCAAAAAAGAGAAGCAAATAAAAGAAGGTTCCCAATGACACATCACAGGTTTCTATTATTGAGATTGGTTCCATCTGACATGCAGCTTTCGGCAGAAACTCACCATAAATTCATGTTCTCGTTCTTATGCAGAGACAACTGCCAATAAGATCAATGCTGCTCAAAATCTAATCTAGCCTACATCTCAACGTGAGGAACCTAGTTTATTGAAAGAGAAAAGGAAACCAGGGAAGTGCAAAAGAGAGTTTTCATATCCATATGTGTTAACATAGGTCAAGCTATTAATCATGTACGTCCTCGAGTTTACATATAGTAGTAACCTTCTGCGATCTAAGTCACTTTGAGGCCTTTCTGGAAGTTTGTGAACATCAAGGTAGACAACCCCATTCCTTTTATGCACCCCCATCTCCCAGGGCTCATTTCTGATATAAGCTGTAGCCAATATCTGCAAAGCACAAATAGCATAAATAGCATAATCGCAAATGACACCGATGTCAGGGCTTCGAATTGAACATCACATGTACTTTCAATTCCTCAAGATAGGATTCACATGCATTCCATATAAGAGCATTTAATAACAGTACTTGATGAAGGAAAACGTATAATCACATGGAAAGACAAAGAAAAGGCTCAAAATTCTTTTTGTTTGGTTTAGCAGTAAAATCAGAAAGATGATTATAAGTCTTTTTATGCCTTTTCCAGCATACAATTTGGTAAGTGGGTTGGCACCGCAATGTTTCTTATGAATTGATAAAAATTCACGCAGCTATAAGTTCATAAAGAGGAAAATATAGTACCTTATTGAGGTTGTTCCGGAATGTCTGCAGTCACAGAAACCCAAAGGGGAAGAATTTAAACGTAGAACTTAAGCAAATTTCATGTACATGGAAGTCATATGCAGCATATCCCATACCACAAAATGGATGTTCTGCAGCGGGATATTTTTGTTCCTTATGCAAGTAAGAAGGTCACCAAAACCCTCGGAACCCAATTCTGTCAGAGAGAGAGAGAGAGAGAGAGGCACATGTGAGCATCCTATGCCCATTTTCAAAATTTCTAATGCCACTCATCAAGGATTAGGCTTTACAACATTTCATATTTCATACAAACAGCAAGCACACCTTTTTTCCCAACAAAAGTGTCAAAACCTTCATTCAGATCAGCTCCTACGTCTTCTGTTATGAAACGTTTAAAGAGCCTCTACAATCGGAAGATAAAGCGTCAGGTCAGGTACGCCTGGATTGGAAAAGCTTGCGGACTAAAAGCAGGAAATCAACCAAAGAAAGGAGCACCAGAGAGCTCACCAAGCCGCGATCGTCAAAGTAGACGTCTCCACCTTCTACACGGCTATAGCAAGCAAGTTCACACGGCTGTTAAACAAAGCAGCGCACAATTAGATTTCATACTATTTGAGGTCTTCCTAATCCGATAATTTAATGTACCCACGGCTCATGTCATCTCAAGAAACAATAAAGCTAAATATCAGCAAGAAAACAACCACAATGATTCTGTTCCAATATTCATTCTTCTGGTCATCCTACATTGCCATATAAAAGGCATAGTGATTCTCAGTCGTGAAATCCGCACAAATACCACCTAAATAAAAAAAATTCCAATAGCAACGGCAATCGCTCTGTGGCGCATGCTCTGATTTATATATGTGACAAATGAAGTGACAATCACATGAATAAAAGTGATGCAGCCAAAATCTAATCAAAAGCTATCAAATACCTCCTGAAATGCAATGCATCTCCTCGATAGCGTTTCTTCACTCTTAGATAGCTTGAGTTCAGAAACAAAACGCTCATCGCGATGACCGTTAGAAAACTTCGGTCCATAACCATAGTTTTGCCTTGGCGGATAAGGTCCAGGGCGGGGAAGGATACCTGCTCCTCTACCATTTGGATGCCCAGCCTGCCACCGACCACGACCAAAGGTACCTCTGCCCTGACTGCTATTGGTACGAATAGGGGGCAGTACTGCCAAGAGAGATACTGATCAGGCACAAGGATGCAAAATAAAGAAATAGACACAAAGTAACTATTTTACTTCTTAAGATATTCTGCGAAGTTACGGCCACAAAGGTCCTATTTTTGTTCAATTACAATGACTATTTGTTCATGAAGAACGAAAAATCACCCGCATGCGAAGCCTATGTTAGCTGACCTTATTGAATACTATTCCAAACTATAGTGAAAATGAACAGTAAATTTCCCTTGAATCAACAAAGTACAGGAACAAGCGAGCGCTCAGAGCTCCAATCATACAATTTCAGAAACCAGAAAATCCGGCAACAGGTAGACGAAAGCTGAAGAATCGCGAATAAGAGTATCATACCGGGAATCGAAAAACGACTAGTAGCCGGAGTTTTACAGTACTCCTCGTTATCAGACCCGAACAGATCGGTCTCCTGCTCTTCGAACTCACTACGGTGACTGTTCATCACGCCACTAACATTCTCCAAATCCTCTCCGTTCTCATCTTCTCTCCCGCCGCTGCGAGGGCTTCCGCCGTCGCTGCTGCTATCTGCTCCATCGGAAGAAGATCCGGACGACGACGAGGACGACGCTGCTGAAGAGGAAGAGGACGATGAGGACGACGGCGATGACGATCCGGAAGGCGATTGGCGGTTCATCTTTCGACGCTCGCCGTCGCCGTCGATGCGGTCTTCATCGTAGTCTTCTCCGAAGACATCGACGTCCTGCTCAGAGAAATCCATGGGCGAGAGGTTTTAGGGACGGGGCTTCGGTGATGATGGTGAGCAGATGCCTATATACGCACCTCCGAACGCAGCGAGTGAGTCGAATTACTGAGTCGACTGGTCCGCAACTCGGCTGACACGTGCCTCGCAGTTGCAGTTTTACGCTACGCAGCACCAACACACTTTACGGAGTTGTTAGTGTCGTGTACCATATTTTTCGATACTCCCACACGTTTTTTACACTTTCCGACATGTTACCGATAATAACATGCGAGTTACCGTCCCGACATGCTATTTGGATAGAGAAAATATACATTCAAGTTATATATTTATCGATATTAAAATTAATATACTTAGCTAGTAAAAAAACTAATCGCGAATTCCTAGCAAAATAATAAAAAAACTCACCATTAATATTTATATATATAATATATATTAAATATATAACGCGTCTTAATGTGTCAAAATTTTTTATTTTTTAAAAATTATATGTGGGGGTGTCGTGTCAGAGTTACATAGATTTTAACGATTGAAAACTCGATTTTGATGGTTCGAATTTATCAAAATCCGTCACCCAATTGATTCACATGCTAATTTCATTTTGGAAGCTATTTTTGATTTTATTCATGCTGGAGCAATAGCTTCGTAACTCTTATTAAATTCCGATTAGTTACGGACTTACAGTGAACTCAAATCAAAAGTTGGTTTCGTCCTTTTGAATATTTTTCTAGATAGGAAAGATCGGACAAAACAAAGATCAATTATGATATCATATGTCTTATTTAATAAATATGATTCGAAATGACTGAGGTGACTCATTCCGTAACTCGACTGAAATGAGCCCTTTCACAGCAACGGTTCGAATTCCTCCAGACCGATCATGGATCAATTTAGTTGATAACTTGATAATTTCATTTTACACGTGCTGGAACAGCAACTTGGTAACTTCTTTTTTAAATTCCGAATGGTTTGCAGTGAAGGCAAACCCAGAAGTTGGGTTTCCCCGTCTGAATTTTTTTACTGGATAGTAAAGGCGGAATAAACTAAAGATAAAATAGATTTTGTAATATCATATGTATTATTCAGTAAATATATGAGTTGAATGACTGAGGTGATGAAAACGTGGAACTCGCATCGCCGGATTCTCTACCCCGTCGGACCGCAGAGTCCCCACTGCGACGGTGAGCAGGGTCCCGTCGGCCTCCGCCGCAGCTCCCGAGAGTTCTCTGCCCATCGATGCCGGTGCGAGCGAGTATGCTGCGTCGCAGCCGAGCGAATTGGTTTCCGAGGAGTCCGTCTAGGAGGAGGAGGAGCATTTTCTACGGGTTTTCGATTTAGATTGGAACGAGAGAGAGAGAGAGAGAGAGAGAGAGATAGAGAGAGAGAGGACTTATATCTTGCGAGTTGCGATGCCATAGATACAGATCTTCAAAGAACCCTAGTCATCACGTGTCGGATTCATAAAACCGTGACTAGAAACTGCTTTCCGACTAAAGATCCGAGTCGGACATAATGCGATTACAAACCGCGCTCGAGTAATTTCACATGGTTTCGGTGGTTTTTTTTTTTTTTTTTTCACGTGTGTAAGATACCGAGGCGTGAATCAGGGCTTGCAACAAGTTTTGCCTGACCTGATTTCAAGTCTTAAAACTCCTCAAAACAGTTCAGACCCTCCAGTGAGCCTCCGACTCTCCACTCCATCGCGGGCTTCATCTCTCTCGTTCGGCGCCTCTCACGGCTCTCCAGTCTCCGTTTCTCCATCTTCGTCCGGTCTGTGGGAATTCGAAGGGGAATTTTTTAGCTTGCTGCCTTCCAGCCTATCTCGTGGGGCTTCACCATCAGATAAGCTTTCAGGTTTTCCTCTTTGTGGCTGTGGATTCGCTCTCCTTTGTTTGATTTACTCTTTGATCTGGCTCGTATCGAGCAGGCACGTCGTCCCCATCGATTTCTTGACCAGAGCCTGCTCCAGCAAGCCGAGGAACAATTCGGTTCCACCACGAGACGGGGTTGACGATACTTTGCGGAGAGGGGGAGTTCATGTCCCGAGAAGAGTTCCAGTCTCCGAAACAGAGTACAGGGTGGCCTTTTGGGTTCCTTACCGTGAAAGGACTTTTCTTACGCACTCTCGCTGGGAGACATCTCCTGATCCCAATCGTTCCCGACCCGACGCGAGCTCCCTTGCTAACTTGACGAGTTAGTCTGTGGAGCCGCTATTTCTTCAAAGGTTACAATTAACGGAGAAAAATTATTGTTCGAGCACTTAAAAAAAAAAAAAAAAAGGAGGTTAATACCACAAAAAATTTTAAACTGTCACACTTGTCACAAATTTACCCAAATTATTTTTTTGACCATGAAAAATCTCAAACTGGTACATCTGTGACAAATTTACCCTAAACTATTTTTTTACCACAAAAAATCATAAATTAGTACATTTATGAAAAATTTATCCTAAATTAATTATTTTTACCATGAAAAATCCTAAACTGATATATTTATAATAAATTTATCCTCAGTTAAAATGAACTAATGCCACGAAAAATCTCAAACTGATACACATGTGACAAATAAAACGTTAAAACCCCAAATTCATACATCTGTGAACTACAAGTGTCATCCGATTTATTAATTTAATTGTTAGATTTAACGAAAACTAATGGATGGTAAATTTATCACAAATATATTAATTTGGGATAAATTTGTCACAAGTGTACCGATTTAGGGTTTTTCATGATCAAAAAAATAATTTGGGATAAATTTATCACAAATGTACTGATTTAAGATTTTTCG
This sequence comes from Rhodomyrtus tomentosa, assembly GCA_028455895.1. NCBI lineage: Eukaryota > Viridiplantae > Streptophyta > Magnoliopsida > Myrtales > Myrtaceae > Rhodomyrtus > Rhodomyrtus tomentosa. The sequence continues at coordinate 31,442,663 of JAPCWY010000008.1, read as the reverse complement.
TGATATTATCCCTTAAAAAAATGATGCCCTTAATCAAAATCATCTAGCACACGTGGCAACACATTGTCGAGTTGGTCAATGGAGAGGTAAGGTTTCTTAATTATTCCAAAGTTCTTCGTATCGACAGATGGTTCGCCATTTAAGCAAATTTTCGTCGATCATGATCTTAATCCTTAGCTAGTAGTTCGTTCTTTGGGCTTGGTGGCGATCGTATTTTTATCCTGCATTCGCATTCGTCCATCGACATCCATTCTATTCGTAATTCCTTCGACACCCAAACTTGTTCATTTAATCGCTATAAATACGAGGTTAATTCATCTTTTGTCGGTGCTATGCCGTGATTATTTGCTCTTTATTAATGTAATTATCTCTTTATCAATGATGATGAGATGTGCGATTTCGTGGAGTTGAGTTGACTCGAAATAGACCAATTAATGTGGGGGTTATTGAGTTCATGATGCCTTTCGATGGAAACGTTTGGAATGTGAAGAAGCTAGTGCAGTTTAATAGTTTCTCAGTAAATTTTCCATCAGAAAACCGAATCGTCCGGTTTTTGTTATGCCATATAAGGCCTTCAAAATATCCAAGGGTTCCGCGTTATTTTTTATTATTTACAAAATAGTCCCCATCCTCAAAGCTTTTTTTTTTTTTTTCCTTTTCCTGATTAACTCTGTGAGTTCAATTAAATCCTCGAGTGGCTAAATTGTGCTCAATTAAGTCGAAATCAGCTGGGTGGGATGTTGAATTGACGAATTGGATCAAAGCCATACCCAAATGATATGAGTCGGATAGTAAAATCCAATTTCATGAAATTGTCGATCCGAACCAAAGGGTGTTGGATGTGATGAACAATTTCAATGTGCGAAAGCTTCACGGGTGTGATGGAACTGACCAACCGGAAGAGGAACGTTGAGAGAGAAAATGCAAGGCATGGTTATGCCCTGTATTGATCCAAATTAATTGAGTTGCGCAATTTTGGCCGAACAATATTTTTCCAAACATATCGGAAGTTGGAATTCCTTTTATTAAAAAATAGCCAAAAATTAAGAAAAATACCGAGTGAGGTCAGAAAAATCCGAAAAAAAAGAGAGTCGTTCATCTTAATTAGTTTAAATTCAATTTCACTCTGGCCACATTGGCTTTGAAAAATTCGATTAGAATCATAGTTTTACCAGGTCAGCGTCTTTTGGATTTCGATTTCAAGGGGAATGAAAAAAAATTCAACCTTTTGCTGCTTCTTTATCGAACTCCTAATTCCCTAAACCCTTCTGTCGCTTCCTTGAGTTTCAGGTTTCGATGTCGCCACGTTCTTGCAAAACCCCTTCCCAAACTTTTTCCGAGACTCTTCCCAAAGACCTCATAGTTGGCCTGAGCACCATACATGCCCCGCCACAATTCGAAGGGGAACAAGCTCTGCGGGCGATCCTACGTCTACCGAAAGCTTGAAGAAGCGCACTGTGGGGGTAATCAGGAGCGACATGCTCCTCCCAAGTTACCGAATCCACGTCGCTCGACGGCAGATGCTTTCTTGCTTTTGCGCTACCAACAGTCATACTCTAGCACCTCTGGTGACACATGAATCAATGTAAACTGCGAATTTTATCCGTATGCAGCAACCCAAGAATTTTATCCGTATGAATCCCTTTATTGTCGGCTTCAATGAGACGACTTCGTATCGTTTTGACGACTCCTTATGTGAGGTTTTGCGGACATCAAGGTTTAGAGAGACATACCATCATCAAAGATTAGGTTTATCTCGACCCACACTATCCAGCCCCATATCCGACTATAATTAGTAAACTGTATATATTTTTCTTTATTAGACCAGAGACTCGACAAGGAATTCCATTAATAACTGGCCGTTTTGACCCTTTAGAACAACTCGATGAATTTAGTAGATCTTTTTAGGAGGACCCAATGACCATAGATCGAACCTATCCAATTTTTACAGTGCGATGGTTAGCTGTTCATGGACTAGCCGTACCTACGGTTTCTTTTTTAGGGTCAATATCATCAATGCAGTTCATCCAACGATAAACCTAATACAAATTATAGAGCTACGACACAATCAAACCCGAACGAACAAAATGTTGAATTGAATCGTACCAGTCTCTACTGGGGGTTATTACTTATTTTTGTACTTGCTGTTTTATTTTCCGATTATTTCTTCAATTAAGAGAAGAAAAAAGAATAGTAGAATATTAAATAATAATAAGAATTATCTTAACCCATTCGGAAGGATCACATCTCATAATTATCTATGGCTGTTTATGTCTTTAGCATGACAACTTGATGAAAGAAATGGTGGAGGGAAGCGGACAAATGGCCGATACTACTGGAAGGATTCCTCTTTGGATAATAGGTACTGTAACTGGTATTCTTGTGATCGGTTTAATAGGTATTTTCTTTTATGGTTCATACTCCGGGTTAGGTTCATCTCTGTAATAATCTAATAATAAGATGAACTCAGAGATATGAAAGATTAAGAAGGCAAGAATCCCCTTCTTAAGCTTTCATAATTTTTTATTAGTCGAAATAACCTTTCCCGATTTTGAAAAAAAAAACTTCATTTTTTCTGATAATGTTTTTGAAAACTTCATTAATTGATTTAGAACATCTCTTATTCGCTGATAGTATCTTATCCATCTTTCAAAGTTAGAAGA